>JAFKAC010000005.1:0-1296137 GCA_025766275.1 Lactarius indigo | reverse complement strand
CAACTGCCATACCAATGAAGTACGAAAGCGGAATGACACTGAGTAGGGAAAGCAAGAAGATGAGGAGTCGCGAGCCGAGAATGGCAAGGATGAGCGGAATCTGTTGGCCTCTACTTTTGCGGTCCTCGACTAGGGGAGATAGGAACCAACCATCGAATATGACAAAGAACACAACAGGGAGAAGGTTGATGAAGATAATGTTGACACCACCAATAGTATACTTGTAAAATTGTAATCCAACAGCACGGTAGATGCAGAGGAGCACTTTGGAAGATGGTACACCAGAAGGGGCGTCTTGACCAGCCAAGAGTCTCGGCTTGACTCTCACGGGTGTGGAAGTGCCCCCGCTCTCACCAGCGCTTTCGGGGGAGATGCCTTCTAGAAAAACGATGGAAGGAGCCGAACAGAAGCGGATGCCTGTCGGGTGCTGAAAAAGGTACTTGATGAGTGCCCAGTTGAGCTTCGCCATCGGGACAGCGATGATGAGACCCCAGCAAATGATGCATACAATGAGCATCAGAGGCGCAATGATGGTGACCAAAGCCAGCCAAAAACAGATACGACCTAAAATATCCTCCTTCGTAGATATCTTGATAGGTTCTTTGGTGACAGATGGATGCGTTGCACCATAGGATTTGGAAGGGCCGAGGGGAACACCGTTGCTTCGTTGCTGACCCAATAAAGATGACCTTTCACTGGGAATGGGTATTTCTGACCACGAAGCAGTTTGGGCGTGTTCTGGAGTAGCGAATTGAACGGAAGGCCCCCGAGAAGGTGAGTCATTATCTTGCCGCTCCCGTAGATCCGACGGCCCCCGGACGGTGTCACTGTCAGAAATGCTTTGTACGTGGAACGCACTATCTCCCTGCGGCGTTGAGGTGCCCTTGCCCCCCTCGTTCGTTTCATGAATCCGGCCTTCCACGTACTTCCCGAAGGGCCAGCCGAGGTACCACCCTAACCCGTAAACGAGGTAGGCGTAGCGCTTTCCGCCGCGTGGCACGATCCACAGTAAGGCTGAGATGATGAAGCAGACAAGGGCGAGCCACCACCCAAAGAGCACAGCCCAGAGTATGTTTCCGGGGAGTAGGTGACGCTCGGCTTGGGCGGACGGAATGGAATGAAGTGCCTGGTCTGCGTAACGAGTGACCGACCGAGACTTTTTGTACAGGGCCGGCTTCCAGATAGGGAGACCGAACGGATGCTCGACGTTGATGAGTGACTGGCGGTCCTTGAGCGTAATAGGGTCCTCGTCGTTCGCGGCATCCGCGTCATCGTCGCTAGTTATTGCCAGAGGCCTCCTCAGCCAGTGTTGCGACTCTTTTGCCACGCGGGTCGTCTCCTGACTCTATTCCGAGGGCGCGCTCTTCAGAACTCTCCTCATCGTCCTCGCTGAGTAATCCACCATCCCGTACACGGGAACTTGCGATCGAGGTTGTGCGCACTCTGAGACGTCTAGAACCTGTCGCTGAGGAGCTCCTCGTTACGTTCTTACGTCGTGGGCTCGGAGACACGGGTACCGAGTACTGGGAGGAGTAGGAAGTACCGGCATTATGGTGTGAGGCAATATCGGTGGCCAGCCATTGTGAGCCGTGACTGGCGCTGCGATGAACGGGTGGTTTTGACCTGTAAGTTGGAGTCGCCGAGGCGGGGGAGGTGAAGTCATCCTCGTTGGGGAGATTATCCGGATTTTGCTGGCCGGACATGGTCGATGTGGCCCGTATGTGGTTCGTGGCAGAGAGCCCAAGTCTCTCCACAAAAAGCTAACAACCGGCACCCCCGGTCCGCGAATACCCATTACATAATAGTCAAGTAATATTCACCGCCGTAATAACTTTTCATGAAGCTCTGCTCCCTTGAGCTTGGCTCGCAAATAGCCCAGCCGTTCGTCGTATCTTCCCATCACTTCCGCTCGTCTTCGTCTAATCTCCGACATCTCCGACTCCAGTGCCATAATGTCTCCCTCGTCTCCAACTACCTCGTGCTTCCGCGAGGAAACGGGTGTTGTTGTCCCTAAAAGCGCGGACGGCGATGTATCAATATGCAGGTGACGTACATGCCCCTCAACGGATTCGCGGCTATCACCTTCTGCCACGGGCGCCAATGGCAGATGTCCTGTGCTGCGCGTCAGGTTGACACTTGAGGAACTGCCAGCCCATAAACGTCCCAACGAAGACGGTAAAGCAGGTAAATGTGGGGCGCCATTTGTCGGGCCACTGCGCCCCCTCGACGAGATTGAAGAAAGTGATGACTTGCGGCCGAGTAAGACGGGTTGCGAAACTAATGGCGGATTCGGTAATGTTCGGGGGGTCCGAACTGGTGACCGGTGACTAGTCCCATTCGACGTCGTGGAGCGCAGTGACATCCCGTCTGCATCCTTCGGTGGGCGGAACGACCACGACGAATCAAAGGAATCAAAGCCCTGAAGGAAATGGCCAGAAGACGAGAGGGCGGGGGATTGAGATTTTCGGGTCAGGGCACTCAATTCAAGACCGTTAAAGGCATCCATGAGTCTGCGTCCTTCGGCTTCTACGGCTTCGATTTGCGCGCGAATTTCTTTCGAGGACTTGAGTTCTCCGTCATCCACATCGTCGTCTAAAATGGCTGAATGCGTTTGCATTCGCTTAGGCTCAGCTCCGTTCGAGCGATGATGGAAAGCGGAGGGCGGTGGTGGTGCCTGACGTTTACTCCGTGTCGTAGAGGATCGTGATATAGAGGGACTAGCGGAATTGCCTGGACCGCCGGAACGCCTCGGACTCGAGGCGTAAGCTGGGGAGAGACCGTCGAGTCCAGAAGTTGCTGTATCGACCCTCAAGGAGGCCGTGCTGCTCTGCTTCGACGATGATAATCGAAGAAGACGGCGTGTGAAGGTGTTTGGTGAATTTGAGCTTGCAGAGAGGAAGCTGGTCGAATCACTGTGAAGGTCTGTATCGGTAGAAGCGTTCCTTCGTCCGGTTGCTCGCCTGAGGAAACCAGAGATCGAAGAAGACGTCGTCCCTTTGGACTGCACAGAAGGAGCGCGACCCGAGTCTTTACGCTGCGGTGCTTAAGAAGGCGTGTTAGAGACCGACCCAGAACGAAGCCAAGAATAGATACGCACTCCCAGGCGGACGAGGTCGACTTGGACCGGCGGTGGGAACAACTGGATTTTCCTGCGGGACTGTCGAGTTGCCGAGTCGCTCGAACAGGTTCTGGCGAAGTAGTCTATATTCGTCGTCGCTAACTTGTGATTCAATTCGAAGTAACCAACTGAATTGATTGATGCCACGTACTCGAGCAAACCCTCTGCATTGGCCGACGCCAGTTCGGCCAACCTCTGTGCCAACATAATCCTAGAAAAGAAGAGGTCAGTAAGAGAGCGTGTGAGAGAAAGGGAAACATGCGTTAAGGCATCAGTCGAGGCACGAGTGCTCGCTGGACTCTTTGACGTCTTGTGTGGGGGGGACGGTAGCATCGGGGATTCAGACGTGCTCCTCGTATCACCCCCCTTGGTAGAGCGACGTCCGCTGAAGGTAGATGGTGAATCATTGAAACTCGGTTCCCCTCTTGAATGTGCTGGGGAGGGGATTGCCCCTTGGGGAAGAAAAGCGCCTGCATCCCGCGATTTCCCCTTGTTCCTGCCATACTGCTTCAGAGTGAATGGAAACGATCGGTGACGCATGGAATGAAAGAGAGGACGAGCGCAGCGTCATACGTACGAAACGGGAACGGATGACCCCGGGAGACGGGGAGTTACCCAGGTGTTGGCTGCTGGCGTCAAGAAAGACGTCTGTATCGTGTCGTCGTGAGGAGAAGAAACCCATAAGTACAGGCGCACTTGAGCGCACTCGGGAGGTGGGGAGGGGGTATAACTTGGGGCTGGAACTCTGAGGAGGGTGCTGAAGCACTAAAGCGCTTACCTTGAACCCGAAATTAATCTTTACCATAAAAGGTAACCACACGTGATGAAAGCGCGATGGCGACGCGACTCGCCTGCAATTCCAACAGACCACCATGTCAGACCCCAAGCGTGCTGTCCTAAATCCCAAAACAACTTCCTACGAGTTCTTGGGTCCCCCAGGAGCCTTTTTAATCACCTTTGGTGTACCAACTCTTGCATATGTCCTTTACTTTTCTTGCAACGAGTCGTCTGGCGGTTGCCCACCCCCTATCGACACCCTCTACCCATCTCTTGTCGGGGCGGTGTCAGATCCCGCTTTTTGGTGGAAACTATGGGATCCAAAGGCCTTCGCTCTTTACTACAGCTGGTATGCTTCTTGCTTGCTAGCTTGGGCGGTCCTTCCAGGCGACTGGGTCCAAGGGACGCAGTTGCGAAACGGCAAATATCAAAACTATAAGATTAATGGTACGATTTTCCCTCTCGAACCACTTTCTCCACAATCTTATGACTCGAATAGCGTTCTCCACAGCACTTCTGGCCCTCGGCCTTTCCACCGGCTGCATCTTACGCGCTGGTGTCGAGTCCTTCACGTTCTTTTATGACCATTGGGTTGGCTTTATGAGCGCAGCTTTGTCGATGTCCTTCCTTCAAGCTATCCTTTGCTACGCGCTCTCCTTCCAGAAAGGAAAGTTGCTAGCCATTGGCGGCAACAGTGGCAATTTCATTTATGATGTATGTTCACGCCCTACGTGATACCTCTTATTTTTTCGTCCGACTCACGCACACAACTCAACAGTTCTACATCGGGCGTGAGTTGAACCCGACCGTTGGGTCATTAGACATCAAGTCATTCAACGAGCTTCGTCCTGGCTTGATCCTTTGGTTGTTGATCGACATAAGCATGGCTTGCGCACAGGCCGTCCGCCTTGAGGGACGCATCACAGATTCAATGATACTCGTCGTCTTCTTCCAAGGCCTCTATATCGCTGATGCTTTGTACAACGAGGTGAAATTTTCGTCGAGAGATACTCTCCAAACCTGCCGCTGAGCGTCACATGTAGCCCGCGGTTCTGACAACCATGGATATCACTTATGACGGATTCGGCTTTATGCTCTCCTTCGGCGACCTGCTCTGGGTGCCTTTCGTGTATTCCCTTCAGGCGCGCTACCTTGTATTCCGACCAATGGAGCTCGGATATGCCTGGAGCGCCGCGATTTTCGCAGTCAATTCCATTGGTTATTACATCTTCAGGGGATCAAACAACGAGAAGAACGCATTCCGAAACGGACATAACCCCAAGAGTGCGTCCACATGACTTCAGTTTCCAAGTAATTGCCGTCTCATGACAAAACAGACCTCGCATACATTACGACCGAGCAGGGATCTAAGCTGCTCACCTCTGGTTGGTGGAGCGTGTCACGCCACCCAAATTACATGTACGTTGTGGTTCAACTACTTGTGTAACTTCATCTTAATCATTCAAAGGGGTGACCTCTTGATGGCTCTCGCATGGTCTCTTCCAACCGGCTTTCAAACCCCCCTCACTTATTTCTACGTTGTGTACTTTGGCGTGCTCCTTATTCATAGACAGCGACGTGATGAAGAAAAATGTGAAAAGAAGTACGTTCAACTCTACTCTTCATTTCTCTTGAAAACGACTTATTCATTCAATCATGGGCAGGTATGGGAAGGATTGGCTTAGGTACCAGAAACTCGTTCCATATCGCATCATCCCCTATATTTACTAGATAGTGACTGATTTTTCTGGCGAATTACGACTACATAATATGATTTTATGGTCAGATTATGGAGGATCCTGCTGCTGTAATCCGTCCAACAATTTCTTGAGTCTCTCCTTCCGTAGCGGAATCCATAGCATCTCGCCCGCACCCATTGCACCCGTGCTGATGGTAACGACCAAACGATGGTCCCTAAACTCCCCAAGCAACGCGCGCAGTGCTGTGTCATTCGTCGCGATGAAATTATCCCGTGCCAGATTGAACAGTACATCGTAAGCAATCGCGACATCACCCGAGTCTGCAGGGTTAGTCGGCTCTACATTTCCTGCATCAGCCAGCGCCTCGAGCTGCCGCTGGCCCATCAGCACGAACAACTTGCGCGCCCGTTGCGTCACGGCGGCCAATACGTGTACGGCCGCCGTCTCCGTCATCTGTCCTACGCCGACGCCCAGGCCCGCAACTGCCGCGCCAGATCCCTCCACAAGGGCGCCCCCAGAGCTCCCACGCGCAGTAGTGGGGGCAGCGCGCAACGACGCAGGGTCCGCGGCGGCAAGTTCAGCGTCGTATGGCGCGAGGGTGGTAAGGTCGTGCCAGAGCCATCGGCGCGCGAGCATTTCCGTGGACGTCCAGAGCAGCGGCGCGCCGACGACGTGGTCTACGGACGCGGCGACCTGCACGCCGTCCAGCGCTGCGAGGGCCGCGAGCAGCGCGCGCGCCTTGGGCGTTGTACGCAGTGCTGGCGCGTCGATGTTGTGCACGACGAGCACGAGCCGCCGGCGTCTTCCTGACGAGGAGAGGAATTGCGCGACGCCATCGACGTCCTGTGGTTCGCCTGGGAGGTGTGCAAGCGTGGTGAGGATGTCGCGCGTGGAGAAGGAGGGCTGGAAGGCGTTGAGCACGAGGACGTGTGCGCGTGCGCGAGTGGCGCATGCTCGTGCGAGCTCGTTGAGCACGCGGCGTTTTGAGCCGAGGCCGTAGAAGAGCAGGTTGAAGCCCTCGGCGAGTTCGAGGAGGTAGCGCGGTAGGTGTGGGCGGTGGGACTGCTCTAGGAGACGCGTCGACGCATCGGAGAAGGGGAGCGTGTAGAAGGCGCGGGGGAGGGAAGCAGCGTATTCATCGGGTGAAAGTGGCTGGACGAGTTGCGAGAAGACGTTTGAGGAGGTGCGTGAGGGCCGGGATGCGTGCAGAAAGTAAGCATCGAAGGAAGTGTAAGAACCAGGGCCATCGTCGGGATTGTCGTCGGCGGTAAAGTCAGAGGCGCGAGAAGAGGACCGAGTGCGCCCTTTCGACGGAGTGTTCTCAAAGTCAGAATAAAATTCCGAGTCATGATCTGAACTACAGTAAGAACTCATGTTGACCTCAACGAGGCAAAGAGCTAAGGAAGACTTCACGGCGAGATCCGAATCAAGTTTCCAGTAGATGACACGAGGTACGACACATGCTAAATCATATTGTCGTCACGGCTAGTATCGCATTCAATACAGTACATACTATTCACTATTTGGTACAGTAGTGAACAGGCGCGGGACTAGCTGAGATCCGAGACAAGAGACTCAAACTCTAGTTCTGGTACAAAGGGCGTTACTACAGCGCCCACGGTTCAAGTGGTTTGATATGGGTCCCATGACGCCCAGACTCTGCTCGGCAGAACTGATAGCTAATCTCCGAGAACGTCATTTGTGAAAGCACACACTTCTTTCTGACTGCGAATGTATTGCTGTGCGTGTGACCCTCATCCATCAGCTGCGTTACGAGGCCCAGATGGTGACAGCCCCCTGTACCAAGGAGCTGGGCAGGAAGCATCCGTGTGAATGATTCCGGCGTTGGTCAGAACGTCAAACAGTTGGTCGAGTAGCTGAAAATGGGGGTGTGCGGTCTTTTGCAACACCCAAGGCGGTTACTGTGCGGGGAGCTCATCACGGGTGGGGGAAGAGGTCTGTGGAATCGTATGGGTCGTATACGGAGAGTGCATCGACGATGGACTTGGATTGAAAGCGCATGGTGGATCGCGTGCGTCCATCAAGGCCGGCTTCAGCCATTCGACGTAAAATCCAGTTCTGGTTGGTTGTCCAGACAGTGGCAAACACGATACCAAAAATGGTGACGAAATTGGCGATAAAGAGGATGTATACGCCGCCGACCCAATCCGGAAGGAGTGTCATGAGTATTATGATCAAAATATCAATTGTAACCCTGAGGTGGTGTGTTAATTAATGCTTAGAGAGACTATTTGGGCGGATACGACGTACGGAACCACATAATTTCCAAGTGCAATTATAAAGACAGCGGGTACCCGAGAGAAGATATCTTCTTGAGTGCGGTCTCTGTCAGGGTGCTGTATCCACCGATCGCAGCAGAAGAGTACTCACCCCTAGAACCACCTACTGCCTTTTGGGTAGTATAACCAAACCGATAGAGTTTGTAAAGGAACATCGATGATACATATCTGATCAGGATTCGTTCGGTCAAGATTGGCGCGCGTAGCCAATAAATGATGGCACGCACGTATTATCAAGCGCTTGAAGTGCGAAGATAGCAATTACCCAATGTCCGCGGCCCCATATGAGCCCCTGCACCGCAATATAGCCTGGTGCGTCGAGGCGTGAAACAGGGTAGGTGGCGATGAAGGCGATGAGACAAGCAAGACGTGCGGCCTTCACGAGACAAGTGGGCATCAGAACAGCGATGAGGGTCTTGCGTGGAGTAAGCTGAATAGGGTAAAAAGCGAGAAGACGGAAGAGTAGAATTGAGTCGACGAGTATTGGGGGGGCAAGGAGGACGGCAATTGCAGCAATGAGCGTCGTACGTGAAACATATTTGTCGGGATGGAGAAGGACGGAGGAATTGAGAGAAGCGAAAAAGATGGCTTGACAGATGCCGAGGAAACAAGCGAGTATGTTGAGGAGAAATACGGGACGCTTTCTCGACTCGCTCGGGGCGAAGAAGACGAGGGTACAGATGATAGGAACCAAGGTAGCACCGAGAGGAGCGACTATGAGGATGGTAGTGAGGAAATGATGGCGAGATGCATCTGAGTCGTCAAAGGCGGACATGGAAAGGGGCGAAGGAAGAAGGCATATGGGCAGAGGGATATATAATTATTGACACCAAGACATGTTTACAGGCCATGTGGCCCATGTGCACTGCTGTGGGCACACAGATCAAACAAACCTTGGCGTTGAGCGTCGTGCTTTGCGACAATAGCAATTAAGTTTGCTGACAGTTGTTAAATTTATCTCATTCTGGAACGGCTCCGACTCCGTTTCCGATGACATAACGACCGTTATTTAATTTGTTATGAATTAAAACAATGGTATATAATCTTGTATCCGGTCTCGCGCCTCTTGGGCGATACACTCTGAGATCCATGTAATGTTCCGAATCTCCTGCTCCTTCAATTTCACATACGCGTAGAAAACTCCATACTGGAACTGCTGTAGAAACGCCATCTTGTTCAAATTGACTTCTTCCACGAAGAACTTGTCTTCAATTTGCGCGGCCGCCCCCTCGTCGTCACCGTGAGACGCGCCGTTCGTGCCAACGCCTTCAAAGAACCCACGGTACTCCGTCACGCTGTCGCATGCGTTCCGCACTTGGTCGATGTCATCGGCCTTTGCGAGCGCGTTGTTTCCCCCTGGGTACAGGCGGCCGATCATCGGAAATAATCTTGCCCGCTGCTCCTTCGACAGTTCTGTGCCAATAGAGTTGATAGTGATGTTAATCGACCTTCGGTCCGCCTCGAAGGCGAGGATCCGTCCCATTACGTCGGCCGTTGGGCCGCCGAGTGATTGGCAAAACCGCTCAAAGTCTTCCAAGTACGCTTTGTAGAGCGTGTTCCGAATAATTTCGATGTTCAATGCATCCAAGTCGTCGACCTTTAAGCAATCCCGGAAGTATTCGGCTGTGCATTTTAACTGCTAAGACTCTTGGCGGTTGAATGTCCGCACGAAAGCACGTACCCAATGGCGTCTCTACAAGCACGGTATGATACAGCTCCTCTGCGTTAGTCGGCACCCCGAGCGCAGGCATACCCTCGAACCAGCCTAGTGGGTGGCATCGCTTCAGAAGCTCTGTGAGCTTGCGCTTGTGAAGTGTACCAGTGATCAACAACACGAGGTTGTCAATCATATATGCATATCTTAAAAGAGGTGTTCCCTTCCGTTAGCTCTCGGCTCAAGTGTAACCGAACATACGTTATGTAGTCGAGGAACTTGTCAAGCGGTGCGACCGCATTACTTCGAACATAGTTGAATTGATCGACTAGATTTTTGAGCGCCTTGTCCGCTATGGTGGACGTCGAGATAGGCGATGGTTCATTCGCGAGGAAGTTGCCATAGTCCGTCGACGCTAGCTGGGTTCGCAAGTCTATGATGAGTTTTCGTGCATGAGATCAAAGTTTGTCATCCTTCTGCAACGGAACGCGAACCTTCAAGTGTCTCGCACTGCGTCAAGGTGGCATACTGGCCCTGTGTGAGCAGACTAGACCTGTACCCCCTAACGATCCCCTCCAAGAACCCTGTATCGACCTGCGCACACCAGAACCTGAGTCAGTGAGGATTGTGGAGGATGGTGGGAGATGGTGGGAGCTGTAGACGCGTACGTTGAAGAAGAGTGCTTCCATGATTGACGAGCGGTGAGTTGCGCAGGCGCAGTTGACGTCGTATACTGAGGCACTTTCAGACTCCGACCTGCTGCTGCTTGAGACCACCGACATCGACATCGACATCGACACACAGACACATTCCGTTCCTTTCACTATGTCATCTTGTCCACCTTACGCGCCATTCTTTGGCTTCGCGGGCGTTGCTTCCTCCGTGAGTGTCCGATTCCCCTTTCCTCGTTTTATACCCACCTCGTCTCACACCCCGAACTTGCCACTTATGTGTGCCCTTTTCAGATGATATTCAGCAGTGTGTATAATATAGGACGCTTGCTCTCCAGGAATATGCTGACCAAACTCTTGCATGTCCAGCTGTCGGTGCCGCATATGGAACATCAAAAGCGGGTATTGGCATTGCAGGGCTGGGACAGTTCAAACCGGAGCTCATCATGAAGGTGGCGTCTTCTCTTTCTGCATGCCATTGAATGCGACGGCAGCTCACAACTGTGGCGAATAGTCACTCATTCCTGTCGTCATGTCCGGTATTATCGCGGTGTACGGCCTCGTGGTCTCTGTACTAATTGTAGGGGGACGTAAGTGGTAAAGCACGCCACGCTCCATGCATAATTTTGACACAGGGACACAGTCGATCCATCGCACGACTACCCCCTCTATTCCGGTTTTTTGCATCTGGGCGCAGGGCTTGCGTGTGGTGTTACTGGACTGGCAGCGGGATATGCCATTGGAATCGTTGGGGATTCAGTACGTTTCATGGAGCATTTCTCCGTAGTCTGTCTGGCTCAACGTGGTTCGTATAGTGCGTCCGCGCCTACGTCCGAGAATCCAAGGTATTTGTGGCGATGGTCTTGATCCTCATTTTTGCAGAAGTTCTGGGCTTGTACGGGTATGGTTTATTGTTGCTGCGGTCTTGCAAGGCATCGCTGATACTTCGGCTGGCCAGACTCATCGTTGCACTCATAATGAATACTAAAGTAACGGATGCAAGGTGTTCATGACCCATGTTACCGGTTCAATGTCGCTCACTTAACACGACCTCTGTGCGCATTGAGCAGCACGGGCTGGCTCTGGAGAGTGCAGTGCATATATTATTAACGCGGCATTCTGAACAATACAAATCAGGGTGCATCGCCATCCGCAGGTTCTGAATGATCATCGCCTTGGACTGCGGCTGCGTTCCCTTTCAGACTCATGAGATGATCTGGATAAACTGCGCCCTCGTGGTCGCCTGCGCTTGTCATCCCTGTCTCGTGAACGCGAACTGTAAGAGCTCGAACCGGAAACAGAGCCTGAGCTTGAGGTCTCTGACCGTGAGTCGGTCGACGAGTCTGATTCAGATGAGGAACCGGAAGAGGAGGGCGCACTTGACGAACTAGCGTGTTGCGGCTTGCAGTAAGGGTGCAAAGAACGAGTAAGAGTAAGAATGAAAAGACGCACCGCTTCGCCCTCTTCTTCGCGGGTCCTTTGTCTTCTTTCTCTCGTTGTTTCTCCTTCGCCTCCAGGATTCTGTCCGCAGTTCCGCTCCTTTGGGAAATTTTAGTTAATACTAGGCGACCTTAAAAAGTCACAACAAACTTGTTTTTGAACTCCTCAGGGACCTCAATAGAAGGTTTCCCGTCCGCTTTTAACTTGGCGAGAAGACGTGGGTTCTCGAGCTGCGCCGTGCGCGACGGGCGCGAAACGTATGGTCGAGTGGATTTGCACTCGTATGTGAAGTGGCCTGCATTACAGTATTAGGAGTGTGAGGTTCGCCTCAGTAATTTGTACATTGAACTGGCCTGTGCGGAGGCATTTCTGGCAGACTGTTGAGGAATTGGGGCGGGGATTGTTCGCAGAACGACTATGGGGCGCGAATTTAGACATTTTGTAGAGGTGCTTTATGGCGAGGTGCTCGGTTTTGGTGCAAGTCGTGAGAAAAACATTCCGTTATTGAGTATTGAGTAACAAGTGCTTTGCACCGCAGCCTCGTCGCAGCGCGGGCTGCGTACTACTGCTACTAGGGAAAGTCCTTGACGGTACTCAATACAGGCCCCATTTGCTTTGAACAGCTGACCGGGAAGCATGACTCCTGCCCACCCATGTGGTCTTTATTTAGGGACCATCGTATCGATGGTTGACATTTTGTCAGCCCAACTGCCTCTCAGATTATCTCGGGATGGGTGGAAAGGCTTTTCTTTCTCTGCTCCCGGACACGACGTTCCCGCGACTCGCGCCAGCCATTTACGCCTCGTTGGAATCCAGTCTTTTGCCACGTCTGACCCCACTTTTCCAATATGTCGGTGTCCCTCATGAAGCCCCGGAGAAGCAGGACTACGGAGACATCGACTTTGTGGTAGCCTGTCCTAGTGCATCCATTGGGCACGAAGAGATCAAAAATGCGCTCTGTGCGAGCGTCTGCATACCCAGCGCTCAATCGGATGGGCGGGGCACCCATCACTTTGCAATGCGCCTAGCAGATTTCGTCCCTTCTCAGCCTACGGGCGCAAACGAACAAGTCACTGTCGAAACGAGTGATGTGTACGTGCAGGTCGATGTTGATATCCGCAAGGACGCGCAAGACTGGAAGAACGTCATGTTCTTTCATGCATATGGAGATCTTGGCATGATCATGGGTCGCCTCGCTGCCAGCGTTGGCCTGCACTTGGGCGAGCTGGGCCTCAAGGTAAGTTAAGCTTCGCGTCTGCTTCCCCAAGATAGCCGAGATAAGTAAACGTGGCGCAGATGTCATCTCAAGCGCTAGTGCCAACATACTCTCCTACTTTCGAATTGTCGACCTCCATGCCGGATATAATGTCCTTCTTCGGACTCTCGATGGAACGATGGGAGGCGGGTTTCGCGACACAACATGAAACCTTCGAGTGGATCGCATCTTCGCGCTTCTATGTGCCGGGCCAAATCTCTAACTCAACTTCAAGGGCAAAGTCTCGGAACAACCGCAGCATGTATCAGGCATACTTCCACTGGAATGACGCCAGATTGAAGGCCACCGCCCAAGAAGGTCTATCTCTGCAGAAGCAAGAAGCAAATGATACGGAAACTTGCATGCAAACTATTATCGGACAAGAGGCCCTCGTATTTTTCGGCAAACAGGAGGAGCACGATGCTTTGGTAAAAGAGAACAAACGGAGGATACGCTTAAAAGCCATGTGGAATGGCAGGAAGGTCGGCGAGTGGACATGTTGGAATGGTCGGCTAGTCGGCAGACTGATGAAGTTGATGAGGCAAAGTGTGGGAGAGCAGAAAATCGGCGAAATGACCGAAGAGGAGCTAAAGCAGCACGTGCTTCAAGCAAAGGAGACTATCGAATTGCAATTAGCTCAAGAGAAACAAGACATGGAGAGTGGTCAGGCAGATGGAGATGTTAAGACGAGTGACTTGGAGTCGATCTCTAATTGTACCTGAACCTATGTTCGGACATCCCCGACCGGTCGGATAGTCGGGTTTCTCGCTTACTCTTTGTTCAATTACCACAAGATTAGGCGCACACTATCTAGTACCATTTGTTAGCAAGCTCCAAGTGTCTTTGAAGTCCTGGTTATGTCGAGAATTGGCTGCTTGTCACGCCCGCTGACGGGGTTTGGTTAAGTAAGCCGCTCCTTCCGAAAGCGGCGGCGTCGAATTTGTCGAAACCGACCACAGTGACGCGCCCAAGGACATGTCAGCTACGAGACGGGAGACGGCAAAGCAACCTGGCAAGCGTTCCAACGACCCGAATCGCGAGATATTTATCCAAGAAACAATTGAGAAAGTTCGCTCAGGGGAGTATGCCTCATTTAGGGCTGCTGCCAGAAGCACAAAGGTGTGTGGTAATCGAAATCTCCTCGGCCTGAGCTTACCAGTCCCGCAGATCGCTTTGTCGACACTTACGGATCGCGCAAAGGGTCGTCATGTCAACTCGGCATTAATTTACACCAATAGGCAGTTACTCACACCTGAACAAGAAGACGCTTTGATAGATTGGGTAAAGCACCAAGCCGAGATGGGTCTTCCATTCTCGAGGAAGGCCCTTGAGGCCAAGGCAGCAGCGATTTCTGGGAAGGTCATCGGCAAATCCTGGTACAAGAAGTTCTTGAATCGCCACCGCAAAAGGCTCATCGCTGCGAAGGCTGCAAGGCTTGACCCAAGGCGCGCGACAAACATTAATTCGACGGCAATCAGTAGCTGTTTTGACGAGCTGGAAGCGATCCACGCGATTTTTCCCTGGTGGCGTCCCTTCCGGCGATATAGGATGAAAAGGGGTCTCATACGGGTGGAAGCCGGGAGGACAAGTTCCTTTCTTTGAAAGACCAGAAACAGAAGGGGCGTGGGTCAAAGGCACGCTCTGTCACTTCAAGAGCCCATCGTTCGGAGTTCGACAAGGAGGAGGCCGGGAGGCATGAACGCGAACAAGCCGCTGCAGAGAGAGACAAAAAAAAGGCAGAGGACGCAGAACATGCTCGACGCATAGCTGACGACGCATTGAACCGGGTTTTCACAGGTCGGTTGGGAACATACAAGAAGGACGATTTGAGGGCCCTCGCAATCGCCGTTGCTGTCTCCGATAAGGGCACCAATGCTGAACTTTTGGCCCGGATAGAAGACCAATTTGAGCAGTATCGCGACTTGAAGTACAACTCAAGGTTCTCGGGCATTTTCAATAAATCCATTCGTGCCACTACCCAAAGAAAAGGCTCAGTGGTGTCCTAGTCACGAAGGACGACAAGAGAGAGAAGTTGACGCGTTGGGCAACCCCGAACGTCCCTCCATCTGCTGTTGCCGCTTCCCGACTCCCGTCCCCCACGTCTTCGACCCATGGTTGCGTCTTCCAGTTCCCATCGATTCCCACCCAAATACCACGTTCATCGATACCCACCGGGCGACACTAACCGCCCTCACCTTGTAGCCCCAGTCTTACACGCTCACCCAGGTGTCCACCCCAATACTGCACCTCACTTGAACACCTATCAACCCTATTATTACTACTACACATTCCAATAGTATCTACAATAGTGCCTGATGTCGATATGATCCCCTACGCGTTGACGCCGTATATGCCCTGCCCCACACTAGCAATCGAACGAGTGGCTAGCCGAGCTTGGGGTTGAGCAGAATTTCAATGAAGGGCGTGACGGTGTCCAACCATGTGTGTCCGGACATAGTAGTATATCGCAAGGTTTATCGTGACGGTTCTCGAAATTAGCGCCGAATTCTGACGCATAGGATAAATTCAATCTAGTGTGCATAGAAGGACCGTTGGCCAAGCTACTGACTGCGAGGAAACAAGGTGGGGGGGGGGGGGGGGACTTCAAGCTACACCTACTATACTCCTGATGAATACATTGGCCTTGGGGTCTCTTGAGCTTGGCCTATGATAGGACGTGCATATCCCACTATTAGCGGTGTGCGCCTCGAGTACTAGTATCTTGCACAACGGTCCTACCACTACGTCCCGGTCCCCTCCAGGCCTGTTACAAGAACAAGCGAGTAGAAATCCCGCGGAAGCCGCTAATTCTCTTCGTGAAACACGCGTACAGTCCATCAGTTTCATCCAAATAGCGCGCCTCGGACTCTACGCACCTGTGGTAAACGTCCTCCCAGTCACAAGCCAAGACACGGCGGGAAAAGTGGTGAAACCTCCGGCCAAGCTGCTGTGGATCGTTGTCTGTGGTATTACGGGGAGAGGGCCGTCATCGCGGAAGCACAGTCGGCGACGTCCCGCGTACCATTGAGGCAGTCTCTACACCGTATCACGACGTCTTTGGAGGGTTTAAGCGAGAAAATAGAGGCGTACATGTGCTTCCATAGTCGCCAGAGTGACTGTAATGGCGTCCACGGAGGCTGAGGCGCCAGAAGGCCCAACGAGGGCGAGGTCAAACGTTTCAGGCCCAGCCGTAACTGATGGTGCATTGCATTGCCCACCCGGGTTAGACTGTCCTTGTTAAATCGTCACGAATATTGAAGCAGGGTATGCCGTCATCAACAAATAAAATTGCACCGGTTCTCTTAGCCACTTCCCCTCTCGCGTGTAATCTTGCCTGCTACTATAGCGTTGTTGTGGGTATTTCTGAATTAGATCGTGGAGTAATGTTTGTGCACCGGTGCCATTATCCATGGGACTACCCTCCGTTCTATCCACGCAGGTCGTTCGGATATTGCATGCCAAGACAATGTATTGGGCACCTTCTGCGAGGGCCTAAGAGGAATGTAACAGGAAGGTAGGGGGCGGATATGGGTACTATAGAGGAGGTATATTGGGACTATTTCTTTTTGACAGCCTTAATCCTTATAGTCTCGTCACCGACGAATATACCCTGTGAGTGACATTAGTGGACTCATAAGGGATGATCTGACCACCTACTTTGCCCTTATACGGTTCTGGTGGTCTCCACTTGCGAACCCTCGCGGCAAACAAGCCAAGCTGGTGCTTGTCAGTGCAACTCAAGACGATTTTCGTTGGGTAGGGAACTTCTGCCTTGACGTGGTCGGGCACCGGTACGATGACTGGGTGGCTAAAGCCAAGCTTCATGTTGAGTCGCATTCCGCTCATTCCTTCGATCTTGCCCCGAGGGTCTGCTTCGAGCGCAGCACGGTACCCAACGCCAACAAGGTACAGAGGTACAGTGAAGCCCTCTGTCATACCGGTGACCGCGTTCTGAATGAGAGTGCGGGTGAGACCCCACATGGATCGTTGTTTCTTGACCTCCGCATCTTGTACGCTGAGAGTTAGGGTGCCGGGTGTGGGGAAATCAAGGGTCATATAAGGCTCGAGCGGGACTGAGGCTGTGCCGAGCGGTCCTGCCACAGAAAGAGAGGCCGGAGTCCTGGTGAAGGAAACGGATGGCTGGAACTTTATTGGAGTTTTTCCGATGTTGGAAGTGTGTCCTCTCACGGCCGCTGCGGAAGAAAACGAGCGAATGGCGACGCCCACCCTCTGAGCAGACGATAGAGTTGTCATTGTTGGGAAAGATGTCAGCGGGCCGGACAGCCTCAGCTCAGCACCGCACTGCGGACACTTTGCCAGTGCTTTGCCTCCGTCTACTGTACTAGTCCCTGATCAGGGCACTTCGGAGTATCCTGTGCTGTGCATGATACACACAGTAGGACTGGGACCCTGAGCCGCCGGGTGCTGATGCGACTGTCATTTATATATGCATCATACTGAGTTAAAAGTCTTATTCTAACCCCCCTGCATCCTTCCTAAGTCCCCCTCCTCGCTGACATACCAGGCTCAGTATGTCGTCGCCGTCGAATGTATGCGAATACTATTCGGCCACGTGCACTCATATTTGTTCAAACAATGATGTTCTCGGCAAGGGGGTGAGTATCCTTCGTTATTATTTTTATTCTGAGCGTTCTCATCCACAAAATCACAAACGTCAGATACGTATCAACTTTTATTATACCATGGTACTCCTCGCAGTTGTCCCTCGGACACCAAACACCGAAGAACTGTTAAACGCGTTATACGCAAACGCTGGGATTTCTGGCCTCGGCTTACTCGTGACGGCTATCCAACAGACGTTTTCGAAGGAGTTGTCACTTTTCCATGCTCTCTTTATACAACACATCCTTTTCTTCCTCGGCACTGGTGCTGCGCCCGTGGGTGAGTGTGCTTTGGTCTCACAAACTTTCGTCTCCTGCTCAGACTTCCGACGAATGTAGGCAAATACCACTGGAGTAAGAGCCGCATTGTTATGGGGGTTGTTATACAATTCGCCTCCGTCATCGCGTTCACAGTTTGGGCGCTGTACATGTGGATTCGCGTAAAAGATTTCGGAGCGCAACATCAGTGCAACAACGAAGTGAAATATGTTCTATTTTTCGCCAACGTAAGGGCTACCCAGCCCTGGCTCCGCGGTTTCTGGATCACCATTATCGTTGCCAGTGCCCTGGGGCTCATAGTCAAGTTCGGATATAATGCGTTCACCCTTCTCGCCTTGCGACACGACTCAGGCGAGCCTGAGGGGACAGAGCGATTGGAGAAGGAGTGGTACTTTTTCATATCGATTCCCCATGTTTTGTGCGTCGTTCGTTTTCTTCTCCGTGAAGTACTCACGGATTCCCGTATAGATCCGCGATATACTCTACTGTCATGTTAGAGCTCATGGTGGGCAGACTACTTTTCTCAATGGCATCTGGTCACACTGACTGTGATCTAGGTGCAGCGGAACTCGATGTCTGGGAAACATGGTGGTAAAGTCGATGTCGACGATTCGTGGGCCTTTGGTCAAATCCTCTCCGTTGTGATGATTTTCGCAAATATGAATGAGGTCATCCACTTCCTCTTTGGCTACGTCGCCCGTAGACGCGAGCGCCCCCGTGAACTCCAAGCAGAAGCACAGGAAGCATCTGACGATACAGATGTGCCTCCGGCATCCACACCGTATCGACCAAGGGGGCTTCCTGGGTCCCATCTCTCAAGTAAGGTTCACTCTATTTCACTGTGCGAATTGGTACTAAGTTACACGTGGTAGCTCGCGGCTCATCGCAGATGAAATTGTCTTCGGAATATGAACTTTTGAATATCAACAAGGAGAACAGCCGTATGTCTGTAACTACTGTGGGTGAGATCTTACAGACTCGCGATCAGCCCGTTGGTACATTGCGTTGACGACTCGAGCGAAGAACGCTCGCCTGTTCTTCAATACCTGTTGCATACCCACCAATGTTTGATTGTTCAGTATATATACGCTATGTACTTGCACGATATCCTGTTATACAATTTGTTGTGGGCTTCTTTATAGATAAGACAGCCTCCTACATACAAAGTCAGGAACCTGATCTACGTGCATATGCACTTCCTCACTAGAGGATCATAATTTGCGTGTGTTCTGTCCTTTCTAAAGGCATATTTCGTTAACCTCTGGAGGTGGCGAGGCGGGGAGTGTGCAATTTACGTGTATTCATCCATTGTTCCTACGACAAAGAAGCCCCGATTAAGGTCGGCGCCAAGCAGACTCCTTCCTTCGTCCTGATTCTATGCGCCGTCTTCGTAACAGGGTCGACCCAAGCGGCCTCCCTAGTCTCGAGGGTCGTAAGGCCTTAGAAGGGCATGATCAGTCAGTTTCGACTTGATCGGATAGAGGTTGGCAAAAACAAACCCGGCTGTATGGTCTCGAAAATCTTCTTTTTGGGGTTGAGTTGTGACAGCGGCGCTTTGTCTGAGACAGATAGTTGGGCATATATACTCGAGAATCAAGCTGGGAGAAATACCTTGGTAATCGGGACCCTCAAAATATACTCGGTCACCTGGCTTGGAATTCGGTGGGGGTTGTAATATCTCGATGCCTGCCTCTTTCCCATCTTTTGAGGTTGCCTGAAATGACGACCTCTGAGCTCCACGTGGATTTCATCAACTGAACTTCTGCTTACACAAAGAACCATCGCGAAGCTCTTCACCCCACGCATATTTGCAGGCTTCAAGTTGCACTGGAGATTTTTTCGGTGAAGATGGATAGAGAAATATACGAAAGAATGCCCACCACGCCCACTAACCACTTATCCTGCATCCGCTCAATGGGGACATAGTTCACCAAACCAGAGACGACGGTCCGGGGCCCTGTCTCCTCGCCAAAGTCAATTTGCTAACGAGCATCATCTCAGCCACGACAGGCGATCGGTGTGATCATCACTTGCCTCGACATAGAGACTGTCCGCATCAGGGTGCTTTTTAACTGACAATTTGTGAGACTGCGTAGTGACAAGCAACCCGCATACATACCATCGATTATATGCCCCACACGCAGATCGATCATGGAGGGGATAGGGGGACCGACATCTTCAGCCCCAGCAGGGGTCGCCTTGCCATTGTCCGCCGCCGTCTTCTTTCCATCCTTTTCCGCAGCTGCGCTTTGTTTCTTCTCCTTTGTCTTGGAGGGCTTGCCTTCAGAACCTCCTGCCTTTTTCACCACGGCAGATTCAGTAGCAGCAGGGGTAAGCGCAGCGTCCTTCTCTGCGGGTTTGGAAGGTTTCTCCTTTTTTTTAGCTTCCAAGGCTTTACGTTCGATAGGAGGGGCGGTAGAGAAGTCAAGGCGGACGAGGTCAAAGGCCGGGGTAAGCGCCTCGGCTGACTTGCGCACAGACGGGCGAGACTGGATGTGGTCGAAGTAGCGCGAGAGAGACGGGTATGAATGATACTGCGCGGGTTGTAGTCGTGCCTGGAACCGAAGCCGCCTCATGTGGTGAGGGCTTGCTTGTGAAAAGTCACAGTCACACGTCGTACGTACGAATATTGGTTGTAGCGCCCCGTAAACTGCCACATCGGCCGCAGTCAAATAGTTGCCGACGAGGTATGTGCGCGGCACGAGGAGCGCATCTAGTGACTGGGTGTCGCTAGTTACACTAGATACGAACGGGCCCACACACAAGGCTCATGACACACCGGCAATGCATCTGGCTCGGCGAAATTTGGCTGAGCGGCTCTTTCAGTCCATTGAGCGATTTCGGCTTTGTCCTTCTCTTGCTGCTGGCCCTGTTTGGAAAAGGCTTGCAAAAGCTCAAGGATTGGCGATTGGAGGGCCATTGATGGTCGAGATGTGAGTCAGGATCCCAGTCGAGATAAGTACTGTTTCACGTGCAAACACACCACAATCATCTTATCATCTCACCACGGCGTGAGAGTGGCTCAGGTTATGTCTCCTGCAGAGCCTCCAGTTAAGGTTGCAAGTACACTCCCAATCGTCAACATAGCCCCTTGGATTGAAGGGCATGACCACAAGGGCCGTCTCTCCACTGCTGCCGCTATCCACGCTGCCTGCCTAGAATTTGGTTTCTTCTATCTCGACGTCAGCTCGTATGTAGATTCCAAAGAGCCTGAGGAACTCTCCCGTCTTGCACGCAATTTTTTCAGCCTCCCCACAGAGGAGAAAGAAAACATCTCCATAAGTAAACAAGACCATGCTAGAGGTACGTTTTCGGTCCTTCTATGTGTCGTACCTCCGATGACACTGCACTCCCACAGGTTACCAACGACTAAAGGAGAATGTCACTATGGGAAAAGCCGATAACCATGAGGGAATAGACTTCTATCGACCAGTGGAGAACCCGGACAAGACCAAGCTACTCTGGGGTGAGAACCAGTGGCCCGCGATTCCCGGATTCCGTGAGAGGTATGAGGCCTGGGTAGACAAGATGAAGGCACTTGGCCTTATGGTGATGCATGCGTAGCTCCCCACGTATTTTCCTCGTCAGTCTCTGCCTGAAAGCGAGCACAGGATGGCGATGGGTCTCGGAATGACCGATGCTGAATGGGAAGATCTTAAGTCTCAGGTTGATGACAGTTTCTGGGTGATGCGAATCATAGGTTCGTTGGTCGTGCTGTTTGTTTTGCCCGATCCCTCACCTTGAAAGCTCAGGATACCCTCCCCTCCCCAATGACGACGACGGGTTTTCTTGTGGCGCTCATAAGTACGGTTCTAAATTCATCACTTTGACTTTGATGATGCGAGCCCTTCTTTCTGTCAGGGACTACGGGTGCCTCACGTAACGTGCCTCTGTTGCCTAAAGTATCTTGGGATACCGACTGCATTTGGGCAGTTTTTTGTGGGCGGACTCTACGCGTGGTGCGCTGCAGGTATTCCTGCCACAGCAATTCCTGGCAGTGGAGAACCCAGGTGCAGTACTCCGACAGGAGGGCATCGAAGAGGACCTCTGGATCACAGTGGATCCTGTCCCGGGCTGCATCGTCTGCAACATCGGAGAGAGTCCGTGGATATTACTTGAATGACACTCTTTGAACCCTGACATCTGGTCGTCCATGGTAGTGTGGGAGATTTGGACGAATGGCCTGTACAAGAGCACGCTTCATCGTGTGATACACAGGGGATCCAACTATCGGTGAGTGCAACGGCTTTATTGCTTATAAACAACCGTTACTCAACACTACGCATTAGTGTGTCGTGGGTACATTGTCCTCAAGCTACCGAATTCACGCTAATTGAAATTAGAATCCCCTTTTTCTTCGAGCCCAACTTCAACGCAAAAGTCGCACCTCTCGGTGCTGCGCTTCGCATTCAAGAAGACCTCAGTCTCACCTCCGATAAATACCACGTTGAAAGAACGCGCAAGAAGACATATGAACCAACGGTCTATGGCGACTTCCTTCTGAAGAAGGTTCACGGTAACTTCGCCACCGGCCAAGGTAAATACAATTAGGCGTTCACCGTGAGGGCAATGAAGTGTGCAAGTTACGAAGATGAGATTATGTTTTTACACGATCTAACTCATGGATTACAAGAGTGGTTTAACGTATGTCGAATTGATTCAGTGCGGTGAATGGTCGTAAAAACCTACTGATACGCTGGCACGAGCTTTGGAGTCACCGTCATCCAGTGCTTGGCCTTCAATCTCATCCAAAATGTGGACGTAAGTATACCTACCGCTGCGAATAAATTGTCCTACCCGTGGCACCGAAAGGACCCTCGGGTACGTGAACGTCCAAGAACCCACTCGCAGGACCCGCCAGCCAAGGTTGCGGATTTGTGTGCACGCCCCGTGGTGTGGGCGGTTCCTCCCAATGAGGTTGCACGTCACTTGAGTGCAGATGAGACGGGGGTGGTGGCTCGGTAGGAGAGGGGTTGTCCGAGCTCTGTGGCTCGGACCGACGGGAACTACGTCGCGCACGGGGTTTTTGCTCTGAATCGGAGGGTGGTACCGCGGTCCCATTAGTGTGCTCCTTGCTTTTTTCTTTAGGACCGGGCACCGCTGGCCCGCCCGTTTGATGCACGCGGTTTGCTTTTTGGGCGACTGGGAGCCGATGATGACATTGGTCCAGGAGACTCAGTGGCGGTCGTTGTTGTTGGGGTCGTGGCGGAAGAGACTGGGTGAGGGGGTGCGGAAGCGAGAAGGGTAGGTTTTTGGAGGGACGACGGGATGGGATGTGCGCTAAGAGCTGGGTCTTCGTCAACAAGTTCCTTTTCTTTGAGGGCGTGTCTCTCGAATGCGAGGGATAGTGGAATTGGGAGTGGAACAACATCTGCATAAGACGTCAGTGGGGTCTAGGACTGAGGTGCGATGAGATGTCGGTACCTTCGAGGAACTTTAAGGATGAATTTTGAGCCGCGATTGTCGCTGAGAATAAGGTTCTGTGAGCATGCAAAGGAGGAAAAACATAGCAGGACACACCCATATCACGGTAGCTGATGACGTTCCGTCTCTCTGTGCTCGCGAGCTGATGACCCGCCTTGGTGAAACGCTTGATGAACTCTTCCTGCAAAGCACAGTCCGTCGCACAAGCACTGACACGTCAGATGGCGGGACATACTGTTGCAATCGACAGAGCGAACTGCGCCTCTTTCGACATCGGACCACTTTCACCTTCGAGACCGCGGGTGAGTCAGTTGCGTGATGCTGTCTATTGAGAGACCATACCATCTGCCCGCAGGATATTCTCGAGGCGATTGACCGGAACTAATGTGTGTCCGGGGACGCGCTCACCAGATTTACGCTGGTGTTTCCGCTTCCCATTAGCAGTAGTGGCTTGGCCTTCGTGCGCGTCCTCGTCATCAGGATCTGGTTCTAATTCCTCGCCGTCTGGAACGCGAGTAATTTGGGGTGGTTCGTCGACGTCTGAGGCAAGCTGGTCTTCCTCGTCCTCGTCATCTATCTCGATCTGGTCGTAGGGGATAGAGGCAGGAGAACCGTCGAGGTAGATGGGATCCATGAGTGGTGGGAAAGGGGTGGGAAAGGCAAGGAGAAAAATGGGGAGCTGACAGATGGGGGCGCGAGAGAGGGGAGTAAACTAGCGCGTTTCGTCTTCCGTACAGTCCTACTGTACTGACACCAGGTCAATCTGGCTTGACCGCTCACTTTACCCATCATCGCTCGATTAAATTGCAGCTGCCCTTTCTACATTGCTCATTGAATTAGGGATGAGTGAAGTCTACTTTCTCGAGGTTGAGATGGGCGTCAAATTTACAGCAACGAGCAAAAAATATATATATACATAATACTATACACCACCGATACAACACAACAATCCTTCATAGCTTCATCACTCAACTTTTATTTTCACAGTGTCGTTTTCCTCTGCCTTTGGAATTTTTAGGGTCAAGACACCGTCAGCCAATTTTGCTAGCACGCCGTTCGCGTCTCCAGGCCGGGGCAGCCAAATGGTCCGCGTGAATCTGGAGCTGCCAGTAAAAGACCGTTCGACAGCAAGCTGATTGTTTCCAGCTTGGGCAGGCTGTTCAACATTAGAGCCTGTTCATGCACGTCAGCCTCCATCACTAGGCTCTAGTCTCGGTCTGGGCTCACCTTCAGCAGATTCTTCTGCCCGAGGTGCACTCGTAGTCAGAGACGATTGGCTCACTACCGCCAGCGTAGCCCCTCCGCTGCATAATGTTGCCTTCGATAGTGACACTACGACCACCGTCTCCGATGCGAACCTCCACGTCCTCCTTTTTTACACCGGGAAGTTCCGTCTCCACGATGTATTGGTTCCCAGTCCTCAGATACGTCCACGGCAGGACGCGCAAACCGGAGCGCATTAAGAAAAGGGTCGTCTAAAATCGACCTTGAGGGTACTCCGAATGCACCAGACCTCCCCCCCAAAGGCACCTCCAGCATTCGGAAGAGCGGGCGGAACTCGTTGAAAAGCTGACGAGCGATGGACATGGTGGACAACTATTAAGGCCTATTAAGGCATCAAGCTCGAACGCCCTGCTCCACTTGCACCCGCCATGACTGCATGACTCGCCGCGCGCAGTCCACAAGATCAAGAGAAGAGAATCCCCGCCAGCAACCCCCGGCAATACCCGTAGTCATGACATAATGTGATGACCGCATGCCTGCCCCGTTGTCTTTCGCTTGCGACGATGCTGTATCGAGGGGACTTCGTTCACACAGTGCAACTTTCAGAGATAGTGATATGTTACGATCACTTGCTAGGCAAGTTCTCGATATCTGACTCATACACTCCCAATAATCTAGTCTCCCAGCTGTCGACACTACAGGTCACATCACCCATTTTGAGCATGCGTCGACCGCGCTTTCCCGCTCTCTCATATCGAAGGAGAGCGACAATTCCGTCGTTCTTATACCTCCAGGCAGCTTCCTTCTTCCGACGTTCTGTGATCTCCATCTACACGCACCGCAATTCCTCTACCAGGGCACAGGCCTACATCTACCTCTGATGGAGTGGCTCAATGAATACGCCTTTAAAGCCGAGGAGCGTCTAGATCAAGAACCGGATCTTGCAAGACGCGTCTACACGCGGTTGGGAGAAAGGCTGGTGGAGAATGGTACTGGGGCGGTGCTGTTATTCGGGACCATAAAGGAAGAGACGAAGTGTGTAATCCTCTTGTTCTATTGAATCTCACTTAC
The DNA here is from genome assembly GCA_025766275.1 of Lactarius indigo. Lineage (NCBI taxonomy): Eukaryota > Fungi > Basidiomycota > Agaricomycetes > Russulales > Russulaceae > Lactarius > Lactarius indigo. The sequence goes on along the minus strand of JAFKAC010000005.1, from coordinate 1,270,602 downwards.
TTGGTCTCCGTGAGCGTCATCCTCGCTGAGACAATGCAGCAAATAGGCATAAGAGCTTTCATTGGGAAATTATCAATGGACATCTCAACCCGCCCTACATATAGCGAATCCACACCCTCAGAGTCTATCGCTTCAGCACGCATGTTTATCGACCGCATTCGGGCGCTGACGGCTCATCTTCCCGATCACGCTCGCCTTGTTGAGCCAGTGTTGACGCCCCGCTTTGTTCCGACATGCTCAGACGCCTTGTTACGGGGCCTAGGAGACCTGGCCGAACAGACCGGGGTCAGGGTGCAGAGTCACCTTGCCGAGGCAAGAGATCAAATGAAAGCCGTCCAGGAAAGTCGTGGTATGAGCGATCTCGAAGTGTTTGGGCGTGTAAGTTACTTTTGAAATTTGCCACAACCCACTTACGTTGACCCCCTCGGTAGGCACAACTTCTGACCCCGCGAACTGTCCAAGCCCATTGTACTTACCTCACACCTGAGGAGCTCTCACGTCTCGCTCAGTATGGCACGGCCATTGCACATTGTCCACTCTCGAATGCGTATTTCTCTGGGCGCCAGCTTGCCCTGCGAGAGGCTTTGAATCGCGGCGTCCGTGTTGGCTTGGGCACTGACATCGCAGGGGGCTACAGTGTTGATATCATGGGGGCCATGCGGTGGACCGTTGGCATGTCCCGCATATCAGAAGGCGCTAGGTTGGAACAGTCCGGGTGTCAGGCGACCGCGTCCGGGGATCAGGTGGCTAATGCTGAGTTCAATTCAAGCGACATCAGTGTGAACTGGAAGGAGGCTCTGTATCTCGGAACAAGGGGCGGTGCCTTGGCCCTTGGCCTGGACGGTGGCGTTTTCAAGATTGGCGCGCCGTTCGATGCTCAACAGAGTAAGCACTGTCCCTCCCTCACGTTTTGTGGTCGCTCTAATCCCTGCCTGGATTCAGTATGCCTTTTAAATCCAAATTCAGCACCATCAGGGATAGGCCCATTAGACTTCTTTGATTCAAACTTCCAGTCGTTCGAATTGTCACTTGAAATGGTCGAAAAATGGTGGTGTGTGGGCAATACAAGAAACCGGACGGGGATGTGGATCCAGGGTCGACAAGTCTTCTTTGGGTAATATTGTTGCTCTCATGACTAGAGCGGAGTATCGTGTTTCACGCGGATCTGGACTCAGAAATCTCACCACCATTGATGTGCCCGTGTCTCAGGCCCCGGCTCCTGCCAGGGCATTTCGACACGGCCTAGGGTAGGACCAATACTATCCTTCGTTAATCAATAATTTCCACAATAGCAGCTATAAAACTGTCCCCAGCTTTGCCCCCATAAGTCAACAACTCACCTCCAACTTAACGATGCTCAATATCAACCCACAAACAGCCCCTTTTACCCTTACCCCCGACAACCAGGTCCCGAGGCCATACGCGACACTGTGTATTGGGACGACGGCGGTGATGTTCTCCTCGTCAGCCAAGGATGGGATGGTCGTGTTTCTCCGCATGAACATGTTAATCCGTTACTCGGAGACAATCAGAGGTCTTCTTAACCACATCGCAGGGGTACCACAAGAAGGCCTATGGACCCCAATACTCGAACTCCAATGCAGTACCACAGAGCTAAGGGCAGTGCTTGAGTATCTTCGGTTACAGGAGCAGTATGTCTGTGTCCCTCGATGGGACTACTGTATGGAAACCCTGACAGATTGCACAGGGGCATTCAGCCTTCCGTCGACTCCCTTGCGCGATATGCCCTTTCGGCATATACATTAGGGATACAGGCGCTGGATGACGCAGCGCTGACTGGTCTTCTTGCGTGCGCGCGCGAAAGAATGGACACCTACACTAATTGGGAAGGAACCACAGAAATTCGCCCGCCGCCTTTGAACCCCGAACATGCCATTCTTGCCGGCCGCGCTCTTCCTGAGCCGGCTTCTTCCATACTGGCCATCGCCTTCATTGATTTATCCGTCTTCGCACCTAGCAAAGCCGCGTTATATCCCTCCAGTGAGGCACCTGCACTCCGGGACCCGAACGATGAAGACACGATCATTCTACTTCGAGAGCGCCACTCTGAGCTCGTCGATTCGTTACTCAAGCTATCAAGAAACTTTGGGAGGCGCCGATCCCTTGCCAAGGTTGGACGGCCATGCTGTAGCTTCGAGGTTTTTGCAGCCGATCATACACATACCCTTCATGTGAATGCCGCCATGAAGGGTCGGTCTGCTCTGTCGATCATCACCGCTGCAGGGGCGGCACTCGAAACAGCGAGGTCCCGAGAGGCGTCCGCTCCTAAAGACTTAAAGCAGGAGGACCAACACCCCTCTGACTACAAGGAACGTCCAAGTCCGCCCTGTGCAAGTTGTCTTACTGAACTCCACCTGGAAATGAGGAGACTGTACAGCCTGTGGTGGGAGGACATGGGCAGGTTCTTGATGGGGGGACCTCAAACCAATCGTTTCTCTGTATGGGACAAGATTCGTGATGGCCTCGGGAACTCACAAACCCCTGTCTTGCGCACCAAATCAAAGCTGCGGCAGAGACTCGGGCGCTTTTGTAAACGTATGCTCCATGCCGTTGGAGATTTGCTGTTCCGAAGAGGTGTGGCATGATTATGCTAACGTACTTATAAGCGAGGATGATAGATACATTAATCCCGGTTAGATATATTACAGCCAGTGAAATGAACGATAACAGTTGCCGTACGGCGTGGCACGGCCTACGTGGCAACCGTGGGTGGCGACCGATGAGTGCATGAGTCACGATCACGATGGAAGATCTAAAGCTAACAATTCGTTCCAACTGGGCAGACCCACTACAGAGGGAAGTTCCTCCCAAAGGCGTGTGCGTAGCGCCGTCACATCGCGATGGAAGGCGCGCTTGCAGGTCACACAGATCGTGTCGTCGTCCTCAATCCATTGCATCGCCTGTGCCATGTTGTGGAAGGATCCCGTGCGTTGTGTGAACGACTGGTTAATATTGGAGGCAAGGCGGGAGAACACCTTGCGGCAGTCCTTCGGTGCTCGACAATTTGTCTCGACCGTCCGTTCCCCGCATGTGTTGCGTATAAAATCGAGGATCATGTTTATGCGGTGTTGATACATAAGGGTATACTGAGATACGTCGTGGACGGAAAGTTGGCTGGATGGACGGGAGGGGTGCTCGGCTTGCAACTTCGGATGGTCGCCACCCAGTAGCTGCTTCAACGAATAGATGGACAAGAAATACAAAACGGACGGGACGACGACGCGCACGTTGACTTCCCGGGCAAGATTGAGGACGTGTAATGGGTGAACGTATGGGTATGTTGTGCCGTCGACGGAGGGCGCAGCCAAAGCCTGGGCGACCATTTCGTCATGGCCACGGATGGTATAGGACCAGGTTTGGGTCAAATATCGGATGGCCTGGACCCGTAGATGGGTAATAAAGTACTTGGAGGCCAGGCGCAGTATTCCAGCAAGAAAGTAGAAGTCTCCCACATTTCGTTGCTGAAACGTACTGTTACAAGTGCATTCAGTCGGAGGTGGCGCAAATCGAGAAGTCGCACTACGCACACTCCATCATATAGTGCTTTAATTAGGTCTGAGAGCTCTTCGGGGTGGTCATACATGCGGACGACTGGACAACCGTCTATGTGTTCTATCATGGGGCTCATGCCGGGTGAAGGTTGCGGGATATCTAGCATGGCCTCAAAGACTTCGGAGTGACGTGCCATGACTCCTCGATGAACTTTGAAGGCCCTCAGTGGGTTGTGGTTATCATCCTCCACCAAAAGCACGATATTTCCATCTTCGAACCAAGGATCGCCGCGAATACCCGGTGGGATGATAGAACGCAGACCATCCATAAGCTACTAAATGGAGGATTGCCAGACCAGGAATGTGTGGGAGATAGAAGAATTGAACTTGAGGGATGTGCCACGATAGGCGCAGAGGAACGGAGCACTGGGGCGAAAGAGTCACCGCTGAATGGACTGAGTGATCATTCCGGCTGTTCGAGTCATCGTCGCGGTCGCCCACTCGTCCCGAGTTCCCGCCGCCGCCCGTCGGCTATGGCTTCGTCTCCCCATTCTCAAACTCCATCGCGCGCGGGAACGCCGGCTCCACAGACTCCCTCACGTCTCGTCATAGCACCCTCTCTAAGGCCAACTCACTCACTCTCCAACTTGCATGTTCACATGAGCGGACTGTCACCGGGCCCTGTCAGCACGACATCTCATACTGGCGAAGAAAGCTCCGCATCCTCGATCATCAACGTCGATATGGCGGAAGGCATCCTTGTTCCCGAGGCTGACGCAGAGGTAGGAGTGGCCGATGGGGAAGTTGGGAATGCGTATGTCAGCGCGAGTTCCCCCATCGGCGACGAGGCGTCCAAGAAGGCGTTAAGAGATCATTTGAGAAATACGCTGAGCAAGAAGGGCTCGTACACGGGTGCGTGCCATCGACGGCCTATAGTGCGTCCTAATCCTCCTTGTCGTGCAGACGCAGATGCCGTATCGCGGCGTAGTCGAAGAAGGAAAATGTCTGTGGACGCGGACGTTGACGAGGTATCTTTGGACATAGGTCTTCGCCCCAGATATTCCCTTCCAAGGGTTTGTGTTGACCCAACACTCAGCGGACGCGTTCCCTCCGAGGCAATATTTCGTCCTCACCGACGCTGGCAAGCCCGTGTTCACAAGGCATTTGACCATCTGTTCTTTCTTGTAACCTCAACCGATGATCCTCCTGCTCTGCCTTCAGTCGCTCCATCGGACATGATCCAGATAACCTTGCGTCTACCATGGGCATTATGCAGGCCTTAATATCCGTTTTTCTCGACGACGGAGATAAGCTACGCTGCGTCAACGCGGGTAGCACTCGCATCAATATCCTTATGCGACCGCCTCTATACTACGCCTGTGTGTCGTCCTGGGGTGAGCCCGAGTCGGTGGTCAGTCTCTAATTGTCTGGTTGGCATTCATATACTCACACCTTAGAAGGAAGACGCGCTCCCATCTCGAGTACTTGCACTTGCAGGTTTTGAGCGTTGTAACCGTCACCCAACTACGTCGCATCTTCGAGCGTCGTACCAACTTCGATCTTGGGCGACTACTCGGCGGTGCGCATAATACTCCCAAATTTTCATTCCCAAAGCTGATTTTTGAAAGGATCCGAAATCCTTGTTCATTCGTTGCTGGAGAGGGTGGAAACTGACATGGCAATGGGGACTTCTTCACTCCATTGCTTGAAATTAGACCCTGTTGTGCGGTCACGCGCAGCCAACCATCTCGTCCCTACTTCCAAGATGAAGGTAAGCGGCGTCGTGCGCCTCTGTCGACCCGTTATTTACGCACGAATTTTCACCAGGACCTTCTATATCTTATCCTTGTTGCTCAAGGACTGGTCATCACTCTTGCGAGACCCAAGAAGCACTCAATTCACCCTGCAGGTATTAGGGTTTATCGATCAAATTTTGTAGAGGTCTTATCATGACCCTCCGTAGATCTCCACATACTGATGAACACAGCTCACTCCCCATCCATAGTAAACTCGTCGGCGTCCGCTTCTTGGCTTCCTCTCTGCCTACCCAAATATAATCCATCCGGCTTTGTAAACGTATTCGTCACTTTCTTACAGTCGGAACACAATTTAGAATCTACCGCAACCGCTCCAGACTCCAAAGCAAAGCCAAGGACCAGCCAGCCTGTCGAGAATCCTTCCCCGACCTCCGTGAGTCAAGAGGGGGATAATGCCAAGGCAGGCCCATTTCTTCCCCGAAAAGACACCAATCCAGGAGTTGATGTCGGGCTCGTCTGCGTGACTGCTAACGGGGATTTTGAATCTATACGAGATTGGTGCAACATTGTCATTGGGGTACGTCCTTTCTGCGCCTGCAGGACAGAACCTTACTTTGGCTAATCGTTCCAGCGGCTTGAAACCGATGGCACGTTGTCGAGTATAGAAAAGGCCATTCGTAACGGATTGACAGAGTACAGCGTGTCGGATTTGAGCATCCCCGGCCTTCGTCATTTCATCTACAAGTCGAGAGCCCACGTCCAGATCACGGCGCCCATCTACGAAGATCCATACGATGATATAAATGAACGTAGGCGGTGAGAGTTCTGATGGTTTATCACTCCCGTCCTTCTGAAACCACTTCCAAGGCTGGTCACACTGTACCAAACGTTGCACGATGGGATCCATGCCAAGTCAGGGCAAGATTTACCCCTTAAATTACAATATATACGCACCGAAAAAGAGGCGGTTATGGGCTGGGTATGGCTAACTTGCGTCTCAGCTGGAAAGTAGGCTCATCCAGTTTCGCAACAGATCACCCAACCATTCGAGATGTACGTTACTGTGTCTCATGGTTTGCCCAAGAGCGCGGTGATCAATGCAGCGAATGCTGTTGCGCGGTGGGTGAAGAAAGAAGAGGGAAGACTTTTTTTGCGCGATGCTCCAATATTCTGATTCAGAACTACTAACATTTACAATGGGGTCTGCATATTAGAGTAATTTACACGCCCGTTTGATACGTAAATGGAACGCGCAATGTCTTGGGGGTCAGTCGGCCGGGATTGCCGTCAACGGTCCATTATCAGAAGGTTTCCAACAAATGGAACGGTAAATAAAGTCGTATGTGTGTGTAGAATAAGGACCATCTAGGCTGACGGACACTGAAATCACGAAAAGATCATCACATTTCATTGCCACTTCCAGGGCTCGTTGCAAGTTGGGTCTATGTTGGTTCTCCGTGAAGTGCATGTAGTCCTCTACGACCTGCATGAATTGTGCTGTAGGCTACACAGATGGAGCAAGATCGTTGTGTGAAACATACATACCCCATTGAACCTATCAAAGACCTCGCGAGAAACCTTGCGCAGCGGCAAGGTGAGCTGCTTCGCACCTGGAGGGGCATACGACGGGGTACCCGGCATGGCAACGAATGGCTCGTCCTTGTATACAGGAAGTTCCTCAATGAAACGGATTGCGTCGAAGAGCCGCTGCCAGCTATCGAACTCGAACTCAATAAATCCACGCTTGCCCCGCTTCTTCCAGTAGTCATATTCCGCGAACAAGTGCGCGACGTAGTTCGGCACCCCTCGCATAAGCCAGATTAGGTAGGCCATCTTCAGCTTTATTTGGGCGACTGTGATTTGGCCGTTGTTCGCGGACGACGAAGCCCAGATTTTACAAAATTCTTTGTGCTGTCGCCAGTGTTGTCGCTGGCAGTCCTAGAGAGATTATTTTAAGCGCGTGAGGCAGATTCAAATACCGAAACACACCTTATCACAATATCTTGCTGACCTGCGAACATGGTGTCAAGTTGGCAAATCAAAGGGTCACAAAGAGCTCATTCCATGGATGGCGTACTTGCAGTTGGCACACTTCAAGGGTGCCTTCTCGCTCGGGCGGCCGTACCGCTCACATGAGGATTTGAGCATGTTATGAACGTTCTCTTCACAGTTAGTGGGAGTCCTGACATGCGAGTTGGTTTGCCTTTGTTACTTGCCACGACGACATCATGCCTGCTTATGTCATCCTAAACCTGTGCTAGTGCCACCATGTCGTTCTCCCTAGCGGTTCGATTTCGTTCGTTGGTTTCTCCGTTTTGTCGTGCATTCCAGAACCGCGCACTCCTTGTACTCGTGCCTCCACAGAGAGGTATATATGCTCTTGATCATACGCGTCCTTGCAAGTCTCATTTACGTTGCAGGTGACATTACCACCCCAGAAGCGTTTCTAAAAGCTATCGGTCGCAGTTCCGAGACGAAGATAACGTTCGATACGTGGGACAGTCTATGGAAGACTAATGGCCTGTCTTTGAAAAAAGCCGGTGTGGCTGTGCGTGACCGCAGGTGTGTACTGTTAACCCACGTATGGACAACGTGTAAACGGTAAACGTCCGTATAGATATATACTATGGGCGATGGAGCGGTATCGTCAGCAAAAAGAACCCTCTGATTATGCTCACGAAGCTAAGCCCAAGAAAAAGATAAGAGGGTGTGTGGGTTCCTCCGTGTCAGAAGAGTGACCCAGGCTCATACTCTGGCAGACACGGGCCCGCCGTGCAATTTGGCAAGCGTATCCGGTCTCGGCGACGCAAGTGAGTCGGTGGAGTGCTTGCCGCATGACTCGTCACCTCAATACTCTCATGTCCTTGTAAATAATGAACAAATGCGTCCGAGAGGCCCAACTCATGTGACACATACAGCGACTATATGGTGCCATAAAATACAATACGACAGTCTAACACGCTAACTTCGCGATTCCACTGCATCCGCCGCCGTTTCTGAAGATACAAGCTTCCGCAGAGTCACATCGTAGACAACTGGTACCACAGTCCTCTGTTACTGAGATATCCTAGAATATGGCAACGCGTCTCACCTTCTTCGATTTTCTTAATGTCGTACTTGAGGGTGTCGAATCGACGACGAAGTGCATCGTTTTTAAGATTCAGCTAGGTGACCGTACGAATGAGGACACCATGGATGTGTAAGGAAGGGAAGTTCGAGTACCATGGAAAATCCGGTGAATACATCTTTTGCGAAGACAGAAATTCTTAGCGGGGCTTCGAAGTCACCCAGTGTGACTGCGTTTACTGCTAGACGCGACTTGTCCGAATCATGTGTTCCCGTGTAGAGCAAAGAGGGATGAATTGCGCACCAGCTCATTGACGACCGATATGATGCCATGTAGATAGTCTTCAGGGACCAATGAAAATCTGTCATTCCACTCTTCTCGAACTGGAAACGTTACTCAACCTCACGTGGACGTGAGTGAAATCGCGTACGTACTGCCGAGCTGCGCAGCGACGTTGGGTAAGGATGCAAGAGTCCCATCTGTCAGAAAGCGGGCAAAGAGCACCGAAAATGCGGCCGCTCTAAGGGGGGTGGTCCATAGATCTTTCCATTTCCACACCTCATCCCGGGGGGTTGTCTCTGCTAGGGCAGCTGCAACCTCGTGGCAGCTGTCAAAGATGGGTTGCAGTGCTTCGAGTAAAGCTGGAACTGCAAAGGCGTCAAGGAAACGGTAATTAGAAACCGACGACACGCCCCTCACTCTCTGATTTCGGGGTCGAGTGGACCTTGTCGAGTATGCTTGTCATGACCCGCGTTTTCTTTTCAAATGCAACGACATGTTCGCGGATCCTCTGTGTTAATATGAATTTGTAATTTGTAAAGTCCTCTTATAAGGTGGCACACAATTCACTTCTTTGTGTTGAGCTTCACCTTCAAGTAGCTCGTTGATCAACCCGAGATCTCGAGGATCCATGCGATTGTCGTGGTCGAAATATCAAGTGACGGGCCGAGTCACGTGGATCAACTCAAATCGTCTAAAGGGTCTCCGGTGCCTCCTCTGCGTTCGTCTCTATTCACTATAAACAACACTAGCATACCTTGGCCCCATATTTCACTTGCTTTACACACGGATCTCCTTACTCTCGTCGTCAATTGTTGCGTATGCTTCCTGTAAACATCGATGACCCAAAGCAAGTGCAAGCCCTCCTCGAGCGCCTCCGCAATGAGCCCATTGGGAGCGAGGGATCGACCGACAGCGTTATGAAGGTCATTTTTGATTACCTTTTCAAGGTTCCTGCGGCCCCATCGGATGGCGTGTATCATTGGTTCTGCCAGCGCGCCGATACTGTCACACAGGAGGCAGCTATTTTTCTTATCCGGCTCTTTGCATATGACAGTCCAACGGGTTAATGATTGGAGGGCGCGGATGAAAAGCCATTCTTACGTCTTGTTGTGACTGTGTTCGGGGACTCCAAGAGGCGAAGAGAACATCTCAAGAGACGTGCGTGCACCTTTTTATTTACTTTGTGGCCTTCTTGACCGGATGACTCAGATACTTGGCAGCGTTCCCTCTTAAGACCCGCCAAACCTTCATGCGTACCTTCAACAGCTGGGAGACTACTATGTTTATAGACGGCCTTGCCGCGTGTCGCATCTCCATGGAAGATACCTCAAGTCCTGCGGGTGCCACGCTTTTAGACGCACCTCCAGCCCTAGTCTATCTTGCCCTGTCGAATCTTGACGTTCTCCTCGACAGCCGGGTTTTATCCATCATTGCGGCATACGCCCCTCCTTCCGAATTCACATCATGGCCACCGGACCCGCCACCACCTGGTTTGTTCTACTTGTCGCTTCACCAGAGCCCATCCATCCGTCGTTGGGCTGAGCTACAAATAATGCGATGCCGGAACACGCCGGTGCCATCAGAAACATTTGTTGGCTCGTATCTCACAGTGTTTGGGGTAGTCGTGGACGTTCTCACCAAAAGCAAGTCTGCCCCGACGCTTAGTTCTGGCCCGACCTTCCCATTTTCTCAGGATACTGCGAGTATCTGGTCCGGGTTTGTGCCTATTCTTCGGTTGCTACCCCGCGAGTACCTCAGACAAGGGGGGCGGTCTTCTGTCGACTTGTGCCACGTTGTCGCTGGACACCTACACGATACAGGGCCTCGTGGGTACCCTTCCGCGTCTTGACGAATATCCTTTGATATATTTTCCAGAGTTTGCGGATGTACTTCGGTGCTATGTATTCCTCCTTCGGCGGTTAGGCGTGGACTTCTGGTCAAAGGAAAGCTCTGACTACCCTCAAGTCATTTTCGACGCAATCAAGGACAACCCATCCTTTGCCGACTTGATACGTGACCCTGAATGGAAGAGCAATGAACCCTGGCTCTTGGTTTGGTTTTCTGATTATCTTCACAGTATTTGGACCTGGCAGATTTTCGACGATGTCCTTGTCAGGATGGTTGATTTTCTGTGCGAAGAATTACAACATGAACGCTTTCAAGAAGCTCGTCCTGCCTGTATGATCGCTGCAACAGACGTGTGTTTGTCTCCTGCTGCATTATTGTGGACTTACGCATATACTTGACAACAGCTACTTCGCACCGTTCTTTCCAAATCAGAGAGCAAGATAGATTCTACCCGCCGCTCAGCCGTTCTTCACTCGCTAGACATTCACGTGGACCGCTTCGTCTCCGTGGCCTTCTCGCGGACATACAGTAGCCCGGAGTGGGTTGCCGCTCGCACGTCAATCCGGACTCTCATATCTCAAATATCGAGGATGGATTGCCAAACCATTTCAGAAACTATTTCTCAATTGTCTCGAGCGTTATCCCGCCACGACTCAGAGATAACTGTCCCTGATGTACGCAAGCAGACATGGGTCAAGATTTTCTCCAGTATTCAGCCCAATGACTCTGAGGCCGTCTTGACGATGATCCCTATTGCTGCACAATTCGCCCATCTTAGTCCTCTGACCAAGAGCGCATTTGCTACTGTCCTTAACAAACAAGGTCCCGATGCGAAAGTATCTTTCGACGAAGTCAATGGGGCCTTAAAGGTCCTTCGAACTGGTTTCTCTGAAGTCATCTCGAAGTACACCAACAATAACTCTCCCGAAGTCACGGAAACGCTTCTTCGCCGGCCTGGCGTAGCGAAGGACGTGGCAGTTCTGATGCTGTGTCCGAGCGAAGACCTCCAAGGCGCTGCTCAAGCGCTGGTGGGACAAGCCTTTGATGTGGACGGACGCGTGGAATGTTTTCATGCTATGCTCAGGAACCTGCTTGATGACACACTCCAAGGTATCTTTACCTTCATGGAAACATTCTCAAAATACACAGCTATTGTACCCGAGGCCTGCGACATCTCAAAAGCGCTGGTTCGTTGCTTGACGGATGTCATTGAAGTACTCTGCTCGTCGCCAGACAGCTTGTTACTTGATGACGAGTTCCTGAAAACTGACAGTGGCACCTCCCTGCGGGCAGCTTTGCCCAGGTTTTGGGCCCTCATGACTGAGTCTATTTCCATTATTTTCAGGAAAACGCCTTTATGGTCTGTTTATTTCGACGCCGAGGATATGATCCGGTGGATGCGGGACGCACTCATTTTCGGACGGGAAATGCTAGCTCAGTGGAGAACGATCGAATTCGCTTCTATTCGCAGTATGGAAACTTCTCAAGTACCTTCGAGACGGAAACTTTCACGGGTCGGGAAAAAAATGATTGACGACCTCCAACAGTTTTTACCGGAGCTAACCAAGTGGTTACGTTTAACTGACGAAGAATTACTCCATCAGTCGTTCGCCCTGCTCCAGTCTCTCTTAGACTGCTTCAAGGAAACCAGTGTACGACCGTCAGAGCTGGGTGTGCAAAAACTCACCCGACACATTGAGGGCTCGCGGGGCAAAGAGGCCAAGGTTCAGACACGACTAGACTCGGCTCGCATACTGAAACTCGAAGCCAGCCTGGCTGCATTCGAAGACGACGCCGACGACATTGAATTCGTGTCTCATAAAGTCGTTGCAAAGACAGTACGGCCAAAACCTTCAACAGATAAAAAGACAAGCGCCGTTCCCTCCGGTCGGACTACCGCACCTGATACCAAGTCTAAACTGTCATCTCTCCCATCCAAAGTACCACGCGAACATGGCTCCTCCACGACCAAGGACCAGGAGAAACTTTCGAAAGAATCATTCGTGCCCCGCGTGCAAACGGCTTCATCCAAATACACCCAGTCCAAGGACCCAAAACTACATCCTCATGCAGGGAAACGTCTCTCTTCCGATGAGGATTCGAGCGACGGGGGAAGCGATCGTGAAAGTGGCCTAGCTGCACTGGGCAAGTTCCAGCGCGCTATGCAGAAGAAACCAACGGAGCGTCGCCAAATGAAGATGCTGGAACTCCCAAGCCAAATGAACCAGTCTGCGCTCCAACGGATGCGCGAACGCGATGACGCCCGAAGAAGAGCCTTGCGCATGAAACCCGATATATCTCGTCTTCACCGCACGATACTGTCCTGGAATTACGAGCACAGCGATCCTGACCCTCCCTCTGATGACTTCAAGACACCCTTGATTCGCGTACCCGATCGGTTTTCTGACTACAATCATTACCAGCGCGTTTTCGAGCCTTTACTGTTGCAGGAATGCTGGGCTCAAATACTCCAGTCGAAAGAGGAAGCTAAGGAGATGTTTGAATCCAAGATTATTTCGCGCCAGTTTGTTGACGACTTCATGACTATCGACCTGGCTATTATCGAGCCTCTTAAAAAGGGATGGTTTCTCAGCGAGACTGACGTCATCCTTCTGCGTCACCCAGGAGGGGAGAATTCGGTGATGGGGAAGGTGTCGAACTTCAAGTCCAATGTATTCACGCAGCAACCTGGCAACCAAAGAGCCGCTATGGGGCTTCAGCACGCGGTTCAAGTATCAATACGATGCTACCTCGGGAAGAGAAGGGACCCCGGTCTGCAAATTGGTAGCACTTGGCGAATCGGGAAAGTATTCAGGTAGAGGCAGGCTGGACTTACGTGTTTGAAAATAGTGCGCTAATCCTGTCCCTCAGCCTGAGTACTCTGCATCGGGAATATGGCGCATTGATGGCACTGCCACTTTATGACTGCGTTGACTTCATCTTGAAGCCTCAGTTGCCGAAGCCACCACGTCTTGATCCAAAAGAAGTTGAGAGCGCCATGACCAAGTACAACGTGAATGAGCCCCAAGCACGTGCAATTGTCAGCGCACTGCGGACGGACGGCTTTACACTGGTACAAGGGTTAGTCGAACTCGCGGTACCCGGGGTCTTGTCTGACTAACTCAACGACAGTCCTCCTGGGACTGGCAAAACGTCGACTATCTGTGGACTGGTGCAAGCATTCCTTTCCAGCCGCCCGCAACTTATATCTACAAATGGCACTCGACAAGCGGATAAAGTCGTGCCAAAGAAAATTCTTCTCTGCGCGCCGAGCAACGCCGCAATTGACGAGATAGCGAATCGGCTCAAGGAAGGCGTATCTGGAGCTGGTAGACGAAGCGTAATCCCAAAAGTGGTTCGGGTCGGGACGGACAAGGCCATTAATGTCAGCGTGAAGGACATATCCTTAGACAACCTTGTCGACCAGAAGTTGGGTTCAAGTCAAAGCACACGTGGTGATTCTGCAGGCGAGATCGCCGTGTTGCGCTCGGAGCTTGAGACTGTTCGGCAATCACGGCAGCAAAAGCAGACTGAATTGGCGGAGCTGCACGACAACGTAGCGAAAGGCACGGCCCTAGATGAAGAGATAAAAAGGCTAAACTATCGGCGAGTCACGATTATTCAAAAACTCGATAGGCTCAGAGATCAACAGAAGTCGGACAACCGAACGCTAGATGCCGGTCGCCGCAAGTTTCGAATGGAGGTCCTTGCGGAAGCCGATGTCATCTGTGCCACGTTATCCGGGTCAGGCCACGACGTTCTGGAAGCTCTTGAGTTCGACATGATTATCATAGACGAGGCAGCGCAGGCCATTGAATTGAGCTCTTTAATTCCTCTCAAATACAATGTGACTCGTTGCGTCATGGTCGGAGGTGTGGTGGTTTCCCACCGTTTTGAGCCGCTCCTAAGTGTTATGTAGATCCTCAACAGCTTCCGCCTACCGTCATCTCGCAGGAGGTATAGTTTTTTTTTTTTTTTTTGACTAATTCTCTGTGTGTGCTTACACCCTATTTAGGCGACAAAGTATTTTTACAACCAATCGCTATTCGTACGTCTGCAGAAACTCGACCCAGATGCGGTCCACTTGCTCAGGTCCGCTTTTTTGTGCATTCTTATTCCCCATATGATCCATCATTTATCTGGATATACAGTATCCAATATCGAATGCACCCCGACATCAGTCAACTACCTAGCCGTGTCTTCTATAAGGGTCTACTAAAGGATGGTCCTAAGATGGCTGAGAAGACCGCTCGTCCTTGGCACGAAAGCCATTTGTTTGGGCCCTACAGTTTCTTTAACGTCGTTCGTGGACAGGAGTCGTCAGGGTCGTCCCACTCTTTGATGAACCAGGCTGAAGTCCAAGTCGCCGTTGCCCTATATGCTCGTCTGTTGAAGGAGTTTAGTTCTGTGGACTTCAATTTTCGCGTTGGGGTGGTTTCCATGTACCGTGCCCAGATCCTGGAACTACGCCGCGCGTTCGAGTCACGGTTTGGGTCCGGTGTCACGAACCAGGTCGATTTCAATACTGTAGACGGATTCCAGGGACAAGAAAAAGACATCATTATCCTGTCTTGTGTTCGCGCTGGCCCCGGTTTACAAAATGTGGGCTTCTTATCAGGTACGTTTTAGAACCTATTGCCATGAATCTCAGACGATTGTGGTAGACGTTCGACGTATGAACGTTGCGTTGACTCGCGCACGAGCATCGTTGTTCGTGCTTGGGCATTGCCCTACCCTAGAGCGAAGCGATAACACATGGAAAGACATAATACTCGATGCACGCGCACGCGGTTTCCTGGTTGAGGTAGGTAATTTTACGACTCATCGTACGACCAACGCAGTAACTCTTCTAGGCGGATGTAGGGCTCTTCACGGCCCCAAAGACAAAGACAAAGGCCCTCCCTCATAAGCCACCGTCTAAGCCTCTAAATAAGGCGCCCACCAACGTTCAAGTCGTCCCCGATACACTCGTCGCCGCACGAAGCATAGGCTCACAGGGTGCAGCCCCCTCAGCACCTTCACAGATCACACTCTCCCCTGCAAAGCCTACTTCTGTTTCGGCTGGACCCACGCCGGCGCGTAAACCCGCACCTAGCCCGCCTCCTGCTCCTGCTACACTTCCAGCTGCTCCCGCGACCCTCCCTAAATCAACAAACGAAGTAGAATCTAGCGGGGCTCCGGTCGTGCCAAGCGAGTCTTCCGCTCGAAGTGACCCCAAGCCCACACAAAATCCTCCTCGACTCACGCAACCTGTCAAACGGCCAAAGCAGGCGCCTAACCTTTTCATTCCAAAAAAGGTGCGGACTAAATGTACAGTATCGTCCTCAGTGCACTCAACGCTTACATTCGTAGCGTCCTGCCCCCGGCGATGGTACCGGGGGACCGCCGAACAAAAAGCGCCCGTAACGCCACACCATTTCTTCTTTATTGAAGCTCGCATGAATATATCTTTTGGTTCCATCCCTGGGTCTCGAACGGGGTTAAGGTACAGACCTCCCCATAGACATGTATGATAGCCTATTTTTACCCCGTTCTGGTCCTTAGATCCAAGTACTGTATCTATACAATTAAATTATTGTCCGGTTGTTGTCGTTGTCTGCTTTCACCGGTGGGAGCTCCCATCCGTCAGGACCGAATTTTGGCGTCACCATCATGTGTCCCGCTTTATCCTTGAGAGGCTTGGAAAATGTGCACAGGGTCTTCCCGAGAGTAGGCAGCCAAGCGGGGTTGATGAGGGTCAAGCCTAGTTGGGAGGTCAGCGGATGTTGGTTGGATTTCACCCTACGAACAACATCTGACCTTTGAGCCAGACCCGACTTGTCCGCACGACCTCGTGATACACAACAAATTCGGGGGGAGAAGTCGTGGCAAGCACAGATGACGAGTGTAAGTACACATCCTCGGATATGCCTAACGCCCGGTATGGGACCCCTTTTGCCGTCGTACGCTGTGCACCTGTCGCGCTGTTCTTATCGACCAACTCCTTACGTACAGCGACTTGATCGATAAAAGACGACGTGAGAAGTTGACGCAGAACTCTAAGCTACAGAAAGATTGTGCGCGGTGAGTCAAAGTCCTACTCATACGATCCAGTATTGTGCTACCTGAATGTCCCGTGGTGGAGAGAGCTTAGGAGTGAATCCGGCGTCGGTGTCAGCGAAATTGGTGTGGACAATATTGCTGATTTGAGCCCTCAGTTTATGTATCTCCTCCATCGCCTGCAGCAAATTAGTTAGTAGAGACACGAAACTGGGGAGTAAGGTTGTATACCTTGGCTCTCACAAAATGTTGCTCGCAAAACGACTGGCCTCCGCCTGCGTATTCATAAGCACCAACTACAGATAGGATCCTGAACAGATCGCTCGTGGATTTGCCAAGCGATGCATGATACTGAGCAGAAACTTTGAGTCTGGCGCAGAACGGCTGTCTGGATTGAGTAGCTACCTGCTGCGATTGAAAATACTCTCGTCGCCGGTGTTTCAACACTTCTTTTCCTCGCACCTCTTCTTTGCTGACGTGTACAATATCCTCTTCGCCTTTTGACGAATGCTCGGCGCCCAACGCCTCGCGTAGGAATGGGTCGCCCACGGACATTGCAGCAACGATCGCAATGACATATGGCAAACAGTCGTGGCGACGACTGCTTACTAGCATTTTTGAAAAGCGGGGAGACAAAGGAAAGAGAGACATCGTTCGCCCGAGGTCCGTTACTGTGTTTCCCGAAACGTTGGGGAGTGCTTGTAAAGCCCCGAGATACGTCAGTATCCTCTCAGCCTGTCTGAGCGATTGACGGTCCGGCGGAGTGGGGAATGGGAAGTTGGCAACAGCGTCGATATGCATGCATTTCATTTGCAGGACTACGCCTTCGATAGGTACGCGAAGGATTTCAGGCTGAGAGAACTGGTCGAAATAATTCTCGAACACCGCAGACGAGTACAGTCTGTAGCAGTGTCCCGGTCCCGTTCGACCAGCGCGACCGGCTCGCTGGGCCGCTGAGGCCTTGGATATCCAACAGATTTGGAATGATTGGATTCCGTTGGCAAGATTGTATTTGCGCTAATATCCTTCTTGAGATGATGACCGATGGGGTCTTAACATGTGGGATTGACCCACCTCCTTAGCTCTCCCGCAATCAATGACATACCGGATACCAGGAATCGTCAGAGACGTTTCAGCCACGTTGGTCGCAACGACGACCAGGCGTGTGCCCACAGGTGGCGGTTCGAATACCTTCATTTGCTTTTCAGAAGAGAGCAACGAGTATAACGGTATGACATGCATTGGGACTAGGATCGGACCTCAGATCGATTTCACAGTGAGAGGCGGGTAACTCACCATCGGATTCTTCGGTGTCGATACCTAAAGCCTGATCTTCTGCTTCGTCGTCAGTATCTAATGCATCTATATCTGCATCTTCCCCGTCGTCTGGCCTGTAGTCTACGTCGAAGGCGAGGTCTTCTTCACGTACATCCCCGAGGTCCATCTCTTCGGCTTCGACATCAACTAATAGACGCATCAATTTTATTTTTGTTCCATAGATGACCTGATACTGACCTTGTGCAGGCTTTATATTGACCGAGCCCTCATCATTTATGAAAAACTGTCGTGCGTCAAGCCTGGCTTGTATACCTTTTCGACGCTTCTTGCGCTCTTTGATGCTTTCGACACCGTATCTCTCTTCTAACCTCCTGCAGACGCCGGATATCTCGTTTTGACCGGTGAGAAAGATGAGGACGCCCCCAGGTGGCAGTCTCGCGTGAATCTTGGAGGCCTTACGAATGGCCTCGCTGACATAGTCCGACACGGTTCGACGATTAAAGTGAACCGTTACCGGATATTGCCGCGCCGGAACCTCGATGACAGGAGGTGGGGTGGCAAAGAGTGTGGCATTCTCCACGAAATCACTGATCCGAAGCGTAGCGGACATGATGATCAAACGAAGGGGCTGTAAATAAATTAGTCGGCTATAGCATAAGGCACGTGTTGAGCGAACCTTGATGTCCTTCCCGTCTCTCCACATACTCTCGCGCAGCTTCACGACACGACTCAAGACACCAATTAGGATATCTGTGTTCATGCTCCGTTCGTGTGCCTCGTCGATGATGAGGACTGAATACTTGGAGAGCAAAAAATCTGACGCTAGTTCACGCAGTAAGACGCCATCTGTCATGAACTTAATCGACGTTGAGGGCGATATAGTAGCGTCGTAGCGTATCTGGTAAGAAACACGGGATGACGGCAGTGAGAGTTCGTGAGCCACGCGTGATGCCATAGACATGGCAGCGACCCGTCGCGGTTGTGTGATGCCAATCATACCCGGATTATCTGCGACATTATATAAGTTAAGTGAAAAAACAGTTCCGTGTGTAACGTACCACTTTTGGGTGATCCAAAGCCTGCTTCAAATAGGAATTGGGGGACTTGCGTTGTCTTGCCGCTTCCTGTCTCACCACAAATTACGACGACTGTATTCAACAATACCGCTTCCATGATCGGCTGTTCCTCTGTCACGATAGGTAAAAGAAGCCTTGCGTTTTCAACTTCAGGAGGCCGCGTCACGAGGACCACCTTCCTCGTAGCTTCCGCTGACCCAAGATTTTTTAGGTGTTCCGCGAGAGATGTAGATGGGAGGCCGATATCTTCGCCAAGTGGCCCGCGCATCTCCGTTGGTGCAGAAGCATCTACCTTCCTCTTTTTTATCGGCGGAGACTGTTCTCGCTGGACAATCTCCTCGGGTGGACGAGGCTGAAAGGAATCCCCTTGCACCGGAGCCACATAGTCCTTGACAGCGCTCAGTTGAGTTACGGCCCATTGCTTGAACCCCCCACTCCTTCGTGGAAGAGTGGCAATTCCCGGATCAACATCTCGAGAAGATTCTCCATCAGAAACATCGGACCGTGCACCTGAGGTGCCGTCGTCAGCTCCAAGTGGCTCATTCCTATCGAAGTCCGATGTGTCTCTTTCAGCCTCCGAAGCAGAAGTGCCGTTTTCAGGATCTGAGCTGTCGGATGACGATTCGGAGCCGTCGCTTGTTAGGGTCGTTGGTGGTGCTCGTTTCCACCTTTGCAAGATGGTCTTCAAAAGTTCGGTCACATCACAGTTGTACCAAGAACAAAGAGAAGATAGGCACACCCTAGTACCCTTCCCTTTCTTCTTCACGATTCTAACCTTCGCAACGGATCCATCTGCATTCCGTCGCAAGGCACTTCCTACGGTGGAAGTCGGCATTTCCTGTTTCTTCGTCGCAGTCGAGAGCGAATCCACGACTACGACAGGTCCACGAGGCGGTGTATCTCCTCGACCCTCTATTGAATCTCTCTTTGAGTGAAAATCATCAGCGGCTCCGTCACTGCCGTCACTCTCCGCGACATCGGCAAAGCGACCCGCTTTTCGTTGGCGCGAATGGAGAGCACGTGTAACATTCTTGTCTTCTAGCCTGTCTAGCCTGTCTTGTACCGTAGCAGTTTTAGCAGCACCGAGGGTGGATGAGGAGTATAATCGAAGTGTATTGGGCAAATCTGCCTGACTTTTGCTTCAGCTAGGAGTCAGCGCGGTTACACGCCAGAGTGCGTCGTTCTCTCACGCGAGTTTTTCGAATAGCTCAGCACGTTCTTCCTTCTTCAACTTTTTCTCCTGAACAACGAACATAAGCAATCTAGATGTTGACAGAATAAGATATAGAGCACGCACGATATATTTGTCCAGTCTTTTCCTCTTCTTACTCGACGCCTTTGACTGAGACTGTGCGAGTAACTGCTGCAGATGAGCTGAGAAACGGTCTATCTCCGGTTAACACTCACTTCTTGCTTCAGTTGTTCTCCACGACTCAGCTCCTTCTCTTCTGTAGACTTACGCTGCACAATATCTGCGTTCGTATCCACGGCGAGTCGTTTTTTAGAACCAGACTTTCCACGCTTATGAGAAGAGCCGACTGCACTATTCCGGCGTGCCTTTGCGTTGAACCTTTCTGGTCTGTTCATCGTGAGAGTTGTTTGAGGTAGCGAGATGGTGACGGCGCTAAAATGAAATCATGGTCGTAAACTTTTTGATAAGATAAAGATAACGGATCAAATTGAACTTGAAGCAGCGAGAACCACTGCTTGCGGTTTGATCGGTCCTGTATCGGCTGTATCGCCTCATAGCATAGTTTTGTGCAACTAGCTAAGGGGCAGTCACGATTAATGCCTTCTGCTCTATGGGCCCCGAGGCCCGTGCCAGTGGGGTCGATTATGGAGAGTACAATGTGGTGACTACATTATACTCTCCATATTTGACCCCACGCCATAACTTTCAATGTTCTGAGCTCCTCCTGAGGATGCCAATGTAACCGAGGCAGGTATAGGTCCAGCAACTTGCTCCCACTTTGCTTTGTCCTCGCCGTTCTCACCCGTCAGCCCGAGCGTACGACATCGTTAAACGCCCCAATTTCTCAGATATGTAAGTGCGATTGGTATACACTCAAACTGGGTTTTCGATAATATTCGATATTTGTCTCAACATCTATATACTGTCCTATTACACGGTACAGATACCATGGTGAAATATGTGTAAACTCTCGGAGTCCCACCCATCGTGGGCCGTTGAACGTACCTGGCAGTGACGCGGAACCTCTGCACGCACCTGGGTAGCCATCTCTCCTCAGCTTCGATGGTGTCTGCGAATACTGGGTCTCTTGTTGAGAACGGCGTCGGGTCGATACTATGGAGCCGTTCCAATATAGGGGACAAGGACGTCGCAGGAGGGTAGTGTCAGCTACAGGGTGGTCATGGCAGGTTATTGAGTATAAATACACGTGTACATGGCATGTGGTCAAGAGAATATTGCCGCCGCAAGAGTACTGCTTCGCTACCGCTGCCGCCGCGACTTCCTCGTCACAGCATCAGGCGAAAGGAGTGTCGAGCACACCCGCGAGCCAGGCGCGCCACCCGCTTGGCCAACAACTCACGCTTGGAGACACGACTCGTCAGGGTCCCCACGCGACAGTTTGATAGCACGCATAGCCGGGACGACAAGGCGTTGTCCTGGACGCAAAACGTAGGTAAAGATATTACACGGAGAATCCGCAGTGGCGATGTGAAAGGCGGCGCGAGGGAGGTGCTGTCCTCAGGCTCAGCTGTGAAGAGTTGAACACCCTAGCAAGGGGGGGTCCGATATGGAGGAATACGTTGTGAAAGCTGCAGGCGGCGGGGCACACTAGTGGGAAGGAACATTCGGGTGCAAGGGTATAGCCTCCATCCTCAACTAAAAGAGTGGGGAGCGCGACTACAAGTCAATGGACATGTTGTATGCCGACGCGCCATGCGTAGTCGAATCTTGCGGCCCAGTGGACCTTAGAAGTTGTTGGTCACGACGAGCAGAGCGACTGTGTGGACAGATTTATGTAAAAGAATGCCACAGCATCACGTGCTATGTTGGCCAGTAAAGCCGACCGCCTCCCTTCTGGCCCGACTCTCGATGTACTCTACCAAAAATCCACACCCTGCATCTTCCCCAGGCCCACGTCATGTCACCCGCCCACCACATTATCCATCTGAATTACCCTCGCCATCTAAACGTCAACGTCTGGGTAGTACACCATCGTCATCAAGCTCTCGTTCACTACCCTCGACGCCTTCGCGGCGGGACCACAGCGACTCTGACTTCTTTCAAACGCGCTTTGAAAGCGCGATGCGCCTGAAGGATGCGTGGGCACAGCTCGCGCAGCGCTACGCCCGTCCTCTTGACGAGGACGATATTATTGATTTACGCGAAGAAAAGCTCCTGAAGGACTGCGGCGTCGTGCGGAACCTCGCTACACAGATAAACTTTGGCGACATCTCACTTCCGGACGAACCAGGAAACGATGCAAGCAGCGATGGCGGCGGCGCGCATAGTGAAGATGAAGACGAGCTCGACGAGATTGATGCACTCTCGCATGGAGCACGCGTCAAGAACAGGTTAGAGGCCCGACTCAGACGGGTCAAACCAATACGCGAGCTCGATTCCGAAGACGAGAACGATCTCAAAGACTTTCTCGAGGCAGAGAAACGGATGCGAGAAGAAGACCCCCGCCGGGTGGAGGAAGAAGATCCCGGCCAGGTGGAAGAGGAAGCGGGCACCGAGGATCGCTACTTGGCGGACGAATTCGTGGAGATATCAAGCGATGAGGACACGAAGGGTGCAAACGCGGACTGTGATTCCGAAGAAGATGAATTGGGCGGTTGGGAGCACGACGAGTCGACGGCGATTTACGAAGTTAGAACGCGCGCTCCGGACGAACACGAAATCATCGAGATATTCGACACACCGCCAACGTCACCGCCATCGTCACCGCTACCTATGAGCGACCCGCCTGATAGACGATCTGACAGCATTTGAAGCGATGATTGCGTAGTATTGTGTTACTTAACTAGAAGCCCTGTGCCCATGTAACATTGACAGCAGACATGAGTCTACAGTACGTGAGCACACACAACACCAAACATGGTCGATTCTTCTGTAGCTGCTCCGAGCCCTCTCGGTCATTCTCTCCCAACTGGTTTCCCCGCCGCCGCACACGCACACGACCCGAAATATTCGCTTAGCCCTCGACCCCGCTTCCCTTCCCTCCCTCTAACCCCCTCAAATCTCTCCCTCTTCTTTTCCTCCCCATCCCGTAACTCCACCTCAACATAACTTTTCATGGTAGGTCTATTCCCGATTCTCCTCGATATCGTCACAGCACCTAACGCTGTCTTTCCTACTCTCCAGGGTCAGATCTTGTCTTACCCAGGTCAGCCGCTGCCTGAACCCTTACCCTCACTGTCATTTTACTTATTTGTGCCCCTTTCGCAGCAACCGAGAAACACACCGAGACTGGCAGGAATGCTCGTTTCGCTTATGGCCTCTCTGAGATGCAAGGATGGCGATTAAGTGAGTTTCGGAGTCCGTCATTTCTACTGTCACGTTTAACAACCCTCTTCATTCTCTCCGTTTCCTTCTCGGATTTCTTCAATCCTCGTCCCGTGTCTTCTTGATCTCTTGATCTCCTTTATATAGCCATGGAAGATGCACATGCTGTTTCACTCGATTTAGACGAACCCCCTTCAGATGAAATCTCCAACACTTTCTTCGCAGTATATGATGGCCATGGAGGTATATCACCGATCTTCACCCCTCTCTTGCATTCTTGGAGTTGAACGAGTCGTCTGCAGGCGGCTCGGTTGCACGATTTGCTGGCCAAAATGTGCATAGACGGCTGGTAAAGGAGGACTCATACCAGCGGCAGAATTACGAAGAGGCTATGAGACGTGCGTTTTTGGGCACCGATGAGGATATGCTCGCAGGTATGTGTTATTTTTCGCAGTGCTATGAGACTTATGCTAACGAAGTATAGATCCTGCATATACCAGGGATCCTTCTGGGTGCACCGCCATCACCGCTTTAGTCACGAGAGACAACAAAATACTCGTTGTATGCACTGGTCCTTTTTTCCTCCGAGAGACTCGGTGTGCTTAGAAAACCACCAGGCAAATGCTGGCGACTCACGAGGTGTCCTCAGTGTAAACGGCACGGCGAAGCCATTAAGTTTCGATCACAAACCCGGGAACGAATGTCCGTGATGTCTCAAATACCAATTCCTAAACATTCTGACTTGAAATATAGCGGAGAGGAAGCGCATTGTGGCTGCTGGGGGCTTTATCGAATATGGACGCGTGAATGGTTCGCCTCCACTGTTTTGATGACCCATGTGTAAAGTTTGACAAATTCGATCTAGGAAATCTGGCTCTCGCCAGAGCCTTGGGCGATTTTGAGTTCAAAAAGAACTACTCTCTCACCCCCGACAAGCAGATCATCACATCGAATCCTGATATCACCGTGCATGACATCACCGAAGACGACGAATTTTTTGTACTAGCCTGCGACGGTGAGTTTCGGCAAAATTTACCACGACCCCCCTCACAAAGTCCTCCAGGAATCTGGGACTGCCTGAATTCACAGCATGTCGTCGACTTTGTCCGCCGCGAGGTTGCACAAGGAAAACCCATGGGCCAGATCTGTGAAAATATTATGGAGCACTGTCTGGCTCCTGATACGCACGGCGCACAGGGTATCGGCTGCGACAACATGACTATCCTGATTGTCGCCATTCTTAACGGCAAGACCGAAGAGGAGTGGTATGCCATGGTCAAGGACCGCGTCGAAAGTAAATTTGGCTATAACACCCCCGATGCGCCACCACAAATTTATTCGGCTACCCGCTTGATGTCATGGCGGACGCGACGGGCAAATTTTGAAGCATTGGAGCGCGAAGAACAGGATCAGAAGGCGCTTGACCGAACTGACCCACTAAGCGGAGCACACCCCAGCTCACTCGACCAGCTGACGAGGGCGATCACGGATAGATTTGGCGCTGGCATTTCATTTCGTCCGGGATCAGGTATCAAAAGCGATGCGGGCGCTCTGATGTTCCAAGACGAGATTGACGAAGAAGGGCCACACGACACGCCCGTACCTCCCATTTTAGCAGGTAGACTCTCGCAAAACTTCGTGGAGCATGAGACGCCAGAAGACCTCGAGCAAGAAGAATTCATGGACGAAGACGAGGAGGCCTTTAAGGAGCCTTTCAACAGCGTGATATATCTGTCCCAAGCCGAGAAGGATCGCGCGGAAATTCGTGCAAATGGTGTACACGGACATGAGCACGATCCGCCAACACCGTCGTCGACGTCAACCCAGGAGCCACCGTCCCCCCCGCTCGACACACCACGCGGCGAGACTCCGCCATCCCCACAGCAGCTAGCTAGTAGGCCTACCACACAGAAACCGCTCTCTACTCTTCCTGACGGAGACAAGGCCCTTGCTGCGGCGACAGTGGAATGCTAACTCGACGTGGGTGGGACACGTTGAAAAGATGACCAGGGGGCGCTTTCTCGATCGACTTGTATCTCCAGCACGTATTACTATGTATGTGTCTCCGTAATGACTTCTTGTATGTGGCACGCGCACACTCTTTCACATTTGTTCACAAGGGTTGCTGCTCAATCTCTGTTTCGGTCACCTTCTGGCATACCATTGTATTACAACATTCTGAAATACTTTGTGTCTGTCTTGTCCCGGTTCTGTACCACTTCCACTTTAGAGGGCATTCCGTAGGACAACCAGCTCCTTCTCGCACAAGCATAGGATGACGGTCTGCCCCTCAACTTGCACGGCCCCCACGCCAAGTAGAGAACCCGATGTGTTCTCAGTTAACCTTAGGATTGCCTGTTTCGCTGAGTTGTTCTTTGGCTCCGCATCGCGGTATAAGTATAAATTTCCCCCATACGCCCCTCCTCCACCTTCAAAGGCGAGCACAGCTTTCGAAGGGACGTGATAGGTAAAGCGAGTATCGCGCTTTGAAGCGAGCACGAAAGCCAACGCAGAATATGTAGACACATGCGTCCACACTGGCCGGCCACTCGGCGTGTCCTCATTGGACAGCACAAAGCGCGGTCCGTCGATCGTATGCTTGACCACCATCGAGATCTCCAGACTACTCCCTGGCAATGGCGTCGAGAGCACAGTAAATGGCACATCCCAGTCCTCGTGCGCCCACGCGGGGTCGGCGCCATCCACGTATACCCACGTAATGCACGTGTCCGTTCCGACCGCAGAATCTGCTTCTTCATCTGCCTCGCCATCTGCAAGACTGGGGCGGGCTCCACCGCCAGCGCTGGCAGCCCCTTGCAACTCCGCGGTGTACTTTTCGAGGCTCTCGCGAATCGCGTAGAGTTCGGACGGGTCGAGCGTTTCCGCGACCTCGGTCTGCCCAGAGGACGCGTCAAACACGTGCGGCCAGCGTGTACCCGCGTGCTGCTTCTCGAGGTGCAGCGTGAGCAGGCCGTAGGTGTGCGCGCCATGCGCGTCCCACGTCCAGAAGCTCGACGAGGGCGAGACGCCACCCCATAGGCGCACGGCCGAGTAGCGCGGAGAATCGGAGCCCTGGACGAGCACGGTGAGCGTCTGGAGGGAGAAGTGCACGTTGATGTCGCCCTTATACGTGCTCGAGGGGAACGGGAGCGCTACGGTGACCTCTTCGGAGTCCTGTGTCCAGGCATACGGCGGGGGCTTTGTTGGTTCGGTAGGAAGGGGACCACCATCTGCGCTGGAGATGGGGACAAATTCGTCCGGGGAGGGTTCATCGGGTGCCACGGCTGGCTGTCTAATTCGCCGATAAGGTGAGCCTCCCGCAAGGATAAAGACTTTGCGTTGCTTCTCGTAGGCAAGATAAAGAGGAACATTAGTACCCCTACGATGCCAGAGGATGTCCAGAGGACGAGCCACGGTATTGTCTGCCGCGGCGTCAAGCGGTATCCGGACGGCTACGACGTCAAACTCTGCGGGGGGTGTCTTGCGAGTAGAGGATGCCACGGGAGAAAACTCGTTGGAGTACTTGAATGACAGCATTGCGATGGCTTGGCCATCCAGGGACAACGCAGTGTGTAGTCGGAAGGGAGCGGGCGACGGCGAACACCCCGAAGAACTCGGAAGCTCGTAGAATCCAAGGAGGCCCGCGGAGTTGGTCGATGGCAGCGTCAAGACGTACAACGTGCCATGGCCATCCGCACACAATAGAGTTTGAGCATCGAGGAAGACAGAGGATGGATATTCTCTCTGACGCGAATCAGATGCCGGGGTCTGTGTAGGCTGAGGAAGATCGTAGATCGCTCCGAAAGACGGTCGAAGTGTGTCCTAGCGCTAGCAAGTGAATGGAGTCCGTGTAGTCGCATGAATGACGATAACCCTCACATGGTCTAGCCGGATAGAAATCACACGGAGGTCCTCGTCGATATAGACGGCCTGCTCGGCGTCAGGGCTCACGCTGAGATGGTCGTGTCGAATCCGGCTTTGGGCTTCTTGAAACGAGAAGTGGTGCCGCCCAGACACGGATGCTTGCGTAGCATTGTGTCGCAGAGTATAGCGGCTGACCGCATCCTCGGAAGATATAGGATCGAGTTTGTAACCGTCAAATTTTGGGTTGAGAAGCGAGCGGTCTGGATGAAGCGCGAACATGTTCAGACCCCTCAAGTGGAATCGAAAATTAGGGGACAAGTATGAGACTGGACCATGACCGGATGACCCTTCTCAACACAAACGTAAACGATACACATATGCATACGTTAGGATCTTCACACAAGTCTGATTTAGGCAGGGTTGGCCTATGCGGTCTGATGCTACTAATATTAACTGCCACCGTGACTGGCGGCGAGGATTCAGATAAGATGAAGCGATTGCCAGCCGATTGACGGGAGAGATGCGACGATGGGCCCGAAACCCATGGAGGTCTGCGAACAGCAGTGCACGTGGCCACTACAGAACTTGAAAATCGAAACGTCGAAATGTTGAAACGTTGAGATTTGAAACGTTGAAGCAACGTTGAAGCTGGAGGCCTTCTGAGAAGCTTTTGAAGCTCTGATGATACGTTCCGCAAATAAGCAAGCGAAAGTCGTGTATGAATGCTGTAACAGGGACAAATGGCCAATGACTCAACCTTCTGTCTGTCAACAATTTTATTCGTCGGATTACCAATATCAACTTTCGATAGAATAGATGACGAGATCGATGAGATGGTGCCGCAAAGAGACCATCACCAGGTGCGAGGTTACGAGCACACGCACCCGTAGTCCCAGAGAGTTCCTAAAGTGTCTCTCCGACTCGGAACAAAGATTTCAGCGACTGCGAGAGTCGGATCCACGCTAAAAACTACCTATAAAATTATAAGTCGGGGAACATTTCAAATGTCAATGCGTTAACGCTCCGAGACCCGATGAAAGGCCGGGTAATATAGCCTGTGACCAGTATTGTAAGTGTACTGAGCTGCGACATTGCGGCATCAGGAATATTGCGAACAATTCAACATACCTTCTACGGCGGAGGGTGATATTCACGGGAATGCGGTGGAATGCGCAGCCCAAACCTGGAAGGTTCGTTATGGTCAAGTAGACCCAAGGTCTAGGGTGCATCCATATGCGCGCGGGTGATACAAATTGTCACAAGACATCGTGGCACGGAAAAAACCGGGAAATTCTGGGGCAATAGAAGTGTGGAGAAGGTGTCTTGGAAGGCGTCGGGGCGAATAAGCATCGAGTGGATCTCGAAGTCACAAGGGGTTCGAAACGCAGTCCTCTACGGTGGAATTGAATGGAATCGGGGTAAAGGTAAAGGGATCATGCATCGATCATGCCGTACGGTCATTGGTCATTTTGATCGGTGTATTCAAGTTCGTGGCATGAAGTGTGAAGGACGCGTGTTTGCTAGGCCCAGCCCGAGTACCGCAGAGAATAATGCGGTTCGGGAACTCCTTTAGACAACAGAACCATGGTTAAGGGCAAATAGATTTCTGGTCCAGGCCCGATGAGAATGCCGAACACAAACTGCCACCGCCATTGGTGGCAGAAATTCCTGTGAAAAAAACAACGATCCCGGGCTTACAGTAATTGGATGGCATACAGTTAATTCCTTCAGTGATTCAATGCTGTCGAGTATTGAAAGGTGTGGGGAAAACCATCAGCCATGGTGGTCTGATTTTTATTTCCCCCAAACAAGACCCTGGGTATTCAGTTTTTTTGCACTGGTGGAATGGTCGATGGAAATACCTTGTTCCGAGAATGAACCCAGCAACTGGCGCGACTCCTGACCGGCCTGACCCCTTCTGGAGGTTCATCCACATCCACATCCGTGAGATCGTTCCCAGGCTGTGATGCGCCACTCTCCCTCTTCGTCCTCCATACTCTTGAGCCATAATTTGGTGTGCAATCAAGCAAAGGGACCGGTATTAGCAAGTCTGATCTGGGAGTCCTGATCGCGGGCGGGCTTGGTCCGGGGAGCGTTGGGACAAACAGCCCCACACGATTCATTTCGGAAATCGTACAAATATTCAGACATGCCTATCCCTTAGTTAGTTCTAAACCTATGTTGTAGTCTCGATCAGAGCCGGTTTTCACGATAAAGTACGTAGAGTTGCCCAGAAATTACGGAGACTGGCGTGACCTAGGTCATTAAAATGTGTGGCTGAGGGTGAAGAGATTGGTAAATTCTCAGAGGGCAAGTGTGGATATCATCGCAGAACGGCCCGAAACCAAGAAAACACATGGGCCGAATTGCTAAGCATTCAAGCGGAATTGAGGGGACGCAGTGGAAGGTGAAAAAATATCAAAAAGGATAGCGGGAAGAATGATCATAGCGAACCACGATAGAACGAAAAGTAGGTCCAGATCGGGGAAGTACTGAATAAATATTGATCAAAAAAAAAAAACGATCGAGGAAGTACGAACAACCCACAACATGATTCGACAATCAAGGGATGAGGCGATTAGCTGGTACAGGAACTGCCAGCAGCGTATACGTCTAGTCGTCAAACTTGATACGTTTTCCTTGTGAAGGTATAATTGCAGCGCTTGATTTCTCTTTCATACGTCGTTTCGCTTCCCAGGAAGGGTGCAGTGCGAGGTCGTCCACACGCCTAGCCTTCGGTTTATGAGGTGCATGGCTATTTGAAACCCCCTCCCCTTCGTTCGCTCGCCCGTATTGTTTGGCAGGACCAGTAGGTCGTGAAAGGCCAACTGCTTGCGACACCTGGACATGCTTCCGCGAGCTGCGTTGAGCACAGGTTGCACCGGAATCTTCCTGCTTCTGTAGGTGCTTTGCTTTCCTCCCATACTTCTTTTCCCATATGCTAGATGAAGTATAGGTTAAACAAGCCAAAGAATATATTGTCCGTCACTTACGCCCGTCTTGCCCTCTGGCCTCTTCGATTCTTGCGAACGCCCCCACCTACTCTTGTCTCCTCGTCACTCCAATCGGTGTCTGAGCCACCCGGGACGAAACCATTTGAAAGTGTCGGTAAAAAGACGGAGTTGACTCCTGGGGTCTTTGATACACCACCCAGATGCGGTATGGGACTCGCTCGATCCGAGGAAAGGTCAGACCCCGACGGTAGAGCAGATGCTCTGGGCGGAAGGGTCCACCATCGGTTGTGTCACCGTCACTACTTGTATCTCCCTCTAGCTCGGCCGAATTACTATCCGGTTCATCATCAGTGTCTGCCTCTGGGGGAGAAACTTCGGAGTTGCCATCAGATACTACCAGAGCTGTGCAAGACTTCGCTCCCACAGGAATATCGACATTCTGCAGTTTTCGGGGACGACCAGACTCATCCACACCATCGTTTCCACGATCATCCGTTGGCCTAAGAGCAGAGCAAAGCGACGAGATAACACCGTTGACTGCTCCGGATAACGTTTTAGAGCTTAGCAGCCGGGACTCGAGCTTCATAGCCATGCCTTCAGATGTGAGAGTGACATCAGGTGGAAAGAGATTCGATATTGCCGTCTGTATGGATGGCTCATTCGATAAGAATTTGTCCTTCTTCAGCTTACTTTTCAAAGCTAGTACGCCGATCCGGTTGTGATCCGTCGCCTGCGTTCAGTGTTAGTCACATACTTTCAGGGCA
Source organism: Lactarius indigo (assembly GCA_025766275.1). Taxonomy (NCBI): domain Eukaryota; kingdom Fungi; phylum Basidiomycota; class Agaricomycetes; order Russulales; family Russulaceae; genus Lactarius; species Lactarius indigo. Next base: position 1,239,684 of record JAFKAC010000005.1, on the reverse strand, counting down.
TACCGCGGGCGTACCTTGAGGGCATCAAGTTCTGTTTCTAGCGTTAGCTTTTCGGTATTTTTATTCTCCAGAGTCACTGCCTGCTAACTAATTACTCCAGGGCTCGGGTCAATGAGGAATCAAACAAACCCTGGTGCTTTAAGCTTTTTCACTATTTTCTGGGTCTCAAAAGCTTTCGCCTTCTTCGCCGCTTTCTTAACCTCTTTCATACCGTGGAACTATCTTGGGATGTCTGGGCACGAGAAATGCAGCAAGTGTGACGATACATACCAGTTTTCCTGTTATCTTCGCAAGTTTCATTATCCTGAGAGAAAAGGCTACGTCGAATGTAGACATGGCATATATTCAGAACACGTACACTTGATATTGAAGGGCGCCTTCTCTTTATGCCGCGAGAGTGCATGGAGAACTGCGTGACCTCACGACCACAATGGCCGTCGGACATTGACAGGAGACCCGGCCCGGCCGCGAGCCGCACTCATCGACCCGACTGTCTCGACTTGCAACATTGAACGAAAAGGATGGAAGCGGAAGGCGAACCCCGTATTCTGACAAGATTCGAGAAGCACGACGAGTTCATAGCACTGCAGAACGAAGCCCTTTCTCTGGATGAGAGATCACAGGCTTCCGAAGAGGAGGCAAGGAGGCAGACCAGGCTTATGTGGAATATATTCAATATCGTACGAATTGTGGCCGCTCGTCTTTTCTTCAGCTCACGGTCCAAGCTCAGTTCGCAGAATATCAGGAACAGTCATATTTACTAGACCCGTTCATAGAAGAGTTGGTGGCACCGGTGATCAAGAAATTCAAGTCCTATGCCCAAAGTCTCGCAGATGGTGATGTCGCCTTGGAAGACGTCGCAACCTTTGCGCCAGAACTGATGTCGGCTCCACTGTCTCGTGTGTCATACCTGCTGTACAACTACCTCAAGTTCAGAGGCTATAAGACCATTAGTCAGTCCATACGTGCTTTTCGGAGCAACACCCAGCAGACTTGACAGGCGGCAGTCAGATTCTTTCCTCACGAGATCACAGATCTTGCAGTAGCCCTAAAATTCGCTCAGGTTCTTGATCGAGCCCAAAGTTCCTCTTCTTTATGGCCGATACAATATGTGGTTCTACTCTGGATTTCCCTGATCTGTATGATACCCTTCGATCTTGCTCAGTTCGATGAAGTCGGCAAGGAAGGTCAAACGGCCTATTGCCATCGAGGCTGTCGCCAAGCAGGGCCTGACCAACTTCAGGCATAGTTCGAGAAAGTGCAGCTATTCTCCTCTCACGCCTTTATGTTAGGTATAACAACATACGAAATACTCTGTATGATGATTCTGAGAACATACCAGGAAAGATATGCTGCCGCGCCTCCCCGAAATTTTCCATTGGGCCAAAACCTGTGCTAGAAAGCAAAATGACATATTCAAGGTACATTCATTCCTGAATTCCAGGTGCTACCCATTCTATTCCTCCACTAGTGTCTCGGTGTCTATCAGACACTCTGTGAGGTTGTCAAGAATAGTTCCTCAGATATCTTTTCGCAGTTTATTCCCGAGTTACTCGAAGCTGCTCGATCATTGCAACCTGACTCTACGCTTTGCACCAATGCCTCCATCCGCAAGCTACGGATCAAGCTTTTGTCACGGACCGCGCTTCGCCTGCTGCCCGTTAAACCGCGTGTGTCCCTACAGAAGGGTGAGTGTGTCTGATTTGAAAGGTGTAGTATTTTCGTATTAATATAGCTGGGAAGGTCGCGTTTTATCCGCCAGAGATGAGCCAGAGCATTCCACGGGCGATGGTGATGAGGATGCAGATGTACCAGAAGAAATAGAAACAGTGCTTGAAGAGCTGTTTCAAGCCTTGCAGGACAGAGTGAGCTTTCAGAAGTTACAATATAATAGGTTACTCATATTCCTCAGGATACTGTCGTGCGATGGTCCGCTGCAAAGGGCGTTGCACGGATCTCAGAGCGTCTTCCTGCGGAGTTCACCCAACAAGTTGTCGATACCGTGATCGGACTGTTCTCCGTTCACTCCATCGCGATAGCAAACCTTTATGACATGCCGGCGATAGCGGAGAGCACATGGCACGGCGCCTGCCTCTCTTGTGCCGAATTTCTCAGGAGGGGACTGATTGCCAATGATCGGCTCGCAGATGCTATCGCCTGGATGATCAAAGCAAGTGTGTCACCGCATCTGGAGTCTCTTCTGACTTTCCTTGTAGGCCCTATATTTCGATATACGGAAGGGGGCACATTCTATCGGTTCCAACGTGCGCGACGCCGCTACATATGCGCTATGGTCCTTACCAAGAGCTTATGGTGCCACGACCATTGCACCATTAGCAGAAAGACTCGCTCAGAATTTGGTATCCGTCTCCGTGTACGACAGAGAGATAAGTATCCGCCGCGCTGCCAGCGCAGCGTTCCAGGAATACGTTGGGCGCACGGTCTGTGAAACAGATATATCTTGCCGAGAATCTCGATTTATTCTTAGCGCTCTTCAGGGCGTCTTTCCTCATGGAATCGATGTTTTAGGAAAGATTGACTTTTTCGCTGTGGGAATCCGAAGAAATGCTTTCTTGATTGCAGCTCCCCAGGTTGCGAAGTAAGTTGTATTACAGTGACGATGACCAAGAGGCTTAGTTTAAATCAAAAGTCATGAAGAGTATCGGCCCTTCTTGATCGAACATCTTCTAGCTATCACACTCCGGCACTGGGACCCAGCTATGAGACAGCTAGGAGCCCAGTCTCTTCGTAAATTGTGTGAGCTAGATCTATCCCAACTGGGGCCTCAATGCGCCAACCGTGCGGTTCGTCTTTTCATCTGCAAATTGATTGCGATGACCTTAACTTCCCACGATAGCGCTCGTTGCTAGGAATGTCCGATCCTAGCGATGTCCATGGTGGTCTCTTGGCCCTCATTCAATTGTCGGAGGCGTTTTCTAGTTCAGCTAAGCTAGAAGAATTTCGGCAAGAGGTGCGCGGTTGCCTTGTCGCCTTCTGACCGAACCATATGTTTTTTTAGGCGTTCACATTCTTGGCTGATGTGCCTGTCGACATGATTCGATCGCCTCGGAACGAGCTCGTCACCGCTGCCGCTTGCCAACTGATTGCTAATAGCGTATCTCTCAAGGAAATATTGCTGGAAGGACAATCTTCGGTGTCACATTGGCGGACAGGTCATCGACCTAGGCTTAAAGCATCGAAAACCAACTATTCAGGAAGCTGCCGCGGCTGCGTTAGCGGCAGTCAGCAAGCTTGTGGATTGTTCGTCTATCATTCAAAGATATGTCGTTTTTCATAGATCCCTACTGAAGATTGATCACCATAAGAACACATTTATAAGGGAATTCAGGTCGAGTTCGCCTACATTGCAGCAAAGTCTTGCACGCCTTCTGGGTCTGATGGATTACAAGAGTCATCGGCATTCACTTTTAGAAGCAATTGATTGCCTCGTTGCGTCTGTAGTACCCTCGGTAAGACGACTGCAGGTGTGTACAAAATTAATATCGACGATACCCTTCAGTCGGAGTTGCGCATGGTCGATGTAGAAGCTCGCAGGAACTGCATGTTGTCAATTCAAATTATCTTGACTTCTCTTGTGCCTCATCCTCCCCGCCGTATGCCGTGTCCACATCTGTGCCACAAATCTGCATGTCTCTAACCTTATTTGGAAGCGCTGTCCCCAGACCAGGTCATCCGAATGTACAAAGCTCTGATCCTCGGTTTGGAAGACTACACTACCGACGAACGTGGCGACATTGGCTCGAGGATTCGTATCGCTTCAATTCGGGGCTTGGCCTCAGTCTCTTTGGTGCTATTGACTCTTGTGAAATCGGACACCGCATTCTTCGAGTACATCCCGGCGGACCTGTATCAGGAAGCGATCGCGGGAATTCTCAAACAAGGGGTTGAGCGCTTAGACAGCGTGAGGCAACAAGCAGGGGAGAGTATTATACGACTCTTGAAGTGTCCGCCGCCGTTCGTGGACGATTCTAACTCGTGGAAATTTCACGGAGAACAGTTATTCGAGGAGCTGCTTCTGAGGTACGACTGAACAGTTCTTCTCCGGTATTATCTTTACCTTTTTTCCGATTTTTCCTAAAGGGATATACCTGACGACGATGCGGCGGGAGGTTCCCACGGTTGGCAGGATAGCGCCTGGATATTCCCAAGAGCCATGAACTTTCTAGAAATTCCCGAATATCGGCGTGCTGTTCTCGCCGGGCTGTTGGTCAGCGTAGGAAGCAAGACAGACAGTACGGTGAATGAGTCATGCATTCGCCGGTGCTGAGAGCGGCGTTCCCACTGACAGCGTTGGTATTCTTGGTCAGCAACGTCATGTTCGCAACAGCATCGTGACATACGCAAAGCGACTTCCGGTCGAGGCTAATAATGGCGACAGGGGCTACAGTTTACATGCTTTCGTTACAGATCTGATTACCGAGGCCAAGTCTAACTTGAGCAAGAACAATAAAGTAATCCCGGTCCTACAAGTGTTCAACGTTCTGCTCGAAACGGACGCATTAGGAAGACTCTTCGAGAGCGAAGACGGGACCAATAGGTGCGGTGCAATGTACCTGTTCTGTATGTCAAGGCTTGAAGGTCGCGCAGTGTACAGGCACTATACTCAATTGCGTCAAGGGGAGTCCCGAAACTCAAAAGCGTTCATAGGATCCAAGAATGCATGAAAACGTGCGTTAAATCCGCAATACACGCGTCGTTGTCCTTATGACAACTTTCTAGCTTGGTCAATCTCTTGGTTATCCCCCAAGTTTCTGAATCCTGCGTTCCTCGTCTACTTGACTTTTTTACCCATGAATATCCCACGGTTTGATTTTCATCACTGCACTTCTATATTTCGTGCTCAACCTTCATAGATACGAGCAGAAGCTGCGAAATACCTCTATCTCTTCCTTCAGAGCAGGGATATAGGCGGAGATACGGACGAAGTGGAGGAGCTATTACTGGAAACGGAGTGGTTTGTCAACCATCGTTTCTGCACTGGGGTGATCTGACCCCCAACAGGTTCTCAAACCAACTGGAAATTCAAGAGAGAGCGACTACCCTTGTGGATATGCTAGGGAAAGTTGTAAAAGATGGCGACGAGTGCCAGTGATTGGTTGTGGAAGTTTAGCCACATGACCCGTGAGAAAAATATATGTAGGAGATTACCAGATTGGCTTGGACGAGAGGCTTGCACTGGCGGTGGCCATTCTCATCTGTAGCTAAACTATTCCTTTCTTCCTTACGATCTCGACACGGAAATTGATGAACGATGACCGGAAGCCAAAAACTAAGTGATTTTACCGTTAATGCTGCCGCTGCAACAGGGAAGTTTCGTGTCCAACCCCACCTCGGTCAGTGTCAATCTGCAGACGGAATCCTCAGTTCATTTGACTCGTTCCGCGGTTCAGACTACCGAACAGTTTCTGCCATCAATGGGCGAGTGAGCTTAAAGATGTCCAAACATATTACTAACCGCGTCGACACCCAGTCCTCTGGTTGTCCTGGATAACGTCAAGGTATGTTTCCTATTATCGGGGTATGAGAGTGTTCTCACAGAAGTCTTTGCAGTTTCCCTCGTATAACGAGATCGTCCAGCTCACCCTCCCCGACGGCTCAAAGCGTGGTGGCCAAGTACTCGAGGTCCAGGGTAAGAAGGCAATTGTCCAGGTATTCGAGGGCACAACGGGTGTGGATGTCAAGGCGACACATGTCGAGTTCACTGGGAGCAGCATGAAACTCCCTGTCGCAGAAGATATGCTCGGACGGATATTCAATGGGTCCGGTAACCCCATCGACCAGGGTCCCAAGGTGTTTGCAGAAGATTACTTGGATATTAACGGTGCGTTTCTTCACAATGAGCACGGGTACGTACTCCCTGATAATTCACAAACAGGGTCGCCTATCAACCCTTATTCCCGCATATATCCTGAGGAGATGATTCAAACGGGCATCTCAACTATCGACGTGATGAACTCAATCGCCCGTGGGCAAAAGATTCCGATCTTCTCTGCCGCAGGTCTACCCCATAATGAGGTCATTTCTCCCCCTGTCACCTTCATTCGTATCCATTTCACGAGTCCGTTGGTACCAGATTGCCGCCCAAATTGTCCGACAGGCCGGCCTTGTGAAGGGGCCCTCAAAGGACGTACTGGATGGCCACGAGGATAACTTCTCCGTTGTCTTTGCGGCCATGGGTGTGAACATGGAAACCGCGCGTTTCTTCAAGCAAGACTTTGAGGAAAATGGTAGTTTGGACCGCGTCACTCTCTTCTTGAATCTGGCAAACGATCCTACGATCGAGCGTATCATCACTCCCCGTCTAGCGCTCGCCACCGCCGAGTACTATGCTTATCAGCTCGAGAAGCATGTGCTTGTGATTTTGACAGACATGTCATCATATGCCGATGCATTGCGTGAGGTGCGTGGGATTCATATTTGACTTGTCTAGTTTGAACTCTAATCCTCGTTGCGTAGGTCTCCGCTGCTCGCGAAGAGGTTCCGGGTCGTCGTGGATACCCTGGCTACATGTATACAGACTTGTCAACTATCTATGAACGTGCAGGGCGCGTGGAGGGGAGAAACGGTTCTATCACACAAATCCCAATCCTTACCATGCCAAATGATGGTAGGTTGCCCCTTTTTTCCGTTCTATGCGGCCAATTTCTTATACCACAAAGACATCACCCATCCCATTCCTGACTTGACGGGATATATCACCGAAGGCCAAATCTTTGTCGACCGTCAGTTGTACAACAGGCAAATCTATCCGCCCATCAATGTCCTGCCCTCGCTGTCACGTCTAATGAAAAGCGCAATCGGTGAGAAGCTAACACGCAAAGACCATGCGGATGTTTCAAATCAGCTGGTAAGTGCCCGTGACGCTATAGAATAACTTTGCTTAATCACATGGGGCGCCTTCATTAGTACGCTAAATATGCTATCGCCCGAGACGCCGCATCGATGAAGGCTGTCGTTGGAGAGGAGGCCCTTTCAGCGGAAGACAAGCTTGCACTTGAGTTCCTCGACAAATTTGAGCGTCAATTTGTTGGGCAAGGTAATTAAAGTAATGACGGCATGTTTCTTCGCTGACCACGGTGTTCAGGTGCATATGAGTCTCGAACGATTTTCGACTCTTTGGACCTCGCATGGAGTCTCCTGCGGATTTTCCCCAAGGAGCAACTCAACCGCATCAGCCCAAAGATTATAGAAGAATTCTATGGACGTAAGCCGACGCGTAAGCCGACATCAGGAGCAGAACGTGATGTACGAGAGGGTGTCAGGGCCGAAGATAAGCTGCTGGTGGATGACGCATAACGGTGCGATGTATGCATGTTGTTGTCCGTGATGTTATTCGGGCGCAGTTATGAACAATTCTGTAATATTTTACATGTCAAAGCAAGGCCCGCTGGGTCACCCGGGCCGGAGTCGTTTTGAAGCCACGAGGATGCCTTGCCCATGCATGTGTTGCGAAGTTGCTCGCAAAGTTGACTGAAGGGAACACAACGTCTTGGACACGAAACATCAATAGTGGTGAGAATGCGAGGGAGTCGATCACTCCAACAGCAAAACTCCGGAGCGGACGCGTATTGAGTGTTGTAGTGACATCATCACACATGGGTAAGGTGAGACTCTTGAGATGGCGCATGTAAGGGGATGCCAACCCAACCTAACCAGAGTGGCACCTGTCGGACACACTTGAAACGAGACTCATCGAGATGAATATTTCGAGGTAGAAAAATTCCCACTATGCTGAGATAAGAGAGAGGCGCCCATGAAGAAGCGAAGAAGGTTCAAGAAAACGAGGCAAGAGTTTCCGAAGTCAGAATGAATGCGGAGAGAAGACAGGGCTAGACGGACATGATATGGCCTAGACGGAGGCGACGGACGTTATCCATTGGGAATGGGGCATGGAGACATGACAGGTGGCAGATACAGTACGTCCTGGGCCATCTCTCACTCACACACAGACACATACACAGACACACACACGAAAGTTCGGAACACGCTACAAATTGCCGATTTGTGTACAGAGTAGGGGGGGGGCGTCCCACGACTTCCGGCCGAACAATATTAGGGATCCCCTTTTGTATAAGTGTAAGCGAGTGGTCAGACTCAATACAGTAGCGCCGAACGGATCTAGATCTAGATACGCACTAAGCAACCTCACCGGAAGAGTAAATTGGCGGTGTGGAAACCCGGCGAAAGGAGGCGCGATCTTCTTTACTGGAATGATCAGCAGTTCATGGGTGCTGGACTGGTGCTGGTACGAGGGAGGCGGAAAGAATTCTGCCGAGTGGCGGCGGTGGCACCTAACCTTGATCACATCGCCAGCATGAAGCCTGGCAGGCGAGTTAATGTTCTTTGGTGTGAAATTGGAATGGTGCCAGTGGCTCGTACAAAGACAAGATAGGACCGGTGGGTTGGCAAGGAAAAACAAAAGAGGCAGGAGAAAAGAGGACACGAGGCGAAAGATGAATGACACATTGCGGTGGATGGAACAAGGATCTACGGTGGGAAGCGAGTGTGTCTGATAATCAGGAGGCAAAAGGGAGAGGAGGCATGGACAGGGGAGGGGGGGCACGCCTCGTGTAGCAAGTCCGAAAAGGGTGATTGCGGCCTCGCGCTTCGGTTCTGGTCTGCCTCATGTTTCGGGTGCCGGGGGAGGGCAAGAGGGCAAGTGTCGATAAGGGGGTTGTCGAGACGGGATTTACGTTTTAATAAAAAATTAAATCAGGAATTAGGGCCATGTGTTTCACCTCGCGTTATATACCGCAACTTGGCCTCCCCTGCCCCGTCCCTCCTGTCCGTTCCCCATCCCTCCTTCATGGACGACATCGCTCACGAGTCGATTCCCCTTCATTCCCTCCCCCGCAAACGTAAAGCAGATTCCGAAGACTCTTGTGACTCCTCCGATATCGTCTGCTCTCAACCTCCCCCTCCATCCACGAACTTGCTCCCAATCCTTCAAAATTACCGGCGCCTCTCTCGGTCCAGACTAATACCACTTCCTTACACTGGCCACCCGAAGATGGCCCCTCCGCCAACAATTCCCCATTATCTCCTTCATCTTCATCACCCTCCGCATCTTCTTCATCTTCGGCCTCTCCAACATCCCCACTCAAACCAGACAGCCCCTCCAGGACAAAGCGTCCTCGCATAGAGGAGGCCTGCTCACCCCCATCTCCAAAGTCCCGCAAAAAGCTTGAACCCAAACGCGTTCAGGATATCATCTCCGCGCTCGAATCTCTCAAGGGTGACTGGCGCTGGATCACCTACCCTTCCGGCGAAACTAGACTCGCAGCTTCTTGGCCACCCGAACTCAGCAACAAAGATGCAGCGCCGAGTTTGGCTGAGCTTTGTCCGGTCTCGCCCTCGTCCCCTACGGGCTCTTCCCCGTCTCCTTCTCGTATCGTTATCCCCATCGATCCCTGTTCACCTCACATCCCCGTTCGTAATCCCCCAATTAATAAAGATACCCTGAAGGAGTTGGACCTTGAAGCCATATTGCGTAACCCTCAGCTTCGTGCGTCATATTACCTTTCTGCGTTTCAAAAGACCTCTGATCTTTTAGCGCTTATTAGGTCATGATTTTCTCTTTGATTCGGGCCTTCAATTCCGTGCCGCTGCCAGTCGGCGGAAGCGAGAACAAGCTGACACCTATTGGAAAGCCGTATTGACAGAACTCGAAACCGGCTGTACATGCGTCACCTTTGACACACATGGCAAGCCGGGCGGCTGCGTTTGTGTTTGCAGGCGTTTACCTACACCGCCGGTCGACCCTATCATTGCGTGTCTGCCACTTCGCCGGCGATTGACTCTCCGGATGCCCAGTCGCATTAGGCCGTTGCTTCAAGAACTCTTATTGGTTCTCCTTTCCATCATCACTCCTCAGACCGCGCTTGTCTCTACTTCTCCTCAAAGCGGAAGGATCAGTGTCCAACAACGCCGGAAGCAGCAACAGGAGCAAGCGCAATCCCTACGTGCCGTATTGGATGTCGATTTGATCGAACAAGAGATGAGACACGGGCTCTTTGATCCATCGGGTGCGTTTGAGGTGATCGGCCAAATTTTGAAATCCCATTGTGCACCGATGCGCGATCAGGCCGTTGATGCAATGGTGCAGCTCGCGAAAACTTGCGCGCCAGGTGGCGAAGGTAGTAAGGCCGATGCTGTTCGTGCTATCCGGGAATGCTTCGAGCTGCTCGAGCTCATGAAACTGGTGCGAGCGTGTTTGACTCGTTCATTGCCTCATGTTTCTCACGTGTTGTTCAGGATATCGCCAACCATCAAATGCAGACCTATCGGCCGCTCATCATCCACACGTCACCAGGCTTCGAGTTGCGGACTTTTAAGGAACGTCCAAATTGCGGCGAGCCGCCTCTCAGAATTACAGAGCGATGGCTCGTTTCCGCTCATCGGAGATTAGCCGATTCTGAGTACAAACTTGCCCTTCCAGATCGGCCACTCCTTTTTAAGACGCTCGGAAAGCGATCGCGGGTCATTCTTTCCGTCATCGAAGGCTTGGTCGACCTGATCTTTAACCCACCGTCACCCGTACCCTTAACATCACCCATCGTCACCACCACGTCTCCTTCTCACCAACTCACCCCCAACATCATTACCCAGCTCCCGGACTACCCAGAAACCCTTTTTCTTGACCACTCACGCCTAATCCAGTTGACAAAGGACGCTGCTGATGTGACTTCCGTCTATCTCCTCCTTATGCTCTATCGACAGTTGCTCGTCTCGTCATATCAAGATCCGGCAACCCCGAGGAAGGAAATCAATCCCGAGGACGTGGATATGCAAGTGATAAAGAAGGAGATCTTGGAGCTCGCCCCCCGCAATGTCGGGCGTTGCTTCTTACGCGTCCGTCCTTCGTCCGATCCGCAATCTTTGCATGCCGAAACGCGGGAATTCGAAAAGTGGAAGTCAGGGATGCAATCCGTGGTCTTGCAAATTGCATCCCGAGCATCGGAGGCTCGCCGTCTATCTTCGAGTGCGGCCGCTTCCTCTAACCCCTGCCTCCGAGCACCGGAGCCCCATCTTCTCAAGGTGGCTGAGAGCTGGTCGGATAATCACTTCAAACTGGAGTCGCCACTGAGCATGCTCATGCGCGACCGCTTGCGCGACGCTGTCCTCGAGATAGTCGTGCAGACGGTGCTGGTTCGGGGCAGCATCAACCCACTTTCCTCACCCCCATCTTGCGGCTCTGTGCCGCAGGCGGCACGAAAACTTGCGACTGGGATGGAGCCTTTGGCACCGGAGATCCGTCAACTCGGCGAGCGACTGTCGAAACTGGCGGTGTTGCATTTGAACGTGTATCAGACTATGTACGAGCAGGACGATTTTTCAACGGAATGGTGATTTTGATTCCCCAGCAACACCCCCGCGTTACCCCTTCATTCCCACACCAGTCGTAATTTGGAGCAAAGCATTCATTATACCCCTTTCCCCTGTTTGATGACTCTGGCGTGATGTTTCGCCTTTATGTGCTTTGGGCTTCATTCGTAAGCCATCGGACAACAAGCGACTAGTACGACAGTGGCTGAACTATGAACCTGTATACTAGGGAGGACGAAAAACCAAAGGTCAGAAAAAAAGTTGGACTAGATTACTTACATACGGTACATACGGTACACCATCACACATACATACAAGGAATTGTACTTTTTTTTAAGGAGAAATAACTACACGGACACGGCGCTCACACATCCCCGGATCTTGTGCCTTGCTTAGAGTCGACTATAAACAGCTTAGTGCTTACTCTAACGCCCACCTGTCCTGGGATCCATCGCCGGTCTCCCCTCCCCACCCCCTCAATGTCTTCCACGACAACCACCGAGTCGGCATCCCCGTCGACCTCACCAACAGGTCCTCAGCCTGGGTCCCCTCCACCACAGAACAATAATGGTGGCGGGCCTTCCTCGTCGTTGTACTTGTACGTACTGTTTACTTCCCACGCAGATATCTGTGTGTTTTTCGCTCGCTCGCTTGCTCAACTCGATTTTTTTTTGTACGGGCCAGGTTCACCTTCCTCGCGACGCTATTCTTGTTATTATTTGTCTCGTCCGCGATCATCCTCCGTTCCTTCATCCTGCGACGTCGCTTCCGACAACGTATCGAAGAAGCCATACTCGCCGGCGTCATCGTCCCCAATCAAACAGGGCGTGTGAGCCGTCGCCGCCCTCTAGGCGAGAAACCTAAACTGTGGGAAACACGCGTCTTCCCCGCAGACGACGACAGATGGGATTCCATCGTAGTACGCACTTTTATTCGTCTCCCTCTCTCGATACGTTACGCTGACTTTTCCTACTCGTGCTGCACTCACACAATCTGTCATTTTGGGATACCGACGATGATTGTGCGGCGCCGCCTTCTCCCCTTTGTAGCCCGTATCTGCCGTGCCTCAAGCAAGCGAAACGAAGGTGAAGGAAGACCGCGAGGAGGCGTCGGCTCCTCTGCGCCCTCTCTCTCCCTTTGTTCAGCCCCCCCGCCGCCCCCCTCTCTACCGCCGCCTATTGCGCAACCCGTTTTCTCGGCGGGCGGATTCGCTGATGACGATTACTCGCGATAGTACGGGTGCAGCACCAATGTCGTCTGGTGAAAACCCCTCCGAACAGAGCGCGCTGCCTCACCACGATCGTATGCAGGTCACGGTGCTCATTGCGATGCCCGACCCCCGTCGGCCGCACCTGGACGGAAAAGGTTATCCGAAAGGGAAAGAGAGGAGCCTCGACTTTGATTACGATGAAGATGATCTCCCAGAGATGGTCCTCGGCATGGTGGAGCCCCCTTACAAGGACGTCCCCATTCCACCCAGATCTCCCTGATACCTTCCTCACATCCGCACAAGTGCAGATGGATGTTTCTCGCGATACGATATGGAAATTCTGTCGCTATACCGAGAGATAAGGCGGGAGGATGTATTGGCTATATTAGATCTGTATCAGTGAGTAAGGACGCTACTGTTCGGCGCAGTGAGTGGTTTGTTGTATACAACGTATGATATCGACGTGAGAGAGAAATCCTGGTGGCCATAGCGTTAGAACGAAAGGGTGTAAGTTCACTCCATCGAGCCGTCGTCATCGACCCATTCCCCTGGTACTCCATCACCCTCTTCGTCGGTCTCGACAAGAAGATCTTCGAACTCCACGCTAGCAGTGTCATCATCTTCGTCGTCCGAGTTATCAAAAAAATCAAACGACTCGGTGTGCGCACGAAGCCAAGCCTCGTCCTCTTCCCTCATGTCGGCTTCCGAGTCCATCCGCACGTGCTTGATCTTCGGCCGCTGGGTCAGCAAATGACGCACCCGCTCGCCGCTGATGCCAGATATCGTGAGTGTGGTGAGTTTTGGTAGGGTATACTCATGAGGCTCGTCGACAAGGTTTATCCTGAACAGGTTTGCGAAAAACTCGGCTCGCAAGTGGTTGCAGTTGATGTCGAGCGAGACAAGGTTCGAGAGCGCGGCGTAGAACCTGCACACCGCCGTGATGGAACATTGCATGCCGGAGAGCTTGAGGTCGACGAGGTTATGGCACAACGAGTGGCGTTGGTTGGGGGCTGGCTTGGCCAGCTGCTCGATGATGAAAGAGGAGTAGTCGTCTAGATCAAAGTCCAATGAGAGGACCAGCAGGTTTGGGAACACGATGCGTTTTAGGAGCGCAGACGCGTACGACGGTTCGAGGAACGCGAGGCCGAGCTGCCGCACAGACGGGAGCTCGATCACGTTTGCAGGCCAGTCCACCTCGGGGTTTCCGGCAGGACCAGACGCGGAGAGGGTGAGGGTATGTAGATCGGGCGATCCCCGCAGAATGCGGGTAAATACCTCGTATGGCGGGCGCACGTCCTTCGCGTGATATGCGAGTTCGAGCTCCTCCAGACCCTGCAGAAAAACGCATGTCTCCCAGTCGACATGCACGCCCCACAGCGTGACCAACCCTAGTTCAGGCGCACGCCCGCCGAACGGGGCAAAAAACGGCTGCTTGAGGTGCACCGGACTGAAATGATCGTAGTTTTCATTATCGTCGTAGTGGCATAGCCTCAGTGCTCGAAGCTCAGGAGCCTCGGGGATAGTGGCCAGCGTGGCCAAGGTGTTGTACATGAGTTGGAAATCGTCCACGAGGAGCTCGAAGGTACGCCACCGCGCAGAATGGGGGAGGATGAAGGTCCCGCACGACGGGTAGGTCGGCGGGAGAAACGTGGCTACTTAGCTTGTGCCCCTTGCCCCCGAGGGGTGCGAGAGGGGGAGGGGGACCACCTGGCATCGCGACGCGATCCTGCGGGGCAACGAGGTCGTGCTCCAAAGACGAGTCCGCTTGATCCTCAGATCCGTCGTCTACTTCTGATTCTGATTCTGATTCCGAGTCCTGAATCGACGGTACAGTCGAGCTCGATGTCCAACGGCTGGTCCTTCGACCGCTCTAGCCATGCCTGGGACTTATCAAAAGGCGGGCCCTCGGCAAAGTCGAGATAGGTCCACAGAGTAGGAATGCCGATAACAACCCCACGCCATCGTCGGCAGACATGAGACACTAGTACGTGGAACGGAAGACGTGGCCCGTGCTCCTCTTCCTCCTCCTCTGTGTTGTCATCCATACCCGCTCTTTTCAGCCTCCAAACCTAAGGTGAAGATGCTCGAAAGCAACTCATTCGGAAGGTTGTTAACGGGAGTGCTGTCTGAGGGAGGGATAAAGGGATCTTGTCGGCGGGACTTTTCTCTCTCTTTGAGATTGGTGGGCCAGGTGACACGGATGATATGGAAGACATCGCCATTGATATTGGTGTACTCTGTGCGATCTGGAGATGAGGGACCTACCACCGTCATGACCATCGGGTGTACTCTGGTGTTGGTTTGTGCTGGAGCTCATTGAAAAGCGAAAACGAAAGCGAGATTGAGCTGATGACGGGCGCTCTTAACCTTACACTCAGCGACGGCAAGCGGGCCGACGCTCATAGATCCCGCCCTCCTGTTCACCCAAAGACCACTGACTCTATCCTGGGATCACCGGAAACAACGGACGGCGAATTCTCCAAATGCATGTACATTCTCTATGACCTAGCGGTTCTTATTGTGCGACAGACCTAACCAGCAAATGTCCTTATTGCTCAAGAAGTCAAGACATGCTTGGGCAGCACGGATAGAACGGCCAGGTCGTAGGGTCATATGCCGTGGTTTGTCCTCTGATGAATACAGAAGGTCTTAGCGCCGTCTGGTAGTGGGATTGCTTCCCTTTCCCATTATACATACCCCGGATCGTAACAGGCGCCATTACAAACTTTGATTTTCCCTCACTGCCTCATCGAAGTGACCCCCGCTGCGGCGCAAAAGGCCATAATCTTACAAGCGTCCTGCCTCACTCGCCTGGGTAATAATGCGCAACTCATGAAAACATATCCAGTGGTCAGTATGGCCATCCATATCGAGGCCAATTCGTGCGGACACGAATACCCTGAGTGCCAGCCTAGTACGTGTAATCGGAGCTAATATCAGCCATGCCGCCTCATCGTTGTCACTGACGCATTGCACCCTGCAGGTTGTATGCCGCCTTTCTACTTAACCTTAACCTAACAGAGGCAGGCATCCAGATCCGTAATTTCTTTCTTTCTTTCTTGGGCGACTGCCGGTGACCGCGGGCTGACGACCCTGTCCACTCAGTCGACAAAAGTGAATGACGGGATTCCCAAAGACTGTTCTGCATTTGACTAGTTTCAAGCGGAAAGGGATGCCACCAATAGCGGCACGGGCAACGATTGGCCCTGGTCAACTTTTGGAATTGTGCAATGACACCAGGGAAGAGGATTTATTGAAGATCCGTCGATACAGAAGCTTCTTGAAATTATTGAACCAACGTGACTCAAAAGACGGTATGTTGGAACCGTTCGTCAAGGTTCGTGTATATGTCTCCTTTAGCTGGCAGAGCACGCACACTGGCAATTTCGTCGACACTGCAGCTCAGTGCAAGAACACACGAGGCGTATACATCCAATGGTTCGCAAGCTTTCCTCAATATCCCCGATGACGCCTATAGATGGGCTCTCCGTTTGAATACCCACCCGAGCGACAGCCAATATACGATTCGCCCGCGTGGTGTTAATGGTATCGCTATCGGAACGGTGATCGCTCTCCCATTCAGATCATTATGTTTGCTTTGGAACCCCCGCCAGTGCGCGGTTTCATTCCCACACAATCCCTTTTCCACCAGCACAAAGCCGCCTGAGTGGATCTAAGACCCAAGAACGTAGACGTTGACGACCCGGACCCCGAGCAGCCCCGTGGCTGTCAATCGTCGACTTTGGCACGTCGATTCTTGAGACGACGATCGGTGATTATCTTGACCGTCGCACCGAACGTTGGATGGCACCGGTGGGGGTGTCAGAAGGGCCGAAGGTAAAGTGAAGGTCATCCACGCTGACCGCTAGTCATGTGGGCGGATGCTCGACTGCTTCGACGAAAAGGCCCCAGCCAGGGACCGTACACGGGTCATTGGAAGACTCACCAAGAGACTGTCGAGCGAGAATCCGACATTGAGGCCGTCGCTACCCTACATCTCGGACGCTTATGTTGGCCAAAGAGGATGGCACAAAGCGGAGCGCTCCCATAGACGACGGTGATTCGATGCAACAGCGGGCTCGGGCCCGTGTCAGTCGGTATATGAGTCCCCATTCGACATTTATCCATCGTGAGCAACCGTCTTAACTTGCATGTGGTGTGGGTGACATTGTCAAACCAGCTAGCAACGTAAAAAAAAAAAGAAAAGGTTGAACCCATTGCTCGTAGATATTTGTTGTCGGGGCATAATCGAATTAGAAGCCTTGGTGTGGGTGGGAACGCGAGTAAAATCCGGATTGAGAGGCCAGTTTTGGGAACGCCCTCAACGCCGCTCAACGTCCGATGACGCCGTGACACCCCATCGCGATCAGGTTTCTCATTCTTGAGGTTAGCAACACCCATCCTTTCTCTAGGAACATTACTTCAACCATTACAAGTAATCCTGATCACGAGGTGATCTCTTCCGGGGCCCGAGAAACGTAGTATAGCGAAGCCCGGTCTAGACTCCGACTGTCAATGGTCATTCGATGCTAAGGTCCAGCGGCTGGCGTCCCGATCACACGTTCACGGGCACTCTGCACGTTGATGCCGCTGGTATTTCGAATCGAGTGCACGAGGGAAAATGGTGGTGCAAAAATTAGCGAGCACCGTTCCAGACATGGCCAGTAAACGATCCTCGAGATCAAAGGTACGGCACATACGTTTCTTTCTTCCGTAAGTTCTACAGTTACTGATACAGTAAACTGTTTAGCCCGAGATCACCACCGGGTAGGCATCATATTTATCGGTCGCATCTTTCCACTCAAGCCGACGCTTCTTATTACATTCAGTGCCGTCTCGAAGGCAACTGCCTTTCCGTCTACGACGATAATAGCGTGAAAAGTGGAGGAGCGTGCGATGCTTAATATTTGAATATTTGTCCTTTTTGAGAAAACATCATCGTTGAGTGATATCCACTCCTCATAAATGCTACTTCCCATACATTTCCCCAGAAGCTAAATCGTTGACGTCCAGGAAGGATCCTCATCCCCATGATATGCCTTGAAGGGCGGACGGAACAAAGATTGAATGAATGACAGTGGTGTTTTGCTAATAACTCGCCACTCGGGGTAAGGGATGGCGGCTTCATACGTCGAGTGGCTTCTAGGGAGTATCTCAACGTCGTTCTGGACGTTTTCGGGGTCAGGCTCTCACTGGCGTTTTCACCATGAGGCAGTGGGTAACGTATCCTGACAGGCTTTGGTAACGCTGTTGTGGTGAGGCTTCCGTAATCTGCGCCACACGTAAGTCTACAATACAAGTCCAATTACCGATTGGCTACGAGTGTGTCTCACTGACGTGCGAAAATCAAATCAAATTATATTTCTAAGACGGAGATCGCATTGCTGGGACAGTTGAGTGAATGGAATCATAGGGATGATTGGTTAGACAAGGATTTGTGAGAAAAAGAGTGACAGACACGTGTGGGGCATTCACACACTAGGACTCAGACACACTGCTCCCGTGTGTGACAAGCGGACAGCGAATCCGAGAAGACAAGCCTTTTGTGGTGACAACAATGAAGAAAAGGGAAAAAGGACCTGTACTCACGATAGATGGTGCATATTAAGGGGTTAAGCTTGTCTCGTGTAAAACCGAATTTTGCCGGAAGGGAAGATGACAGCTTGAAAGCGAGAAGCCATCCGACCAACTGACCGCACTCTTTGCAGATCTCCACTCCTACACCATCCATCATGCCTTCGCTTCCTCTAAAACCCTCGGCCGACTCTTCTTCTTGCGCGCTCCCCCCCTTCCTCCACTCTCTCTCCCCTCCTTCCCTTTCCCCTTTCCCTCCCTCCCTTCCCTCCTCCCTCCTCCCTCCTCATGGCGCAGCACAACCCACCCCCTCATTCGACTTCATCGCGAGATAGGCAACCAAAAACATTCCGCCTCACATTACAGGCCCTGCTTTCTTTACCTGTTAGTATTTCACTGTATGCTTGTTGGTCTACTATATGCCCCCATCCTCTCCACAGTACCGTCTTTGTAATCCCCCTCCTGCCGTCGGCAAAGTTCGGTCATGTAAAGGTCGGTTCATTGTCTCGATCGGGCCGAGATCGAGCTCAAAGCGCACGTAGTCACGCCTATGTTCAAGGTGAAATTAGATGATGTTCTGAATCGAAAACACCTTCCTCCACTGGGTAAGCATTTCCGCTTATCTTCCGCTTCTCTTCAACCCTATCAAACCTTACTGTAGGCCTCAAAGATTTCGAAGAATGGCTTCTGTTCGTCGAGGGTTGTCCTGAGAATCTGTTCGTCCCTTTCCGCCTGCTTGATAATGCTTGTATATACTCATCCGGCCACAGTTACTTTCTCCTTTGGCTGAAGGAATACGCAGCGCGTTACGATCAATGGATGGCTCAGACCCGCCCAGCGAAGAGTGACGCGAACTCCAAAGAGCAGTATCGGTTCTCAAATCAAGTGCAGCACTCTACAAGCCTCACACTCTTCTACCTCCGCGCCAAGCAGACCTTCTTTACTCCTGGGGCGGAATATGAACTCAACATTCCATCTGATGTCCTGTCTCCCTTTCACACCGGTCATTTCGTTTCCCCGCACCCAGACCCCATAGTCTTTCGCGACGTTGCATGGCAGGTCCACGATATGCTTAAAGAGAGCCTCGATCGCTTTGTGCTCGCCTCGTACCACAACGTCGGTACAAGTCGCGCTCTCTGCGGCATAATTGGGGGCACTGTCATCTCCTTGGCCGGATTTGTCCCCCCTGTTGCCATCAACTTAGCAGACCAGCATGCGCGATGGCTCCGCCTACTCGCCCTTCCCGGCTTGTGGCTTGGGCTCACTGTGATAGTTGCAAGCGTGCATGGGGTTAGATTTGTCTCGTCTAATTTCGTACGGGGCGCTGACCTCCTCGGACAGGTGTGCATGATGGTTTATATCTTCGGGGACCTACGTCAGCTACGAAAGTTCGAGCTTTCCCGGCCACGCATCTCTGCGCCGAAGCCTCTGGACTCGTCTTCCGTGCGACCACTCATTTCGCCTCCTGTTCCTGTCTATAGGTCGGACTCACAGTCGTCATCTTTCTTACCTTCAATTGCCCTTCGACGTTCCCGTCCCACGGTAGCCCAGCCCAATCCCGTCATACCTTCTCTGTCCATCACCATACCCGAGAATACTGCTGCCCCTGGTGTTTCACTGAGGCAACGGGATTCACTGACCGGCTCCATCGCTTCCACTCCTTATGACACAGCCTCGCAGTACTCGTCTTCGAGTTCTTCCTACAACGCTGCCCTTGTTGATGGAGGAGAGCCCGAGATTACTGTTTCCCCGGCATACTTCGACCCAGACCCTGCTCCGGAAGGTCCCGCGACACGCACAGGTCCTGATGCTCACCCCTTCATCACGGATGGTATCGCCGTTCCCAACCCTTCGTATAGGTTTGGTACGGCTGGCGTGCATTCCGAAGAGTGTCGTTTCAATCGGGCCTGCTACAACAACACTACAGCAGGTTTCATTGCATATGATGACGATGACCTCTATGAACGACCGACTGGAAGGGCCACCGAAGAAGGAAGAGCCGGCGGTTTTGACTTTGATTCCCTCCCGATTCGTGATGGCGAAGACGCACCATGCATATGCAGATCAGTCCCCGCTGCGCCGTCGTCTGTAGCCCTTCCCTTGAACCCCCCGGAAGAAAAACAGCCGGACGTCACGATACCGTCATCGCCGCCACCAGCCTTCATACCTTCGGCACTTCCCGATGAGACTCCGTACACGGAGCTCAAATCGCCAGCTGCCTTTCTTGGTCGTGCACAATACGAGTGTAACCGTAATTCCGTCGTCGGCTCCACACCGGCGGCACCAGCGAACCAGAAGTACAAAAGCCAAATCACCAAACCGCAAGTTACCCTGCAAACAATCGAAAACCAGTATCACCGCGTACGCGGTGTTCCCGCATTCGGCCCTCTTACCAGGGTGATGAGTCCCGTTGTCTCCCGAGCGCAATGGGAGATTGTTGTGCGCAGCGCATTGGTCGCTATGGTCATGAGCTTTACCATCATTGGCAGCTTGCTCGCGATACCGGTGCGGCGTTGAGCTCTGTGCATCGCCGATGTACAAGCTTCGGACTATGTTATTTTTCTATCATCTGTCATATCTTGCTCACAACACATTACTCGTGCTCACGAGTTTCGCACTCCTTTTTGCAGACGAATGGGGTACATTTCTTCCCCAAAGTAGTTTTAATGTCACCATTTACTCTTGCTGCCACTGATCCACGCGATCCACACGTCCGTCCCTTACTCTTTGTAACAGTTTTTTGAAAGTACATTACCCCGTGAAATGTATCTGTACGCTGCGGCACGGGTGGTTCTTGTCGGTTGAGCTGAGATGGGCGCTTCGCGAGAACTCAGCGGCATCTTTTAAAACCTTAGAGACTACAAGTAATTAGAATGATAAAGTTGTCCAAGTAAACTGAACACGTCTAGCTAATGGAGTAAAGCGTACCCGGAGCTAAAATGCTCAATTGGTCACTAGGTCACTTTTGGAAATCGAATACCTTGTCTCGCTGCCGAGTCTTGAAGCAACCGTCTCACGTCCTCGATCCGCTCTGGTCGCGGCACCCACACGCCCCCTTCCTCGCTCGGCTCGCCCCAGTGGAACGCGTGAAATGTATCCACCTCTCGGCCTTCGGCCCATTTCCCGCGCACAAACTCCGTGTCGAATGGTGGCTGCCATATCCACCACTGAAAAGAGTCACGTCAACGTACCAAAGGGGAAATAAAATAAAAGGGGCCTTACGTGGTCGACGTAGAGGATGTCCTCGTCGTGCGGTAGTGACAGATGCAGCGCGGTGGGTGCGGCAATTTCGAGGAAACAGTTCGTCTGCAAGAATAGAGCGAGGACGGACATGAAAGTCTCCTTGTGCCGTCCGGGGATGTACATCGTGTCAGCGGAGCCGCCGATGAGGCGATCACGTTGCCCCGTCAGTGCAGCAAGGCGGTCGCGCTGGGCCTCGGAGATCCTTGTTGAAAGCCGGCATACATACGGGTAAACCGACGTACGGAGACCTGTCAAAAAAAAAAAAACAATAAACTTGAACAAAAGGTTGCTCAGGAACGAGATGAGAGTTCGGCTTACC
This sequence comes from Lactarius indigo, assembly GCA_025766275.1. Taxonomy (NCBI): domain Eukaryota; kingdom Fungi; phylum Basidiomycota; class Agaricomycetes; order Russulales; family Russulaceae; genus Lactarius; species Lactarius indigo. The sequence continues at coordinate 1,217,992 of JAFKAC010000005.1, read as the reverse complement.
CCCACCTGTGGCAACAACGCGAACAAAAAGAAAAAAAATGTGTGTGCGTGGCGATGATGATCACGAGTCGTTTATTTTTACGTACCACCAATCCTCGCCCCAGCCCTTCCAGGGCGGCATGTCTGCAGGGTCGGGAGAGATGTTCGCCGGTGGTGCGTGGAGGCTTGCGTTGCTCATAGCCGAGGGATCGAGCGCCGGGTTGGGCACATAGCGGCCGAACGGCGAGTGATACCAGAACCGGTTCTGATCGAACAGCTGGAGGCGCGGCACGTTGAGGAGCGTGTCGAAGGGCGCCCAGAGATAACCGTCGTAACATGGATGCTCCTGCATCGCGATGTAGAGCATGTGGTGCGCCATCCGCCCGGCCATTTTGTACTCGTCGGAATTGCTCAGGTCTTCTGCGGCGTGATACGTATCCACATACACGTCGTACGAGTGCTCAAACCCAGCGTCTTCGCGGTTCGCTGGGCCGATGAATAGGATCTGTGTGGCGAGGATGGATGGATGGATGTCAAGGCCGTGCAGTTGAGAAAGGGGGCGTACGTTTGGAAAGTATTCCGCATATACTTCGCGGTAGGAGTCCAAGTTGGTGTCGTAGCGCGCATGGCTAAAGAAGACGATCAGGAGAACATCGTCGAAATGCTTGTACCTTCGGCTATCGCTATCCGAACCGAGCGGAGGCGAAAAGCGCAGCGGTCGGCGCTGACAAGTGGGTGGTCCTGGCGAGGGCAGAACATTCGGGGCAAGAATAGGACGTTCTGAGCGGAATAGTATTGACTCACTGGCTCCAATAATGGAGCCGAGACCAAGGACGGCGAAGATGACCCCAGCTATAGTCCGCCGCCGGCGCGTCGGAATGGAAGACTCGTTTTCCTGCGCAGACAATCATTCACCACAACGACGTAAAGAGGTTACAGTGTTGCTGTATACGTACGGGTATGTCATACAAATGAGGATGACTCTTGTAGAGCTCCTCTGATACGTATGAAATGGACGTCCAAAGAGCTACACTCGAGCCTGCCAGGACGGCAAGAGAAAATGATGCGTTTAGCACTGAGATTACTAAGAAGAGCAGTGCCAGGCTAAGGGAATACAAGACCCTTTCGAGGATGGCATCGTGATCTTGTGAAAAAATACAAATCAGAGCTTGCGCAGAAACGTGCAGACGGGTGATATTGTACCGCGGATAACAGACAAGGTCGTCCAATCGAGTTGCGCTTTTATGATAAGTGCGGATATACGGCGTAGGGTCCACTCTGGCACAAGGGCCAGTGGGGAGGTGGGTGCAAAAATTGCTTGGTATATGCAGACGACGACATGAAAACAGAGCCCAGAAGAAAACAAGAGCGTGTTGAGCATATTAAGTAGAGTCGATGCATGAGAGCGATAAATCTATGCACACGATGTTAGCACTTGAGCAGGAAAAGGCGAGTGGCGTTACATTATGAATGACGAAGACACTGCAGGCGCTGGTGAAGGTGACGGAGAGCAAGACAAGTAGTGACGTGAAACTTGATGTTAGAGGATTCGATAACGCGACTTTGGCGAGCGAAACCCCGAGAATCTAGCCCCGGTAATGTGACATGGCCGGACACGTAAAGAAACAAGGAGACTGACCTGGAGGACGGCGCATTGTAAGACCAGCGTACCGATATGGTGCCCCGCAAACGCATAAAAGCCGTACAGGACGAACAAAGTCGATGTTGCGGCTGCGAGGTGCACCGTCACCGCATCAAAGAAAAACAAGGCGGAGGAAAACTGCGGCGTGCACTCTAGTTCTATCAATTGTTTTTTTATTCAATCGGTTAGACCACGCACCGTGTATGCAGCACTCGCCCATACAACCGAGGCAAACACGACCGCTAGACATGACCGCACCGTGAAATTGGCCGCTGTTTCTTGGCCGACGTCCTCTCCGGAAGAGACAACACTCCCATCATCGTCCTGAAAGGCCAGACCTTGCAAAGGCTGTTCGTCATCCTGTGACACACCCCACAGCGCGGTTCTACTCTGCGGTTTACAGAAGAGGCCCTCTCCCGACCGGTATCGGATGAGGATATTGGAAGCGAGCTTTAGGGCCTCGATGATAGCCAGCTCCAAGGGGGTGACCGGCGGTACAGCATCGCTACCCGGGCGAAGGCTACTGATGAATTGAAGTGAGAGGAAGAGAATTGGATATGCGACCTAAAATGGGAAGCACCGGAAGTTCAGTCGATGGCACACCCAACGTGTTAGAGACACATACGACCGAAAGCCAATTTCGGGCCTGCAATCTAAAAGTGGTCAATGCGACGGTGGCCATAGCACATTGTAGTCCGCTGACGGCACGTTGCACAGTCACGGTACAGTTCCCTTGCCGCCCACTGTGGGCCAGCGCCCGGTACACATTCACTACAGTAAGCGCTGCACTGAGCTCCCATCTTCATACACCTACATGAGCTTTTTATCTTCGTCAAAACTAAGGCAGCACACATCCCTCGTAGTACTGTATAGCATCTCCACTCCTTCGTCCAGTGCTTCCAATGTATCTCGTACGTGCAGTCGGCTAGCCTACGCTCTGCTGGAACCTTACTGTAGTAACGGCCAGATAGGTACGTCGCTAGTCGTAATACTAGTAGTGGGCTGTAATAAAATAGCAAAGAGGACTCATCACTGTTTCCAATTAGGCCATGGTCCAGCCTCAAGGATACTGCACAACTTGTAGAATGTCCACCATACGGTCTTGCCTTGCAGACCAACATCCTCAGGCGGCGCTCTTCCGAACTCCAAGCATTGGCGCACTCGGGTTCCGAATTTGCTGGACAAAAAAGAACACTTCTCAGTCATGCGGCTCAGAATCGAGATATACTGAGGGCACCCCGAGTTATTAAAGGATTCGACTCTGGGTAGGAGGCTCTATGTCGTGGTACAAGAGCGACGTTCTCCTACGGATCCCAAGACCAACTGTGGCCCACTATGATGACCAAGGCACTGTGCGGAATGGTTTCCCACTGCGCTGGGGAGAGATAGAGGGTGGGTTATTGGCTGCCGGTCAAGCTTCAAGTCGAACACATTTATTGAATTCCGCGATATTCTCTGATCCGGACTTCGAGCTTCAGTTTTCTCTTGCAAAATAGTTACTTTTGGTATGTGGTGGTAGACATGCGCCCTGTAATATAGCAGGCACCGAGTTCGACCTTGACTAGAACACTGGCTCACTAACACTGGACGCTGCTCGACCAGTGCTCGGGATCTTCTCTGAGTGATGACACTATATTATGACGCTTGACATGAATGTCCACGCTTCCTCTATCTAAGGGTTGTAGTCAGACTATCTGTAGACCCCAAGTCTCAACCGGTGACTAGCTTGTTCTATCGCACGATAAATATCCGACGCCGCCGATTCGGGCAGCCCAAAGAGCTCAAGTATCCGAGGTACCGCTTCGCGCCGAAGGAGTACCTTCATTTCTTCTTTCTTGCTCTCATGTTCTTCCTTTTCCCCGACTCCGGATTTTATCGTGTTCCGGAGTTTGTCTGGAGGTGCGTGGGTTAGATAAATGTCGTCTAGATCTGCGCTGGAATGTGGGACAATTGCGCCACGTTGTAAAAGTGAATGGAGATAGTCTGATGCTTTATAAGCTGAAAAAAGTGCGTGTTTAGAATAGACAGTGTGTTTGAGCGAGACAAGGCGAGGCACCTCTATAGTGCGACCACGACCGCCATACGCAGAAGAAAAATGGCAAGTTGGGTATCACAGCTATGGGTGGAGAACATTAGACGACGTGCGACGAAGACAGGTCGAGACGTACGGATCAACATAAATGGTGCAGTCAACGGTGCTAGGAGCATCCATGTGTAAAACCCCTTGCGATGTCGTGGCGTTCGTCTTGAGAGGAGCGTTTCTAGATGAGATAGTAGTGGGGTGCCAACAAACTTAGGATGGACAAGCGGAATCTAGTGCGATTGAGTACTCAGTACTCAGCCTATGACCTTTTGTCGGTGCTGCCGACACTCACGATTGCTCCTTTCTTTTGCTCCTCACTTGGGTTTCTCGGGTGCGAAATTTTAGGACCCATGGAGGGATCTACGCCCTTCAATGCTAGCTCCTCAAATTCGACGCGATCTACCAACCTCTCTCCGTACGTGAAGACCTTGAACTACGCCCCCATTAACAACGCGCACATCCGAAGGAGCAGTCTAGGAAATCAGTACGGACCTTCCATGTATTCTCCGGTGCTTTTCCAAACTGTGCCCAGAGGCCAGAGGCTTTGCCTGCGGCCCAGTCCACCCATCCGCCCCGCATATTTTCTGTCTTGGGCGGCATCTGGAAGTGGTAGTAAACTAATGGGGAGGGTCCTTCCGCGTGTTTCGTGCCGCGCACAGAGCTCGTCAGAGGGAGGGCGATGATGCGCATGGGTAGCCTAGACTTTGCTGCGATGGACATGGTTACGCGTCCCTGCCGAGGGCCCGAATGTAGTACGGAAGAAAGGGTGAGCGTGAGAGGGTCGATTCAGCTGTGTCAGGATCAGGTCGCGAGCGCTCCGACCTCCGGGCCGGCGTGATAGGCGATCGAGGCGAGGACTGTGAGAGTAACCATCTATCCATCACATAGTGCCTAGCCATGCATTCGCCTTTAGAGCCAGCGTCCCCCGCCTCTTCCTCGTCAGAGTCACTTACAGATGATATTGCCACCCAGGAGTACCACTTGTCGGCTGCGACCGAGAGGGCCGAAAGATCGGCTTACGGTCATCCTTCCGCCAAGGGTGTCGCGAAACGCCGCCTCCCTGGGGGGTCCACCAAGACAACCGGTAATCGTGACTCCAAAGCTCGCCGTAGGGAAGAGGGTAGTTATGGGAAGGGAGGGCCACCTGATCGGAGGGACCCTACAAAGGGCAAAACCGACCTCTTAGATGTCGCCCTTTTCGATGCCTTGAGAAAAAGTATGCTGCTTTACAGTAATCGATGGGGTCCACCATCCTCACGACATACTCTAAACAGAGATTGGAGATCCATTCGACGACGATCTTATCAAGCGTGCTGCTTGAGTGCCACGTCGCACGTCCCGTTTTATATGTATTATATCAATGAGGAAGCAGATCATTTCGGTAGTGGGTTCGGGTTTCTGTGGATGTATTGTGCAATCGAATGTACGAGTGCGGGGTTGTAGCGTTGTTCAATTCAGTTTGTGCGCGCTACCCGGCATTTGGGTCAGACACCAACTAGCACTATGTCTTCGATATACGTCCTTTGCACCCTCTCTGGGTTGCTTGGCCTTACTTCCTTTGCTGTCGGTATTCTCCCACTGTCATTTACATTCTCAAGTGAGTGCGTGGAAAACTTTGAACGGCCCCCGTCATGACTCGTGTTCATTAAAGGTGCGCATATGTCAAGACTCTCCTCCTTGGGGACAGGTCTCCTCCTGGGGGCAGCGCTGGGAATTATCATACCCGAGTACGTCTGTGAGTTGTTCGCTATCGTATGGTCGCACATCTGTAGCTTGACTTTTCCTTCAGAGGAATCGAAACCCTCTCGCGCAGCCAGCCGTCTATCCCTTTGGAGGGAACCTCAATTGCCTTGCCCCTCCTCTTTGGCTTTACGTTTATGCTCGTCGTCGAACAGTTCAGCTCGTCCCATGCCCACCGCCATCACACGCACCACTTGGGTCATCATGCTGGTGCTGCTTCGCGCGACTCTATCTTCGATGTTGAACTAGCTGAGGAAGATGATATACTTCATCACCGACGTGCTAGTACCTCAAGGACCAACACCGAAACCGACTCGCCACTACCTGCATACCCGATCACTATAGGCTTGGTCGTCCATGGCCTCGCAGATGGCCTTGCCCTAGGGATGTCAGTGTTATCGGACGATGACTCGTCGTCCCATTCTTTATCCCTGGTGGTGTTCCTGGCGCTTGCTGTACATAAGGGTATGCATCATTGCGAGTGTTTCTTTTTTTGTTGCTCATGATGGTGGTTGTCATTGCATCCGTGCAGCTCCCACGGCCCTTGCTTACACGGTGTCTCTCATGTCAACCTCCCTCTCACGGGTCGACTGCAGAAAGCATTTGTTACTGTTCAGCGCGTCGACACCAGTCGGAGCCGTCGCTTCTTATGCGTCCTTTTACTTCTTCGGATTGAAGAAAGTAGATGGTGTTGGCACCGCGTTGCTGGTTTCGGTGGGTCCATTCAATGCACTCCACCGAGTACACGTAGCGATCCTGTTTCAGGCCGGGAGCTTCCTCTACGTCGCAACCGTATTACAGCCTGTCTCCCGCGATCACTCGTCAACGGAAGGTGTGGGTACGAAAACGCGAATTTTTCTCCTTGTGTTAGGGATCTTTACACCATTTATACTGGGTAATTTACTCGGCCACGGGGACAGTCATGGTGCAACCGTCGTCCCGCCATGATAAGGTCTTTTCACAACTTCCTAGGGATTCATTCTTCTTGCGTATTTCTGGGTATTTCACTGTTCGGTCGTATTGGCTTTCTGATACAGTTTGTGTGTGGATTTTTTGGTCAGTAGACACGAGGTACAAGAGCCGTTTTATGCGCTGTTACAAGGTGAGCCAACGGCGGTACAGGTCTTCTGCCAAAGCGCTCGCGCCAGTCGTGACATATATAAGGGATAAGTTATAAGCCGCTTCTCTGGCCAGGCCGACGTCCTGTAGTAGTCGATATCAACATTATCATCACCCGTTCGCAGTACAGATAAAAAGATCCGCCTACTTCCGGATTTTCTTTGGTTTTCTTCTCCACTATTTCGAGCACTCGTTCATAGTGCTTGACGGCGAGACTGTGAAGTCCTATGAAGACGGTGAGAACAACCGTGTCATCGAGGGCGACGATGGCTCACCAAGCTGTTGAAACGCCCGACCAAAGTTATACTCAACTTCATCCGACTCGACTGTGTCTGCCAGTCGAAGCTTGCGGTACCGTGTGAAGAATGCCAGTGCCTATTGCACTGCTCAGCACAAATGTATACACAAAGTAGGGATGACCTCTTTACCTGAGCTATGAGGTGATGCCTATTGTCAGATTGTCTCTGCATGGCGCGTCCCATCGAAGCGATCGCAAGTCCGAGGCAGATCATGGGGTCATTTGGACAGTAGTCGTATGCGTGGAGAAGATAGACTGAAAAATCACAGTTCAGCCGCGCACCAGCATAGGGGAGCAGAAACACACAAATTGCACTTTGGTAGCTTTTTCCTGCCAAGCAAATGTGACCATACAGCGCAAAAATCGTAGGGTTGTCCTTCGCCGGTAACTTGCGGTGCTGAAGCCTTCTCGTCGCTTTCTGCACCTTCGACGTTGGGTTCGTCCTCCACGCCTTCGTCCACTTCACCGGGTTTACTTATACCCCAGCGACGGGAAACGGCGTTCCATTTCAGAGATTCCTTGTTATGCACGGCCGCATCACATAGCCTCATCTCGCGAAACAGGTGCTTCTGCAAGGTAGAAGCTATGAAGGAATCCGTGGCACGATAACCGCTCGCGAGGAAAGCACACAGCATACGTAGGGGTTCGTTGTTGAACTGGTGAATGACAATAAACTTGCGGCAATGCTCAACAACGGCGGTATACCGTTGAGCGTGAATAGCACATGCTGCTTTGGTTCATGGCGGCGGTTTCTCACGAAGACACAGGGGCACGCACCTATCAACCCAAGACGGATGGTGTCTTGACTCTGACGGTCCACATATGCGTTTGAGATTAGAATATGACTCAGAACTTCGTCTGCGAGTTCATACTTTCCGCGCTTCGTAAGGAGGAATGCATACTAAAAAACCGTTAACCCAATGTGCGATATATGTATAGGGAACCTCTGACTTGCGTAAACAACCGGAGCCAGTTGCCAAAGGTGACGCCGCGAAAATTGTCCACGGCTTTTGCTTTGCCACTCTCGTTCGCACGATCGTGGGAGAGCCTCACCCTCTCTGTTTGCCGGTTAGCCATAGGCGCTGAGAACCCACGGGGCTAAAACTTGCCAAGGTCTAGGTGTAGACGTGATGCCATTTCGTCTTCATTCTCCTCAGTATCTTGAGTTGGTTGCTTCGCTTTCTTGGGGAGCATGCCCCGGAACGGGTTGCTCTAGATAACACGGCGGTCGCATTGGAGTATCACAAGGCAAAGGTAACTCACTCTAGAGGTTCGGAAAAGATTTCTGGTCTCTCTGAACATATCGACCAGTTTTTCAGCTTCGAGGAGCCACTCTCGCTCCGCGAGGTCCTGACCATCGGCACCATGTTGGGCTAGCATCCTCGGCCAGAGTTCGCGCAAAAGCAGGTATCCACGCTTCACTTCCTCTTCTTTTTTTCTCTCTAGCTCATGTAGTTCTAGTAGCGTCAAGCGGCCTGCTTTCGACAACACCTTGTTCTTCTTTTTGATAGCCGATTCTTCGAACAGCGACGAACTCGGCGCATCCGCAGGGTGTGTATCGACTGCGGCATCTCTGGGGCGTCGTTTCCGCGAGTCAATCACTAAAACAATCGAATATACGACGCCTGGCCAACAAAGCTTGTATCAGACACACCTTGATAGACCAAGTCCAGCGCTTTACGCGGTTCATTCAGCACTTCGTATATCCCTGCCAAGCGCATCTTGACATCATTCGAGAGTGGGTCCAATGAGAGTACTAGAAGGAGATGTTTTGCTTTGAGTGAGAGTGAGATGAGTGAGACGTACTGGTTTCGTACACCTCTGTAGCATCCTGAAGTTGTCCAAGCATATGGTAGCATGTCGCAACCTGGAGGAGAACATGCAAGCTACTTGTCTGGGTAATGTAAGCGATAAAATGTCACGAATACGGGCGGGCAGCATACTCCAGCGTCTTGTCCAAGCATTTCATAGATTGGTCGAGCTTGAGCATACAATTCTCGATCGAAGTACGCATCCGCTATTTCGACAAACAAGGGAGCGTAGTCGACCATGTCCTGATTCAAAACGATGCCTGCATGGGCCTATAACGCGTCGGTGAGAAAGTGCCTTACTCGAACATCAGGACCACACACCATACCCTCCTCGGTGTCGCCCACCTTGATTCTGGCGATGGCTAGCCGGTGCCGTGCATTTACATCAAGAGGATACTTTCCGGGGAGTAGCTCGCGTTCACGTGCGTTTCCAGCTCTCCAATCCGTCTCATCGTACTCTCGGTCGTCTTCACATGAGTCCCATAACTTCTGTGCCCCACGTCCTTGGAGCCAGCGGCATCCGCGGCGTATGACGGGGATGGCCTTGTCGTGGTCGCCCATAGTGTTATATAGATCGGCGAGGACCAGGATTTCCATCAGGCTGTAACCGCCTCCTGAAACTTCTTGGCCGGTTTCTGGATCGACACCGTGTCCCGCTGGAAATGTTGCTATGTAATGCCCGAAGGCAGCCTCATAAAGCTCTGCACACAATGTCAAGTCAGAGAGTTCAATGAGGATAGGTCGAAGTTCCCCAAGAACAGCTAGATTGTGAGGGACACGTTTAAGCAGCGCTAGCAATGAGTTTTTTGCCTTGATTCTAGCTCAACGTTATGCTACCCAGGATAATGAAAACCCTCACTGTTCGATTGTCACCAATCTCCTTAGCAAGAGCCGCGCGGTCCCAAAGCGCATTTAGGTTAGAGGGATCTAAATTGTAGACTTTCCGTAGCAGTACAACGCTTGTTGGTTGAACCCCAGTTCCCTGAGGTTACCAAAATGTGTCCAAAGCATTTTTCAAGTCATCGCCCCACGCACCTCGATTCCTTTGCTAGACGTTCCCACTCCTCTGAGTCATGGTGAAGATGAGCGCCCATTATACGTAGCTGTAATGCCTTCTGGGGCTGTCCGAGATCATGGTGACAATTGGCAAGCACAGACCACGCCGACATAGCACGAGGCTCTATCCGAATAACTTCTTGCATGATTCGAATGCTCTCCTGTATCTTGCCATCGATATATGCCTGGTTTCCCTCGCCAATAAGAGCTTTGACTTGCTGAGAAAGCACCACTCCAGGACGCCGTCCATAATGCTGTAACAAGGGGCCAGTTTAACGGCTTCTACTACGAACGTTGATGCAACGATACCTTTTTCCTCCTTTTACCAATCCCAGATGCGGCTCGTAAGTCATCCCGAAACTGTTCTTCGATATCAAGGTCCCAGTCTTTGCTCAAGACACCGACAGCGGACGAGTCTTCCGCCAGTCTGATATTTTGAACCAAACGACTTAAAAGAGACGCCCATCAAGACGAGCGAAAGTGCGAAAAGAGATCATTTTGGTACACACTTAAAGTCACCCTCTATACGGAGTTGGGCATCGAGGCCCTCCTGTTCTCCTTCAGAAGAGGACGAGGAGCTTCTGCCTGCACCTGCATACAACTAAGTTAAAGTATGAAAAAGTGTATAATTATAGACCAACTACGCGAGGAGCCTTCTTCGAACTCTGAGTAATCGCTGTTGAATTCAGAATTGTCCTCGTCCTCGACGGAGGACATGACGTTGTAAAACCGAACGAGTTGAGCTGACGGAGCCAGGATTACCTCTTCGAGCTCAGGCGCGGACGCGCTTCCAAGCTCAGCCACGCTCTCCCGTTGTACAACTCATGGATCCCCGAGACCCTCATTATGTCTCTGGCTCAGAGTCAGATGCGGACCATAGTCAACGCCCACAGAAACGCGCTCGCCGTAGCTCTTCCTCAGACCGTGCCAGAACAAACAGCAAAGTCGCTACCTCATCCGTCTTGCCACCACTTTCCCTCTCTATCCTCGGGGTGGAACCCCTAGATGAGTTTATTCGTGAAATTGCGGACTTCATTCACCACTTAATTACCACGCGGCCTCCCGACTTACAGGGGGAGATTGAAGTTGAGGCTAAGATAGGCGTAATCAAAGACAGAGGAACAGGCAGCAGGCTTCAGTTGCCTGTCCTTGTGGAGACGAGTGTGATTACCGTTACGTTGTGTTTTCGGGAAACTAACCGTTCTGCACAGTCCTCACACCAAAAGCCGCCGATTGTCACTTCGAATCTAACATGACCGCAGTGAGTCACGTACGCGAATTCGACGCCCCTTCCCTACCTTATGCTGGTCTTCCAGATGCAGCACAAACACTACAACGTACTTCTCAATGGCCTCAAAGAGACATCTGACAAGCCGGGCTACCACTCATCGCCCATTGCTTACACCCATTCACGTCTTGTCGACTCATTCTACACCTCGGATAGAGAAAAGATTCGAGTTACGCGTAGCGACAAGACCGGAGAGGTCCTTGCAACGGTCAAGAAGGTACGCCTGGGCAACTTGGATATCTACAGTCCGAAGCGAGCTGCGGACTGGCGTGTTAGTGTAAACGTCGAGGTTCCAAGTACGTATAGTCATTCCTGCTGCGCCTAAGAGGGGCGCTCTTCCTTATGAGCATTCTTTTCAGTGCCTCACCCTTTGGGCTCACCGACCCATACACGTCGAAAAGACCGTATTAGCTACTCGCACGAAGAGTTTAGCATAGACCTAACACAGGTCGCATCCTTCGGTGCTCCAGGCTCTCAGGTAGGTCTTATCAAGTTGACTGAAGCCGGTTTCTCAACTTTATGCAGACAGAACTTCTCCATGAATTGGAGTTAGAGTTCGCCAACTCACAGTTACTCACTGCGGCCGCAGCAAAACGAGGGGACGATAATAGTTCAGAACCGGAACGATCGGCGTTCGACGAGCTCGTTCGAGCTTTCGTAAATAACGCTCGAATACTAGCTCGAAATGCGGCAGGGGGGTGGCAGTGACATTATACGATTAGGTCTCCTGTTGCGCTCTGTGTTCCTTTACTTATGTAGGCAATGTCACCCTCATGGTCATACTACTATCATCAATCATATCTCGGTCTAATGCCAAACCCATTGAGCGGCCAACGCAAAAGTGTAAATCGGGGATCAATAGAACTCCAGAGACAGTGAACAAATCGAAAGCCAGAAGTACAATCCAACAAGGTGCCATTACAAACCTGTGACCTCGACCTGATCTCCATCTTCTAGGTCTGCCTCGGAAATTGGTGTATCTGGGTCCATCCGGTCGCCATCAATCATAAGTCGTGGTCCTCCAACAGCACTCTTCTTGCGGGAACTTTTCCCCTCAGGGTACTTGTCCGCAATCCCCGCACGCCTCAAGAATGCCTTGACGATGGCGCCGCAGCTTGTTGATTGGTCGCACCTTGAGTGTAACATCTTTCGTCATACCCGATCGCACGACCAGTTTGAATGTGTCGTCATCCTCCTCTGCAACCGATTGGACATCCGACTCGGATTCACCGTCCTCCTATACTACCAGGTGGCGGGGTCCAGCTAGTGGATGAACCCGCTAATGGTGGGTGGAGCTCATGTCGCTGTTCGCGAAGGTATTCAAAGGTTGTCACGTCAGATGCGTCTAGACGCAATGTCGTCAGCCACGTGAACACTCGAACTCTGGAGACAAACGTGCCCATTTGTGCCTCGGCCCAGATTTTCAAGCTATGCGGCGTTGCAGACGCGAACACGCGCGCACCACTGTGAGTCAAGACAAGAGAGCTCGCGAGGATATCAGCTGCGTTGGCGACATCTTCGAATAGTGCGTGGAAAGTATCGTGCTATAGGGAAGGAGTCACTAACATTTCATGGAGGTGGCAAGACAACAACAATACCCGCTTCATTTCGAACGTCCGAACGCCTGCACGACCATCACTGTTCAACAGCCAGCGTACTTTAATTGTGACAATCTCTGGTCCGCCGCCACTCTCAACGTCACCTCTGCGATTGACTCGAGCCTGTACTTCGCGAGCAATGGAAGCAAGATCTTCATCAAGCACGATGGTATCGACCGAGTCGTCGACGAAATCATTGGTCGGAGAATCGGCGCGTAGAGAATCCTGTAGGGTTGTGCTGCGAACCTCCATCTTAGGACACAGCATCGTGAATTTCTCTGATGAATAGTTACCTAACGAGATTCCGTACGTGCAGAATCTGTTGCATGGATAGGCCAGGTGGTGGGGTCAAGGACCTTGATCGGCTACGCGGCCGCTTATTGGTGCCATGGGTCGTAACAGGGTGGGAATCGTTCATCTCTTGAGAAGCCACATCAAAGACTTCCAAGTCGCTCTCGTCGTCGGGAGCGAGTAGGACTAGATGATACGTGAATGTCCGCAGGTCAGCGGAGGTCCTTCGTAAGTAATTGTGAGACAGAGATGATAAGCATTCGACGATCTCCTGCGGCATAAGCTCACTAGTGAGACGGTCGACTCGGGGTGTAGGGTGGGGGTTGTACATATAGGCTGTAGAGACGATATGAGGGCTGATGAACCTGACTTACGTGACATCGGTCTGCCTTGTCCATTCTGGGAGTTCGGAGCCCTCTCGTTGTCTTGCTTTCCTTCGCTTCTTGGGAGAGCCAGAGATGTCATCCGAAAGCTCACCCGCGTCCAGCTCCCTTTCCAAAAACTGGCTAGCCTGTTCTACAATACCGCATTAAGCCTTTCAGAGGGTGTACCTAGTAAGTATCTCGAGGCTCGCCCTTTGCTATTCTATCCAGTCTCTGCCAATCCTTGGCAGTCCTGTTTCTGTTCCGGATGAAGAGTTCATCGCCTTTGTCTATTTCCAGCTCCCTGCCCGTCTTGGCAATAGGTACGGGTTTGGAGGAAGAGGCAGCATGCTGGGTTGGACCACTAGCCTGACGGTTGGCTGGGCGGGGGCGAGGTCTGGGGGGCATGGCTTCGGCTGTGGGATGGACGGTTTCCGTAAAGTATCGTGGGAAAGTCAGCCAGGCAGGGAAGCGTGTCTGACCCGCGACGCGCGACGAGACAAATGAAGCATGTCAGACATCCCCGTCATCTTCAAACGAACTAAATCCAAAGCAAACCAGAGAGCAAGAGAAGAACCACAACAGGATGAGAAAGAGCAACAAGTACAGGTAACTGAGCCATCGCCCAGTGCTGTCGCCTCAAAAATAAGAAATAAAGCAAAACAACGCGCCAAAACCAAGACCTCTTTGAGTTTCGGGGCTGAGGAAGAGGTAGGTCGACACGACCCTCGTTCCTGCCATGTTCACGGTCAGTCGTAGGAGGCCGTCGAGCAAGGCTTCAAAATCAAGAAGTCTAATCTTAGTCAGAGGTCGACCCTTCGGCAGTTCCCAACGTCTTCAGGGTGCGATGACCCTGTTGCAGTTTACGTTTCGCGCTTACGATAGGGTCGTCGGGGACCAGGACCCTCCCGTCCAATGTAGACCAAGCCAGTTTGTCCCATCCAACCACTGGCAGTCCTGTGTACGATGAAGCACATCTTAACGAGTTGAAAGCGAGCACTCCATTCTTTTCGTCCATCCATCTCGACAGGTGGCGACCTATGATTTTGACACTCCAATGATTTCGACGCCAGGAGATTTGGTAACTGAATGTCTTGCAGACCCGGGTAATCTATTCTGACCTTTCTCCAGATATCCTCTGTTGACTTTTGTTTGCTCCACAGATGCTAGAGGAGTGGCTATACCCTCAGCAGTCATTTGTTCTTGCTGCCAAGGAGAAACGCGAACGCTTGCGTACATCTAGCCCCGCAAGCTCCCATACTGATGACTATATATCTCTATCATTGACCAAGCGAAATGACGAGTATCTTGGCCCACATCCCGAGAGCCGTCTTATGCGTGAAGACGACGATCTCGGCGAGGGCGATGATGGTGTGATTGGTTGAATCAACTGTTTATCCCCTGTATTTGACACCACCCCCAGATTTTGCTGAGTACACAAGTGCCAAGACGCGAATAGCCCTGAGCAAAAAGGCCAAAAAAGCAGAGGCAAATAAAGTTCGCGAAGAAATGCAAGATCTCATTGCCGACGCGTTCGTATACATCTTTCCCCCACCGAATTCACTTCTCACCTATTTCCACTAGAGAAGATGTTGATGAAGAGACACAGGAATGGGAACAGGCTCAAATTAAGCGGAGCGGTTTGCGGTCAGACGACAGTTTTTCTACCCCCGTTGCTGACATCTGTCTACAAGGCAACACCGAGTACGCAATTCCATCGTCCTTAATCTTTGAACGTGATCTGACGAGAAGCTAGTTCCTCCTCCAACCGAAGTTCCCAGTTTAGAATCCTCTGTCATGCGCTATCTCTCAAACCCTGGTTTCTATGACGGCTTCACACGCTCAGAATACTGCCTTGGTCTCTGCCCTATCTGTAGAGCATGACCAACTTGACGGCCGTGAGACCGAACTACGAGAAATCATCGCAAGGAACGAGGAAAAGAGGCGTTGGTTTACTGATTTCAGAGACTGGTTAGAGAATGTTGCCACTTTTCTCGACGAAAAGGTACGTCTTGTTAGATTCCCGTCTTCTCGTGTTGATCTCTTGGACGTTAGTTTCCACAATTAGAACAACTGGAAGACGAGCATATCTCCATACTGAAAGAACGTCGAGACATGATTCGTTCACGACGTCCGGGCGGAGAATGAAGACGACCTTTCGTTATTTTTACTTTCCCTCCCTACTGTCCCAGCAGCAGAACCAGAGGACTTGGACGAAATGGGACGTGACATCCCTCGATCTCGATTGAAGGTCACACGAGATGACCGACAACGTGCGCGTGCTGCGCGGCGCGTCGCTCGACGAAAAAATGGCCGTCGGGGGCAAGACGAGGAAGGCCTACTCTACTGATGCTACGCTTCCGCCTTCCGACGCTGCCGATTATCTTGCTGCACTTGAGCTGTTGTCTCGTAAACGTGGTGATATTCTATCAGATGTAAAAGTCAATGAATTCAAAGATCCTAGTGTCGGCATTGGCATAAAATTTGCCGAGTGGCGCGAGCATTTCGAGGATAGTTATCGGGGCGCATGGGGTGGATTGGGACTGGTCGGCGCCTGGGAGTTCTGGTCCCGGCTGGAAATGTTGGGTTGGAATCCATTCGAGGTAATTCACGGTCATCTGTCTTGAGACACAATTCTCATATCATTTTATTATAAAGGACTCTCGAACACTAGATAGCTATCGTTGGCACGGTAGCTTGTACAAGTATTCCCGACCGAATCAACCCGACGAGGACGAGGAAGAACTTCAATTGGGACCGGACGGCGATCTAGTTTCTGCTATAGTTTCGACTGCCGTCCTCCCCCGTCTGAGTAAACTTATCGAAGGGGGTGCTTTCGATCCCTATTCGAGCAAGGACATCCGACGCCTTCTCCATTTAGCGGAGGAGATTGAAGTTTCCGTAGAAAAGAGCCACCACAAGTTTCAGGTGATTGTTCTTTGTTCACACCGATGAATGGGATTGACCTATATCGCCTAGATCCTTTTCAATACCGTTCTGATCGTTTTTCAAGACGCTGTAAATGACCTGATTTCCTTACAGGAACCATTCCTCGCCACAGATGGCGCTCCCTTCCATCCTGGGGCTATTGCGGCGAGAACCCGCCTGTTAGCACACCAGGAGAAGCTGATGACCAACATTCTTCGGTGGAGGAGATATTCAAATTCGTTATTTGGCATAGATGAAGTCACGAGGAGTCTTCTGGTGAATTGCATCCTCCCTATCGCCAAGACCGGATGGGAGGTAGGGGGGCAAGTATACGTCCACAGGGTCAGTTCTTACGCGAAAACGACAGATTATGTCTAACTAAATGTCATCCCTCCAGATTGTCAGGCAACTACCGAATGAACTAGCTACTTTGGAGACAAAAGCCGAATTAGGTATCTTGGAGTCTTGAGTGATTGTCTTCTTCCCATCTCCGATTCGCAATTTTATGCACCCCGAGAGCACCCTACCTACCAAGATCGCAATGCAGCAGATTCCCTGACGGGCTGCACCCTTACATTGTGATTTTCGGAGCTTTCGGAACAGCGATAGTTGAAGCTCTACTGACCCACCCGCTTTCCGCTACTGGAATGTGCCGTGTGGTGAGGCTCGTTCCGCTGTCAGACAGATTCTTGATGGGGAACGAACATCGTATCGTAACTTTCGTAACAACCTGAGATCTTGTCACGTGTTTAAACCCTACTGAAGACCAGATATTGGGTTGAGTTGGTGCCCTCACCATGCAAGTGGTCGTCCGAACTAATACCCATGCCGCGGAATACGGTATCCTGTCAGCGTAGAGCATGGCTATTAGCAGCCTAGCATATTCCGAACCGGCCAGCTCAAGATGACAAGGATGACGATTGAAATTCATCTCGGGAATGAGTGATTGTGTCCCGCTCTAGTTTCCATTCTACAGTCAACAACTGTACCGTGTTTTTGCATTAGCGTTCCATTTCCTTGTACTTTATCCGATAGATTTTACGTTCCAAGCGGTTGTAAAAGGTAACAACCATATTTTACCATCATTTTTTCATTTCAATTAACTATACAGTAATGCAGAAAAACTTCAAAGTGAAAGACTGGGCGATGTTTGACCATTGTTATGACACAGTATGTAAGCGATCATCCGTCGCGAAGCCCGAAATATTCGAACAACGTTCTCTTCCTCCGGGCATGAACAACTCTAGAACAGGTTAATGTTACATCGAGACATTGCGTTACCCAATTGACTCAATGCCAGTGGATTTTAATAATCTTCAGGCAGGCCCGCGGTAAACCTTTCAAGTTTTTTCAACGTAACTCGGATCACTCCGAGTCGAGATTTGCGCAAGACATTTTACAGTAAGTATAACAATCCAATCATAGAACCGCAACTTATAGATTTTTGGGCGCAGCCGATGGATTGGGTAAGTGCAAATCCGCTATCGATTCCCAGTGGGCCTGCATCGAATGCGGTTTGTTCGGGTATCAGCATTCAGATATCGACATGGTGGTACTGGAGTCCTCTCGAGTTCCAGAAGTCCAAGTACTCGTGTGAGACCGCGCCGTGACATCTATGGTACAGGGGGACCATACCAAAGGGATGTTCAGATTACGCCACTCAGAAGAAACATTTCAATCTTCTATGGATTGCACGAGGTTTTGTTACGTTTGGCAGGCGTAGCAAAAGGTCATTGGTGGAGCGTCTACGGGCGCTAGATCGTCGACCGTGACGAGCGGAAGTAGGTTGATACTGTATGTTCCTGACTGCGCATGGCCACCTGAGGGCGCTGTACACTGACAATTAACTTAGTCACTACGTCCTTATGGGCTCTCGTCGCTGCGATACCTTCACTCCTGTGACACTTCACAGCTCGGGAATGGTAATGCCCTATGCGTCTACCCGCGCCAATTTAATGCATGCCCGGCATTTGAGTGCCTGAAACCGGGTGTCTTCCGTGGTCACCCCAGTCAAATCCGCCCGATTGAAATCTACTTGAAGAGTGTTCTTGGAAGGTATCATGTATTATCCTTCCTTCAAGTGGCGCGTCATTTGTCCTGCCAGCTACTACCAAGTGAGAAGAACCCAACTTCTGAGACGTGTTGACGCCGCTGCGCGCCGTAGACCATCTCATGATCAAGCAACTCGGAACCCCAGCGTCGCCTGTGTCCCGAAGGTCGGCTAATGGATCAGCCATGACCATGAGCCGATCTGAGAAAAATGTTCGTGACTCTTCTCGTCCTTACGTGCTGGTCCATTATCTTGGTGTGACACTGTCTTATGGTTCGAATAAAAACGCTGGTCCTAGGATGCTCTTATTTACGCCCTTCCAGATCGTCCACTTCACCCAACTTCCTCCCACCTCCTCTAAAGCATCTTGCACACACTGGGCTAACCATGTCTTCTGCGAAACCATCCGCCCATCGCCATAGCTCCAGCATTGATGCAGTGAAAACCGACAATGCAACCCTAGAACGTAGTGGTGAGACTGCTGAAGCTCTGGCAACTCGAGACTATTACACTCGCTACCCAAACAATTGGGCCAAGATTCGGTCAGCTACTTGATGCCATTCCCAGGCTTTGGATACTTATGGGCCTGACAGGGAAATAATACGCGAGCCCGCTGCCGAGATGCTTGGAACTATGATCCTTACTCTTTTTGGTACTGCGGGTAACTGTCAAGTTGTGCTCAGTGCGAACACGGGTGTAGCCTCATCTCCAAAGGGCGATTACCTCTCTCTGGCCCTTGGATGGGCTTGTGGTCAGTCTTTTTTCTTCTTCTTCCACTATACCTCTGATCAGGGAACGTCGACATAGGTGTTGGCTTGGGTGCCTGGGTCTCTGGGGGTGTTTCTGGAGGACACGTAAATCCTGTAGTACGCTCCCTTTCTTGGCCGCATGGTTGTTCTTCAGCTTAAAACACACGTACAGATTACGGTATGCTCTGCCATCTTTAGGGACTTCCCATGGCGCAAAGTTCCCGGATATGTACTTGGGCAACTCATTGGAGCTTGGCTTGGGGCGATCATCGTTTTTGGTAACTACTTCCATGCCATCGACATTGTCGAGGGGGGGAAGGGTGTACGCACTCTGAAAACTGGGTCACTCTTTGGGACTTTTGCGGTTAGTGGCATGTACACCCCAGCGCGAGTCATCTCACCAGTTGTGCAGCTCAATTACATGCCTGCAGCAAATTGCTTCTTTGACGAAGTAAGTATTTAGTGGCGGCATTACGAAATTTCACAACTAACGGGGCGAAAGTTTATTGGTACCTTTATTCTGTTGTTGGTAGTGTTCGCGGTCACCGACAAGAGAAATGCTACGCCGGCTGGCTTTCGTTCCTCTGATCGTGTTCCTCACCATCCTCGGTATTGGCACGTCGTTCGGCATGCAAACGGGCACGTTTTTAATTACCTTCGGCCCCATCCATTCTAATCATCGTTGTAGGTTTCGCTATTAACCCCGCGCGTGACTTGGGACCTCGCATCATGACCGCGATGGTCGGATATGGGCGACAGGGTACAGCTCTTTTCAGCTATTCAATTGCCGTCTCTAACTCTATTTTTTATGTAGTATTCAACTACAGGAGTCAGTATTGGCTTTGGTCCCCCATTCTCGGCTCCTTCTCCGGAGGAGTGGTCGCCTGCTTCGTCTATGACGTCTTCATCTACCTTGGTCCAGAGAGCCCCATTAATTACCCGTGCGTAACTACGTTTCTGCCGCATATTGTCCGGGATTTGACGTTGGTCATTCAGGAATGAAGCCGCCCGTCGTAACATCGCACACAACAAGAGTGTGGAGAGTACGCTTCCTTCGAGTAGCCAGGGCGTTCAGGAAGTTTGAAATTTCTAAATGGTCTGTTTTCCTCACGAAATGATGCATGAGTTCTATTTTGTTGGTTGTGTTACGCTTGGTGTTACGCCAGTTTTCATAACGAGAGTAAACGAATTCGGAATACGTCACATGTTTGAAAAGATTAGATAATCCTGTATCACTCGCTTTCGGTGTCAATCGGAAGATGTTGGCCAGGTTTTCCGCCGCACACTATGTCTTCTAGCAGGCGTTCGTCCACTAGCTCAACAGAGGGCCTTGTCAGCCCACAACCTCCTCCGGAGTTGGTCCTTGTCAATGATGTTGACTCTCTAAACGAGGAGCTGGATTTTTCGAGCGACGATGAAATGTCGGACGATTTTTCTGCGCGACTCGACCGCCTCAATGCATCTACTATCCCACCTCTTTCCCCCACACTCGTTTTGCTTTATCTTTCTGTTCCATATCTCAAGTCAGGACCTATGTTTTTAGCGTTTAGCGACACCCCGCTTTCTCACACCATCCCTAACGTTAATTGTGTGCGCTCTTTTCGCCGCGCTCACCCGTCAAATGTGGTATCTGCTAGCCAGGTATCTTCGCCAAACGGACACGGAAGAGGTCATCCTAGATATTCTTGCGCGAGGTGGAGGCAAGGCACGTACACGGTTCTCCTTCGCGTTATCGTGAGGGTTGGCACCTCTACCCTGCGGATTCTTCTCGCTTCTGTCTATCTTCGTGGTTCGTTATATGCATTTTCATGCCTTATAGCTCAAAAAGCTCACCCGTCACAGCCTCAGTGGATGCGCTCCTTCCCTTCGTTCCCTCACGCTTTCAAACCATCGCTCGAGGGCTCGTCACGAGTGCCCTGACTCTTCATTACTTCCTCTGTATGCAGCACCATCGCTTTCCGCGAAGCGCATTATATTCGCGACTTTGACATCCCTTCTGGCTTATCTGACATGGCTGGGCGCTGTGTTACATGCTCGCATTAAAGGGACGTCGTATACAGGTCTTCATTGGGAATCCTTTGGCATCCTTTGGCAGGGAATCAGTTAAGTGCTGCCCACGAATTCTCGTAGTATCTCTTTTTTACCATCTCAGTAGCCTCAACCGCCTTTGTTTTCTCGTCGTCATGGACACTTCCTCTCTATGCCGCTCTCCGAGGTTCTGTGCCTCCGACAGTTGCGAAGCGACCTCGTCGCCGTTCCTTCAGAGCGTTGATCGCCGCTAGTGTTGCAGTCGCTGTTGCACTTGTATTACCCTTCTGTCTGTTTGCTCTGTCGGATAATTCATCCGTAAGCACCCTTCTGTTCCTCTTTGAAACAAATTTCACAAGTTTGAAATGCAGAGCACTCCAGGCCAGGGAGAAAATGCGCTTATAGCCACTTCGAGTGCAGCCAACCTTATACTGATCATACCCGCAATACTGATCACTATCCCAACTACCCCTTTGCCGCGTGCAATACGCCGCACAACCAATTCAACACTATCTAAAATTGCTATTTACGCTGCCGTTATTGCATTGTCGGCACTGCCAAGTAACGTTACTGCTGTCCTTGGAGATGCCTTACTTGTTCTCTCGTTATTGAGTACATATGTTCTTCCTGGTAAGTTTTCTTTGTAGTCCCCACAGCACAGCATATTGAATTGTTTTCTAGCTATTTTGCACATTACTGTACATTACTTCAAGCGGCCGCTATCTATCGTACTACCCACCTCACTCTCACGTGCCGAAGTTGGCGAAGCTGGTGAGGGTGATGAGCTTTTACGGCGAAAAGAACGCAGCCTCCAGCGGAGAAGGCTCGGCCGTCGTCTGGCGTGGGATGTCGTTGCCTGGGTCTTGGTCTTACCCATTGGTGCTGGCGGATGTGTGTGGGCTGTCGGGAGGGTTTTAGGGAGGTGGTAGATGGTGGTGGTCTGAGCGATTTATCTGTACACGTAGTCTCGTCATTTCCCCGTCTGCTTACACTGGCGGTTACCTGTAGCCATATTAGCAGAATTCTTTACCATAACCAGACCCGTGACTGCACGTGAGTTGGCAGAATAAGACGTTCGGGTCTGGCGTTTCAGTAGCACGAAAGGTTTCATTCACGTTCATGTCTTCATACTCCAGACGGCCGAAACCCTCTCATAAGCGCAGAGAGTCTGGCTTTTCGGTGGAGGATTGGCAACTAAGGATCCTTTGGGAATGGCAGCAGAAACAACCCTCGACTCACCCAAGCCTCGAGCAGAGGAGGTCGCTAGCCATGCAGACGGGCCTGTGAGTGGTCTCTAGTTTCGGCGGGCTCGGCCCACTTACCGTAAGAACTTTGACACACTTGCAGCGATATCAAGTGGATTTCCAGCTGGTTCAAGAAGGCTAACGGTGTTTCTAAGAAGAAAACCGGGGCCACGGCCAAGGGTGCACCTTCTGCGACCCCGATTGTCGCCGCAACTGCTTACGAGACTGACTCCCCGAAGTTGGATGGCCTTGCAGAAGCGATAGTGCCATGCTCGACATGCACGCCACCGGGCACTGCGGAAGACCCCTCTCTTCTCTACCAGTCCGATGTCGGAGACAATACCGTCTCAGAAAGTGTGAGACCGTCTATCACCCGTAAAAACCGCTCGTCGACCAGGGAACTTCCCGGCGCCGCGGATCTAGTTCTAGTTCCCGATCCGGACCTACAAACAAAAAATCGCGTATTTTACTCTTCGCCGCACGGTGCACGCTTGGTTCGTGTTTCTGAGTCGCCCTCGGCTTTGCTGCATTCCCAACGCACTGTAGACTCTTGCGGAACCGGCCTGGGCCATGATTTTGCCTCTTCCCTCCAGCACGCCAGTTCTTCAGGCAGCTTGCTCTCAGGTCCGCAACCCAGCTCTTGCGGCTCTCATACTTCGCACGAGTCCCCACAAATTCACGCAACTTTCGGCGGCCCTCAGTCTGTGGTTCCAGTATACCCTAAATATCATGCTGCACATGGCTCGTGGCCAGCTTCGGCGTTCCTGCATCCTGACCGCTCAGTCCCCACTCTTGTCCCGTCTCAGCCATCTCTCGTTCCGCTTCCGAGCATATACGGGCTTCTGTTCGATGAAGACGATCATTCTATCGGCGGGCGCAATAGCATCCTCCGCGGTACCCCCCTTTCTCCGCCTGGAGGAGAGCTATGTGGTCCCGGCGTTGCGGCGGCATCGCTGGCCAGCGCTACGCCTGTCTCGTTCTTGGCCACATGGGAAGATATACTCACGTTAGAGCGCAGCGCCCGCTCGTTTTTCGTGAAGAACTTGTCGCGGGCGAGGCAAGCCCAGTCCCCAGATGTTATTCTGATCGGGCAAGGCAACCAGGGCGCATCTGACCCTGACGAGCTCAAGTAGGCATTTCTGTGCAAACTTCTCGGCACTACAGTAGACTCATGCGTCTATGTGGCTTGGCAAGGGCACAACGCCCAAACTTATCCCAGGCATGTTCAGTCTAACTTAGTAGCAGTACGGACGAGTAGTAGTTCACCCCAACGAATTTGTTGTCAAGTGTCCTTTTTTTTAAGATCCGTCCGATGACGATGCACCACCACTCCATTCGGAATTCGGGACTGTGTGAACTAGATTCACCGGCGAGGCTTCTCCGAGTTGTCTACCCAGAGGCGCACGGGATGGCAAGCTGGTTGTCTAGGGCGTGTTGAACGTCTCTTTTTGCTAACAGCCATAGTACTGCGTCGCATAAAATACTCGATCTTCAATGTTAAATATTGACATCCCTGACTCTCCTCTTTCTCCACACATTCAGGTGGAGTGTCCCTGATCTACTCGGATATCCCAGCCATCTTCGGAAGATGGAAATATGCACAGCAAAAAAGAGGGTGCCCAGGCGGCTTAGCGCCTGTTTTGGCATGTGAACTGGCGCGTATCTATCGATTCCTATGACACAGCGTGCTCTACCGGCGTACGTCATGTTTTGCTTGCACCTCATCGTCAAAGGGTTTTTGATTTTTACATTTCCGTGCGTTTCGTGGTACAAAACTTATGTAGCACCGAACTTTAGGATTACTAGTAACCACACTGGCCAACACCATAATTAACTTCCTTACCTTCCACCTAAGGTCGTCCAAGAATAAATCTATGTAACCCGGATCCTGACGTAGCAAATAAACATAATTCATGTCTGACCTGTGTGATCTCAAGTGAGGTGATCAGCTCTTCAAATATTACGGAAAATGGCGAGGTCGGGGTGTCTACGGCGTGCATTTGATGGCCGGGAATCTCCATGGTAGAAAATGGAGAGACGGCGGGAGATGAAAGAGGCTCTCCGGTGAGAAGGGACCATCCACGAATGCGGCCATCCAGACCCGCAGCGAAAAGGTGGCTTTGGGATGGGGTGATAGCATGAGGCTGAGGGGGAGAAACACCAGAAAGGGTCTTGCGGAGTTTTTCAGAGGGGGGTGGCACTTACGAGTTTAGGTTGATATGAGTTAACATGCCCAAGCAGCGCCAAAAGTGGACGCGACCCCTGCAGGTAACGGACATCAAAAATTTCGATCTAGTCGGATTGGGGATGACTGTGAGCCATCCTCGCAAGGGTCACAGGAATAGGGACAGAATTTCCGACGTACGGTTCCGCGGATGGTGCTAACCAGGAGCTGCCAGTCCATAATGACGTTCAAGTATGTTATAGAATCGGACGACTTGGTAAACACTTCGCTAAGTAAAGTTGGCCCCGGTGCCCGTGTACGAGTGTCGAAGCGTCTGATAGAGCCATTGCGAGAGCCGGTGTACACGAGGCTCTGATCGGGTACCGGGGTTATACCTATTTTTATCCACAAGGTATATGGTTATAGACACACCTCCTCTTGATGGAGTGCGAAGACATCGCTCTGGGTCTCGAGGCGCTGAGCATCCCTCAAACTCTCCAAATCTTGCATGAGTAAGGCGTGTTGTCGCACACCTGGCATCTCCTGTGAGATTTAGGACACAAAATCAAAGAGTAGCCTAGCTGCACCTAACACAAGACTGCGGTCCCGCAGATTGCTTGTCCAGATGTCGCACGCTAAATGAGGTGAAGGTGACAACCTCACCGTACTTTCATGCAAGCCACAGGGGTCAGAGGGGACGCCAGACTGCGATGTATCCGGAGTTCTCACCGACTCGAAGGTAAGTCATGGATAAGGATCGAGGAGCTAAACGAGGTTGCACTGCAATACGGTAAACCTTGGGGCCGGTAGAACAACAAGGTTACGAGCTCACACCCATCGAGAATCTGAGGAACAAATGGAAGAGATCTATGCGTTGTCAGAATGACGAATGTTCAACTCGCATGCTCTGGTATGCACCTGGGAGTCAAGTTGGTATGCTCGGGTCCATGAATGTTGGAAAGTATGTTCCGGTACCGACAAAAAATCCCCGATTGGCGAAGGATCGAATGCATGTATGACACCATAGCTGTCACCAGCAAGTGCCCACACCTTACTGTCGTAAGTTCCAGCCTGCCAGCAAGCATTTCATTGTCTGCGAGCATGGAATTTTCAAATCGAAAACGCACGGCAAAAGCAGTGAGGGTTTGCCCAGGGTACACAGGTACAGGTATGGCCTGATATGCCCTTGTGGCTGCGAGCTGGGCCGTCATCACTTGACTGACGCATCTTAAGAATTGGGACAACTAGTCGCTAGCAACACAAACTGAGTAGCAGATATCCTCTCCCTTTGATGTTTCGCGAGACGTAACCGGTGGATGGCATGCCAGACGCTTGGAGAGCGGTGATGTGTCTGCGAAAGCGACTTGGGTAATGATAATGGTTTGGGAGTGTGTTGTTGAGTAGTAGCTCGGGCTTTCCCGTCTGGTTTGGAGGACGAAGGGAAGTAGCGATTTTTCTCTGCATCGAAATAGAATCCCGGAAGTTCTTTTGGCATCTATAGGGCACAAGGCGGAGACAGCATCAACGAGGGCAGGGTCCTGCGCCCGACTTTTGGTACTGCACTGTATCCCGCGTCGGAGAAGAGTTCAACTTTCAACTACTATACCAGTACATTGTTATGTGATCTACGTTTTTTTTTTTTTCCCTTTCTTTCCCCTCACAATCACCATTTCATCCAAGGTACGTACAGTACTGATAGATGGAGATCAGCGCTTCCAAAGGTGCAAGATGCTGTGCGCTGGCAAGAGTATTCCGTCCCCCCTTCCCCCATCAGTGGACCAAAAGTAGATAAATATATCCCTGGCGCCTCCAGTGTGAAACTTTGGTGGGGACACACAGTGGCAGGATGACGGCACACTCTCCCTCGCGCTGTGGGGCCATCGGTGGCGTCGCGGGGAAAGTATGTAGCCGTCCTTATAACAACGGAGGATATGACAAGTGAAATCTTCAACGACTGACCCTGAGGAGCTGATTGGATTGAGACCAAAGGAGATGCTCTGTGCTGGAGTTAGCCGAGAGTCTGCCAGTCTTGACGTAAGTAATAGACTTGGCAATAAATGCCAGCTGTGTTTTGAGGTAGTGCAACGAAAGCAAAAATCTACAGTAAGTGGTATATCTATAGAACGCATGCGAATTGTTGTGGATGTGGAAAATAATGAATGACGAGCGGTGATTCTGGGGAAAGATGGTTGAGCGGTGGTTGTTGCTTAGCTACGGGGTCGTGATTAGTCAGCTTGTTGAAGAAGCTGATCCATTCGGTGTTTCGGACTTTTTTGGCCCACAGTTGACCTTAGAATATGGACGTCCACCTACCCCCGGAGGATATAGGGTACGCATGCACAGCTTCGTTCACTGATACCCCCTAGCTCATATCCTTTTCACCCTTTCGACGACCACCTTTGATCAGCCCTCCCTTGGTCCCGATACACTTTCACCTTGGTCAGCCATTTGACGGTCCTTTCAATATTATCCCGAACAAGTGGGAATCCCCCCGCTGTGCCCTTGACACGTCTTCCTCCGTGTGTACTTTTTCTCTTTCTTTGCCTTCGGAATTCTCCTTTTCTTCGTTCCTTTCTCGTCCAGTTCCCACGCCGTGCGTCTACATCCGCGTCTTGCGCGTCTTTCTCGTCATCATGCCCCACAAATGCGTTTGCGATATCTTACGTTCTATTCACTCACCATCCCTTATTTTCTAGTCCGCTCGTTCGTCCGTCCTATCTACCCCGCCGTCTTCACCACCTCTCTGCAACACGCCGACCTCCGAATTCGATGCAGGTCCCCTTTATTTAGACCCCGAACAAGACTACCTAGCGTATACCCAACAAGAGTACAGGATGCCGAAAAAGCGCGCCTCTTTATCGTCTATACTTATACCTCCTTTTTTATTATACCCTCTTCCCTCACTTTCCGACACCTCCGAATCTCCCCGCTCCTCCACGCGTGCACGATCGTCGTCGTCCTCTCATGGCAGCGATCACATTCCCACATTGTCCCCTCAGTATGAGGCCGCGTCGTTGGCCTCATCGCGACACTCTCCTCCACCCGATTTCTTACTCGACGATGATCCCTTCGCGAACCATTCTGGTGCACGTCCTCTACAGCCTCACTATGGGTCTCCCACTTCCCCGTTGCATTCTCGGCAGACGTCGCTCTCCAGAAGGACGTCTGCCAAGCAACCGCGCTCGCCTTTGGCGACTGAACCGTCGTCCCCTGTCATGTCACCATCTTCGTCACCTCCGCCTGTCCAGTGCAGGTCGGCTTCAAGTCCCACTGGTCTGCCTGTCAGTGGGCGACAACTCCGCCCCGCTTATACGCGTCCGGCATTTGCGCCGCGTCCATCGCTTCCGTCTTTGCACACACTCTCGCAGACCGACTTTAATTATCCTATCAAAGTGTGTTAACTTTCGTTCTCAATTGCTTTGAGTGGTTGATAGGTCCCTTAGACACGAAAAGGAACTCTAGGGGCGCGTCTTCCCCTCGAGCCTTGGGATGTCAGCGCTGGACGGGATAGGGTCTCTCAAGTGCCGTCTTTCCATGACTTTGATCACGTTACAGACCATCTTCATTCTTCCGAGTACCCGCTCGGCCCGGAATCATACATGAGTGTGAATGAAGACTTGCACACAGGTGACACATCCGAATCCGACGATGCGGCTGAGGCAATTGGGATATACAAGGATACCCATGTGTTGGATGGTGAGGCACAATTCCTTCAGTCTCCTGTCTCCCCCGAATTCAGTCCCGAGGAAAACCCCCACATGTTTGCATCGTTGTTTGAGGTCCTGTCGACGTTCTCGCCGTCCTCACTGTCCATTTCATCGTCATCATCCTCCACTTCCTCTTTACCCGTGCTTTCTCCCGATCTCCATGACGGTGATTCTCTTGCACAAAGTTCCGATCGCTCGTCATCTGAGGAGTCGGCGCCTGCTGATATCCTTTTCGACGATGATGGCTTCCAATACTCTCAACATGTCGACTATTTTTCCATGCCAGGTGGCTTTTCTGAGGCCGATAGCTTCCAACCGGGTACATCTGCTGGGACGATACGCCCCCTTGTCAATTCAATAATTTCTGACCGCACCCCTTCTCCTCACCCGGATGACGACGATTGGTCGTCGATTTATGGGGACTATGCTACTCCGGAACTCGATGAAGCAGACATGTTCGGCGAATGGGCTGAGGACACCTACGAGGCTGTTGATGGCAATGACCATGACAATCGCCAGCATCGAAGAACCCAGGGTTATGGAGAGCGTCGATCTTCCAACAGGTACTCGAACGACAATCAGGATCAGCAACAAAATAATGGTGGTGATGGTTTTCACAGCAATGGGCGGCAAGGTTCTGGGGGTCATGGCCGTGGTGGCGGAAGAGATGACCGCCGGAAGGACGAACGTGATTGGAAGGTGGCCTCAGCCTTTTCGACGCCAAGTGACAGTGAGAGCGAAGAGAGTGAAGAAGAAGACACGAGGCACCCTACGCAGCAGTCACATTCAACTACGCCAGCGGAAGTTTCTTCCTCGGGGGATGATGTTCCACTTGCACAAAGCATTCCTACGGCGCTGCGTGCTCAGCGGACGATTCGAAAGCAGGTCCGCGATGAAAAGGACGAGCGCAGGAGGTTACGCGCCCTGCGTCGACAGCAGCAACAATCCCAACGACCTGAGCGACAACAAACACCCACGCAGGTATTACCAGACGAGACTCTACGATACCACACAATGGCAGGCTCAAGTACTCAGGACATATCCGCCCAGCCCGCACCCTCGTTTTCGCGCATGGCCCGATCACGCACTAGAACACTTCCCAGTAGCACTGCCAGACCCATCGTTGCCGAGGATCTTGCGAGACGACTGAGAGACATTCAAGACCCGAGTGCTTCTTCGTCCCTTTTACCCAAACACCAGCCATCGCCTTCAGACTCTGCTCGCCACTCGGACCAACCTGTACGGCGACCCGGGGACGATCACTCGCGTATTCCGAGCGTGACAGGACTGGACAGGGCTATCCGGCCTTCGCGATCGTTTCATCGTCCGAACGCAGTGGTGGATACATCACAAGTGGTGCCCGTGCCCGTGCCCCCCCTAACACATGATATGTACCGACTCGGCCGCAGCGCTACTACCCTATCACGTCCAACGAAGCAGCGTGACCCATTTGAGGCCTCGCGTTCCGCTCCTTCGGCACACAAGTCTTCCAGACGTCCTCAAACAAGTGATGGACATGGGTCTTCGACCGCCCCCTTCAACTCTTCCGTGTTCCAGCGCGTATCCACGACATCCGCCGACACTCCGAATCCCTCATCACATTCTCAAGTTATTTCGAAGGAGACCAAACAATTTTCGTGGCAGCAGCGTGTTTTTGTTGTCGACCTGCAACGGTTCAACACACTTACGATGAGTCCGTCGACGACTGCGAAGGAAGTGATAGATGTGTTGGAAAGGCAGGGTCAACTAGCCAACTGGGTCGGCGTGGGTGGATGGATGCTGTTTGAGGTCTCCCAGGACTTTGGGATGGGTGAGCCTTATGTCACTCTGGCGACAGATTTAACACTTTGCTAATGCAACAACCTGTCATAGAGAGGCCTATCCGGCACTTCGAGGTCGTTTCGGACGTCATCAATTCTTGGGACAAGGATAAAAGTGTCAACCTTTTGGTAGCGAAGAAAACACCGCTGGCAACTTTACTGCAGCTATCTGTAAGGCTGATTCCCTTGTGTCCGTGATTTAAAGTAACCGCCTGCTCGACAGGCCATGCCGCCTAGTTCGCCCGTATTCTCCACTTACGTCGAGTGGGAAAGCAAACCCCGGAAGTGGAGCAAAAGGTGGCTTGAATTGCGAGAGCAGGGTCTTTGGCTCTCCAAAAAGGATAACGTGAGTACTCGGTCTTTAATATTATACGGATGGATCTGATACCCCTGTAGGGCAAAGACGAAACGTTCTTATGTTCTCTGGCCAATTTCGACGCATACTTCGTCACAAGGACACACAAGCCCCCGAAACCTTACGTTTTTGCTGTCAAATCCACTGATAACCTTTCCTTCTTCGAGAATGCAGCAGACTACGTCCATGTGTTCTGTTGTTCAGAGAAGGACGGGAATAAATGGATGGAAAGTGTGCTCTTGGCACGTGTAAGTGATGGGGATATACCTAATGCTTTCTCTGCATCTCACCGTCTTTTTGTTCTAGTCCTACTTTATCAATCAAGACCGCAATACATTCTTGGTGACAGGTGCTCAGGCCTCGGGTGTGACATCAAGTAAATCTCTTTCGCGTTCGGGTACACGAAAAGGGTCGCGCAATGTACAACAGCCACTGGTGCAAGTTTCCGCGCCGACCACATTCGAACCAGGCTCGCTGCTGGCTAAGCGATAACACTCATTCATTACCATCTTTCATTATTATCTACTTTTTTTTTTTGGACACTGTACCCTACGTTCTACGTTTCCCATACTCTCTTGTATATTCTTTGAATGTTGTCTGTTCACTCGTTATTGTTCACTCGTTTTAGATAGCGTCTTCTTCCTAAATTTTTGTATCTGTATCTGCCGATCCTAGTCGTGTAGTTCCTTATTTTCGAGGTGTCTTCATTTAAGTTCAGTATGTCAATATATTGGCCACTAAAAACAGAACCACAAAACGACAATATGTACGAAGTTACGAGTTACGGAGAGAGTATAGCAAACATGATAGGGGTTTAGTCATCTGCCTTTTTCTGCTTCTTCCTCGCCGGCTCGTCATCTTCTCCTTTCGAGGTTTTCGTGACGGCTTTTGGTTTCGGTTTCGGTCTGGGCTTTGGCACGGGCTTCTCTGATCCCGAGTCGACCTCCATCGCCTCATCGGCATCTCCGGTTTTCTTGGGCTTTGGCTTGGCTTTAGCTTTCTTCGGCTTGTCGTCGTTACCGTCGTTCTCGCCATCTGTCTTTTTCTTCTTCTTCTTCGCGGGTGATTTTGCACTGCCGTCCTTGGCCGTCCCCTTTGCCTTCTTTTTCGGCGCCTTCATCATATCGCGGTCGCCAGACGCATCCGATGCGGTGGCGCCGCCTTCCGATTCTGAGCTCGTGTCGGTCGGCGAGCCTTCGTCCGAGGAGGATGCCTCGAAGTCCTCGTCTGAGCATCAACGGGCGTCAGCGTACAAGCTTCACAGTGTGGGAGAGAATAAAGGACAGTACCGTCTTCGCTGTCGTCATCATCATCCCCGGTCCGTCTCACACGCGGTTCCTCGTCGTCGTCGCTGGCGACGCTCTGCATCTCTTCGTCCGAGTCCTCTCCCGCCGCGGCCAGTAGCAGATCGCCGTCCGGCACCATCTCGTTCTTCACCCGGACCTTCTTGTCTTTGAGATAGGCGTCCGTCGGCTCGTGCTCCTCCTTGTTGATTGACGTGAATGTGTACTCCGGGCCGTGCTTCGTGACGATTTGCATGTCGAACGTCCGCGCGGTGGCGATGCCCGCCCCGACGCGAGAGAAGACGACTTGGTGGATATCAGATATTTCGATGAGCACCGGCTGCTTGGAGACGAAGAAGATGTATTTCTCGAGCATGAAGAGATCACCCTGTACGGCTTTCAGATTCGCTTTGAGCCCTGGGTGCCCATTTCGGCTGGACGCGTAGGGCATCAGGTTAGACAGGGAGGAGCTTAGGTTTGAACGTACCTCTGGAAGCTGCCCGCACTGATGATCTTCTTCTTTGACAGAGCCCGAAAGACGCTTGACACGACCTCGAACGTAGGGTCTTCGTAGTGTTTCTTTAACCGGTCGTACTTTGCAATTTCTTCTCTAATAATACAAGGGTCAGTTAGGAGAAGAGTGCATATGAAGGGGACACGCACTCGCTCATATTCAGCTCAGCAGTGATTTCCTCCTCACGACTGAACTGCATAACTAGGTACTGATAACGGGTCTGACCCTGCCGGATGGGAACATTGAGACCAAGCTTGAGGGCAGGAGTCAGCAGGACGAGCGGGAAAGACCCTTGGTGGCACATACGATAAAGAGAATGTGCAGGTCGTCCTTTGGCAATAAGAACAACTTCGATATGCTCGAGTACACGATCTTGTAGTCATACGTTTTCCCGCGTAGTCGTAAAAAGCTGGGGAACATATCGACGTCGTATCGACCTCTGGGGGTTAGGACAAGGACTTCTTCGAAGCTCAAGATGATATCGCCAGACACATGGCCGAGCTCGGCCTTTTCTTTGACGGCGTCGTGGAACGCCTGCGCTGCGCTCACCTCGTCGTCATTTTCCTCGGCGTCCGACTTGTTCGAACCAGCATCTGAGCCCCGCGCTCGAGTGCTTTGGCCAGGGACAAAGAAACGTATTTCGACCATTTCGTCGGGCTGGCCCTTGGAAGGTTTTTTCCCGGCGGAATCAGAGGGCGCCATAAACTCGAGAGAGACCTCGGTGCGCCCAGCGATATTCGAGTTGGCGACATATTGCAGGGGCAGCTCAAAGGAAGTCTTATTGCCGACAACGAAGGCAAGTTCGTCGCCTGGTCAGGAAACGTTGGCTGGGTGCTTGGATCCGTTGCTCATACATAGCACGTACCACGGAAGTCAGTTACGCCCCAATTCCAGCCTCTGAACGAGATGTCCTCGGTTTCTAGTGTGATGGCGAAGTGCTGCTTCAACAAGCTGGCGAGCTTGTCGTGATCCTGGACGCCAAAACGTCAAGGGAAAATGGCGTTGCTCTCGCGCTGATAAAGACTCACATCACGCTCGAAACCATCGAACGCCTCCCGGCGGCGGTCTTTCAAACCCACACGAAGCTGAAAGCCCCTTGCTACACGAAGCCATCGTGCCCACTTTATGTCTGTCGAAGACATAGCATTGACGTTTTCCGTTTCCTCGGCTTTCCAAGCCATGCCGGAAGCCGCCACGCGGAACTCTGGTGTAACATCGTATCAGTTGGTGCTTGCGAGTCAGTGTTCTACGCACTTCCTGACTCTGGTGAAAGGCCATGATATATCCTGTCGAACTGCGTTGTCATCTTGATGAAGAGGAGGGACGAGTCAGCGCCAAAAGAGGACGCGTCTGGCGGAGTGTGAAGACGCGTGCGGCCACTCGTCTCTCTCTACTGTAATCAATCAATGGACAGTCTCGAAACGCTCTCCCGTAATACTCAGGAGCGGACATTCTGCAAATGGTGCAGCGCACCCTTATGCTCGACGTCCATCGTTTTTATGAAGCTATCCCAGGCTAAACACCAAGCTTGAGGCGAACGGTTACCCTCCGATGACCTCCCTCGTGAAAGACCTCTCCGATGGCGTCAGGCTCATTCAGCTTATGGTGCGTCTCCAGTCTGCTCACTTTGCTTCTTTTCCTAACCGTTAGCGCCAACCCCTCTTCCAGGAAATCATGGGTATGTGATGGCGTTCTCCTTAGCTCTCCAAGCCGACGCCTTATTATGTTCAGGCGATACGTCACTTGGTCGCTACAACAGAAACCCGCGCATGCGAGTGCAGAAAGCGGAAAACGTGAACAAGGCCCTAGAGTTTATCACGTCTCGCGGTGTCAAGTTGACTAACATTGGACCCGAAGGTAAATGCCTGGTGTTTCTTGCCGATTTTTTCTAATCAACCCTCTTTAGACATCATCGATGGTAACCTGAAGCTCATCCTCGGAATGATCTGGACGCTCGTCCTACGATTCACGATAGCGGACATCAAGTGCGACATTTTCCCGGTGCCCCATCTATTTTTGTGCAGAAACGCTGATCGTATTTGTATCTTCAAGTGAAGAAGGCCTCTCCGCCAAAGAGGGCCTCCTGCTCTGGTGTCAGCGTAAGACAGCCCCGTATAAGGAAGTCGATGTTCAAGATTTCTCACTCAGCTGGTCTGACGGACTCGCCTTGTTTGTCACCTTTGCAACCTTTTTCATCAGCGGTGATTCGACTGTCGTTCCAGATGCGCTCTGATTCACTGCCATCGACCGGATCTACTAGACTATGATAAGCTCAACAAGGTTAGCAGGCTCCTTTAGCAGCGCCTCATTTGGTTGACATTCTATAGTTGGACCGTCACGGCAATACCCAGCTAGCATTTGATGTTGCAGCTCAGTCGCTTGGGATCCCGGTCCGTCCCCCCTGTCATCTCCCGAAATAATCTAACGTGTTGTGAATAGCAACTATTAGAAGTTGCGGATCTCTGCGATTCTGACAGACCCGATGAACGTAGTGTCATGACCTACGTCGCGAGTTATTTCCATGCGTTCTCGTCGCAGGGTGCGCATTGTTATTTCGGGGTACGCAAGGCAATCTCATCACTGATATTCAAACAGATCAGGCGGAGACCGTTACCCGTCGAATCGACAAGTTTGCAGACCTCATGCGGTCCATCTGGGTTAGCAGAAACGACTACGAGCGCCGTGTTCGAGCTGTGCGTGATTGGCCAAGTGTCTTGAGACATCAGGCGAAATGTAATGGCGTTATAGCTTCTTGCTGCCCTCACAGAGACACAAGAGACGTGGGCGTCGGTGAAATTCGCCGGTACTTACGCAGACGTGAAAGAGCACGCTGCAAAATTTGCAACGTACAAACAGACAACGAAGAGAACGTGGGTCACAGAAAAGCAAGATCTGGCCACCCTCTTGAGTAATGTTCAAACAAAGTTGAAGACCTACAAGCTGAGACCTTATGTACCACCTCCTGGTCTTGCCCTATCCGTTAGTTTCTCACTTCCAGCGATTCGCAGATCTAGACTGACGTCTTGGCAGGACATCGACGACGCCTGGGAAGTCCTTTTGGCTTCAGAGGCCCGGAGGTCGAGGGCTATCAATGCCAAAATACGAGAGTGCGCCTGTTGCCAGATTTCGCAACCCCGGTTTAACTCAAGTTTTGAGCAGAATCCAGGAAACTCTACGCAAGAAGTTCGCAGCGCTGGCAGACGGTTTTCATGAGCGTTTGCGTGCCGTCTCTCTGGAGTTGTCTGCGGTGGAAGGTCCTCTAGAAGAGCAACAACGTCAAATCGAGGGTATTCAGGCTCGAGTAACTGACCTTTCAGGAGCTCTAGAAACGGTAGAAGCCGCAGAAGCCGAGTGCGTTGCCGCAAAGGTCGAGGAGAACGACTACACCGTATTCTCGTGCCAGGACTTGGAATTTGAACTCGAGTTGGTCGTGCAAAGCATAGCGAAGAAAATTTCCTTCATCGATAACCAGGCACGTTTTGACCTTTCATTTGGGTATTCATGATTGACCAACATGCTTGCAGATCGTTTCGCGCAACATGTCCAATCTGACTCCAGCACAGATCGAACAATTCGAGAGTACCTTCCGGTACTTTGATAAAGACGAGACGAATACGCTTAATCTCTCCGAGATGGCTGCCGCACTGGCTAGTTTGGGTATTGTCTACGCGGTATGCTCCTTTCTGACTTTGCAACGTTGCCTGAATGACGCCCTCTCGATGAAGGACGAAGATCTTGACATCATCTTCGATCAACTGCTTCAAGAATATGGCGCTATCACCTTTGAAGCATTCATAAACCTGCTGGTATGCTGTCTTCTCATAGTACCTTTTTCGAATCTCAGGACTGGTCTGATGCCGCGTAGGTTGACATCACAGAGGATCAGACGTCACCGGATCAGTTGCGTGAGGCTTTCCAAGGGGCCGCGAGCAATAAGGTACGTTTTTAGAGGTCTACCGTTTCTTCTGCCTTGGCGAAAGTGCTGACGACCGTGTACACTTAGCCGTATGTGACGGAGCTAGATTTACGCCTGGCGCACATACCCGCCAGCGCGATTGACTACCTGCGTGAGGTGATGCCATCAACGCCGAATGACGCGGGAGAGCGTGAATATGACTATGACGCGTGGTTAGACAGTGTGTTCGAGTAGAGTTAAGAGTAGATGGCCGATAAGGGTAGATTGATTACCTAATGATGGCGATTGCCGAGGGCCACCCACTTATCGCGATACTCGTCCGAGGAGAACCGTTTGTTCTTTCTCTCCTTACACCCCATCGCCCTTTCATCCCAATACAGAGCAGAGATGGTGCGAGAACTCGCCTCGCTTCATATTGCTACCAGCAGGTTCAATTTATTCCTTCCTAGTCGTCCGGAGTCGGCGTGAATGCAGGGTGCCTTGAATCGTTCCAAGAGCTGAAACTTGGAAAGAAACTCAAGTACATCATCTTCACACTTAACAAAGAGAAAACGGAGATCATCGTTGAAAAGGCATCGAAAGCGGGTGACTATGAGGACTTCATCGAAGATCTCCCTGCGCTCGAGTGTCGCTGGGCCGTATATGATCTAGAATTTGATACGGAAGATGGCAAACGCAATAAGCTCGTCTTCGTCTCATGGTACGTTCTGACATGTTCGTTTCAATATCATTATTCCCTTACAAAAAGACAACCCTTTTTTCTTTCTTCTGTTACATGCGTGCGTACTTGGGCTTGCCATTGCTTGCAATCGCAGGTCACCCGACGGTGCGAAGGTCAAGGACAAGATGGTCGCCGCTTCTTCCCGAGAAGCGCTTCGGCGCTCTCTCGTTGGCATTGCGGTGGAGGTCCAGGCTACCGAATTCAGCGAAGTGGCTCGCGAGACGGGTAAGTTCCCCTCCCCCACTCACTCTCGGTCAACAACACGGGTAACTGACTCTACCCTAGTCCTGGAAAAGGCAAAGAAAAAATGATCGATCGATTGTGTCCACTTCCCTCTGGTATTTTTACGACCCTAGTCCCAACACCCCCTCACCCTGAATGTATTGCCTGCAGAAGAGAATGAAGTTTCGCTGAACTACGGTTGGAAATAAAGACCTTAGCACACCACTAAACAATTTATACGACCTGTTTTGTTCTATGACCGACGGCATTGAAACCTGATTGATTGGGAGATAGCACTCGCAAATTAAGGAGGATGTAATACGTTGCATTTATTCACCGAAGAATAAGGTATGAACAATTTAACAACCTCATACCCAACGCGAGTGCTTAGGCCTCGAAGACAAACTGTGCGCCGACCTTGTGCGCAGGTCCTGCATGACCCACCTCGTTAAGCCGTTGTGTATCAAGGGCAAGACCGAAAGAGGCCTTGACGCCGGGACGGAGTGCCTGGGTGTAACCTAGGAGTCGTAGCACCGTGAATAACTTGCATCGGGGAGGAACGAGGAATGCCTACCAAGGGCGAGGACACCAGAGTTATTAATTTTAGCCTTGACGAAAGCAGCCGAATCGAGGTAACTAGGAAATTGATTCATGTCGGAAATTAAAACGAAAATGCCCGAGGAGATATAATAAAACTTACGCCTTGGTGCCGACCTCGAGAGCGACGCCGGGAGAAGTTGCCTTGGCATCGTATACGGCCTTGGCACCAGCCTCGACGTCCGGGCTCACACGGTGGTAGTAGCTCGCGGCGAAGGTGCTGAAGTTGGAGAGACCGTGAAGAGTGACAGCGTACTCGGGCGCGGAGAAGCCGACGGCGGCAGAGTACTTGGTGACACGTCCCTCGGTGACGTTGTAGGAAGCCTCCGCACCGACGAGGAAGCCATCACGTCCCAACACGGTATCGGCGGTAAAAGTGGGGCCCTGTGTAAGAGTAAATGGAGAAATTAGTGGTGAGCCCGTGGAGAGAAAAAGGGGCTCCGTACGAACCTTGAAGACGTCTAGGACGGCGCGGGAATGAAGGCCAGGTTGCTTGTAAGCGGCGTTGAGAAGCACCGACTTTGCGCTCTTCTCGGGATTGAGGATGGTGGTGGTGTCGAGCTTGAGACCCTTGGCGAGAAGGTTCTCGAGCTCGATTTGGGTGCGGAGCGCGTTGGAGGTGGACCAGGCCTGGGTGAAGGTGAGGCCGTGGGCCTTGTCGGTGTACTTGCCCTCTAAGTTGCCAGCGACGAAGGAATTTTTCGAGTCGCGGCTCCCATCGACCTTGAAAGTGACGTTGGAGGGGGTGGCGGTCTTGACCTCGAGGGAAGTGCCGTGGAAGTGGTAGTCCTTGCCGAGGAGATCATTGGAGGACTTTCCAAGGTCCTGTATAATGCATGATGGGGTAGAAATTGAAATTAATATTTTATTCAAAAAAAGGAAACGAAAGAAAACAAACAAACCTTCCAAGATGGGGGAACGGGCTGGGGGAGAGACATTTGTTGTGATGAAAGAGAACGAAGATTATGCGTTGGCAGGCGGACCGAGCAATGTTTGACCCGCGTCGGTCTTTTGGCCGTTCAACCGTGGGAAATCATCGGCTGCCGTACTTGAAGCATGGCCGCCACGGCTGTCAAGTACATCTCTGCCGACGTACGTCAATCTGAGCCCCCTCCTCGCCTCTCATATTGATGTTCATTCATCCTGGTAGGAACTTTCCGCGATCATAAAAAGCAACAAGGTCCCTCGTAAGGACTACATTGTCATAGACGTCCGCGATAGCGACTACATCGGAGGACACATCACAAACTGTCACAACTTCCCCTCTACAACCTTCTTAGACAAGCTAGATGATCTAGTCAAGGATACCAAGGATATACCACAGGTCATCTTCCATTGTGCTCTCTCGCAGCAACGGTGAGTCCCAATACACACATGTTCTCTATCGTTGAATTCCTTTTCATCAATCTGACATTGTAAGCCCTGTTTAGCGGCCCTAAGGCGGCACGGGTGCGGGGACAATCCCAGATTCGGATCTCTATCTCATTCTGACCGCTGTCTTCAGCAATACAATGACCGGCGCAACCAGCTGCGGGACGACAATGATACTCCGCATGAGGTTTTCATCCTTCGTGGAGGGTTTACTGAATTCCAGGAAAAATTCAAGGTAACACTTAGAATACTCCACACTCGTCTTCCCGACTCACCGAAGGCATGGTCCTTGTAGGGTGACCCACAGTTGGTTGAGAATTGGAACAAGGATATCTGGGGGGTCGATTGGTCACGATGAAGAGTCGTCCGGTTGCGCCATCATGACTATATCAGTCAATTTGCCAAGTTCGGACCAGAATTGGTCCTTTGGCACGAGTAAAGCGTTGCTATAGATGTACGACGCATGTTTTTAAGTAGCGAATATACCATTTGTAGGTTGCATTCCCCTATCATGGTGTCTCGGTATCCTCGGACGACTTCGCAATCACCCGTGTGGGAAGCTGCTCGACGATGGTCTGCACGCGGCGCCGTTCCTCTTGAATATTTCGCTGGCATATGGTCCTGCGTTACGATTAGCCGGTTCCTGCGTGCCTGTACCCGGAAGGTGGTGGACACGGAACTTACCATGTCCCCAGCGAAACCAGCATAAATGTCCCCATGGCCCAATTGCTCGCCGCGAACGGGTCTATATTCCGCGCGCCTCTTCGTGTCAGTATGTCTGTCCGGAATTCACCCCGGGCGGGCGTGGAGGAAAAAATGGGGAAGGAGAACAACGTACGGACGCTAAGCCCACGTATGACACCGACGCCAACTCCACTCGCAATTCCGCTCAGGAGGCTGTTCCGCGCACATGGTATTTCGCCGATGCGTTGTAAGTCCTCTCGCGGCGACAGTCTCTACTAGTGTATCATTGTGCCAGTCAATGAGCGTAAGTAAAAGAGATGGGTGCGAGGGAGTCGGTTGAGAGAACGACGACGCACCTTGAATGCCTCGCGCACATCGGACCAGTAGTTACCTGTCGTCTCTGTCTGGAAGATTGGGCGGCGCGGGGCCGAACTGATCGTTCCGGGGTCTTCAGAGGGTTGCCTCTTTGGATTCACGCTCTCAGTCATGGTCAAGGTAGACGATAACGTGACTTCTTAGCACTTTCCTTTCTGGGAGTGTTTCGGCGAGTCACACGCAGACGCTCTGCGTAATCTTGGTCGCAACGACCAAGTTGGTGCCCAGCAAGAGCCCTGTCCGATGTCCGGGTCGAGGCGGTACCTGAATTCAGTGGGCCGTGTCTATTTCTAGCTGCAGTGGGGGATCGATGACTCCCATAAAGAGGAGCTCATGCGCTCATGCACTGAGCTAAGAGCTGTCAATGGGCATATAGATTTCTCAAGTTTCAGCCCTGATGTGATTTGCAAGCCATTCGACTGACTATGGCAAATAGACTGCGCGCTGACACACCTGCCCTGTCCGATGTATCGGCACTCTCACTCTGCGCTAATGGTTTGACGGCGGATGTCTTTGACCGAACGTCGCACTTCTGTAATCACCACCGGAATTTGCTCAATAGTTTTCTGTAACCTGGTCTAACCGTTTTTGTTGTGTTGTGTTACTGTACGTTGCATTAAGTTACTAGTCTCACATGCGCAAGCCCCTGGTAATCGCCCACTGGCAGATGGCATGAGACTTTCTCGGCTCGCTATCGTGGAGACCTCCGTCTCCATTGAGTGACTCCTTTTCTTTTCCCACTCACAATAGATCTGCAGGGACACACAGTCATCTACGAAGGTAAGATCCATCACGGGCTTCCTGTTTGCAAGAAATGGTTTCAGGATCCTGCCACTTTTGAGAAGGTTTCTAGCATCAAATATTAAACTGTTTACGTGTTTGTATTTACTTAGTTTTCATCCAGTAAACCAAATGGTTGATGTTTATGGTACGTCCACGAGACAATTTGTTGTTTCCTGACGCATTCCCGTAGCCTTCTGTCATGTCAGTATAATTTCTAATTAAAAACATGTCTCTCACACCTTTAAGACCCTCCACCTGAAAATTTCGCACTCATTGGGAAGCCGGGACTTGCAAAGTACTGTATGCGGTGCCCGCCAACGGACTTATGGTCTTGTGCGATAGCCTCTATTTATAGCACCACTCACATGCACTTCACCAATTAACCGTTACTCTCAGTTCGTGAGCTTGTTATAGTGCACCCTGGAAAGAGGCAGACCCATGCACATCAAGCTTGAGCTTGAGCATCCGCCGAGGTGGATGAAGTGAAGCCCTCTGTTTCTTCAGGATGATACTC
The DNA here is from genome assembly GCA_025766275.1 of Lactarius indigo. Lineage (NCBI taxonomy): Eukaryota > Fungi > Basidiomycota > Agaricomycetes > Russulales > Russulaceae > Lactarius > Lactarius indigo. The sequence continues at coordinate 1,176,701 of JAFKAC010000005.1, read as the reverse complement.
TATAGCAATCATCTCAACGGCTTCGTCGATCATGTGCGAGTATTGGATACGGAGTTCTGTCTCTGTCGGAGACGCTTTCCGACGCAACATCAACACCCTGAGGAAGAAAAAGGAAAGTGTGAACTAGCAAGGTCTTTGCAGAGAGCATCGCACGTACAACCGACATGACTAGTAAGAGGTGCCAATAGTGATCAATATAGCGAACGCAGCCGGGGGACGAAAAAAAAAAAAAAAAAAAACCAATCACCAGAGCGGAGGGCAGAATGTACGCAAACCAAGGACCAATGCCACTGACTTCGTGCAATATCCGTGAGCTACGACAAGACCTAGTCAATCGATGGCGGTCTGGAAGGTCGTTGGCAATTCTTCACCTGAAATAAGTTCCAATCGTCATCGTGTTCAATGTCGTCGTGACGGCGTAGACGAGTATCCCTACATGACGAGAAAAGTAAAAATGACAGACATAGTCGATGATGTGTTGGGCAGGTCGCGACCCACCTTGTTTCAAAAAACTCTGGCCTAGCGGGCCGAGAGTACCGCGCTCCCGAATGCAGTGCTGTACTGATTTATTATGGATACCATTCACGTGGATAAGCACCACTCACCTGAACCACAACAAACACGTTGAGGCAATCGAAGAAGGTCGAGAGTATCTAGGACAAGCTTGGTTCGGCCAAAGTGACAGCAAATGACAAATGACATCGTACAGAGACCATCTGAGCAGAATGAAATCAGCATAACCATACGAGCACACCAGAGTCATAGAGGGCGCACTGCTAAGTGATAGGAAAAGGGCATCCGTATTGTACTTATCCCCTGTACTGCACCAGCCGCCGGTGATACACGAAAAGTCGGTTGATCGGAAATGGCGAAACAACCGGTGCGTTTGACCAGAACGAACAAGAGGGACACTGTGATTCCATCGAAGAGTCAGGGATACACTTTGGTAATCAAGGTATTTGGGACAGACGGGTTAACTGTTTGCTCATCACCCAAATAATGACGCCAACAAGACCGAAGAAGGTGATTGAAAGAACTGCGAGAACCTTTTTTTTCCTCCCAGAGAATGCATAGGCACGCAACATGAGAATGACTGCGTTGACATGACGGGTACAAGTGTAAATAACAGCCTGAAGCACGTGGACCTAGTCATGCTTACATTGTGCTGATAACATCTATAGTTAAATCGTGAGGAAAGATTAGATGGGAAGTACGAGCGAGCGCACCGTAGGTATGGTACAGACATAAAGTGCGTGATAGTATGACTCGCAAACGGGTTGCTCATGGTCACCGAGAAAACCCCAGAAGTGGAACGGTGCGATGGCCAGTGGGTAATAACGGCAAAATATATATGCGCCTTTCACAGCATTCCACGGAGCAGGGTGTATCTGTAAGTCAACACAATCAATAAACCACTCCTCTGCACATGAAGACGGAAGCACACATACGAAGGTGACCTCCTGGTCCAGCCTGAACGCCGAAGTCAAAATAAGCAATCTCATTCCGGGTCTCAATGAGGTGTCAAGATTCAACAGACGATGTGATCCAATCATAGAAGCAGACAACATCTATCATATCAATCATTAGGAACACCGGCGAGACGCCAATCCCCAGAGGGAAACGTACAGGCGGCTAGAACGATCTTGATTGGTCGACTTTGATGGCACAAAGGAGGAACACACTCACCTGTGATGCTGTAACGCCCGCTAGATGCCGCCAGCACGAACAAGCCTCTCCGTCAGTACTTCGCCTCCGAGAAAGAAATAGGGACGCACACAGTAAGTGTATTCAGGCCGGACGTCAACCGCTTCAGCAGCGCAGGTGACAGTTGTCCCATATATGTAGAAAGCAGGACGGCACCGACTGCACCAAGTCGAGCAGCAGGTCGATGTGTCCGAGCCTATTGGTTGCAACGCCATGAGTGGAGGTGTTGATAGAGGAGCGGGTCAATGGCGTACAACCCTTCACGCTCCAAGCTTCAAGGGTCGTCCGAGGTGTCAATTTGGGCCAGAGTTATCGAGAGAGAGAGGAACCCGTTGATGGGGAGAGACGGGTGTCGGTGGCAGAGCGTACTGTGGAGAAATAAAAGGGATTTCCCTGCGATGTCAAGACACACACAGTCAGCTCGTCCAGAAATTTTTGAATTGGCTATACGGAGGACGCGGTCATCGCTTGTTTCAGTGCAGAAATTGTCATGGAATTAAGATTAGGGCGTTGCGAGGTGTCGGTCCTTTGATTCCTTTCGAGCTTCACAACCTTCCAACGACTTGGGTCGGTTTATACTAGCGCCTTCGCACGCGTTCTTTCCAGGGTTTAAGCTTTTAAGCGCCGACGCTAAGCATCCCGGACTGTTGTTCGCGGATCATTCCAAGGAAAAATGACCGGGTCATACACATCTTGCCTGTAGAGCAGTGAAGGACCTCCATTACAATTGTTACTCGTTGAGAGTGGGTCAAATCAAGTTTTCTGTAAGTTGAAATTCAATCTCGCGCTCAATATCAACCGCCCTTTGCCGAATCCTAACAAGGTTTAGATTGGCCCCTTTGCGACGTTCTTTGGTGTTAAGGGACGCCCGTGAGTTGGCTGACTATCATCAAAAGGCAATGGGTGTATAAACAAGTGGTCGCGAACAAGTGTACTCCGTCAGGTCATGTAAGAAGCGGTGAGCACGTCTATTCTCCACGTAACCCCTTTGCTGCAGTCGCTGTGCGTCTGTTCATTTGGATTCTTCGCCAACTGTCGCCTCCTTTGGCGTACTCGCCTAAACAATCAAGTCCACCGGTCTGTGCGAACCAACAGGCACCAAAGAGAAGAAACGTACCTGGGTGCTTTGTTCAGGCGCTTCGCCCAAGTCCGGAGGCCGCTGGTTCGCGTCCTCATCGCCCTGAAGAGTGCCGGCATGCGGCTTTTCGCTGTGTTCTTGGTCGGTCTCGGCCTCGCTCGTCTGGCCCGGAGCTCCGTCGTCAGATTTTGGGGATTCGGCAGCATCAGCTTCTGCCTGCGCTGCTTCTTTTAGGAGCGTCTTGCGTCTGCGACGCCTCAGTGACCACGAGGACGAGAGGAGAGTGGGGGCAGACGTACAACAGCTTGTGCAAGGGAGGCCTTCACTTCTTCAACCGGGACTTCCGTACCTTCAGCATCCGCGATTGTCGCCTCGCTCTGAAATAGGAGAGGTCATTGAAACATGTACACAAAGTAAATATGACATACTTTAGTTGGCTCTGGGGGAGGAGCCGTTTGGGGGGCGCTCTTTGCGTGAGCGTGAGGCTCGTCATGGCCAGTAGCACTATGCGCCTTATGCGAATTGGATTGGGCAGAAGGTGACAACAAATATATTATCTAAGGAGTAGAGCGTAAGTGTTGGGGAGGCAAGGGGACGTGACACGTAGCCAATGTTGGGGACTGACCGTTGGAACGAAGACGAGCGCAGACCCAATCTGACAACGACGACGTCAGACTGAGGTCAAACAAGTCAAGAAAAGGGAAGAACATACTATCCATGGCGTGTCGCTGCTGTCCGACGCGCCGTGTGTGTTGGAACTAAATTGCCGGCGGGCGACTCCCTGTGTCCGCCGGTGCACGACACGACGCAGAGCCGGAGCGAATGCGCGAGCGCCTAGACGAGAAGCCATTATGGGCACTTGTAACGGTGATGCGACGCGAGGATGTGTATGGGGTCGAACAGAGACAGGCGAACGGGAAGTGACGCCGAGAAGTGGCCGGAGTGGGCCGGAGTTGCGGGCGGGCAGGGGAAGTGCCGCGATGATGTGCGCGATAGAGATGACGTCGGCATTGGGGTGAGGACTGCACTCGTATCGCGTGCCCATTTATCTCTATCGATTATAATAATAACAATAGTTTGTTGGGTATTGCCTCGCCCATCACAGGCGGGCAGTGTTTGGTAGACAGACCACGTAAGGATTGCCGAAGGGGGCAGGCAAAGGCAGTCTTGCGAGCAAGCTGTTGCCCTGGGCTGCGAACCGTTTCCGGAAACCAGAGCCAGAGCTTGCCACTCGCCAAACCTGTCCTGACCCGACCTGTCCTCTCCACCACCCACTCTGACTCCAACCAGCTCGGACTATATACTCCTTCGCCTTTACACACTCACACACTCTCCAAGTCCCCCTACTCATTACTACCTCTCGACCTCGACTTTTTTCACCCCTCAATCATGGCCGAGCCTTTCCTCGGTGAGCCGAGCGAGGCGCACACTTCGCTCAAGCGACGAGCCTCCTCTACCTTTGACGTTCGCGGTGACAACTCGCGCAAGCGACTGAAAGAAGACCTTCCCCCCGACGAGGCGACCGATCTACAGGCGCCCGCACTCATCTCGGGTAGTCAACTTGCCGATGAACTCGAACAGGAGCTCCTCTGTGGCTGCTGTTCAGCCTTGCTTTATCGTCCTGTCATCGTCTATCCGTGCCAACATTATTTCTGCGGCAGGTGATGTCGATCGTACTTTATGACGGTTTTGGATCTCCCCACTGACTCGTATACTCGACTATCAGCTGCTGCCTACTCTGGGTTCGCGTAAGTTTCTACACTATATATGCTGTTTCTTCCCAAAATCCCTTGCGTTTCATGTGTGCGGGTGTAATGTCACCGGGGGGGATGACTGGGAGCACGTTGCAAGGACCCGCTCTTCCTTCGCTCCCTAGACTGGTGTGCTTTCTTACTAATCGTCCTTCTTCAGAATGGCGGCACTCATTGCCCCGCGTGCCGTAGCACCTCGACCAGCGTCTCCCCTTCGCGCGTGCTTCAAATCATGGTCGATGTCCTCCTTCGTGTCGATCCTTCTCGCGCCCGAACCGACAGGGAGAGGCAGCAAGCAGACGAGATATACAGGCCAGGACTGACCTTCCGGGTTCGCATATAGTCGTTCCTTCTTTTCACAGACCACCTCGTTTACCGAGCTGGGCTGAGCAGATACCGACTCCGCGCGAAGCATCGCCCGAGCCCGCGATCCCTCAAAGTGGAGAGTTTGCGCGTCCCTGTCCGCACTGCATAGCCGGAAATCGTTACGGGTGGCAATGCCCAAATCCAGTGCCAGACCCGACTTCAGATCCGGAACACGCGTGGCCCATGGAGGAAGGCCCACCGCCGGGACACGCGTGCTGTGGAAACTGGTCTGCCCCTTTGTCCCTCTCTATGTGCTAGTTACTGAACCAGAGAATCTTCAGCGAAAATCTGCTTGGAATCGACGCGCCTACCACGACAAAGTGCGACATGTGCCAGGTTTACTTCTGTGGCGTAGGCGTACAGCATCGTTGCGTCGCCGTCACCCTTGCGAATGCGCAACCCCATGGGATGTCCGACGTGGGCGACCTCATTCAGTCCACCGAAGTATATGAATGTTTCGACGGCAATGCGGTCGAGGTAGAGATCATGCTAGACTATCTTGGCAACCAACACATCACGCCACGGCATATCTACGGCGAGGCTAGTCTTCTTTTCTTTCTCTTCATAGAAATATCGACCTCACCAACCCTTTACAGATCGTGCAGTATATATCATCGCAGCCACGCATGTTCGCCCCGCTGATCGAGCTAGACTTGTTTTTGGACGTCCATAATGTGCCTCCTGGCCCCGAACCCGGCCTCGATGCCCCGCGCCAGCGGATCTGCAGGATGTGTGCGACGGAAGTACTTCTGTACGGTCTGAAGGACTGGTGGGTCCGCGAACGAAAGAAAGGCTTCCTCGACGCGAGTGTCGCCGAAAGACCAGACTGTCCCGACGGTCCAACCTGCCGGCGGCAAAAGGAGCATGGTGTGTTCTTTTGCATTACATCGCATATCCCATCCACGATGCTCATTTTTGTCAACCAACACGTTTTCAGTACACGCAAGAGAATGTACGTTGGCTATTTCTGCTTCCTATTTCTTGTACTGAATGGCGATCGGTTCGCTCCTTGCAGTCAACCACGTATTCGACTCTACCATGGGTGAATTGCTGCCGGAACAACCGCCGGCGTCTTCGCCGCTCCCCTCCGCGCTACCCGAGGGTGACATGCCCGGCCCGTCCTCCTCCCAAACGTCTCGGACCATGCGCTCGCAACCCAGCCTTGACTCGGAGGCGATGGTCGATGCGGCGCTCACGGGTATCATACCCGAAGAGCCGCCTTCCCTTCCGCCGTTGTCGGACCTCGTCGTTGCTGCCGCCGCCGCCGCCGCCATCGACAGCCCGACGCACGCGCATTCAGTGCTCGACATCTTTGATGCTCTTTAGTTGGGTAATCGGTCCCTCTCGCTCGCGGGGAATGGTGACTGAGATTTTTCTTTCCTTTATTTTTTTTATTTCTTTTTCTTTCGTGAGCACACAAAGTAGTATCGACCGCCAGCAGTCTTCTCTTCCTGTACATTGCTCCCTCTCATTTCTCTCCAACCATAAGACCGCCTGTCTCTCGTAATCACTTTCTTTTTTCTGTGTTTCTTCTCTCTAGCTCACGTCAATCACGAATAGATACGTTGTTGTTTTTGAAAATTCGGTTTCAAAAAGAAGTATATGTACAACATCTAGTTCGTACGAATGAAAGGAATAATAATCGTTGAAGATAGTTTAACTACAGTATCCATCGTAGATCTGAGCAAGTAAGAACAACAAAAACAAATATTAGTCAGGTGTCCAGACAAAAATGTTGACACCCCAAAAGGATCCATCCCAACCATATACGCCAACAAGAACGCGCAGACACGAACGAACTTTTACATCGAAGTCAGGCTTCCATACATCGCGAAATCCTCCTCCCACGTGTACGCCTTCCGCATCCTCTCGCTGCTCCTCGCCGTGTACAAGCTGGCGTTGTCCGCCTTTGCACGCCGCGCCTCGGTCCGCCTCCTGAGTTCTACCGCAAGCTGCTCCTTGCGCATCCGCGCCTCTTCCTTCTTCCGTTTCTTCTCTTCTGCCTTCTGCGCCTTCGTCAACGGCACCGTGAGCGACGTCCTCGACTTGTTCCCGAACGGCCAGCCTATGTTGCTGCCGCCACCACCGCCGCCAGCAGACGAGGACGTCGTCGTGAACGATGACTGCGACGGCGACGCGGGGGTAGGTACCACTGGCGGGTACAGACTCGTCGCGGTGGTGGGCGTCGGAAAATCGGGGGCGTTGAGGAGGATGTTTGTGACCGTACCCGTCGGCGAATGCGACTCGGAGAGGTAGACGTGGGTATCGAGCCCGCGAGGCACGCTGCGCGGGGTGACTGTCTCGCTTTCGACGGGCGCAGACGCGGACGGCGACGACTTTCGCCGGTCCATCCTTGCGAGCCTATGTGCGCCTTTGGCCGGCGCTGGGTGGAGTGACAGGCGATGTAGCTGGTCCTCGGCTTCGCTGATGACCGATAGATGAGAGTTGGGGGAAGTTGACTCGGTGAAAACGAAAGAATGCGCGGGGGGGCTGTGTGGTGGGGTATAGAGGACCGAAGTTTGGCTGATGGCCGAATTGCTGTTCAGTGAGCTATGTGATGGAGAGGTCAAGGGCGGTGTTTCTGCACCCCGATCACGATACATGCTCGCGCGTGTCCGGTGAGGACGATGGAAGGAGGGGATGGATGTCACCGGGCGGACGACTTTGCCACTCTGTTTCCCATCTCCGTCCGATTCAGAAGTTGAGGTGGGGGAGGGCCTGCTATTACCGCCCATCGCGGGCGGGGGTGGAAGCGAAATCACGTGACTACTTCGCTTGTTCACACGAAGTGGGCTACGTTCCGGAACCTTCGGGAGGTGGATGGGATGGGGATCATTTTCGTCGCTGTCCATCACGTCCGTTGTCGGGGTTCTGATTATTGGCGCATGCGATTCGGCAACGAACGCTAGCTCCTCATCCATCACGCCAAAATGACTTATTGACGATCTATCTTGACCGCTTGCCAGTTTGCCGAGGAACAACCGTGACGGCTTTGACCTCGATGGAGTTTCGCGAATTAAACTGTCCGCATCTTCAAGTGGACATCCTCCATTAATTACTCAACCATAGATCGATTCCGAGGTAGGCAGCCTACCGTCTTTCGTAGCCGTAGTCACGTTTCCCCGAACTACACCCCCTCCACCTGTCTGTCTCGGGTCCGATGAGCGCATAAGGGCATCTGACATACCCCGTGGACGTGCATTCGAAGCTTGGTCTCCAGCACCACCGTTTCCTGAATTTCCATTCATGTCGGGTGTACGACTGGGACCACCTTCCCTGTCTTGACGTGAGCGCGCCGATGGCCGTTTCTGGTTATACAACTACAAAAAAGGTTCATCAATATACGCAAAGATAATTCTGTGACAATAGTCGAAGTACCATAACAGTCTTCAGGGCCCTAGAAATTGACAGTTAGATCCACCGTAACGCCTAACGGTTAGACACGTACCTTATTTGGAGGCTACGACAGCTACACAGAGTAGCGACTTCGTAGACACCGACAGACGTGGAATTTGACAGCGCGCGATGCATCGCGTGCTTAACGAGGGATTGTAAATGCCCAAGGTCATAGTTGGTGGCCAAGACTAGCAATGCACTTAACACGGCGGGCGCATGTTGTAGTGGGGTGATAAGCGCGAGGGAATAGAAATACTGGACAAGGGCGAGTGTGATGGGGTAAGGCTCTGACAGGGCAAGTTGGCGTGGGGTGAGCCGAGGATCCAATCTAGGTTCTTGTGTGGTGCTCGGGACGTCAGGGAGAGCAACGTGCGTCGCAGAAAGAGGAAGGGTGTCGAGAGCTTTGGTGGTTGCTTGGAGGAATAACCGTCGTTGTTCTTTGAACCACGGCCACCGGTCTTCAAGTAGCTTACGTGAGCATTTGACCTTGCGGTCATCATCGCAGACGATCTCGAAATCCGCCAGGACGCCCTCTTCGAAAGCGGCTAGCCCCATCTCTTGCATCTTTATGTCCAACTCTAGGCTCGGTGGTTGGTAAATGCCAAACGCCTCGAGGTCGATCATCGCAATGTGATCCCAACTCAGAAGTCGACGGTTGTAGTCATCAACAAGATTTCCTTGTCGGTTACCGAAGACGATGAATTTATTTGCTTTCGCCCACAAGCCGCTGCGGAACCACGAGCCAGTGGTGAGCGTGCTACCCGGATCAATGCGAGTCCAGCTCATGTCGATCAGATTAAGTGCCCAAACAGAGAAAGATTGGAAGCTATGCGCGAGGTACGTTCCTGCGATGATGAGATGCGTTCCAAGAATGGCACCAGCAGGGAATCGCAAGCCTGGAGGAAAAGCGGGACCATTCATATTTGACGAGGCATCTCTGACACTAAATTCGTCATTAGGTGACGGTGTAAGTATCTCGAGTTCACGTTTTACGTCAGTAAACTAACGAAGACCGCGGTGAGCGATGCGATATAAAAAAAATAGCCAATTGACTTACGTTGTAATTGCTGTACAGATAAATCTCGTTAGGGAAGTCGTCTGTAGATTGCGCTGAATAAGGAAGGTGAATCAGAGTGTCCCGTGATGTCAGGGAGGTCGGAGCCAAGATCTGTTGTTGCCCGGTGCGGAACAGAGGCTTTCCGGGAGGTGAATGATTACGAGAAACCTGTTGCGGAAGGTGGACACGCAAGTCCGCGGAAACCGCCACACTACGGTATGTGCCGCAGTGGCGAGGATAATCACGTCTAAGCACCCAAGTCCTGACGGGCAAGTCGTAGATGTAGACATCATCGAGCCAGACACTATCCAAATCCTGACCACCAATGATGAAAAGTCTATCCCCGGAAACAGAAGAGAGATGGGCATAACGAGGTTTAGGAAGTGGAATGACAGGGTTTTCCTTCAATGACCAAGACGGGGGCATCCAACGCCTTGCAGGGATATCGTAGAAGCAGACATCATTCAAGACGCAGAGATCCTCGGTGCCTTCGTCGGCTTCTGGCTTCAACCCCATTCCACCGAATATGATGAGGTATTGGTTCCCTAGCGGCTATAGTCATGCGCAATACCAGTTCGGTGGAAATTCGGGCTCACAAGAATCTGCGCTATGGAAATAGCGTTGAGCCGGGGTGCTATCGTCGGTGGGGGCAACAATCTTTTCCCATACTAGAGTCTTGAGGTCGAAGACATACATGTCTGTGACCATTCTGCGTTCGGTCACCAAACGGCCGCCCTGTGGTATGAACGCGAGATGAGATCGAAAGAAAGAATATAGGGGAGGGATGCGTACATATAGATAGACCTTGTCTCCGACTACTGTAGTTGACGCGCCCTGTGGGTGATAGAAAGTGAAAAGAGGTGATGCGGAGTAGGCCGGGATGATGCGTACAACTAGTTTCGGAGGGACCTCGCCAGAGGTTTTTCTGGAGAAGGTAGTGAGGTCTGAGACGGAGTGCATTGTCCAAATGCACTGTATGCGTTGGACGCGTTGAGGGTGGGTGGTAATGTAGTGGGTGTAAGAGAGGGAGAACGAATACCGAAAACTTGATTGCTTTGACCGTAACCGGTGCCTATTTTCGGTTATTATTTTAGTTTTTCTATATGGAGTTATTCACCCTCTTATTGCCCCCCTCGCAGCACTGCTCCAGTCCGTTTCGCGACATCAATTTGCTGACAAGATGCGGCCCATCCGTGAGATCTCGTGAGAATCCGCGGCGCTGGAGATATCTCGGCGACACATTTCTCCCTTGCTTTCCTGCCAACCGTGGTGATCGCGCCCGCATCATCGACTCCTGTTCGTTCAGCACGTCGGCAGTTGACCACTGGTCAGGCCGGTCAGGTCGCACATTCCATCCACCTTCGCGGTCGACCGCTATATCGGTCCTTTACTAGCAGCTTGGTCCTTTAAAACTCCGCGCTGTTCGCTTGTCATGTTCTTATCTTATCGCTTCATCCAGTACCGCCGTCCCGCGGCACCACGAAACGCATACCACTGCGTTCACATGGACGCCATCATTCAGTCTTCCCCCAACAAATTATCGGTACTTGCTCATCAGCAGTACGATAGCCCGGAGAACATCTCCCCTTTCAATGTTCCACCCAGCCCTTTCGATCTGTTTCGCCAATGGTTCACATCAGTGCAAGGTACCGTAGACCAACCGGAGGCGATGGCCTTGTCGACCGCCTCTCCGGAAGGCATTCCATCCACCCGGATCGTGCTTCTCAAGGAGGTCGACAGTCGCGGCTTCGTCTTTTTCACCAATTACGATTCCCGCAAATCGCGCGAGATGGTTGCGAACCCATACGCATCGCTCGCGCTCTACTGGCGTGAGGTACACCGACAGGTGCGGGCCGTCGGACGAGTAGAGAAAGTCTCCAAGGAAGAAAGCGAGGCTTACTTTCGCAGTCGCCCCTTGGGCAGCCGAATCGGTGCTTGGGCCAGCAAGCAGAGTTCGGTGATCGCTGAGGACGAGCTCGATCGCAAGATAAAAGACATAGAGAGACGTTTTGCGTTGAAGGAGGGTGACACTGAGGCAGAGATACCTCTTCCTGACCATTGGGGTGGTTGGAGGGTCGTTCCGAGGTACGCATAACCCACATATCCAAAGACTCAGCTCAAGAAGCCGCGTTTTAGTGAAGTGGAGTTTTGGGTTGGCAAACCATCCCGGCTGCACGACCGAGTCCGATACCTGCTTCATAGTAAAGAGGGTTCACCGTCTGACCCACCAGAGTGGAAAATAGATCGGTTGTCGCCTTGATTATTCAAAAGCTTGGCGGAAACGACTGACCATATGAGGGCCGATCCATCGGAGGTTCGATCCCACCCTCGGCACTCGTGTGGGGTCAAGGAACGTAGTGCGGGAAACGGGAATTGTATGCGGTAAACAATATATTCAGGGCGCATCCCAACGCCTTATTATCCGGAGTGTACGTTAACGACACCTGTCGCTTGAGTGTCGCGATAACAGTTACCTTTTTTTCGCAGCATCAGGAAAGAGTCGTTTCTGTCATTCAAATATATTTTTCTGAGTATTTGTACAGTGCAACTATTCAGGAGAACGCTCTATTATATAGCTACACGTATTCCTGTGTTCCTCTGGTTGCGATGAATCACCTCGCATACAGCCTTCGTAAATGAACGTCCCCGGCTTCATCCGAACATCTTCTCCATCTCCCTCGCTCTGGAGGAGCGTACAAAACCATGGGGAATCCCATGGAGCTTGTCCAAAGCGCCGTCTCTCATGAGGAGAGAGTATTCATGGAGCGATGCAATATTCCAGATTGCGAGGACACATCTAAGGCCGAGGACATGTCATCAAAGCGCCAAAAGTTTGGATTCTCTGTTGGAGGGGTCGCAACGAAGAATATGGCTGGCGAGAGTTTTCCGGGAAGTCGTTGACATCCTTCCGAGGAAAATGTGCCCGGAAAAGTAGAGCTACGTATCAAGGTCAGCCGACTCGCCGAAAATCGTGGATGTAACCATCTGCTGCGCTTTGATGGGCAGTTTCCTCGCCAATATAGGTTTCTTTGGATGATCATATCGTATATAGAAACCAGTAGACCGTGGGCCTCTGAGATAGTACCACGACAGTGCTATTTATGCGAAACGCCCGGGCTTTTATAGGACTTGCTACGGTAGTGTGGTTCTGGAAGGCTGAAGCGTCAATGACCAACTCAAGTAATACTACCATCCCAGGGAAAGCGGTCTGAGTAGTTGGGCTAACTTCGGGCTTCGGAATTCCGAGCAACCAAGGGACTCTGGCTGGTTGGTGCGCTGCGTACGCTGACTCCAGGAAGGCTAGAAAAGTAACGGCTCCTTTGATAGAGCCGGACAGGGAGTTCTGCCCCCTCTGATCCCGAGTAAGTGTCAGATGTCGGAGAAAGAGGACACACTAGATATGATGTGGTGGGTGATTTCTCCGCACTTGCATATGACGTCGAACGGGGTCCACACTTTCTTGAAGCGTCGCGGGTGGTCGGCGTCAGGGAGTAGCCGCTAGCGGGACAAGGGGTGGTGCAGAAGGTGGACACTAATATAAGTTTTGTTATGCAGTTCACGTTAAACGACTTGCGTTTCCCGATCACGGGGGTGGGCCCGCGTGCCACAGACGAAACGGATTTTCGCTATCGTGGCCAGTGCGTCGGTTGACAGCGACGTTGGCATTTCTGATCCGATTATCACGCTATATCAAATTTCGAGCTTCAAGAAGCAACCATAGAGCAAGCTTGTACCATAGAGGACAGGAAGCTGAGACAGAGAGAAAAAGGAAATCAGGGCACAGGAGCGAGCTCCGACTAGGAGTATCATCTATCCGACAAGGAGCGTTGCCGGTCGCCGAGCGGGTGATCTTTACTTGTCTGCTCTGGCTCTGTTAGCAATAAATGAGAGCAGACAACGAGCCAACATGGTCCATCATTTCACTCGTCACTTGCACTGCTATCCACTGAAAAATACCTGGTACGTTATCCCGTACCTCGGTACCTCGTACAGTAAGTCCAATCTTTCTCCCTCCTTGATACCGACCGTTTCCCATCCCATCCCTGTACCCTCACCCGGAATACAATGCTGAGTCTACGATCATCTAGATCCCTCTCCCACATATCTCGTCTTTCGGTGCGTTTTCCCCGCATTTCTCACTGTGCCTTCATGCGACTCATCTCTGTGAAACAGTGCTCCATAATGAACGTTCAGCCACGGTCTGCGTACTCTAGCTCTGGCCTCCCAGAAGGCTACAAAGCCGACCCGAAGCAAGGCCCAATGCTCAGATACCAGGCTTCGCTTCCCCACCTCCCTGTGCCACCGCTCTCCTCCACCCTCGCCAAATACCTCGAAACCATTCGCCCACATCTGACCTCCGCCGAATACGCGCGCAGCGAAGCCACGGTGCGCGAGTTTGGCGCGTCTCCGCGGGCTGCGGAACTCCAGATGCGGCTCGAGGCACGCGCCGCCGAGCCCGGAACCACTAACTGGATTGCCGACTGGTGGAACGACGCGGCGTACATGGCCTATCGCGATCCTGTGGTTGTCTACGTGAGCTACTTCTTCGTTCACATGGCGGACCCCACCATCCAAGACGCGCCAAAGCGCGCGGCAACGCTTATCAAAGCCATGCTTCCCTTCAGAAGGCTCGTAGAGAGGTGCGAGGGCTTGGCTTTCCTCAGTTTTCCACTTTCGGTCCGCCTAACATACTCCCCCGTGGCGTCATCGTTTAGCGCCCAGCTAGAGCCCGAGAAAGTTCGCGGGGCACCGCTCTGTATGGATTCGTACAAATGGCTGTGAGTGTCCGTCTCCTCAGGCATGGCGTAGCGTTTCTCACGATTCGTCCATCTCGTCCAGATTCCACGCTAATCGATATCCCAATATTCCCTCAGACACCGCCCACAAATTCGATCCTGCCACACACAACCACGTCGTTTTCGTTCGCAACAACAGGTTCTTTGAGGTGCAGCTCGCTCGCGCAGACGGCACCGAACTAAGTGCAGCAGACTTGGAAACGTACGGCTTTTTGGCTTTTTCATGGGGTGATGGGAACTGAGGACATTTACCCCCACCAGTGCCATCGCCGATGTCATTCGCCAAGCAGATACGAACAAAGGCGTTCCATTTGGCGCCCTCACAAGCGAGAACAGAGATACCTGGGCGCATGTGCGTGACTCTCCGCGCCTTGATGTGAGATGATATTGAGCGTTCGTCATAATAGGCACGCAAGCGGCTCATTGAAGCGTCGCCAGCCAACGAGGCCGCACTAAAACGGATCGAGTCGGCGATGATTGTCGTTGCACTTGATGGCTCTAGCCCCACAACTCGTAATGACCTGTCTTGGGGAGCCTGGGTCGGTAACGGTCGTAACCGATGGTACGACAAGCACCAGCGTACGTACCTCCCACACAACTTTGCAGAGAAGTATTCTTATTAACCAACGTGTGCCTTAGTCGTTGTCTGGGACAACGGTCGTTCCGCATTCCTTGGCGAGCACGCATGTATGGACGGCACTCCGACTCTACGCTTGAACGAGTTCATACTTGGCTCCCTCGCCGCAAACGAGATCGAGCTTGGCTCACCATCACCGAGCTCCATGCTCACTCCTCCCACCGAAATCATCTTGACGGCCAACGACGCGGTCCTCGCCGACGTGAAAGAAGCGGAGAAGAACTTTGACAAACTCGTTGGCTCACATGACCTTCAAGTACTCCACTACGACGCTTACGGCAAGAACTTGATCAAGCAGTTCAAGACGTCGCCTGATGCGTGGGCACAGCTCGTGAAGCAGCTGGCGTTCTACAAACTCAGAGGACGGCCGGCCGTCACGTATGAGAGTGCGCAGACGCGGAAGTTCCAACGTGGGCGAACGGAAGTCATCCGGGCGGCAAGCGAGCAGAGCAAAGCGTGGGTTGACGCCATGATTGACCCCAACGCAACTGTGCGTAGCAATTCTTTTTTTTTTGTCCTACTTGTTTCCGTACTGACGGGTTGACAATGGCATAGGATGTACAACGCGCCGCGCTCTTCCGCAGTGCCGTTGCACGCCATGCTCAGTACTCTGCTTGGGCCGCAGACGGCCAGGGCGTCGACAGACATTTGTTTGGGCTCAAGAAGGTGCTCAAGGAGGGCGAAGCGCTTCCTGAGATCTACAAAGATCCTGCGTTCTCGCTCTCGAGCCACTGGGACCTGTCGACGTCTCAGTTGTCATCCAAATACTTGGACGGATGGGGATACGGAGAAGGTCCGTGTCAAGGCATTTCTGATAAACGGTCATCGCGCACTAACCACTCATCCTCCTATAGTTGTTCCGGATGGTTATGGCCTGTCTTACTCGATCGGTGATGATTATATCCGGTGGACAATCACGAGCCTCAAACTTGACACGGAAAATTTCAAGGCATGTCTCGCGGATGCCGCTACGGAAACACGGCAGATGATGGAGCGTGCGAGACAGACGGAGAGCATCAGGACAAAGTTATAGTTAGAGCCTGGTAGTCATTGGCCTCAGAGCATTGTTAGATTTCATTATTACCCCTCACATGTGTAGCAACAACAATAGTCACAATACAATCACACGCTAGAACCCACATACTTCGAGGAAAGACAAGAGAATGAATTGAGGGCTGGATCAATGAATAGAAGTGGATGTCTGAACAGAGTTGCGCTTCCTTGTAGCGTGATGCCCTTGGAGTTCGTAAGGGGAAGCGGATTTCGCAAAGGTAATAGAAGTCAATCAGAATTCAATCCGAGGCTGTGCAGTTGCGTTGACAAATGCCGATACGAGCACGACGGACTTAGATGATAGGCGAAGGTGAGAGACGAGTTTCGTCTCTGGTATATGCAGCAACGAGGATGGGAGCTTCGTACCTACGAACAAGCCCGTAAGATAAAATGGTGAAGTGAGGAAGGGGAAATGGGTAGCGTGATGAGAAACGAGACGACCAGAAACGCAGAATCGAGGGCGTAAGTTACGAGTGAAATAGGTGGCGAGCAGGGCCAACGTCAAAGCCGACGACGGCGCGCGCACTAGGTTAGGAAGATGCCGTGAGAACGTTCGTCCGTTTTGGTCGGCTACGTGATTCCGGACCCTTGCCCAACTTGGAAAGCATGTCAATGACAATTGCTAGTTGTTCTTCCAGTGCAATGTCTACCACCAACATGTTATTTGGATAACGATGCGCAGCCTCGATCCCTGCCATGAGCTCCATTACTTGCGCTTCTAGTTTGTGAACGACCCCTTTTGCATCATTGGCGTGGCGCATGAGTGCCCCAAGTTGGGCGACTGCTCTCAATGCAGGGGGTCGAACGCGGGTACCAAAGACGCCGTTGAACCAATCTACGAACTCACTGTTCTGGTCCAAGATATCTTTTTGTTCCTTTTCAGCATTCCCAGTGGTGATGAATATCTTGTTCGCAAGATCATCGCATTCGACGAGGTTTGAATAGGATTCGGAGGCTTTCCCGTAGAGTCGTCCAAGGTCATGTTGTATGCCTTCAACCAAAATATCGATGCGAGATTGGACGGATATTAATAGCTTTTGTTTGATATACCACGGCTTTCCCCCCTGAACGTCGGAAATGGCTCTAGCAATTCTTTGCAGATTCGTCGAAATATATTCGACCGTTAACTGCACATTTTGTAAGCCTCATGGCCACTCATAGCATCCTTTGTACGCGCCTTCGTTGACACACTGAGTCGTATTAAAGAATGAATCGTCTCCCTAGCTTGGTCGTCATAACGCTGAACAGCGTCCATGACGTCTTGACTTTTATCGGTGTTTATAACACTCAAAGCACTGAGGACCTTGCCAATCTCTGCGCGATATTTATTCAGCGTCAACTAGAAGTGGGAGGCTTTCTCACCAAGTCTCTGTTGTGACATCTCGTTTATATCAGGAAGCCGATCATTGAGCGATAATTGTTCCACCATGGGGGTGAGGAGAATGCTCGGAATCTTCACGTCAGATGCCCTACAGTCCAAGCCAATCCCCACTTTAGCTAGCACTGCGGAAAGTCTGGATGAGTTGTCTAAAAGGTAGCAAGCATCTGTTGGGATGGTAAACAGAATGCCTAAGAAAGCAAAGAAGGTGACTAGGAAAAGCTGAACTGAAGAAGGCGGCATCGCAGGGGCGTAGGGGAATATCGCTCGGAAATGTGTGAACAGGCAATATCAAGACTTTTAAATGAATTCTTGATATTGAACTGTTGACGTTATCAAGAGTCGAGACCGTCGCGTAATATCATCCATACTCTCACATACTCGTACAGTGGTGGTTCAGCTCAAAGCCCAAATTGCTGCTCGCATCTCGCTTCCTAGGTTCTGGTCATACCAGTGTGTATGATTTTAAGCGCCCTAGGAATATTAGGGAGGTTACGCTGATTGTGATCGTTGGACCAGGAGGGTCCACATTTTCAGGTCCCTATCACGATGGCCAGACACGCGTTAAAACATCGAGCACTGGCTTATGTAATAAGTGTGTCTGGGGTCACAAGAATGCCGTCTAATGCCTTCCGGTCATACCCATCCTCAAGGACAAGCACCATATTTATCTTACCATCAGGCTCTGCTCCATACCCAACGTACTTGTAGGCTGTGTCTGGGACGTACGCAAGGATGGATTCATAGTAACTCGATTTGTAGTTGACTTCCGTGTCCAATTCATCTCTGGGGAATTGAGAGCGTATTTTCTGGCGGTTCAGATTATATCCCTTCAATACCATCTCTGTGACACCAGCAAATCAGATACAAAAAAAAAAAAAACATGACACAGCTTATCAGTACACTCCAATCAGTGATCTGAGAAAGGTTGGTAGTACGTATATCAAGGATGGGTGAGCGAGGTCCCGCACTGAACAGTAAAAATGAAATGGACGAACCCAAAGTGGTCACGAGGTGAGAACTACTACTGTAAGGTTACGCTTCGATGTTCAGGCGCATTCAGAGCTATCGCTCACCGCCAGTCCGCCCCCTTGTAACACGTTATGCGGTGATGCGTTACTCTTCCGAAAAGGCAACCGAGAGGTCGGGAAAAGACCGCTGGGAGGACGTCCCTTCCGATCCACGCCCTCCGTGGGTTTACAGCACATCTGCGGGTTTGCGCCTCATCCTCATTCCAGGTGCGTACTCCTTCTACGAGCAGATACGCCGTATATGCTCAAGCATCTGGAAGGCATCCTACTTTATGCTGTGTTTCTCGCGGACTTCGGTGATCGGGAGCACGTCTTCATGCCCGTACGTCGTTGCTATGCTACTGCTTCGCGGACCAAGTCTGATTGTCATACTCAATCGTGAAGCCACGAAGATGGCTGCAGAGACAACGGGATGCATTCTTTACTATCACGCCCGAGGAAAGAAAGCTAGTTGAAACAACCACTGGCCCCAGGACACCGGCGGAGGATGTCGCTGTCACGTCAGATAGCTAGCACACTGTACCCAATCCAAAGGGACTTCTTGCGTTCTCACTTGACCAAATAATAATATAAAAGATAATGCCATAGAGTAGAGCACAGGTTCTAATGACGGTCAAGCCCTGATTCCTATTGAGACAGAGACTCGCGAGGAGTTTGAAAACAAACCTTGTCATGATAAACTGTGCAGCTGAACGATGCAGATAGCGACCGACGTATCTTCATCCGCAGCCACCGCCTCTCAGGATGAGGTCCAAAACACTAAAGGGCCAGGTGCGTTCAGGTTCGAGGGAGGTCCGTATACTGTGTATGATGGTACCCCTCTATTACAGCGGCAGACGCAGAACGCCACGCTCTTAAACGCACCTACTTGACTTTACTACCCCACACTCAGTTGGTGGAACTTTGCCTGGCCTTTGAAGCTCATTCTCCGCCCCACATTAAAAACTCTTTATGGCCAGTGAATCTCGCTGTCGCCGTCGCTGGGTTGCGGTCGCCTGCTCAAACTTCTCAGGAAACGGCAACCGATAATCTCTTTGTTCCGATTCTAAATGCTCCACAATCGTCAACTTCCTCTGACGCTACCGTCCAGTTGCCGCAGACGGAGGCACCGACTACCGGTTCCACTAGTGGGACACACCCATCGAGTGGCGCATCCAACCATGAAACACCCACTGCAAATGAATCACCAAGGCCGGAACAGGCCAAGCAAGCCGATGGCTCTTCTCAGCTCACTACGCAACCCTCGCCTTCTACGTCCTCTACACAATCCGCCGCAATTGCGCCATTACAAGGACCGTACCCTCATCTCTCGTACGGTTACCCCCAGACGCAACCGCTGCCAGCTTATCCACACACGCCCTACTACACCCCCTTTACTCACCCCCATAATTTCCCTCCCCATCCCTCGACACCGTATGTTCACACAGCTTATCCGCCATCGCAGCCTCCCTACCCTACTGGACAATCTCCTTTCCCCCCTTTCACGGGTGTCCCGCTTGCCCGCCACCCGCACGCTATCGGGGTAACGTCTGCAGAGCATGGTGGAATACCTGCTGATGACTTACCAAGTTACGAAGACATGCTTGTTGAAGCTTTAACGGATTTGAATGAGGCCGACGGCTCAGCGCCAAAGTCTCTGTTCACATGGATGGCATCACGTTACCCTTTACATTCCAATTTTCGACCATCCGCTAGCCAGGCACTACAAAAGGCGTTCAAGAGGGGGCGACTGGAAAAGGGGAGCAACGGCAAGTACCGCTTGAACGCCAGTTGGGATGGTGGCTCGGTACGATCAATGGCGCAAGGTCTCGCTCGTGCGGTTGCTGACATCTATTTTTACCAGACGTCTAAGCGCACGACACGCCGACCGCAAACTATTGGGCAGTCAGCGGTTCCAGCACCTCCTGGCGCCCCAACCTCCTCGCCTTTCACACACACCCCGCTTGCCCACGCCGCACGCGACGGGTTACCTTATAATTCATCATCACCTGTTCTGGGCGCAACACAAGGCAAACCTCCACACTACCCCGTTTACCCCTATCAATACACATCTGGCGGTGCGTATCCAGGGTACGCGCTGTCAGAACCACCTCCGGTATCGAAGGGCAAAACACCCGTTGAGCCGGTGACTACTCCCGCACAAGAACCTGCAGGGGGGAATGATGCGGCTAATGCAGACGTCGAAGAGGGCAGCGATGCCTGGGAAGCAGCTCAGACTATTCTGAAGGCGATCAACTTTGGCTCGCTGTTACAGGCGTCAGTGGCAAAGCCGCCGGTGCCTGCCGTTAGTCCACTGTCACCCTCGGCATCCTCGGCACCCTCGGGCTCCACGGTAGCTGTACCTGATAGAACACCAGTACCTCCCGTCACCGTCAATGATAACGCAGCGGCTGGTCCAATTCAGGTTTTATCAAATCGCGACCGGGCCTCACTTCAAGCTCAATTGGCGCTGCTCGCTGCTCAGCTCGCGGAGATAGCTGAAGATACTCTTGCGAGTGATTTGAACGTAAACCGGTGTGCTGAGGAATGTAGTAATCTAGCAGGGGACGAAGAACAAGGACAGGACGAGATCTAGTTTACATACGATCACGTGTACCTTATTGGGTTGAGTTGACGTTGAGCGCAAAGTTAGACGTCGCGTGACGTGAAGCATGGCGTGAGAGTCTAAAAGTGGAAGTGGGCTTGAATTCGATCCACCGCCAACGTCGTCAAGAGGCTATAGTGCCTTGAGAGTGTACGACCCACTGTACGACCACTCCAACTCCGAGGCGAATGCTCCGCGACCGGTAGGGGGTGGGCGGGATAAAACCCATAATGCAGGGAGACTAGCCGAGGCGCGCCGGTGAAAGCAAAGCGCCTAGATCTGAGATGAATCGAATTCCCAAGCTAAACTCAATTTATAGAACAAGCATGTCTTCATCACAGAAGTCCCGGTTCAAGTTCACGCACGCACGCTTTGCCGCCCCGCTTGTCTTTCCCATCTACCGTCTTCCTTTCTCTCTCGTTTACCCTTGACCCCGGACGACTTTGCAGCTTGTAGCTTGCAGGGTGTCGCTCTGTCAACACTTCCTTCGCTGCCAGTGGGCTCAGAACACATCGATCTGTCGCTCCACTTGGCAGCGTCGGTGCCGTCCTCTATCTCCATCCATGCGACAAATAATGCCCACACCACAGCTCATAGCATCCGCCCTGGATGCGCTGGCCGTGTGCGTCCCTATTTCTTTCTCAGAGGTGATGTGCTGACAGAGAGGCTTCATCCCGGCGGTATTTAGCGGCCGTTACAGTATCGCATGTGTGTACGTTCCTCTCTTGCCGTCAGGGTTGACCAATCATGGCTCGTTTCTAGCTGCCTGTGCGTTTCTCCTCTGAGGTTTTTATGTCCCGTCAATATCCTGACGATTGATTTCCAAGATGTCGTCTGCTTCTACGATTGGATTATATCGTTCGTCGAATCTTGACGCTTCATTTGACCTTTTTGACACTCAAATTGTGAATGCTTATTTTGACTTTGGTGATTAGACTGGACCAGGAAGTCGCCTTTGTAAGCGCATGTCTTCGTCTTCTTTTCTCAAGGCGTTGTAATTTGTTGGCTTACAGATATACCCTGCTCCGTGGAATGCTGTCAAAGGCGCATATCTATTTTGCCGCTATTGGCCACTGGTCGTCGCACCGTTCCACCTCTGGGGTTTTATCGGCAACCATGAGCGAGGCGTTTGCGAGACACACTACCACGTTCTTTATGCTTGCACCGTACCTACGGTGCGCTCGCTCCTGCTTCCCGTCTAATCTTTCCTCACGCTCTGATTTTAGATGTTGTCCTCACAATGTAAGCATGGCCAGGCCCACCTGCCTTATAAGTTGTTATTCACACTCGTGTCTGTCAGTCATTTTGATGTTGCGTACCTACGCATTCACTGGGAGGAGAAGAACGATTCTCGCCGCTCTTTCGATCACCTTCTTCAGTCTTGTCGGTGTTGCTATTTGGGTGATGAGCACACAGTTAACCCGTCTGTTCCGAAGACCTTCCTTAACAAGGTGCTTTTCTGACTCTTTGATGTACCACAGTGTCAGCCTTGTTTCTTATCGAAGAACGGAGTGCCTGCTTTGCCACTTCGGACCAACCGGACTTCAATGTAGTTCGGACGGTCGGTGCTTATCACTTAGGAGTGCGTCGAGGACTTTGGTGGCACGCTTATCTGTATACTAATGTATTTATATTTATCGGTCAGATGGTCTCCGTAAGGTGTCATTTGTCATTTGCTATCACTTTGGCTAAAACCAGGCCTCTCCAAGTTGCTCTCGGCCATTTTTGATTGCCTCAACATGTTCTTGGTGATTTGGGTGAGTCTGACGACCGTTACCCTGTCTACGTGGACGATGACCGTGGTAAATTGGTATAGCATTGCTTTCAGCAGCGTGGTACTTTCGGCCCGCTAGGCCAGAGTTTCCTGAAACAAGGCAGGTCTCGATCTGCCCAATGCGTTGCAGTCTGTCATTGTTTATTTGGTTCTGGTCACAGGGATACTCGTCTACGTTATCATGACAGCCTTGAACGCGTTGACGATTGGGACTTATTTCAGGTCAGTAGTCATCAATGACCGTGATCCCGTGATCAATTGACCCGGTCTTGCCGTAGCTCGAATCTGTTGCATCAAGGCGTTGGTTCTTGGTTTGCGTATATTCTACCCTCCGCTTTGGTGATTGGTCCTTCTCTCCCCAGTTATGTCCGCTTTGTTGACTATTCTCTTTTTAGACATGTCGGTTGTACGTGTGACGCACTCTGCAGAATTCTTGCTGGTTCAAACATACTGTTTGCTTTTTTTTTCAGAGTGCTGATGCTGCGCCGGAAAGCGTCTCCGACAGAGTCACAACTGCATGTCCAGTATTCGCACATGGTCGACGAAGCCCTCGAAATGGTGGAGTCGTCGCATCCTGAGACATCAGAGGATTTCATGCCATCCTCCTCAACTGTTCAGCCTTGATGCGCCTGGGAAAGAGGCGTACCACGACGAACACACGAGCTGGAAGTAGCGTTTGATTGGAGAGGCACCCTTGTGTGGTACTGCAGCCGGTGGCCGTCGTACATGACAACAAGTCTGTCGGCGGGCACCGTGTGCAGTGCTTTGCAAGTCCCAGCTTCCCAATGAGCGCGGCATTTCCAGCTGGAGGATCATGAAGGTGCGAGAGACATGACATGTGGTGAAGTAGAAACCATACTGACGATACAGAAGAAATGTGCCAAAGTACGGAAATGGATAAGGAAACAACAAATTGTTTCATGCATGTATCCCAATCAGGTCCGGTCGCGCAGAAAGTAAACCCCGCCGATCGCTGGCTCAATTGATCTTCAAGAGCTCAACTTCGAAGCGCAAAGTGGAGTTGGGTGGGATGACGGGTGGGAACCCGCGTGCTCCGTACGCCTGCAGACGTTTCAAAACCGCTTGTACCCTCAATGTGAAGTTACGTACGTAGTCAGGCGTCACTGTAAGGATTGCTTTTTGACCGAGGGAAAGTTGGGGAACGCCTGATGCAACATCAACAAACCGTCGAACAGTAGGACGGGCGATGTATGGTGTACCTTCGTCCCATCCTTTGATGACTTGGCCAACGCCGATCTTCGTCACGAATGGACTATTCCTAGAGACTCTATCAGCGAGTGTGAGGACAGAAGGGATGGAGAGACAAACCGATCTCTACTGGAATCGAACTTCTTTCCATCGATGAGAGTCCCAACGTAGTGAATCGTGACGGTATCTGCAATGTAGGTTGAGAAAAGGACGAAGACGAGACGGGAAAGAAGATCATGCCGCCGCGTTTAGGGAAAGTCTGCCCATCGCCAACTGTGATAGATTCGACGGTAACGCCCTGTAGACGAAGAGTGTGATGGAGGGGGTAGGGAAGGAAACGATAGGGCTTACCATGATGAGAATGCGACAGCTGGGGGCTGAAGATGACGATGAGGAGAGTTTATATAAGAAACAGGGCCGGGGCGTGGTGGCTACAAGGAGAGATCTCGATTCGCATTTGGTGAGATCGTTCAATCGACTTTTGTCTGGAACTCGGCTTATCGATTGTCGATGCGATAGTTTTGCATGTGCATCGATAACTGCTATTCCGTTTAACGCTTAACGGCCACATCTTGAGCCCGAGTGTACACACAGAACGAAGGCTCTCACTTATCACGCAGATCCAACACTTAAACTGATTCAGATTCGTAGAGTTCGTTTGGTCAGTGCTCGTATCTGTCGCCGACATTGGAAATCCTTCGACCAAATCCACATCAAACAAACTTAAGCAGGCATTTGCTCAACCCCGGCGTGACCTGATAAGCGCGCACACGTGGCTGACCAAAGGGCGCTTCGCCTCGTCGACCCGCGTGACGTCTTTAACCATGGTCACCAAATCAAGATGTACAATATCCCATCGAGCGGTCCCGATTTTCGTCCTAGCAGAACGCATGTTGCCTATCATCGTCGCCGGTGACGACTCTCGCTGACGTCCTTCTTGTTCTGGATCTCACGCAGACCACGGTCGGTCGCATGCCTGCCCTCCACGCAAGGCATGGGCTTTGCGGACTATGACCTCTTGCCGTCATTCACACTACTTCGTGTCGCAGGAAACTGCTTCCGAAACGAAACTACCGTTAATGCGCCGTGCTCTAGGTATGATGCAACCGGGTATAGTTGTGTCCAGCCTGAGACGCACCCCCCTTCTTCACAATGCCCAATGCCTTGCCGAGACATTCCCCCTTTGGTCCGGACTACAGGTCTCCGTGAATCAATTCAAGATAGGAGCGGTGGGAGTGCACCTCTGGGAGTTTTGGTATCAGAGTTCGCGATCAGGATCCGAACAGATCGTCCCCCACGAGACCACCGTCGTGAATCTTCTTGCCTCGGCAAGGCAATATCGCTAACATGCAGGAGGAGCTCTTCTTCAAACTTCGGCCACAACCTCGGTCGCTTCACCCCATACGGATCCACGGAACATGGCACAGGGTTCTCGCCGACGAGTCGCTCGAATCTCCGCCCCTGATTATCCGTTAATATCTCTTCTGCTGCCTGCAGGTGGCCCCGGGCAAACCCGAAGGAGACATGTGCGGGGCCCCTTGCCAACTCCCCAAAGCCTTGTGACCAACATCGATCGAGGACGTTCCCTTCTCCAAACATATGTTATGCAATCCCAGAAAAAGAAATTGCGAACCCGGCGAGGCGAAGCGCCCGTTGGGGTGCACGTACGCTATCTATGCGTACGGTGGTCTTCAAAATGAAGTCTTAGCTCCAGACTGACGGCAATGTAGAGCTTCTAGATGTGCCTCGATAAGTCTTCCCCTATCCCACACTTGAGTCAGGGCTACTGCAGGATTTCGACTCCCACACCCTCTCGCTCCCGGCAAGGCCGCAGATTAATGTTTTTCGTCACCCCCACCCCCACCCTCGTTCCCACCCCGGTGGTGATGTGACGGTACTATCTCCTTAATGACAATGATCGCCGCCTGCCCACCAGCGATCTTCTTGGGCACAACTGGGACGCATTCCCGGTTGAACTCGGATGACTTCGTGCACAGACCTTATCGCAGTTGCTAGCGGGGCCTGTAGATGAGAACAGAGGCCACCATACACGAGGTGTTACGACCTCTTCCTGCTGCGCGATGGCCAGAATGCCCCAGACTTTCACCCCAACCATGCGTGCTTCTCCCCATCTCTGCTCAGCGTTCTGCGGATCAGCCGCCGCAAGGTATCATCGTTATTTCGGGTTCCATGATGCGTACGCCCATAATAACCTTGATCCCGGTGCCGGCACGATCGCCCACTGGGTGGCGTATCTCCGCGCGATCTCTCACCCCTCTTGCATGCGTGGGCACCAACGACTGTTCCAAATGACGAACGAGCAACCGCCCCGAGCTTACGCTTAATTTACTGCGTACCTCCTTCTCGGCACGTTCGTGAGAACGTTTCCCCCCCTACTCCACTCCCGCAGCCGCATTGGACGTGGGCTCTTGCCTGTCGACTATATTTCTTGTCTACACACCTGCTATCTGTCTGCGAGTCTTTGCTGTTCAATCTACCGAATAAAACTCGTTACATACCTATCCTCTAGGGCAACTAGAGTACCTCGACACCATCCCACGCGTGCATAGGCTGTGTGAATCCATGAGGACAACCTTAAACACGCCCTGACACGTTGTACACATGTGGTGCACTCGAACGCTCTTTGTGATAAGCTTCAATTGCCCAACCCAGACGAACTATAACACATTTTACTGTGACATCAACGTGTAAAGGTCACTCTGGTCTTCCGCGCGCAAGTGGGATTTCCTACCAAGTTCCAGGGCTATCGAAAAGCCAGGCCTGGTGGTGAATTACGACAACTCCTGCGTCTAGATAAGTCATAAACTGATCGAATCGTACATGCGCGCTCCTCGCAAGGCCCACGAGAAACGTTACAAGTTTGGTGATTATGGTCATGGAACTCATGGTGTTGGGATGGGAGATGCAAGATGCAAGGCCACTGTGACCATCGACCAGATGGTGGGCCAAGTAAATGATGCTTCAAGCGATTTCGTACCTCCACCAGGAGGCATGGGACTGTGTAGAGATACTGCCTGGAGGAGGTACGAAACAGCCCGTCTACACAAGTTAAACGTGTAGTTGAAGCAGCAAGCCATTCTGGTAAGCCTTTCAGCGTTTGCACCACTGTAGCGTGCGTTCGTTCGCTGTCGTTCACAGAACTGCAGAGGGTTCATGGGTAGAGGGGGGAGACAAATGATCGTGTCCTGGGGATCGTTTCAAGTTCACAAGCAGCGCCAAACCGGCGGAGACGTCGAACTATGCTCAACAGATTTTGGCTTTGGGCTCCGCATCCGCCCTTGATTGTTTTACAGGTAGTATATATGAAGATGCTTCCAAGGCATGAGTGCGCCAGTTGCCAAGAGGGGCTAATAAAAGGGAAAGGGAAAGGGAAAACTGAAACCACGTAAAATAACACGCGTTTCTGCACGCGCTGGACATGATGAGATCGGAGACACAAGGACGCGGGCCATCGACGAACCACGCCGGGATAGGGAAAGGGGATTGCGGACTGCGGCCCCGGCCGATCCCGGCACGGTCACTTGACGACGTACCTCTAATCCATAGAACACGCATGCCGCCATTTATGGAAGGCTTTGACCGACGCAGCGCAACAGTGCCCAAACGCCAGCTTATTTGCAAAAAAAAAAGTCATGGGTAGGCGCCTCAGACGCCATGACGTTGACGTTAGGGCAGAGGTTGGGGGTTGCGCACAACCGCCCCCCACCCCCGCGCGTCGGTGCCTTATCGGCCAACCCTGCAGACTGACGCCAAACTGACTGATTGACAGACAGAAAGGTTCAAGACGGCCTGAATTTACCCTTAAAATATTCAACGCCCGGGCTCTCTCTGGGGTATGGGGATACGGTACGTGCGAGTGGTTGACCGGTCAACCACCTCGTGCGGCTTGTCCCGAGGCAAAAAAAAAAAAAAAAAAAACAGTTTCAAAGTCTAGAACGCCTTACACAATCGCTATAATGGAAAGTCTGTACAACATGTCTATTTATACTATCTATATCTCCTGCCTCAGAAACCAAAAAAGAAAAGAGGGGATGAGAGAGGAGGAGTAACCGTGGAGATGAGCATTGGTGATGCGGCTTTATTTCCATTGCCGGGGTGCTCCCCCAGTGTTTCGTTCTGATTCTAGGGTTGCCCGATGGCCCGGGGGTGGTCCAGAACGTATCACTGCCCGTAAGGGGTGAGGGGACGGGCGCTTCCGGGCCTGTGTGGGGGTACTGATCCATTCGCAGATCAAAGTGAACAAAGCGGTGTTTAAGATCGTCCGGCAACAAGGTGCCAAGCACTGACGTCGTGCCCCCCCCCCCTCCCCCAAAATTGTGTGTGTCTGGACTGGCGATATTATTGACGTATGTGCCACTTAAGGTTCCAGCCAAGGGACGTGCGTGCAACAATGGCGCGTGGGCCGGTGGGTGTTCGCGGCGCGGCCGGGTCCATTCCCATGGAATGGAGCGTTCGAGGGAATGCACAGGAAACGATCGGGCCAGTGTAACGAAATAGAGAACAATCCGAGGAAAAATCACCCCCGAGTTCTGCGAGTGAGGTCAGGGACAAGGCTGGGTCTAGACGCGATGTGGGGCCGGTTAAACAAGTGCCATGACAGTGGTGATTGGAATGCCCATCCCCGAGTCCAACAAACCCCGCCCGATGTTACCGTCACCCTCTAAAATGTGCTCAGGCCTCAGTGATCGAGCTACGGCCTCGACCAACGACTATTAGTGACGGGATCACGGCGCGGTCATCCGAAGGGGGGTGGAGGACTTTGAGGGCCGACATTTTGATGTTTCGTTCGCATCTGTTTGGTCGGATCAGGTGCCTTCTCAAAACCGCACCTTGCACCAACAAGACCAGACCCGCGCCATCATCTTCGCCATCATGAACTAAGCAAAAAGGATACGCGGAGCGGAGACTGTGATCATCGCTTGCGTCATACCCCATTTTCGGTGAGATGGGGGGCGCACTGTATTGATCTGGCGCGCGCGCGTGCACCCCCCAGATGACAGCCTAGTCGGGCTTCGTATACGCTTGCCCTGACCGTCTACGATTTCTCGGGAATAGACCGAATCTAGAAAAAAGCAAAAAGTAAACGCTCGCGCTTGCGCTCGTGAATACGTTAGCATGATCCTGGTTCTTTGGTCACGAGGCTTGTTTACTGTAGCTTTTTTGCTTGCGCACTCCACAGTCAACAATGGCACTCCGGTCATCCAAACTTTGTGGTCCAGACAGGGCCCACAACGCCAGCCGCCCTAATGACGACAAGGGGGGGTTCGCTATTTCGCGCTCTCCATTACATGGGGTCCGGCGTACAACAAGCGCAGGTTCTCGCTTATTTGCGGGGGAGGGTCGCAATACAGTACCTTAAGGGCATTCGAATCGCTTCTGGCGTTTAAAATGTCTGTCGTCATCGTGCGCAGAATTCCCGTCTTGGCTTTCCATTGACTCGGAATCGGAATTGGGGGGGCTTTTTTTCTTCGTTCCGCGACGTTGGCCAGAACTAAGTTACAATACCAAGACCATCAAATGGAACACAATGAAGTAGCTTGAGTGTCGTTCTGGTTCTCTGCATTTGAGGAGCGCGATGACCAAAGTTCCGACTTGCCACATTGGGCACTGGACTTCCTCGCCTTCGGCTAATTTCTTTAGTTGGGGTATCACTCGCTATGTTTTTAGTTACTGTACAGGATCCTTTGGGTCTTGTCTCGCTTCCTGCCGACTCGAGTAGTTTGGGTTCGTGTCCTCACCCGAATCTGGACGGTGTCTCTTCGTTCGACGTGATGACATTCCAAGTTATGTTAGTTCCATATTGTGACTTGACGACATTCATTGTACAATAGCATTGTAGCACCTTCGATTTGTCGGGAACATCTGACATTTGACATGTTACAAACGACATCAGCAGGTTGTGTCAATTGCCAAGTATGAGAGTATTTGATTGAATCGTACACACACAAACGAACTTGCCAGAACTAACCCCCCCATTAATAACAGATTAAGACCACGTCCAAAGAGATGGAAACCCCCAGTAAAGGAATCGCATTATTGCCAACCGAAGTAACAAAAACCACCTCACGAAAATGGCAGAGGGAAAGAGAAATCCAGACACCAGAAATGAATAGCGTGAAAATCCAGGGTAACGTACGAGGTATTGGTACAAATAACACATAAGCGAAGTCTGGTAGTACATGATATACAAAGTGCGAACGAACAGGACCCAAGTAGAAAAAAAAGTAACTTGATAATATGAAACTTTTGAGGAGTCGCAGAGGCAGAAGGAATCGCGGGACGAGCGACAATGACACGGGCACGAGACGGTCTTGAAGATTCGGGATGCGAAGGAGGAAGAGCATGATGGGTGCGAAAACGATATGCGAGGTAGATGCGCGCGATGAGATGATAATAGGAATAAGTAGGCGTCGGCGCCGGCGTGTCATAAATTGGTCATGAAGTGCTCGTATGGGAGAGGTATCTTGCAATTGTGGTATGAATGCGACGATGAAATATGGTAGATGCGACAAGTGATGTGAAGACGATG
The DNA here is from genome assembly GCA_025766275.1 of Lactarius indigo. NCBI lineage: Eukaryota > Fungi > Basidiomycota > Agaricomycetes > Russulales > Russulaceae > Lactarius > Lactarius indigo. The sequence goes on along the minus strand of JAFKAC010000005.1, from coordinate 1,146,337 downwards.
GAGAAGAAGGTGGAAGCCAGGAAATGAATTAGCGTCGCTCCTTGCCAGGGAAGAGAAACAGGCGCTTGAGTTGCGGCTGGACTTCTACTTCCGTCTCCACAACAGTCGCCACGCCATCAACAACGCGGCGTTCGTAGCGAATTTCTTTTCGAGGGGGCATAGGCATCACAGGATATGTTGTCATGTTGTCATACGACCAGGAACGAGCTATAGATAGAAAGTCAGAGGCATGTAAAGGGAAAGAACATTTGTACCAAACTCACTCTCAACACAAGGTCGTTTTGTAGTCGGCATCGAACACGGCTGATGGTGAGCAGGAGGTGCATCCATCACGTCGCTTCCACTCTCAACACTAATTTCGCTGCCTTGGCGACTCAGCGGACTCCGCATACAGCTGCGCGTTGAAGACGAGCGCCAACTCGACACAGAGGCACCGTCATTCGAGAAGGAACTTGCCGACGATGCCTTGAGCTTCACATCGGGAACCAAAAGCTTGCCCTCTGCGCCAGGTTTGAGAATGCTTTGCTCACGGCGGCGGGCGGGTGCAGGGAATGACTGTGCTTGCGGAGCAGAGCCGGACAGTGATGGCCGTGAATCAGACCGCCTTGAGAACGCGAGCGCGTACTTAGAATACAGATCGTCCGATGTATTCGCGCGAGCGGCGGAAGTAAGTCGGGAAGCGCCAGCAGAAGGAACAGATGCAATCGGGGTATTGTTCTCGCCGATGGTCGAATAAACGCCAGTGGAGCGATGAGGGGAAGCAACAAAAGAACCGTAAGCTGCTGGGCGCTCATCACGGCTAGTATGATTCGAAGTCGAGACGGGAGCGTTGGGGGAGGCTAACGAATAAACTGATGACCTCCAAGAGTCAGAACCGTCAGTCCAGCCGGGAATGGGCTTCCGTTCCTTTGGTCCCTGCCCAAAGGCCCATACAGTCCTCCCAGAATCAGGACGAGAGCAGAGAGTCTCTTTGATGCGGCGAGCGGCCATCATGACGCCACTCTGATAGTTATTATCAAAGTCAACAGCATCCTCCCGAGATTCCTCATCAAGAATAGCGGGCCGTGGCGGAAGAGGGGGGAAATCGTAAATCCGGGCCAAAGCGGCGATACTAGGACTCATGGTGGGGACCTCAGCTGAGAAGGGATTGTGCTCGCTAGCAAGCGTACAACCTTGAGACTCGGGAGAAGTGGAGGGACTGGAAGAATCCGAATCGTCGATGATAGGAGGAATTGTGCTGAAAGAGTTGTGTGGGACAGGGGGTAGAGGAGGGGAACCTCGAGGATCGCGATCGGGATTGTAGTCAAGAGACAGACCACCGTACATGGTATTAAGATCCTCAAGACGGCACTCATCTGAACAGTATAGAGGCGTCGGATTCTGGTCAATGACCGTCCGGTGCTTCAGCGCTACAGGGACGACCGAAGGAAGAACGGGAAGGGTAGGAGAAGTTCCTTCCCGTTTTGAATCCGAACGCTTTATCGCGCCATTCGGATTGACACGACCAGTACCACGAACGAGGCCGCCACCGCCCTTCTGACGAATGGTTCCTGTGGTACGGCGGGTCTGTCGAGGGGCAAGAGGTTGCTTCGGATCTGTTCAACAGTATGAGATCACACAGGGAAGGTTAAGGGGAAGATATGGACAAACCGGATGCAATTGGAGATGAAGGAGGGGGCGCGGGGATTGGGGTAGGGTTTGAAGGCTGTTGGGTAACTGGGACGAGGTATCGCTTTGGGAGAATCTGTCTTGAGCAGACGGGACACCAAGAGGTGTCGAGATGGTTCATGGCGGTAGATGTGGGGTATGAGAGAGGGGCAGGGAATTGGGGGATGGTTGGAGGCGAAGGGATAGAACTGAAAGGGACGAGTTAATAAGAAGGAATGAAGAAAAGAGGGATCGAGACCGACCTTGTCTGTCCAGTCGACAAAGGTGAGACAGTGAGGAAACGTGGGAACAGCGGGACGACCAGAAGAGTTGGGGAAGAAAAAAGGGAAATGGAAGGAAATGGACGTATTTATATTGATCGTAACTACTCGCCGACTCCTCGGTCGTGCCTGCCACAACACCGGCTCTGTCCCCCCGACATTTTTCCCCGTTTCCCGTTCAACTCGCCCCCTCTCCGCGTATCTCGGCATCCCCATATACAATCGTGGATCATGATCTTGACTCGCCCACCGCCCGACTCTCCTACACCCTCTCCCCGCTCCTCTCCCTCTCCTTTCTTCCCCAGGTCACAAGTTCACACCCTGTCATCTGATTTCCGATGCCTCGACAGACCCGCCTCACACACAATGCCCAAATGTCACCAATCACACCATCTCAGATCTCAAGATCTATCCATCTCTACTCTGGATCTCCCCTCATTCCCCCCCCCCCCACCTCACATTCATGCGCCTCACCTCGCCTCACCTCCCCCGCATTGGGCGCAGCACCAGATACACTCAAAGTTCCCATGTGCCTATATCGTCTGACGGTCGCCCGCCTGTCCCATGTGCCTCACCTGTTCCGTTTCACGGGACCATCTACATCTGCCTACTCCAGCTCTGACCTCCCCGACAACATCTGAATTCCTTCAATGGCACATGTTATACTTCCCCGAGTCGTGTCTCTCTGTTATCCCGCCGTGCCTCGTGGCTCTTTCGCCCTGTCATCGATAACCTTGATTCTCCCAACTTTGTACGAAAGAAGTAATCCGCTCGTCTGCGACTATATCCTGATCTTCCATTCGGCCGACCCTTCACAACTCATCGCCGACATGTAACACTTAATTTAATGTCGTTGTACATAATATTTCGGCTCTCGTCGCGAATTCTGCAGCGTCCGCTATCTCTGCTCCGTGCACATCGATTTCCATGAGGCGACATTCTTTCTAGCTTTCACTATCACTTATCACTATCCCCATACCACGTCCTTGAGTTGAGAGGTTTTTATCCCTTGTCCTCCTGTGGAGAGTGCCGAGGTGGCCGGCGTATCCCGTTTCATGATGTTTTTGCCAGTTGCCTCTCGATCCCTCTTCTCGCTGCCGTCACGTCTACCAAAACACCATCATCAGGACATGCGTTTGAATTGGCCCGTCAAAACGCATTGGTTTGCCAATCAACTGCTCAGGTCCTTTTTTTTTTGTTTGCCGTGTTTGTGTTCCTCGGTCCGCGGGCTCCCGTTTTCTTGGGTCTGTTTTGATTATTCGGGCAAGGCTCCGGCAATCGCCCATGTTTCTTGTCGGCCGTCGTCCCTCACTTATGTCAACTATCATGGGACTGCTGGCACCGACTCGGATGGTTGCATCGGCCTGACAAGGCTGGCCTTGGCATCGAGAAACGAAACCCATTCTAAACTTCGTGTACTGGCGGTAGGCCTTTAAGAATAGCCTGAAAAAAAAGACTGAGGTCAAAAGGTTTTGCGTGGAATTTCTCCGCTATGATCCCGCGGCCCCGAAATCCGTCTCCTTCTGGTTAACGCTCGCGTTTTTGCCGACGTGGTTATCGGCATTTCCCTCCCCACTTCTTACCCGCATCCGGTTGCTACCCCTTCTGCGTGAGTTGCCGTACGCCCCGTTGAGCGCTTGTGGACAATTACCCCGCATGCGTATCTGCCACGCCACACTCCGAGCTTCTCACATCCCAATCGTCTGCGCTGACACTCTCTGAGGGCTGATCAGTCAGATGCCCCTGCCCGATCCCCGTTCCCGCGCTTCCGATGTCGGCCTTGCATCCGATACGTGCTCGTCCGTGTCCGTGTCAGTCCGCCCAACTATGGTCACCCCAGATAGGTCGTTGTTCAAAACGCCACCTCCACGGTATGTTCTCAGGACAGTTGGTCCGGACAGCTCAGCAATTGTTTCCCCCCCTACCCCCAGTAGTGTTCGGAAGAGGTTCCGGTGTGCCTGGCGTTTTTTTGCCCACCAATAGCACTGCTAATAGCAACAACCTCAATTACTCGCGACCTCTTAAACAGACGTTCCGTAGAATGGTATGGAACCGCACTGTTCTCCTGTGGGGTCGTGCGGTGCATTACATCCGCTGCCAACGCCACTGCTCAACTTCTGAGACGAAACACCATAATAAGCGCCTACTTTACCCCACATTGGCTGAATTGCCCCCACACAGCTCCGCAAGTATTTCGGGTGCCGGCGCGAGCTGCGGCCCCCACAGAGGATAATCCATTATTTTCCCATGCACCGGTCAAAGTGCGGTCGTGGTAATAATCGCAAATGCCGCTCATTCCTGGTGAAAGCCGAAGTCCGCACATCAAGAATGATTGAGCTCGCAGATGGGCCATCAGTGCGGGGGTATCATTCATCGCTGTGTCATAACTGCTGAGGTACAGGCGCGGAGATTGCAAATGCGCCGAGCCCTGGTTGGTTACTGTAACAACCTGTGAGTAAGCTGCCCTCCGACTTCTGTGCTACGCACGCAACCAGCTTGTCCAGTCAGGTAGTCAGGTACTCCCGCCTGAAACAACGCCATGGATTGCCCCATTCGGGCACCTTTACTGTGTCTCAAGAGATTTCCGTTGCGAATATACTTCCCACGGTTGGGTCACATCATTAATTCACGTGGTGTACACATATGGAGTTGGATGCACACACGGTATACACTACGACACACGCGAGGAGTGAGGCCCAGTGAGGCACAGCGAGGTGGGGCTTGCTGCCTCACCACGTTCAGTCCCAAGGTTATGCTTTGCACAAGTTACACGTTGCTCCTCATCTCTTTGCCTCGGACCTTTCTGCCATGACGTTATAGCTGGCTTTGACGTCGACAGTTGGCCGAGTACGGTAGAAGCTTTCAGGAGGAGAGACTGCCGCATGTCAACAGGGGAGGCTTCGCTCCCAATATGGGGACAGTCCTTCCTCCTTCGTCTACTTCGCTTAGGAAGGAATGAGATTGTCACTACGCCCCTCTGCTTTGAGAGCCGTTGGAGCCTTGATAGTGCTACGTGGTATGTTCTCACTTCTCAGCTGCCCCTCGCAAGCAGCACGTAACCCCTCCGCGGAGGAAATAATTTATCCGATCTCTGACGCCGGCCAGGCGTTGCATCGGGTGAACTTGTATAGTCGATCGATCAGCTCAAAGTGAAGACACTTGAGTTGGGGCTGGGTGGTCACCATGATCATGCATTACCATGTAGCGCTTGCCTGTGATATGTAGATGTATTTTGCCGCCCATAGCGCCGGACCTCACACACACACACAGCTAACAGCCACGCACGCTCGAAGGCATCACGGTTAACCTTTATCGGTCGATCACTCTCGCTGGCCGGAGCTTGATTGGAGTGTCCAATGTGTGTTGTGGCATTAGTGGCGCGTCCACATGCTCCATCATCGCTGTCTTCGAGTCATCTGCGCAAGGGGCACCCCCCTTTTCTTCCATCCGAGAAGTCGAGCTCGCTGCTTGTTTTGGGCAGTGGCGGCTAATCGCGAGGTGCAAAATGTGCAGATCGTAGTAGATCCTTGATCGAGTTGCTACAGCTCTACTCGGGGCGTCTACGTTTCGGCTACGAATGTGATCAAAGATAGATATCACGTTCTTGGATAGCACTCCCTGCCGCCCCCCCTTGGTGGGGGTTCCACATCAGCTGTTTCGCCGCGCGACAAAGGTTCTGTCTTCCAAGACTATAATACAACAAAGGATCACCTTAAAAGGATTTGTCGTCGAGGCCGATCGTCGTGTTGTTCCACTTCGGACTATGCCGGACTCGTTTCAAACAATCTCGGTCCGGGCTACCACACAGAGCATAGCAAGCCTGTATTGTTGTCCTTTGTTCCTCTGGCCAAAAATCTCACCTCTCACCAGATCTAACCTGCGGCTCCTCACAGTATCCGGACTGTGGGGCGGGCATGATCTTCAAGTTGTAACCATGTGAATTTTTGTCGCAAAGCCCCGAGCTCCGAGAAAATTGGCATTTGAGCGGAGCTTGCTCTTGAGCTTGCCACTGTGGTCCACGCCTAGCTATGCAATTGAGTCCACCTTCGCTTTTTTTTTTGTGAAAAAAATTCTCTGATTTACCACATTGTGGCACATCTGGATGGGATGACAAGGCAGATGACAAGGCGGTAGCGACAAAAAAAAACTAGTGTCGGACCTTGCGTCGGACGGGCGGAGATTGCCAGAGTGGGATGAGCTAATCCTGTATGGGCGTTTCCGGCATGTGTTATGGTGCTATGAAGGTTTATTTACCGACTGCGCGGTCCTGCTTGATCAGTTTTTAGTTTAGCAGCTTATGTACATGAACTGGGCTATTGGGAAGACGCCGCTGTGTGCGGGGTTCGGAAGCTTCATTGATCTTGCCAGGTGAACGGCACCAGCCAACCATGGGTACAGTAACGGTAGCAAAAAGGGACGTGATTAATCCGACCGGCACGGTTGCTAAACAAACGAGGCATAGCGACAGTGAAAGTGTGAAATGAGCCCATCAGGGTGAGAACAAAGACAAGGTCGTGTGGCTGAAAGGAACCTATGCTTCTGGCGAGTCGTCTTGTTCGAGATGAAACGGTTGTGATGTGTGGGGTATAGTATGGCGTGGGGGTGTGGGCGACCCCATTGAAACTATGAAACTATGCTAAATGCGATGTTGAATGATAGTTGGTTTCATTGGATGCCGGATGGAGGGAATGAGCGCGCATCGCACGCATCGCCTTGTCTGAATGAGGTGAGGCGAGGTGAGTCGAGTACAGACTGCCTCATGATTCGCGAGTGCCTCCCTCCGGTGTCAAACAAGCTGCAGACTCCTGTATTCAGACTTCACTGGCACTCATCGGTGTGCATGAACGGGTCGCATGACCAACTAACATTTTCCTTGCGGCGTAAAATGAAAGGCAACTCTAGTGATAGGAGGGGGCCAGACCCTGAACAACAGGGTTTGTTGCGAGTGCCCATCCGCCTGTTTGCTGTGCAGCCAAAAGTAGTTCCGAGAGGCCGGACACGGCTGGAGTGTGGGGTGGGCTTGTATGAACGCCTCGAGGCGGACATTTCATAGCCATACACGCTCAGCACTCAATGATGGGGGGTTCCAGAATCCCTAATGAGATCACTCCATCGTGCGTGCATCATCAGCTGAGATGCAGAACATGTGGTGCTTTGTATGGAGCAGCATGCATATGTCCCGGGTCTGTCTGCGAACCGGAACGAAAAAGCAACGGGCCAACGCACAAGCTTGAAGTGTTGACGTGACTCGGAAGTGGGTTCCTCCATGACTCAAGTCGAACGTGTTTGTTTCTAAACCTGTGCGTGTTGGGGACGAGCCGAGGGATGTGGCGTTACACATGCGCGAATTGGGTTGCGCAATGTGGGGCACATGACGGCCGGCGCTACGCCAATGAGGAGGGCACTTGAGCCGACTGCGAAGACATAGGAAGGCGAAAAGTCGTGTTCGGGGGTGCGTTCACAGTTATCGAGTCAACATGGCGATAACACTACCCCCATAATCGGTGGTCATGAGACCTTCGCCGGATATTGCGTGTCCGGTGTGTAATCGAACGTGAATTTGGAAGGGCAGTGAATTTCTGAATCGGCGTGGCCGAGACTTCCAAGAGGCGCTCTTTCCCTGAGATAGTGGCAACAGCATACGCAACTCGTGTACGAGTACAGGTAGTAACAGTCATTTGGAGGCGGCGTTGTAGAATAGAATCCGTGTTACCAAATTACGCATGCACGCGCTGGCAGTCCCCGTCATCACGGATATGAACGAATGACGGGAAGCGCTTGACAATTGCGTGATGGGAGGAGGATGGCGCGAAACGTGATGAAAATTCGTAGCAGAGAAGTAAAAGTCGCCGCTAAAGCGTGAATGCAAAGATGGGACCCATATCGAGGCGAGGAAGGTTTCCGTACGAATAGAAAAAACAAGCGTAGGCTCAGGCCGAGTAGAAGAAGTGCTATCTTTGGACGTAAATGTAACTCCAAGGGGAGTGGATCGTTCAGAGAATGAGTTCTAACATGCATGAGAATGAGTACGCATATCGCGCGATAGGCTCACGGCATATTGGAAAGGTTCCGAGGTGTTTCGCCGCAGGAGGTAGGGTTCGCGAGGTCACCGGAGGCACGCAATCCAAGAATAACATTCATGGTCCCGGCCGGTTAAATCTTAAAATCCTAGAGCCCGAAGCCTGAGAGCTTGTGAGACAATATGACAGACACGTAATTCCTCTCACAGCTGGGACGTGTCACCTTTACATAGGCCATCCGAACTCTTCGGCTTTAGAGCGCTCGACACAAGTACAGTACCTGATTGGTGCCAACTGGCGGTGCTCAATCCCGATAGTGGCAAGCGAACGAGACGGGGGGAATAGGTGCCGATGCTGCGCAAGTGTTAGGATCATTGTGCGCACCAACAGCGCCCTCACTGATAGCGCGTCATTCTGAATCATGCCTGGTGAGGTTGGTGAGTGACGAAAGACGACGCAATGATGACAGTGACAAGCGGAACTCACACACTGCCGAACCCGACAATGTTCGGTGATCACCACTGGTGTGCATGAGAACGCATGTTCGCTGTAAAGACATCTCCGGCCCCTCGAAGAGGTGATCACTATTCAATTCACAGACAGGCGTATGCCTAGATGACAGACACGCCCTGAGGATTCGGAAATATGATTGAATTAAACATAACAGCGTCCGAGTAAAATGCTTGGGCTTGGAAGCGAAGAGGTAAGGGTTTGACGACCGTCCGGAGGTACAATAGGCTACGCTGCCAACATCAATGTCTCTACGTTTCGATGTGTGTAATATTACCTTGTAAGACTACAATTCCTGGCGCGAGATACGGCGCTGTGCCCGCCCCTGTTCGAAGGGTCAGGGAAGAGGAAGAGAGTTCAGATCAGCCCTTGCGTTGCCTCAGGAGCTTGCTCGGTTCAGCAAGAGTTGCTGATGTAATCACTTCGTGCTTCGCACTGCAAGGGGCAAGTGCAAGAGTACGAGCACGACATGGACGTCGTCAAGGCCGTCGAAACTTACATTATCAAAATGGTCTCTGTGCCATCAGCAATGAAAGTATTACTTCTCGATTCACATACTGTACGTTGTGGTGCCAGCATGTCGACGCGTTCTGACGGACGGCTCTCCTAGACTCCAATAGTGTCCCTGGCCTCTACGCAGTCGATCCTTCTTTCACATCAGGTTTACCTCACTGATAGAATCGACAACGATAAGCGTGAGCGTATGGCCCATATGAAGTGCATATGTTTCCTGCAGAACAACGAGGACAGTCTCGGCGCACTTGAAGCTGAACTCAAGGAACCAAAATACGGAGAGTATTACCTGTGTCAGTGGGTGAATGCCATCCTTCTTTGGCACCTCGTCACCTTTGTTGTTCATTTTCGTACCTCTAGATTTCAGCAACATCTTGAGTAAGACGGCCATCGAACGCCTGGCTGATGCAGACGAATATGAGGCCGTGAGAGAAGTTCAGGTATCTCTTTGCGCATCTATCATTCCTTAGCTAGAATCTTAACATTCCTCTCACTAGGAATACTTTGCTGATTATGCCCCTCTCCTCCCTTGTCTCTTCACTCTAAACTACACCCCTTCCCCTGCTACCCCTTTATATGGTTCATCTCCAAACACATGGGATACAAAAGCATTGGAGCGGCATGTTCAAGGACTGGTTGCGGTGATGCTTAGTCTGAAGAAGAAACCAATCGTTCGCTACGAGAAGATGAGCGGTATGGCCAGAAAACTTGCCGTCGAGTTTCACGTACGGCTTTCAGCTCTGTCTACCGAACACTTGTATTCAGTTTGTACCAGAGTCGCGTTCAGGCCGAGTCTCAATTATTCGATTTCCGGTCGACGCAGGTCCCACCTCTACTCCTCATCCTTGACCGCCGAAACGACCCAATCACACCCATGCTCTCGCAGTGGACGTATCAGGCTATGGTCCATGAATTGCTCGGTATTCGCAATGGCCGCGTGGACATGAGTCAGGTGCCAGATATTCGTCAGGAGCTCTCAGTGCGCCTTGGTACCAGTAGCCATAACGGACGTCTCATCTCACTCGTTCTGTTCAGGAAATCACGTTGACCACTTCGACGGATCCGTTCTTCCAGGGGCATCACCTGGCGACATTTGGAGACCTCGGGTCTGCGCTCAAGTCGTACGTACAGTCATATCAGGCGCGCTCCCTCGCCCAACAGCCCTCTTCAATCAATTCAATATCGGATATGAAACGATTTGTGGAAGAGTACCCCGAGTTCAGGAAGCTTGGCGGGAACGTGAGCAAACATGTGGCGCTCGTAGGGGAGCTCAGCCGGCTTGTAGATAAAGATAAACTCTTAGAGTTGGGTGAGGTGGAGCAAGGACTCGCAACAAGAGCTGGGGCAGATCTGAAGGTTTGATTGCTTTACGCCACACGGGGGTTGTTTGTTCACCAGGATTCACGCAGAGCGTCCAAGGGTTCATTACCAACAACGACGTATCTTCTCGAAATAAGCTTCGCCTTCTGATCCTTTACGCGTTACGGTACCAAAAGACGCAAACAAGCAACATTGCGTCACTCATTACCCTTGCATTGGAAAACGGTGTTCGGAAGGAGGATGCCCGGGTAAGCATAGGGTTTTATGCGACTTTTTAGGACACTGTATTGATTGATGCCAAAGCTGGTGTATGCCCTTCTGAATATCGCGGGCGCTGACCACCGTCAAGATGACCTCTATTCAACTGAATCGCTGCTTGCCTTGGGGCGCTCGGCACTGAAAGGATTGAAGGTCCGCTATAGTCGCACTGCATAAACTCGTAACTGATATCACCGTTACTAGGGAGTGGAGAACGTGTATATGCAACATACGCCGCACTTATCCGAGACATTGGAGAATCTTTTCAAAGGGAAGTTGAAGGAGAACAGCCACGCCTTCTTGGAGTCCGCGGGGCCGAATGCGGGGTTGCAACGGCACGTCGTCCTGTAACAAAACTTGCGGGGGCGCCGCCAGTATTGATTGATCGTTTTAGACCTCAAGACGTGATTATTTTTATGATCGGGGGTACCACCTATGAAGAAGCGCGGACGGTGGCTTTGTTCAATCATGATTCAACAGCCGGTAGCACCGGGGGGGCGCGTCTATTGCTTGGCGGCACCTGTGTGCACAACTCATCAAGGTGCGGATACGTTCACGGTATCTCACTAGCCCCGTTATCAATTGCGATTCGTAGCTTCCTCGAGATGGTCGAATCTGCAGCGGCCAGCTTCCCGGCCTCTGTTTATGAGCCGCCACCAGAATCGGCATCAAGCGCGCCCGCGCTGAACGTAAATCTAGGGGGGGTGAGTCTGAGCTTGGGCGGGGCAGCTGGTGCAGGGGTATATCGAACGAGCGGTGAGGCGAGCGGATTGCAAGCGGATGGGATCCGTGATGGGGTTCGCAATCTTCTGGGCAAGGTGAAGCAAGGCGTCGATCGAATCGGGCTGCAGTAATTTTTAGACGCGTGACTCGGCCGTTGGTTGGGACACGTCGACTCGTCTCTCTTTTGGTAGCATCATCCACCTCTCTCCCTATTCTCTCTTTATTATCATATTCAAATGCCAGCAAAGACCCTCTTTGGCGGTCTTAAGACCATGGACGCCTTTGGCAAGGTCCGTCGTGCCGTGTAGACCCCAAATATCAAATCCTCATTTGCCGCCCAGACCATGGAGGACGTTAAAGTCAGAACACGCACGGGAGCGTTTCGTGCGTACATCCGTACCATTGTGAATAGAAAACAGACTTTGGTCTCGCAGTGACTTTGGTCTCTGTTGCGATCATCCTGTCCTTCACCGTCATGGAATTCCTCGACTACCGGCGTGTCAACATCGACACCTCCGTCGTCGTCGACCGAAGCAGGGGCGAAAAGTTGACTGTACATCTCAATGTGACTTACCCAAGAGTACCGTGCTACCGTGAGTTGCCATCCTAATCTTTTTCCGCAGCAGCAGCCGCCATCTTAACGACCAACCGGCGCAGTATTGTCTCTCGACGTAGTTGATATTTCTGGCGAGCTCCAGCGTGATATCGCACACAATATCGTCAAGACCCGCCTCACAGAGGCAGGGTCGGTTGTTCCGGGCTCGCACACCGCTGAGCTTCGCAATGATATCGACAAGTTGAACGAGCAACGCGCAACTGGATATTGTGGCTCATGCTATGGTGGAGAGCCCCCCGAGAGCGGGTGCTGTAATTCGTGCGATGCCGTCCGCGAGGCATATACTCGGAAGGGTTGGAGCTTCGGTAACCCCAGTGCGATTGAGCAGGTGCGGAACTCCTTTCCGTCGTGCGTGGACTCTGAAAGAGAGAGGAAATAGTGCGTCGAGGAACACTGGTCCGATCACATACGGGAGCAGGCGTCGGAGGGCTGCAACGTCGCCGGTCTCGTACGAGTCAACAAGGTCATCGGGAGCGTCCACATTTCGCCAGGGCGCTCCTTCCAATCGGCCCAGTCCCAGTTCTACGAGCTCGTACCATACCTCAAGGACGACGGCAACCGACACGACTTCTCACATACCATCCACTATATGTACTTCACCGCGGACGACGAGGCTGACGCGTCAAAGGCGCAGGTCAGCAAAGAGATGCGTGAGCGCTTGGGTATCTACCAGAACCCGCTAGATGCGCATATGGGAAGGGTGCGTCGATGTCCCTTTCGATCAGTGTTGCAATGGCTGAGACGCGGGCATGCACAAACTAGACGTCAAAAGCGCAGTACATGTTCCAGTACTTCCTCAAGGTCGTATCTACCCAGTTTCACACCCTGAACGGTCAGATCGTCAACTCGCACCAGTATAGCGTCACGCATTTTGAGCGTGACCTTACCACCGGCCAAGCAGGCAATACAGACGAGGGAATACAGATACAACACGGTATTGTGGGCGTGCCGGGTGAGTTATCTACCGAAAGCGGCGCGGCGAGTGACTGATATCTGACCAACGCGCAGGCACCCTCTTCAACTATGAAATCTCTCCCATCCTCGTCGCCCATCGAGAAACCCGCCAATCATTTGCACACTTTTTGACATCGTGCGTCTCTATGTTCTTTCCGTTTTACTCGGACATCCCTGACGTGAAACTCAGAACATGTGCCATCGTGGGTGGTGTGCTTACTGTGGCTTCTATCCTTGATAGCGCGCTCTTTGCAACACAACGTAGTCTCAAGAAAAACGCGGGGACGAACGGACATGCCAATGGAAAGTTGATGTGAGCTCTTGCGATCACAGACTATATTTATGCCAGAGGATCTGGATCGCATGACTCTCGATGTACGACCATATATGGCTTATTCACTCTCGCTCGCGCATAATACTGTATGGAGTGTACGCAATACCCTACCATTCATTTGTTCATGCAATCCCAGTTAGAGGATGTGGTCCAGTTCATAAAGGAGGTGCTGAGTATCCGGGAGAGTACAAATTAAATACAAACTCGGGAAGACACATGAGATCTGGGTCACTTTCGCCGTTTCACTCGTGTTATACTCGTAGAGTTCATGACCTCATTCCTACGCTTCCGCGCTGACGTGTCCGTCGCCGGCGTGCGCAACGCTGCGACATTTGTGACGCTCTTGGGACGGGGGGGCCTTGGGATGTGGACTTCGTGCGGGAGGCGAACTTTCTGAAGATTATTACCCTGTCAACCTGGGTGAATCGACGCGAGAGTCTCGGGGGAACGAACCTTAGCGTACATCATCAACTCGTCGTCTTCCTCATCGGGCAGGTGGCGGATGTGCTTCTTGCCCCATGGGACCGCCTTACCATCTGGCCCTGGGGAAGACGACGCTATCGCATTCTCGACCTCCTCTTCGTCTACGTATTCATCACCACCACCACCCCCGGTCGGTTGGGGTTCTCCGTCGCCGGCGCCGGAATCGCTCGCATCGGAGGGTACGCGCCGACTTACTCGACGTGAGCTGGCGCTAGACTTGCGCCGCCTCACGCCGGCACGGGACGTCGACGGCGGCTGCAGTAGCAAGGCCGAGTCGGGCCGCTCCGGTTCGAGGTCCTCCTGTTCCTCCTCTTTCACGGGTACTTCGATGAACGCCTGGACGCGGCGGACCACGCGCGGGAGCGGGGCCTTGGTGGGTGCGGGCTTGTTATCGACGCGGGCGGAACAGGAGGACACGGACGCGGATGCGCGGTGCTTCGTGGCGGAAGACGTGGCGGAGGAGTCGCCGGGCAGAGGCACCGGGATGCACTTCGGGGTGCTGTCGTCTTGTGGTGCGAGCGTGTTCTGTTGGGGCGGGCGCCGTGGTAAGCGATGTCGAACAGTGAAGGGGGTACGCGGTACGCGGACCTGCGACGATGGTGCGGATAGCTGCTGGTTGAGGAGACGTGCGTGCTCGGCGTCCACGCGCAGGAATTGGTCCTTCCAAGCCTTTATTTCCCCGCGGAGCGTCTCTTCGAGGCGCAAGCATTGGTCTTTCCATTGCTGCGCCTCTTGGCGGAGCTGGTTGACCAGTTCGGCTTGGTGGGTGTTCTGCATCAGGTGCGCAAGGGGGAGGAGGTCAGGATTAGATGGACTGTCCGTCGGACTCGGCAAACGAGGACTTTACCACGACTATCGCTTTATTCGCCTACGACGAGTGTGAGCAGAGTCTTGTGCCAAAAAGGCGTAGGCCACGCACCTCTGACTTCCACTTGTCCACTTCAGCAACCCAGACCTGCGTCTGTTCCCTGCTCGCGTTGAGATCTCGGAGCGCATCATCGCGCTCGCGCCGGAGGGCACGGAGATCGTCCTCGGCTTGACTTAGTCTTGCACGCGTTCCTTGTTCGTAAACACGAAGCTGAAATGAGTGAATGATGGATCGGAGAGGAGGGTATGCTGGCCTACGGCAGAGACAGTCGCCTGGGAGAATTGTTTGAAGGCCTCCGCGACAGCTACGGATGGATCTGACATGAGTTGTATCGTCGTTGGTCGTCGTGGTCAGCGTTCTGATGGGTCGTGGGTCGTGTCTGTGTCCGCGATCAGGTCACGAGGTACGTGTGTGACCATCGTGTGACCACGTGTTGGAGCCGTCATGCAGCCTTCCCTGCCACCCTTCAAGCTGACTGGTTGAGTTTGCCCATCATCCTCACTCCAAACTGAATGCTGCTCATGAGGAGGCCAAGAGCGATCGAGTGTCACACTTGTCTGCTCTTCTACCTGCCAGTGGATTGGTTGGCTTGTACAAACTTCACTGTACCTCGGCATCTACTCGTCGCACTGCCTGCCAGGGAAGCAAGTGTAGCCATTTCGCGCCAGGTATCAAGTTATCATACTGTGAGACTGAATCCTATCTTCTTACGCTAGCACCTACAAATGGTAAATAGTTTGATTATATTATTGTAGTTTTGAGAACAAAGTACGTTTCCAAAAAAGCTATGGGGAGTATTGTCAACCTGGTCACCTGGCCCTCACTGGCAACGTAATCTCTATCTTGCGCCGCAGTATCACTCTGCGCCTTCCCACTGACGAGGCAGTGTTCCGTGGTATCAGTTCGCGAACCCTCCTCACGAGTCCTTTGGCAATACCCGCACTCTCTTCCCGTCACCGATCAGCCTCGCTCGACCATACAACAATCTACACCATGTCCGGAACACAACGTGCAACTGCGACCTCTACCTCTAATTTCATCTCAATCCTCGAGGTTGCCGCGAGAAAGTACAAGAAACTGACAAAACAAGATCTCAATACGCATCCATTTTCTGTGGTGTTTGACAGCTGCGATTCGCCTGATGCTGTCTTGAGCATATTTCGAAAGCAGGCAGAAATTTTCGACGAAATCCGTAAAGGCGATGAGAGGCTTCTCGATCCGATGGTCCATATCTTGTTCACATTTTCGGCGGCACTTGGAGAGGGAGTCGGACTGGTAAGTTCGCACGGAATCCACTCATTGCATCTCAACTCGGGCATTTTCTCAGGTGTTTTCACCTGCGAAAGTAATTTTCTCGGGCGCTGGGGCGCTTCTTACAGTCGGTGCTCCTCAACGTTACCTGAAGTGCATCGGGTCACACACCAGTTTTTCAGGTAGCCAAGGACGTCCTGGCGAGTTACGACGCACTCGCCAGCCTCTTTGAGCGCATGCAAGGTTTCTTACAACGACTTGAGATATACATTGGCACGCCACTGACACATGCAATGGTGGAGGTACTGGGAAAAATCATGGCGTAAGTGCTGTCCGTCTTCGCTCTTGTAACATAAGAGATGAAACAGAGACGATTCAGTGAGTTGGCCCATTCAACTTGTGATCCTAGCTCACGATGAGGTAGAGAAATATCTGAAGAGACTTGTGGAACGGACCGACGTTGAGAATGCGCTCATGAGATTGGATGTACTCACGCAGAAAGAGATGCAGATGGCCGTGGCGAGAAATCGGGAGGTTACACATGGCATTGATGATAGCGTCAAGGCAGTCAAAGCGGTCACACGCAGCGTCGATAGCAATGTGAAAAAAATCAGAGAGGGTGCGTAGTGATTGTTTTGTTCGTTCGCTGAGCGTTGAAACCATGGCGTTTGAATAGCGACAGACACATTGGGTCGTCACTTTATTTTTATAGCTGATGTACTTGTTTGCCTGACTGTTTCACAGGCAGTCGCGCACGAAGTGACCTCCAAAGATGGATGTCTCCTCCAAATCCTTCCATAAATCACAACCTTGCTTGTGATACTCACCGCAATGGCACTACAACGTGGTTTGCTCAAGGAAATGCGTTCGACGAGTGGAAAAAGAATGGTCCCTTGTTGCGGATCCGCGGAAATTGTCCGTCTTTTTTCTGAACCCTGTGCGTCTTCATAAATGACGACCTTTCTTGTCTCCTCCCTTAGCTGATTCTGGGAGGAGTGTTCTCTGGTATGTGGTCCCATGCGCCTGCATTTTCCCAAGGAAATTCACATCGTTGGCAAGTTCAATAATCATTGAAAACCTCAAACGAACTGTTGGTTCATCATTGATGATATACTTTTATTTCGACTTCAAAGACGCTGCCAAACGGGATATCCGCGGGCTGCTTTCATCTCTCCTCATTCAGCTCAGCGACACATCCGACATTTGCTGGAGCGTTCTGTCAGATCTATACACCAAACATCGGGACGGCAATCAACCAAGCGAGGTCACCCTCGTACAATGTCTCAAGGACATGCTCCAATCTGCCCCACATACCCGATTTTACATCATCCTGGATGCATTGGACGAGTGTCCGAATACTACTGGAACACCATCCTCTCGCGAAAAGGTCTTGGATTCTGTCGAGGACGTTGGCAGCGGCCAGTATCCGAATCTGTATCTGTGCCTTACAAGTCGTCCCGAGCAAGACATTCAAACTGTTCTCGACCCCTTGATTCCCACATTCCACCGCGTGTCGCTTCATGAGGAAGGTGGGCAAAGGGAGGATATCAACACCTATATCAGATCTTTTGTTGAATCGGATCGAGCGATGCGAAGGTGGAGAATGGAGGAAAAGCAACTGGTAATCAGTACACTTTCGGAAAGAACCGATGGGATGTAAGGTGTCCCCGTGCTTGAACATCTAAATGTCACTCATGGTGTGGCACAGGTTTCGCTGGGTGTTTTGTCAACTGGACACGCTGCGCCGCTGTATGGCTGCAAGCATTCGACAAGTTCTCAACCAGTTACCGGCGAGTCTGGATGAGACTTACGAGCGGATATTGCAGGGTATTCCTATGCAGAAACGAGAGCACGCGCATCGTCTTTTACAATGCCTGATTGCGTCCATTCGCCCGCTCAAACTCGAAGAGCTCGCTGAGATCTTTACAATTCAATTCGACTCGAAAATGGCTACCAAGCTGGAAGAGGACTGGCGGCCGGAAGACGCAGAAGATGCAGTGGTGTCTGTCTGCTCTAGCTTGGTCTTTGTCATCAAAGTGAAGGATTCACAAATCGTGCAATTTTCCCATTTCTCAGTCAACGAGTTCTTGACTTCCAATCGTCTCGCTATCTCGACCTCTACAGATATCCGTTACTTCCATGCTCCCTTAGTGTCAGCTCATACGATTCTTGCGCGGGCCTGCCTTGCTGTGTTATTCCAACTAGACGAGAAGGTGGATAAGAAGCTCATCGAGCAGCTTCCTCTCGCGTTTTATGCTGCCCGATACTTGGCCAATCATGCGCGGTTCAATGATGTAGAGTTACAAATTCAAGATCACATAGAGCTTCTGTTCGATCACACCAAGCCCCATTTCGCAGCGTGGACCTGAATATACGACGAGAGTAAGGGGCATGGCCAACCCGTGACCGACCTCACAGAGCGCCCGTCGTCACCTACGGCTACCCCACTATACTATGCTGCATTAGAGGCCTCAGCTGGGTGACAAAGCAGCTTGTTGTTGCGCGGAGGCAGGATCTAGGCATCGGAGGCGGCTGGTACGGAACTCCTTTACGTGCGGCGTTGTCTATGGGTTACCCGGAAGTTGTGCGTTTTCTGCTTGAACACGGGGCTGACGTCGATGCTAGGAACTCGTTCGGAGACACTCCACTGCATAACTTTACCTGGGACGACAATGTGGAGGCGACGCGGGTGTTACTTGATTTTGGAGCAGACCCGAACGTGAATGACAGTGATGGC
This sequence comes from Lactarius indigo, assembly GCA_025766275.1. Classification (NCBI taxonomy): domain Eukaryota; kingdom Fungi; phylum Basidiomycota; class Agaricomycetes; order Russulales; family Russulaceae; genus Lactarius; species Lactarius indigo. The sequence continues at coordinate 1,127,822 of JAFKAC010000005.1, read as the reverse complement.
TGGACACCATTGCACGTAGCGGCGGTCCAAGGTTACTACGAGGTCGCGCGTATGCTACTCCAGCACAATGCAGACGTCAACGCTAAGTGTTTTATGGACTGTACGCCTCTGCACTATGCATTGTTGAACGGACATGTCGAAGTCGCACGGCTTTTCATCGAGCATGGAGCTAACGTAAATGCACAAGACACCATCATTCGCACTCCATTATCCTTGGCATCGTGGGGGGGAGGCTCGAAATTGTGTGGTTGCTACTCGGGCACGGGGCAGATATGCATGTACTGAGCACAGTGAACGGGACGCCATTCCAGGTGGCATCGAAGGGTGGATATAGTGCGGTCGCGCAATTGCTACTGAATCACGGCGCTAAGGCAGAATAGGCGGTGGAGATTAGGACTATGTAGTATGTATATATTCTACTTGCTAAGTTACAACCCACGAGGCAGGGACGCGGTCTGTTTGTTTTCGTCATCCCCCTCATAATGCATGATATGTGTGTCGTGGCATCGGCAGTCGGGGACAACCGCCGGCGATGCGGTGCTGTGATCAACAAACGAGGTCTCAGCGTTGCCAATGACAGCGATTAAGTGGTGGTCAGGAGTAATAAAGCTATTGAGGGCGGCAGCAGTGGGTTGCGAGTGACGGACGGACAAAAAGCGATGTTGAGTATCTGCATACACGTGTAGCGAGGTTGGGCGGCGAATCGCGTTTGGAGTTTCGGGGAAGTGGATGCAGAAACTTGAAAGGGTGGAGAGCCAGGACCACCTTATGTGTGCAAGGGGTCATGCAGGTCATGGGTGCGGGCATTGGAACGCTGGTTTGCCCTCATTGGCCTCAGGGACGGCTCAGAACCAAACCTATCTGTCGCACGCCTGCGGCAAATCCCCCTGCTGTAACCTATTTATTTAAAACAACGTGCTAGATAGCGCTTCGCGACTTTAAATCTTATACTGTACACCTCCTAATTCTTCAGTTTGCATCCACTTTACCCACAAACAAGTCAAACCATCTGAAAACTTCGTAGTGCCACTTCAAACTAGAGGGAAATTGTTATTTGTGCGGTCCACGGTACGAAACGAACAGCCAAACCTATTCCCGTGGTTCAAAACCCAGTGGTTCTCATCGGGGAAGACAACCAATCGAGTTGGTACACCTTGCCTGGAATCGTCTTTGTCACTTGATAGAGTCACGGTGAGAAAGGCCTATACTCACTGCAGTAACGCATGAAATGCGCCAATCCCATCCGTCTCGGGTAAACGATAGTCTTTACTACTGTGAATCACGAGCTGCGGCGTCGACCACTTGTGCACGAAGTTTATCGGGTTGAACCGTTCGAGCAACTCTTTCGCCTCCTTGTCCCAAGGTCGGCCGCCCCATTCATGGTTGAACTATGGTCAAAGATGATTAAAAACGACCGCATAATTAGATGGTAAGATCACTCACGAAGAAGAGCTCGTCGGTGGAGTAGCCATTATAAACTGCGTCGAAAACACCATCGTGGCATACAAGAGCCTTGAAACCGAACCCATACTCGGGGTGGCCCTGAATCCAGCTGTCCCACGGATAAGCGACACGCCACGGTTATATGTAAATGGTCCCCACTTGATAGCGTAACCACCCCAGCTGGCACCAGCCGCGACGGCGCGGTCGGGATCGATCTCGGGATACTTGTCTAGCGCGTACTTCCAGCCCTTCTGGAGGTCGACGAAGGGCTTTCCACCCCAATCCTTAGCAATGGCATCCACAAGGTCTATTGACAGAGCGTAAGAAGTAGCCTGGCGCGTGTATGGCGTGAACATTCACCCTGGCCGAAGGTTGTTGAACCAGTCGGGTTAACCGCCACGACGAAGTATCCTTGGTGTGCAAAAATATTCGGGTTCCACCTCGTGGACCAGCGATCGTCCCATACTCCTTGGGGACCTCGAATCCTCTTCAAGGTGGTTCCGTTAAATACGTGAGCAATGACGTACCTCCGTGAATGAACAACAGTCCTGGCCACTTCTTTGTATCGCCCGCTTTCCATCCGTATGGCTTGACAACATAACCGTGCACCGTTTTCCCTTCGGCTCCCTCAAAGTAAAAGTCCTCTGGCGGTCGCAGAGTTTTGCCCGCCAACGCATCCCCTGTGAACCTGGTGACCTGCTCCGGCGAGCCTTTCCATTCAAAGCTGCTCTGGGCCTTGGCGAGATCGGTTTCAAGTTCACGAAGATCGCGAATAATGAACACGTCATTGGGTCCGCGGAGGGAGGAACGGGAGAATATGAGCCTGCCGTTGGGTAGGAGTTGGAGTGCAGTGACAGCGCCGCTGTTGGTGAGTGGCTGAGGGGTGGTGAAATTGGGTGGGAGAGATGGGTGAGTTGACGACTTGTCAGGTGTCTCTGGAACAGGGAGGACAAAGAGCTTGCTACGAGCATGATCGCCGGCGGTCAAATAGAGGTAGTCCGACTCCGGCGAGAACTGCGAGAAATTAAAGATCAATCCCATGGGATGAGAAGAATCCGAGTGGCTCACAGCAAGCTCTTCGGCAGATCTGTCCCAAGGCTGTGTGAGCGTGAAGCGAACGTCCTTCTTCAGGTCGTAGATGACGACCTTGGCCCTGCATGGAGGTTCGGTTCACGAAAACGGTAACAGAGCTAGAAGCCGCCACAGTACCTATCTGACTCATAACCGTCCTCGTCGAGTTCCGTCCATGCAACCTTGTCGCCTTGCGCATTGAACACGGGGTTATGCGTCGCGCCTTGCTTACCCGAGGTGAGTTCGCGTGGCTTCTGGCTGCCGGTCAGGTGGACGAGGTATATCTATGACATTCAGTTTGGGAGGCTAGTCCGAGATGAAGCGAGAAATCGAAAGTCTAACGTTCTGCTTGGTATGCCAGGCTTCGGGGAGTTCCGGGTCCTTTGTGGTGTAAACGATGTATTCGTCGGACACGTCGTAATCGTTAGCACCACCAAATGGCTCAACGGGAGTGTACTACTCAATAGTGAGCGTGCAGGAAGGAAAGCGCGCCTGTCACGACCTACGTGTTTAGTACCGTGCAGCACGTTGGTGAATTGATCTCCGAAATGCCACTTGTTCTGAGCGTCCTTGGAAAGCTTGACGGTGAAGAGCGATGGCCGCTTCGGCCCAGTCCAAGTGTCCCAGTGTCGCTCATACGTATCGTCGTATACGAGGGCAGAGTCGCCGCGTTCGTCCCATTTTCTATCGTTCTCGCGAACTTTCGTCAGTTCTCCGTCTTCGTGGACGTTGTCGGAAAATACAAGCAGGCCGGCTTTTGCCGCATAGCGGAAGCTGGATGGAGACGCCGTCGGGAATTTGCCGAGCAGAACAGGCGGGTCCGCCGTTGCGTCGAGAGAACTACCAGTAAACCGTACAGAGATCGCGTAGAGGCTCGCAACCTTGCTGTCGTCGTCATCACCTTCTGCAACGACGTGGCCGATAGTGCGTCCGTCGAGCCAGAATGCTTCTCCTCCGTGGGCAAGAGGTACCTCAACCGGCTGAGCGGCAGACTCCAGTGGCGCGATGAAGATGGACTTGTGATTCCTGTCCAAAGGGTTAATGATGTTGTGGTCGCAGGACAGGGTATCTGATCTCACTTCTTCTCTGCGAAGGAGTATTTGGAGACGGGAACGAGGACAAGGTCCCCTGCAGCGTTTGCTATGCCAGCGCCGGGACGGGAAAGCTCTACTAGATCTTGAGGGGTAAATCTATCGTTTCCCGATTTGAAACCGAAGGCCTTTGACATGCTGTATGACGGAATGCCCACAGCGGGAGGCGATGTCAACGGGAGTTGGGTCGCCAGGAAAGCGAAGCTGGGAAACCACCACATTTAAGAGAGTTGATGGCCCTAGACTTGTACAAGGTACAAGAAAAAGGGTGATTTCATTCGCTTATCGCATCATCATCGTCATCATTATCATCGTCCCCATCGCCACCACTCTCGTCTGAGCCCTCGCATGCGCTTTCCACTTGCTCGTCCAAGCTCAGCTTCACCCCTGGGTCAGTCACCTCCTCCACTTCTCCTGTCGTGGAATCCCACCGCGCATTCAGCCCAACTCGGAATTCCACCATCTTTTCGCCGATCAATTTGAGCAATTGCGCCTGCTCTGCCGTAAGCACCTTGCCCTTTTCACACAGTTTGTGTGGATTCTCCAAAGTCGGTACGCCCTTCCGCATGACCGTCGTCAGGCCAAGCTTGCGCAGCTGTGGTTCTTCGTTGTGTGGGAATGGTTCGGGCGGGTCAGAATGATGCTGCATGACCGGGCCAGCCGGGAGGATCACTGTCCGGGTCGCACGATTGCCAGACCGTGCAAAATCGGCTTGATGGAAATCCTTGAACCACTCAATCACTTCTTGAGGTTCCGTGTTTGTGAATAGTAGCCCGACTTGCCCTTTTATTTGCTAGACGATGGTGTGAATAAGCCACAAAGTCAGGTCGGACATCTCAACAGCGGTGCACTCACTCTGGCTAAAGGTGCCAAACCTGGCCGATGCTCCTCCTCCGGTGTCGTACCAAGTGCTTTAGCCATCAGTGCTCCGCGTCCGAAAAATAGACGCGCAGAGCTGCGTGATAGGACGTGAGATCAGATATACGAACAGTGCATCAGTAGCAAACGCACTCTCTCCAAAGTTTTCGGACCGTTTTAAGATGCGCATTGCGCATGTTACCGACTTCAAAAAGCCAGCAATATCTCCATTTTTCCACGTTCGTCTGGAGCTAATCGAAGATTGGCATCCCAGAGGTGTCATGGAGTGGCAGAGACGCACCTCAGATATCTGAGCTCCCTTGTGCTGCCGAGTCTTTTTTGAGACCTTAGTTAATGATACTAGAATGTCCAGAGTCCGTCAAGGATCGTCTCTGTCGTGTTTTTAGGTCGCGACTGACCGAGTTTTTGTCTCTTGGACTTTGGCATTGCGGGTGACGAGAAATCGAAATCAAGCGCGTAATCCGGCAAAAAAATTCACTTCTGTCCCGTCCGGTTCTCATGCGTAACGTCCCTCAATCAGAGCTCGACAACCTCGAGGCATTACTCCTCAACATATCTGGAAATGTGCCGTTGCACAATCGATTTAGAGCCCTCTTTACGCTCAAGGCTCTCAAGAGCGATCAAGCCGTCCACATTATCTCAAAAGGTGAGATCGCGTCCACGGCCACGTACTTATGATTAACGTTTATGCAGGATTCCGAGATCCATCTGCTCTCCTCAAACATGAGCTAGCTTATTGCTTAGGGCAGATGAAGAATACAGTGGCGCTCTCGACCCTCGAGTCTGTTCTCACGAATGAGCAGGAAGACCCGATGGTCCGGCATGAGGTGAGTTTCGTCCTGAGGGGCGCCTCAGCGCATTCATGTGTGCAGGCAGCCGAAGCGATGGGAGCTATCTCCTCGGCCTCATCTATTCCTATACTCGAGAAGTATCTGAACGATTCAAATCGTACAGTACGCGAGACCTGCGAGATCGCGCTAGCGAAGATAGAGTGGGATAATTCTGAGGAAGGGCAACGCCACCGTTCGAGCGCATCTGACGAGCCTCAGTCCGCGATTCTCTTTGCCTGCTGTGCACTTCTTCTCTGACCTGTGAGACCAGAACCTACACCTCTGTCGATCCTGCCCCTCCCACCTCTGGCCTCCTTTCGGGAAGATCAAAACCGGGGGCTGCGACGCAGTCTTCCGTAGAGGAGCTGCGCTCCAAACTTCTTAATAGGCAACTCCCGCTCTTCGAGCGCTATCGGGCGATGTTCGCGCTGCGGAACATTGGCACCCCCGCGGCGGTGGACGCTCTCGCCGCGGGTTTCTCCGACGATAGCGCGCTATTCAAGTGAGCGCACCGTCGGTCTTTTCTTTTCGAAAAAGGTCATCTGATGCGGCCGGAGAGGCATGAGATTGCTTTTGTCTTTGGCCAACTCCTGTCTCCACATGCGGTCCCCGCCTTGCTCCAGGTTCTTCAGAATCCGCAGGAATCGGATATGGTACGCCATGAGGCAGCGGAAGCTCTCGGCGGTATTGCGACTCCAGAAGTACTTCCCTATCTCAAAGAGTATATGACGAGAGAGGACGCACCGGTTGTGGTCAAGGAGAGCTGTCAGGTAGCATTGGACATGTACGAGGTGAGCACCTCGTCATTCTCCTCTGGCGGCTGCTTACCATCGGCGTATGCCTAGTATGAAAATTCCGACCAATTCCAGTACGCCAACGGCTTGGATGCTACACAATTGACGGAAGCAGTCAATGCATAGATAGGGTTGGCGATGTAAGTTGTTGCAGACGTGTAATAAAATGAATGAAACGTGCACATCTTCAGAGAGGGTTCATCATACTTTTCACGATAACCTACGAGACTAACCTCATTCGCCCGCCTTCAGGCTACCTCACACATACAGAGAACATTCTAGTCAAGCAACTACATGAATAATGTCATAACGTCAACGGCGTCTACACACCAGCAACCAGACCTCTACTCTTCGTCAAACACCAAGCAGCGGACCTCGATGGACTGCCTGTCTGGGGCGTCTTTCGGGCTCGTGGAGTCCAAGAACGCCGTATGCGGCGTCAGTCGCGCCTTGCTTTCGTCCGAGTCGAAACACTTGATCAAAGTAACCTCATCTGGCGTCTGCCCACCTAGGTAGTACCACTGGTGTGAGGGGTTGTGGCGGACGCCGAACGTGGCTCCCTCTCGGTCCACGTAGATATGCCGGGTCGAGACGAGGTCTCTCTCAGGGTTTAGCGAACGCCAATCTGCAACGGCGAGCGGGTGGTGCGCAACGGGGTTCCCGATGGGGCGCCACACGTTGATGATGCGCACACGGCCTTTGAGCAGGCGATCGGCATCCTCGGGAACGTGGTGCCGTACCCGGGCGAATCCCGCGGCATAGGTCTGGTCGACGTGCACGCGTGTCTGGAGAGTGCGATCAGTCACGATCCATAGGTGAGGAGCGATAACGGAAGGACACACCACCGGGCCACGCTGCTGTGGCGTATTGGGCTGACCTTCCTTGTTGACAGGACGCCTGATATCGTGATAAGCAGAGGTGTCAGAGTCAAAGTTAGCGCCTTTCAGCTGGACTTGCCTGATGGTATGGTCGAATATCAAAATCTTCTTCGCACCGGTATGTTTCTTGAGGAGTTCTTCGACTTCCTTGTAGTACCTGGTCTGTATAGCTTCTTCGTCGACGAAATTCTTCTCTTCGCTGACATGTTGCACAAACTCGAAACCAGTAGTCTCAAGCGAGACCGTGTCTTCCTTGCCACGGACATCGTGGACGACCGTGTTGATCGCCTCCGTTATGATATTACTCTGTGGAAGCCCGTCGGGTGGCGGGCTGTAGGTGAAATTGTATGGAGGCTCCCCATTCGCTGTTGAGGCAAAGTAATTAAGACTAGTATGAACGTCGTTGGGTGCGAGGACTGCGGCAGCCATGTGGATTGGGGCAGTGGAAGAATGTAATGTCTTCTACCACCTGAACAAACGGCCTTTTATCGTCCATGCTCCCAATTGATGATTCAGAAAGGACGGAATATGCTTAGACCGAACAGCTAGAGGGTGACTTACTCAGCTGTGCCACTGGCGCTACCAAAGCCGTTGGGTTCTCCGCTGGGATAGACAACGGGATAGGATCGACGCGCTCTTTGCTCCGCTTACAAATACTGGGGCATCTTCGGGCGCCAATCCGTTCAAGTTCAAGTTGTACATTCAACACGAGTGACCCCCTAGCACGTCGCGAACTGATAAAAACCCTGTTGCACTAGTTCGTGTAAAACGAGGACTCAGTACGAAAGCGGATGGCATCGTTCCCGGGTAACAGTATACATCCCGGTAGCTCGTTGAACCCCACCGCGATATCCACTGTTATTATTGTTGTTGACTAAGGTGGTCGCCGAGGCCGATTGCGACCTTTGACACCATACTGACGTTCTTCTGCGAACGAATGTTGCTGCATGAGAGGCAAGGAAGGTGTGAGTAATTACGTCGATTACAAGATGATACGCACGAGTAAAACGCGCGGGGCATTTCTCAGCCGTCACGATAAATAGCTAGTGAGTGGCAGAACGAAATTTGTGGCGCAAGCCATGATATTGATCCCAAAATAAACCAAAGTATGACAACATTTTATGTGTTCTCGTTCGTTCAGACACACACACACAAGTTATGAGCACAAGATACCCAAGTTGTACAAGAGCACATGTGCAATTTTTGAAAGGTTTAGATATGTATCACACTCCCAACACAAAAGAAGGCCAGAGCACGAGCGCTACGACTGCAATCTTGTCGTGCGAATAGAGAGGATCTTCATGTGATCACGCAATCCAAACATCAAATCTTCTGCGGCGCTAATAGATTCGTATCAGATCTCCCAACGCAACAGCCATACCAGCAGGAGGAGTTCAAGTTATAGGTATGGAATCGCGCGTGGACACCGCTTTGGCCAGACAGAAATCGGATGTACGCTACCGAATGATGGAGATAGAGAAGCTCTGTGCGGACTGGCGGTGTGAGGAATACCGAAAATTGTTGGAGCGATTCTGCGAGGATGAAGGCCAATCAACAGCTCAACCTAAAGGCGCACAACCCATCGACACTGGCAGCTCCTCGTCCCACTCTGCACCTGATACACTCTCGGGCCCTACCCCTCAGCAACAGGTGCCACCCAGCCTCGTGGCACGGGAAGACGATGGGAATCAGCGATTACACCATCAAGGGTTTGTCTTTACTGCAGTATGTGCTTGGATAGCACCATCTCACAGATCCTACCCGTCTAGCAGAACATCGAGATCCTCAGAGTTGGTACCACCCAGGAGAGTACGCCGCGACAATCTCAGCCTGGAAAATAGGGAGGTATTTGTTGGCACCATTGCCGCCTTGTGTGCCGACAACAGCCTCAGCAACCGCTCCGCAATTTTCAGTGCGGCAGGACTTTGCGATCACCAGCTGGCACCACTGGAGGCTGAATGGGCCACCAAGACCCCCAGCATACCCTGGTTAACTTTTCAGAGGGCGTTTGGAGGGTTTCTGTATTCTGAGCGGCCAACAGCTAATAAAATCAAAGCATATGCGGGGAGCTTTCTTTGCACTAACAAGATAACACAACCATTCGCACCGACGTGTGTTGGAGAGCCAGGGGTGATCCTTTTTCATCCGGGTATGGTATTACTCGAGGATGCCAAGGAGACATTCCACGTTCTTGTTGACCCATCCATGGGTCGAAGGACCGAGCTCCAATACTATGGTATCTACACCAAGGTCCACATACCCTACATCTTGGAGGCCCAACCTGATGAGTGGCACGCACTGCCGGGGTTGGTGAGCAGTTTTTCCACATCCTCGTCAGCTTTGGAGCCACAACGATATCGGGCAGTGCCGTAAGGATTGGTTGAAGCGCATGTGGACGCGGGGAGCGGATGACGTCAAAGCGCGGAGTAATTTACGCAAGAAATCCAAGAAATTCAGTTCCGAGCTCTCTCCTGCTGAGATTCAAGAGTGGCTTAGAAAGTATCACAATGGGTTCGTGACAGAGGAGAAACATGCCATTCCCAATAGTTTCAATTCTGGTGCAGAGGTGTGTTCTCTGTCTTGGTCCAGTTCCGATCGTCGGACTGAGAGCTGGGTCAACAACGCACAGAAATTGGGGTTCGAAGTGATCAAATGTGTTGGATACGATGTAAAATTGGCCAAGTTGATACAGGATAACGCCAGCCGCTGACCCAGGCAGAGTGACTCGGCGTACTTCTACCGTAACGAACATGTGTGGTCATTCGATAGAAAAATAAAAACAACTTCCAGCCTCTTATTTTTCTGGCGGACCATCTAGATCGCTTTCAACCTCATTCTTCTTGTGGCCCGTGTCTCGCGAGAGAAATTATGGGCCCGGGGTGGACAGGCCCGAGGCCTTTCCCCAATTCCAGCGCCGCACCGTGGTATTTGATAACCAGCGGTCCTATCAACCTCAATGTGTGCGTGCATAATGAAAACGCCGTTCGCGGTGCTATCGGTAATGAGACGGGGCCCCCGTCCTTTCCAAGAATCTGCCTACTTCGCGTTGCCTGGTTCATCGGTCGAAGTGCGTCCAAAAAAGTCCCTGCTGCACACGAGTAAAGTTGAGTTACGACGTTGCCAAACTCGCACAATAAACGCGTCCCGTTTCCAGAGAAGGGCGTTCTGGCTCGTCAAACAGAAAACGCTTGTCCAAACGTATGTGCTAGCTACAAGAAGGTCCGTGCGGGTACTAGATACACGAGGTGATTGGAAAACCGTACGAGGGGATTCATACTGTACGTGTGACCTTCTCTTTCGACGCACTGCGGCGGTTTAAATATGTCAACTTGAAAGTCGCGGCACCTGTGAAGCTAGTTTGACACTGATAACCCCTCTCTCCAATGGATGTCACGTCCATCTAGAGTAATCTGGATCCCTCTTACGGCCACGTGAACATTCTGAATGAGAAGGTTAGTCCCAAGGGGGCGCAACTTGGCATCAGGTTTGGGTTCTGTCCTCCAAAACCGGAATTGCCCATGACCTGCGGGTGATCCACACGGCGGCCAGCGGAGTTCTGCTTGATTATATATATACCCAGGAACCTCTCCTTGAAGTGCTCCAGACATGAGTTGCCCAGATTGCTACAAAGGTTTCGTCCTCCCGGGTGAGCCAAAGGGCTCTATGGTTGGATCCGACTACTTAACCCCGGCAAGGGGTGACTCCCCTCAACCGACTAAGGCAATTGTTCTACTCACTGACATTTTTGGTCTTGCTTTGTCGAATCCGAGGATCGTCGCAGACCACCTCGCCGAACACGTCAGTGTGGATGTCTGGATTCCTGATTTCTTCAATGGTGGGTTGTGTTTGCATGCCACGCTTCTTGCGACTAATGCGTGTCTCCTTGTCCTTCAGGCAAGCCACCATTCAAAGTGAAGGATCTGGAGCCTCGTTCGCCCGATCGTGCAGGTGTTAAGATGAAATGGACCGACATGGGTGTCCTCGGCTTCAAGGTCCTTTTAGCCCTTCCCAGACTTATCGGCAATCGCCCATCTGTTGTTGACCCCAGAGTCCACGCGGTGCGTTCCCTAACCCGGAAATCGTCCTACGCCCATACATGTACCTTGATTACCCAGTTCATTAAGAAAGTTAGATCCGAAAAGGGTTATGAGAGGATTGGCGTTGTTGGGTGAGTGTTCGCAAATGCGGGACCAAGAGATCTGCCTACTGACGCATGAATTGCACCAGGTATTGCTTTGGTGGTGCAATGGCTGTTCGTCTGGGTTCAACCGACTCGGTGAATACAATCGTGATCGCGCACCCTGCCAGTTTGAAGCCTGCTCAGGTCCGAGCCATCAAGGTAACTGTTTTTTTAACTCAACAGTGTTCCGTTTTAGAGGTTTTACCTGCTACCTTACTACTTCAGGTTCCTGCGTCTTGGTTACTGGCTGAAGGTAATGCTCAAAGAACGTCGTACCTCGGTTGGCGCTGACCAAAGCAGAGGACTTCAGCTTCAAGGATAAGGATGTCAAGACCGCACAATCTATTTTTAAAGAACAGGAGAAAAAACCCGATCCCGTTGACTACGAGTTTAAGATTTGGAACGGCAAGTCCTCCTTCCTAGCACACCAGGGTTCACCTCATTCAGTTCGTCTGTGCACAGGGACCGCTCATGGTTTCGCCGTGCGGCCAAATCTGCAAGTGCCCGAAGTTAAGGCCGGGTACGAGGGAGGTCTTGAGCAGACCGTTGCTTGGTTCAAGAAGACTCTGTGACATCGCCACAGCGTCGACAGCCAACTATACCCGTGATTCTCTCTTCCAGCACCTTTCGGATCACATATGCTCTTTTATACAACTCCATCCTGTTCTTGTAATATACCGAAGTAGACAAGGCGATAGCGTCCTCCCATCAAAGGGGGCCGGACTCGCCCCTTCTTGCCAACCACGATTTCAGTGTATGGTCGGCCAGCGCGCTCATCACCTCAACAAGACCGCGGGTCGTGACGACGTCGACGACGCGCGCAAGGGCCAAGTAGTGCCGCTCACGTCACCCTTCGACTTTGAATTCCTGTGCAAGGAGGAGGGGCACGAGGAGGCCTTCGCGGCGCTACCCAAATATTTGTATTCTGATCATTTTGTGGATTGACTTGACTACAAACACCGCTACGAGATTAACACAACATACGAGCCTCGGAATAAGCAACAGCCGTGCGGTTTAGAAATCGGATGGAACCTGTTGTGTGTTAGCGACTGACGAAACATCCATCCCACCGAAAGACGAAAGACGCCGTGACTCCTCTCCGGCCGGGACACGGACACGGGCGGTCCGAACCCGGGGCAAGGCACCTCGCGCCAGGCCGCATGCGCAGCAAGCGTAGCGCGACGGTTGGGCTCGAGGGCGAGGACGTGCGGGTCGAGAGTGAACGGGGAGACAAACTGGAAAGGTGTGTGTATGTGTGTCGCACAGGCTGGGGATTACCGTAATTATGATGGAACACGAGATGCTGCTGCATATTGAGATTTCGTTAGGTTTTGGCTTGAAAATCAAAGCCTGAAGTGGGTATCACTCAGAACGTACAGTGTTCGTGCGGCATGGACTGCAGATGGACGTTGCTGCTACTGGGTCAGTACTGCAGTCTCCCGAGCTTTACAAAAAAACAGTGACGAGATCTGGTTGTTACATCCGACTTCTCTCTATACGAGTCTCTTTCTATTGCCAACTTCTCGTCGTCCGTCCATCATATTATCAGCTCTTGTCATTAATCTCTCGTCATTGGTGCTCAACACGTGGTCGAGTTGCTACTTTCCAAGATCCCAGAAGAGTACCTCCACACGTTTGAGTTATTTGCCAATTTCACACTCGTCTGCTCAAAGAAAAACGGCCACAATAGCAACAAAGAAGGACAAGGACCTTGTCTTCGGCGCCCTCCCCATAGTGCCCATTCTGATCTCACCTGCTGCCAGTATCCCTAGTTTCAAGAAACTATCCTAACTCCTCCGGACCCCGAGGATGTAGTGATTTTGTGGGCCTGCGTCATTCGTTTCTATTATCTCTCATAGGAGAAGAGAGTGCCAATACTGACAATGACTTTGCAATGCCGGTTGAGCACTGGCATAGAAAGCATGACAAGAGTGGAGGCATTCGGCGTCATCAGCGCAATACAAGGTATGGCCCCCACTTTCGCAGCCGTAGCCCTCTCTTTTTCCACAGATTCAAAACTGAGCTGCTCCCCATCATTCCTTGCTTGGCAATTGCGTGAGGGGCATCCCTCGCCACTGTTTTCCTTGTCCTCCCCCCATATCCCCTCCCGCACCATCACCTCCTTGCCTGTGCCGCCACCTCCTCGCCTTACCACTGTCTCCCCACCACCCCCCCGTCTTCCTGCCCACCCTCGCTGTCGCAAATGAGAGGTAGGTACAGCCATCACCCCTACCTCTCCTGACACACCGTCACCAGAGTTGCCACTGCCTACTCACCCGCGCCGCCGCCTTCCTCTCCCTGGTTGGGGTGTCCTTCAGTGAGTGATGTCGCTCATCTTGTTAAAATCCATATTTTCTGCTTCCCTCTCCCAGAGATCATCGACGCCTGCTGGGGGCAGTATCACGGAAGCTTAGTGCGAGCACTTGAACTAGGGCGTTCACTCTCTGCGCTGGACAGTTTCAGGCCTAGGCAATGACAACGACAGCATGTTAGATCTTTCATCACCGGTCCCTGGCTTCCTTGCGTCCAATGTAAGTGGTTTGACATTTTAGTAAATACCGCAGTTTTACTGATGACTGGCAGGTAATTTGAGCAAAGAGATCGGTTTTGGATTTTCTATGTTGGATTGCTTTCACGTCTCAATATCGTCTGATTCTTCACTATGAGATCTCCCCCTCGGATATATCCTCTGTTTCAGACAAGCCCTCAAGGGTGCGGGTCCAGTGTGACTCAGCTGCCTCCGCGTCCTCCGAGTCCGGATCAGATATTGCCTATTGCCGGTGACCAGTGACGAAGCCATACGGCACAGCAGCCAACGGCGCTTCTCCTTGACCCTTTATATACCTTCCTGGGGACCACGAGGACGAACCTCTCCTTGAAGTGCCCCAGACATGAGTTGCCCAGATTGCTACAAAGGTTTTGTCCTCCCGGGTGAGCCAAAGGGCTCCATGGTTGGTCCAGACTACTTTACCCCAGCGCGGGGTGACTCCACTCAGTCGACCAGGGCAATTGTTCTGCTCACTGATGTATTTGGTCTTGCCTTGCCGAATCCGAGGATCGTTGCAGACCATCTTGCTGAACGCGTAGGTGTGGACGTCTGGATTCCTGATTTCTTCGACGGTGGGTTGCGTTCACATACGTCGTGCTTCTTGCAACTGATGCTCATCTCCTCGCCCCTCCGAGTCAGGCAAGCCAACGTTCCGTGTGACTGATCTGGAGCCCAATCTTCCCGATCGTGCTGGCGTCAAAATGACATGGACCAGTCTAGGTGTCGTCGTTTTCAAGGTCCTTGCGGCCGTGCCGAGGATGATCGCCAACCGCCCATCTGTTGTTGACCTTCGAGTCCATGCGGTACGTTCTTTAACCCGGAAAGTGTCCCACACCCCATCAACGTGCCTTGATTACACAGTTCATCAAGAAAATTAAATCCGAAAAGGGTTATGAGAAGATTGGTGCTGTTGGGTGAGTGTTTCCCAATGTGGGACCAGGAAATCTTCCTACTGAGACCTCGAATTGGACCAGGTATTGCTTTGGCGGTGCCATGGCTGCTCGTCTGGGTTCAACCGACTCGGTGAACACCATCGTGATCGCGCACCCTGCCAGTTTGTCGCCGGCTGAGATCCGGGACATCAAGGTAACTGCCATTTTAACTTAACAGGTTTTACTTACTGTCTTATTACCTCAGGTTCCCACGTCTTGGCTGCTGGCTGAAGGTAATACTAAACGAACTCCATGTCTTATCGTACGCTGACAACTGCAGAGGACATGAGCTTCAAGGATAAGGATGTCAAGACCGCACAATCTATTTTTAAAGAACAGGAGGAAAAACCCGATCCCGTTGACTACGAGTTTAAGATTTGGAACGGCAAGTCTTTCGTTCTAGCACACCAGGGTTCACCTCATTCAGTTCGTCTGTGCACAGGGACCGCTCATGGTTTCGCCGTACGACCAAATCTGCAAGTTCCTGAAGTTAAGGCCGGGTACGAGGGAGGTCTTGAGCAGGCCGTTGCTTGGTTCAAGAAGACGCTGTGACATCGCCACGGCGTTGATAGCCAGCTATGGCTATGGTTCTCATACACCACCTTTCAGTCAGATCACGTATACTCTTTTCTACGATTCCGTCCCATTCTTATACCGAAGTGGACAGACTGATAGCATCCTCACTACTCCGTAACCACGATAGTCCTTATTACTTTTACGTAACTCCTACAGCTGTGATCGTAGGTACTTAATAGAACTAGTATTTAGGTGTCCTCTGCAGGTTCTCAGTGGTGTACTTTTGATGTCTCTTACTTTTTCCCGGGTATAAGTTTATTCAAGAAGCGTGATCATACCGATGCCTATCCGTCATTCTGAGGTTCCAAAATAAGTCGATAGGTACATCGGGATTAAGCAGCCTCTTCAAGCGTGAAGTCAAGAGACATGGTGCGCTCTGAGTCGAATTCTCCGACCTGGCCCATCTCCTTGATGATTTCTTTCACTTCGTCGGAGTTCCTGGTCGTCTCCTGGTCCTGGAATTCCGGCTCCATAAGCCCCATAAGCAGCAGGTCCTGAGATCTATCTGAGAGTGCCCAATTTACCTCGGCGGTTTTCCAACCGATGACGGTGATTTTCGTCTCCTCAACCTTCTCTAGGTCGACAGTTCTGGCCGAACGCGTGCGCAATAGCGGGGTTTCCCTGATCGCGTATGCGACGTATTTGCCCACCACAGGCTTAGCTTTTTCGAGCGACGCTCTATCGTCAAACGTGATCCAAGTACTCAGTGTAGATGGTGCACGTATATGGAACCGGAAAAAAAAAGTGATCCGAGTCACTTCCGTCACGGGGCCTCGTGGCTCCGGAGCGCGGTGTTCACAGATAGAGTTTTCCATGATCGGTCCTCCTGAGTCGCCGTCCCCCATGCCGTCGGCGAACTGCTTGATCACGGGAACCTGGCGCTCCTTATCACCGAAGGGGTTCAGGTGGTCCTAGAGTGAGTCCCAGCCTGTCGGAGAGAAAAGGTATCGTCGGAGTCGACGAAACAATGGTGGCGGCAAAACTATGACGGCGCGGCAGCTCTGTTTCTCTTTGTCAACGCTGGTGAAGACGCTATCGTCGGCACATGCATGAGCTGCACAAGCCAGACGCACTTTCGTGCGCTTGCACTTACGTATTATTCAAACCCTTGACACGTTCAGGTTGCGTTCGGGCCCCACCACCTTCCACGTTTTTGAGGTTTCCTACCATGGGAGAGAGGCACGTGGTTCGGGTGACTGACTTGCTTTGGTGCTGGTAGCATCATCAACACATGAGGGGGAGACCAGCGCGGAGTGGTAGACAGATTTTGCGAGTATATAAGTCGTCCCGAGAACATGCGTGAGAGATAGGACGAAGGCGGACGGGGTCGGAGGTAGGACAAGTCAAAAGACGGTGGGAGGCAACTCAAAGACTTCACGCAGACAGGAAGACACTGAACAAGAACTTGGCTTAGATCGCACGAGCGAATGAAAGAGAGACACACACAGATACACGCCCCGTATTACGGCCAAAGCGTCATATACATGGTCAGAAAAATAGCAGGATAGTGATTGTTGTAGAGGAGAGAGTACTTAGCGGGATCAAGTTCTCGATGTCTATGGGAAGCGAGATGTCAGATTGGTTGGTTTGAAACAGAGAAGTATTAGGTTAGTTAGCGTGAAACAGGCAAGACACCGGAAGGTCGAGGGGAAGGTGGAGGTGGCGCCGTGTGCGCATGGCGCGTCGTGACTGCGAGTTCGAAAGATCTGACCGTTCTCGAACAAGATTCTTGATGCTCAAAGTGTGGGCCGGAGAGCGGAATGCACAGAGTTGGCCGCGAGCCACTTGTCAACGGCTGGCTTTAGGTCATAGCCGTCGTTGGGATTTGGCTGCCTGTTTGGGAGGCAAAGTCGGTCGTTTTGAATAACTGTGCGGCCGATGTAGACATAATCTTTTGCGATCGGGCACTGGCGGACGTAATGACTAGGGTCGGCGCAGAAAATACAGCCGCAGGTCCGTAGCATTGGGCGGAAATAGGACGGCGCGTCATCTGGCTGCGTTATGAGAGAGGCGGTAGACTGGGTCTGAGGTTGGTATGCGGTGGTAGCGGGTTTGGTGCTGGCTGGAGGGGGGGCTTAGTACTTCGCGGTGGAGGATACTTGTAACCTGGGCCGTCATCCGTGAGGATGGTCCTTATCTCGTAGCGGACTGTCTTGGAAGTCACGATCACGTGGCGAGTCGCGTTCACGCTAGGACTATCGTCGCTCCAAGAATCGCAGTCATCCGTTGAGTCGCGGCTGTACTGGGACATGCACTCTTGCCGAAGTCGCGGGTCGCGATCTTCGCGTCCAGATAGTCGTCGCATCCATTGATATTGATCGGGGTCCGCATGATATGACTCTCTGAGGTTAATGGGGCCATGGCGAAACTCGCGTGAGGGAAAGTCGGATAATTGTACGCCAGAAAATTGTCTTCGAGCTGTAGCAAGAACATCTTCAAGATCATATGGTAACCCTACGAGGTGGTCGGGTTTCATAGCAGATAGACGAAACATAAGTTCGCGGTCGTCTGAGTGGAAACCTCGGAAAAACTCAAGGCTTCGTTCTTCGTCCGAGATTCGTTGTTTATTAGAGAGGGGATTACTGTGAGTGAGGAAAGGACGGTAGTAAATCATAACGTCGTCTTCGTCTCGCATGCGAGTCTTGGAGGAGATGTCCACGAACTCTTGCAGGGCTCTTTTGGTGTAATTGGCCGCCGATAAATCTGGGTACAGGCTTTCCAAGTTCGATTTGAAGGTTGCCCAATCGTCAGTACCACAGCCATCAAGAGTTCCAAAGTTCGCGCATGTGGGGCGCGATATAATGCACGATGGTTTCCACCTTCTGACTATCGCCGAGTCCGTGTTCAGTAGTAAGAGTGTCATATTTAAACGGGAAATAGACAATAGTGTCGTTACATCGACCAGAGAAGTATGGGGCTTTAGCCAGCCTGGTGGCTTGTCCAGGGACCGATTGCAAGGGCATGATGGACACAAGTAGGGGAGTGGGAACGAAGGAGAAAGTGATAGGGGCTGAACTGGAGAGCAGGCGTCACGAGGGCGACGGGTAGGCAAACTGTAGTGAGTGGGGTGAATGAACTCGTGAGCGACTATGGATGCGCAGGAAAGTTGGTGGAAGAACGGAACAGAGTAAGTGAGCAAAGCTTTCAGTTTTTCAGGGCGAATGGGCGAGGGGGAGAGGTTCTACTGATACAGTATGGACTGGTACATATATAACAGTCGGCATTCAGGCACATACCCGTAGACCGTTCGTCCATTATTACTTTCATCTTCAGCTCCAGCACCAACACCTCATGGCGGTCTCATGCCTCGTAGCCGACCTCAAGACAAAGGACCGCGTGCCCACTCGCATCTCACTACACCCTGATCCCCACTATCAGACACTTCTGGTGGATTCAGGAAGGACCTGAATGCGCATCGAAGTCCCCTGTTTTCCCTTGTAATGGTCAGTAACACGTTCCTTCAGAAGTCGTCCTTCCTTGCCATCATCGTCGGGAAGTGGTGTCATGGTCTCTGTCTCGTCTCGATTTTCTTCGCTACATCCCGGTCTCCTCCAGCTTTATCATCTTCCCCTTGAGCTGATTTACTCATCACTCGCGTCCTGTCATCTACACTCGATCGGCCCTAGATCACACCATTCCACGCCAACGCCACAAAGCATCAAGACGAGCCTACAGTGGTTTTCATAACGATAGATACCTTACAACGATTTTTCACACACAACGGGGTTTGAATGAGTGTTTCGGCAACCATGCCGAGTAATCTTCTCACAAACACTAATTATATTAATTAAAAAATGAAATTATATAATACACTTATTGTTTTCATGAAGTTGTTTTCAAGTTGAAGTGCTATGGGCACTAGGCGAGGACCACCCCATTCTACGTGGGGAAGGGCCCAATGAAATAGGATCAATATTCATATAAAATGTAGCTGTTACACGTCTCATCGTCAAGACAAATATTGGCATAATGGTTCATGTGCACGGTATGAAGCTCGACTCAACTGCCCTTTGGAAAAAGGGCTACCAGCACAACGCTCGTTGTCAACAGCTGCCTTCGTAGATAGAATTGACTTGTAGCCGTAGTGTTTGAGGGTCGAAACAGGGGACCAGTAGGTAGCAACGGGGGGAAAAGTTCAACGCGAATGCGGAAGAGCGAACCCTGAAATAGGAAGTATAAGAGAAGACGACTTTGATACCAGAAGGATCTTACAGAAAGGATCATAGACATACCTGGACATGTCTCCTACTCAACGTCATCGCAAGAGTGCACATGCCCAAGATAGCTCGTCTGCTGGACAGCCACAATCTCGTGTGCGCAAGGTTACCCTATGCCTGTCACAGCCATCCGCTCCAGAATCGCCGCCGCCATCTGCTCCAGACTTGCTGCCGCCGATGTCACCACCACCTCTTGATGTCCCTCACCTGCCTCTGCATCTGCCGCCCTCAGTGGCAGGCCTTCCTATTCCAACTGATAGTCAGCATATGTTGGCTGGTCTGGCTGCGAATGCCCCACTGACATACGCACATTCTTACGGTGCGACGTTCTACCCACCAGCATACCCGCCAGTCCTGTACCACCATTCCTATGGTGCAGGGATAAGTGCTGCACCGCTTCCGCCATGGGGTTATGCGCAATATCCTATGGCTCCTCTACTGGCACCTTTCCTGACGGATCAGTCAGCTGCTCAGCACACCGCAACTAGTGAGGAAAGTTCACTCACACATGACACACGTGCCAACAGGCCAGAGGATGAGGCCACTCTTGGGCGCGGGAATGGTGGGGGTGTGAATGCCAACAGTGCTGCTCCGTCATCGACTGCAGTTACCTGGCTAGGAAAGTCCTACCCCAATAAAGAGATCAGTGATGGAGGTGAGTATCACTTACCAGTATGCCAAGAAGTTGCTGATCACATCAAAGTCTGGGAATTCCGCGTCGAGGTGATCGATGACAATATCAAGCATACCTTCAATGCACACACTGGCATGAAATGGTATGAGCTCCTTGATGAAGTGCACCGGCACTTTGAGAGGCCGCGCAGTGAAGTGTGTGTTGGGTACTGGATCAGTGGGGACACAGGCACGATGTCGTACCTTGCATCCGAGTATGACTGGAATGATGCAATCGCCCAGCTGCTGGGCAAGGTGCAGTCTGTGTGGACGCGCGCAGTGTTGATGGAAATAAAAAATATGGTCAGAAATCACATGTCACTATAACACAATTGATAAACTGACCTTGCATACCTCCAGCAACCGTCTTTAACATCGAAGGTGCATGGCACCAAGAGGGGGAAGGAGAAATGTCGTTGCGAAGACGACATTCCCCCAGAAGCCACTCCGGATACCTTAGACCACCTCCTGGAGTTGCAACAACACCTCCTATGTGAGGCACACTCCAAGCCGGGAAAGAAAGCATATTGTGTGGTCGAGCAGTCAGGAGAGAATGAAAGAGGGGGACACAAAGAGTTGACGCCCACAGAAATCAGCCTGTGGGTGAAGCACATTGTAAGCAACATATCTCTGAGTGAGGGCAACAAAAGACTCACTGACTTTCAGTCGCTCAAGAAGGTGACTAAATTTACTCGGCCGAACATGAAGACGTTTGACCACCCACCAACCAAGAAGCCTTGAGTCACACATGCACCACCAGAAGTGCATGTGTCTGTCAACATCACGCCGACACCGGGAATAAGGAGTCCACAGGTGCAGGCAACATACGTACCTTCGCGTTCCTTGTCACCTGCTCCAAGCACCCTACCTGTGCCAGGACCCATTGTGCCCACACCGGTGCCCATCGTGCCGGTACCAGGGCCCATTATACCTGCACTGGAGCCCATTGTACCCGTACCAGGGCCCATCATGCCCGCACCAAAGCCCATCGTACCTGTACCAGGGCCCATTGTGCCAACACTGGGGCCCATGCCAGGGCCCATTGTGCCTGCGCAGGGGCTGTCACGGACGCTCTATTTTCACCTTATTTTTCCGCATTTTTACGGATTTATTTGGTGGAGATACTAGTCTCCAACGTTGGGTCAAACATCCAAGTCCTTATCATTAGATATGATAAGATGGTTAGTCACGTGATGCCAACATGTGCACCCACAAGCACGTGACCCTGGGATAGTAACTTCCTTATCGGATGTTACCCTTTTAGGTCACTTTCCTCATTAGTAAAGTAGTTTCTCATTGGACGATAAGCAGGGAACATTCTAGATAGTTCTAGACTACATTGTTATAGGGTTATGACTCATAAAGATAAGGACACGTCATTGTTCTGTCAGTGTTAATGACTGTGCATCAGTCAGCACAATAGATAACACTATTATTAGACACGACGCATCAGCGTCTGACTCATTACTATTACACACACCTTTAGTAACAAGGTTTAGTAGTAATTCGAACTCAGCTGTAGCAGTGTATATAAACCCTCATGTAGCGTCCTGAGTGGAACCAACTTGTCCTCTTGGTTCTCCACTCAGGTGCGTATTCCACTGTACTTCCCTTACTCTTCTCCAATGTTAACTTGTCCTCTTGGTTCTCCACTCAGCGTGCCACTGCGTGATCACATTGCCTTTGACCTTGCATAAAGGTCTCACGTGTGCATACTCTCCGCAGTGACTGTACGTTCGGCGCGTGACTTGTCTCCACGCTAGGCTTGAGCGTGTTACCAGTTCAGTTCACTAACACTTCCCTTGGTCTAGTTGTACGCGATAAGTCATACCACTACAGGGGCCAGTCGCGCCGGTGCCTATGCAAGTGGTGCACCCATCGCTTTTGCTCATCCTTCTTGATGCACTGGGAACCTTGACCGTGCCATCGCTGATGGACGTGCTACAGCTCATGGACACCCATCATCCAGTTGGCCCATGGCACGTCGGTCTACATGAAGAATTAGTGGAGATGGGTATAGAAGATGTTGTGGATTTATACTCACTTCCCACCGAGCTCCTTGCGATGTTCGGGTGGCTAAGACAAGGTAGTGCTCGCCGCCTCCAAGAGTTCTGCCACAATAGGCTTCTGGTCCCTCTCAGATTTGTAGAAGAAACAGTCAGCAATGATCACACAATTTCGAACGACTTACCTTCTGCCCAACAGATGGGAGTGTCCAACTCAGAGGACAGCCAACCCATTGACAATGTGGTCCAAGTGTGGCTTGATGAAATGGGGGCAACACCGGAGGAGATCGAAGAGGACAAGGTGAGCATGAGATCAGGTGAGGTGGACGAGGGTGAGGAAAACAGAGACAGAGCAACGTCGCAAGAGGTGTAAGGAAGCTTGGTCAGCTGTCCCACACCCCCAAACCCCAACGGACTCGTATCCCCCAACGCGTATATATTTGGTCGGTAGCTTTTCCCATGTGGTTTTTGACGCGCCTGTGCCATCATTTACGCTTTGTAATTTTTCCAATTCAATATGTTTGATATTCTCCAGTATTCTGGGCAACCACCAGCACGTGTACAATAAAATAGTACATACAAAAAAAAAATTAAGCCGTGAGTTGGTACCCACAATGGCCATACCAACCCTTCGCATCATCTGGTGTGACAGAGTGAACGGCCTCCCAAAGCGTGCTGTAAACACTACCGTCATTGGATTTGAGGTCTGCATTGACGCAAGAACGGTTTGCGCAGAGCCAGGCCTTGATGGATGAAAAGGCCAGTTCAATTGGGTTGAGGTCTGGTGAATAGGCAGGAAGATAAATGAGACGCGTGCCGTGTTGTTACAGACTGGACTTGTTTTGACTTTACTATTAGTTTCTTACTTACACTTGCGTTCGCGGGAAAGTCTTTCCTTTCTTGGCTTTCCCTTTCTTGGACTTGCTGCGCACTAGGAGCCTTAAGATTCTCTCCTAGTGCAAAGTGAGACAATGAGACACTCATTGTCCTTATAAGTCTTTATTACTACTATACTTGGGCTAAATGCACCCTTTTATGGCAGGTGTCTCACTTTTGTTAAAACTGAGACATGTCTCACTTGCCTTTTATATCCTTGTTTCTTCTCACACTTACTGCGGATAGCTGTGCACCCTTTCTTCTTTTTCCCGTGCCTGCTGCGGATTGCTGTACCTTCTTCTCATGCTTGCTGCAGATTGCTGTGTTACTTCTCACGCTTGCTGCAGATTGCTGTGTTACTTCTCACGCTTGCTGCGGATTGCACCATTTGTTTGTTCCACACAAACAAACCCCTTTTCTATATAAGTCGTGGCCCTAGGTAGCTTGTATCCTTAGACTTGACTTCTTTACCATCACAGTATACATTGTTTTCCCATTCCCTTGGGGTAACTCTCTGCTGAACCGTCGAACCTCTTGAACCCCCTTGAACTCCACTCACATCTTGAGTATTGTGTCATACTCTGAGATCCTTGTTAACCACTTAAACCTTGCCATTACTGGCTGAACCCTCACTCATTGACATAGAAAGACCAGACTTGCTCACGCCGAGCTGAACGTTCCTACTGTAACGTTACATTAAGTCGAGTCTCTCCACCCTGGCTTCAAAACTAGGAAGCAGGAGCCGTTCCCAGTTCAAACCAGAATTCATCACCAGAAGAACAGAAGACGATCTTTCTGACAACATCAAGGGAGTAGCCATCTGGAAAACCTACGACGAAACTGAAGGATATTACATTTGGAGCAAAGAAGACAACGGATATATTCCTATTGAATACATAGAAGACAAACGACTTTGGGTAGTCATCGCACAATCATCCAAAGACCACAAGTGGTTCTCTGTCAAACCAGTACCACTAGAATTCGGACTTGGTCCATATAGAAATAACCCAGTTGGCATAGTTGTCGACTCAGATACAGAAGAACCTGCTCAGGATTCGGATCAACATCAATCCCCTGTTGCATCAGTGGAAGCTACGTCAGGTGTCCCCTCTTTAGCCCCACAAGAACCCATAGATTCAGGTGCTCACACACCAACAAACTCAAGCATTAGAATGACAAGCACAGCCACACAAATCAACACCTCGATCACCCACACCCCTAGTGGAGGTGGCAGTAGCAAAGGTGGAGGCGGAGGTGGAGGTGGAGGTGGAGGTGGAGGCGGAGGTGGAGGTGGAGGCGGTGGAGGAATCCCTGCTGGAAGAGCCCCACCTTTAGCCCCCCCTCCTGCTGGAGATAAATTAACAGGCCTACCACCAAAAGAATTCACTGGAGACCGAGCCCACAGCAAGAAATTCCTAAAAGAGTTCACCTTCTACCGGGCCCTCAATGGATCAATTGAGCAAATGAGAAACCCCTATCTCAGATGCATTGTCTTCCTCTCCCTAATACAAGGAGACTTGGTTGATGACTGGGTTATGGAACAAAGTGACTGGCTTACCGATGAACTTGCTGGAGGACGGGCTACAACAGAAGAAGACCTGTGGATCACCATCCTAGATCGCTTCCAGGCTGCTTACACCGATGTTGTGGAGAAGCAGAAGGCACAGAAGGCACTCCAAGCAGTCAAAATGGAGAATGGAGACCTTGATACCTACATTGCTCAGTTCGCCGCCCTTGCAAAGAAGGCAGGATATGGTGCAGACAAAGAAGGAACCCTGGATATTTTCTCATGGGGTCTACCTGAAAAACTGGTCAGGAACATCATACAGTTCGACCACCCAGATGACTGGAAAGAATGGACCCAATCAGCCAGAAAGCACCATCAAGATTTCATCAATCTCCAAAATCGCTTTGGAATCAAAAAGGAAACTAAAGCTGGATTCACAAAAGGGCAATGGAACAATGCCTTTAAAGTCAAACCACGTGACCCAAATGCGATGGACATAGGAAGAACTCAAAGAGGAGCTGCAGGAAGAGCAGCCCTCACTGAAACCGAAAAACAGAAGCTCCAAGCAGAAGGGCGCTGTTTCCGTTGCAAGAAACAGGGGCACATATCGTGAAACTGCCCTGACAAACCAGCCAAACTCGCAGAAGCATCAACTACACCCTCTGCACCATCCACCACAAAAACCAAAGAGGAACTAGCAAATGAGATGTGGGGGACTCTGATGGCACAGAGTGAGGAAGTGCGAGCACTGCTCGTAGAGAAAGCCTTTGCTGAGAAGGATTTTTCGTAGGCTCGAACCCGGCGGCCTGGGCTAGAGCTTTAAACATTTCCAGTGTACAATATAGCCAATATAGATCCTTGAAAGTCCCTGTACACCTGGAAACTGCACACAAAACGGCCGATCAAGACGTCCTAGTAGACTCTGGAGCTACAGACAATTTCATAGACCCCAGACTCCTGAAGCAAATGGGGATAGGGACGATACCCCTGTCAAACCCAAAAAAGATCTGGAATATCGACGGAACCCTTAATAAGGCAGGAGAACTAACGGCATACTCCATGCTAGATGTCCAATCAGGATCCAAGAAACTACCCATGAGGTTCCTGGTGACAAATCTAGGGGAAGAACGAATGATCCTGGGATACCCCTGGCTTGCTGCCTTTGAACCCCAATGCAACTGGAAGGACTCCACCATTGACACCAGTCACCTCCCTGTCATCATCACTACCCAAGGACTCCAAAAACAAGACACCCCCAAACCAAAGATCCACATCCGTAAAATGTGGAACACGCTCCTGAAAGAATGTGGGTATGAGGAAGGAGATGAACTCTATCTCAGATTTACCCAAGATGAGGTCATTGGCAAAACCACGGTGGCCTCAGAATTGGCGCAAAAGGCACAAGATCAAACTGAAAGAACACTAGAGGAAATGGTCCCCAAGGAGTACCTACAACATCAGAAGGTCTTCAGTGAAGAGAACTCCCACTGATTCCCACCAACCAGGTCATGGGATCACGCCATTGACCTCACTCCAAATGCCCCAGCCACTATTGATTGCAAAATATACCCTCTAACACGTGATGAAAATGAAGCCCTTACCAAATTCCTCAATGAACACCTTGAAAAGGGATATATCCAGCCCTCTAAATCCCCATACTCGTCTCCCTTCTTCTTCATCAAAAAGAAAGATGGAAAGCTTCGCCCTGTCCAAGACTACTGACGGATCAACCAGTACACTGTCAAGAATCGATACCCACTCCCCTTAATCCCAGAATTGATTGACAAGGTCCGGGATGCGGCGTTGTTTACCAAATTTGATATCCGATGGGGTTATAACAACATCCGGATCAAAGAAGGAGATGAATGGAAGGCGGCCTTCAAAACCAATCAGGGGCTGTTTGAGCCACGTGTCATGTTCTTTGGACTCACCAACTTGCCAAGCACATTTCAGACCATGATGAACATAATATTCCGTGACATGCTCCTAACCGGAGAAGTCATAATCTACATGGATGACATCCTTATTGCCACTATTGATGACCTGGAAAGACACCGCAAGGTGGTCCATCAAGTTCTAGAACACCTAGAGGAACATGATCTCTACCTAAAACTGGAGAAATGTGCCTTTGAGGTTAGGTCTATAGAGTACCTGGGCGTCATATTGGAAAAAGGGAGGGTCCGAATGGACCCGATTAAGGTTCAGGGTGTACGTGACTGGCCCACTCCAACAACAACCAAAGAAGTCCGTGCCTTTCAAGGATTTGCAAATTTCTATCGCCGCTTCATCCGAGGATTCTCCATGATTGCCCGTCCCCTTAACAACCTACTCAAAAAGGACACCAAATGGGAATGGACGGAAGACTGTCAAAAGGCATTTGACACACTCAAGACCCTGCTTGGAAAGGAACCTGTGCTCATTCAACCGGATTTGGAAAAACAATTTGAATTGGAAGTGGATGCATCCCGATTTGCCAACGGAGGGGTGCTTTACCAAAAGGATAACCAAGGAATTCGCCACCCAGTGGCCTACTACTCCCAGACATTTGGACCAGCAGAATGAAATTATGACATCTATGATCAAGAATTGCTAGCCATTGTGCGGGCTCTACGACACTGGCGGGCATATCTAGCAGGCTCCCCTCACAAGGTAGTGGTGTACACAGACCATGCAAACCTCCAATATTGGAAAGAACCACACAAGATCAGCCGACGGGTAGCACGAGAAGTCCTGGAACTCTCTGAATTTGATATAGAGCTCCACCACATTGCCGGCTCCAAGAATGCCCGGGCAGATGCCCTGTCAAGAAGACCAGACTATGATGATGGTTCCCATGACAACTTGGATGTAACAGTCCTTTCGGAAGAACTATTTGTCAAAGCTACAAGGGAACGGCCACAGGAACAAGAACTATGGGCTTATGTCACACAGAACCTGGACCAGGAACATATCAAAACCTGGATAGATACCCACAACCTAAAAGAACACTCAGGGCTCCACTGGAAAGATGAGCGCTTGGTTGTTGCAGGGAACAACGACCTTAAGAGGGGGGTAATTCACGCTTTTCATGACCTTCCAAGCACTGGACACCCTGGAATTTCAAACACAATGGCTCTGATAACACAAGACTACTGGTGGCCTGGCATGAAGAAAGATGTGGAAGAATATGTCAAAGGATGCACAGCATGCCAAGCCAATAAAGTCAACACCCACCCAAAGAAGCCAAGCCTCTCACCCATTTTTGGACAGATGACAGAACCATTTGAAACTGTCAGCATGGATTTCATCGTCAAATTACCCAAGTCAAAAGGCTATGACACAATCCTCACAGTCACAGATCACGATTGTTCAAAAGCAGCATTATTCATCCCTTGCAACGAAACGATAGATGCAGCTGGAGTCGCACAACTCTATTTACAACACATCTACCGCCACTATGGCCTTCCCAAGAAGGTCATTTCCGATCGAGACCCACGATTCACATCAATGTTTGCAAGAGCCCTCTGCAAAGCCTTAGACATCAAACAGAACATCTCAACAGCATACCACCCACAAACAGATGGACAGTCAGAACGAACAAACCAATGGTTAGAACAATACCTAAGGTTTTGGTGTAATGCAAGACAGGATGATTGGGTAACCTGGTTACCAATGGCAGAATTTGCTCATAACTCCTGGCCCAACGCTACAACCTGAATTCCCCCATTTGAACTAATTATGGGAAAACTCCCACGCACCACATGGACGCCAAAACCCTCCCCAGTTCCAAGTGTAGGACAACGTCTTGAAGAACTGAAGAACAAGAGGAAGGAAGCTCAGGACAACCTAAAGAAAGCACAAGATTCCCTAGCACGGCGACCCTCCAAGTTTGAACCATACAAAGAAGGAGAAATGGTGTGGCTAGAAGGAACAAACATAAGGACTAGCCATCCAACTGCCAAACTAGCTCCAAAACGACATGGACCCTTCAGGATTACCAAAGTCCTGTCACCGGTCAACTATGAACTCGCCCTACCCCTGCAATGGAAGATCCACCCTGTGTTCCATGCCAACCTACTTACACCATATAGGGAAACACCACTCCATGGAGAAAACTTCCCACGACCCCCACCTGACATAATAAACGGAGAAGAAGAATGGGAAGTAGAGAAAGTTCTAGACTCTGCCAAGAAGGGACGATGACGTAAACTCCATTACCTCATCAAATGGAAGGGCTTCCCTGATAGTGACAACTCATGGGAACCGGAGGAAAATGTATCGGCCCCTGAAGCAATTCAAGACTTCTTCCGGCTACACCCGAATGCCGAAGGAGCGCCCTCCTCACATATAAGAAGTACAAGGTTGGAAGGAAAAGACCCCCACTCCTCTACTCTTACATCTTCGCACACAATGCCTTCTCGCTCCTCCTCTGTTGAAGCCCTCGTTGAACGCTCCATAGAACAAGGGTTCTTCTCTTGACCCCCAACCCCAGAACAACAGACCACCATGGATGTCAACCCAGCACTGGTGGCGCTGTTGGAAACCTTCAATGGACATCCCAACTTAGTCCCAAGGCCCTCCTTGTCTCCCCCTCCTGAACCAACCGCCACTCCTCCTCCACTCCCTCCTTCCACCCCTCCTCCTGACTCTCCCCCGGTCTCTGTGATTTCCCACTCATCAATGCCTCCACTGGAGGATGCCCCTATCGACTATGAGCGGGTAGCTGCCACTGCCAACGATGAACCAGACGAAGATGACGACCACCCAGGCCTCCCCTTCTTCCCAAACATAGAAACCTCAGCTCGCTTCCACCCTCTCTATATCAACCAACCTGATGGTACTAAAGTCCTGGCCAAGTACATCGCCTACACTGGTAACTGTCAAGATGTGAAGGGCTGTATGGGTAGAGGTCAGCCTGTCTATGGAGAGCCTGTGTACCTGGACAGTCTCCCAGGGGCTATGCCACAAGTCATGTCAGATGATCAGATGCAGCAGCTCTCACGTGACGACCCTCAGGCATACGCTGTAGATGAGGCACTGAGGGATCTCAACTGTTACGGTACGGACTTGGTGACTCATTACACACGACTCATGACCGGTTATGACTACGGTCCGGTATCAGTATTAGTCATGGACTCTTACATTGTATCAGTCAGCATAGTAGTTCGCATGTGATTGTGACTCATGTATGACTCATTCCTAGGATAGCTGTACTAGGGTTCGTGTTACGCCCTAGCAGGGGCGTGGGTTCTGGAGGTTTCTAGTCACTCAAGTATCAAGCAAAGACTTCTGTTGTCTTATTGCTATGAAATACAAGTGGCAAAGGTGTGGCACAGGGTGCAGCACTACTCTGTAATATAGGACTCCTCGTCCGAAGTGTCTGACACTTCTCTACACTTGATCTTGCTAGTGCACAGAGTATAACAGGTGTGACGCGTTGATATAGTTCAACTGCAAAGACTTCGGAGTGTCCTGGTTAGGGACTGAGGTAGGGGATGCACAAGAAGAGGGGAATAAGGCAAGGTCACACCAAAATATGGAGGCAAGGTTGCTAGATTGCAAACGAAGCCAAGTCTGGCTTCCTACGGTCTATGGTACAGGTTTATATAGGACAGGGTTCCAAACAACATGAACACAAGTCCACACAATATCAAAGAGACTAAACGGAGTAAGCAGAAGTTCGGATCAAAGAAACAGCGCCACTAGTAACAGTAGCTCCTTTGGTAACAAGGTATGGTACAGAAGGGGAAGGCAGGGTGGAGACATACTGTGGGTTAGGTCCGAAGCGTCGGATCATAACATGAGCCCCTCTCTAAGTCAACTCTCCCTAGAGTGCTTCGAAGTCCATCAGGTCGTAGACATCGTTGTCTACATCGTTGGGGGGGGTGCTTTCGCGAGGGAGGGGGCAGCGATGTTGGCGAAGGAAGTTGAAGGGACCATGGGCCCCACACTTGCGACAATTTTCATACTTGGGGCACTTGATTTCTTCGTGGTTGTTGCTGGTAAAACACTTGCCACACCACTGAGTGCGTTCTTCTGGGGCTGGCCAGAGGCACTGATAGGGGAAGTGGTCAGTGCTAGAACACCTCCAGCAGAACTTCTGTTTTTGAGGGCAGGCGAAGGAGAGGTGGTCTTCAGACTGGCACCTGTAACAAAGTCGAATGGTACCAGTCTCCTTCTTGTTGGCTCTGCGCTTGCGTCTCTTCTTCCTTTCTGCAGAGGGGCTAGGTCCTTCTGGTTCGTCGTGGAGTCGTGGCATGGAGTGGTAGCGAGGTGGAGCAGGGGCAGGAATGGGGTGGATTTCAAAGGGGTGAGTTTCTTCTTCCGGAGGAGGGGGGTGTAGTGTGAGCCATCGGTCTGCAATCCGGACATAGGCCTTGTGTTCTTGCAGCCTTCTTCGGGTGCTGGTTAGCTGCATGTCCATGTTGAGGAGGTGTCTTTTGAGGGGCTCCATCATCTTGTACAGGCCTTCAATCTCCTTTCGGAGGGCCTTCTGGTTTCGCAAGAGTCGGCGAGTCCTGGAGATTTCTGCTGTGAGGCGGTCGTCTTTCAGGTCTTCTAGGACTTCATCGACTTGTCTGGCTGTGGGGGAAGCTTCATCCAAGTTCTGCATCTGAGCTGGGGTGATGGGGGGAGCTGGGTTGTGGGGGTCGTCGTTTCTGGGAAGGAGGAAAAGGGGGAGACCATAGTGAGGGAGGTTTTTGCCCATGGTGCCGATGACATCTTCTTTGTTTTCACTGATCTTGATCCATTTGGCATCCTTTCGGATGTACGAGGTTGGGTCAGCGTCGTCAGGGATGAGGAAGTGGACATAGCGGCTGCTCCAGGGGTCATTCAAGAAGAAGGGGTAGCCAGGGTCGTCGTCTTCCTCAGCAGCGATGTGCATTCTTTCATAGTTAATGGGGAGTGCGTCCATGATTGGGTCGTTGATTATTTCGCTGAGACGAGCCATGGTCACTCTAGGATCAGGGGGGGAGGTGGTAGGTCGGTGTATCTCGGGAGTAGGGGGAGCTGTGTGTCCAGGAGGGGGAACGCGAAGGGCTATTCCTCCTCCTTCTGTTTCTATGACGCTGGGCATGGTGGGATCGATGGGTTGTGGTTCCTGGATGAGTGAAGGCAAGGAAGGGGGTCGTGCTGGGAAGGGAGAATAGCCAGAGGAGGGTGTGACAGAGGGTGTTTCGTCAAAGGAGCCTCTTTCCATGGCACGAGCAACAAGACGTTCTACAGAGGAGGAGCGAGAGGGCATGGTGAGGAAGCTAGTGGGGAAGGTGGTTGCTGTTCGTACTGTTACTTCCTTTCGTTTTAACCATTGCTTTGCTCCTTCGCTTCTGGGGTTGCTTTCAAAGTGTTCCTGAATAAGTTCTGGGGCGTTGAGGTTCTTTTCTGGTTCCCAACTGTTGTGTGCATCGGAGTACCCCTTCCATTTGATTAGGAACTGTAACTGGTTCCTGTGGCGTCTTGTTTCTAGTATTCTCTCGACTTCCCACTCCTGTTCTCCATCTACTAGATCTGGGGGTGGTTCCGTAAAGTTCTTTCCATGTATGGAGGTTTCTTTGTATGGCATCAGGAGTGACGCATGGAATACTGGGTGGATCCGCCACTGATGGGGAAGTTTCAGGGCATATGTGGTGGCGGAGATCTTCTTTGTGACCCTGAAGGGTCCATATCTTTTTGGGGCTAACTTGAAACTAGGGTGCGTTGTTTTCAAGTTCCTGGCATCCAGCCACACACTATCTCCTTCTGTGTGTTGTTCGAAGCGAGAGGATCCTTTGTAGAGTGACTGTGCATGGGTAATTGCTGCTTGGGCGGTCCTTCTGGCTTCCTGGATTCGCCCCAATCTCTCTTGTGTTCCTGGTACTGTGGTCGTTCTTTCTGGTTGGTGTACTCTTGGGATGTATCCAAGGATTAATTCGTAGGGTGCCTTTTTAGTGGTTGCGCTTGGCCAGGAGTTGTGGGTGTACTGTGCCAGTGGTAGTAGCTCCGTCCAATTGTCTTGTTGATGGTTTATGAACATTCGGAGGTACTGTTCTAACCACTGGTTTGTTCGCTCTGATTGTCCATCTGTTTGTGGGTGGTATGCTGTGCTGATGTTTTGTTCTATGTCAAGCACTCTGCACAGTTCTTTGATGAACTTCGCTGTGAATCTGGGGTCTCTGTCGGAGATGACCCTTCTTGGTAGTCCATAGTGTGGCAGGACAGTTTTGGCATAGAGTTTTGCCACTCCTTCTGCGTCTATTGTTTCGCTGCATGGGATAAAGAAGGCTGCTTTGGAACAGTCATGATCCGTGATGGTGAGAATTGTGTCATTGTCTTCTGATTGGGGTAGCTTTGTGATAAAGTCTAGAGCGATGGTTTCAAAAGGGAGTGCTTCTGGGTTAGTCTTGATGGGGAATATCGGTGGTTTCGGGTTCCCAGGGAAGTTCTTGTTTGATTGGCATGTGGCACAGCCCTTTACATATGCGGATATGTCGTCTTTCATGTTTGGCCACCAATAGTCTTGTGACACTAGCCACAAGGTCTTTGTTATTCCGGGGTGTCCAGCTGTTTTTGTATCGTGAAACAGGGAAATTACCCCCCTCTTTAGCGGTGTGTTGTCCACAACCACCAGTTTGTCACCTCTCCACCAGTGTTTGCCTTGTTTTACTAGGTGGAAGGGGGTGGCCCACTCGTCCAGAGTGTCTTGGTGGTCTATTTGGTGTGCCATAACCCGGTCATCTATCCTTATGGAGAGAGCGGAGTTTGCGAAGATGGTTGGGGTTAGGACCACTACATCAGTGTTATCCCCTGCTCCGGTGTCGTGGTCAGGGCGTCTTGACAGGGCATCAGCATGGTTTTGGGGTCCGGGTTTGTGGTGAAGTTTGATGTGATAGTCTGCCAGTCTGGGGATGTAGCGCGCCACTCTCCTATTGATTTGTCGAGGGTGGCGATAATACTCTAGGTTTTTGTGGTCTGTAAACACTGTGATTTCGTGGGGGGATCCTAAAAGAAGGTGTCTCCAGTGTTCCAGTCCTCTGATTACTGCCAGGAGTTCCCTATCATGGATGTCATAGTTGCGCTCCGCTTCAGAAAATGATTTGGAGAAGTATCCCACAGCTTGTGGTTTGTTTCGGCTGTCTCTTTGTGTTAAGATTGCCCCTGTGGCGAAAGCGGAGGCATCTACTTCTAGTTCAAAAGGTTTGTCCATATCTGGTTGGCATAAGATGGGGTCTTTGCACACAAGCGTGATGAGGGCTTCTAAGGCTTCTGCTGCTTCCTTTGTCCATCTGAAGGGTCCTTCTGACGTCTTTATTGTGTCCGTGATGGGTCTTGCTAAGTGAGCGAAGTTGGGGATGAAGGGTCGCTGATAACTTAGTGTTCCCAACACGCTTCTTGCTTGTTTGACTGACTTGATGTCTCTTGGCCAGTCTTTTAGTCCTTCTACCTTCTTTGGGTCGATTTTGATTTGAGACCCATCGATGACAATGCCTAGGTAGTGGATCTTTCTTTGTTCGAACACACATTTTGACGCTTTAAGGAAATAAGATTCCTTTTCACAGATTTCCAAGAATTCGTGTACAATTTGTCTGTGGCGTTCTGTATCTTCTTCTGTGGCTATCAGGACATCGTCCATGTACACAAATAGCTCTCTTGGGTATTTGTCCATAAGTGGTCGAAGTATTCTGCTCATGGTTCTTGCAAAGGTAGCTGGTGCATTTGTGAGGCCGAAGGTCATGACTCGAGGGATGAACAGCCCCCTTGGTGTCTTGAAGGCTGCCTTCCACTGGTCTTCCTCTTTTATGCGGATATTATGGTACCCCCATCTGATATCGAACTTTGAGAACAGTGTTTTCCTATTTAAGTTGGTCAGGATGTCGGAGATGAGAGGTAGTGGGTAAGTGTCTTTTATTGTCCAGGTGTTTAGGGGTCTGTAGTCCAGGATAGGGCGCAACCCTCCGTCTGTTTTCTTTCTGAAGAAGAAGGAGGAAGCATAGGGGGAGCTTCCTTCATAGATGTATCCTTTTGCTATGTTTTCGTCGAGATATGCCTTCAACTCCTTGTCTTCTTCTGGAGTCAAGGGGTAGATTTTGCAGTTGATCTTGTTGGGTGCATCTGGTCGCAATGTGATGGGATGGTCTTCTTCTCTTTCTGGGGGAAAGCGCTGTGCTTCTTCGTCTGAGAATACTTTGTTGTGGCGTTGGTATTCTTCTGGGATTGCAGTTTCTTTTACTGGGTCAAAGGTTGTTTTGGTTGTTGCCGCTTTCGCTTCTTGGTGTCGCTTTCTTCGGAAGCGGTACCCTCCTGTCAGGATGGTAATGGCTTCTCCTTTCAGCTCTTGTTTCTTCCAGTCTATGTCTGGGTTTTTGTGTTCGAACCAGGGGTATCCAAAGATCATTCTGTCTTCTCCTAGGCTAGTTACAAAAAACTGGAAAGGAGTTTCTTCTTCTCCTCTTTTTATCCATAGCTGGCATGTTTCTGTCATGGTGCCATCTTTGTTTAGTGATCCATCTACATTCCGGACCAATCTGGGTGGTTTCAGAGGAGTGGTTCCTAGTCCAAGTTTTTGGATTAGGTTTCGGTCGATTAGGTTGTCTGTTGCACCGCTGTCTAGCAGCACATTTATGCGAGCTTCTTTGTAGTAAAGGCGAACGAGGACTTTGATTGTCATAGCACTATCGCGAACACTATACATTGAATTGGCCTCCCTGTCAGCTCTCACAGGTCGGCATCGCAAAAATCCTGATCTAAGGCATAGTAGCGTCTCTTTTCATCCTCAGTCATGCCTTGGACGAGTGCATGGGCTTGTCGGACTTTATCTTCGGTTGTGGTAGCGGCCACTGATGAGGTGCTTGCTTCTGGGGTGTATGGGGGTGCAGTGTCCGCTTCTTGGGTGTCTGTGGCTCTGGCTTTGGTTTGGTTGGTGGTGTTTTGTCGTTGACAGTTCCTAGCCATGTGTCCTTGTTGTCTGCATTTGAAGCAGCGTCCTTCTTTCATGAGGGCTTTCTTCTCTTCTTCAGTAAGCTTTTTAAAGGGGGTGGAGGTGGTGGCATCTACATCCATCGCATTTGGGTCTCGCTTTGGTCGTCCTTGGTGGACATTCTGGGTTGGTCCTGGGTTTCTATTCCCTGGTCTGGCTTTTAGCAGTTTCCAGCGTTGGTGTTCTGCTCTGGCAGCGGTTTGCCACTCATCCATAGTGTTTGGGATAGTGGTTCGCATAAGGCAAGCGCGATACAGTCCTGTGGGTAGTCCTCTTTTGAAGAATTCCACCGTTCCAGGGGCATCTCTTGCCCATCCTGCTATCCCTGCAAGGTGTTCGAAGTCGAGGATGTAACTGTCCAATGCTCCACCCTGCATCGTTAAGCTGATGAGCTTCTGATAGGCTCTTTCTTTGTTTAAAGTGTCGGTCCAGTCTCTGTCGAAGGTGTCAAGAAAACCGTCCCAAAGGTCTTTGCTGTTTTTGGTGAGGGCTTTGGTGGGGTCTGCTAGTGCCGCTTCCATGTCATCTTCGGTTTGGTTGACCCATAGTTGTACACCGGGTCCTTTGAACATTGTAAGGGCGAATAGTACCCATGCATAAGGTTCTTTGATGAGTTCGTTCTCGCTATTTAACTTGATGTATCGTAGTAGTTCTCTTTTGAACTGACCACTCTCTGTCCTATCTCCGGTGAACGGAGTAGGGGGTGCTCCTTTGAGTCCTCCTGAGCTCGTTGTTGGTGTTCCTCCTGTTCCAGTGCTTGAGCCGGTGCCTGTGCCAGTGCCTGTGGCATTTATTGCTGACATGATAAGTGTTGGTTGTGGTGTGATGGGGACCTGGGGTGGTTCGACTGGGGAGGGCAATCTGACTGGTGGTAGTGGGGCTGGGAATCCTTCTTCCGCTGGGGATGGTTCTATCCAGATAGGGATAGTGGGGCTGGCTTGTGATGAAGCTTGTGTGGGTACTGTGATGTCTAGGCGGTGTTCTGAGGAGTGGGATAGTTCTGAGTGTGATTCCGCTTCGTCTGAGCTGGGTTCTTCTGATGATGAGTCTTGTTGTAGTCCGTATGTTCCCCTAGTATTTCTTGGTGCTGAGGATGATTGTTGTGTGGGCGTTTCTGGGTTCTGTTCGTCTTCTTCGTTCCACCAGCCTAGTCCTTCAGCAAATCTGTGTGGTGTGATGTTTATGGCTCTGGTGTGGTATGTGTTCTGAAAGTATCGGAGGATGTACCAGTTGTTGTTGATGAATTCCACTGGTCTGAGTTCGCCTTTAATGAGGCACTTGTAACAAGGTGGTCTGCCTGATGTTGTGGCCCAACGAGCTCCTCTTCCTAGTTGACTGCTTTTAACGTGGTGTGGGAGGTCGTCTTGTGTTCTGGTTGTGACTGGGGTCCAATCGTTGTCTGATTCAAAGGTGACACTGATGCTAGCCACGGTTGTGGTCTGTCTTGGGTGCTGATTTGTGTAAGGGGATGGCTGAAGCGGCCTCTTGTGTCAGGGAGGATCCGTCGCCCGGCTATGCCGTTGTTTCTGGGTTCTGTGGAGTGTCTGGTTGTTGGCTGATGCGTCCTCTTGGATCATCGCCCACTCTGCTGTGTGGCAGTAGTGTCTTGGGTGTGTTGGGGGTTGTAGACTTGGCTTATGTTACGCCCTAGCAGGGGCGTGGGTTCTGGAGGTTTCTAGTCACTCAAGTATCAAGCGAAGACTTCTGTTGTCTTATTGCTATGAAATACAAGTGGCAAAGGTGTGGCACAGGGTGCAGCACTACTCTGTAATATAGGACTCCTCGTCCGAAGTGTCTGACACTTCTCTACACTTGATCTTGCTAGTGCACAGAGTATAACAGGTGTGACGCGTTGATATAGTTCAACTGCAAAGACTTCGGAGTGTCCTGGTTAGGGACTGAGGTAGGGGATGCACAAGAAGAGGGGAATAAGGCAAGGTCACACCAAAATATGGAGGCAAGGTTGCTAGATTGCAAACGAAGCCAAGTCTGGCTTCCTACGGTCTATGGTACAGGTTTATATAGGACAGGGTTCCAAACAACATGAACACAAGTCCACACAATATCAAAGAGACTAAACGGAGTAAGCAGAAGTTCGGATCAAAGAAACAGCGCCACTAGTAACAGTAGCTCCTTTGGTAACAAGGTATGGTACAGAAGGGGAAGGCAGGGTGGAGACATACTGTGGGTTAGGTCCGAAGCGTCGGATCATAACAGTTCGAGCTAGTTACGCTATTGGTTATTTACTATTCCAGCGGCGCTTTAAAGCCCACGCGTACCTGTATAAGTAGTTGACTCAGAAGACCAAGAGTCCCCATCTTGGTCTTCTTCAATCCACCATCTGACTCGTCTTTTGCCTGCCTTAGTCTCGGACTAAGTGTGCCTCTGCTAGTATCCGCCAAGGGATACTCTTCTTTACCTCTTCTGCTGCAGCGTGTGCCAGTGTGCCCCTGTTCAGCTAGCATTGGGTTGACACGTGTTCCCCATTCGCTTAACTTCCACTAAGTCAATTACGCCCTCTCCAAGTCCAAGTCGGACTAACGCCAGTGGAGCGTAACATTAAGACCAAGATCCTCATCGTGGCGTACTCGACCAGAGACCAGTGGACGTCTTTCCGTCCCTATCATATCGAACGACAAGGAGATCGCAACGTACCTACAAGATTCCTAGGAGCAGCTCAGTGGAGAGAACGAGGAGAAGACACCGGATACTTTGTAGAGTTTAACGGTCCTAGCCATTTCCGACTGGTTGAGTTCAATTTCGAACATCTTTGTTGGGTCGAGGTTACTTGGAACCCCATAGACCATCGCTGGGATATTGTACGACCAGCAGGAAGAAACTACAATTGCGACATCAACGCGCGAGAACTCAATAGCCGCGCTGATTACGGTCCCATAGACGGACAAGCACAAGAACACACAGACGAAGGAGTTAGCGGAGAAGAAACCTCTGAAAACCAATCACCAAGTAGAGGGACAACGCCAGCAGAGGAGGCTAGTCTGGGAGCCATCGGTGATCACATCATACAACGAACTGAGTCTCTCACCATTCACCAACCTGAGCCAGAAGTAATTCACATTCACAGCCCAGCAGTCGCAATGGCAACAGCCACCATTACTCAAGAAGAGGCATACCTCACTAGCAAAGCAAGGGATCAAATTGCCCTAGAAGAACAAAGACGCATCGCAGAAGAATCGCGAGCTAATTTAGCTCCTATTAACCCATACTGTTATGATCCGACGCTTCGGACCTAACCCACAGTATGTCTCCACCCTGCCTTCCCCTTCTGTACCATACCTTGTTACCAAAGGAGCTACTGTTACTAGTGGCGCTGTTTCTTTGATCCGAACTTCTGCTTACTCCGTTTAGTCTCTTTGATATTGTGTGGACTTGTGTTCATGTTGTTTGGAACCCTGTCCTATATAAACCTGTACCATAGACCGTAGGAAGCCAGACTTGGCTTCGTTTGCAATCTAGCAAT
The DNA here is from genome assembly GCA_025766275.1 of Lactarius indigo. NCBI lineage: Eukaryota > Fungi > Basidiomycota > Agaricomycetes > Russulales > Russulaceae > Lactarius > Lactarius indigo. The sequence goes on along the minus strand of JAFKAC010000005.1, from coordinate 1,088,908 downwards.
CTTGCCTCCGTACTTTGGTGTGACCTCGCCTTATCCCTCTCTTCTTGTGCATCCCCTACCTCAGTCCCTAACCAGGACACTTCGAAGTCTTTGCAGTTGAACTATATCGACGCGTTACACCTGTTATACTCTGTGCACTAGCAAGATCAAGTGTAGAGAAGTGTTAGACACTTCGGACGAGGAGTCCTACATTACAGAGTAGTGCTGCACCTTGTGCCACACTTTTATCACTCGTATTTCATAGCAATAAGACAACAGAGGTCTTCGCTTGATACCTGTGTGATTCAGAACCTTTAGAACCCACGCCCCTGCTAGGGCGTAACACATACACTGGTCATCGAATGACCAACGACGATGTAGCAATCCATCGTGCAATTGGACCCGACGTAGCCAATCCCCCCAGCGGAGGAGGTGGACCCCCTAATGACCTACCCAGAGGAGGAGGAGGTGGAGGACCCCCACCAGGAGGGCCAGGATTCGAAGGATTCCCTGGAGGATTCCCAGGAGGACCACCAGGAGGAGGACCTCCGGGAGGAGGATTACCAGGTGCAGGTCCTATTATTCCCCCTCCAAGTAACAAGCTAGCTGGCGAAGCACCCACAGTATTTGACGGAGAATGCACCAAAGTCGAAGCGTTCCTCACTCAGTGGCACGTATACTGGGGCATGAACGCAGATGAAGGCATAATGGCCACGCCCTATCAACGAGCCCTACTTTTCCTATCGTACATCAAAGGCGTCAACGTTAGCGAATGGGTATTAGCAATGCTTACCTGGCTCAATGGCCAGATACAAGCTGGTATACCTCATACTAGTGAAGGGCTATGGAACGAAGTCACGCGCAGCTTTATGCAGTGCTTCCGTAACACGATGGAACAAGAACAAGCTCAATACGAGCTCAAGAAAGGAATCAAGATGATTGGAGGCAATCTAGATGAGTATTGCACCCAATTCAAACAACTGATACGCCACGCTCAGTATCGACTCGACGATCCGCAGACGCTAGATCTATTTGCAAGCGGATTACCAAAGGACCTATATGAAAAGGTCTACACCCTTGATAACCCTCGCAACTACCGCGAGTGGAAAGAAGTGGCTACCACCCGTCAACAGCAATATCTTCATCTTAAAGCGGTGTTGAACAAGGGAGTTCCCCCCGGACAAGGACAAGGAAAGCAACGACAACAACGACAGTGGCAGGGACCACCGAGGAGTTCATGGCAGCCAAGAAATTTACGAGACCCAAACACCATGGATACCTTGGCAGACCAAATTCGAGGGCGACTCGCAGGAGCGGAAGATATACTCGCTCCTCGTCCCCCATACCGACCAAGGGGAGGATTTTTACAGAGAGGAGGAGGACGTAATAACCAAAGGCCAGTCATGTGTTATAACTGTGGAAAGGACGGACACATGGCCCGCGATTGTAGGCAACCGCGAGGGGGATACCAACCCCAAGCATCGACCAGTCGGTATATCGACACCGACTATCATCAACAAGAACCAGAAGTCGCTACCCGGGCGGTCCAAGAAGTGCCCCCTCAACAGCGCGCCAACGACTGGCTTAATGGAGTAGCTGGAGAAACAGACGACGTAAAAGACATTATCCTCCAACAGTTGTGGAAAAAGGAGGGTTTTCAGGACGCCTAAACCCATCGGCCTGGGTGAGGGCAGTTAATTGTAACAGTGTAATCATGACTCGCTACCGTTCTATGAGAGTTCCAGTATCGATTCGCACCAGTTACGCAATGGCCGACATACGAGCACTAGTTGACTCAGGAGCAACCCATTGCTTCATGAAACCTTCCTTTGCAAAAAGGATGGGACTTGGGACCAAACTACTAGACATCCCAAAGAAAATATGGAATATCGACATTACGGAAAACAAGTCGGGGCGTATCACTCATTATACGGATGTTGATGTCCAGACTAAAGGCATTCATAAGGAAATCCGTTTCCTTATTACAGACATCGGCAACGAAGACATTGTATTGGGCTATCCTTGGCTTGCTATTTATGACCCCCATATTAAATGGTCGCAAGCAGCCATTCACGAAGATATGCTCCCTATTATTATTCGTTCCACTAACCCGCACATCAAAACAATGCCGGTAGTTGCAACAACCACTGTCCAGAACGACGATTACGAGATAGTGCACTCCTGTGTCATTACCGATGAACAACGACAACAATTTGAGGAAGGGTGCTGAATTAGAGCAACCGCTACCGACCTCGCCATCGCCGCTCAACAATATGTTACCAAAGCTGAGTTGCCTTCTGAGTATCGCGAGTTCGAACGCCTCTTCAGTGAAGAAGCATCAGACAGGTTTCCGCCCAGCAGGCCCTGGGATCACGCTATTGAATTTAAACCAGGGACGGCCGACGCGATCGACTGCAAAATATACCCCATGACTCAAGAGGAGGATAAGAAACTACGCGAGTGGATAGATGAACAACTCAAGAAGGGATATATACGACCTTCCAAATCCCCATACGCCTCATCATTCTTCTTTATTAAAAAGAAGGATGGTAAGTTACGACCCGTTCAAGACTACCGAAAAATCAATGCCGTTACCATCCGCAACCAATACCCACTCCCCCTCATCTCCGACCTCATCACTGACCTCAGTAATGCCCACATCTACACCAAACTCGATGTTAGATGGGGGTATAACAATGTATGCATCAAAGAGGGCGATGAAGAAAAGGCGGCGTTTAAAACGCGTTATGGGTTGTTTGAACCAACGGTGATGTTTTTTGGCCTCACCAACTCCCCGGCAACATTCCAGACCATGATGAACTTCATATTTAGGGACATCATAGCTAAACATGAAGCCCAGGGAACGGTAATCAGAGTGTACATGGACGACATCGGTATTGCGACAGGAATCGACCACTCCCTCCAAGACCACATCGAAGCGGTCAAAGACGTTCTCCGCATATCCGCGGAACATGACCTCTATTACAAACTTGAAAAATGCCTCTTCCACTCCCCACGCATGGATTACCTGGGGGTAATCCTTGAAAAGGGGGTGACACGCATGGACCCCGTCAAAATTTCAGGCATTAAGGACTGGCCCACGCCAACCAAGGTCAAGGATGTCCGCTCTTTCCTCGGTTTCTGCAATTTTTACCGTCCTTTCATACGAGGTTTCGCGACCAAAGCACGACCCCTCAACAAACTTACCCGCAAAGACGCCGAATGGCGCTGGGGAACTGAGGAAGAGAAGGCATTCCAAGATCTTAAGACCCTCGTCACTAGCGAGCCTGTCCTCGCGCACCCAGACCTTACTCAACAATTCGAGTTAGAGGTCGACGCATCGGGTTTTGCAACGGGGGCAGTCCTTCTTCAATGCAAAGCAGATGGAAAACGACATCCTATCGGCTACTACTCATCCACCCTCAATGAAGCTGAACAAAATTACAACATTTACGACCTCGAACTCTTGGCAATCGTCAAAGCCTTCCGCCACTGGAGACCCCTCCTAGCGGGCTCCCCTCACAAGATCAAAGTATTTTCCAACCACCTTAACCTACAATATTGGAAGTCACCACAAAAGATTAGCAGGCGCATGGCCAGGGAAGTACTTGAACTCTCAGAGTACGACTTTGAGATTCATCACATCAAAGGCACCTCCAATGGACATGCCAATGCGTTATCCCGAAGACCAGACTACGACCAAGGAGAGAACGATAACGAAGGCATAACAGTGTTACCGGAAAGTGTCTTCATACGTGCTACCACACTGGAGGAACCACGACATCCACATTGGAGACCCGAAATCCTACCGGTAGAAATGGCTCCGGAACACCCCATCTACGAGCAAGACACAGCTAAGTTGAAACCTTGGGTTGACGCTCACAAATTAAAAGACATTGAAGGAACGTGGTACAAGGATGGACGTCGAGTAGTAACCGGCGGTATCCACGACAAGCACACCATTATTGCCGCCCACCACGATCCCCCTGTCTATGGTCACCCTGGCATCAAACGCACTCTTCAACTCACCGAATGACACTACTGGTGGCCACAAATGAAAAACGACGTTACAGATTATGTCAAAGGCTGTGCAGAGTGCCAACGGCACAAAATCAACCTTCGCCCCATCCAAGCACCCCTACAACCTATCTATCCTAAACCGGAAGCCCTACCATTCGAAACTATCACAGTGGACTTTATTACCAAACTCCCCGTCTCTCGCGGTTACGACTCTATTCTCACGGTGACAGATCATGATTGCACCAAAGCCACTATCTTCATCCCTTGTAATGAAGAGATAATGGCCGAAGGGACGGCTGCCCTGTACGTCTCTCATGTATTCCCACGATTCGGACTCCCCTCGCACATTATCAGTGACCGAGATCCCCGCTTCGCATCCAAGTTTATGCGGGAAATATGCAAAATCCTTGGCATCAGCCAAAATATCTCAACCGCTTATCACCCCAGAACCGACGGCCAATCAGAGTGAACAAACCAATGGCTAGAGCAATATCTCCGCTTCTGGGTAAATGAACGACAAGACGATTGGGTCCGTTATCTGCCTATGGCGGAATTCACGCATAACAATTGGCCTAATGAAACCATGCGGGAGTCCCCCTTCTTCCTCTTGTCTGGGTTCAATCCTCGCGCTGATTGGACCGATAGACCTTCCCCTATCCCACAGGTATCACTGAGACTAGACCAATTCAAGCAGGCACGACAACGCGCCTTTTCATGCATGCTCCGGGCGCAAAAGTCATGGATCAAGCACAAAGATACGCCCAGATTCAAAGAAGGAGACCTTGTGTGGCTAGAAGGACGCCACTTACGCACTCATCAACCAACCGCAAAACTAGCCGCAAAGTGCCATGGACCATTTAAGGTCATCCAGGTGATGTCCCCTGTCAACTATCATCTTGAACTTCCCACGCAGTGGAGCATCCACGATGTTTTCCACATAGATCTTCTCACGCCTTATCACGAAACACCCACGCACGGACCAAACTATCAGCGCCCACCACCTGATTTGGTCGATAACGAAGAAGAATACAAGGTCGAGAAGATTCTAGACTCTCGGCGATTCAGCAGAAGACGTCGGCTCCAATACCTCGTGAAATGGAAGGGGTATCTGGACTCTGATAACCAATGGATAGATAAGGATGACGTATTTGCTGACGAAGCTGTCCGGGACTTCAAACATTCCAACCCCGACAGAGAAACGCATATAAGGGTGGCCTCCTGTCGTAATAAGTCCCCATCTCCCATTCACTCCATGTCCTCTACTTGACGCAATGACCAGCTCACACTCCTCTCTACCCTTGTCAACGACTCCTCCGCCACGCTTGTTAACCCCAACTCCACCAACGACACCGCAACCGCTGGAGCTGCAATTGGAGGCTGTACCTCCATGCAGTATGAGGAAGACGGCCCTATCACTAGTGAAGAACTGCACCAGACACTGCAACGATTCCCTATGCCCATACAGGGAACTCTCGATGACGATCCAGCAACAACTCAACCAGCACCTCCGCCAATGTATGCTCTCACAAACCCAGACACCGGTGAGCCCGAAACCTTCCTCACCGAAGACAAGCTCTTTCAGCTTCAAGCAGCTGTCCCACACGGTGAAGCCACCAGACGCCATGAAGAAGTACGAACAAGAATGGAAGGAGACAGCGGCGCAGTGGCAGCAGGAGCAACTGCATATCGCCGCCTGCCGACGAAAGATGATGAAGGAAAGGAGGGAGTACTGGACAAGGATGAGGATGAAGACGAGCTTAGAGACCACTACCCCCTCAGGCACGCATTCCTTAACCATGAATTCTACGCTGAAGATCCAGCCACCACTCCCTACCTCGTCGACGCAGCGGGGGGGCCTTTGCACAGGGGACAAGTCGCCGTGGCACAAGCGGCTCGTTATACACCAATGGGCGAACGAGACCCAGCAACCAGGGTCGTCGTTCCTGAAGGGTTCCGGGTCAATAGAGGACCCGATTACATTCCGTTCCCGATCAAACTCCCCAACAGACCGACGGTACAAGCATCCCATGTACAGGTTATCCAAGGAGGAGACCCCTTTGTACTCGGACTAGCTCCGGGATCGGGTTTCCTTTATGGCAAGCCTCTCTACGCCACCCCTCATCTCCCAAAGAACAACCGTGCCTTCATACCCCATGAAGAGTATTTCATGCTCCGCGACCGACACCCCACCGATCTGCTGCTAATGCGCATTGGGGATGTCACCCTCACTCAAGAACTACGCCGATTTAGGCAGTTCACGTTTGCGGAGGACCAGCTGGAGAAGCGGCTGCGGCAACTCCAGTTGGAGATAGAAATGGTACGGGATGACAAAAAGGACAGTCTTTATCGCCTGGAACGAGCTAACATATTGGAACGAATGGAGGACGAAGCGGAGAAGATGAGGGAGGAATCGATAGCAGACTAGTGAGGTGGGCCTCACTCCTGAAAAGGGGGTGATGTTATGGTACAGACTTGGTGACTCATTACACACGACTCATGACCGGTTATGACTACGGTCCGGTATCAGTATTAGTCATGGACTCTTACATCATATCAGTCAGCATAGTAGTTCGCATGTGATTGTGACTCATGTATGACTCATTCCTAGGATAGCTGTACTAGGGTTCGAGCTAGTTACGCTATTGGTTATTTACTATTCCAGCGGCGCTTTAAAGCCCACGCGTACCTGTATAAGTAGTTGACTCAGAAGACCAAGAGTCCCCATCTTGGTCTTCTTCAATCCACCATCTGACTCGTCTTTTGCCTGCCTTAGTCTCGGACTAAGTGTGCCTCCGCTAGTATCCGCCAAGGGATACTCTTCTTTACCTCTTCTGCTGCAGCGTGTGCCAGTGTGCCCCTGTTCAGCTAGCGTTGGGTTGACACGTGTTCCCCATTCACTTAACTTCCGCTAAGTCGATTACGCCCTCTCCGAGTCCAAGTCGGACTAATGCCGGTGGAGCGTAACATCAACTCCCCACAGCTAGATGCAAAGATCTCTCACCTCCGCCACTGTTTGGAACAGCGGGCTATGCTCCAGAGGCAGTTCACTGATCTGCAGGCTCAATGCAATCGAGTCCATGGACTACTGTTCAACACCACCTCAGAACTTGATGGAGTGCGCAGTCGGCTGGAAGCCGCACATGCCTATACCCAGATTGCAGAACACTATGCTGACACATGGCAGCAACCTCGCCTCTTTCGCCACCAAGACCTTCCCTTTCCCCCTCGCCCTGGAGGACCTGTAGAGATGCCTCGCCTCCGGGAAAATCGCAATGGAGACCTGTGCTGGCGCTGTGACAGTCGCTTCCATCGCAGCTTCAACTGCCCTCGAACCAAGCGGTACTGCTACCATTGCCAGAGTGCAGGTCACTGGCCCAACAAGTGCCTATGGCGCCGGCTTGAAGAACAACCGGGAGAAGAAGACGCTGCCAACAAGTGGTGTGGCAAGTGTTTCTGGAACGACCCTGGACATGCCGAGATCTGCTGCCCCGTCTATGAGCAGTGCTGGAAGTGCGGAGTTCGCAGACACTTCCAGTTCCTTCACACCCATCGCTGCCGGGAGATTATCGCAGAAAACTACAACTCTGACTGGGTTGACGATGACCTGGTACAGACTGACGATCCTGAGCCCGGCACAGACCATTTCTAGGGACGTCGAGACGACAAGGACTCTGAAGGGAGGGTAATGTTACGGACTGGACTTGTTTTGACTTTACTATTAGTTTCTTACTTACACTTGCGTTCGCGGGAAAGTCTTTCCTTTCTTGGCTTTCCCTTTCTTGGACTTGCTGCGCACTAGGAGCCTTAAGATTCTCTCCTACAAAGTGAGACAATGAGACACTCATTGTCCTTATAAGTCTTTATTACTACTATACTTGGGCTAAATGCACCCTTTTATGGCAGGTGTCTCACTTTTGTTAAAACTGAGACATGTCTCACTTGCCTTTTATATCCTTGTTTCTTCTCACACTTACTGCAGATAGCTGTGCACCCTTTCTTCTTTTTCCCGTGCCTGCTGCGGATTGCTGTACCTTCTTCTCACGCTTGCTGCAGATTGCTGTGTTACTTCTCACGCTTGCTGCGGATTGCACCATTTGTTTGTTCCACACAAACAAACCCCTTTTCTATATAAGTCGTGGCCCTAGGTAGCTTGTATCCTTAGACTCGACTTCTTTACCATCACAGTATACATTGTTTTCCCATTCCCTTGGGGTAACTCTCTGCTGAACCGTCGAACCTCTTGAACCCCCTTGAACTCCACTCACATCTTGAGTATTGTGTCATACTCTGAGATCCTTGTTAACCACTTAAACCTTGCCATTACCGGCTGAACCCTCACTCATTGACATAGAAAGACCAGACTTGCTCATGCCGAGCTGAATGTTCCTACTGTAACGTTACACGTGTCCCTCAACAAGTTCGTGAATTCCGTCCACCTTGTGGATCAAGGCGTTGTCGATGACAAGGACTGAGTTGGGCAGTGGCCACTCGTTCATGTGGAGGAGGAGGCCTTGGATAAAGCATCAAAAGTGTTCACCGGTAATTGCATTCTCGACGATCTCAAGGTGTAGAACACCATTGAGAGAGAGTGCAGGCAATATTGAATATTTGGTACCATGGAGAAAAAACTCGAAGCGGCGAGCACGCTCGCCACGGATTGACCACGCATACGGCCTCCTCAAAGTGAGTCGATTGAAATGACTCTCGTCCATGAAGATGAGCTGGTCCGGTTGGAAATGGGCGGCAATGATGCCCATATACTCCTCGCAGTCTTGTTTGTTTTGCTCAAGAGCGGGGCGCGTGACCTATCATTCGATGTTAGTTGAGAACAATAGAGCCGGTAAATGGAGACGTACTGTTTTCATCGTGTATCCCTCCCTCTGGAGGGAATGCATGATCGTTGGAAGTGAGACCTCAATGCCGCAGCCTTCCCGAAGCTCTGTCTGCAGCTCCATGAGTGCAATGTCAGGCTGACGCTCGACGGTGTCGCGGAGAAACTATGAGGATGAGACAATCTCTAGGTCCCAGACATTGCGCACGTACCTTAATCTGGACAGCGGTGAGTACGCGCGGGCGACCTCTGTCGATTGGTGGTGGGGGACACAAGTTCCCTGTCTTGCGGTGCTGGCTGCGCCACCTCTTGAGCGTTGGGACACTGATCCCAGTGTATTCAAAGACTTCCGAGTCACGCAGTCCTTGAAGGGACATTGACAGGGCCTGCTCTTTGAGTTCATTGGAGATGTGACGACGAACCATGGACAAGTGAAGAAGAGGAGGAGGAGACGCAGAGGAAAGTCGCATCAGAGAAGCCATCTTGGTTGTGATGGAGGGGTTGCGACGCCGGCAAAAGCTGACAACTATTCCATAACCCCACTTCTGCAAGATAACCTAATTTCCGGATAATTTTCCGTTGACTTAATTATGAACCCCGCTCAGGGGTTTTGGCAGTCCGCTTGTGTATCCAAAATGGAAGGTATCTATCGTTATGAAAACCGCTGTAATGTCAATACCTAGTACACCAGCACACCTTTACAATAATTCCTAATGTGTCCGCGCATATCAGACCTTGGTTCCCCCCTCGTTCATTATCTCCCTGGTATTCTCACCCCCCCCCCCCCTCTCTATTTAGTGTGCACTCCGTCTCGTGAGTGATTCGAATTGGTATCCATATACGTCATCGATAAGCCCTGCGCGTGATTCGTCGCACTTCAGCTTCATCTCGCATCTCCATCTACGTCTTCCTCTCGGGTTGAGGCTTTCTATCTCACCTCGCAGCTATTATCTACAATGCATATGAGGAATGGAAGCTTGATGACGTTTGTTACTCGCATACTCCTCATCACGGAAATGATTCTCGCAGAAGCTTTAGGCGTCGACGAATACCTGCAGTACGTTAGTAAAATGTAGTCCGAGGTCAGTGTCGGCGGAGCACTACCTTGATTGGTTGGACAGGATGTCCTTGTACCACGTACAAATGGTTCACGAGAACCATGGGCCATCTGCGAGCCGACATCGAGATCGGAGAACATTGGCGAGGCAGACATGGATAGTCTTCTTAAGGGTGATAAGCCTAGGCCTGTTACTATACCATAGCAAATCTACACTGAGATGTAAGTATGAAGCAGGAAATGCCAAGCTCGCACGGCCAGTCAATATTACTGTAAGCGTATGTATATGATTGTTGCGATCAAAGCGGGCGGTATCTTTAGCGAACACCCTCGCCATACGGTATGGCAGAAGATCGAGAGAGTCGGATCCTGGTCGTTTCTGCGACCCTGGACCAAGCCAAAGCCGCGGTAAAACGTACGTTATGTATGAATCATCTTCACTCAAAACATCTCCAACGTCATCCCAGTCATCAAACTCTTCATCGGCGACGACTCGGCCGACTTACCCTCTTCCAATGTCGACGTGCCGTGGACGATCAAGAATAAGTATTATTCCGCGGACGTGCACTTTCATCTCGTGGAATACGCCTACTGGGACCTTCAATTGGCTCGTCGTGTTCCTGCTATCATTTTCGTCTGGACTCGCGGCCAGGTGATCCTCTCGTCTACGTCTCGTCTGACTGCCCCCCTTATCCCCTTATCCGCCAGCCATATGCAGAACAAGTCTTTGGGCTGCACAAGGCGCTCACCCGCTTCGAGCCTGAGGTCGCCCTCGCCATGGCCCTGGGAAGCGAGCCCCCGCACCACGACGACCCCCCGGAAGGGCCGGACTCGTACCTTGCCGATCACGGTTTCGAGTACATAGACGGCGAACGCACCCGTCATCTCAAAAGTAACCACGACCGTCCAGACACGGATACAGACACAGACACAGGCGACGGTGACGAAGACCCCGTCCCGGGTCTCCCGCGCGTCATCGACGCGCTCAGCACCATTATGTGGCCTTCCATGGTCCGTCGCGGGCGTGACGACGGCGGCCACGCACGCAAGGGCCAGGCGGCGCCCTTCGACTTTGACGTCCTACGCACGGAGGGGGAGGAAGGGGAGGAGGAGACCCTCGCGGCGCTCATGGAGGCCGACGCTGTGGACTCTGGCGCGCCGCTGACCCGCGCGAGCCGCATGCAGAGGGAAATGGCCACGCTCGAGCGATGGCTGATCGAGAACGAGGAAATGCACGAGGCCGAGCTCGCTGAGCCGATCAGCTTGAGTCCAACCGGCATCGACGACGACGACGACGTCGAAGACGCGCCCCGTGTTCTCGCTGTGCGTGCTACAAGTGGAGATCCATGGTTGTCGCACAATAGCAGCACGACGCAGCGCGATGGTGCGACGCCCGGATTCGACGATGATTTTTCCGCATTCGTCTCCGCGCCAGCAGTCTCCGTCAGTCCTGTCGCTGCCACTGCGGGATATGCGTACGCGACTGCGTCTGCGTCCGAGTTCTCCCTCGCGACCACCCGTGTACATGGACTCCTCGACACCACCTCCGCCGCCCCGATGCTCCTGCCCTCTCACACCGGTGGCTCCTATCGTTCTCTCCGCTCTGGGACGTCCGGGTTCCCCTCGGACATCGACGATCTCGCTGGTTATGAGGCGCTGGACGATCGCGGTTCTTTCTTCTCGCCCGAACACGAGTTCGAGGATCCCGATGCGGATCCGCGCACCCCCGTTGGCCGGGGCGAGCGGGTCGGTCTGACTGACGCGCGTGCCCCGTTTGACCTGGCGGATATCCTGGCCTCGCTGCAAACCATGCGGGAGGACGTTGCAGGGATAGAAGATGAAGCACAGCGGAGGGCGGCAACTGCGCGTTTTGCGTCTGAGTTTGTCCTCCAGAGAATGGGCGTGGATGGGGGTGAGAGCGAGGGAACAAAGGGTTAACCCTCTATCACATTACACCGTATTATAGGATTATCTTGGGGGCGGTCTCTGAGCATTCCATGAAAAATAAAGCATCTTGTAGAAGGTTGATACATCTCGATTGTATTTGGTCATATAAACACGACCACTTTACTTCATAGAGTAACCTTAGCATCTAAGGCGCATCCTCAGCTTCATCGGCGTCATTCTCCTCCCAAGCAGCTCGGCCAGTTTCGTCTCTTATCTCTTTCTCGGAAAAGTTCAATATACCCCATGTCCAATACCCCGGTGGTGTTCTCCGCGATACTGACTGGCATGTTCCCAATGACTTTGTTCCCGACCGCTAGATCATTTGTCTTGAGAGCTTCTTGTAGGTACTCGGGAAGCCCACAGAAAAGGTCCCAACGCATCTGCAGAGCCTTGCGCATTGACACTTCCTCAATATCCATGCCCTCGGTCCCCGGACCCTCAAGTACCAGATGCTCTGGTGCCAGTGGAGGGTCATCCGGCACGTCGAACGAGATGACGGTGTCGGGTTCTCAGCTACAAGCTGAATCTGTTCTTCGCCCCCGGCAACAGCCTCCGCTTCTTGTTTGGCGATTTCGACGCGCTTGACGATGTGACCGTAGGTGTCCGCGAGGTCTTTGCAGATCGCTTGTGCGTTCTCACCTCCAGCCACCATGCTGTGTTGACAACTTCGTCAGCACGAAAGGGAACGAATGTGCACAAGTGAAATGAAAATAAAAATGTACCATCTAAAGAACAGCTGCACGCTGTCCTTTCCGAGCTTTTTACCACCAAGCTCTAGTGCAGAAGACGCGGACAGCGGGTTGAGCACTTCAATATGAGTGGTCTTGGAGGTGCACTTTGACTTTGCTCCGTTTATCACCGGGGCCGGTTCGGGTTTTGGGGAACGTACTGTGGGGAGAGTTGAAAGGGTCTCCGAGAATGAAGAAAGATTATTTACTTTGGATTCAAAGCCCTCGTGGAGATCGTCTGTCGTGATGTGCTTGGACTTCTCCTTCATAAGCGTGTCTCTCTTTCCTTCGTTCCTCGGTGATGCCACTCAACTTGTTCGTGTGGAAATTAAGTCGGTCTTCTAGCAATTTTTCAAGTTTTGAGGTGTCCTACCCAGTGTTTTCCTGTGCTTCTTTCGCGACAGTTTGGAGGAGAGTAAGTATCATCTCGTCGTACGGGACCGGTTTGGCGGCATTTTGTAGGTGGCACTTCGGGTGATGGACTAGTACGCAAGCGGTCTACCTCGGACGAGAAGTATGACGAACCCGACTGAACAAGGTTAGGTTGAAGGGTGCAAAGACGAGCGATGAGGACATCGTTACAAGCGACCTCAGCCCCGAGTTATTCGATACGATTGTCGCCGCGCTGCTTCCACCTGCGACACGACGAGATGGGAACATTGATTTCCAGACAAGGGAAGGGACGGATCGAATGGGTGATTTTTTGTCGACGTTGGGGTGACCCTCGATATCAGAACTGTCAGACACCTGTAGGATCGTAGTAGAACGACAAGAGAGAAAGAGGGGACGGACGAACCTCGAGTTGGCCCCACTGCCACTTTGAATAGCTCAAGAGCATGATGCAAGATGAGGCCTATGAGGCGCCGTTATCAAGTCGTGGTGGCCGTCTCCATCATGTGCTTCGAGTCTCTCATCTCACGCACCTCCGAGGCCAAATGGACAACAGATTCTGTCAAACTTTGTATTTTCATTTCTCGCCTTGTTTTCGTTTTCGAACTATCTTCCGTCTTTTTGCGATATCCTACCTACCACTTCTGAGCAGCCTTCCAAATCGCCATCTCAGATGACGCGCTCGCCCTACTCAAGCGCACAAGCTCGATGACACTCGCCCCCTGGACGAAGTCAATGCCACCGAATGGGCCTATGGCGTGCCGCGCGCAGATACCAGATGGCTTTCCAAAAGGTAGAATGAGGGTATGACTGGCACACACACGAGCGCGAACTGAACGCGTTTCCCATGTTCACGCGCACCATCGCGGTCGACGGGTTCGGCGAGCTCAGCGTGCATTACGTATACCAGAAGAGCACCGCCAACGGTGCCGCCCCGTTGCTGGCCCATGGCTGTACATTGTCTCCCATCTCTGCCCTGCTAAGTCGTTGTTGAGTCGCACATGGTGCACAGGGCCAGGAAGCTTCCTCGGAGTGATGAAGTTACTGCCACTCCTGACGGCGGTTTCTGGTGATCGTCTGTCGTTCCACGTTGTTGTGCCAAGCCTTCCCGAGTACACATGGTCGGAAGGGGTGTTGGAGAAGGGCTTTTCATGCGAAGCATCACGCCGAAGTAAGCTTGGCCCTACAATCTCCTTGCTACTGCGCTGACCACTTGTACCCCCCAACCCACCTATTTAACGAGCTGATGATCTCGCCGGGTTACACTGAATACGTGACACAAGGCGGAGACCGGGGGCATATAGTAAGTACTCCAGATTATCAGTAGCACTCTGGAACATCGCGATAACGGCTATCTATCGTGGTTGACGCTTATATACCGCGGCTTCATTTTATACGGGTTTACAGCTGGTTCCATAACGATTGTCCCCTGGTGACCAAAGTTTGGATATAGGCGAGGTTTGAATTGGTAACTCCGCCACTGAGATGGCACAGCTCTCGAGCGGAGCAATACAGATAACCATTCCATAACCCCAATTGTTACAAGATAACTATTCTATAACCTTAATTCTGTGAGATAACCTGATTTCCTGAGAATTTCTCCCTCGACTTGATTATGAATCCCGCTCTCGAGTTTTGGATGACCGACTATGTTCTCAAAATGGCAGGGGACAATCGTTATGGAACCAGCTGTAAGCACGTTAAAACACCGCATTATCACACACAAACACCCCCATGTAAGCCGGCCCTCGTCTTTCCAAAAAAAATAAAGAAAAAAATTTGCGAGCCGCCCACGTTCTTTGGAAATCCCATAGTTCTGCTCGAGTGCTTGATTACGTCTTTCACATCGCATGAGCGAGAGGCGACAGCCGTTTCCCAAAACTTCTTCAAGATTGGCATGGACTACTGCGAACAGTCCACCAAGCCGCAGACACCCGGATTCAGCCTCGCCGCCTCACCCATCAGCCTGCTCGCCTAGATATATGAGAAGCTCGTCACGCGGACAGATGCGTATCCGTGGACTGACGACGAAGGTGCATTGTCATCCACCATATATCGGATCCAAACTTAATGGCTTCGTAGTTCTGACATAGATCTCAATTTATTGGTTCTCGCGCGCGGGACCTGCAGCGTCCGTCAAGATCTACTACGAGATCGGGGACCCAGTGGTCGGTTTCCCTAAGACGGCCGCCCCAGTCGGCCTGTCCTCCATCCTCAAGGAGCTCGCTTGGTTCCCCAAAGCGTGCGTTTCCGTGCCTCCCTCCTGCTATAGTCGACTGACGACTGACGACGGATGGCGGGCAGTCTGTTGCGTTCCAAAGGAAAGACTGTGTTCGAGGTTGGTGGACACTTTGCGGCGTATGAGCAGCCCGAGGCACTTGTGGGCGACCTCAGGAAAATGTTTGGCAAGTCTGGGCCTGCGGCAGGCGTCGTTCCGGGGTGTGATGGCTATCGAATGAAAAGGGTAAATCAAAGTTTGAATCTCTAGGTCTCCAGAATGTGACTGGGATCTAAGTTGCGTTGGTTGTAGTTTTAACATGTACGAGGCTCCTGGCTCGTCTGCGTAGTATTCAAGTCTATCGACCCACACGTGGTATCGGACAGACTGAAGGAAAAGGCGGCTCGTATTTTCCAACGCGCGGTTCCAACGTGGTGTGACCCTGCCAGAATGGAACTCCGGCTTCGACTTGCTTTGGTTACCCTTCAAGTTTACGCTATGCACGTCTGAACTACCAGTTGCTTCTGAAACTTGGTTACAGAAATGTACCGCTTACTTTATTCCTCCTCCTCGTCCTCCTCTCATTATTTTTCTATCCACTTGCCAGTGCCACAGCTTCGCCCCCGATGATACTTTTTTAGGGGGAACGGCGGTGCCGACCGCACAGGTAGCCTTCACTCGTTATACTGTATTGGCCATCGTAGTAACTGCTCTATATCGAGAAATCCAAGGGGCAACCGGAAAAATATTACTCGATTGTGACTGCAATTGTGATAGGCGTCGGCCTTGTCGACTACAACCTTGCTTGTCGGAGAAATGGTGTTGCAATTTTTTATCTTTCTTTCGATGCAGATTGTATCTCACTGTCGGCCTAGGAAGTCTTAGACAGCCTTATTACCAAAGGCAACGGTCTACCCCTCCACTAACTACCGTCGCCATAGTCTAGACTCTTGACCACCTCAGACCACTGAGATCCCGGTCGTTTGTTAATGTAGCATTCCTAGGTACAACTACCGCTGGTGGCAATGCTCATGAGACTTCGTTATCAGCCGTGCTAGATAAACTAGTAAAATATTGATATTGTGATAATAGACGGAGATGACTTAGCAAACTGAGTAATCCTATACAATAATTTCCATCGACTATTGCTTCCTAGCGCCATACTCCAACAGCAATTGGGTGATCTCACTGAATCCACTCTTTGACGCCACCTGGTATGGCGTGTCTCTCCATCTTCTCCGTATATGCACGTCCGCACCGTGTACGAGTAGCAACCACACGACTCCGGGCTCCCCTGCCTCCGACGCCTGGTATAATGGAGTGCGAAGGGAGCTACTTTGTGCATTTATGTTAGCTCCATGCTCGATGAGGAGCTGCACGACCTCGACTTGTCCCCTCTCCGACGCACAGTGTAATGGTGTGAAGTCTCTAAGGCCTTTGATGTTGACGTCTGCATTGTGTTGTAGTAGCATGCGCGCAACCTCGTAGTGTCCTTTGAATGCCGCACTGTGCAATGGTGCCCAGTCAGCGCAATTGCGCACATTCACATCTGGTCCAAAATCAAATAGCAGGTGCAGGATCTCCACGCGACCATCCCGAGAGAAGGTCTTGAGTGGGGTTTCTCCTTGCGAGTTCTTAGCATCGACATCGGCCCCGTGTTCGAGCAGAAAACGCGCAACTTCCAGGTGACCCATAGCTAACGCAGCTCGCATCGGAGTGCCGTACCAACCGCCGCCGATGTCTATGTCCTGCCTCCGCGCAACAACAAGTTGCTTTGTTGTCCAGCTGAGGCCACGTAACGCGGCATAGTATAGTGGGGTAGCACTAGATGGCGATAGGTGCTCTGCCAGAACGGTCACGGGTTGGCCGTCCCCCCTACCCCCATCGTGTATCCAGGACCATGCCGTGAAATGGGGCTTGGTAGGGTTGAACAAGAGTTCTATGTGATCTTGAATTTGTAATTCTACATTATTGAACCGCGCATGATCGACCCAGTATCGAGCGGCATAAAACGCGAGAGGAAGGCCCTTGATACGCTTTCTATCCACCTTCTCGTCTAGTTGAAGCAGCACTGCTAGGCAGGCTTGCGCGAGAATCATGTGAGCAGACTCTAATGGGGCGTGGAAGTAACGAATATGTGTAGAGGTAGAGGTGGCGAGGCGATCAGAAGTCAAGAATTCCTTGACCGAAAAATGTGAAAACTGCACGATTTGAGAACCCTCCACTTTGACGACGGAGACCAAGCTAGAACACGCGGACAGCACAGCGTCTTCTGCATCTTCCGGTCGCCAGGCCTCTTCGAGCTTGGTAGTCATTTTAAAGTCGAACTGAATTGCAAAAATCTCGGCGAGCTCTTCGAGTTTGAGTGGACGAATGGACGCTATCAGGCACTGGAACAGACGATGCGCGTGCTCTCGTTTCTGCATGGGAATGCCTTGCAATATCTGCTTGTATGTCTCATCTAGACTGGCTGGCAACTCATTCAGAGCCTGCCGAATGCTCACTGCCATACAGCGACGCAGTGTGTCCAATTGACAGAACACCCAGCGAAACCTACATGTCACCATGAGCAACGTTCAAAACGTACAGGGGCAGAGGCGCCTTACATCCCATCAGCTCTTTCCGAAAGTGTGTTAATTACCAGTTGCTTTTCTTCCGCTCTCCACCTTCGCATCGCTCGGTCTGAGTCAACAAAAGATTTAATGTAGGTGTTGATATCCTCCCTTTGCCCGCCTTCCTCGTGAAGGGACACGCAGCGGGATTTGGGAGTTAAGGGGTCGAGAACAGTTCGGATGTCTTGTTCGGGACGACTTGTAATACATAGATACAGATTCGGGTATTGGCCGCTGACAAGGTCCTCAATAAAATTCAAGACCTTTTCGCGAGGGGATGGAGTTCCGGTGGTATTCGGACACTCGTCCAGGGCATCTACGACGACGTAAAATGGGGTATGTGGCATAGATTGGAGCATGTCCTTAAGACATTGTATGAGGGTGACCTCCCTTGGTTGATTCGAGCCGTCTTCGTGTTTGGTGTAGAGATCTGACAGAATGCCCCAGCAAATGTCGGATTTGTCGCTAAGCTGAATGAGGAGAGAGGAAAGTAGTCCGCGGATGTCCCGTTTCGCAGCGTCTTTAAAGTCGAAATAAAAGTACACCATCAATGGTGACCCAACAGTTCGTTTGAGGTCTTCAATGATTGTGGAGCTTATCAACGACGTAAATCTCCTTGGGGAACATAGGTGTATGGGATCACATACCAAAGAACACTCTTTCCAGAACCGGCTAAGGCAGGTGACAAGGGAGATCAATATCTAAGGCACAGAGGATTGAAAAAAAAAAAAAAAAAACGGACGATTTCCACGGATCCACAACAAGGAACCATTCATTTTCCATTCACCAAACGCATTGCCCTGAGAAAACCACATCGTAGTGCCATTGTAGTGAGTATCGCAAGCAAGATTGTGATTTGTGGAAGGATTTGGTGGAGAGATCCATTTTCGGAGGTCGCTCCGCACGCGACCACCTGTAAGGGAGGTTACCGTCACGGAAACAGGTGCGTTGACAAAAAAAAAAAAACTGACGGGTAAGTGTGCCTGTTGCTATTCAGATGCTGGGGTTTCAATGCTGAACGGACGTAAAGAAAATAATCGTTACACACCCTCTCTGATTTCTCTTACATTGTTATCGACGTTGAGTGTGACCTCCTTGAGTGCATTCACATCGATGCTGACATCGCTTGTGATCGCCTTGATTGCCTTGACGTTATCATCGATGAGGTTTGTAACCTCCAAATTTCTCGCCACCGCCATCTGCATCTCTTCCTGGGTGAGTAGGTCCAACCTCTTGAGTGCGTCCTCGATATGTGTCCTTCCCACCAGTCTCTTTAGATATTTCTCTGCTTCATCGTGAGCCAGAAATCACGGGTTGAATGAGCCGACCCACTGAATTGTCTCTGCTTCATCTCTTTTGTTACAAAGGCGAAGATGGATAGTACTTCTGCCATAATTTTGCCCAGCACCTCCGCCATTGCGGGTGTCAGTGGCGTGCTACTGTACATCTCCAGTCGTTGTAAGAAACCTTGCATGCGCTCAAAGAGGCTGGCGAGTGTGTCATAACTCGCCATGACGTCCTTAGCTACCTGAAAGATTGGAGCGTCACCGATGTGCCACAACCTTAGGTAGTGTCATGGAGTACCCACCGTAAGAAGTACTCCGGTGCCAGTGAAAATTACTTTTGCGGGTGAAAATATCTGAGAAAACGTCAGTTGTGGTATGTAATCAGTGGAGCCCTTGCGAATTTACCAGTCCGACACCCTCTCCAAGTGCCACTGAAAACGTGAACAAAATATGGACCATCGGATCCAGCCACTTTATTAGCCTCTCATCACCTTTGCGGATTTCGTCAAAGATCTCTGCCTGCTTTCGAAATATGCTCAAGACAGCATCAGGAGAGTTGCAACCGTCGAACACCGCGGAAAATGGATGCGTATTGAGATCTTGTCCCGTCAGTTTCTTGTACTCTTTGGAGGTGGCATCGAAAATCGAGATAAAATTGGGCGTGGAAGAGGACGTAGTTGCACATTGTGTTCTGGACATGGTATAGATGTTATTGTGTAGTCAAGCGAGGCTGAACAGTGACGGGAGTAATGTACGGGTTATGGCTTGAGGCCGGGCCGACTACTACTATAAAGCACCCTGGCACAGCCCGGAGCCCGGCCCAGCAAGTTTCCAGTCCGTTTACAGCCGTTTGCGGAACATAGGGCGCGGGGCCGTGTTCTGCAAACGACTGTAAGATTTTTTTTTCCCCATCATACGAGGGTCGTTACCATACTGGTCGTATTTTACACCACAAAGCAACCAGAGAGACACGAATTATCCGACAAAGAATTGAATTAGAACGGCACACCCTTCCTAGTTCGGAACTGCAATGGCCTTCTGGAACTTCACCACCGACGGAGCATCGTGATGCACAGCGATAAGCTTCCAGCCCGCCTGGTCGAGCAAGCTGCGCAGAGCCGTGATCGTGCGTACTTGCCCGTTGAGGAGGCCCTCCATCGTGACGCGTATTGCCGTCAGCACATACGCTCGTGTCAGCACCAGGTGAACTTACCATAGCATCTGTGGCATGCGCCATCGAGCCTGCGCGACCCCAGTTCGGAAGCAGGGGCTTGGGGGGAGTGGAGAGCCCAGCGCCAGGAATTTTATGCGTGGTAGGTTCGTCGCAGGCGCTCGCTATCAGCCGTTCGACGACGACCAGCTGTGTCTTAGGCCCAGCGGCAACTTGCAAATTTTTCAAGATCCTGACGCAGAATTCGTCCGCCCAGTCGAGGAGAACTCTGCATACAAGGAAGACTGTGACGTCTTCCTCCAGTGCTGGCTGTGGGTCGAAGAAATTGTGGGCTTGAGAAATCCGAGTATCAGCGCCCGTCTCTGGGAAATGCAGGGATAGAATAAGACGGACCTTGGAGCTGCACGCGTCCAGAGTCAAGTGCGTCAGGCATGTTTTTCTTCTAGTACTGCGTTAAAAATGCGTCAGGAAGAAGTACACATGAAAATCGAAACTAATACGTATCGTACCTCATTGGCACCACCGATCACAGCTTCACGGTCTTGCACAACGAAGTGAGGGTTGGGGTGGCGACGAGCAAGTGTTAATGACTGCGGGCTAACGCCACCTCCAACATCTACAACTAGGGACCCAGGAGGGAGCTTTTCCCATCCGTACCCTGTGGGTTTGATGTATCAAATCGGGCGTTGGCCAACACAATAAGTGACAAACCATCAAGAAGCGCGTCTTGCGGTATCATATTTCTCAGGCCAGTCATCGAAGCGCCGAATCTTGCAAGGCGCAAACCATTATCCGGACCCTCGAACCAGTTCCACATATCTCCTTCAATGCTAAGTGCTTTGTTCAGAGCCTTCTTAGTCGGTTCGGTGGCGTGCCCAAATTCGAGATCGAAAGTGTCTCTGTCAGATAAGATGAGCTCTTGGAAGCTTCGTCAAGACTGCGGGAACATGGTCAGAGCCCAGATAAGAATCGCTCCAACATGGAATTCATACACGAGTTCGATGTAAGACGTTATGCCAAAGGTCCCGATGTGCTTCGATTCGGGGCTAAAGACGCGTCACCTTTCAGTTTAGCGATCGCACCCAGAACAGGGTCTACTTTGATATCAGCAATCCAACAGGCTTTCTGGTGTCCAAAACGGTGGATAAGCGGTTATTGGCGAACACGTCCGGCAATACTTCAATGAATACGTGATTCGTTGCAAGGAGACGAAGGACTCGAGCTGATGGCACACTATGAGCGGATATATTTTACTCGATCCCGATACACACCAAGCTTCGCAGGATGAACCCCTGTCGGTTTGGCGATCTCCTGCGCATGTAAGCCCTGAATAAAGATGAAGTCAGGTGGGAGAGCCCTCAACCGACAATATATCTGGCGCTACCTTGGGGCCCGCATCTCGAAGGATTTCTGCAACATGAGTACTCACTGCAGTACGCATTGGAATAGAAACATCTTGATGATGCCTCTGTTGTCAGTAAAGTGTGCGATACTTGCGAGAACCGTTGGATTCACCATCACGAATCACGATATCGGTGATTACCAACAGTGTAGACCTCACAAGGGTCATGAGTCGCGTCGCGGCGGAGGTAATAAGTGACCCAGCGGACTGAATGCTCGAGTGCATGCGAGGTGACTCTGACTCAAGGCTAAACGGCGCATTTGACGAGGGGAGGACCAAGACATTAGAGCGGAGGACCTCCTCGATCTTGTCGACTGAGGATTGTATGAAGTTGGCGAGGGTTTTCAGCTCCCCTAGAACATCCTGGGACACCCTTTCGAGTACAGAACAGAAGCGTCAGGCACCTCGACCTCGGCAGTGCAGGATATTCGAGACGTACCCCGAAACAGAGGAGCAATTCGTCGTCGTTGATTGTGAAAGTAAGGGAGTAGGGCCGGAGACAGAACGAGACATGTTGGGTGGTGAGAGAAAGCCAGAGTGAAGAACTGAAATAATTTATAGCACGAGCGCGGGCACGTCGCATACGTATTGTATCTAGATGCAGGAGTGAGTACAAGATAAGCTCGCAGCAAATCGCATCAACTTCAATTTGATGACCATTGCTAAACCGCTGTAAATCCAAATTTTGTCGTCCTCAGAGTCAGTTCAACATGAGAGGGGTCACTAAGATTGAACTGACCCGTGGAATACCGCCTCGTCTCTGGGAATGTGCGGGGTGAAGGGAACTACGTTGAGGGACAATCAGATTGACAATAGCAATTGACAATACAATACAGGAATTGTTAACGCTCCTTTTTATAATAAATTATAAACAGATTTACAATCGGTTTTTGATCTATTATAAAATTGACACGCACTCAACAGAACCTACATAGCGAGCGGTCGCTATTGTTGTTTTCTTTTTGGAATATGATTCGTCTTGTACTTCGTACTCGAAACGAATGCGATGAAACTATTAACAGGCGCTAGGTAGCGTGAGGATAGGTTTCGGCATTAGTACCTACTACTGTAGCGCGAATTAGCTGCTCGCGTCCGTAGCATGACGCCAAGTTGCATGTAATCCTGTACTGTAATTTCCACCCCCTATTATATTATTACTTAGTTCCATCTCCAACATCAATTGCGCGATCTCACTGAACCCACGCTCTGATGCCACCTGGAATGGCGTCCTGTTCCATTGGCTCAGTATATGCACGTCCGCCCCATGCTCGAGTAGCAACCGCACGACTTCGATCTTTCCCTCCTCGGACGCTGAGTGTAATGGAGTGAGAACGGAGTTAGCTTGTGCGTCTATGTTAGCTCCATGCTCGATGAGGAGCCGCACGACCTCGACGTGTCCACCCCCCGACGCAAAGTGCAATGGCGTGTAACCCGAAACGATCTTAGAGTTGACCTCTGCGTTGTGCTGGAGTAACATCCGTACAACCTCGTAGTGTCCATTGTGCGCCGCTCTTTGCAATGGTGTCCATTCGTCAATGTTGTGCACGTTCGCATCTGCTCCAAAATCAAGTAACAGGCGCGTGACCTCTTCATGACCATCCCAGGAATAAGTCCACAGCGGAGTGTTTCCCCACAAGTCCTCAGCATCGACGTTGGCCCCGTGTTCGAGCAGAAAACGCGCAACTTCCAAGTGACCCATAGCCAATGCCGCGCGCATCGGGGTGCCGTACAGACTGCCGCCGATGTCTAGGACCTGCCTCCACGTAACAAGCTGTTTTGTTAACTAGCTGAGGCCAAGCAATGCGGCATAGCATATTGGGGGTGCGCTAGGTGGTGATGGAGGCTCCGCAAGACTAGCCAATCGACCATCCCCCCTACCACCGAGGAATATCCAGGTCCATGCCGCAAGATGAGGCTTGGTGTGATTGAAAAGAAGCTTGATGTGATATTGAATTTGTAGTTCTACGTTTTTAAACCACGCATGATCAGCCCAGTGCCGAGCGGCATATACGACGAGAGGAAGGCCCCGGATACGCTTTCTATCCACCTTCTCGTCCAGTTGAAGTAGCACGGCTATGCAGGCTCGCACCAGAATCGTGTGGGCTGACTCTAATGGAGCGTGGAAGTAACGGGTATTTACAGCAGCCGAAGCAGCGAGGCAATCAGAGGTCAAGAATTCTTTGACCGAGAAGTGTGAAAATTGCACGATTAGTGAATCCTTCACTTTGACGATGGAGACCAGGTTAGAACATGCGGATAGCACCGCGTCTTCTGCATCCTCTGGGCGCCAGCTCTCTTCCAGCTTGGTGGGTATTTTCGAGTTGAACTGGATCGCAAGGAACTCAGCGAGCTCTTCGAGTTTGAGCAGACGAATGGACGCTATCAGGCATTGGAACGAACTATGCGCGTGGGCACGTTTCTGCATGGAGTCTCATCCAGACTCGCCGGTAACTCAGTCAGAGCCTGTCGAATGCTCGCTGCCATGCAGCGGCGCAGTGTGTCCAGCTGGCAAAAGACCCAACGAAACCTGTGTCACACTATGAGTAACATTTCAAATGTTCAAGGACGGAGGAACCTTACATCCCATCAGCTCTTTCCGAAAGAGTATATATTACCAGTTGCTTTTCTTCCGCTCTCCACTTTTGCATGGCTCAGTCCGTGCCAACAAAATATCTGATGTAGGCGTTGATATCCTCCCTTTGCCCACCTTCCTCATGAAGCGACACGCGGCAGGATGTGGGAATTAAAGGGTCGAGAACAGTCCGGATGTCTTGTTCAGGGCGACTGGTAACGTACAAATACAGATTCGGATACTGGACGCCGACAAGGTCCTCGACAAAATTCAGGACCTTTTCACGAGGGGATGGTGTTCCAGTGGTATTCGGACACTCGTACAGGGCATCCAGGATGACGTAAAATGGGGTACGGGACACAGATTGGAGCATCTCCTTGAGACATTGTACGTGGGTGGCCTCAGTTGGTTGATCCGAACCGTCCCGATGTTTGGTGTATAGATCTGACAGAACACCCCAGCAAATGTCAGATGTGTCGCCGAGCTGGATGAGGAAAGAGGAAAGTAGTCCGCGGATGTCCCGTTTTGCGGCATCTTTAAAATCGAAATAAAAGTATATCATCAATGGTGACCCAGCAGTTCGTCTGAGTTCTTCTATGATTGTCGCGCTTATCAATGAACACAGTAAACTTTCCTGGACAAATGTAAGTTTGCGGAATCACATACCAAAAAACGCTCTTTCCAGAACCAGCTGAGGCGGAGATCAGTGTCTGTGAAGGAACAAATAGTTGAATCACGGATCCACAACAAGGAGCAATTCTTTTTCTACTCACTGAATACATTGCCTTTGGGCAAACCACGTCGTAGTTCCATCGAAGTGAGTGTCGCAAGCAAAATTGTGATCTATGGAAGGGTTTGGAGGAGATATCCATTTTCGGAGGTCGCTTCGCGCACGACTACCTGCGAGAAAGTTTAAACACTCACGGCAGCAGGTACGTCAACTAAAGAAACTGACGGCTCAGTGTGCCTGTTGCTACTCAAACACTGTGGTCTCAACGCCAAGCGAATGCATACAGGATCTTTCACGTACCCTCTCTGATCGCTCTGGCGTTGTTATCAACGCTGTGTGTGACCTCCAAGTTTCTTGCCACCGCCATCCGCATCTCTTCCTACGTGAGCATGTCTAATCTCTTTAGTGCGTTCTCGATGTCCATCCATCCCACCAGTTTCTTCAGGTATTTCTCTGTTCCATAGTCAGACAGAAACGATGAGTTAGTTGAGCCGACTCACTGAATCGACTCTGCTTCATCTCTTTCGTTACAAGAGCGAAGATGGACAGCACTTCCATCATGATTTTTCCCAGCACCTCCATCACTGGCATTGCAGGTGTCAGAGGGACACCGCTATATACCCCAAGTCGTTGTAAGAAACCTTGCATGTGCTCGAAGAGGCTGGCGAGTGTGTCGTAACTCGCTATGGCGTCCTTGGCAGCCCGAAAGAGATAAACGTTACGCTACGACTTCGGGAAGTGCCGGGAGATACCCACTGCAAGAAGCACCCCGATACCAGCGAAGATGATTTTTGCGGGTGAAAAGATCTGGAAAACTGTCGGTTGTGGTATGCGATGAACAGATTCTTTGCGAACTTACAAGTCCGACTCCCTCTCCAAGTGCTGCCGAAACCGTGAACAAGATATCAACCATTGGATCGAGCCACTTCATGAGTCTCTCATCGCCTTTACGAATTTGGTCGAAAATTTGTGCTTGTTTTTGTATTAGGTTCAAGACGGCACCAGGAGAAGTGCAGCTGTCGAACTCCACAGATAGTGGATGCATATTGAGATCTTGTCCCGTCAGTTTCTTGTACTCTTTCGTGGCAGCTTCAAAGATTTAGATAAAATTAGAGGTGGAAGAGGTCTCAGGTGCACGTTGTGCTCTAGACATGGTAGAAATGTTGTCGTATAGTCGAGCGAGGTTATTTCAATGACAAGAATAACGTGTGGGTACGGCCTAACGACTGCGTTGAGCGGAGACCACGGAACACTGCCTATTCGGTGGGAAGGCGACCCACAGCTAGTGGGGAAACGATTGACCTTGTTCGGTTTAATTTTAGAGCAGGACAACTACTGTAACGGGGCGAGCCAGCCATGGGCTGTGCCCCATTGTCTAGTCAGAATACCGCTCTCCGTAATTCGTATAAATTGACTGGAATTGCGGTAGTAGGTGAACACCATAGTACAGGCGGTCATATGGCGCAGTGGTCCTCCAAGTTGCTGTATTTTCCTCGTTTGTCCTGCTCGAACAATTCGAGTTGTGGCGTTCGGTCTATCATTTCCTCGCCACGCTTGCTACTGTAAGAAATAGATTACGTTACAATACCCACAATGGCTCGCCTGCACAGTGATTTCTTTTGTTCCCGAGAAGTACATTGTTCACTAATCTGCTAGGTAGCGTGAGAAGATAGGTTCTAGTCTCAGTAGCTAGCACGAATTGGCTACTCTCGCTTCCTTGGCGATGCGGCGCCGAGGTACAGTAGAGTCTGTGAGAGTCGATTATTGCAATCCAGTAGCCAACCTACAGTACGCTTTTCCCTATCTGTCATATAGTACCGATCTGAGCGCCAGGTGTGCACGGGGCCGAGCCAGTTAGTCTGGTATGCGAATCATTTGCAAGTCCGCTGCAAGAAACAGCTGGGGCGCTCGTCGCGGCTGAAGGGATAGACGAATCTACTCGGTAGCTCACGGTGCCAAATTTCCGATTGCTTGGCCATCGCCACATTATATCGTGCAGGGGGGGGGGTCAAAGGAACAGACTCCAACGCTGCCACATCTCTGAGCTTGGCAGGCCACTCAGCTTGCACATATGTTTGCCTTTGATAAACCTGGGTCATCGTGAACGGCACGAATTTGTTGGAATCTAGAATATGCATTGACGGTCAGACGAGCAACCTCTTCCGAAAACCCTTACCTCACCGTTGTACGCAGATCCCGTATCACGCTCGGGGGCCACGAAGTCATCAAAATCACCAACGCGCGCAAGTATACAATAGTACCGTAAACACAGGACCGGCGTCTATGAACGTCAAAGTTTCAGCCATATTCGCACGCACCAGACAACCGCCACAGCAAGAAGAGATATGTCGCCGTTGCTCTTCGACTCCTGGAGGGTTGATGCCAATAGGGGGACTAGCGGTGGCGCACCAAATGCTAATGACCCGTTCCACGTAGTCGAATAAGAGATATAATTCTCGGACACCAGAGTTAGGTACGGACAGGAATTCCCTCCTTCGGATATCATGACTGGGAGGCGATATGGCAGGACGGCAGGATGATAAGACAAGTAGTGACTGTGATACTCGATCACTCTTGGCTTCTTGGAAGACAACTTGTGGAACAGAAATTGGTTCTCCGACGTCGGTCAGGTCAGGAATGGGGAGGGGCGAACAGAAGCACTTACCCGATTTTCAACGGGATTAGGCGAAAGTATTGTCTCGGTTTCACCCATACCGTCATTCTACTATTATGGACTAGTCCGTCGATTGTATTTTGAGTCTCCTTGGATTGATCGAGACAAGGCCGAGGCACTTGAAGGTCCGTGATCGCTTTGGCTTGCTGCTTTTTATCTCGGCGGAGGCAATTCCAGTCCTACCCACGCCTGCTCCAAGTCTTCTCTCTTGTACTATCCGAGCGTCTTAGCCTTCCTCAGTTCCTCTTCCCCCTGCATATCGACTTGGACTTGACACGATACGAGTAACCGAATGGCTAACAAGAGAAGTGCGTTCGAGATAGCCACTTGGCCGTGCTCGGAGGAGTACGTTAAGGATCAGTCCATATTACACCCCGCATTGGAAATGCTCTACGGGCAACCAGGATTGGATGAGTGAGTCACATCCAGAGGGTCAACGAGTGACGGCCTGACCAACACATGTGACGTAGAATATTCTATGGAGTGGGGAAACCCAACGCATATGCAGTTTTAAGTGCGGAGCCGATTGACTGGAGTGTGCTGAGGCATTGCTGATTTCAAAAGGGACGAACAGATTGGCACACGATCGAAGCTCACGAGAAATTTGGGACCGACGAAGAGAGGCTGCATAGGTTCATCAAAATGTTCGAGGCATCTGCAAAGGATGGGGTCCCCCAGGGGAAAGTGATTCATGTGTCCTGGGAGGGTTCGGCGGCGCTTCCATGCCTGGTGGCCCCAGTGACGGAGATAAGGAAAGTAAAGCCTAAAGAAGGTGTCACTTTGGAGGCAGTGCAGGCGAGCTTGGACAAATACGTGGAGAAATTGATAGTCGAGGGAGTTGATGCAACGTATGGCCAAGTGATGGAAAACCCGGAGGAGATCGCGCTTGTTATCGGGTGGAAGACCATGGAGGTATGGAGACGGTGTTGTACGTTGGACACGGACGAATGGCAGGGGTGGAGGGAGATAAGGGGGATAACAGAGGAGGTGGAGTTGATCAGGGTTTTGTTGAAGCAGTATAGGGAATGAGTGATGTCGTAGTTCTCACGGGCAACCTGTTCTGCTCCTCCGCCATGCGTGCCTCTCGTCCCCACACTTCCTCCGGTCCACACCCGAGTGAGCATCCCCCGACGCGCCCAACCCGTAGACATGCACTACCCGCCCGTCCTTCTACTTCGTCCGGTGTCCCAGATCAGACAAACCCTCAGCTGGTTCCCATCGTTGTCACCTCACCCTTTGCTGGTGTATCCCCAGTTCCGGTACGTTTCTACTACGTCATCCGGTCCGCCAATCTCATTGAGTTGCAAGCCCTTTGCCGATTTTATGCCCACCCGCCGAAGAAGCGCCAACAAGCGAAAAGAGGGCGCTCCTCCCTCGCGTCCACATGCCGTCCCCGCCACATCCACCACCCGTGCAGACTTACCAAAAAAAGACGCCCAATTTTCTACTGCCGATCGCGCTATCTTGCACGAGCTCAAACTCGGCGCTGCTGCCCGCGAATCCCAGTTCAAGATGAAAGGCAACAAGAAGCATCACCCTTATCCTGCAAAGGAGGCTCCTTACCCTCTCAATTATGAGCGGCCCGTCATCGACCAGTTCGTCTTGTCAATATGTATACCCGCTTAATCTGTGCCAATCTTCTCCACAGCGATGTATGGGAGACGATGTTCATCAAGCAACTGTCCGGAAGTCATACTTTTCATGTCTTTGACGTTCCGCCCACAAAAGTGTACGTTTCTTCCCTCGTCTTTTATTCCACGTGCTCACGGCGGCCGTAGACTCGATCTCGGCTGTGGTGAGCATACCCTCGCAACCCACATTTTCTGGTCACTACTATACCTTGCAGGTTCCGGATATTGGATCTTAGAGTGCGCAAAGCAATGGCGCGTGAGTTATCCCTCTACTCTGACTGCGGGCGGCGCTCAAATAAGCTTGTCATCGTTACCGTCAACTCATCCAGAACTGCGAGTTCGTTGGCGAGTGCATGCCCCATGACGTGCAAATATTTCTTCTCACCTTGCACAGGCCTTGATTTGGTGCCTCTGCACCCTGATTTATCCCTTCTTCGCTCTTCCGATCTAGGCTCCCGGATTACATGGGTACAAGCCAACTGGTTGGTCCACCTGGTCCCTCTATCGTAATTCCACTGACAGTTTTTCGTAAATACGCAGCCTCGAAGGCCTTCCTTTTCCAAACGAAGAGTTCGACTTCGTGTGAGTGTCATACCTCCACAGTGTTGCGATTATGAGTTGCTAATGAGTTTAGGCATATTAAACGCCTGGCCCACGGTATCCCCGAAGACAAGGTGAGCTACGAAGATTTTCTTGGACTAACCTGACCTCCCCTCTGACTACGTCTTACACGGCAGTGGGACTTTTTATTCGAGGAGATCTCGCGAGTGATGAAGCCTGGAGCCGCCATCGAGGTGCGTTGTATTCTATCTGCGCATCAGTACGTGTTTCAACACCTCGTAACTATCTCAGATGGTAGAAGAGGATTTGTTCTTTCCTGGACGATTTCTGGACCTCCCTCCTCAACACCGATCGCCGACAACACCCCGTCCTTCTTTCGCAGCGCCGCTCCCAGTACACCACCAACCTAACGGATTCCACGATACCAATGACCAATGGAACCTTTCACAACATGGATCTACTTCGACATCTGCCTCCGCGTTTTATAATCCATCTATATATTCTCCCTCCCTCCCTAGTGTGTTTGGAACTGCGAGCCTGTCGACACTCCCAGTTTCACTCCACGATACCGATACTATGTCTTCGCTGGACATCCCTAATCGACTATCCTCTGACAGTTCGCGCCAAGAATCAGCCGCTCCTTTGAATCCTCGAGATCACTCCTTACTCGAATACATCTACACTGAGATGCACGCAGCTCGTTTCATCAATCTTTCGCCCCTGTCCTTGCTTGCTCACTCGTTGCCTCTCTATTTCAAAAGTCTGTCACTCATTTCTTCTCGCCACCGGTTTCTCGATGTTTAATCATTGACGGTTGGTAGATGTGCGATCGCACGCACCCATCATGTTCATGTTCCCCCCGCATGATTTAGCACAGGTTCAATGGCAGCTTTCGCAACCCACTGGCGAGACGAGCCATTCGGATGGCGAGCTCAGGTCGGCACAACAAAGTCGCAAATATCCTGACAAGACAGGGCCGGTGACGGTGATCGGCGGCCGTCACATCCTGCATCAGGCCCAACAATATGTACTCCTGGACGAGTCGGCTGTTGCGCCTGGAACAAAGACAGCCCGTCAGAAGACAACTCCGACGACGACGACATCTCATCTGCCAACTAGCCCAGGCACTCCGACTAAGAGCAGCTTTCCCCCTACATCCTCACGCGTATCCTCAGAAGCGTCTTTGTTTTCCGAAGAACGTTCGAATAGCACCACAACCACAGCTTACTCGCATGCAGTTGGCGAGGATATGAACATGGCCAGCTGGTTTAATACCCTGCCAAATCAACGGCTCAAGTTCGACCTGCAGAACTTGAACCTGCACCTGTCGATGCGTATCATGGCAATCATTGCATGTACAGAGGCGATGTGGGAGTGGGTGTGCGAGTATCAAGACACGCGACGGCAGCCCCAGATGTACAAAGGTAATTCCCAGTCACGCCCCGCAGGCGACGCGGACAGGTTCCGCACAGAACTTGTTGGAATGTCGAGGCCTGAATTCGACGTGCTGTCGACTCGGTTCGAATTGTGCGTGCTTGGTTTTATTTTGGGGGTGATTGAATTTCCGAGCTGATCGATTTGGGCGGCGCAGTGACATGCACGACTGCATCAACATGAACTCCCGCACCACCTCCGCATTTCACACTCCTATTCCGACATTTGCGCGAACAAGCGACCGAAAGGCGTTCGACGACGCCTGCGAGAAGTGGGACGAGTACCAAATGAAGCAGCGCGCTCGGCGCATGCCATCACGCCCCGCTGGCGTCCAACCCAAGAAGGGCAGCAGCGACCTGTCGGCAGCGGAGTCATTGGATTCGGACGACTTGGAAGCCGCGGGACCCACCAGACAGCGGCTTAGCCGGACCTTCCGAGTCTTCTGTGCGTGGAAGGCGTCTTGATTGCGGCGCGGAGGTGCACTCGATGCGGAAAGTTGAGGACATTTGGACATGGGAACGGTTGCTAGGAGCGCCTCGCTTGATTGGTTTGTTGGAGCAGGTGCTTGCATCTCCCGACCCGTCACGTTGGAATTGGCCAGGCTCGGGACGGACCAAAGGGGGTGTGGTGGTGTACGACCCCCGTTTATGGGTCGTCCACTCACTTTGACGGCAGACGCCCCTTGACCTCCCTCTCTCCCCTGGCCTGAAACGTGTCAAGGTTCATTCGTCAACGCCTTTTCTCTTGCGCACGACTTCCCCCTCCACGCACGTCTTAAACTCGTGACACACTCGGTGCTGCCGAAGCCATATGTGGCGCATATACATACAGCACGCGACATATTTTCCGGATCTTTCCTTGATGATAACAAAACAAACATATACAACGACCCAAAGTAACAAGAGCGACAAGCAGCTGGTGCCTAGGCCCCCTCATTCCCCCAGATCTTAGGATTTCATGTGCTTGACACGCGTAAGCGCGTCTCTACGCCACGTATGCTGCTTCTATCAGATGTCTTGTTCTCCGAGCGCCTCGCTCGTCGAAGACCCGTTTCCACTATCCATTGTTCTTCTTCCGCCTCCCTCGCCAGTCAGTCGCAAAGCCTCTTTTGCTCTCGGGGGGACGGTATGACCCGCCGGTGCTATACAACTCTCTCACTCAATCATTCCCCCGAGGGTTCCATCTTTGCTATCGCGCGCGTCATATCCAAACCCTATCTTGCCCACGCACATATGTGTACAGCCCTGCTACTTACAGGGGCTGCGCTTATTGGGCGCCGATGGGCGGATCGACAGTGCCGTGATCGTACCGTTACCGTTTTGCACCCGTCTTCCCCTCCCCTCCCAACACCTGCCCATCTCCCATCCACAATACAAGACGGGCGCTGCGCAAAGATGATGATTAAAGTTTGGGTTCGAAAGGCGAGGATCTCCGGTCGTTGTTGCCCACCCAACAACACGCAGTACAACATTTCAGCCACCTCGGCGCTCGCTTTGTTTAGTTGCTTGCTCAGCACCTCAGCGAGCGAGAGCGCGCTTTGCGTATTTTTTGCGGATGGACCTCTTTTGTTTCCTCGCACGCACATTACTTTGGCGCTCGTGCCCTTTTTGTCATCACTCCAGTCACACGCGCACCCCCTTTTTCGTTCCTCTCACACAAGCACACTATACTCATCTAGACCATTTTGGATCAGCAGCTGTCCCCTTGCTATCAACTCTGGCTTACTGGACTATTACAAATGTATTTAAGTTATCATATGTGATATGCCTGCGTTTGCTTTTTGCGTGTAGCTTTCATTCGATAATTTACACTCCCCTCTAGAGAAAATCGTCCGTGGGTATCCAAGTCCGGTCATACCGCTGCCGGCGATCGGGGGGACACATCGCCACATGTAAATTACTTCCTAAAGTTCTGACCCATCTCGAAAAAAAGAGGATGAGCCAATGAGGGGGAGTACCGCCTCGAGGGTGCTGAGGTGAGGACCAGAACGTCATCGTTCACCCACACTCATAATTATAACATCATACGTTTATTCCAATACATCATCATGCCATTACAGTATCCAAGCCTAGGTCGGCTAGCTCCTTCGTCCTCCATCGTCATCTATCAGGGTCCTATCATCATCGCGGAGCGGGCGTTGCATCCCGAATCGAGAGGGAGGAAAGGACCCTCCTCCTTGCAGTGCAAATTACCCACGTTTATCTTACAGCTGTTTCGCGAGTAGAAAGAAGGAAAAGAATGATTACAACAGGCTAACCAATGAACGTTGGAGGGAGCCCGTTCATTTTTTTTTTTGTTTTTTGCAATATACTTTATTATGACAGTTGCGGGGCGGGAACCGCCTTACTTTTTCATTATAAATGTTCATTATGAGGTAACCGTTATTTGTAAAATGTTGGGCCGGAATATTGATTGCTGTGGCCTTTTTTTTCGTCAATGAACCGAGGCATCCCTTCCTTACCTTTTTCGCCTCCGTCCACTACTTTCCGTCGCACGAAAATGGATGGGTAATCCTGGCCCCTGCAGGAGATGTGTTCAAAGAGAAGGGGCTCACGCGCGTTGGTCCGGCAGTCGTTGTCATGAGCGGCTTGTGAGAATCACGTCTTGTATCCAGTAGACTTTGATGGAAATTAGAGCTGTCAAGTCAACGCACTCATCGCGTAGAGGTGCGGAGTCTATTTGTGTTACATAGTGTCTCCGATTCATCGATATTGCGGCCAACACATAGGGGCCTAAGCTAAGTGGTGAGATAGAGGGGAGGGTGTCCAATCCAGGAGACACGGCTACACGAGACAGGGAAGACGAAATACGAAAAAGCGCGTGCAAAGACCGATTGGGTAATACAGGACAGGCGAGCAAGCAAGCAGGGGGCGGAAAGAATAGAACAAAGAACAAAGAAAAATAGCCGGAAGCATATTTCACAGAAGGGCAGTCGTTAAGGACGGGAAGGGGAAAAAAAAATCGTAGACATAAGACAGCGAAACAAGAAGTAATTGTAAACATCACTTAAAAAGGGAAGAGACCAACAAAAAGGCGGCGCAAGTATAGTTACAGAGTGGGACAGCCACGATCCCGTATCCCGTAAGAAAAAGGATGCTTCAAGCGTGTATTGTGGGAGCTCGGGGACGAAAAGAGTATACCCTAAGCCAGTAGATCCAAGTTACATACGCTTCACCGCCGGGCATATCCACCTTGAACTGCTCCTGCTCCGTGCCATTGTCCAGGCGGGGTTGGCTGCCCGGGTTGGCCAAAACCATAGCTAGGAGCAGCGGGTGGTGCCATGAGGCCAGACTGTGCCGCGTACAGGTCGTGTCCCGCACCGCCGTGAGCACTTGGATGGTATTGCTGCGTTGGGCTGGCATGCGTGTAGTGAGGTGATGTAGGTTGTTGCACAGGAGATGCAGTGGTCGGTGACGGCCCTAGGCCCATCTGAGGGTTGGGAGCGCCAGGGTGAGCCGAGTGAGGACCCTGGGCGTGCGGAGGTATAGCAATAGAAGGCGGCAATGCCTGCGCCGGGCTGTGGGGGGACGCGGAGGGATTACCCCCACCCGCGTTTGAGTTGCTGCGTGTGCCGCGTGAACCGGGGCCGGGGCCAGCCCCTGATGTGGATGCACGGCGGCGGCGTTTGGAGCCCGTCCGTTCGTTATCCTCGTCCTGATCACCGCCGTCATCGACCTTGTCACCACCAATGGAGAGCCCACCGGGAACGTTGTTGTGATGAGGGGGAACACCGGACATGCCTGGTGTTGGAACGGAACGGCCCATCGGAGGACCGACGGGCATAGTACTAGGGAGTGTGCCATGAGGAGCGTTCAGACAAGCCTGAATGAGGTTCTTTCCCTCCGGCTGTGTGACCAGGGGCTGTAACTTTGCGGTGGTAAAGGTATAAACCAAACCA
The DNA here is from genome assembly GCA_025766275.1 of Lactarius indigo. Taxonomy (NCBI): domain Eukaryota; kingdom Fungi; phylum Basidiomycota; class Agaricomycetes; order Russulales; family Russulaceae; genus Lactarius; species Lactarius indigo. Next base: position 1,053,767 of record JAFKAC010000005.1, on the reverse strand, counting down.
GTTTCCGAGACAACGAGCAGGAGTACTTGTGTTCCGGTGAGGGTGGAAAGTTCGTAGGCCTAGGGAAAAAAAAGAGGGGTTAGAAAACTGGAAAAAAAAACAAAAAGATAAGACGAGATAGGAGAGCAAGGATACCTTTTTCATAATGCCTAGACATGTTGGATGTACGTGAGTGGACGTGTTGGAGGGAAAGAGCAAGGGAAAAAGGACGGACCAGCTTTCCTTTTTGAGAACGTGATATGTCGTCTCGATTTATCCTGAATGAATTCAATCTTAATCTTGCGTCTGCCTGTCTTCTTGTCCGATTTTGGTTTCTCGTCATCCTCGTCATCGTCGCCCGCACTGTCGTTGGCATCTTGATCATTTATGAACTGATCAGTGGGTGGGGGATGAGCAGCCGGGTCGGCGCGCTTGGCAGAGTCGTCTTGCATGGGTGGAATGGTAGTAGGTTGAGAAGGTTGATTCTGGGGGTTGGGAGGATAGGACGCGTATGGATTAACTGGAGAGACGTTTGATGCAGAAGGGCGGCGAAAGGCCATACAAGAGGAAAGGGGGGAAGAGGACGCGACGCGGGAAAGAGACGAGAGGGGACAGTCTACGCGTCTAGTCAGTTGAAAAAGCGAGGATGAAATGGAGGGGAGGGGGGAGGAGGAGTAGAGGAGGGGGGGACAGGCAGGTGAGTGAAGCAGGGACAGGAAAGGGGACGGACCGTAAAAGGCAGGGGGGACTAAAGAGGTAAGGGGGGGAAGATGGGGGCAAAGGCCAGATGAGGATGGTGAGATGGAGAGGAGAGGCCTTTTGGGAGCTCTGAGAGGGTCTCGAAATCGGATCCCTTTTCCAGCAACAACCGCTTATCTATATCCAGAACTTTCCCAGGCACACCCCCAAACAATCACATACTTCCTTTCCCAGACTTCTTAGCCCAGACGCCAAGGTTCAATTATCCCCTTATCCGGCTCGGAACCCCCACTCTGGCGCACACCCACACAGCCCTCTCCTTTTTTCTCCTCCGCACCGTGCTGTGGTATAAGAGAAAGCACACAACATCCGCCTGACCTTCCCTCATTTCACTTTTTCTGTTTTTAAAATTTTTTATTAAGAGAGTCCCCACTCCTTTTGTCGTTCGAGAAAAACAAAAACAAAATAATAAATGGGAACAGTGTCAGAGGAGAGACAAAAAAAAAAAAAAGCGTCGTCTTGCTTCATGTCTTGATGCCTAAGCTCGCTTGAACCCGCATGCTTTCCCAGGCTTCTTTCACGCGCTCGTTGAATGTTGCCTCTGGCCGCCGGGCACGCGCCGCTTGGAGCGCTTGAACTATCTGCGCCACATTCTGATCCCCGCACAGATATCGCGCAGTCTCGTCATCTGCAAACAAATGCACCACCACCAACACCAACCGCATCCAGCCGATAAGATGATGGCCATCGCAAGATAAACACAGTATAAGAGGACGTGGCGCACCGTTGGGTTCTACCTCGAGCTGGCTCAGATGCATATCGCCGCAATCCGCATCCCGGCATTCTCCGCCTCCAGGCACCTCGAACTGACAGATCCGTGCGTTCTCTAATTGGTTTTCACTCAAGCGCCGCGCCGCGGCTTGCATCTTCAACTGCTTAAGGTTAAGTGTATCGACCATCTCCTGCGGACCAAGTGAGCGTCCACTGAGAAACGGATAGTAAGATAGCACAGAGTTATAAGCAGTGAACGATGACCCCGTCTTTACTTGCGCTTGCGAGTCATTCAAGACCTGCTCAAAAAAGTGTCGTTTGACATCAGCACCGACACGGTCGCAGAAGGAATTGCTGCTCCCGCATGGCAACAGGACCATAAGACGCATAAAGAAAGGGAGACGCACCTCAGCCGACACAGGGACGTCGACAGTTTCTCGTTCCGGCCCATCTTCTGAGTGATGCCAATGAGGGGCTGACTCTTTAATGTGCCTGGGTGTCGAAGTCTTTGAGGAAGCCTAAAATAAAACCCAAAAGGACAGAAGTAAAAAGGAAATGGCAATGATGGTCGATGAGGGGCGTGTGTAGAGCGGAAAGAACAAAATGTTGGAAAACATATGAAGTAAGCAAAAAAAAAAAAAAGGATATTAGAATAGGTTGGTTGTTGTCGACGCAAAAGGTGTGAGGAAAATCCTTGCCGCTGATGCTGATGCTTGCCGGGATTCGGCAGCGAGAGCTGTAAAAGCATCTTAACCCGATCCGCAAAGAAGCACAGTGATGTTTGAGGAAGCGAGAGACAGGAGCATATGCAATGAAGCAAGCATACCAGCGTGTAGTGGCCACGGATCGGAAGCACGAATCGAGGATTGTGTGCGAGTATGGGATATAGAGCGGTTGAAGAGGGGACGATGGTAAGAGACTTCCGTGGCAATCACACAGATGATAACGGACACTTGCCTGGTCCGCCGATGGTTTGGTTGCCTGCTGCAGGCGTGGCGGATTGATCTGCAATTCGATTCGATTGGAACAGTCGAAAACGGAACGGGAATGCGGGTGGCGGAAAACATGTGATGATGAGTTGAGGAAGGAAATGGCATAAACAAAACTAGTCAGTGAGGGCGCTCGATGGGAAGACAAGGAAGAAGGGGCAGTGACCGGTCGATGTAAGCATGGCTACGGCAACTTGGCCTTTACTACCGTCTTCGAATGATAGGGGCGTAGAGCCAGGAGGCGGAGGGGTGCTTGCTATCGGACCTGGACTCTGACTCGGGTCGCCCACTTCAAAGTGAAGCGACGATAGTGTACTTGCGCTTGCCAGCACTGCTTCCAAACAGGGTTTTAAAGTTAAGTTAGCAAAAACGAATGGCGAAATGACGTGCGGAAGTAAAATTTGTGGACAGAAAGAGTCGAGCCAGTGCCGTACAGCAGCTCCGCGCCAAGGTATCGTGATAGATAGGGGTTTCCGCAGTAAAGCGACTCATCACATTCGGGACGCAACTTGCACACACGTGATTAGCGCCTGATCGCGAGACTAATGCTTCCGATCCGAGAAGCGTGGTGCCACAGACGCTGACACAGACACCGGACCAGACCCCAATTCGGACTAAAAAAAGAACGCACCATTTTCGGAAGATTGGTTGTCACCAGTCTCGGATCTCGGCACCTCGTCTGTTGTCGCAGTCGCCGATGCCGACGCCGATGCCATCGTCTCGGAAGTCTCCTCAGATGCTCGGGTCTCCCCAGGCGGTTCCCTGGAAACGGGCGTGGAACGATTTGAAGCCATCTAAAGAAACTGAATTGCCTGTGTCGACCAAGCGGCTTCGCAACTTACCGCTTGCTTTCGTAGCTTCAACTCCTCTCGTTCCCGGATTATCTTGCGCATACGCTCAATTTCCTGCTCCAAGGCCAACGCACTATCGCGTGGAGTCGGTTGTGCCCCACTTTGTGGCTGGCGGGACAGACTCGTCACCGGCGACAGCTCTTCCTCGCTTGCCTCGTCCTCGCTATCGCTGACGTCGATGACACATCGTCTTGTGCTGTTCAGGCTTGCAAACCCTCCAGCTGCCACACCATTCATCCTATGTCGAACATGCGGGTTCGGATGATATCCACCTCCATAGTTGAGCCCGGCTCCAGACCCAGTACGCGATAGCACAGGCGGTGTATACACCTTCGGTGCGGGATCCGAGTCAAAATCGGCCGCAACAGGACGCTTCGTACCCCGCCGAGGGATAGGTGCATTTGGCTGAGGGGTGGAGGATGATCGACGAGAATCGTACCCATCATCCCTTATTGATGGCGGCGCCGGTATCCCGTCGCTCCTTGATCGAGCAGGCAGATTCTCCAAGATTTGTGGGGTCTTATTTGTCAACACGAGGGTTTTGCCTTTCTCCCGTTCAAATGAGAAGTGTGCTTCCGAGGCACTGGCAGATATCGGAAGGGATGCGTCTTCTGAGAATGGAGGCATAGATGTCCTATCCACCAAAGGCATAGGCTGATCGTCGTCTGGAAGAGAATTTCGTTCAAAAGCACCCGCGGATTCTGGCGAATATGCTTCCATGTCTTCGGGTTCATTCTCGGGTATAAGGTCTTGCCTGGGATCAGCACCATCATAGAGAGGGGGCCCGATACTGTTCAAAAAGTCCTCTACGCTCACAGCAGAAGTAGAAGCTCTAGCAGAAACATCAGCTCCTGTGGATGTGGCAGTAGTTGGCGACATAGAGGGCTCAGCGGCAGCGAGAGGCACAGGTTCTTTGCGTTTCCTCGATTCTTGGACAGCTTTTCGCGCGAGAAGTTCTTGCTTTCGCTGACGCTCCATAGCAGCTAAGGTAGATTCGCTAAGAGCGAGGAGTGAGACAGAAGTTGAACCCTCATGCGGCGCTGACGCTGGTGGCCGTGGGGAATCGACCGTGTCTGTGTATAAGGAACAATTAACCTATTTGAAGGGAGTAGGGGAACGCGATATGTACATACCATGGGGTTGTGGGGATAAAGCAGGACGCGCTGCGGCGTCATCAATAACACTAGGATTTTCTGGGGACACCGAAGGAAGCGAATAGCTAGGCTGAGATAGGAGAATAGATGCGATTACGTCCGGGGGTGGTGGGTAAGGAGGAATGCCCACTATATCAAGGTTATTTGGAAGACGAAGATTAAGTTCCGTAAAAACGTAGTAGATGATCTCCCTAGAGAGCCCACAGTCGATCAAGTACTCAGGTGGTACACCATATCCAAGAATGTCAAGAATAACTTCTTTAGCGGTGTCATATTGCCTCTGTGTTACTGTAAATCAAATCGGTTTAGACCTAGGAAAGACATGGGAATTTGAAATCCACCTACAAGAGAGCCCAGGGCGCACGTGATGAGTATCGAGTACATAGAGAGGGGTCTCAAGCCTGAAAGATTCCAAAGGGGCCTGCATCTTTAGCGTGACAGGTGGTGCCTCCACACTGAGTCGTCGTGATACAGAGGGTGGGGTAGCATGTCGATAAGTGTCCTCAGTCTTTAGAGAGGGTGAACGAGAACCAAATGGAGACTGAACAAAGCCTGGAGACTCGGCTCTGGTGTGATATACGACACCAGAAATGGTGGTGGACGTGGGTGGTGGTCGAAAAGGGGTATCTTCGCTTTCGCTGATCTCACCCTCCTCTCTAGTAGAAAGGTCGTCACTCAGAGTTATTTGTGGAGTAGCCCTACTAGAAGCATCACGAATGAGTGGAGAGGTATGTGCCAGAGACCGAGTCGGAGTTGATGGTTGGACAGGAACAAGAGGAGTTGAGGGAGGTCGCTCCTCTGTGGAAGTGGTTGACGAGGGTTCCTCTGGGCCATAATCAAGAGCAATAGAAGGTATAGTAACAATAGATCGCGGTAACGGCCTGGGAAGTGAGGTAATGGGGTTTGAATCAAGCTTTCGACGCTTGAGTTTGCGGCTAGACAGAGCGGCTTGTCTGAGCAACTGGGCAGGATCTGTCCCAGATGTCGATGGCTCTGGATGTGAGGTCGCAGAGGAGTGGTTGAGATATGATGAGGACGGGAGAGTGGAAACCTCGGACATGAGGGGCAGGAAAAAAGGGTTGACAGAAGCCCAGAGAGGGCAGTGGCAGTGGTAATCCACTTACCCCCGGGAGATGCCGAGTCGCCGTCTCCGCTATGCCCCTCGATGGCCACGCATTCCTCGTCAATCAGGGCTGGTCTGGTGCAGGGACTGGCCTTCGCAATGGCTCTATTTCAAGACCCATTTCGATACCACAGAAACGAACTCTTGCCGGCATAGGCAAAGACAGGGACGAGGCATTCCCCTTTTGGGACCAGTGAGCACCCAGCTCTCTTTTTCTCGACAATTGCTGACAAGGAAAAAAAGTTTATTTACGGTAGCCGCATCTGCGATTCAGATCGAGTGTTTCTCCAGTGACGACGAAGATGGTGGTGCATCTGTGAGCAGCCGCTGAACCCACCTCCGACTTGTCTACCACTAACGGCGCATACAGACTGGAAACGTACGCTCTTCGACGCTGAACCTGAGGCAGACTTCCACTGGAATACTATCGAACCTCCCACCAGTCGTGGGCACGCCCATCTCCTCGGGCGATATCACTCCTGATACTGCATCTGGCTCTTCCACTCCTCGCTTATCCCTCATGGCTCTGGCGAAACGTGAGGCCGCCCGCCGCGGTCTTTACTCGAGATTTTTCCGTGGCCCTGTCCTAGGTCCCGACGTCCAGTCCGAAATGGTCGAAACAGAGGCTACTTCCATATCGCAAACTCCTGTTGTTGACGACAGTGCACGGGCTAGCACGAAAAAGGGGTCAAAGAAAAAATCCAAGATCGACTCTTCTGGGGATGCATCGATGGAGGACCCGAACGAAGAGGCAAAGAGACAGGGGAGGCTACGCAAAAAGGCAGAAAGGGCTGCTAAGAAGCTTCATCGTGGCGAGGGCAAGGAGAGATGCGGGAACGAACAGGATGCGGACGAAACAATCGCGCTGTTGGCTGTGCAGGAACAAGTGTCGGAGCTGTTGGCTTTTGAGTCACCCCATGAAGTGCCGTACAAGAGGAAAAAGAAAAACAAGCGAAGGAAAGTGTCGTCTGCTGGCGAGTTAGACATACCGCCTTTTGAGCGGACATCAGTAGCAGTAGAAGATTGTGAGGACTCGAAGAGGGGTAACTCTTCAAAGGCTCCAAGAAAAAAGAAGCGTAGACGAAACGAGTTATTGTAACAACGCTTGCTTTCCTATTCCCTGGAATACAGTAGCATCATACCCTCTCGGTGTCCCTGATGCACGACAAGTATATTGAATACTGTCACCATGGAATGTAACGATTCACACATAATTATACAATCCAACAAATACGATGGTTCACTGAAGGGGCATGCTATGGTTTGCAAGAGTCGGGGCGATAAGATCTTGATGCCTGTGAGTTGATATATTTTCTTAGTGAAGGTGTGCACGGAACCGAACAAGGGACGCACAATCGAGTGATGAAAGTAATCGACAACTTTCCAACTGAGGTATGACACTAGCCTCGGGTACCACGCCACGCGCTCTGCATGGTAATCCGACGAGCCTGTACGTCCTCAAGAGTGTGAGTGGTCGTATCATCGAAGCGAGCGATGGAAATAAAGGACCTGGTCCAGAGTGATAGGGTCTTCTCTCAAGAGTACCTTTTGTCCCCCACCGCTCTCTTCCTCCTCATCGTCGTCGTCGTATATAGAGGCCTTGTTGTTCGTCCGCATGCTGCCAAAGGCCGCCTGGTTGCCTGCTAGGGAGAACGGGGTGGACTGGACGGCCGTGCCAAACACGCTGGACGTCTTTGGCGCGCCAAATGCCGCGAAATCCGTAACGACTTTGCGTGGCGGTGACGACGCGAAGCCGCCTGACAGCGGCGACCTGGAACTGGAATCCGGCGCACGTGGCGGGAGAGACGGCGAATAGCCATAACCGTATGAGCTGCGCGCGCTGTGCATCCGCACTTGCATATACTTTTCCGTGAAGCGGGTCCCGGAAATCTACACATACACACACAAAAAAAGCGGCCTTGTGCTGAGAATGGAGGTGCTTGCGTTCATGGTTTCACGATCTGCGGTCGGACGTACCTTTCGTAAGTGCGGCCGCGCATCCGCGAGGTTGGACGCCCGCGAGAAGACGTCAACGTTGTGCCTCGACTCTTCCGAGTCCTTGTAAATGCTCTCGATGACGACCTTTTTCGTGCTTTCGTTCCGTAAGAGCAGCTTCTCGTGCAGCTCTCGTGCGACCTCGTCCACGCTTTCGTTGTTACCCAAGATCCGTTGCGCGACGGCCTGTCCGACTTCCCGCACGAGACGCTCCATATCGAGATTCTCGAGCACGAGGCCGACAATGGCATGTGCGAGCAAGTCCGCTGTGGTCAGCGGAAGCATGATGCCCGATGTGATGTTGACGAGTGCCTTGTAAAAATCCGTCGCATACTGAAATAGAGAAGGAAGGGCGGGGGAATGGGTGTTCAGACAACAGCGGGGCGGCCTGCGCGGACGAAAGGGGGACATACCGAGTAACTACTTAGCGCTGGTTCGCATGCCACGAAGAACTGCGGACGAACGTGTCAGAAGATCGTAGGGGTCTGTTTGCGATCGTAACAGGAGTACCAGAGTGATGCCACGGGTGGCCATCTGCCGAGCCAGTTCAAGGGGGTCATTGCCGTCAGGGGACCCATCGTCGAATCCTGAGGGGCGATGGAGGGGATAAATGGGGAGCCATACGGCGACGACACGGAAGCATAAAACACACACCATCCCCGTATTCTCCAATGCCATGCGGAGGCGCGTCGGCTATGAGCACGATCATCTTGCTCGCTCGCTCGTTCCAGTCCATTTTGAGCGCCTCCGCTAGGGCAGCGGTAACTGCCTCAGGTCCGTCACCGCCGCCCGAGGCATACAGGCTCGAGAGGTCTCGGTGGACCTTGTCGATATCGGACGAAAAACCAAAATTGCGTGTTACGTAGGTGTGGTCCTGCGGTGGGTGATCGCGATAGGCGACTAGGCCGACGCGCAGGTCCTCGCGGGATTGCAACTTGCCCGATTGAAAGATGTTCTCGCAGATGAGTTGGATATTTTTCGTCGCGGAGGAAATGTAGGATCCCTGGCTGCCAGTGCAGTCTTGGACAAAGACGAGATCGCTGCGAGAGCGACGGCCGATCGAAAATGTTGGGATTGAGAGAGATCAGTAAGATGAGGGAGGGCAAAGGGTGCACGTACAGCATCTTGCGGTCATGATTGATGGTTGGCGGGGCACGCTGCTGGGCATTGAAGGCCTCTTGGAAGATGGCGAGAGCGTCGGCAGAGCCTCCTTGTTCGAAATCCATATCAGCATCCATGATTAACTGAAGACCGAGTGCGAGGGAACGGGTTGTGGGTTCTTGATCGCGGTGTAGTTGACTAACAAGAGCTTTAGAGACCCCAAAGGCGAAGGTTAACTAATGCTCTCTCGTATTCTCGACCTCGCCTCGTTGCATGAGACCTCAAGGCAATCGCTTAGTGCAGTCAGGCCATGCGCGTTACCGAATCGGATCAGACAACTCAAAGGAATGGTTGCGTTGACTCTACACACACCCCTCTCACTCGCCCCTAGATCTACTGCGAACGTCCTCCTAGAATCCACCCTCCCCACTGCCCTGCAAATGTCCCCGGTCGCAGAAATGTCCGATATGCCACAAGCAGCCCCGCGGATAAACCTCCTACAAGTGCCGAAAGCACAATGTATGTGCGTAACCGTGCCGCCGGCGACAGACTTCGGTCGGCGCCTCCCGGAATCGAAGAATTCCTGAACGAGCACGTGGAACATCAGCTGAAGGATCCGGGCGGCGAGCAAGTCAGTTGACAATTCTTTCACTTACGGATGCATGGCAACGCCGCAGATAGCATGAAACACGTCTGCGATTTGACCAGTTTTCACACTGACGGCAACAGGCACCTGCAGATTTAATCTTCTGCAGTACACATCTGGCTGCACTTCGTGTCTCTGGTATGGAGGGAGAGGGAAAAAAGGTTCCAGAGACGCTTTGTGAAGTATAAATTATAGTTACACACCTGTTGTGCAAGGTCCAAGTCCGATTTTGTCGCAACGAAGAGGGTTGGGATGTGGTCAAGGCTGTATTGTTGCTTGCCCAAAGTCAGATCGGAAGCTAAGACAGAGGAACTACACCGAAAGTCACCCACTCTTAGATTACTGATGTATGAGAATGAATTCGTGTCACTCGAATCGTGCACGTAGACAATGACATCAGCCAGATCCGTCTTCTTAGAGTTTCGAAGCACCTCCGGCTCGTATTTAGAACCAAACTCTTGTAACTGGGAGTAACGTAGGTCGCAGTCAAGATCAATGCACAGCCCAACCCAGATACGACTTACCACTAGATACTTTTCGGACCCATGGATGTCTACCGAGTTGACCACGCTGAGGACCTTTCCAGTTGGCTCATACGTGTCACTGAAGTGCTCGCCAGCGAAGGATCGCAACAAAGATGTTTTCCCGGAGCCTGCCGCTCCACAAACGTAGCACAAGAATACGTTGCGTGAAGACTTGCCTCTTCGGCGGTCGTGTTTTCTGGGACGGGTGACGAGGAGGGCGCCAGTCCGGGGTTCTTCGGGATAGCCCAGGTAGGCAAGGTAGGCGAGAGTGATCTTGTGATCCAGTAAAGTGATCATACTTGGGAATGGCTCAGCGGGTACTCGAGTGACCGACATTACAAAGCATCAAACGTACCTCCATCGCGCCAACCATGCCTGCAAAGTGATGGCTCCGCCATCATCCAAACCCGGGAAACTCTGATTTCGCCACGGAACATTCGGTGGCGCGGTGCTGAACAAATCTTCAAGCTCGTCTTTATTCAAAGCACCATCCCTGTCCTGGAGGCCGGTTGTAAGTTCTACCCCGAGCAACGCCGAGGGACGACAATACTTTATCGAAGACCTCAAAGACATCAGTAAAAAACTGATAACCTAAGGGACTCAGTTCGACTGAGCAATCCGAGGGGACGTCGAATCTGGGGGTCTCGTGGGATCAGCGGGATCAATCAATACGAATCACCGATCGGGCTTACTTGGGATAGAGGAACGCTTCCGTTAATAGCAGGTCCTCTGCGTAGCCAAACTTTCTGAGGACCGTCCATGTGGTTTCTAGCCGACCTTTTTGAATGAAGATGGTGTGAAGTAGAAGAAACCCCGCTTCGGTCAGGCCGTCTCCACGCACGCCGTCCGGATTGCATTCCCGAACCATATCTTTGATACCTTCGAGCTCTTGCAATTGCAATGGTGCATCGAAGCACTTCCGCTGCATGGTGTGAGGGACAACGCATGGACTACAGGGGTAGACCAAACCTGGAACTCGTTAAGTTCTGCATTCTCGAGCACTCCATCTTTATTGGCGTCACAAAGTTTGAATATTCGGCTCAGCGCATCTATGCACGCAGGCTTTAGTGCCTAGCAAGCAAGTTCAGATTGGGCAAACGAGGATGGAAGATCTGCGCACCTGCTTCTTCGAGTCATACAGTGGAGCCGTTGGATGAAGGACAGCCTTCTGGGCGAAGTAGAACACCTCTGAGACGTTCAGAGGTATTTTTGCGGAGCATTCTACGCACGTCTCTACTTCCTGCAGGTCACTCCGCGGATAAGTGGAAGGCAGTGAGATGAAACGCGTGCCGCACCTTGAACTCGGCCATGATTGGCCTAATTTCATGCTCTAGTGACTCATTCGTCACCTCACCGCCCCGTAGATCTATTTTATTCCCGACCAGGATGACGGGGACCTAGTGATGCATCAAACCACGGAGATGGATAGGCGAGATAGGTGGAGCGTACATTAATGCCAAGTTGGCGGAAATATGGTAACCAATAAACGGGGATCCGATTAAAAGAGTTTGAGTCGTCGATGGCATACACAACGCAGATGACGTGGGCCTTGCGGACTTCAAGCTCCAGGTGGTGCTTGTCAGTGGGACCGGCTACAGGGACCGGGGTGTGTTATGAACACGGAAGGAGAGATGTTTCATTCGGAAGACTTACCGCCGGAGTCTACGATGTAGGTTGTTACGTTTTCGGAGGTGACCTCGGGGGAGATGGTGACCTCTGGGACAACATGTTGAACCTGTGGAAGTGATGGAGTGAATCCAAAAAAAAAAAAAAAAGGATAATCGGGTATCGAAACGTACGTGGGGCACAAAAGACTCCTTGATGAGAGAAGTGACGATGGTGCTCTTACCAACGCCCTCTGAGACATACAGTTTGTTGCTGTGGTAACAGGAAAAGAAGAAACGAACCATCTCCGACTAGTAATATGCGCACATCTCTGCGCATACTTTGAATGACGATATAGAAAAGATGGGTGTATGGGTGTATGCGCGTGAGAAGGGCGCAAGTTCAAAGACTCGGACAACGGACCGGGTAATTCATCGAATAGGCGCTTTGCAATAAAAGCAAACCCCAGGATTCGACCATGTCCAGGCTGTCAGCATGTCCCTGCTCTCTTTACCGTCTGACATCTTCATACTTATCACGGCCCATCTTTCCCTCGCCGACCTTCTCCTCCTGACTCAAGTCTCTCGTGATTTACACAGACTTGTGGGTTTCCGCTTGTTCACCACGCTTATGCCTCATACTGTTTCACAGGTGCACAACTTTGGCTGGAATTCTGTCCTCCATACTTTTCCCAGACCGTCAAACAGCTTGGTGAAAAGCCTTCCGCGTTGGAGTCCACTAGCGCAGATCAAATACCACACCCTGTCAGACAGGTCTTGGAAAAAGCAGCGCTTCGTAGCTCGACCTCTCTCTTGTCCGTGGAGGGGCAAGTTCCAGCCTCTCCTTGCGATAAATGAGTCTCGGTTGTTCGTCGCGGCTGGTCACACACTGTATTCGTATGAGTTTATAACCTCCGACCATGACGGCACCTCTCCCGGCATCTCCTTCGAGGCTTCATTCGACTTCGGCCTTCAGGACGCTCCAAGGAATGATATCACCAGCATAGCGTGCGCCCCGGACGGTGGCTCAGACAGCACTCTCTTCATCGGTTTTGAGGACGGCGAAATCCAACGTGTCAACATACCACCATGTAATCCCGGTCAACTCGGCGTTCCGGTCGACTCCTCCTCCCGTACACCTTTCCACTATCACGACGGCGAATTGATCGAGGCGTTGGCTGTGTCCGGCAACACCCTCCTGTCAATGTCGACCGGCGGCAAAGCCGGTCTTCTCAATTTCTCCTACTTGTCCTCTGCCCCAGATGTGATCAATCTGGACACCCGTGCCTGGTCGGCGCTTCTTTCCACTTCCTCGTCTACCCCTTTTGCCGCGTTTGGCACTTCGTCCGACACACCCCTCACCGTCCATTCCATCGCGCAGGACTCCATCTCACCAACGCCGACCGCGGTTTTGCGCGCGTCCGAGCACCAGTGTGACTCTGACTTTGAGCGGCCCTCTGCGGTGTATGGCATCGCATCTGCACCGCCCGCATCCCCTTGGGGAGCATCAGATCAGATCCTCGTCTCGGGTTGGTTCGACGGTCTCGTACGCGTACACGACATGCGCTCGTCTCACGCCCCCACACTCACCTTCGCCGACCCATGGTCGTTCGAACCCGTTTACGCTGTCGCTTGCGGTGGTGGTGGGGGTGCACACATCGCCGCGGGCTCTGCGAGACACAGCGTAGTCGCATTCTGGGACGTGCGCGCTGCCAGCCGAGGGTGGAGCGTGCACGCCCCTGGGAATGATGTTTCACCAGTATATTCGATCATACTCGAGAGCTCCCGTCTCTTCGGTGCAACACAGAATCGGCCGTTTGTCTATGACTTCGGTCCCGCCGTAAGACCAGAAACCTACCCCTCACTACCGCCCGCTCAGGGGAACGGGAACGACGGACTAAAATACAAGAAGGGGTGGGATATCGGATTCTATGTTACCAAGTACGACCACCCTGTGGTTCATGCGGGAGATCATTAGTTTCGACAGAAAACCAGTGTATCATTCAACATTGTAGATATCTCCGACCGGTCACAGGTACAGATTGGCGTGGTAATGATTTGTAATGCGTGGTTGATGAAGCCAAATGACGATGTAGATGATAGTTACGGATGATAAAGATGCAGCTAAGATATGAAATATGTCGATCTACAATGGTTCCAGGAAGATGCATGACGAGATGATTCCAAGGTTCAGATGGGGAATGCAAAGCGGAGAGAAAGAAAAAATGAGGGAATGAATAGTAATGGGGGATGTACTCGCGACGTTGAGTCTGATCAAGAGACTTGTACTGGCTGTTGACTAACTTGGGAGCGGTTTGTCCAAGAGAAGAGTTGACGAACGTCCCCCGAAGGCGTAGCGTCCGCTGCCTGCCTGGGTTCAACAAGCAAGCTATAAAGCACCGGTCAGTGACAACCCTGGAATAGGACAGGACTTCCATACCTGCGACGGTACAGGTCTTGAAGGTCTCCATGATGCTTGGATCTCTCAAAGGCTTCGTTCAAGAAGTCTTGGACCTCCGGGATCTCCTTTAGTACATAATGAACTTGGAAGCGTTGTATATCTGACAACGATATTTCAGACCTGCGCTTATTCTCAAAACGGAACGCCACCGTACCTTGAACAATTCGAGCCATTTTGTGATATTTGCTAAAGTTGATCAGCTTTTTATCGGCGGCTAATGGGGACGTCCTGTGTGACGTGTTTCCTTCTCGGCAGAACGTGACATCGGTCAGGTACAAGCCTAAATATAGGGGGTCAAAATGGTGGCGACATTGTGGAGTAGGGCACTCACCCAAAAATGGGACAGCGGGAGGTATGGTCGCACGTAGGCGTGAACGATACTCATGATAATTCCGTGCGTAGTCAGCGAGTTTGCGCACGCCATCAAGCTGTAACTTTTGCTTCTGAGGCACGCCCTACAGAATAAAGTAAAAGACATAAGTGGGATAAAGACAAGCACCAAACGAAAACATACCGTCCAGGTCTGCTGCAGACGGGAAATAGTCGAAGAGTCCAACGCCGCAAGAATAGAGCGCGATGTCGCGAAGTTGTTCAACGTCATGCAGCGCTGTACCGAGCAGAGTCAACACAGACTTCACCTCGGGGGGACAATGACTTACGTCAGCCACCTTGATGAAAAACTTGACGAGCGTTGTGCGCTTTTTGATGTCGGTCTCGTTCAGGATACATTCCGCAACCCAGCCAGTGATGACAGTGCTGAGGCCCGTAACTGCCCGTACATTGAGTGGAGGCTTAGACCCCTCCTGCCCACTCTCCAAAATTTCCTCTGGCAGGATTGCGCAGAAGAGGTTAGACTCCATAATCGTAAATTGACGTGCAAGTTCGAGGGTGTCGAAATCCGTGATAGAAATGGAAGCGAAATTTCGACTCCGCAACTGAGAGAAGAGTGTCTTGGTCATGACAGGGCGCGGTATCTCAGATGGTGAGTTAACGATGAACGCCATTGAGGGATCTCGAACGAGATCGGGTCGAGGAGTTGGGGGGGTGGCCTGCTCTCCTTCGCGTTCGCGCGTCGTAATGAATTCGTGAATGCGCTGGGATGGGCCTGGGAACATGTGCGCCAACGCGTCGCGGTTGAAGTCAAGTAGCAATTTCAACACGACATTATCAGACGCAGGTCGCCAGTACAATTCTAGCCACGACTTGATGAGGTTGGAAACGCGCAAACGAACAGGAATCCCTTTTCGTTGTTGCCATACGTAGACACGCTCTTCAGAAAGTCCTGGAGGGGGAACGAGATTGTAACGATCGATGATGGCTTGTACCAAGTCAGTTGGCGACGCAAACAGCCTGAAGGTAAGAAAAAATATGGATGAAAAGGCGGAGTCCACAATCGAAGCATGGGGGGTCATCTTCTCGACTATAGCTTGAAGAGTAGCACCGACAAGGTGGCCGTCCTTATCGTAGGCGACGTCTTCGGGCAAATAATCGTGAGATTGTAACCACGAGTCTGGGTCGAGCGGACTTTGATCGGGCACGTCTGTTGTGGGGATTGACGGTAGGTCCCCATGCAGGATCTTCTCTTCCAGAAGGTTCCCTTCGTCGTGGTTGTCCTCCCGCCCCGTGATTTGAGGCACATGGGAAGGCGAGCCTGATTCGACGGGAGAGTTCTAAGATAATCGTGTCAAAGAATGACACGATACCCAAAATATTAGGATACGCACCAGGAATGCCTGAGTCGTAGGTTCTTCCGACGTATTTGAACTTTGTAGGGAGGTGCCTGCACTGGTTCCAGCCCGCGATAGAACGGTGCTATCGCCTCCCTCGTCAGACGAGTCCCCGGCAACTTGATGTACCCCGTTCCAGCTGACGGCTCGTTGGAGGCGAGAACGAACAATTTGGCCGGCAGAACGCGAAGGTGTAGAATACTCGTCGAGGGCCCCCGGTCGCTCAATGACAAAGGGTTGTTCGCCTGTCGAACGATTCAGACACATCTTCACGGCCGCTACGCAATCCGCGCCAGCCCTAAGCGCATTGGTCGCAGAGCGAATCAAAGCCATTTTTTCTTGCTCTTCAGTCATGTTGGGAGGAAGGCTGCCTGTCAAAAGGCGCACGGACTCCGCGAGGCTACTAGTCACGTTATATAGACCATCCTTGGCTGATTTGAGATTGGTGGCCTTGTGAACTGGCACTGTGGGATGATGCAGGACTGCCTCCACCACAACCAAGAGCCTGCATACGATCTCCACAATCTCCCGTACAAGCTCATACATATGACCAGTACTTGCCGCGTGTGACGAACGCGAGTGTGCATGCGCGTGCCCGATAAACGCTGCGATCGTAGATAAGTATTGGTTGTGCGTGCGTCGGAGAGCTTCCATCAGCTCTTCATATGTGGAAGGGCCAGAAGGAAAAGGCGGAGACATGGGGCTAGAGGTGGAATCCGCGGAAGTGAATGACGAGGAGGAGGACACGCTGCTAATTGAAGGGCCATGCTTGTGGCTGTTCAGGCGTGAGTCCGCAGGGCCGAGCACGCGCACGTGGATGGGTTGCCTAAGATTGGGATTGTGCCGCAGCTCTGTTTCTAAAGAGGTTCTGCGTCCGAGACGTAAATCTCCCATACTCCTTGCCCTAGCGGCGGTCTTGGGCGTAAGAGGACGGCCTCGAGTATTGGACAACGAAAGGGAGTTGGGGTTCTTAGCTTGCCACGGCGTTACCCTCAGAGTCTCGTCTTCGTTCTCGGCTGTTGAGCTACTGGCGAGAGAACCACTGGATGACAACCGGTCTGGTGCCTGTGTTGACAGAGACTCTAAAAGCATTGATGGGTATTCAGTGGAAACCCGTTCCTCGGGGACTTTGACGCCGCATCGGGCGGCAATCGCTAAAAGGCGCCGCACTCGAGAGAAAACCTGTCCTGCGAGCCTCACCATTTTCTCTACTTGCATCTCCCGCTCGTCGTCGTCGACGTCATCGCAGGAAGCTGATTTCGCCTGGTTGACAATGGCGGCAAGGTCGGACAGGACGCGTTTGCGCTCCTGAGCAAGAGTGGAAAACTGCCGTAGTAAATGCGCCTCACGCGATAAGCACCCGACGGCAGCCAGAATAGAGCGGACGCATGATATGATGCATGCTACAGAAGGCTGAAAGTGAGCTATTCGGTTCGACCGAACAGCATTGTGCAGCAACGACAAAGCATGGAGTAATGGAACCATCGGGGGTGGGCAATAATCATCTCGAGAGAAAAGACTCTGCCGAGATGAATTCAAACTCGTGGTAGGGGACGAGATAGTAGAACGGGCTGGAGAGTGTTGTATTCGCTTCCGCTGAAATACATGCGTAAGTTTGATACACATCAGAAGAATGAACGGAAAGCATCAGCGAACCGATATAGATTGAGGAAGATGATCGTCCCCCAAGAGTGCAAGATCACCGTTGACGTAGTTGCTGGGAAACCATCCACGGCTGCCATCTAATTCGCCATCCCACCATCCACTCGGATCACGATTGAGGACTCGGATCACTTGGCCTGCACGGAAAGCGAGACAAGTGGCGTTACGCTGCTCAGGAACATAGTCGTGCATAGCAAGGACGTATTCTGGTTGGGGCCGCTCGGAAGGGCTCAAGTCTGTATCGACAGTTGTTGCTGAATATACGGAGGGTGCTTGTGGTAGAAGAAGAGACGACGTGGATGCATTGGCGGAAGAATCGGCGGGGGATACCAAGGAAAGAGCGGAGGTAGTAGGAGAACATGAAGGATCTCGAAGATATCCGTCAGTGATATGGCGGACAGAGCTTGGAGTATGGCCACTACTGTTGGGATCAACACGATGAGAATGCGAGACAAGTGCGACAGAGGTATCGATTTTGAGGCGAAGGGACGTCATGACGGCCATATGACATAGAAAGATAGAGCAATATGAGTGATTATAAGCGCCGACCGAGGGTATGAAGGAGGCGGCGAGGCGGTAAACGACAGGAGCTGGAGGGAGGGAAGTGGTGTTGAATATTCAGTCGGACGCAAAGCGTGATCCTGAGATGTATATCTTACCCGATGATGGTAGTGCCACGAGCCCTGCTTTGGAAGGGCTAAAGAGAACGAATCGAGAGAATGAGGTCCAGACGGACGAAAGTTCGAAACTTGAGAGTTCTCCAATTAGGCAAGTATACAGAAGCAAGGAATATCGAACCACGTCAAGTAGGAGTATCAGAGGAGGGGGCAGTCCCGAGGGGAGGTGCGCACAATCTGAGGATGGGAAAGGACGGGGAAGAGTCGGTGATCAAAATTACAGGACGCGGGTAAGGGTAAACTGGACGCGACGCGACGTCCAAAAAGTGAAGAGGTACCAGGGTGGCAGCAGAAGAACAGATTGTACAGCGCGTCGAACCCGAGACTGGGCGTAAGCGAAAAGAGGAAGAGAAGAGGGGGTGGGAAGCGGATGGAAAAGGGTCGAGTATATGCTGTTATCTAACTGCTGTAACAACGGGGGGAACTCGATCAGCGAGATGGAACTGACGTGACCGACCGCGAAATATCCCCAAATACGTCCAAACATGCTCCATTAATTTCCCGACTTCCGGACTTCCGAATGGCCCCCTCCTGAGCCTAGCAACTAAATAAATGTCTTTCTCTCAAAGTTGTCCAGTCTATCTGACGGTTATGAAATACGGAACCATCTCATCGGAGGTGGTATGGGATTGCCTATTGGTCCATTTACACTGACGGGGAAGTTTTGAGACTCCGAGTTTATGGTAACAACTGCTGTATAACCTCCGCAACGAGCACATCCTGAGGGTAACAACCGACCCTTACACTATATAACTTCACCTGTGAGACCAGGCAAGAAGCCGCATTCGAAGATGCCAGTTCACTTCATCCACGGCAACCGTGGCACCTTTATCTCACCGTGTAGATATTATTTACCTTCTTTCCCCACCTTGCTCGCTCGCACAGACAAGCAGCCAATCCTCGTCAGTAGACCGGATTGCTTGAGTGCTCTGGACCCCAAACTATATTAGCTCAGCTTCTTCCATTCCATGCTATCCATCTCTGGGCAGCCGTGCATACGACAACTTTGAGCCAGACACACGTTTAGACCCACGAAGACGAAGGTGCTCGGCGCTAGACCAGTTCAGGGTCGTGTCCGCCTCTGTCGCTTCGGGTCCAATTCGGGAGCTAAGTCATCACATGACGTGACTAGTACACTCTTTTTTCATTTACTGTATTTCCACTCGTCCTGTCAAGGTCTCGAGTTCCTTGATGGATGGGCAAGAAGGAGGAGTGCCGCGGCTACCGTAAGACGGCGCGGCGCATTCGCATGACAGGAAAGGGAAGCAGTCATGCACTCACGGCCTGTTCCCGAAGAGGAAGTGCCATCGACGAATCACAGGCCTCAGTACGGTAAGCCCTATCGGACGATGATCTACTGGGCCCAATTTTATTCAAACGCTCACAGAATCTCTTCCAGATGGACCGCACACGCACTGCACGTTTGCGGGCTCTTTGTTTTCATCGCTGTCGCCACCGCCTGACACTCTTCGGACGTTCGGTGGTGCTTATTGGGTGTGAGTTGCTCGCCAACGCGATCTGTTGGATCGTCGCCGGCATTCTGTTTGGCGGCCGTAGGGAGACACAACCCATCCTCGGCCTCTCGCTACTTGCATGGGTAGGTGCTATTCCCTTTCGTGTCAGAGCGCGCATTCCATAATCTCGTCTCTCTTGGAGACGATCGGCCTGAGACACGGTGAGTAGGAATACCGCTTCCAAGTATATGCGTGCAAAAAGAAGTCACGACCTGAAAACTTCTCTTCCTAGCCCTTGACGCGGACCACATTAGGTGAAGGATGTGCGCTATCTCCGCCCTTCGTCCGTATTACCTTCGTTCACCGTCGCATAGCGCTCAGTCGTCAAGCGTCGTATCTGTCTCTTTCCTCGAGCGCTAAGCCACACGCAGTGCCATCGACAACGCCACCAGAGGACTCATCAGCCTTGGACAGCTACCTGTCACCTGCGGCTTGTTCTTTTCACTCGGCCACAGCACTATCGTGATTATTGTAGTGAGTAGTGCCCCCTTCCCCCCTTTCATCTTTGCGTCACTACATCGACAAACACTCGCATAGAACGTTGCCATTGCTATCAGCACCGGTGTTGCGGACAAGATCGGTGGCGTTGGACAAGTCGGCGGAGTTGTTGGTGAGTGTCACATCATAGTTGCATACGAGACCAATGACAATGTATTGCGGACGCAGGGTCGTCCGTCAGCGCCGCCTTCTTGTTCATCGTAGGACTCGCGAATTCCGTTATTCTTCATAAGGTCCTCCGAAAGCGTCGACAGGTAAGAAGAGTGAAAAGGGTAATGATGGCAACTCGCTAAGCAGTGATTAAGAACAACAAACACAGGGAACAGCAATTAGCTCGCGGTGAACAACCGGATGGATCCGAGGACGTGGTCGAAGACGACGGTCAGTACAATAACACGATAATGATGAAAATTCTTGGCCCGGTGGTTCGTTTCGTGGACCGACCTTGGAAGGTGCTTCATGTGACCTCTTTGCGTATCTCTTTTGACCCCCGTTAGATGTACCCAGTTGGGGTGTTGTTTGGATTTGGTGAGAGGACCAGCACCTGAACCACTCGTGACCAACTAACCTATCGAAAGGGTTTGACACTGCGTCATCTATCGCGCTTCTCGCAGCGTCTGTCGTCGCGAAGAAGGGAACAAATACAAAGGGCGTTCCTCCTGCGGATATTGTCATCCTTCCTGTGAGTGTCTTTGTCCGTTTAAACTGGGATCAGACTGAGTTGCACAACCAGATGCTATTCACAGCCGGAATGACGCTTCTTGATTCAATAGACTCCATTCTCATGCTTTACTCTTACACCGGATTTCCCGACCGCCGCTTTCGCGTTTTTGAACCTGCAGAGATAGAAGATGCGTCAGAAGAACAAAGTAGCGCCTACCGGGAAGCAGCAGCCACTACTCGAACGCCTCGTTCGGGAAACGATGATTCAAACCGGCTCAGTCTCCCTGGAGGCGTGGATCCCGCATCGAGGCCACAATCTGAACAGAGTTCCAAGCAAGACAAGAAGAGGCAAGTCGAAGTCGTTGTGGAAGATGCGGGTGAGAATATAAGGAACATAAGAAAGAAGGCGCAAAGAGACATGGCAGTGAAGCGGAACATGATGTCGGGGCTGAGCATCGTGCTTACTTTGATGAGCATCATTGTCGCATTCAGGTGCGAGTCTACCATCACTAGGACGAAGGAAATCCCTCTGAGTTCGTCTTTGCAGTATATCACTAATCACAATTATGGGACTGATTGGAGAAGAATGCGCGAAATGTCGCGCGGCTGCAGAGAGCGATAGGGGCTTAGCAGGAAAGTGGTGGAGATTGTGGGCTAAGGTGGACATCTATTATCCAGAACGCTGACTCATGCTGACCAAGCCCACAAGGCGAACGACAATTCGGGCTATATTGGTGCTGGCATTGTCGGGACTTTCGTACTTGTAGTCGGTGGATGGTATGGAAGCCAATGGGGGATCAACAAGTGGAAAAAGAGGACAGAATAAGGGATCAAAGGTGTACATTTTTACTGTAGTTGGTGAGTGATCACAAGTACTTGGCATAAGGCCGGAAACCATGGGTCGGGGGGGCAGATGGCTTAGTGGTATGCCTCTGTTTCCTAGTGTCTGGGTAAGCTGGACACTGTGGGGCCTGTGACAGGGTTCGAACCCCATTGAGGCCACAGGGGGGGTTTTAGTGAGTATTGCCTCTTAAGGAGGTTGAGTCTCACACTACCCGAGCGATCTGAAGAAGGCCAAGGCCGCCGCTGGCAACCGTGGGAGAATGGAGGAGCCACGGTCGCGGCTCAAGAAGGTACAGCCTGAGGAGGACTGGGTGTCCATAAAAAGGATTTCCCCCCCGGACTTCCGGGTCTCTGTTCCCGGCTAGCCCGGTTGGGCTTGTCAAAAGCCCGCCGGGACTCCGGTGTTCCGTTAGCCTAGCGGTAAGCTTCGCGCGGCACCACGTCCAGAAATGGACAGGAGTTTCCAAAAAAAAAAAAAAAAAAAAAAAAAAAAAAAAAAAAAAAAAAAAAGGAAACCATGGGTCGGGCAACTCGGGATGTGATCCTGTTTTGGGACTGACTGCCGAGATGTTAGTGAGATCGATAGGCGGGTGATGACGGAACAATACGATCACGTCAGCCCGATTACTATGCGGCGATAGGCATGGTCGACACATTTATAGCGACTTCCATGATGGACCAAGTACCCAGCATCTTCCATTAGCACGACTCGGACATGTCAGCCAACAACGTCAGTGTACCTCTGTACCAAGAGTGCGTCCTCCGCTCTCATTTCGCTTCTTTGTTTTCCTTATCACTGTACAGGCTGGTCTCGGGGTCAGCGAAAGCCTTTCGGGCGTTTGTACCACCACACCAACATCGCATTCCAAGAACATGGCATACCGCCCCATATTCACTGCTCCCATTCGTCCCTTACTCACTCATGTCGTACCTCGTTCGAAGACCCGACACCCATCGCATCCGCCTCCTGGTCCTCCCAACTTTGATTTCTACATCCCTTCACTCATCGTTCGGCTATGTTTGGCTAGACCCGAGCTATAATGTGTTCAACTGGGCAGTAGCGCTTTTCTGCTTTGTTCTTATCGGTAAGGGCATCGATCTGGCATTGGCCAGGACAATCCCGGCTATCGCCACCAAGGAAGGGCCAGATACTCTGGGGGACGCATTCGTCGAGGAACGCCAGCGTCCGACACTCCTCCCGCTGTGGCTCCAGGACTCTCTCGAGCTCATGTTCTCCATGCGCGGCCTTGGGTGGGACTTTGGCAAGGGTGTTTACACGCCGCCGGCCACGCGCCCACAGGAGCGCCTGCCCTTCCTTCGCGCCACTATCAACTCTTTCCTCATCAACTTCTTGATCCTGGATATTGTCGAAGCAGCCATCAAGCTCGTCCCCGGCGTCGGAGACCCCTTCGGTGGAAGCATTTTCTTTGCGGACCTACCTCTCCTTACCCGCTACCTTGTCTCGACCACCATCCACATTCTCACTGGTATCGCCTTTGTTGCCGGATTCGGAATGGTTTACGACTTGATCACACTGTTTTCCGTCGCGTTCCTTTCCCACTCGCCTAGTTCCTGGCCACCGGTCATGGATAACCCATGGGCCGCACAGTCGCTGCACGAGTTCTGGGCGAAGCGCTGGCACCAGCTCCTCCGCCAGACTTTCCTCGTTTTTGGTGGCATCCCAGGCCGCAAGATCGGGGGCAACGTCGGCCTCGTGCTCGGCACGTTCCTTGCCTCCGGCTTCTTCCACGAATGCACCATCCTTGCGATGGGCCGCGAGTGGGATTCGCGTGTCCCCCTCTTTTTCCTCATGCAGGGTGGCTCAGTCATCGGCGAGCGCATCTGGAGGAAGACAACGGGGAGACGCGTGGGTGGGTTCCTCGGTCGGTTGTGGGTATACTTTGACATCATTATCCTTGGTCAGCCTCTTAGTAAGTGTTTCATCAGTCCTTGGGCGGTCGCTGGTGATTGAGTAATCGTTCTGTCTCGCAGTTGACGCCTGGCACAGGAGGGGCCTCGGCGGGGGAATGGTCATCCCGCCTAAGCTAAGCCCAGCTCGGATAGTCCTCATCCCCACTATTCGGAAACTAATGGCATAGCAGTCGTGGACGTCCGCTTGGTTCTACCAGTTGGAAAGATACCGTGATTATAACCCTTAACCCTTCGTTACTTATTGTAGGCGTAGCTACTAATTGCTTCGGTCGCCTGTATCAACATCGTCGTTCCCTCTACAATCCAGGAAAAACATACCTTATACAAGTAGTACACCCTAGGCCCCACCGTGTGGCCCGAATAAAAATCTAACTGTACCCTCATTCCGTCCAATAGCATCTGCTCCATCCGGAATATCGTGGTACCCGTCGCCTAAAGTCGGCGTCCGGCTCCGAGGTGGGTGCTCGGTCTCGCGCATGGCTATTTTGAGCCGCATGAGCTGGTCAGAAGTATACGAAGGCGGTACGGCGGCGTGGTGTGCGCCACGGGAAACGTGTGGCGACGGGGAAGAAGGCGTGTTCGGAGTTGTGTTGGCAGAGGGATTCTGTGTCTGCGATATCAGGAGGTCAAGAAGCGCATGGGATATGGCTTGATTTCCGAGATCGTCCAGGAATCAGAAAGACGACGATTGACATGTATGAAGCCCCACCTTCAAGATCGTCAACTTGTGCTTGAAACTTCTTTTCCCAGGGTCCATGGTCTCCCAGAATGGCCACAATTTCGTGATTGCTGCGACATCCGGGGGGAACCTGTGTCTCGCTCTGCTCAAATGTGGACAATAGGGCTGCGAGGTAAAGACAGGCAATCGCGACTACGTGCGGCGGATATTGCAGCGCCACCAGTGTTCTCTGACTACGCGGGAGATTAGCCGGGTGCGAATAAGGTGAAGGAAAGCCAACCTACCTGTCAATAGTCAGACGCCACGCAAGTTTCGTCAGCTTTTTCGAAGCTAGGATAGTCAATCGTTGTGAGCGGAAGAATTCGCGCTTGCAGAGATCGGTAGAAGGTCGCACCGTTAAGCTTCCGTCCGATCTTTATCACGTATGGGAATGGCATACGGGAAGTAAAATTGAAACAGATGAGTTCTACGATCAGCCGCTCTACGGCCAACAACCTTTGTCTGTCTTGTTCGAGGACCTGCCCTAACCGACTTCAGTGGTCGGTGCTTCTAAGAGTGTCTAGGCGCACCGCTGGGTCCATGTCGATCTCCCCAACAATCGACTTGGACTTCGCCGCTTGTTCCGGGAAGCGCACGGAATAGGAGGCCATAAGAATTTCCCGAGGTTTCTTCAGGGTGTCATGCATCTTCGAGGACACGTAAAGGGCAGCGAGTGTCACATCCTGCGAATTGTCGCGATAAATGGCGGTTCTAGATACACAGTGATAGTGGCACCTGATACCCGAAGTCCTTCTTCGGAAAGAAAAGGTGGAATCTGTGGTACAAGTTCTGCGCGGTTGCGATTGTCTTCCGTGGACTGTGAAGAAATTAACTATATTTTTACAACTAAGACCGACATGGATACTCACAAGCCAATTTTGATGCCAACAGATTCAGTAAAACCACAAGCTTGCTGTCTTGCCTTTTCCTCTTGAGAAGTGGACAGCTTTCCGCGCTGCTTTTCTGAGAGCCTCACGACATCAAAAGGAGGAAAATATGGACGGTGATGTTGAGTATAGGTCGAAGGTTGATTCACGGGACCAGGGTAGAAGGTGTCCATGGCCATCGTTGAAACCAAGATGTCACAGTGACCGTATTTGGCTCGATAAGATTAGACCAGATGGACACGGTGCACGTGATGTCGTGGAGATGGTCGCGTTATCGTAGTAGCTTGACTCAGTGAACCTGACCGCTATGGACACAACTGGTCCCACGCATCCCTCCACAACCGTCTTTGTCCAAGATGCCTGTTTAAACCACAGGTATATCAGAACACGGGACTCATCTCACATAGTTGAGCGTCCAGAGCGGCTCCGAGCTGTGAAGATCGGGCTATGCGCTGCTATATCTCGTCTAGAAAAGACACAACCCGTCTCGAGCAGCACCCCCAAAAGCGCGATTACCTCCGACCCAGATTATCTTATTGCTGCCATTGAAAATCTGAAGCTCGAGCAAACCCCGGTGGACACGCTTCCCGGGGGACATCCCGTTCAACTGGTGCGGAGCTCCGCCAAAATTGACATTCTCGGCGACCCTGCCGTAAAGTACATTCATGGTGACGTTGATGGAGACACCTATCTCGAAAAACTCGTTGAATGGACTCGCCAAAGTATCGAAAAGATCTCAACAGGGCAGTCGGAGATTCCAAGCGGGCTTCCTCAGGGTGATCTGTATTGTAATTTCAACTCTCCTCTGACACGACATCGCAGGGGCTTATTTCGCTGACAGTGTGTCCGACTTCGTTGGACGCCATTCAAGGGGCACTTGGCACAGTATTCGAGGCGGTCGATACCGTTATGAAACTACCTGCCGAAGGGTTCCTCGGTACCCCTCGAAATGCTTTCGTTGCCGTTCGGCCTCCCGGTCATCACTGTGGGGAAGACACACCATGTGGCTTCTGTTTTGTCAATAACGTTGCTGTTGGGGCCGCACATGGTAGGCGGTGGATATGATGAAATCATTTAAACCAGATATTAACTTTCCCTTACAGCCCATTTAAAACATGGAGTATCTCGCGTCGTGATTTTGGACATCGACCTTCATCACGGTGTGTCTGACTGATGCTGGCCCATCCGGGTTAAGGAACTATCAACAGGCAATGGAACACAGTCTATTGTCTGGCAAATCAATGAGGAAGCATACCGAACAAAACTCGAAGCTGACGCAGGAGCCCCCGTCAAGCCTAGTCTTCAAGTCTATTACGGCTCTGTCCATGACATCCTGTCATTCCCATGCGAGGTAATAGACTCAAGACGTAGGAATTTCCCACGGGAGTTGCTAACAGCCATGCAGGATGGCAAACTGGACATGGTTCAAGCAGCATCTGTTTCAATACATGGCCCCCATGGCCAGTACATAGAAAACGTTCACCTTGAACCATTCGAATCTGAGGAACAGTTCTGGGATGTGCATTATCGCGGAGCGTATAGCAAATTACTCAGCAAAGCGGAAGATTTTGTCAAGAACACGGGTGGTGCGTCATCAGATGATACGCTCGTTTTCATCAGGTGAGTAGTTTCGTCGCGGCGTCGCCTCAGACTCTGACATCGAGGGGAACTCAGTGCCGGATTTGACGCTTCCGAATACGAAACACCGTCGATGTCACGGCACAATCGGAAGGTCCCGACCTCCTTTTTTTATCGCTTCACACGTGATGTCTGCGCGTTTGCCAATAAATGGGCCAAGGGTCGAATCGTGAGCGTGCTCGAGGGTGGATACAGCGACAAGGCGTTGCTCAGCGGAGCTATGGCTCACCTTACCGGTCTTGTGGATGGAGAGAGCGCTTCTGGGAAATACGACTCGAGGGAGACCTGGTGGTCCTCTGAAAACGTTCACATGGTAAGCCCCTCGGGACATATTTTCTAAGGTAAGGACTGATGCGCGATGCGCGCAGCTCGAGAAGCTAGCCAAGAAACGTCGTGGGCCGATATCGGCTCTTGGCACCAACGATGATACACCCCCACCGTGGTTTGATCGTACCTTAAACTTACTTGCCCTCATCGATCCACGAAGTGCCGAATCGTCGTCAAGTCGCAGCGCGTTCGTCCCTCCTAGCTCCATGACTCTGAGGACACGCAAGTCGAACAACCAGGGGACCTCAACTAGCCCAACCAGGTCTCCAGATCGGAAGAAAGTAGATAAAGGCCGCTCCACGAACGACGTCGCTGATGCGTTACCGTCGTCTGAATCAATTGCCGAAGTCGAACAACCCAGCGCCACGAAAAAGCTTCCGCGTGTCATTCTGAAAGTTGGCCCACCGCCGGAGGCCTGAAAACAACTGTACCAGTACGTTCCCATGACGTAGTACAGTATATGTGCCCTGTGGCGAACATGAATTAGTGTAGATGCAGTCGTCGTCTGTAGACTAGAAAAACTGATTAAATGCGCTGTCTCCGTGAGCTCTCGTAGTTTACCAAGTAGTTTGGTTTTGTACATGTACTCTCTATGGCACTGGTTCACAGCTACGAACAACCCGCCTTGCTCTTCGGGATCTGTGGTGGCATTCTGCGGATCCTATTCCGCCAGGGGCGAACGCGAGCGTGCCTGCACGCCGCTCGGCCTCAGAGTACGTTAGCTGTGCCTCATTTAGTTTAGTTTGCGACTGTCCATCGACCAATATCGAATGCACGTATGTTCTGATTTGTCTTATATGTTTTCGCGATATGCCTCCGTTTTGTTTCCGCATGCGCGCCTGTTTGTCAAACCCACTGATTTCAAGCGCGACGAGCCCTAGATCTTTTCACTGTGGCAGGATGACGTAGTTCTTGTACCTGCCTGACTTGCCCTGATCTGGTCTCCATGGTCTATCTCCCTCACATTGAGTGAGCCACAGCTGGTAGTTGGTTGGCAAAACAAGGTTACTGCTTTCAGAGAAGCTCTCCATGGGTCCTCAAGCTCAAGCATTGATGAAAGTTTGACCTGCAGAGGTCTCGAAGCGCAGGTTAGTCAGACACAGTGAAGAGTGTCTGCAAGGTCTCCCAGGCCTCCTGCCCTGCGACGATGGCAAATCTAGGGCACCCTGTGACAACCGATATCCTCCAGGCTAACGAGACAGACTAGACCGCAATCTGATAAGTTCAGGGATGCTGCCAGCCCAGATACAGTACGTAACAAGACAATTTATAACGTCGTTCCTTGGAATTGTCTATCAGAATGATGGTCGACGAGCTCTCAGTGCTCTCGCTCTGCCTCGCTTACTTCGGCAGCGGAGATCTTCCTGGAAATGGACACCGCTATAATCATGAGACCAGTTTGTTTGCTTTCATGGCGCCCAACTGCCAGTGGACGTACACAGTATGTGTGAGCCAGGAAGGGAATGATGGAATAGATAGCCCCGCCATGTCAAGGAACGCTAGCACCGAAACATTCCATGGCTTGTTCCATGGCGTCATCAAGTTCTCACGTCGGGCGTAGTGCTTTGGTTTTGGAGGGCCTTAGTACGTTTGGAACAGAAATTAGACCATATAGACCCCCAGCACGAAAGCCAAAAAAGTAGGTCACTATCTCTCGTATATCACAAGTCGGGAGAGATAGTCACAGAATATGAGATCTATAATGAGAGCCACAGACAGGTCGCAGCGCTTCAAGCTTCAAGGGGCGGCTGAACCTTTTCTTTTTCGTCACTCTTGGAAAAAGGAATGACCAAAGACTCAATTGGTTTACATAATCAAAGGGCGCTTACGAAAAAAACGAAATCGAAGAATGATATTTGTGCCGTAACTGCCGTTATAGGAGTTCTGTTCATGAGTTCCACGCCTGTTGCCATGACAGCTCAATTGGTAACTGCCAATGGATCGCGATGGTACAAAGACGAACAGATAACCTGGTAGTTCGTGCGAGCACGGTATTGATCACGATGGGATATTCCCAGACTCGATGGGTGCCGATTTAAGTCCCCCCCTAAGCGTACAATTCTCTATCAGGCTGCCGTATGTGTAACATTCATTACTTGGCAAAAAAAGGGTGAGACTACGGGTGCCAAGGAGTTAGTCAAAATAGTGCTCAGCATGCGTCAGTACGTGATTTATAGGAATCAATTCTTACGATCTGACATCACACTGGCACTGACGGTACCGACAGCCCAGGGCCGTGTGAAAGCATGATGGATGGGAAAAGCGATGGCCATCCTTGCCCAACGATCACGTGCAGAGTGACACTCCCCACTCATTTCACTGGAACGGGGAATTGATTGCATGGTATAAGGTTTCTTACAGCGATTGCTTACAACGACTTAAGATACACACCGGCATGCCACTGACACCTGAAATGACGGACTCTGGAGGTGGGCAAAATCAGATGTTCCATACTAGGATGTCGAAAAATTATGAGAAAATATATACTAGCTACGTAAAGTGTAGTCTGTCTATGTTACAATACAAGATCGAGAACACCTCGGACTGCCGCCGATCGTATTGGGGGGGTGCTTGAGATGAAGACAGAGGCCTAGCAATATACACCCTATCTACGATGGAAGCGTCTCCTCTAGTGAGCTTGTGCTGAGCTGTAGGTATGGAAAAAATGGTTCGGTCGGCCTGTAGTACCGTGACGGCAATCATATTGTGTGTTTATCCGTCTCGGACAGATAAGTTAATAGTATTGGGAACGAATCGCGCGTGGATATATACTGAGAACGGACTACAACGGCACCCGTTGTACGGCCCGTTTGAGAAAAACCAATAAAATACATTAGGTGTCCTCAATAAAAAAAAAACGAACGAGGATCGATGTCGTGTCCCGGTTCCTGCCCGGTTCGATCGACCTTGTCCTCACTTTTCAGAACAGTCGTGCACAAGTGTTCCGCTTGATCCGCTTGACCCGCCCTCGTGTGGTGCCATGTTGCAGCCGCTCTCCAAGAAACCCCCTACGTCCCCGATAGGTAGCGAATTCGGCGATGTGGATCTTATCGATATTGGGGGTTCAAAGGCCTCGGGATCAGACAAAGACAAAACGTCAACGGTGCTTAGTCGCATTGTGACGAGGAGCACAATGGTCATGGGGTATATTCCCTGATGGGTGAAGTTGACACTCAGCCTGTCATAACACGACAGAAGGAGAACTTACGACAACTTGGACGATAGCTGCATCCAAGAAAAGGAACGTCTTCCCACTGAGTAAACGTAGATATCATATACACCACCTGCCGCAGAGAGCCTTAGGTCAGTTAACGTATAACATAACCAGTAGTAAACAAAAGAGTACCCAAATGCAGAGATAAAGTGCCCCAGACTCGACCATGAAAATAAGGACTTTCTCTGCTGTAGATGAAGTAGTTCCCTTGCCAAGCAAAGCTCGTACAGACTGCCTATGCTGCCTGCAGGACGCAGCGTGTCATCACAGGCGGCGACAAGTAGCTAGGGTGAAAAGAAACGTACCATGTTCGAATACAGATTAAGCCAGTAGCCCAGAGATTTGTGCCAATTGAGAGGCCCCAGACGGACCACCCGATGTAACGGCTCACGATACCATCTCGCCCGGACTCATATTCAGTCCCAGTGTACAAGTATGCAGCACCAATGGCTGACAATACTGACAAATGGATGCGTCAACCGAGAGGAAACACCCTCGCAGTCTGCTTATGCTCACCGAGTGTGCACACGAGGGAGAAGAGTAAGGGGACGAATACTCTGAATCTGAAACTTGGGCCCCACAGCACCCAAGCCCGCCACACAACAATCCCATCGCTTAGGATGTACTTCGCTGGAATTAGGATTTCGTCGCAAAGTGAAGACTCGTGAAGGGTGACGTACATTGATCGTGGGTAGGTATACGACTACAAGCAATTCAAAGGGTGACATGAGAGCTTCGTCAACCCTTAGAATTTTCGCAGCGATAACCATATTCATGGCCCAGTGTACCGCACAGACCGTGTACATTACTGTAGACACGGCTAGCATAGAATTTCTGACTGGAGTGGATGGGCGTTTTGACCTTGCACTCGGGGTAAGAGTCGGGAATCGCAATTGAAACACAGACATACAGCATAAAAACGCTCGAGAAGAGAAAGACAGCGGTATATATCCCTGTTCCCTGGCTTAGCCGTGTAGAATGGATCAAGGACGTAGTCGCACCGAAAAAGAAAGTCTCGCATAGGTAGGCCCCGATTAAGGTGACGAGTTGACCGTACGCTTCTGTTCGAGCATCGTCACCCATAGTGAGATTGGGCTGAGGAGACTAGCGACAGTGAGATGAGGAACGTGGTTGATCCAGGAGAGCTCTTGCGTTCCGAAATGTCAACGAGACATTATATGGCACGAGATGAAATGTGAAGGACGGCCAACGAGTCCCCATACGTCATGATCAGATGCTATCGACTAAGGGCATCGGACCTAGGTCAAGTCCCTGGTTTGACCAGACGCGCAATCAGTGTAATGGACCTTGCTGTCTGAGGTACAGGATCGGACCAATTGCCAGGGTCCGAGCTTCTCAGTGAAGATCAGATACACAGTGCATTTTGATGAAGTTACGTATGAGATAAGATATTACAATTAACGCGCTTACATGTAAGGGCGGACCTGTCAACCATACAGCGGGCACCTGGATATGGCAACTCGAGACTTCGATAGGTAACGAGGGCAACGAAGGAAATTCAAAACTTGTCATGAACCGTACCTCGTGATCATGAAATCTTAGATGACTGGAACATGAAAAGAATTCGATTGAATACCACCAGACAATGTGATGTCGGTGGTTCGGGAGGATCCAGGGCGCGCCGGATATATCGGGGTACAGCAGGTGTCGACTTAAAACGAAACGGTCTCTCCTAGTGCAGGAACTAAGAAATCACCTGGTCCAAGACCTGCTTTCTCGCACTCTTTTTTGAGAAGTTCGGGAGGCTCGAGTACGGGCTCCAAGGTCAGGGCCCATGTCCTAGATGGAACACTAAGCTGAAGAAGTATTACTAGGGGGATGTTTGATAGTTACCCCCAATGCATTGCAAGGGCTTTCTTAGCTTTAACGTCCTTGAACATTCGTACGGCGTCCGCAGGGGAAGCATGCAGATTCGACCACATGGCGCGCGGGCTATATGCACTATGACGTGAACTGACGTGAATTTTTAAGGCCCAGCCGAAAGGAGGGCGTGGCACGTACCCAATAGGTAACAACGCGACGTCAACACCGCCGAAGCGTTCCCCTACCTGGGTAAATGCGGGGCAAACGGGAACCTTATCTTCGTCTTCCCCATCGCGCACGGTACGGTATCCGGTATCACCAGCGAAATACACCTTCTTGTGCGAGTGGAGGTCGTCCACGACCCATGCTGCCCAGAGCGCATGCCACCGATCGAACGCCGTGCGCCCGGAGACATGTTGCGACGGTGTGCAGGACAGCCGTACTTCAGCAGTTACGGGGACCCCATCGGCATTGGAAGGGAGAACAACGCGCAAAAGACGTTCGTCCCACCAGTCGAGCTCGTGGATGCGAGACGAGGGCGCACCGAGTGAGCCAGAAAGGTAGGCCCGATTGTTCAGCCCAACGAATATGTGAGCCGAGGATGATGGGTCGGCGAGGAGCGCACGAAGTGTTGGAACGTCGGTGCTAGGTGAATGAAGAAGTCAGAGAGTCGTCGAACGTCGAATTGGAGGAAATATATTCACTGATCGTAATGATTATGCTGATCAAAACATCAGAATTTGTATGGCTAAGTAGGGCTGGTAGCATACCGAAAGCACGATGGCGTCGACGGCGGGGACGTCTTCAACTTTGCAAGGCGCATCTAAGGGGGGTGTGAGAATTAATCAGAACCGATGTCGTTATGTCCATGGCGCCATACCGGTGAAGCGCGCAGGTCCGAACCATTGAGATGGAGAACAGCGCTTTGAAAACACAGGATCAAATATGATGCGCACTCCGCGCAATGCGCCAGGGGGCGTCGGCAGCTCCACGAAATAACAAGCATGGCTGTCATGACATAACTCTCAGGTTACGCTCGGTAACTTCGGGTACAAACTACCCTACCCTAACCAGGTAGCTTTCGCGCTACCCTCGTTCCCACGTTGGGTACCCCATGTAGGAATTTGGTTTGGTATCAACGACTTGATGTGATTTGGGATGCGAGGGCTCCGAGCCGAGACCGCGAGAAAGAACTAGATGACATACACGACTCGTAAGGGTACTACTGTATTACCATAACTTAACCCGAGGGGAAGGTACGCACGGAGCCCCACTGGAGGGGCGATTGAAATCTGGGTAGGAACGGTCATGGTGGTAGACAATAGGAACAGGGACCTCACACTATACCTGAATGAGGGCCAGGGATTCCCAAACATCGTCTCGCTATCATTCAAATGGTGACCAGGGCGGACACCATCTACGTTATCGTCGGGCGGAAACCTTTTCGGAGGTTCTGTGACCTCGACGTGTGGTGCGAGTGACATGATTCCCGATGGACGGAAAGGGCGGAGAGGTCGATACCCAATGCTGATTTGTTTTTATCGTGTCAGCACGAGCGCCGATTCGTCAGTGTGGGGCTGCGGCGCCCACACACACATCGCGCCGGCTTGCAAGTGTTCGAGTTTGAGTCAGCCAGGGAACGGCGCCCTCCACTCCAGGAGGTTTGGCTCCGCATTATATACAGAGTAGCGTAATGGGGTGGACAAAGGACAAAAACGCGTGTTGTCACCATGTCGCTTGCCGCAAATTCAAAAACAATCGTGTAAAACTCTCAATGGAGACCGTGACTGTTCCCGCCGGATCGTCCTCACCTCAGTCCTATCTAAACCCAGATAAACCACCCAAGCTCGTACTTCTTGATGATCCCGATGCAGACTTTGTCCTTCACTCGCGCGACCTCCAAGAGTTTCGAGTACCAAAAATTTATCTTACTAAGAACTCTCCTGTGCTCAGCGAGTTAATAGAATCGTCTGCCAGTATCAATTTCCCTGATCCTTCCACCTCTCCCCACGCTGGAGCGCTTCCGTATATCAGACTACCTGAGAGTGGCACAATCCTTTCCAGTCTTCTTAGTTTCATTCTTCCCGTGCTCTCCATCCTTCCTCCGACCACTGAGCAAATCATCGAGCTGCTCTCGGCAGCTCAGAAGTACAAGATGACCTCTACTCTGGCTCATATCCGGGAAACCATCGCCTCGCTGGATCCACCGTTCATACTTTCAGAGACCGCCTTCCATGTTTACTCCCTGGCTCAGAGGTACGGACTTGGTCATGAAGTTGTTCGGGCGGCCCGCATGGCATTGACCTCCCCAATAAACATTGAAGTCCTGGAAGACAGGCTTGACACTATGCCTGGCGCTCATCTTCATTTACTCTGGAGGTATTACCAGAGGGTTCGAATCAACCTCAGGTCTGACCTTACGGCGTTCAGAACGAATGGAGCACACAGTACGCTAGGGGGTCTGACTTGTTCGACTGTCAGTAGTTCCGGTATCCCAAGCTGGTTGGACGATTATATCGCGTCCATTGGGGAAGATCCGTCCCTCTTTGACCTCAATGAATTTCACATGTGCTTGGCACGCCACGTCGTGGCAACGTCCCAGTCCAGTGGGTGTGAAACGTGTGCAACCGTGTCTACCAAGACGATACGTGCGTTTTGGAAGGCATTCACAGCCGTTGTTAATGACAGTATGACAAAGGTAAGCGCTAATCAAGTACTCGATAACACTGGGAAATGGTTGGAATAATGGCACCTCGACAGGACGAAAATGTTTTAGTGGAGAAGGCGAAGCCGCAAAGTCGTACAAATTCGGCTAGAGATGCCTCGCCCTTACCCGGCGGCTACATTGACCCACCCAACGCAGATATAATACTCCGGTCTTCCGACCTCATCAACTTCCGCACCAACAGAGCGATACTATCCATGTCATCGCCATTCTTCAGCGACATGCTCTCTCTTCCCCAACCCTCAGATAACGAAATTATCGATGTGCTTCCGGTGGTGTGTTTACCCGAGGATGCAGAAAGTCTTGAACAGTCTCCTCATGACGCTATACTCTATTCTTTTCGTGGTGCCCACCAGCTACCATAAAGTACTGGCGATTCTTGCTGCTTCCCAGAAGTACGACATGGCTGGCGTCCAATCCTCTATCCGTACCGAAATCGAAAGCTGGGGCCCTATCGTACTAACGGGGCCTGAGGCCTTTCGTGCATACGCTTTCTCGAGCGGTGCGAAGCTTCTTCCTGAAATGAAGACCTCTGCCCTTATCACTTTACATTCCCCTTTGACACTCGAACACCTGGGCGATGAATTACCGCTATTTGAAGGTTGGGCATTGCGTGATCTTGTCCGTTATCGCAAGCGCTGTCGAGACAGTCTTGTCTTAACCCTTCGATCATTCCTCGACTCCACAGTTATGCCATCAAGTCTCTGGGTTGTTTGCACTATCGCTGGTCCCAACTTAGTTTACATAAATCCCCAATTTCCCGATTGGTTACGCGACTTTGTTTCGCAACATATAACTAAGATGGAAGAGACATTTACGAACACTCTCCTGAACCCCTCAAGGATCCGAGTGGAGTACTTAGTTGCACTGCACGCGCACATCAGCCAATGGAACTGTTTCCCCTGCGCGAAGGTGCATGCCTTGAACGGGGAGACATACCTGTGAGGAGTTGAAGAGCAAACTTACGCAGGCGCTGAATAAGGCGAGCACTTCATTGGGTTCTGAGGAATCTGAGTCACCCACACGACCGGTCCAGGTGCGTTTAATTCCAGATCCGCAGACAATCGGTCGACTCGCTGATGCCATGTCTAGGAATCCGTGACGTCAACGTAGGAACAGTATATAAGTGGGAGATATGGGTTACGTAGTCCCATCTCATCGTGACAAGAGATCTATGTATGTTGGGTGTCTGGACAATTTCTCCGTGGGCATGTTCAGAAGGGTACGAACTACACAGCATGAATCTAAGTTACAAGGAGCGGGTATGCTGGGAGCGTTCGCTTATGGTCTAGAAGAGAGATGTCTCTCCAAGTGCAGGAACAAGAAATCCATCTGGACCAATACCCGCTTTGTCACACTCTTTCTTGAGAAGTATGGGAGGCTCGAGGACGGCTTCGGTAGTTAGGACCCAAGTTCTGCAATGGCGCTTAGCTGAGGCACAGACAGAGAGGTGACTCGGTGACGCACCCCCAATGCATGGCAAGAGCCTTCTTGGCCTTCAGGTCCTTAAATATCCGCACTGCGTCCGCAGGGGAAGCATGCTCGTTTGACATGATGGCGCGCGGCTCGTACGCGCTACGATAGCAAGTAGGACGGGCCGTCAACATACGGCACTGGGTGAGATAAAGCGATTCCTGGTGCGCACCCAATGGGCAACAATGCCAAGTTAAAGCCACCAAAGCGTTCGCCAACTTCGGCGAAGGCGGGGCAAACGGGAACCGCACCTTCGTCTTCACCATCGCGCACGGTACGGTATCCGGTATCACCGGCGAAATACACATTCTTGTGTGAGCGAAGGTCATCCACAACCCATGCTGCCCAGAGCGCATGCCACCGATCAGACGCCGTACGGCCCGAGACATGTTGCGACGGTGTGCAGGACAGTCGCACTTCTGCATCTACGACAGCACCGCTGGCATACTTTGAAGGAAGAGCAACGCGCAAGAGACGTTCGTCCCACCAATCGAGCTCGTGGATGTGAGAGAGCGGTGTGCGAAGGGCCTTGGAAAGGTAGTTCGCATTATTCAGAGCTACAAAAATATGCGCAGAGGACGAAGGATTTGCAAGTAAAGCGCGAAGTGTCGGTATATCAGTGCTGGTCAACAGGTCGTGAGTATTTCGTCGGGACGACAATTGAGAAGAGTGTACTGGTCATAATGGTTGTGCTATCAAGAGAATCAGCGATTAATGATCCGTTAGTAAGTCACTTGAAGAAGTTGACGTACAGAAAGCACGATTGCATCGATCGCAGGGATCTCTTCGATTTTGCAAGGCGCATCTAGAGAACGGTGGAATGAGACAGTAAATATAAGGAGATCTACCAAATTCTACCAGTGTAGCGCGCCGGTCCTAGCCATTGAAATGGCGAACAGCGGTTCGAGAATACAGGATCGAAGATGACACGAACTCCACGTGCCGCACCAGGAGGGGTAGGGAGTTCGACAAGGTAGCACGCATGGCTGTAGAAATGCGGTTAGGTTATCAGCTTGCTTGAATCTACGACTAAAAGACCGCCGGTTGGGAAAAGCATCGAATGGTACCCTACCCTAACCAGGTGGCCTTGGAACTGTCCTCGTTTCCACTTTCGGTACCCCATGTAGGAGGTTTTGCCGGGATAGAGGACTTTACGTCTGGAGGTATGTCGGGTGATCGCAAAATGGCGGTGACAAAGAACTGGGTGAACTCTAAGACCTTGGTGAAGCAGCCAATGTTCTGAGTGAAGCTACGCACGGATAGCCAATCAGAGTACGTCTGGGCCCTAAGGGGGCGTATAAATGGACAGTAGCCACACAAAGCTCAGGAATCCAGTGCTGTACCTGAACGACGGCCAGGGATTTGTGAATCTGGTCTTGCTATCGTTCATGTGGTGGCTTGGACGGACGCCATCTACATACCCAGATGGAAACCTCCTCGGAGGCTCGGTTACCTCAATGAACGGTGGGGAATTCGATGACATAGAGACGACGAGCTGGTGCAAAGCTGGTAGACCGTCGATATCAAACCCGAGGCATTAAAAGGACGTGTATCATTCATTCATGATCAATCGGTTCGAGTGTTGTGGACCCGACGTTTGGCCCACATGAATCCGTGTCTGGGAAGCGAAGCAGCGGAGGAGTAGCGGAGGGCGGCATCTCCCCGGACCGCTACTCCGCTCACAGACATCCGTCACGGTTGCTCTTGCTCGCCATCGGTGTGAATCGCGAAAGACATGGACGACACCTTAGAACAACCAAACACCTCTTTCATCAACCCAGGAGATGAGGAACACGAGCAAGACTCCTCTGGAGACGAAGACGGTGGGCTCGATTGGACAAAACTTCCGTATGTCCTCATTACGACACATCGCTGAAAATAGGTTTATTTATCTGCCATAGCCTCGGGAACAACGCCGCACGCCCGGTGATCCCAAAGCGCGGTGAAAAGGATTTCGAACCAAGCGGCTCAGGTCTTCAACGCCATAACCTAGAGAGAGCTCGGTTGGCAATGTTTGACGCACTAAGATCCACCCGCGCAATTTCAAGGTGCGGTCTGTGACCACATTTTTATCTCATGGTGCTTTTACCCGCTTTTTGTGCACAGCAAGTCTGTCAGCTACGCAGTATGGTATCCGGATCTTGCGCGCGCTCATGTGACGGTCGCTCGAGGTGTTCATTTCACCTCGATGGGTCACTCGGTACAGCGCCCGTCCAAAGTCTCCACGAAGACCCAAAAACGGCTGGAGCTTTTGCCGGAGGAAGCGCTATATCTTGTAGAGAAGGGAGCCCTTTTCTGCTGGAAAGCGTCACACGATGGCCCCGATGAGGATGAGGGTTGGGACTCTGCGTCCCAGGGCGCACCTATGAGCGTGCAACAGGCGCACGCGGAGATGATCGGGACGCAAGATTTGACTCTGGACCGATACCACGTAAAGTGTATGCCTCTCGTCATTCCTTTTTCGATATTCAAAAGTACACCTTCTGCAAGACGTTCTCTTACCTCCGGCGGCTGGGTTACATAGTAGCTCGAGCGAGGCCTCCTTCCCCCGCCTATCCCACCCCTACAGCGCAAGCGGTTTCACAACACCCCACCACGGCTTCGATCTTTCGCCGGGTGCTCGCCGCTCTTTGTTCACCAATACGTAGGTTGTGGAGCTGGTTCGTTCAGCCCTCGAAGACTTGGTGGCGTCCCCTTGTGCACCGGCGATGGCTTCGCCATAACATGGATTACCGTGAGTATATATATGTATTCTCAGATAACTGAGAATCGGAAGCTAAATACCTTTGCTAGCGTCAATATTCAAGACCCTCCGATTTCTCTCTTCAGGACACGCCGTCCCTCTCCTATCTCACGCTCTATCTAGCGACCCGCCCTCCACTTATGAGATATTTTATCACCTTTACAAGCCAAATACGTCTTACCGCAAGACGGCGCCTCCCCAACCGGACTTTTCGATCGTGGTTGTCAAGTGAGCCCTTCTTTTCCCTAATACACACACTCTCTCGAGTAACGTCTCTGTTTTCTTACCAGTGCACGTACGACACCAATGCCCACGCTCGCAGAGCTTACGCACATGTATGAGGGCCTGCCCACCATTCCGCCGCCCGTTCCTCGCAGCCGTAAAGCGCCGCCCGCGACAAACACCCCCGTGTCCAAGTCTTCGCCCACGGGAACTGTCATGGGACCCCATTCATCCTTCCTGGCCAAGTCGCTGTCGTACATTCTGTTCCGCTCTACAAAGTCGCCGCTAGAGCCTACGCCAGTTAAGCCTAACCCATTCATGACACTTCGTCAGGGTAAAAAAATTGTCATCGTCGCAGCTGTGGACGCAGGCATCGTAAGTTTCTTCAGGTTTGGTGAGGGTGCATTTGAGGAATGGCCTATGGCTTGATCGTGATGCGCGTAGAAATTCTAACGCATCGCTACGCTATCCCTCTGTCAAGAGTTTCACATACACCACATGTAGCTAGGCATAGTGTGGCTCGTTACCAAGTCCTTAATGATGATGAGGCAAAAGTACAACATAGGAACTGCGAAGAGAGAGATGTAGGCGATGCAAGTAATGATGATGTGATGACCAGCAATGGGAGTGGACTAGGCCGAGGAGACAGGTATAGAACATAATGGTTAATAAGATGACAAAACGCGCACGGGGGTGTAAATTTTCTGCGTTAAAGGCTCAATCGTCCCTGAAACCTACAATTGTGCTCTTTGGTCGCAAGCTGATCACTGGTGGGCAGTGCTGTGGTACTGGCGGGGGCTCTTCCTCTTCGTCACTCTCCGAACCATGCGCTCGCGGGGCGGCGAAAAGCACGCTCACCACGCGGCCATTCGGTTGCGATGGTGTCGACTCCGAAGCCGAAAGGACGAGTGTTTTCGCTGACTCCCCGAGTTGGCGCAGCACATCCTCGTCTAGGTCAATGTCAAAGAGATCAAACACGTATCGCCGCACGGGTTGGCGATAGCGAGACGTCGAGATCGTGTGCAGCGCACGGTAAAATACGGGCACAGAGGAGAAGACCTTTTGGTACTCGGGTCGAGACTTTAGCCTGCAAGGTGGGTCAGGAAGGACTGCTCACAAAACAGAGTAGCATACGGACTTGGCCAGGGAACGGGACGCCGTGTTGGCGATGACAGTATTAGAGAGATTCGAGATAGCAGTGGTTACCTCAATCTCTGCCTGCGATTCTGGAGGAACGAGACGCGAGTCACTATCGCCACTGGGTGGAGTGGAATCCCACGGTGGTACCTGGAAAGGTAAGAGGAGAGTTAAGAGTTATAATGTTGAGTTCTTACTGATAAGAATTTATCCAGATCTAATGGCACACACAGGCCAGTTGGAAACCCAAGTGGTGACAGTGTGGCCTCCCAGCCATAGTCACTCAGTATTTCTGCTCCTTGGGGCGTTGCCGATATTAGGCCTAATACAAAGAAGCACGTTCTGGAAGGCGTGGTGAGCCGAATTCGAGCTTTCCCCACCGACCCTACCTACCCTCGTACAGATAGCACTAAAGATTGCTCCGCGATT
Organism: Lactarius indigo; assembly: GCA_025766275.1. Classification (NCBI taxonomy): domain Eukaryota; kingdom Fungi; phylum Basidiomycota; class Agaricomycetes; order Russulales; family Russulaceae; genus Lactarius; species Lactarius indigo. Next base: position 1,013,017 of record JAFKAC010000005.1, on the reverse strand, counting down.
TCGAGAATCACAGGGATGATGTCTTCCTCTTCCAAGAACGGAAGTCCACCGGTGGAAGAACCGACGTTGCCCTACACGAGCTCATTGTGAAGAAGAGTTACGTGGTGAAAAAGGCGTACCACTGTCCATAGAATACTCTTTAGCTTGAGGATGAGTTCCGGGTCTTCCTTCTCGTGCCCGTGCTGGCGGACGAAGAGAGCGAACTCAGGAAAATGGCCCTTATCATGGAGAACTTGACATCCAAGCTCTGTCTTCGCCATCTCCCCGTAAAAATGGGGTGGGACCACACCGTCAAACGACCTAAAACAAGTTGTGAGAAGTTAAGTACCTATGGCTCGAGTTACCCACTGTATGTCGTCTTCGTCGTCAGCAGGGATGAACTCCATTGTCTTCGCCAACCAGACCTCAATTTCGACAACATAGTGAATGTTGCGCTCCTTCATGGAGAGAGCGGTAAGTACAAGTGATCTTCAGTGTATTTCAAGCTTACGTGAAACCAGATATCCATCTCACGATCGATATAGCCAGAGTCAGACAGATACCGAAACCCAACGGGAGTTGACATGAACCTTGTAAGCAAGGCTCAGAGAAAAGCACGAGAGGATAAGTCAAATGATCTCACTTTAGGAGCAGCCCGTGTCCAACGCCGCCAAGATGGTCTAAAGTCGGCTGCATTGCAACCACAAGTCGTAGAATATCCACCGACTCGCAAACCTCTTCCAAGAACTGGGTCGCCAGTTGGCACACTTCCATCGCCGGATCATAGAGTTGTGTAAGCAATAGTCGGAGTGTCCACGTGTTCGCGGTTGGACTGTGCAGGATCATCTCGCTAAGGTGTTTCGTGGCGTAAAGGCGTATGTGCTGGACACAGGGGACGTGAACAATGACAAGACTGGAAACGGATGTCAGTACCTTGTAACTGGATGTAAGTGCCTTGGATAGAACGATTCGCGGGTGGCCATCACTATGTCTCCATTAGTAAATTGCTTCCAGGAATGAGGAAACGCGAACATAGAGTAGTCAATATTTTCGATGATGCCTTTGATAAGATCTTCTCGGCTACGTAGCTCGCTTAAATGATAGAAGGCGGTGAATAGCTTTGCTTTTTCCATCAACCTGGGCTAGCCCGTAAAAATTCGAAGCCACAGACGGCAAACGAATGCGTACTCGATGCCTTCTTTGTGTTTGCTGAGCGTGCCTAGCATCTCAAGGTAGCCGTAGGTCAGCGTTTCAGAAACCCGCTTCTTTGAGAAAATTGGGTCGGACTCCGGGGCGCCATTGAACTGCTGACCAGTGAGTCAAGTGGGATGTGCCTCCTATGAAAACAAAGGCCTTACAGGGTCTAGCTGGGCAAAGCTCTTTGTGAGCTGCTTTAATAGATCGTCCTCCGAGGATAAAAAACGCTGCCCGTCTGAGCTCGCCAGTAGCGTCGTCAGCAATGTACATCCCAGCTTCACCCAGCGCATGTTTGCCTGCCATGGATGGTCTAGACAAGACAAATGACGTGTGCAATCTCCTAGGTGCTTACTTTGTTTCGCTCAATATCAGAGAAGCGATGGGTGAATGGGTGAAAGAAAGTCATGAGCCTTCTTAGAAACCGTGAAAGCTTGATGGCCTCTTCCATTCGCTTCGGATTGAGCAAAGGTCCTTCGACGAGCTCTTGTAGAGTCTCAAAGTTCCACTTGGTGTGATCCTTCGTTAGCGTAACCTATCGCCGACGCTAAGCACCTGAGAAAATCCGCTTTCAAGCGAGAAAATACCTGTGTCTCGAGCAGTGCCGCCTGAAACGTTTTATCATCCATTTGAAGGCCCATCTTGATTCGGACCTGTTCCACCTGGCGTTGACCACGACGAATGGCGTCATCAACAGAGTTTGCTCTGCCATCAATCAGCCGTGCCCTATATGAGGGTACTAGCAATGAACCAACCTAGGTCGGTTACCCGCAGCAGCAACAGCGGTTTCTAACCGCGTTCTGTTGCGATTGAAGCTGTCAATCGAAGATAGCGCGGATGTACCAATGATCCTGTGTTCTCCTTGTTTGTAGTCCGACGCAAGCTTGAAGACATCCGGGACGAGCTTGTTTTTACATTTGCGGGTAAGTAGTTGTCAACAGTTCGAATTGTAGGTGCAAACCTGGATCTTTGCAGCCAAAGAAAGTGGAAGGACCTTATTCGCGAGCTGCAAGACCTCTGCCATGAGCAGGGTCCCCTTCCTCGACAAATTAGAGCCTGTCGTTGTCTCTTGAAACATGCTAGTCAAAGCCTGTGAAAGCGTGAGTGAGTACCTGGAATCGGTTTTATCAGTTACCAACCTCCAACAATCCCGCCTTGGTGAAAATCAATAGGAGTAAGGCCACATATTGATCAGTTAATCTGAGAGGCTCGGGCTGTCGTTGTTGGATTGCTGTGTCGCTGCCATTCGGCTGTGAAACTTGGCGAGACTTTCGATAAACTGTTAATATCGTCTATTAGAATATATTTTATCGCATTCTTGTGTGACTATAGCATACCAGTTAGGCGCCTGCCACTGATGAAAGCATTGTACCAAGCGGGCGTCTTGATGTTCAGAAGATCAAAAAACATGTCTAAGACGATTTCCTAAAAAGATTGTGTTGAGAACTCATGGTAACAAAAAAAAATTTACCCTAGGTTCGAGAGACGGTATCCGAAGAGTATCGATGAGTGACCTGATTGCGCGCATGTCACCCATACAAAAATACATGAGACCTGTGTGGGCGGTTATGGTAGAAACAAATCTGCCGGATGGACACACATACCACTCCAAGTCCGCAACATGCATACAATGGATCGGCAAATGTCCTTGAGCCGTTGCTGGTGCTCGGAGTCTTTAATATATGCATCTGTGACTCCAGACAATGCAATCTAGTGACAATGTTTGTACTTTGGACCTCAGAAGCAATCAAATAGGGCGTACCTCCAGGTCCTGTCCAGAGCGAAGGTATTTTCGAGTCGATGGCGAGTCGATAATGTAGAGGAAAGCGGGATTGAGAAGAGCAGCAAGCGCAGGAGGACCCTCGGAGAGTGTCTGAAGTAACACTCGCATACCACCGGCCTTGGAAATACACTGTACATCAATGAGCACTAATTCTATATTAGCCTCCGGAATTGGTCTAGAGACCACTGCTCACTAATTTCGGCCAGTGTCTGGATAGCAGCGGATCGGAAAGGATCGTCTGGCTGCTCCGCAACGGCTATAAATGCGCGCACGACGCGTTCTGATAATGGCACTGTGCCAGTACTGGAGGCGTGGCTCGAGTCTTTTCGCTGAGACCCTATGGTGACAATCGTGCGTATGAGTTTGATGGCTTGTTCCTTTTCCACTGTGTGCTTGTTATCTAGAGCGAGAGATCTGGGAGCGAATGGGTAAAGGTATTTTCGTGTGATCGAGGGGCGCACCTGACAATAAACCAGTCTAGGGGTTGCTCATGAAGGCGCTTGACCGACTCTGTGTCCACGAGCATGTGGCGGAGGAGACGGTAGGCAGTCGCTCTGCTTAACTGGGTGGAGTGCTTCGAGAGGGCTGGGATAACACTGGGGTATTGTTAGGCCTGCTACGGGGCCAATACGGGTTTGACTTACGCACGAACAACCTGCACGATGTCCAACTCGTATTGAACTCGCAGATTTCGCTGCAGCAACCCTATGAGCTTGGTCATGGCATCGATTCGTGTTCGATTCGTCTCAGGATCATGAAGGGAGATAGTTTGGGGTGGAGTCGAGGCGTCCGGCGAGGCAGACGGAGAGGTGGCAGCCCGGGAAAGAGACAGCAACGTCCTGACGTGTCCCCAAGCCTGCTGGAGGATGGTACGGAAATCATCTTCGAAACGATCAAGGATTTTAGATGACTTAGGCGACCCGATAACATGTAGATTCACCTCTGTCATCCGCCGCTCGCCGGTCTTCCGTGAATTTGAGTCAAATCAAGCTAGATCAAACGTGATAAATTCGGACACACGCTGCTCTAACCGATGAGAAATCGTCTCTATCCTTCCTTCGGCCGTGTTGAGCTCAGACTGGACTTGGTTCCGTAATGCTTCCTGAATGCTGAACTGTCAGCATTTAACGAACCAGGTCGGAATGGTAATACCGTGAGTAGAGCGGAATTCCCGTGTAACATCGCCTCTGCTCCTTCTTTAATGCTGACAGCTTTGCCCATCATATGGTTGAGGATGGCGAACTAACATAGTGTTCATCAGTCTCATTTTTGAGTCATTTCAGTTGTCGCACTAGCACACCTGCTGCCCGGCGTCCTTCCCTTGCAACTGAGTAAAGTCAAAGACGTTGTCGAGCTCATTCGAGGTAGAGTTGCCGCTGTTAGGGTTGAGGTCACGGTTGAGGTGAGCATGGCCCCCTGCGTCCTGAAAGGCCTCGTAAGACCAATCTGTGGTCATCTAGAGTACGAGAACCTAGATGCCACAATGAAAGACGAGGGTCCGAAGTGTTTGAGGGGAGACCGTGACGGAGTTGAAGAGCGAGAGGCGGCGCTAATGGAGATAATAATAGCGGGTACGCCGTGCAGTCACTTCCGGGACGAGGTAATCACCTCTTATCTTATCTTATCCCAATAGGCAAAGGCCGATGAAACTGTAACATCACTGGATTAAAGTTCAAGCCACCAAGGGCAAACACACCGACGTCGACTGACGACAACAATTCCGGACGTTAACACAACATGGGCCAGTACTCCTTCTTCATGCCGGATTCTCTCGGATGCTGACTCGTGTATTTCAGTTCGCTACGCCGCTGCCTCTCTTGCCCCAGACCCTGAAAAGAGTGCGTCTAGGTCACATTATCCCTTATGCAGGCATCTTGAATGAAATATTACCATTATCTAGCCTCTCGCGCACGGGGGGAGTACCTGCGTACCCACTTTAAAAACATGCGGGAGGTCGGTGCCGCGCTGACGGGTGAGTTACGTTTGTTGTGGCCTTCATGTCCCGATGGATACTTACCAATACTCATAGGACTGAAACTCACTAAGGCGTATGCATATCTCAGTAACGTCAAAGATCATAAACAGGTCATTCCCTTCCGGAGGTTCAACGGTGGCGTTGGTCGTGCCAGCCAAGCGAAACAATTCAAAGCAACACAAGGTATGTATTACTCTCCGAGCGTTCCATCACGGTTTACTTAACTATATCACTGCACCAAAGGTCGTTGGCCTGAGAAATCTGTCCTATTCATTACCCGCCTCTTAAAAAATGCCGAGTCAAATGCCGATGCGAAGAACCTAGACCTGGAGGACTTGGTCATCAAGAACATTGTGGTACAACAAGCGCCGGTATGCTTACCATTCGGCTCTAGCTGGCCCTAAGATTTACTTGTCTCGATGACAGAAAACCCGCCGCCGCACGTACCGCGCACATGGTCGCATCAACCCCTACCAAGGCCACCCCTGCCATGTCGAAATTATCCTCGCGGTGTCTGAGGAGGAGGTGGAGCGAAGCAAGGATAAAGAGGTCGCAGCTCCTTCACTTGCTGGCCTTAACCGACGACAGGTCGCAAGGCGGCGCATTGAAGCTGCACGTGCGTGATGACGGGAGTTCATGTGCGCATGTACCAATGGCGAGCCTTTATGTCCGTTTTTATGTACGCATATGCCATGCAGTGAGACACTCATCTTAGACCGAACTTCGTGTCTCTCTCTTGTCTCTTGTCGAATCCTCAGCGGTTGGAGTCGATATGGCACGGTTCATGAAAATATGAAGACTGTATTTCATTCCTTTCTGCTCGAAAATTAACAGTACAGCAAGAAGACTACTCGTCGGGACATAACATTTAACCTACATACACGGGCAGATCATCAATCGGCAAGGAGAAAGTCGAAAATGGTGTTTAATATGTTAAAGAGTGTGAGTGTGAGTGTCATGAGGGCCAAACACCAATAGTTAGTCGTGAATGAGAGTGGTCAGTGGTGCAGATCGTGCAGGTGCAGAGCGTGGAGATGTAGAAGTTGGTAATTTTAGGGGCAGGGGCACGTTTGTTCACTCCAATGGCAAAGGAGGTAGAGGCTTTGAAGAACGTGACAACAGCACGGAGTCAGAGGAAGGTTGGGGGTCAGGTTCGAGTTCTGGGATGAGATCCCATATAGTAGCCACTTTCCACTCGGGCTTGTTCTTTTTCCCAAAGGGATTGGACAGTCGTGGTAATTTCTGTTTGGTTGATTCTGGGCGACCGGTTTGTTCGATGGTCAAACTGCACCAGAGCATGAGCGCTTCAGATTTAGTCCCGGCCACGGGCTCGGCAACGCACCTCTGTTTGAACATCCAGTCACACTGTTTTTCAGAGTCACGGGCAATAGCACCCTCCAAACTCTCCATGAGCCAAGCCTGGACGTTGTCGCCGCGTGGGTGATTGTAAGGGACGTGCCAGTGTTCCATTTCTACAGGTAGCGCCGTCAGCTCGGATCGGATCAGGAAAGATGTGGACCGGATATATATTACCATAAATGATTCGCACGACGTCGTAGCACCTATCCAAGTTCGCAACGGGTCTATGCGAGTTGGGAGACACCACCAGTGGCTTCGCGTTGATCGCGTTGCTAAACTCGTTGAAATACCAATCTGGAGACATACGTTGATATAGTGTCCATTTGAATGATGCGCGTTGACGTACCCATGGCTGGAACAGCCGGCTGGGGGAATAGAACGACTCCCATGCCATCAAGGGCAATAGCATCCATATTTTCTTTGAGCCCACCCAATCTGTCCAGTGCCCAATATGCAGGGGCACTCAAGGGCTAGTCGCCGTGCATGAGTCTCGAATACCCCAATCCAAACGATAAAAGACTTACTAAACGCAGGTCAGAGAGTGATACCAACGACGGGTGCGTCAATCCAGCATATATACTGCGCATCCCACTGAAGTTGCGGTACTCGTGGCTTCTCTGAAACGGGCGTCAGCTTGAGAAGGTGTACCGTCAGATTTGGGAAACGTACCAGTGCAAGCGCAATAAAGAAGGTCATGACCGCGGCCCTGGTCTCCGCCTCGATTTGGCCCAAGATGGATCCCGTAACCCACGAAGCCAATGCGTTCTCGTATGTTTGCTGAGCGGAGCGGGCCGTGTCGTCATCGCAGCCGTGACCCATGCTAAAGCGGTACCATAGGTCCTCAGGGATCACTCTAAGATAACCCTCAGACATGAAAATTGCAAGCTGTCGCGCTAACTCTTGGCAGACTCCGCGAGAGTTCATATCGAGGATGTGAATAGGATTGTCGCTGTTGCACACGAGATCGTCCAGTGCCTTAGCGCATTGAAGCTCGTCGTCTGTAGGTGTGGGTTGGGAGACTTTTCGGATAAGCTTCTCCGTTCTTGCCTGGAGCCTCCTCTTGTATTGAATAGGCTTTTGGCGACACGCAGCACGGCTAGAACTCCCAGAAGTTTCGTCGGGATGGGACCCCTCTGTCGAGTTGCCAGAGGGAGCCAGGGCTATGGCCTCTTCGCGTCGATCATTCAGCTTCCTAATGATCTCCGCTCTTTCGTTTGGAAAAAACTCTTCGTCCACTAACGAAGCGAATTCATTGATGTGAAGGCCAGCAATGCGATCCCTCTCGTGAATCCAGTACTGATCGATCCAAGTACTGATGAGGCGCAGGACGCGGGCCTTGATCGAAGTTTGATAGGCGGGCCAGGCCTCGCGCTGGGAGCGATTGAGCGCCCTGGGCTGTTCCTCGTAGCGTGAGATGAGTGCCTTTGCGAGCTCAATAGGGTCACAGAAGGAACGAAAGCAGAGCAAGAACGTGTCGAGAAGGTCGGGGTCATTGGCGGGAGTGTGTGGCTGGGGATCGGTAAGGATATATACCAGTGTCGCCAAACTCGCGCCTTGCATGTAGTCACTCTCGTCAGAGAATAAAAAATCCGTGGCATCGCCGACAGGGGGTGGCATTCTGACACCCCAGTACTCCTCCGCCTCCTCCAGCGAAACGACTTCGGCGGCCATGGAAGCATAGAAGCTGTACTCGTCTTCTTCCTCGTCCCTGTCCTCAGGTTCAGGCTGGCTCGGACTAGAGATATGTGGCACGTCGTGAGGTTTTGAGCGCTGCGTGTCGTTGGACTGCCGGCGAGAAAGCGTGGGGCGTCTGAACCTGATCCTCCTTTTAGGAGAGGGTGTGGGGATACTGATCTCTGATGCCGACAATTCCTTATCATTTAGCTGCCATGGCAGCAGAGTAAGTAGTGGAGGACGGACCTTTGATTGACACTTTAGCCTGCAGCCTCGACTCGAAATCGACGATATCAAGAAACACGCGGATCGCCCTCAGCAACATATCACGTTCGTGATGACAGCGCTTCACGATTTGTTTCGAACTCTTGTCGTCCGCTTGCTGAGTCAGTCGACTTGCGACTCCCAGGAGTGCAGACTTCGCCTCCAAAATATCTGAAGTGCTAGAGATGAGGCTTCGGGTGTTACGAATGTCGAAAGGTAGCATATCCAAACTCTCGAGAAACTCTTCGACACCCCGGTCCAGCCCTTGTAAAATGTGAGTGAGACCCTCGTTACTGGACTCCTCCAATGCGAAATCGAGCATCGTGGCATGCGTGAGCAACTGTTGAAAAGACCCATCCAATTGCAAGCCGGGATTGACCTGGAAACCTTTGAGCGCGGCACAATAAGAGACGGTGTTGTCCATGGTGAGAGTGCGATTTGCGAGTTTGTTCTCATCGAGACATGTTTGCAAATGAGAGCGAAGTTTCCTGCAGACAGTTGCATTGGCGTTTGCTCTCTCTTCTTGCGGGGATTCAACAAGCGTTGAGGAAGAGGAGTCTGGAGAGTCGGGTGGAGGTCCCCAGTGAACGACGGGCGGCGTCAGGGGGGCGGGGCGCTCGAATATGGCTAGAGAACGAGAGGAAGGCATCCTGGAAGATACGCGGTGGGTGGATGATGTCGTTATGGGCGATGTCCCGGACAAGCACGGAACGTCAGATGCTGTGGAATGCGGAGACGGCTGCACAGAATGGACTTCTTTGTCCTCCTCCGACGTAGCACTGCTGGCATCGAGACCGTCGAGGGGAATAACGATAGATAAAGACATTGTTTCGGGAGATGTGAGCAGTCGAATGTTTTCCATGAGACGGTGTCGGCGGATTTATGTGAAATCATGTCCCAGTCAGCGAAACCCAGTGTGGCAAAACAGAGCAAGCCACAACTTGGAAGTCTGTCGAGAAAAGCGTCATCCGTGGCAACTCGAAAATAAGCTCCGGTAGCACGATGGCGACGTTACAAAGCAACTCGTAATGGCCAATTTGTGGAGACACCTGTTGTGGAGCCCTCGGACTGATATCGGAGCCTTTTTGGACGACGAAAAGAGCGAGAAAGACACAGAAGCGGTAGTGGAAGAAGAGCGTACGCCGTCCACGCTCAGACCCATCATCGAAAAGCCCAAGCAACAAAGAAAAGCGAGCAGGTCATTGCAGAAGTCTGCAGAACTGATGAAGTCACAGGGACCTACTAAATCCACGAAATATGCATAAATCTAAACTCGAAGCTTGAAAAGTGATAGACCTCAGGCTAGACGAAGTGGCCAGTGATAATCCTATTTCGATCCTGAACACGTGACTGGACTCAGGCTGGCCTCGGTAATGCTTGCAGTACGTAATGTCCTGGTCAGTCATGTCCACACAAATAATTGAAATGAGCCATTGGGGAAACGAATTGTGGATATCTCCGCTACAGCTACCCGAAATCATCTCCATTGCGTTCGTCCTCCTATGAGGAAGAACGCGCACGACCACTATCATTAGCTAGGCAGCCCCAATGCAGCTTCAAGAGCGGCTCCGTACTGTGACTGAAGAGCGGAGTTTCATGCAGGCTTCGCATGCACATCACACGTGGCCTCCTGCATCTCTTTCATGGCTTTCGGGATTTGGCTGCGTCTTTTTTTGACCGTTCTCGGGGAACGGCTCGCCTTTACTGCCAGTGCTTGCAGTGTGCTTAGCGGCTGCTTAAACCTCGCAGTCTCGTTGTGTGGCTGATTTTTGCCACACCTGACTTCGACCGCTCCCTTGGCCCACACATGACTGCGGGTTTTCCTTCGCTGCAGATACCTCTTTCGCGGCACAGCTTTGTTCCATGTATTTTCCGAACCTTTTTTCCACCATTCCTCAGCGACGATTGCGGGATTTTGAGACGAGCGGAGTTCGACAACAGCGAACATCAGCGAATTTGGCTTCACAGATTTTTTGGCTTTTGGCTTTTGTACTGCCATCTGACTCATTTTGTGGACAGTGCGAATTCCACTGGAGGCTTCAGAGGTTCACAAGGGCACCGGCGTGTGCAACATAGATCAAAGGCCACAGTTCATTTTCTCCGACACCACAGTTTGTGAACTTCTGCCGATACTTCCCCCCAACGGGGCATATGCGTCGTCCCGGTTACTTGAGAATCGCAGCATGTGCGCATGCATCACACAACTTCCCATGTCGTCCCCTGAGCTTCTCACTACGGCACTTCTCCAACTGAACTTCTGAATCCTGTTTTTCGTTCACGTGTCCATTCTTCAGCGATTCTTCGGTGTGGACATGAGCTGTTGCCATTTTCTCCCCTTCGATATAGTACACGAACCTGAGGACGTTCCGACGATGCAGTTCCTGAAATGGTATTCGCCTCTCACCGGTCCACACGTGAGGTTGGAATTCAGTTGGAGTCCACCCTCTTCTACTTTTCCATCTTGTACCGTCCCTGTTTCATGCATACTTCATTTCCAAATTCCAGGACGCCTTCTGTCCCTTTACGCGTTTGGTGAGTGTGTAGGTCAACAGCATGACCGTTCGCAAGCGTGGAATACCGATATACCATTCTCGGCGTCACACGTCTTTGACAACGACACATCAGCTTCAATAGGACGCGGTCTTCAGCTTCTGCGGTCTCCAATTCATCTAGCAGATAGAACGATCGCCGATTATGACGGCCCTCTTTTGCAGCCTTGCCAGTTGCGCGACGTGCGCGACGTCAGCGTGAGGAGTACGTTGATTCTTTGTTCACTCTAGTCTAGTGTCAGTTCTAGCTCGCCCAGGACGGCCTCGCCCGGCGCAAGTGGGATGCCTCTGTTAACTAGTACGCGCTTTTGGTAGACTACTGTTCTGGCCACTCACAGTAGCCATCCAAGCACACATCAACAGCAGGGCCCGAGGGGCCCTCCCGCAAGTACTAAGGATGTAAACCAGTACCAAGCGACTTTGAACTGATTGTGGTCTTTTCAAAGGACGGATATGGCTCAGTTGGAAGCGATTATCGTGCTCGTTGGCAGATCGTTGTTTTGTTGCACCTTCATGTCCCCCTTATGTATAAAAATGCGGGAGTCTGCGTGCTACGAAGACTCGTCTCATAATCGTCCTTTGGTTATTGTCCCCGGCCATGGCGGACTGCCTTTCCTTTCCTAACCCCCCCCCCCCCCCTGCGATTATGCGTTTCGAACTAACGAGCTGCGCGCTGGTTTGGGGGTTTGTTGCGCTTTGAAATTCGGGCTTGAGTCAACATCACTCCATGATGTTGTCACAGGGACTACTGTAAGCAGTCGCGGCTTTTTTAAAAAAGGGGGCCCCCTCTGCACCGTCCACTTCATTCAGTTGGCGAACAACCATAGTGTGCATCAACTTTAGCATCGGCGATCTACGGGATACGCTTGATATACGCGCTTTCATAGCTCTAATGCTTGTCTGATCTCTGACGATCTCTGATAGCAAGAGCCTCCAAGGTTTTTGGGAAGTCTCATTTCCTCATAACCGGTTTCAAAAGTTCTGGAGTAACTTTAATGGTTTAGGGGGGGATCGAGAATGTTAGACAAATTCAACGGAGGGTTGCGTGAAACTGGACCGTCTAGAGACGATCTATGTGAATGTATGCCCAATGATATGCGGGCCAGAAGAAACTTGAAGTTGGATGGGGATGAGAATGAGGTCTCCGTCACCCCGTTGATCCTTTGTCTCAAACTCGTTCACATATCCCAACACATCACAATAAGTCAAGGACCAGTAGGGATATGAGGATCCCTGGGATCTAAGGGTGTGTGTCTTCCAGACCACTCCATCACCTTTGCCGACCCTTCGGGATCATTAATCCACCCAGACATTCTGCTGCAACACTTCCATAGGCACATGTCTAGTTCTACATCAATATATCAAATTTCAACGACCATTTTACCAATAAAAAGCTGCCTTCTTTGCCACAAGGTGGTGCTCTGGATGATAAAAATATGGTGATGGTCAGGGATTATCGACAAGGTTATATGTCACATGTCACACATCACATGCATCACACTTGGGTGAACTCAGATTCGGATATTGACGACTCACCCATGAAGCACTTGTAAAGTTGGAGCCGTGAATTTCGGACCAAGTATCGGACATCTTTTGTGGCGTCTTCAGACGCCCAGACACTCCAGACAATTGATGGTCACGCCCAACGACCTACCATCGTGTTTTAATCTAAGCATATAGGTTGAACGTATTTCCCTATGGTGCCAGAGTTTAAGGATCAATGAATCTTCGGAAGTTGATCCCACTTTCCTTGCCGCTTTCTACTTGACTTTCTGAGCACGAGCTTGGCAGAGCACACTTATGCACACCTCTCGAGCTACAGAATATGCACTCAACCTAGGACATACAGATCCAGTGCCACAGTATGTTCAATAGACGTGAATTCCTGATCTTGACATCCCAACTGAAGGCCTCAATATTGTGCGTGTTGCTGGACGAGGCTTATCAGTTGTCGCATCTCTCAGGTTTTGTTCGGCTGTGGCATAGTGGATGAACTACTATCTATGTCAGTACATGTCAGTATCTATGCGCGCCAGAGAGCATAGTTTTGGGGGGAAGAAAAGATGCAGAAATAGTGAGCCAACACCTTCGGGGTTGCAATGTGTGAACACTCGCAACGGTCACGTTCCGCAAATGGAAAAGGCATTGATATATACGTTGATGTCTCGAGGCATCGTACGGCGCTGGCGCCGTCTAAGCTGAGGCGGCTTTCTCGGCAAGATTGCCTGCACTGACTGGCGCTAGTTGCCATTTTCCTTATCCAATCACACAACGAAGGCAAGTATCAATGGCACCTGAGATCAACGTGCACGCCACCTACATGTGATAGAAAATAATCTTGAGAGGGCACTGCAAGGCGCTCAGGTAAATATTTTTAGCACGGCAGCGGCCCTCATAATTCCAGTGTTTCCAATAACTTATCTCCAGAATAGCGTAACTAATGGCAGAGATTTAAATAATGTAACGATTCAGTTGCATTATCGGCATCCAACTTCCCGCAGAAACGTGGATGGCACCGATTATTATGATGTCGCTGCACTGGATACTACCTGGCCCGATCCGCCATGGGTTGGGTGGGTCGCCGGCACACCCAGAGTCTAATTCGCGAACCTAGAAAGAAAGGCTCAGTATACAGTGTTTTTTTTACGCGATGGTGTCGGAAGGCAGACCTGAAGAAAAGCATTCACAGCTCGCCCGACCAAACGAACGAACCTAGCCATGGTGATAGGTTTGTGCGCGCGCGACTCGTCGCGAGTTGGGATTTGGCGCTTGTAGTTCTTATAACCAGGCCACTAACGTTAGTGATGAACGAGTTCGAAATCAGCGAGTGACCACAAACAGACCAAGGTCAAACTCACGACAATACGGATATGTGTGGTCGTCTTTCGACCCAGCGGGGCGGGGTAATTCGCGTGTCGAAGAACATGGCACCGGCGATCAATCGATGCCTCAAGGGAAAGGCCGAGTCTCCCGTCCTTGTTTTCAAAAAATATAGGCATCTGTAACTCCGCCCCTTCGACGTGCTGTCGTCTTCCAGTACCAGTAGGCGGCCACATCGTCTGAGGGACCACCGTACCATTATTCACGAGGCCGCGGTCAAGTAACCAATGACCCTGGCGGGTTGGAAAACCGGGCAGGAATATGGGGAGGGACAGAACGGACGAAGAAACCGTACTCCCTCCTGGTGTAAGACAGGATCACATGTGGAGGAATGGAGCTACTCCTCAGTAGATGTAGAAAGTATTGCTCAGCTGCTTGACTTCGAAAGGTCTGGGATATGTAGCCGTCAATAAGAAGTGTCTGTAAGGCAAGGAAAGCAAGAAAAAAATAGGTCAGGTCGAGATGGCGCACACACGACCGACAAGAATTGGCCCCTCATTACCTGGTCACGGTCCATCGTTTGCTATGGGGAAGACGGGTAGAAGAGGAGACTCGACCTTGACTCGGCTTGATGGGCTTTGTAGTGAGTTAGTAGAGAGCGTGGAGAGCATGTGCAACTAGAAATTGATCACAAGCGAATGAGCGCGAAAACCTCCAAACCCCTTCACAGGGCGGGTTACGAACAAAAGCCAAAGGCATGATCGTTGATGATATTATACTCTCCGCGCAGAGGGGTAGTACAGGCATGATATGGACTCGAGGCTAGCGTTGAGGCTCATAGGTCTACCACCGCAGATATGGTGTTGGTTCCGAAAAACGGCGGGTGATACGATCTACGTTCCTTTAGCCAACCCGACAATACGCACCAAGGAGCTGCGGGTGCACATGAAATTTGGAATGACCAGCGGGTTCAACATGACACCTGAGCAAGGCCGACACACTTGTCGATATCATGAGGCCGTTTGTGCTCCCCAAACATTCTCCGAATGCGCATAATACGGGCTTCAATGGCATCTTCCGTTCCCCGCTCAAGTACATCCCTGAACGGAGCACTGCTGATAGGAAGATGGAGCTCCAACCTCCGGGTATATTGTGTAGTGATAAACGATACCGGAGCGCCAAAAGTCTGACACGTGGGGTATGAAGCTATACCCATGGAGTTGCCTTGGGGGATTCGTAAGCCCGGGAACATTGGTGAAGGGTCCTGCATCATGGACTGTTGGAACCTTGCACGGCCATCAGGAGTTGTTCATAAAAGTAAACCTCGTGAGATGTCTGGTGTGTGCATGGCAGATCAACGGCGGGTTCCAACTCAAGGAGGGCAAGTACCTCTGTGACGTCTGGACGGTCTCTCCTAAAGGAGAGAAAGAGAGAGGATCGCGTCGTGACAAGTGTCGTGACACGGTGAATGGCGGCACGGATGACGACGACACTGACGCGATGACGCCCGGAATGGAAGCTCAGATCTCAGATCTCAGAGCCCGTCCGGGGGCGAACGAGGGAGCAGGCTTCAGCAGGAGTTGTGGGATGCGACCTCTTTCATTGGTCCCGCGCTGCTGAAGCTGTCGCGCTCCGTCATGCTTTGGTTGCGACGCGACAAGAAAAAAAAAAAAACAAATATTTTTGCGTAATTCGTCATGCTATGACTAAGCGTAATAGTTCATTTGGGTTCGGATGCTCAGATCAAGACCCGGATTGCAGTGGTAGGGTATGCGTTTCCGTCACCATTCAAAGGTATATTCAAGACCGACTGGAGCACCACTTCTTCATTGAGGCTATGTGAGGCATTGTAAGGACAACCCGATAAAACAATGAGCAACACGGGTCGTTCCTCATAGTCATACTAGCTGGGACAAGAGCCAGCTGGGGTGGAACAAGTCGCCATGGCTCCAAGACGATTGCCAAGCGCCATCGTTGCATCCGAGTCATGGATCGCGCTTAGGATCATGCTCAGAGTATCAAAGTGTTGGCTTCGCAAGTTGCTGTGTGCAATCATTTGCCCCATTGGCAAATGATCGATTTCCTTCTTGACATTCTCCCTTCGCTTTGAGACATGACGAGTGTATGGGGCGGAGAGGGTACGCACGGCAACGTTTTTATTAATTACCAGATTTCACGGGAAAGCCCCTTCGGCCACTACCTTAATACTAAAATCTTGTGATGCTGGTGCAGTAAACATTGCGCAGTGCACACTGCTTTGCTAGAGGAAAATAAATGGAGAAACGCGAACGACACAAGAGAAATTAGGAGGGATAGCGAAATATTACAGAAACACGCAGTGACGGTGGCAACAGTGGATGATATTTCATCAAGCTCCATCTATAGACTACACTCCTCCCTTCACTTCCTATCTGATGTGCGAGCGCTAGGCTCCATTCGTCGACGGAGGTCAGTGTGATTGACTGCTTGTCGAAAAGACCAATTAGGTTGTTTGGAACGCCGACCAAGTTACAAACCGTAAAGGAGCGCAATATCGGAATGTGTGTACCGCCCATCTCGGAGTTGCCTCATAGCGGAGATTACAGCACAGCTTGACTTACATCAGCCGAGACACCAGACACTTCCGCGACCCCGGAATCGTCGCTTTTACAGTGACACCGAACACGCCAGTGAGAGTGAGAGCGAGAACGATGGAATTGCGCGAAAGCCCGGATCCTTCTACCCCGTTTCTCGACACCTGTCGAAGGGGAAATGTCCTTCTTCAGGTCCATTATGCGTGCACGTCCAATTGGTCTTCATCGCCACTTCCACGTCTTGTCCATGCGAACGGCCATTCACCAAGACACGGGACGGTACGTGAGCATCGACGACATATGGGAGAAGCTCCGGAGTTGTTACAACGTCGACGCGCTAGAGAGTCTCGTACGTTTATTTGTTTTCTATGATACACGAAAATCCGGTGACTGACGCTTCCTGTATCATTAGGACGCCGAGGGGTTTGAATCGCCAGGGTCCGCACATTCCACACCGAGCGTGGTCGACTCGCCCTCCCCTTCAGACAACCTCTCTCTACACCCCTATTTCCGCAAGGAGTTCGCCCTTCCGTATGACGAAGCGCTGGACACCATCATCTCCAACCGGCGCATGCGAGACTCGGCGTCCTCTACCTCTTTGTCCCCTTCGCCGCCCCCACCTCCCGTTAAAGGGCGACGGGGGAGGCGGCGAGGGAGGGGCGCGGGCGTGGGCAAGCGCGCGCCCCCCAAGCCACATACACGAGAGCGACAGCAGCGCGCTTACACTCGAGAGCGGAGACGAGAGCGTTGTCGCCCCGACGCCGAAAGGAAGCGTGAATACCACCGGCACGGACGGAGCCACTGAATACGGTGACGACGAGGACGTCGAGGTGGCAGCTTCACCAGGTGCGCGGCCCCGTGCACTTTTTCATTTCTGTCATCTGACTCGACTTTGACAGCGCCCTCTGTGCGACCGGGGAGAGGTCGTGGGAGAGGCGGGAGGGGCCGAGGGACGCGCGGGCGGGGGAGAGGGGCCGAAATCGACCCGTGGAACGAAGAAACGGAAACGAGGAGCGTAGAACCGCCAGCCGTGGGCTATGATTCATTCTTGCGTCTCCTGGGCGCTGCACAGATGGCCCGAAAGCCTCACACTTGTCTCTTCACTTCAGCAATGATTCAGATCTGGTCTGGAATATACATGGCGAGAATCGGCGTGCACTGTACGTTCCAGCCTCGGTGTTATATTTCTATGATACACGACCCAATCCTGCTACAAGCTAATCTACATTCATCTTGATGACTTCATCGTTTTGCTTCCCGAGCTCCACATTTTTGCTCTTCCTTCTCTCTACAAGGAATGCTTCAATCCGTTCTTTGAGTTCAGTTTCTGTAGGGGGGGAAACACTTTAGATGACGACGCGACTGTCCAGTTTTGGTAACAAGACCCACCAGGAGTGACATCCTCGATGGTCAATGGCACGCGATTAAAGGGGTCCTTCGCATCAGATAGAAGATGAGACTTGATTGTTGAACGGTCGACAACAGCCCGTGAGGAGGGTAGGATAACTGGATCTCGCATAAGGGTGCACATCAACGGATCTGGAAAGAACAAGCATTCGGTCAGGATTGCCAGTCAAGAAGAAAGAAGAGTGCAGACAGACCAAGGAACTCGTCTGGGACGTCGCCGAGGTCGTCCTCTGCTTCGAGTGTCACTTTGGCCTCCTCTACCTTGACAACGAACGACCTCAACTGCTCGATCTCGTTCGGTGACTTGAGGTTGTAATTGGAGCATCTTCTCGCAGCACCCTCAAAGAGTTCTTTTCTGTAACTGCGTCCATCTCCCGCCACAGCGCGGGCAAACTCGGGCTGGTTGCTCAGGTTCAAATAAACCTGTACAACGTCGCTGAGCAGTTGCCGCGGATTGAAGTGATACTTCTCCTTGTTCTCGACAACAAGGTCGTTACACCGTGGTCCGACGAGAGCATCCAAGTTGTAGTCGAGCATCGCAGCGAGGCGATCTACAATCTCGGGAAGCATGAACGGCTCCTTCGTCTCTGCGGTAAAGATCTTCAGCATATCGACGGTCGAGTTCCCGAGTTGTGTATATGACGTTGCCTGGCGTTCCAGGTTATGTAGGGTCGCCTCGCGCTCGCGGCGCTGCTGGAGTGGGAGAGCTGCCCAAGTCGCTTGATCTCCCATTTCCTGTTGGATGGTGTGGATCTGGGCGAGTTCGCTGAGCGATTCGTCCATGAGATAGGTGACGTCGTTGATCATTAAATTGACAAATCGAACAAACTTGTCGATGTTCCTTGTGAGAGCATTAGTATTGTAGGTACGAAGTAAAGTAGAACACTAGGCGCACTGCGTCTCTTTCTTGAGGGCTTCTCGATGGGCGGGATTACCCCAGACAGTCTTCAAGACGAAGGCAATACTTCCGCCTAAGGACGTCATGAGCACATTTCTAGTACTCTAGAAGGTTCTATCTGGCTTACCGTGCATCTGCATTCCGCGCATAAGTAATCCCAATAGATACAAGATAAGGTGATCGACGTACTAAACTTGTCGTAGAACTGTGAGCTTGCTCCAGTCCGTTCGACCTCTGACGTCGAGCGTTAAACTGGCATTAAATGCGGACCAAGTGCTTGGCCGAGCTCACCGATGTAGAAATGTGTCAGTGCTGGCATCAAGTGTTTCAATGCCACCGGATGTGAATTGAGCGATGGGCCGAGAAGGCTAGATTGCCCTCGGTAGGTGAAGCATGAACAAAAGAGGATCTAACGAGGTTCTCAGGGTCAAGTCAGCCTCAGGAAAACCGTACATACGTCGATGATCTTATTCTTCAAAAATGGATTTTTGATCCACCAAGGTCGACAGCATGAACGTGAGCGTGAATATCAAAACCTCCTCCTTTCCAGTCAGCTCGAGACTGGTCGGACCATGTCTGGTGAAGAGTACTTAGCCACCCGCGACTGCTAGTGAACTGAGGGCGTACCTAACAGCGAAGAAAAAGTAGTCGATAACGTCTTCGAGGACGTATTCTGGAAGGACCCTAAACCCTAAAGGGACCTCCTTGGGAAGGGGTAGTCTGTGACAGGACCGTGAGACGCGGCGAGGATGGTGGGAAAATGAAACATACTCCACGACTGGCTTTGGGTGGGCCTTCCTAGGGTCAGCGTATCGGATAAGCCAGGTTGCAACAAAGGCGGTGAAAGTGTTGTTTCGGAAGAGGAACTCTGGGTCGTAGAGCTGTGTTATCCCAGCCATCTGTGACGCTTGAATCCGGTCGATCTCGTCCTAATCAACTATTCCCGTCAGTGCATACGCCCATGTAGTGAATGGTCTGTCGACCTTCATCTGTTTGATGGCAGCCTCTACACGCGCTTGGATAGGTGTCTATGAAATATTTGACGTCAACGGATGATGGTACTCGCAGCTTGTCTACTTACACCCATCCAGGTGTTGTCCGCAGTGATGTTATCGAGGTGCCTTCGCACCTCGTCTTGTTCCTTGTTCAGATCGTCCAGTGTTTGTATTGTTTTTTGGAGGCCATAATGGCCTGTAGCGAGCGCCAGATAAAATATATCAGAGATAAAATTGGGTGGTTGAGCACCTGGGAGGAATTAATATATATGGCGACGGTTAGACAGTGGAAATTAACGAACCAGGGGAAAGGCGGTGAGCGCTCTCCCATGCAGCAGCTTCCTCGCTTGTCGCATTTATCCGGGTCTCTTCCTTCACGTCGATTCTTGACGTGTGAGCATAGTAAAGTGGATCGATGCGATCAATCTAGAAAACCAATTCGATTAGCAAGCATGTATACCAACTACGTGAGAGTTCCAAAGACCTTGGTGTATTGTGCATCCATGAAAGGCTCTGCAAAACGGAGTAGGACGAGGTGGACATTCATCATGAAACCGTCCGAGGCCACCGCTGCGTGATCAACCTCGAAGAGTGTCAGGTAGAGTCATGTGCGACATCAGTTGGTAGTTATCTATACCTGCATACCCGCTCTCTTCAAATTGAGAGAGATAATGCGAGCGAAGTACGCCAGGACTGCCTCCCGACACTCGGGTGACGCTCGGACGATAGCGTTGAAGATCTGAAACAGGGTAGACTAAAGAGAATGAACACTGGACCTCCGTCTGTGCCAAAGAATGTCTTACCTGCAGGCTCTTTAGCGTACCCCGAAGACTACTCTGCGAGGATTCGATGTCCATAGCTGGACGTGTCTCAGCATTTGAGAAGTACAGCTTAGTTATGTGCGGCTTGCGGCGAGCTTCAGCCTCAGCTTTACATCTACCCAGAATTCGAAAGCCCACGCACCCACTCTCTGGAGAAAACGTTCAGTCGTAGGAGGGGCCCCATCAGGCTCGTTGTCTCAAAAGACACGGCAGTAGCATCTGCGGGGTTCCACTCGTCCATCTTCGTGATCATGATCCGCAATCTGTTTGTGGGCCACGAGGGCTTCTAAGCCAGTGAGTACACCACGCCACCGTGGGTCACTCGCGGCAAGGCCTTCTTCCCGGAAGAGGCATGGGTGGAAAAGTAATTTCGTAACGATGGGACCGAGTACTTCTGCAAGCCCACCCTCGGGATCGAAACGTTGGATGATGTCCTGCAAAAGACGAGGGACTTCGAAGTCCGCGAGGCTGTTGGGAGATGGAGTAGAGCCACCATACATCCCGGTGGATAAAGCGGAGAGTGAGAGGAGGACGTCTACAAATTCTTGGGGCCCAACCTCTTTGCTGGCGATAACGGGTGAGCAAACGATCGACAGTGGCCAGAGCTCACGAACTTTGCAGGTGCGTAGAAAGCGTCAGGAGCTTGAAAGTTGATGCCGATATAACTAATGATCAGGTGACGCATCTTCTCCTCCAGTTCAAGTGCTCTCTGAATACTGGCTGGTGGATGGCCCTGATGCGCATAAATACCACACCACATAGACGACAAAATCGTCACAGACCCTCTTCAGAAGCACTGCTCGTGCAGCGTTTAAACGTTTCCAACAACCGACCAAATATTCAAAGACTGTCAAGTCACTAGGAACCTTGGAAAGGAAAAGGCGATATTCGTCGTCGTGTCTAAGCACTGTCAGTGATGCGAGACGAACTCAGAACAGAGCTCTTACTCTGGAGACTGTGGATTTAATTCAAGGCGTGCAATCACGACAGACTCCAAATTATCGGCGTTCAGACGAAGGTCGCCTGCACAGACGTTCATGGGAAATCAGGACCACACGCAAATAAGTCGAGCATACCGTCAGAAGACTCGTTCTCAACGGCAGATTTAAGCCAAACGCATTCGAATTCGCTCTTCATGGATTCTGCAGGCTTTCCTCTGAGGATCAGCAACTACACAAGCAAGAAACCGGGCGAGGTGGGCAGACGTACGTCTAGAGAGACCAGAAAGACTTGACCGATTGTCTCATTCTCCCAAACATCGTAGTTGAACGGAGATAGGCCAATCGGTACCTTCCTCTTCTGCGGTACCTGAGTAGGAGTCGGCGCTACAGCGGGTTTTGGTGCTGGCGAAGAAGAAGGTTTAGGCCTGGGAGAAGGCACCGGAGAAGGCACCGGGGATGAAGATGAGGACTGCCGAAGGCGTATGCGACGTGCTTGCAGAAGACGCCTGCAGCTTTGCTAATCGCTTCATGCGGATCTGAGGTGCCAGTCAGCGACATAGTTATACGTTAATCAGCGATGCGTACGCGGTCCGCATCATCGGTTGGGTTGGTCAACTGTTGGCCTGAACTCATCGTCGTGGTCAAAATGCGGATGCGGGAACAGGGAGACGAGGAGTATCTGTGTTATGTAATCGTCTCACTCTTGGACTTCAATGTTCTCGTTTGCGCGTCAGTTGGTCGTGGCGTCACGTCTGTTCTCAACATCTGTGCCACTCGGCTACCCGAAGCTAAAGACCCATTCGGGTACAAAAAAGAGATGGCGGGCGATAGCTTCCGGTGCTTTCAAGCGCGTCAGCACCGTTTAAAACTGCTCCTTCACCTGCTACGTAGTAACTTTCTTTCATACAGGCACACGCCGGTCATTCGCACCTGAACGTCACTAAGCGTCCGGGAAGGAAGAATTGTCTATCGTTGACCGCATATTCAGGCCCCATCACAGACAGCGAAGCTCAAGAAGTTGATGCCGTACAGCTGAGTGAGTGGTTAGTCGGTCGTCCGTACTTGAAACTGGTCCCTGACATCTTGCAGTGATAAGTGTAATACATCCATGCACATAATAGACTCTAAGCCGGTGACTGCGTAGTGTCAGCCCGGACTCGTTCGCTCTGCCATTATTTAGTCGCAGCGGTAGCTTCCGCAAGCACGATGGATCCCCACAAAGTCCTATTCCACGGCGTTTTCCCCATGGGTGACTCCGGTATGAGCACTACCCTCAGAAGCAGACAAAGCCGCCGATTTTCCCTCGAAGAATGCCCTTATGTCTTCTTGTCTAGGATCGTAAGCAGCGCTTCCTATGCCCCCTTGCTGGCGTTTCTGGAGTATCAAGCTTGGTGTCAGCCCAATAGCGTGGATGTCAGAACGGGAGGTGCCCTACGATGTTGTCTATGTGCGAGTGACGGTTAACAGTCGGTTACGCGCGTAACCAGAAGTGGGAGCCCCTTGTCCACGTCTATTGGTTGGCCTTCCTGGGCTCCCTATGAGACGTTAGCTGACGAGCAACCACATTTCCCGGCTGCTGACCTCAATGTCAACAACAACTCGTGTCCAGGCGGTATTCCACAACCCACGAAAGTCGGTATCTTTGCCTTGCTTCGCACTCCTCTTGAGTAGCTCTGAGACTAATTCACTGATGCATAGTCCATGGCTGACGATTGCGACATGTATGCCAGTTTTGCCTTCTTTAGCAGCTTGCCACACATGGGGAAGCACGAATTTTGCAAGAGCTGTCCGTGCGCGCTCAGCAAGATCATTGGTGCTTTCTCCTTCAGGAAATTTCTCGTCGTCACCGTAAAGCACAGGGTATACTCCCTTTGTCCATGTGCTCCTCGAGAGTCAGTGCTGGATCAGATGTGAACGACCACGGTTTTCCTTCTGCAACGCCAAAGTTCTGTTCGCGGAGAAGCTCTGATGAATCGAAAGACGGCTTGGGTTCTTTCTGATGGTCGTAGAGGGCTTGAGCAGTTGTGAACGCCCGTTTCAGGTCTGATGCGTGGATGGCGGTGAAATGCGTGTCTACGAAATATTCACCAAGAGCGCGTGCTTGCTGTCCATGCGAACGTCGCGCTTAATGTTAGGACTTGATCTTTCACCCAGGTGAGCTACGAACGAGCGTACATTCATCCCTGTTAGTATAGAGTGAATACCGTCGTCTGAGAGGCTTCCTCACACTGACATACCGTGATTAGAGAGAGGTGCGTCTTTCCATCCGGCCCATACCGATCGCTACCGATGGTAGTAAGTGATGAGAGAGCCAGGGTAGGAAGGGAGACATACTAAGTTGTCAGTAGATTCACCATGCCTGATCTACAGCGAACTAGGATAAGTAACACGAGCACAATGAAGGAAGGAAGAAAAACTCACAAAAGTGAAGATAACAGAACTGGACATGGTGATTCCTACGACAAGTATAGTTGTACTCGGCTTCAATTGGTGGTTGTTGTCAAGATGGCTATCACGCGTGTGTTGCGTGCGCGCTCTCAGCGGCATTAGTCAGCGTTATGCCCCAGAGTCAATGGCCGCGTCAGTGCCAAGTAGCTACTATACAGAAATGCATTTACGGTGGGACCTAGTACCGCTGGGCCCTGTACCATAGGCCTCTGTGCCCTATCTCCAGCCGGGCCATCATAGGCTGATCGAATTGCGTCTGGTGCTTGGCACGTAATGTGTGCGCCCATATCTGTAACACCCATCACGGCCAACGATGAAATTCACAAAATCTGGTAGCAGATGGGGGATGAATGAGCTCATCGCATCGACAAGAATGCACAAATCTTCTTTGACACTGCCATCTTGCCTCAACCTGCGGTATTCTCAGTTACCTCGATAATTTGGAAGAACCTGCTGGGTCCTTGAACAAAGCTGATATGGACTCCTTTGCCTATATGGAAGATGCTATGGCCATCCCCCGGGCGAGGAGTTTTTGTTGGTGACTTCGCTACCTTTGTTCTCAGGATGATGAGTTACGATGAGGGTCGCCGTGCCACTCACTTACGGGGGGAGATGGAGCAGACGTTTGCGTTGTGGAGTGCTCTAGTACAGGTGTAAAATATTTGCTCCTCCTGCAAGAGGTTAAGATCCGTAGGCTTCACCTTCGCGTGTCGAAGATTCGCTTACCTGTAACACGTTGAGTGTCTAGGGACTGATCCTGAACCACAGTTTGTTGCAGACGCGATAGCAGCTTTTTACGAGATTAACAGAGCTTCTAAGGCAGCCTAGTTACCAAGGTTCCAGTCTAAAACATTTGCAGGTATCACAACGGTTGGAACCGCGCCGACGTTCTACAGGATACCCGTGACAAATGAGATTACAGTATCTCCCTTGCGACTTCGCTGCCCCGCCGCAGTATCCACCCCAAGTCACTACCGCCGAGAGGCTCGTTCCCCTCGTTCCTTTCCCAGTGACACTGGCAAGCGATGGCATGAAGCCGTTGTCCAACAGACGCATCATACTGCAGTGCTTCGAGGCTTTTTAGACAATTCGTGGTGGGTTATTCAGCCCACCTACTAACATGTGATGAGAACGTGGCAAGAATTGAGACGAAGACTCTCGAAGACTACAATCCCTTACGCCATCATGCATCATCGGCCACCCCCATGGCCGGACATGTCTCAGATGAAAGTCTCGTACGAGGAGGCCGCGTCAGTGCTGTCAGTGGCCGCGTAAGCGGGTAGTAGTTCAGACGTGTATTTAGCCCGAGGTTTTGAGCCAGAATTCAGCCTAAATTCTCTCGCCCACTTTCCTGCCGTTACACTTTCTGTTAGCCATCTGGGGTTGGGCTTCACACAGCGGGTCCTACTGTAGTCCCGCTGTAGTCCCGGAGTAGAGTTGCTTCACTCTACCTGGCCGTTACTTTTCCCACACAGCACGTTTCTGGTCCTACCATTTCCGAGGTGCTGTACGCGTAATCGCACCTTGTACACCTTCCACCATGTCCAACCCCACTTCTACACCTACCCCACCTCCAGAGCGCGACCAGCAAATGCTAGCCATTGGTCGCCAGTGTTCGCATCCATCCTGCCTTCAGGTGGACTTTCTACCCTTCAAATGTCAGCACTGCGCAAATTCCTTCTGCGCTGACCATTTCAAACCGGAATTGCACAGCTGCTCAAAATATGACGAGACTAAGTATAACCGAGTAGCTCCTGACTGTAAGTTCTTCCTTCTGTCCACCCCTTCTACCCGGCTCAACACCGTTTCATCTAGGTCCGCTCTGCAATGAGCCTGTTCCCATTCCTCCAGGCGAAGATCCTAACATAAGGATGGAGCGCCACCTTACTGTAGATTGCTCTGTTATGACTGGCCGGTCTCACAAGGCTAGCTCTGCACCAAAGTGCGCAAGGACCCAAGTGCGGTAAAATCCTATTTGCTCAAATACAGTGCGATGTGAGTCTCTGACATTCATCACGATGGCCCTCATCTCATCACTTTTGCAGAAATGTCGCCAGAAGTTTTGTCCCGAGCATCGTTTCCCGAATTCACACAACTGTTCTTCCCTCTCATCTCTAGCGGCTCCTACCTCGATCTCGAGCGCTCCAAGCAGAGCGAGCTCTCGAACTTCTGCGGTTAACGCTAGCGGTCTGGCTGCGATGAAACGTGCCGCCGCATCCGCAAAGTCTGTGGTGTCTTCACCTTCGACCAGGACCTCCACGACCCCAGCCAAGGAAACGACTTCCGCTAGTGCTGCCGCTTCTGGCTCGAAGCACAGTCCTTTCTCAAAGACCGACCGGTAGGCAACGTTTCTACCCATTGCAATTGGTGACCTCTCATGACGCTGTAGGTCATCTCCACTGACAATACCGGATGCTAAACCAACCACTGACGAACCGCATACGACCGCCGAACCTCCGGGTCGCTGCTCCCCTAAACTCCAATCCAATTCTGCGTTTGATTTCTACTCGTTTGTACCGAAACCTTTATTCGCATCTGCATGATGTCTGCTTCGCGCTCTAGACGTTCAAAACAGGAAAAGGAAAGCCAGATCCGAGCGATGCGAGCCCGTGCTCAGAAGGGGGTGAGTTGATAGTCATATTTCATGAACTTGCAACCAATGAGCGCGCAGCTGTTGAGCGAGGAAGAGAAGGTTATTCTGGCATCCCTCGAGGCGGAGCGAGCGCACGGATTTGGCAACAAGGACTGTGTTGTTATGTAGCTATTAGAACCCTCCGATATCATAATGTATGTTTCTGCGTATAATTTCACTGGGTGAACCCCCCCGTTATGTCACGTTACTCAATTCGTGTGATCCTGAGGTGAGGCCTCGGTCATGCAACCCATGTCCGACTCCGAGCAAGACGCGTCTGTCCTGGGTAAACGCGCTCGAAATGGCCCCGGAACTGATGTCGCGGAAGATGCTAACATGAATCCCCCGCCGACTACCCAGGAGGATGAAGAGAGCGACGATGACGTTGGGCCCATGCCCATGCCAGAAGGCACCCCGGCCAACGCAGGCACGAAAAAGAAACGAAAAGGTGCGTGGAGATGCATTGCTCATCGGCGAACGCTCCTGAGCACGGTTTTTGCCCTTCGTATAGTCCTTCCGCATGAACGGCTCTTCCTGGATCATCTCCCGAGCGCAGACAGATACCATAAGAGCTTCATGCATCGCGACGTGGTCAACTTTGTGGTCGTCACACGGTACGTCCCTTTCTACACAACGCAAAAGTAGGCTCACTCCGTGATAATAATAATGCGACAGCACGGATTTCATCGTCACAACGTCTGTCGATGGTCACTTGAAGCTGTGGAAAAAACAGGAAACAGGCATAGAGTTCGTCAAGCACTATCGGGCGCACATGTCCCCCATACTTGGCGTTTCTGCAAGTGCGGACGGGGAGCTGTTTGCGAGTGTGGCAGAGGACGGGAGTGCAAAAGTTTTCGACGTCGTCAATTTCGGTGCGTGTGCTAGTCGTGCACCTATGCACTTTCTCTGAACCCCACGGACCCTCGAAAGACATGATCAACATGATCAAACTTGGATTCACGCCGAAAGCTTGCTGCTGGGTACATCGGAGAGGCCAAGCGCAGGGGATCCTTGCCATGTATGTGCCCTTTCCTGGTATTGTTTTTGTCAATGTGGAATACTCATGACACATTAGCTCAGAGCAGAATTCTGGAACTATCCGACTGTACGATGGCCGTGGAGACGGAAACCCACTAGAGACTGTGGAGAAGCTGCATCGATTCCCTATCCACTTGATGACGGTGCACTTCGCCTCTCTCTATCTCTTCTTGCGATCGTCGGCTGATACCCTTGGATAGTACAGTGACCGGTTTGACTGCGTCATCTCCGCAGATGAAGGCGGCTTTATCGAGTATTGGACACCGGGTGAACAATTCGAGCTGCCGACAAATGTACCCGGTCTGTGGTCGTTCAAGAGCCAGACAAACTTGTACGAATTCAAGAAGGTACACCCGTTGCTCTCTTCCCGTCCTCAATGTCCTCATACCGAGCTTTCAGTCGGCATCCACGCCAACTTGCATCACACTGTCCCCAGACTCGTTATCATTTGTCACCTTCTCCCTGCCTGATAGGCAAATCCGTATATTCTCATTCCTGACAGGAAAAATGACGAGGAAGTACGACGAGTCGCTCGCGGCTATTCAAGAGATGCAGCAGGCGGGCACGGCC
This sequence comes from Lactarius indigo, assembly GCA_025766275.1. NCBI lineage: Eukaryota > Fungi > Basidiomycota > Agaricomycetes > Russulales > Russulaceae > Lactarius > Lactarius indigo. The sequence continues at coordinate 985,097 of JAFKAC010000005.1, read as the reverse complement.
GTGTATAAAGTAGAGGATATGGAGTTTGGTCGTCGCCTTGCGGTCGAAAAGGAGCTCGAGCTCCCTGGGCCAGATGGGAAAGTGCCCGGGGCTTGGATCAACGCTGTGTGGGATGAGAGTGGCGCGTTCGTGCTGTATCCGACCTTGTTGGGAATCAAAGGTTTAGGCCTACCCATCTGAGCTCTTGGCTCCGCTGACTGTCGCTCTCTCTCTTACAGTCGTCAACACTGTGACGAATCGGGTTGTGCGCCTCTTGGGGAAGGACGAGACCGTGCGCTGGGTGAACCTGAGTCTGTACCAAGGCGCCCCGGCCAAGAAGGGCGTCACCACAGTGGCCATGGCCGCATCGGCCAATCCCATCCTTGCGGACAAGGCAGTGCGTGACCCGACACTGTTCTGCACGGGCCTCAAAAGACAGCGCTTTTATATGTTCACGCGCAGCGAGCCCGAGTAAGTATCCCATCCCCTTCCCATCTCTCCGCATTTTCACTCAATCCGGCATCAGGGACGGTAACTCGAAATCAGGCGACCGAGACATCTTCAACGAGCGCCCGACGCGCGAAGAGCAGTCGATCGCCGGCCTCCGCTCCCGCCGCGCCGTCGCGCGCGGCCGCCCTTGCGTCGTCTGCGACGATCCACACGACGCTGGGGGACATGCACATGCGCCTGTTCCCACAGCAGGCGCCCAAGGCCGTCGAGAACTTCATCGGACACGCGCGCAGCGGATACTATGACAACGTGATCTTCCATCGCGTCATACCCAAGTTCATGATTCAGACGGGCGACCCCCTCGGCGACGGCACCGGCGGGACGAGCATCTGGGACCGCGATTTCGAAGATGAGTTTTCCGACGACCTCAAGCACGATCGGTATGTCGTTTCAATCCTTCTGGGGTTTTTAACCACCCATTTTTTTTTCGTAGACCGTACGCCGTCAGCATGGCGAATGCCGGACCGAACACGAATGGATCACAGTTCTTCATTACTACGAATGCTACCCCATGGCTCGACAAGAAGCACACCATTTTCGGGCGCGTGCTGTCTGGGCTGGAGACCGTGCACGCGATAGAAAACGTAAAAACGAACAAGGCGGACAAACCTTACGAAGATATCAAGATTATAAATGTCGAAATTGGATAGTCACCGCAATGTTAGTACCGTAATATCATGACTCTGTGTCCGTTCTTGGCTAGGCGCAAATCTGAGAAGACAATGATGCGGCTGAGGGCATGCACGTGACAGTCGCGTATATACTCCTGACTCTCACAGGAGCGATAGCAACTCCTCACCACCATGTCCAACTCCGTTGTTATCACTTTTGTGAGCTAGCTTCCCTCTTTCAATGAGTCCTGATCCTAATTCTCTGTAGATAAGGCATGCTGAATCTACTGACAACAATGTATGTCCCCCTTCTGAGCATGCCAGGCTCCTCATTGCTTACCTATTATCGGTAGCGGTCGATGTGGACCGGATGGAAAGACGCCCCTCTCTCTAATAACGGTATGTCGTGCGAGGAAATCCTCTCAGACGATCGTGTACGGTATTCACTTTTTATATTAACAGGGGAATATGTATGTTCGTTCGTAACTCAACGAGGTGTAAGATCATTAAACGTGGTCGCGTGGACAGCAAGCGCGCACTCTTGGTGTGAAATTAGCAGATACTCATTTCACCGCCATTTACACCTCGGACCTGCAACGCGCGTCCGCAACTGCTCAAGTCGTATATGACCATCAGAAAGACCCCAAGCCATCTTTCGATTCGTCAGACCTTTTCCGTGAACAAAACGTTGGCCTCGCAGTAGGACATCCGATGTCGTTCGACGTTATTAGTCCAAGTCTGAGTTGGGAGGAACACGCGGCAAGAGGGGTATACCTGGCATGTTACAGCGACGATGACCGATTTCCTGAAGGAGAAAGCATCAAGGATCTGGCCAAGCGCGCAAGGACTGGTCTTGAAAAATTTGTGCTTCCCCATGTGTGGCAAGCTGCTAAAGAAGGCAAGACTGGCATACATGTTGCGGTCGTCAGCCATGGTCTATGCATCACCGAACTAGTCTCTGAGTTACTCAAGAAGAGTGCAAAGGAAGTCCGCCAGCGCGGAGTTAATTTGGTGAATACCGGTTGGATACGAGTTGTTGTCGACATCGAGGTTGGCTTTACCTGCCCGAAATATGGTGGTTCGTCGGCTGACATCCCATAGGGAGCCCAGGAAGGCCAACCAATAGACGTGGACAATGAACCCCCAGTTCTGGCCATGCGCGTGACCCAAATTGAAGGGCGCAAGTCCGATTATTATTAGGTACAATTACTTCCGCACGCCGCCTTCCTAGATCAGCTAGACGAATCGTTTGTGTAAAATGTAAGCGGCTAAATTAACATGAATAAAAAATGCGACATTCAATCGTCGTCGTCGTCGTCGTCATTGTCGTCATCCGGCTCACTCGCACCGTCTTCATCAAGATCGTCCCATGGCACATCGGTCTCTTCCCATCTAAGATCGCAACCATGAGTACGCATAGAATGGGACGAGGGGGGGGGGCACTCACGTTTCCGTCCCAGGGGTAGAGTCGTCCCTCCTTAACAAGGGCTTTCGAAGGGACTTGAGGCAAAATAGCGGGGTGTAAGTCGCGCCGGGTCGGTAAGCTTGCTGGCGGACACCGGTGCACCCATCTGCTAGCCAACCGACGTTTACTGCCGGAGTGAAAGTGACACCCGGAACTGCTGAGGGTACGGTGGCACGCAAGCTGATTGTCACCGTTTCGCTAGCTAATTTGAGAGGTCGGTCACTCGACGGGACAGGTAATAGGTATAGGAACCCACTTTTGTTGGACAAGTACATGTAGAAACACGAGCATTGGTATACGCGATGCGCCAGGGCCTTGCCCTTGAGAGCAGGGATCTTGAGAGCCTCGTTAAGGAATGCGTCGGGGACGCATATGAGGCGTGGTCTAAACATTAACAATATAGCGCCACGCCTGGCGTTGAACTTCCACCGGCTCCTGAAAACAAGGTCCTGGACGGCGTGCGCGGTTCTGTAAAATTTGGTGAGTAACGGAAAGGGGCATAAATTCGAGACTCACGCTCCAACATCGGCTCCCACGTCAGTTGACCGTACATGATACGAGTGTATCTGATACTGGTCGGTTTCGGGGGCCTCCAACGGAAGATACTGTCTGGCGATCGGTGCGATTTCCTGGTGCGTATATATGCTTCCCTCGACCAGGAACTCTCCTGTCTTTTGGTTAACTGTGCCGAAATCTCCGGCCTGTTTGGTGGAACGATTAGAAAGGTGTGGCGACGAATGAATGGTGAGGCAAACCTGGATGCATTTTGGTGGGTCCCAATTGGCCCACTTTGAGGACGCCTCTTTGATCAGGTCAATGTACTTGCGCTGAGCATTCTCTTTTGTCCAAGGCAGAGAGAAGGGCATCGTGAGGTCGTCCACTGAGCGCCGGCAAACAGGACGTTTCGTTTATATGTACGGCGGCCAGCTTCATTGATTAAATTGTGGTCACGTTAAACTACATCCGGCCACGCGTAAGGAAGACTGCGAACTGGGCGAGAAAGAGCACCCGATGCCATAGTCTATAAGTCGCAAAAGTAGGGTAATGTCAGGCAGGCTCTCAGGCCGCACCAGGTGTCGGCGGAAACCTTCTTTCTGATGAAAGAAGCCAAGTCTATTGCGCACTAACATAGGAGCCTGGGAGAACAGCAAAGGGTTCTATCAGTTGAGGGTCACGCATAGCGGTGTTTCCAAAGTGGAAGATAGACGGACGAGAACCGAATGCGGAAGCCAAGGACAGGGAACGCAGGGACGCCGCACCGGAGCTCTGGCCATCTCGATGCTCAGCGCACAGCACGCAAGTAGCATAGGCGGCGCCAGCTGTGCGCATCTTCGTTATCTTTGAGATCATGAATTCGAATGGGCACCACGGAAGCGAAGGACCCCGGGAAAGGGGTGTCAGTGCGACTCTATCCAAGTGATCTGTGCCGTCTAAAGCAGGGACACACGGACGTGAAGTCACTTTAGCCGCTGGGCGAATTCGAGAAAATAGAACAGGCGGAAGGCTGTGGCGAATGAGAAACGCAGCCGAATAGCAGGAATAAGGCGGACATTGCGCGTCGTGGGACGCACGGTCAAGTCGTGTTAACCGTCAGTCAGACTGTCCTTGTACCCGTGATCTCGCTCGCTCAGAGCGCATTGTGACCCTATCTGACTCGTCGCGGTTCTCGAGCTTCTAACGCGCTACACGTGTATAACCTTGTGGGAAAACTATAGAAGTGTCCTTTCGATCGTATCAACACAAAACGGGTACAGGTACAGGTGAGTCGCATAGCATAATTGAAAACTAAGACTACTGGGCACTGGAGACGAGCGTTCAAGCTTCAAGTCGCGCGCTGTGGATGGGGAGGCTGAGGGAAGGAACGACTAATCGTCGTCTTCATCTTCGTCTTCGTCAGTCGTCCCCGTCGTCCTTTTGTACATCATGCATTAGCTGAAGCTTTCCGCGAAATTAGAAGTACGACTCTTACCCATTGCTCGTGATCGCTTGGTATCTCTTCTCCGTCGTCGTCGAGATCTTTCCAGGGTGATTCCGGAACGCCCCAGCTTGAAACCGCTCAGTATCAGTAGGATAGAGGAGATCGCCCACTTACAACATCTCGCCCGGAGGTCTTCCATCCCTCCTTGGTTGTTTGTTTCTCAACTGAATTCTCTGCAACTGGTACAGTGGTTGGTAGCCCTCATTTGGAAGGCTGCCGAACTGATACACGCCGACGTTCCCTTCTGCGTACCAACCAGTCTCCTTCGATCCCGCGTTAGTGGTTCGCAAAGCGATCTTTACGTGCTCGCCAGCTGGTAATACGATCAGTCATGACCACTTTTCGCTTTATGGATTTGTAACCCACACTTGTTGGACAGATACATTGCGAATGCAGGGCATGACCAGACGTTAGTGACAACGTTCTTTTCCCTGATATCCCGTATTTTCTCGTCCTTGAGGGTCATCTCGAGGAATGCGCTGGGGATGCTGATCTTGCGAGCGCGATGCAGAACAATGAAAGCGGCGCGTTCGTTTTTGAACTGCCACTGGCATTTGTAGACAATATCACTCAGGTTGCCAAAATCCCTGGCAATGTATATTAGTTCGATGACCACTATGGTGTATGCAACTTGACATGATCTCACGGAGGTGTGTGCACGCGTGGGGCAAAGCCTGAATCGATTCTAAATTCTGGAATCGGGTCGTAAACCACGGGAGGATAGTCTTTTGCGATCGAAGCTAAGGGTTCGTCTCTGTAGATATTCCCCTCGCGGACGAATTGGCCAGTTTCTTCGTTTATTTGTCCAAAATCCCCAACCTTGAATGCGTGGGACGCGTCAAATATTGGCACATTTTCCAATAGTAGGAACGTACCTCTATGAGGTTTAACGGGTTCCAATTTACCCACTTTCCAGATATTTCGTTGATCAAGTCCACGTATTTGCGGCACGCTTTCGGCTGAGAGAGGGGCATTGTTGGGGGAATGCGGGTTGAAGTAGCGAGTGGCGACCTGGCGGATAATTGAGCTAATAAAGGTGGCTAATGCGCCGTCTGGACTAGGATCCCATCTAAGAGGGCATGGTGACTTCGTTGTGCAGAAATCTAAATTCCTTTCCTATGAAAGGCAGTTCTACCGACAGAAGGCTGGGTGCTGTAAGGATAACAATCGCAGTCCGGCACAGTCCGGACCTGTTCGCACAGCCAAGGTTCGGTCCCAGAGCACCGCAAGGGTCCTTCTTCCCCCACCGCCTAATTCAACGATTCGAGGCCCTCCATTAATCGTGAAAATGCCGTTGTCGTTCGCTCGTTGTGTTCTGGCGACCCGATAGATTGAGTCGAGACGTCCTATGCGTCACGCAGTCAGGCGGTGATTTGAGGTGGGGCGTACACAACTATGCCTTGGGGAAATTTAGTCTACCCCTTCGAGTTCGCCATCTCTTGCACCTCCATGCGCCGGTCGGGAAGTGGTGCGGGGCTCGTTACACTATTAGGGAGTTGATTACCACGAGCGGAGCTGGTTGACATCATATCTATGGGCCGAACTTGCGCCGCGCCATCGATAGACCCAGCAAGGGAAAACCAGACCATACGAGGCCTGCCTTGGCCACATCCAGGCCTCCATGTTCCCGATGTTGCTATCCCGTATTCTCCCTACCCCGACATCGCACCACGATATAAAAAAGCTGCAGACTTAGCGTCGTCTTGTAAACTACCATGGCTCACGAAGGTCAAGAAACCATCAGCATCGGAAACTATCTCCTTGAGAGATTGTCCCAGATAGGGGTCCAGGTACGCCATCCTCTCTTGGTTCACCTCCTCCCTTTCCTCATTTAAGTCACAGTCACTATTTGGTGTCCCTGGTGATTTCAATCTAGGTGTGCCTCCTTCCTATCTCCGTAAATGTCACGCTGATCACCCTTCAGGATTTTTGGTCTGTCCTGGCGCTAGCCAACATATGTGACTTCCTCACTGTATTGACAGGATCTCGTCGAAGACCACCCCAATATTGAATGGGTTGGCAACTGGTGCATATTCATTGACGCTACACTCCATACGGTGTTAACCACCGTCTAGTAATGAACTGAATGCAGCTTACGCAGCCGACGGCTACGCCCGCGTCAAGCACGGAAGCGGTGGTGCCGCCAAGCATGGAAGCGTTGGTGCCATTCTCACCACGTATGCATATACACCGTTTCCCCCTATGTGAAGGTGTTCAATGTGGCCTCCTTTCAGTTTTGGCGTCGGTGAACTCAGTGCTATCAATGGACTAGCTGGTGGTAAGGAGTCTCTTCATGCTATTCAGCCGTTCTCCATCCCCTGACTCTTCATAGCATTCTCTGAGCACGTACCAGTCGTGCACATAGTAGGCGTCCCAAGCACCGGGCAACAAAAGGATAAACCAATGCTTCACCATACTCTCGGTGACGGGAGGTGTGTGGTATTGACTAAGCGTCCCACCTCACAGTCATACCCCTTCAGATTTGATGCGTATTTCAAGGCGGCACAGCAGTTCTCCTGGTCTCATGGAGCCGTTTTCGATGTGTCCGCCGCTGCGGCAGAGATCGACCGCGTCCTGACGGACTGTATTACATCCGTAAGCCTACGTTCCCTACTATTGAGTTTGCTCGCTCACAACGTTCGTCAGGCCCGTCCTGTGTACCTTATGCTTCCAACGGACCGAGTTTTCAACAAGATTCCTCGCGACAGATTGGACACACCCCTCAAATCGGACCCTCCGACGAACGACCCTCACACAGAGGAGTTTGTTCTTGACGCAATCCAGAAGCTCGTAGAAAAAGCTGGCTCAGAAGTCATTATCCTCGTCGATGCGTGCGCAATTCGGCATGATGTCACGGAAGAAGCCTGGGATCTTATAAAGCGTACCGGGTTCCCGGTCTATTCCGCTCCTATGGGTAAGGCAGCCGTTCCGGAAGATTACGAGCGTTACGGTGGGGTACGTTGTCTACGACCCGTTTTGGTCCAGAAATCCATACTGACGTCCTTCGGGTAGATCTATGTTGGCTCCATATCTCACCCAGAAGTTAAAGAGAAGGTCGAAAACGCGAAACTCGTTCTCTCTATTGGTGCTCTCAAATCAGACTTCAACACTGGCAACTTCACATACCGCACCACGCGGGCGACTACTGTCGAGGTAATTTTTCTCATCCGGCGCTTTCCAGGGTGCTTACCCTATGGTAGCTGCATTCCGACCATACGCGCGTGCAATATGCGTCATATCCTGGGATTGGAATGAAGTATCTCCTTCCTAAGCTTACCGCCCGGTTGCATCCCCTGGTGTCGTCCTCTGGCCTACCTAGCGTAGCTCCGTTCATCGCTCCCCTCCCTGCGGCTGGAAAGGACCCCCTTGGCGAAGACACTATATCCCATCTCTTCTTCTGGCCACGCATCGCGCAGTTTATACGGTCTGAAGATGTGGTCGTGACCGAGACTGGCACATCAAGTTTCGGCGCACTTGAAATGCCGTTGCCGGCCAATGCGATCTATGTCTCGCAAATTCTTTGGGGTAGCATCGGGTGGGCGACTGGTGCTGCCGTCGGGGCAGCGTTCGCAGCGCGCGAGAGGAAACTGAAGGGCCGAACCTTGTTGTTCACTGGCGATGGAAGCTTGCAGTTGACGGTGCAAGAGCTATCGACGGTGATGAAACACGGTCTCACTCCTATCATCTTCGTGTTGAACAACAAAGGATACACCATCGAGCGACACTTGCATGGCAGAGACCGCCGTTATAATGATATTGTCAACTGGTACGTGCGCTGTCAATACGGTTGCGCTGACCTGACATAATGGGAACCCCCTCCCAGGAAATGGACACAACTCCTCGACGTGTTGGCCCCCGAGAATTTGTCACCGAAGCCCAAGTCGTACACGGTACACACGAAGAAGGAACTGGACGCGCTGCTGAAAGATGAGTCGTTCGCGAATGCCGGTGGTATTCAGCTCGTCGAAGTCATGATGGACAAGTACGACGCCCCTCTGCCATTGCTGCGCCAGGCCGAGCTGAGCGGAAAAACGAATCACTATGTTGAGATAATATGATTGTGGACTATTGTACAGATAGTAGTAAATCGATTGACGAATACAGTCACGTGCCAGCTCATTTCACACGCGTCCACGCGTTTTGGACGCGTTCCTTCTCGATTTAGACATCCTCGTGGGTCGAACACGATGTCGAACATGTCCTTTCCCCCACAGATCGGAAACTATCTCCTTGGGCAGGCCCTTGGCTCAGGTGTCTCGGGTGCGCCCCACAGATAGCTTTTCCCAGTAGACAGCTCACCTACTTGTGGGTCGTAGGCTCGACATTTCGCGCAACGCACATTCATACAGGACAAGTCATTGCACTCAAAGTCCAGTCCCTCGACGCATCATATCCTTCAAATTCGCATGAGCGTGTCGTATATCCAATGCTGCAGGGAGGTGCGGGTATACCCACCCTATGGGCGTCCGGCATTTGGGGACGCTGGGACTTCCTCGCGATGGACTTGTTAGGGAGCAGTCTCGACAGACTGTACAGGAAATCTGGGAAGAATATGATGGATCTAAGAAGTGCTTGCTCTTTCGCTATTCAACTGGTATGCCCCTTCCTTTCGCTCCAGGTTTGCGCCTTTTGAGCCACGATCGGGTGATATGCAGATCTCGCGCCTGGAATTTATGCACTCGCGCGGCGTGTTGCATCGAGACATTCAACTAGGGAACTGCGTCATCGGTCGCGAGCCCAAACACGAGACGATATACATGATTGATTTTGGCTTTGCGAAGCGGTACCTCGACAGCAAGCAGAAGCACATCGCCAACCGCGCCGAGAGGAGTTTCGTCGGGAACTATTATTTCTCGAGCGTGAACGTTCATTGCCGGGGCAAAAGTGCGCGCTCTTCCTGGGTGTGTTATCCTGGCTTACCCAGGTCGATGAACGCGCATTAGCATGCTCAAGACGAGACGACCTCGAATCTGCTGCACTTCTACTGATTCACATACTGACCCCGGGTGGCCTATCATGGACTCGGAACGGCGTGCCTCGCGACGAGGTTGCACACGATCGTCTCAAGCGCGAGAAGCGCGCGGCGTTGCCCGAAGACCTGGCACGCGGCCTCCCCGAAGAGTTCGAGGAGTTTTTGCGGTACTGCCGCAGTCCTCAGTTTCGCGCAAAAACCGGACTACGCATACTGGCGGGAACGCTTCCGCGACCTCGCGAAGGATCTCGGGTATAAGGACATCGACCGATTTATCTGGCCTCCTCCGCCGGTGCCTTTGGCGGTAAGCTCATTCTGGCACTCTGATGAACATCGGGAAATCTGACGCCGATGAGTAGCAACCGTCAAAGTCCCGGTCCCACCTCAATCAGCGAGCAGAAGCGCAGCTGAAACTAGCAGAAGCACAGCTGACGGGATTATTACAAGGCCTGGCTCAACTACACATAAAAGGGGATAATATTGGTCGACCAGTACTCGGTGACAGAAAGAATGTGCAGGGTGGGGGTGGCAACGGAGATTTATTGCTCAAAAAGCCCGGACAGGCTGAGGTCGTCGTTATCTCGGACGGCGAGTCATCGGGAGAGTATGGGGCCGTACACCGGCACAACAAGGCTGCACGCATCACCAAACTAACGCAGGCGGCGGGGCAGGCGGCGGACAATCGCGTGCTGGCGCGTCTCACAGAAGACTTTGTGAAAGTCTTGCGGAACTCCAACTCGCGGACGCTGACGCGGGAAGGCTTTGCGTTCCTCGACGCGTTGCACAAACAGCTCGCAGACCCGTCGGTGTTCATCGTCCCGCTACGCTCGAGCAAGACACGATCGTCGCGGTCGCAACGAGATCAGGAGTCCGCCGTGGCCGCGGAGGAAGCCCCTCACGAACGCCGTAGTCGGCTAAACGGTCTGTGCGTGTCGCTAGAGAAGGCGCAGGACAATAAGACTGTTGCGGGGTTGGTGGCCGAATTCGGAGCACTGATTGATAGGACGTCGGGGCGGAAGCTGACCAAGGACGGGGTGGCGTTCCTCGAGATTGTGGCGGACAGATTACTGGTCGTTCGCGTGTAATGGATCATGTTATACCCAACTCCTGGTGTAAAACACATTTCCCCTCGTTTTCGAGCCTCCGAGGTTCGCATCAGCACATCAGGAAGAACAGGCGACCTAGTCACTATATCAGTTTTCCTAAAAATAAAAATATATTACACGCATTACGGATTTTTTATCGCCTTTCTCCTTGGCGTTGTCGTCTTTGATCGTCTCTGTGAGTGACAGGCTTTGCGCTTTCTTCGGTACCACGGTCTTCTACTTTCAGTCTAGACTGGTAAATGACAAAGTCGAGTAAGACGATAGGTGCCCTCGAAGTCAACAAGACCGTCTACCGTCGGTAAGCGCTTCTGTGGATCTTTCTACCGCGGATGCGAGGGTGGTTCCGTCAGTTCCAACCACGTACTGTGCCGTTGTGAAAGGATTTCTTGGTCAACAGATTCCACTGTTATTTGATTGTTTGCTCTGTGACGTTACGGATTTGGAAGGGGAGACCGTGCATACGTAGCGATCGTTTTAATCTATCTGAGGCGGGAATTTCCGATGACAATGACATAAATTGAAACACGTTCAAAGTTGCCCCATTTTTTTTTTGTCTCTCTCCTCTTCATAAGGGTGCCAGCCAACAGTCCGCACTCTTTCTCAGACCCCCACTTTTCTCTTCATCATGAAAACCGTCACCAAGGATGGCGTCATGAGCGTCGTAGCACAGAACGAGGTTGTCATCCCCGACCTCACCATCAAGGACCTCTTGGCCGCTATCCCGTCAGTGGCTTCTTTCTTTCGAAAGTGGTCTCCCACTGACCTTGGCTTTCTTTGTGGCCGCATTCCTTTAGAGCTCACTGCTACCAGCGATCGGCAATCCGCTCTGGGCTCTACGTGTAAGCATTCCACCGCGCACTGCGCACATGACCGCGTCTGACCCTGTGACAGTGTCTGGGACTTTTTCCTCATCGGTGTCTTCTACAAGACCACGACATACATCGAGCCTTTGCTCACGCCGGAGCACATTTCTCTTCCTGCACCTATCCTCTATTCGTTTGCCCACTTTACGCTCTGGTCCCTCTATGGGTTAGCTACTGGTCTGGTCGCGACTGGCCTCTGGGTCATCGCTCATGAATGCGGCCACCAAGCGTTTTCCGAGTCCAAGTTCATTAACAATCTCGTTGGCTGGGTTCTTCATTCTGGGTCAGTTTATTTTATTTTATTTTAAATCATTATAACAATCAGACGCTAAATGAACATTCTCTCTGTCAGTCTTGGGGTTCCATACCACTCTTGGCGTATAACACATGCGAAGCATCATGCATCCACGGGGCACATGACCCAAGATCAGGTTTACGTACCCCGCACTCGCTCCCAATTTGGTCTTCCTCCCCTCAATCCTGATGGCGAGAACCTTTTGGGCACTAGCATTAAGGCAGGGGTCCTGAAGGAGCTACGGGAGGCCGTTGACGACTCACCTATTGGGACTATTTTGGGTGCTGGTGGTTATCTGGTAAGTCACTAAGTTTGTCCAGGTAGACCCGTGATAAACACCTGCTCCAGCTCTTTGGTTGGCCCATGTATTTGATTCGCAATGCCGGCGGCCAGAAGCGCTACCCTAAGGGTACCAACCGTTCGTGGAATGATTACCATCTAATCACATGAATAATGACAGTCGGTTTCAGACTTCAGTCCTGGGGCCGTGATGTTCGCGCCGCACCAGTTTGGGCAGGTCATTCTTTCAGACATTGGTATCCTTCTTTGGCTCGGGACCCTTGTCGCTTGGACGTATCAGTCGGGTTTCTCGCAAGTGCTTCGCGTGTATCTTGTGCCTTATCTTTGGTAGGTTTCCATTCCCTGATCTTCGTTCTCATTTGAACTGTGGATCTTCTGAATAGGGTGAACCACTGGCTTGTCCTTATCACCTTCTTGCAACACACCGATCCATTGTTGCCACACTACCGCTCTGAGGAGTTCACCTTCCCTCGTGGTGCGCTCGCGACGCTTGACCGCAACCTGCTTGGGGACCTCGGCTCGTTCATGGGCTGGATTGGAGCAACCACAACGCATGGAATCTCGGAGACCCATGTTGCTCACCATGTTTCGAGCAAAATTCCTCATTACAACGCGTGAGTGTTCTCCTCACAGTTCTTCACAATGGGTTGACGAGTCGCACATAGCTGGGAGGCGTCCGCTGCCCTGAAAAAGCGTCTTGCTGCATCCGGCATCCAGCTTGAGGGCCGCCCCGGCGGTTGGGCAGAGGTTTACCGCGTCTTCCAGGAGTGCAAGTTTGTCGAAGGACGAGGGCAACATTTTGTTCTACAAAAATGCTAAAGGCTTGGCCGCTTCACGACCCATCATCTCCGGAGATGCCGCAAGCGACTCTGGTGTCGAACTTGAGAAGTAATGGTCTATGTCAATCATTTTTGGGGGTACAGAGAGTGAGCAGGGCTCATAGAAGGTACGGTAATTAGAGAACCCTTTGGTCAGATAGAGAGGCAAGGTGGCATTACATAAAAATAATCTTCTCTAATCATGACTAGTTGGCCAACTCTGACTCGAGAGGATGTGATCGCTTTCCAATTTTCGAACTGGTACCCCATTTACTCTTCATTGTCCATAAGATCGACCGTGGTGCCGCTTGATGACGACTTCCGGTCGTATCTTGAGGCAGATGGTATTTTCGTCCCAATAGGGTCTGAAGACGTGTACGTGCAACTCTGCCGTGATGTCGAACTTTATGCACAGTGGTTTTCCAGACCGCCAAGGAGCACTTTGGAGGACCACGACCAACACAGCGACGACGAAGCCACCAGCCCCTCAACGCAGTACGCATTTCCGGAGCTGGACACCCGAGTTCGAACAGTTATCGATGAGTACGGTGCCGTGTTTCCGAAGCTAAACTTTTCTTCACCAAAGGCGCGTCCGGGGCAAGCAATCATTCCCCTCCCCTTTCTATAACTTGAATGCAGGACGCGGCCTGGCTCTTGCCCTCGTCTTCCCCCCTGAAGTGCACGTCCCCGGCCGACGTGTACCTACTGCTCAAGTCATCCGACTTTATCACGCATGACCTTGACGCCGACTCTGTCTTCGAGGGATGCGTCGACGGTGCAGCCATGCCAGAGGGGTATCGGCTCGAGCTCGTCTTGCGCAAGTGGTTCGCTATAGATCCGAGTCGTGAAATGCGCGCTTTTCGTGCGCGACGGTGTGCTCGTCGGTGTGTTGCTTTTCTACGCCTGTATTTCCTGACCCAGTGCACCTCTCTACAAGGCATCTCGCAGCGCGACACGAACTACTACGAGTTCCTGGATGAGCCAGAGACGCAGCGCAAGATCGTCTCGTCCTTCGTCGCGCATTGGGCCGCGCAAGTTCAGCCAAAGTGGACCGGCCCTGCATCCTGTGCGCAGAGCCCCTGATGCACTTACTCGTTCACGTAATTCATTCCGTCCGCAGACACGTTCGACGTGCTCCTCACGCGCGACCTCACGCGTTTCCACATCATAGACTTCAACCCGTACGCTCCGCGGACCGACGCGCTACTGTTCACATATGCCGAGCTCGCTGTTCTTTCTTCCGCCGCCGCCACGACCCCTCCAGCACCGGTACTGCGCGTGATCGACTCGCGGGGACACCCGACCGCAACGCGCAACGCGCCGGAGCACCAGCACAACATGGTCCCTCTCGAGGCGCTGACGCTGAGCCATGGGCGGAACGTGGAGGAATTTGCAGCGGCGTGGATGGATCAGGTGCGGCGTGGCACGGCTGTTGATGATGATTCGGACGATGGCAACGAAGAGTGAGGCGAGGCCCGCTACCGAGGTGTGGTCTTTATGCGTATGGCGAGATCGTTCTGAGATGGCGTGTAACTGTTGAGGGTTTAAGCGTCTGTTGCATACCGCCCCGCACCCGCAACGTTCCGTAAGGATCACGAGAGCGAGCGACGAGGGTGGTGAAAGGCCAATGAATGTTACCCCCCCTGAACTCCTTACGCACTGGTGATCAACCTCGCTTGACTATACAATGCCATGTCTAGAACACAACGTGCAACTGTGACCCTTTCACCTCCAATTTTATTTCAACCCCCGACACAGAGTACAGAATACAAGAACCTTGACGAAACAAGATCTCGATAGGCACCAATTTCCTGTGGAATTAGATAGCTGCGACTAGCCCGATGCCGTCCTGCAGAAGTAATCTTCGCTGTAGTCGGGGTGCTTCTTACATTGGTTACTGCCAAGCGAGTTACGACACACTCCCGGTCTCTTCGGGCGCATGCAAATTTTCTTACAACAATGGCGGCAGCCCTCTGAGCTTCCATGGCCGACCAGGCGACGTCGCTAGCTCATACGCACCGCAGTTCCTCGATTCAGAGGACTTTGGTTCCATTCCCAGCTCCAACAGAGAGGATCATCGACCTGATGTCAGAGATGGGGAATTTGAATCCGATGTCTAGAAGTGGCGCTGGGGGGATCGGAAAAATCTGAGGCGACCAGCGGTACGTATTGTGGTGAGACGCTGGGAAAAACGTAAATGGGGGTGAATAAGCGCCGTTTTGCGGTGCGCATCGAAATTTTTACATGTCTGCTGTAATCGATCGCGTGAACGTGAACGCGTGCTCAGCTGATGATCTATACAACACTCCACAGTACAGGTCCAGGTCGATGATGGACCCCGCCTGGTGATGACAGCCTCCTCTGTGTCTGTGCCCATGTACTTCCAATCGATCCAGACTCGTACTCCGGATGGCTTGTGAACGTTTTTTTTCACATTTTTTTCTCGGTCTATGTGTGGTGCAGACAGTGGGTCAGTATGGAGGATTATCGGTGTTCCGGTACTGGTGTGGGTTATAACAAAATACAACAGTGGCAGAAGGCTGGTACTGGGCTACAATCGATGCAGCTGATGCAGGCCTCCATCTGCTCATAACGCATGCTCACCCAAACGTCTCGCATTTGTAGGTGAAGGGGTCGTTACCAAGTGTTTGTGGCTCGCCAAATATACAATGGCTACATCGTCATCTGTTCATTCGTTTCATCTCTCACAGCGGAGACAAAGGTCAAATATGGTATGTAATCACTAGTCTAGTCTAGTCCGAAGCCGATCCGAGAACATTGACGGTGCAGAATATAGTACGAGACAATACCGGGCAGAAAACAGAAAGAAGGCGTAACTAAGTGATAAAACAACATCGTCCGTGTCGCCGCACTACAAGCATGCACGTAGGTTGGCGAGAGGAAGAAAAAAAAGAAAAAGGTATACATAGGGCATCGCTAACACAGTCCAACAGCCCATTGGTCGCCTTTTGACTGGTTCTCCTACCGTCTGGATACCTTCTTCGAGGTACTCGTGAGCTTCTTATTCACGATGTCTGAGAAACGGGGTCCAATCTCTTCTCCATTCTTCAGGCAGTGCAGCAGCCTCGCTTCGAATTCCTTGAGGAGCCGTTCGACCTTCTGCTTCTTCTCGCTGGCTTCGTACTTGCGACGTCTCGAGGCACACCTTTTGATACTTCTTGTCCTTGCGGTGGCGAACTCCCGAGTCTGGACGTCCGAAATAGTCACCGCACTTGGGGCAGAACCTGGGTTTGGAAGGATGCTTTTCGCACGATTTGCAGTGACGCTTATATATCTCCCACGACTTGAGTGGCGACTTAGAGCACAACTTGCACTTGATCATCCTGACCGCCCCGCGCTCCTCGTCGGCCTGGGTCATGTCGAGCATCAACCGCTCCCTCTCCGACAAGTTTCCTGGGATCTTGTGGAGACTCCTGACTTCGGCATTCTCCGCGCTTTGTAATACGATTTGCTGCTGCGGCAAGCTTCCCATATCGTGCCGCGTTTCCACATCTCTCTCCTCGATCCAAGACGGTTGTCCTTGCTCAAGGGCTTCCACCGACCCCTGCGGAACACTAAGTCCCGGCAAGAATCGATGGTAAACTCCCCGCGCTATCGTGGACGCGAGCCTCTCCGCTCCGCGTCCCGCCGCCTTGGATTTACCGTTGATATTTTGTCGGGTCCTCGTGGCAGGGGAACGACGAGTCCGTTTGGTGGACCCCGTTCCCCCTGGGACCCCGATTGCGTTCCGCCTGGCCCTCTGCTGCGGGCCAGGTTCTTCATCCTCACTGTCCTCGTCGTTAGCCTGTGGTGATCATAGATGTAGGTTTCGTACCTTCGACTCCGTTTTCCAAGGGAGGACGATGACACCGCCCCACCGGTGACCATCGTGGTCAACGCTTCGGTAGGCGTCGTGATATGGTCGTAGGCTCGGATATAATCCGATTGCGTTGGATACCTGAGTATATCTATGGGGGATCGCCACGTATTGAGTGTGAAGGTACGCACGACATATTGCCATTCATATTCACAAGGGCAAGACTCGCGAGGTAATTTGGTGGGAGTTGCGCAGAAAGATTACCGTCCCCCATGAACCATAATGGGGGTGCGTAAGTGAATTGATCGGGCTGTAACTCCCCGGCGATGTCAAGTTGCGTCAACGAGGGGCCCGGGGGCTGAATCCATAGCGCATGGTGAGTGGAGCCCGCTGAATTGATGCACCCGGACTTACGAAGTATGAGGCTGCCCCCTCAAAGGTAGGGAATGGAAGAAATCCATCCCCAGTACCATCGCTCTCAGGGGATGGAGCCGAGCTCCCGTCTGTGGGAGCTTTGGACTGGGTGAGCACAAATGAGTCGCAAGCGGGAGGTGGAGACCTACAGGGAGTACCCGAAAGTGAGTCGAAAAAGTCCTGTCGCGTAACAAGATGAGAAATTGGGTCATTATACAACTAGCCATTGCGCGCTCACAGATTGGGTGAAGAACAAGTCTTGCGGGAATACGTCTATGCCGTCGGTGGGGTCAGTGGGTGAGGGAAGGGTGGGGGCCGGCGCGAACGCCATGGTATCTGCCGCCGCGGCATCCGCGAGCGAGACTCCAAGACCAAGCATGTCCTCTGCTGGGGCCGTACCACCGGAGGTCCAGTCGGTATCCTATGAGGAATGTAGGTTCTACTCACATCCCGGGGGCAGGTGTACTCACAGAAATGTTTTGAAGCCCGAATGCCCCATCGAAGAGCGTAGCACTTTGTCCCCATGCAACGGTGGCACCCAGATCATCGAAAGAAAAGTTGTCAATGGTGAGCCCTGGCTGGGCATACCCGGTGGCCTGAGCCCACGCCATCGTCTCCTCACTAGAAGCCGCGGCGTCCGGCCAGAGCGAAAAAGCGTAGGGATCAGTAGCGGCTGTGTGGGGATAGTTCATTGTGGTGTGTGAGGGTGTCTGGTGCGAAGATGGTGGGTTGTGTGAACGGGCAGATATTTCGAAAGAAAATGCGGAGAGGGGGCTTTTAAACAAGTTCCGGAGGTTCCACAGAGGTTTCGCTTACACTTTAGCGAGGTCGACCACAGCTCTGACCACACGTGGCTTTCGCGCGCCCATGCCGGCGTCATTTCGGGCTTCGCCCTTCTCGCTTTGACAATGCTGTAGTCGCTTTGGCCCAGCTGTAGTCAAAGCGCGTCCGCCTCCTGGCCTTCACGCACACAAGATCTTGGATTCCATGAAGTGAAGGACGAACTACTGGAGAAATCCCCATAGAGCAAGCAAGTGCCTTTCACAATAATAAGAGTTGTTTGTACCTTTAAAAGTAATAGGCCCAACATGGGCATTCATTCAGCATTCAAGTGGATGGGGTCGGTGTCGGTGTCAGTGCGGAACAAAATGTCCAGGCGCGTCGGACAAAGTGTCCAAGCGGATGTGGTAAGACTCGGAGCTTCAAACGTGTTCGTCCATCCTGCACAATGCACAATGCACAGCCCCGTTCACTGTTCACCCAGCCCCTGGCCGTGTTGACCGAGCCGATCACAGGCCAATTCGCGGACAAAGGGATGTACTGATATAGTCCTGTTAGTGCGTCGGAGGTGTTGTGTAGCCTAGGAGGATACATCGTCGACACTTGTCCCCTGTTCGATTTGCCTGTGATGTCCCTAGACTCGTAACCAGCTCGGTTTTCTGTCCTAGGCGCAGCCGGCACCTCGTAGTCCAGACGGTCACCGGTCTATGATGTCCCAGTCAGGCGCCGCGAAACCTCACACAGGGAATGGTATCTTATAGTCACGAATGCCTATTCTAAGGAATCATAAGAATATAAAATGTTATTACAAGCCGGGTCAATTATAATGTTCTCAGGAAATTTTGTGACGATGATAGGGTCGACGTTTCTAACCAAGTCGTCAAACCATCAAAGAGCTCACTGTCTGCCAGAGATTCTTGCACCACCGTCGCGAGCGGCTCAATCGTATAAGTGCAAGCGTGAGACAATTATATGTAGTGTTAGGCGCGTATTAGAAACATAGTGACAAGACCAGATATGAGAGGTGGGTATATTTTCAAATATTTATGATGCTGACTTGGCTTCCTCGGCTTTCCACCACTAGTACCGTACATCGGTAAGTGAAACTCGAGTGGAGTAGTTAAAGGAAAGCGCGTACCTCGACCGCTCTTCGCATACCCTCCTCGAGGCCAACTTGAGGTTCGTAACCTAGTACTCGACGAGCCCTTTCGATGTTGTGCCACCGGTGCGCGCAGGTGAAAGTGACCCGGAAGCGGGTGAAGGTGGGCTCCCGTCCTGACAACCAACCCCACCACTCGGACAACGTCGCAATCGCGAGGCCGAAGGTCTTGGGCAGAACAAAGGGATCGCGTGTGGGATACGTATCGGGAGCGAGCATGCGCCACAGTCGCCGGGGGAAATCCCAGAAGTAGATGGGCTCGCCGTTGGTGATGAAGAAGACTTGACCGGCGACTTGTAGAGGATCTGTATCTGCGCGCTTGAGTGCGGGGTCGGAGAGCTGGTCGAAGCGTGAGCGGACGACGGGGCGCTCGGGGTTGTGGCGACCCTCAAAGGCAGACGCGATCTCGTCGCCCTTAGTGGGACGCTCGACGTATGGCCCCAATGGACGCGCGGAAGAGGTGGGCACGCGGTGTTGGCCCGTGGTGAGATCGATAGTTGGAAGCGCAGTCTCAAAGGCTTCTGCGACTTGTTCCGGCGTGCTCGGTGGCTGTGGGACGAGCTTGTCGGCAGCAAGGATGTGGGCATAGGCAACATTGCCGACGTAAGTCCAGTCGAAAAGGTTGGTGTTATCACCGATTTGGAAGTGAGACCGGCCCTCCTTGAGAACTTTGGCAAAACCAGGCACCACCTGCCGGTCCCCTGGACTTTTGGCGAGATGTTAGGTTGTAACGGGTCGGCTAGACTTCCGGGGAGAGGCGACTCACCCGAAAATGCCCGCAGGGCGAAGTGCGACGGTCAGCAGACCGTCGATTCCGTTGGCCGCAATGACCAGCTCTTCTGCTTTTGCTTTGGATTCGTTGTAGGCATCCAGGGGCTTCTCGGGCAGAGGAATGCGTTCGTCGACGTCAATCAGGTCTTGGCCATTAAAGACTACACCCGCAGAGCTTGTGTAGACGAGTTTTGGAATTCTGTTTTCCTGGGCCGCGGCAATGACCGCTCTGGTACCGTCCACATTGACTTTCCAGTAGAGGGCTGGATCTTGGAGACCGGCAGTGGGTGAAGCCGTGTGGATGATACAGCTCGCGCCGCTCTTAACGAAAAGTGAGAAATGGGGGGTAACAAGCGGGGGGGTCGAGATACCTTTCGAAGGGCGTCAGAAATCTGGGCTTGGTCACTAATGTCGCCGGAGTAAAAGGGAGTGTCGTGATAGCGCTGGACGATGTCGAAGACTGCGACGGGGTCACCACGTGCGACCAAAGCCTCAACTATGTGGCGGCCGAGGAAACCGCTGCCGCCAATGACGAGAAAGGTGTCGCGCTGTGAAGACATCGTTAATAACCAAGTGGAACTGCCCACGAAATCGTCTCATCTTTTGACTTTTTAAAATAATTATTTTCGGCTAGGGTTACGCGATCACGTGACAGACATCAGGGCTGTTTTGGTTGGCTTGGCTTTGGGTTTGAGCGAACCTGAACGATGCAAGTCAGTCGCGCGGCCAAATTCACTCTCGAGCAGAAGCAACAACTCCTCGCAAACTTGGACATCGAAGGTCGGTCCGAGCTTGGGTTGTGTTTTTGATTCACACACTTCATCGTCTCTCAGTCGCCCATCGCACCCGCCAACTTGAATCATGGCTTGCCGACACACTCGCCGCCTTCCGCAACCGCCACGAGCGTCAGCTAGCTGTTATCCCCCATCTAGTCCGCGGAATGAAAATGGCAGAGTTTGGCGACAAGTACGATGGCGACATCCAGAGTGCCCTCAGAGGACTCCAGAAGGAGCGTCTGGCTCTCGACGTGGCTCCCATCGATAGGAATGCCATGAAGCGGAAGTGGGTCCCAGCACCCGAAGACGAACGAAAACGAAAACGAGACCCGCACAAATGGTTCCGATAATCACTCCAGGGCCTCTAAGAACCGTGAGTCTGTTGTCCATCTCTCCGAGCGATGTGTGCGATCAAAAACGACCAAAGCCCGCATTGCGCCACCGTCTCCTCAGAAGAAGCCACCACCCCCTGGAAACGGCCCTCCCCCTCGCGCTCACGTACCTAGGACGCCAGGCACTGTACGTGGTTTTCTTCTTCCTTATGGCCGCACAGTTTCGTTCATGAGGTATCCAAATCACATATTCAGCGGACCTCCACCTTACCAACGCCAAGCCCGCGTAAACTCGCTCGCGTACCTTCGAGCACCCTCCCGCGCTCAGCATCGCCCACCAAACCTACTGCGGCCTCGCTCGCTCGCCAAGTCCGCGTACCCTCGACCTCGACCTTCAAGCCCGCGATTCCCAAGACACCTGCGTACCCGCCACGCTGGCCGCGCAGGGACGAAAGCATGCTCAGCGTCAACGGCTCACCATTAGCGAACCCCTATGAGCTCGGTCTCGAATGGCTCGCCGAAGACGGTACTGAGGAAGAGGGTGGTGCGCCCAGTCGACCGATACTCAGACGCACCGCGAGCAACATCGTCATTCGTCGCGACCCTTCCTTCGTTGCACCTAGCAGCAACACACCCGGCAACCACAATCACCAAGCTAGACATTCGCGCAGCGATTCCCAATCCCAGAACCATCAACCTCACTCTCGCTCCAACTCGCGTCCCGGCGCGATCGCAGCATCAAATTCGGGCCACATGGCCGCGCGAGTCGCCGTGCCAACGCGCGATGGCCATCTACTCGAGTTCGATCCCTTGCTCACATCCCCTGGCGCTTTAGACAAGCTCGAGGGGATCACGGACAGTGCAAAGAAGCAGGCGAAAGAGGACATGTCGAGGCTGGTAAAGGCCGCGGTAGCGAAGTGGAACATCAAGTAACACTTGAGCTTTCACTCTTGTTTTCGCTCATTCATCGGACCATCTTTGGCTACATCTGTCACTCTCATTTGTATTTATTCGTGCACGCATAAAAATCCACTTTCCTCAGCAATCGTCCCTCTCGTTGACCTGTTCGAATTGTACCTGCCCAATAGTAGATGTCTATTCCAAGAAATCGACGCGCGCGGCCCTGCAAATCGTCCCGTCCCGGTTTCTGACTTTGACCATCCAATCATTTTCCCGTCTCAGCCTGAACAATGACCATCGAATGTTTTTTAAAAAACAAAAGGGCTCGAAATGTGGACCAAGCGCACCTGTGACCCTGCTCCCGTATTTCGAGGAACTTGGATAGAGATATCGCACCAATTGCATGGCCCTTGCCGCGGGACAGGGAAAAGTTGCCGCTGGTGACGAAACCGATGAGGGCACCATCAGAGGGGGCAACTCTCGACAGCTATTTGTGGTAGCGACGCTTTGTCATGAGTGGGAGCTCGCCAAGCAAGCGAGAAAAGTCTCGAGCTAACCTCAGTTGCGTCCATGGGCTCCTCGCCTATCTCATAACCGACGAGTGTCCGAGGGCCGTGTGCCGCCGCCCACTGCGCGGGCTTCCTGGTCATCAAGCGCATAGATGAACGCCATGTCATCCAGCGCGCCACGTCCGCAGAGCAGCACGCGCACATGCATCAGCGCACCCTGCAGCAACGCATTCGCATCCACGCTCGCGTCCAGGGGCGGGAGTTCGCACTTGCGCCTCAGAGCGTTTATCTCGGAAAGCAGGCCAGAAGCAGGGCCGAGCAGTCGCGACAGGTTCTCGACTATCGTGCGCGTGCGGGAGCCGTGTAGAAGCCACGCGGGTGATACGGGGTCGGATGTGGGTGGGGGGTCACCCCGTTGCGTCGGCACTACATCCTCGTCGCCCCCATAGTCGGCTCCCGTGGGTGCACAGTCTAGCCCTAGCGCAACGCGCCAGGCAGATGTCCAGGGACTGAGCGTGCTCAGCTTGCCCCAGCTCACACGCTTCGCAGGGGGCTTCTTTTTCCATCGTTCTTTGTCCTCAGTCGCGCGTGCAGCTGCAAATTTGTCGTACGCGGTGCAAGCGGGAAAGTCCCTCGGGAAGTATGCCGCTCCTGCCTCGAACGCTTGGTGCTCACGTTCGCGCTGCCCGCCCATTCTTGTGCCAGTATAAATAAGGGAGGTCAAGAAGGGCATGCCCCAACCTTTGGGGACGACGAGTGTCCAACCGTGGAGGTTCGGATCTGGTTTAGTGCTACGCTGGTTGGACTGGGTGGAATGCGGGGTGGACGAGCTGGTAGATGAAGTAGATACAGGCTTTACCGATCGCTGAATGAGGAGGACAGGGACACGGTTATCTGAAACAGTGGGTTTTAGTGGTGTGCCAGGGACAACGTTCTGTTCCCTGCGGGCATCAAGCTCTTTCTTTGTGAATCTTGGAATTTCAATAGCATCTCGAATACTTTGATCCCAAATGTCGCTCCATGCCAAAGAGGCAGTGGGAAAGCACTCCCAAGGCTTACAGATGGTTGGAAGCTCCTCCTCTGCTATATGAACCTTCGCGTTTTTAGGAGGGAAACTATCAATGGGCTAATTAGTCGAACCGAAGCCCCAACAATTAGGATCTCGCACTTCAAACGAGGGTCTAAAACGGTGAAGCCAACTACCATGTTACTTGGAATAGAACCAGTGCTTTGCAGATCCGATAACGACGACCAAAACTAGGATGGGCGTCAGGATTATCTGGTTACGCTCCGCCTGCGTTGGTCTCACCTTCTTGAACTCTCCTCTGTGATCTGCAATCGTTGGCGTCAGTGCACCGTGAATGACTTGACTCGACTTTGGGCCCGTAATTTCGAAGACATTGATCGAGTCGCGAAGATCAATGACTTCAACAGCGTATGAATTCTGGGAGAGCTTCGAGGACTTTTTGAGGGCATCAAGAGTCAAGGATACCGCCTGCTCAAGCGTAGAACGAACAGACGAGAAGACGGCAGGATGGCAACGAATCCAAACTGTTCGGATTTCCTCGTCGGGTGGCTCTGGCTGGTGGCTCACTGCCGTTCCTGTGAGCATGGAATTAAACTTATAAATTATTCAATGGCCTCACTATTCTCCTTCGCTTGCTTATGTTTCCGCTTGCCTTTAGGTTTGGACTCTTTAGGAAAAGTATCCGGGGTTTGAGATGCACCGGGTGCCGCTGTCATGGCCCGCCATATGATGAAAACTGGTCCAATGTATCCAAGAGGGTACGACCCAACTTCATAGACGCCTGTTTCGCAACCTCTGATGCCACTCATAAACCTAGAGCTCGTTAGCGTCATCGTTGACCACCTTGATGAATTAAAAACCTCTTTGAGGCGGGTCTTGCACTGGCGGGGTCACAGCAGGTCTCCAGCGTGCGACTCAGCACTACTTGTGCTCCCGTAAGTTCAATGAGACCGTAGTATGAGGCATCATGAAGGATAGAGCCATGGACAGACGCGCGATGGGATGGTCTGAAAGACTTCTCTGTTGGTTGCACTGCCTACATGACTTTCAGCCGTAGGAGGGACCTCAATAGTAAGCACGAACCAATCTATACCCCCACATGTTTTCCATGCGCATCCGTTTGGCATGCCACAGATGCGTCTCGAGCCATTTCTTATCCTCTAAAATCAAAATCATGAGTACCCAAGGCAAAGCAGAGCCCCTCTCGCTTACTTTGTCTCCGTTTGAAGGTCTCACTACGACCTTCACGTCTGCTCTTTCCGAGTTTCGGGAGCGATCGTCCAAGGATTTTTCGGCGCCGAGAATCCATCTCCGAGAAAGAGTGAGCGTAAACGTGTATATGTGGAAATACCGCTTACTTCTGCGCGCGACTTGTGACGAAGGCGGAGTGGCACTCGTCGCACGTTGTGACTCGCAGCCCGGCGGCGAAGATGACGCGGGAGCTCTTGCCAAGCTCTATGTGTTGTTCCGGCCCTGATCAAATGAGGTGAGATCAAAGACACGATCCGAAGCACAGTCACGTACTTGGCGTTCTTCATCGCCTCCTGCATTGCCTTTAATTCGAAGGAACGAGACTGTACCACACGTGTTAGAGGCGCCTGATGATCAACACAGACACCAAACCTCGGTAAACGTTTCAACATCTATGGAATTTGGTAGTTCTATATAGTCCGGAGTCAACCATATCCCAGAGCAGGGTACGACAGTGGTTTACTGACCGTTGGTGGTAGTCGGTTTAGAGGTTCGACCCGGCACACCCAGCTCTTGCACAACAATAGAACGATTCTTTGTAAATTTCTGCTTCTTGTTCCGATGGCCTACGCCATCCGAAGAAGGCGCACGTTTTGAAGGCATATCCAAGTGTGAGGCCAAAGGCAAGATTTCCAGTTGACGCGTCGGTGTTGCACGTGCTGCGAAATAATTACCAAAGTCAAAGCAAGGCGACCAAGCCGAGATAACCGAGGTATTGACCCACCCATAGAGTGCGCGTTATGGCCTCAACGGCGCGCAGTTGTACCCTGATAGCACGGCATGCTACCCGCACCACACAAAACCGACTACTGTCATCTAGTGCTGTACTCCGTGAGGAGGCCCCCGCACACGTCGGCGTCGCCCCCAGCCCAAAGAAACCAGTCGGAGGCATACGCGGCGGGTGAGCTTCCCATTATATGGTATCTCCTCGTGGTACTAACATTTTCGTCACCCGTCAGTGTAATTGGCTTTCTTTTCGGGTTCTCTCTCGCGTCCTCCTTTGCCGCATACAGGCTATTGGACGAATACAAGCAGGCATCCGCCACGTTGCAGGCCAGCGTGGAAGAGCTCCAGCAAAGCACAGAAAAGGTCTGCCAATGACTTACTTTTAGTCTACATCCCTTATACTCTCCGCAGGTTTCCGCGCACGTTCGACGTATAGAGGCAGTAGAGAAGGACTTGAAAACCCTGTCGAACTCTTCCGCGAGCAAGGATGATTTGTCGCGACTACGCGCCGAGATCAAGAAGATATACGATGGCCTACATATAGGTGAGTCAGTTCTTGGCAGAGTATAATGTGACTGAATATCTGTTCGGCATAAGAATTCCTTGATCTGCGGACATTTGTATGGGGGATGCGTAAGTCTTCGTTTCATAATTCAGACCTCAGTTCTCAGTGTTCATCATCGTTTTCCTCCGAACTACCGCAGAGCAAGATGTCCATGCTATCACGAAAAAGGATGCGAAACAACCCCCTGCTGAACGTATCTGAGTCTGTCCCTACGACCATGACTCATTCCGTGCCCTCGCTGTCGGGTCGAATAAACTTAATTGCCGTCTTCCGTTTAACCGTATATACGCACATCCCAATGGATTGTCTACCCTCAACCCGAGTCTTGATCCACTCTATTTTTCGAAGGTTGAATCTATCGGATACCTGCAGGGCATATCTCTCTTGTGGACTACCCCAATCCTTATACCAGTCCCACAGTTCTCGTCAATGGTTTACTGCCCCGACCAAGAGGTAGAACAAATGAAATACGCCTGGTTATGAGACCGTTCACCGACATTGGGAGAGATCCATCTGCAGCAGCGTTTGATGAGGGCACTCACCAATGTTTCACTTCCGAATAGTCGTTCGAGTTGTTCGTGTTCAAGCTCAAGTTTGGGGCTGGGAACGTGGTTTAGGTAGACTCCGAGAATTCATAGTTTCGCTCTATCATACCCTCCATAAACTAACTTCGTGTTCATCTTCGAGCGATTCAAACTCGCTTTCAACGCTTTTCTCACCTCCTCCCTAGCCACGGCCAATCCACAGTCCTCAACCCATCGCGAAAATGCCTCGATGTCGACGCTGCTTTGCGTAGTCGCATTCGTATGGGACCATATTGCGTGTTCGAGGAGATACAGGGAAACGGTAACCTGTGAGAGAAGGTAGAACGCCGGGCGAGGAATAAGATCAGGTGCTGGATTTTTGTATGCAGACGGCAACTCCTCCAGAGCAGCCAGGAGGTTGGACAGCGGTGCCTTAATATGCTTGCGCAGCGTTTCTGGAACGGAAGAGAGAAGGGCGCGTGCCCACTATCGAAACACCTGAGCGTCTGCAAAGTGATTGCGGCGAAGCACGTACGTTGAGATACGCATCGAGAGCGCCAATAGTTTGGGCAGACCGCAGCACATCCAATGCCATAACAAGTAATCGTTCCTTCCCATATTTTCTCAACAAGGGTATCACGTATCAACCTTTCTGACGCTGTTGTTAGTGGGTCGTGTCTCAAAATAATTGCCGCTCACCGTGCAATTACGTTCTCTTCCATGTAACCTTGCCCGCCGAGAGAAGCCATACACTCCTCGAGGGCAATCACAGCTTTCTCTGCAGAAAAGCCTTTGACCACGGGGGTGAGAAGGCGCAGCCTGAGCTCATCGTCCGCAGTCGCGGTCCTACACTCTGATTTACCAAGTAGATGCGCAACCCCGAACGTCATATGCGCAAGCGCACGATAAGTCAATGAAATTTTTGCGAGCTCCGCAACATGCAGCGGCGACTCTGAGAGACACCTTCTACCCCCTTCGATTCGTCGCACAGAAGCGAATGACCTGGCTATTGCCAGCCCACGGCGGAGCGCACCAATTGAGCCGACTGCTGAATGTATCCGAGTGATTCCGAGCACGGGAACAATGTGCTTTACACCGGCGCCAGGAGTGCCAATGAGGTATGCCTCTGCACCTTCCAGGGAGAGCTCGGCAGTTGGGACTGCTCTTGTACCGAGCTTGTCTTTTAAACGGTGGACATAGATGTTGTTGCTTATTGGAGAAGCAAGTCCATGGAAAAGAGGTAGGCGCAAGGGAACGAGGAAAAGAGAAAGCCCACGCGATCCTTGTTCCATGGTACCTGTACGCGCGAGGGCTACAGAAACATTACTGTCCGTTGCGCTAGAAAACCACTTGAAACCGTCGAGTGTGTAGGCCTCGCCGAGTGAATGGACGGTTCGACGAGATGGAGTAGCCTTAGTCTCGGTCTGAGAAACATCAGACCCCCCAGGGCGCTGCATGCCATGCATGTCACATGAGACGCAACACACCAAAAAGATATTCACTAACTTCTGTCATCCACTGGCCGGCTGTGAAAGCAGTAGCAGGGTCACGGCTGCATCTATTAATGCGACCGTGCGTGCCCAATGCCCTTATACTACGCTCACCTCACGAGACGAGGATATATGTTTTCCCTCATGTCTTTCGTCCCATAGAGTTCAATAACTATGACGGAAGGGTTGATTGAGACAGACAGGTTAGCTACTATACGCGCTCACGTACCTCTAGCACAACCGTCACTCATGCTGAGTGGACAATCAATCTGGTTACGGAATTGGGTTACTGCGAAATTTGGAAGATGCTTTCGAAGACAAACGACTTGGTTATCGCCTGCCATGAGAAGCAACTTGGCAAAGGCGTGAATTCTGCTGTACTCGCCGTGCTTGCGTTCATAAGGGATGGCTACGATGCCTTCTTCCTGACATATGGCCTTCAAACCTCGCCAACCCTCAGAAGTATGTAGAATGTCGACACGCCGACCCCATTGATCGTATTGTGTGAGAGATGGGGGCGCCACTAGCTCGCCCATATAGCGAATGGCTGCGAGATCTGGCCATTAACCTGGGCCCTCGGTGCAGAGACAGATCGATTTTGCGTACAAGTCACGATGACTCTTTCGAGCCGCCTGAAATCAGGTTCTAGTTCATGGTACACGCTTAACATTTCGCAACAGCGTTAGTCCCTTCGATCTCATCATGTGCAATACTACGCACGAACCTCGTTGGGAATAGGCGATTTAAAAGTGCTGGTATAACAGGATCCGTCGTATACGACTTCTCGTCAGAGAAAGGTGTCTGGTAATACGCAGAGTGCACTAAGCGACGATCTCTCAGTATGTCCTTATCAGCTACGTACCTGTTGAAACCCTTCCTCGATCCGCATGCTGGTACTTGGAAGAACTGCCACAGCACTACAGGCTACAGGCCTCTGCCTGAGTACTAATGGCTCTAGCAATCCGGGTCTCGGGATTGACCATAACCGGATCCCTGAGTCACGACGGCGTCGAACACCCGTCTGCTTTCAAAGTTGTCTCTTATGGTCAAATTGTGCGTTTAACGGCTCTTTGGGCATGTTTCTTCTCAGGGATGATAGTTAGTGAGCGTTTCTCCCAGTGCTGTATCCTGCTTCCACTAAACGGTCAATATATATATCTTCGACAGTGTACAAAATGCCATCATTTCAACCCGTCCTCAGTGGAGCCCTCGCCGACTACGCTAAGGAGACCGGGAGAGAACCCGGCCAAACACCCCTTTTCTGACCGGCTTCAAACCTACTGTTGTCTCGATGGTATCCTGTAGTTACTCGAAGACAAGGACGAACGAATTCAATGACTATCGAGTCAATTAACTTGCGATTTCCCTCGAGGAAATCGCAAGCTTAATTGACTGTCTTAGACCGGTAGTGAACGTGATTCACGCGTTTTCTGGTTTTCTTAGCGAGGCTGTTAGCTCACTGAGCCTAATAAACCGTTCTTCCTGCTCGCGTTTTCAACAGTCTGCTGCTGCCAGGTTCCGTTCCAAGCAGCAAAGGTGATCTTCATCGGCATGGATATTCTCCTTGCAGTACGTATCCTCTGAGATCCCTTGACTATACGGGCTCACCATATCTGGGTGCTCCAGGCAGCCAGCGGTGTCCGCTCAAGCTGTGGTGTGCTCGTTGACTTGTCGACTGCGTCGGAAATTGCCTCAAACGTTTTCAAATCTACACCAATCTCCCATTGACTCTATCAATGAAGAAGGTAAGCGCGAAGATAATGGTTGAATTACTCTGTCCTTGCTCTCGCTACCAAACAGATAGAACAGGGCAGGTTCAGTAAGTGTCTCTTTGTCTTGGATGTGTGGTAACTCAACACGGCACAGAGAAATTCGCGAAGGAGCTGTTAGGAGAGAGTGAGGTCGAGGCTGTCCTACAGAGGTTGGATCGTGTTTCCCCGAAGGGAGGTCGGATGACAATGGCCTAGACACTCGAAGTAGTCCCAGATATGACACCATTGGATGTCGCATTCGACAGCAAGCGTCCCATCCAGTCACATGGCAGGTCCGATGTCTCTGGATGGCGCAGGTGAATACAACTCTGTCAACTATCAGCCTACAAATCAGACTCCCTGACGTTGTCCACCCGCCTAGGAAACGCGAAGGTGTAACATCCTTAGACAATGAGAAGCGCTCGCTGTACACTGCCTCACAAAATGGACAGCTTGATATTGTGTGGTCATTACTTGACGATCACCGACCCCCTCATTCCCGTGCCAATCACACCACTCTGCGCGATACAAACCACGACCCCTCTACTATGGCTGCCATCGCCGCCAATCGCCTCTCAGAGTGTTCCAGCCCCACACTCAACACCCGCGTCACCCCTGGAAAACTTACCAGATACACTCGCACCTGTATCTGCACCGCCTCCGCCTGCACCCGCGCTCTCCCGGAGCACAATTTGCCGCTGGTTCAACTGCTCCCGCTCCAATTTCTGTCAGGCCGCAAGGCGGACGCGCACCTGCACCACCGCGTGGAACCGCCCGTGTCAATGTCACGCGTTCATTCCTGCGTCCCGCCGCCAGGTGGGGACGTCTACCGTCGCTGGACCGCCCCCTGCGCAGCTGACGGAACGGCTTGGCAGGTTCATGATGACAGAGACCCCGTGCATTCCCTGATCGCCATTTTTGTTCCTTCGGTGCCAGCTGACTCTCTGCTGGTTCTTCCTCCCGCACCGCGAGAATTCGGTTGGCGCACGATTAAAGCCGACGATTGAAGTTGCTAAAGCAGAGTGCGATAAGAACGCCCAGGCGAGTTAGAGCCGAGACGAGTTTTACTACGCACTGTGGACTTTTTCACCGAACTTCTTGTATGCGCGTTGTATAGACAATGGACCGGTTGGGCTCTCAACGTTGCCATTGCTATCCAAGTCCTTATTGGTGCGCTAACTACGGCCTTGGGTGCTGCACTGAGAAGTAAAAATGTGCGTTACACACCCCCTTTGCTACTCCGTAGGCTATTTCCAACATTACTGAGTCTAGGAATTGGTCGCAATTACCATACCGGCAGTGCGTCGACGCTGGAGGCGGATCGACGGCTTCCGCCTCGGCCTTGAGGACGTATTGATCGATCGTCACGACCAACCAAGGTAACAGGCACTAACTCGGGCTCCACCGAGAAGGCCCAGAAGGGGGTTGGTGTTGTGATCCTGTACCAGGGTTCGATGGACGCGTAGGCGAAAACCTACATGAAATCAAAGCTCTAGTTGGCTCATGACTCTCGTCGGATATGACAGGTGTTTTTCACAGGCAGTACATGCAGGGCACGCCATTTGCAGGAGTGTTGCACCCAATATCCCGACCCCCTTTCGATGATTCATGTATTCCGGTAGTACATCGCATGACTACAATATGAGAGTGTGAAGGATACTGGGATGTTCCAATAGTTTTATGTGTCCGAGTCGGCGATCAACGAAGTTAGCCCCTGCTACATTCATTTCATGGATCGGTCCGCTCTGGACCGGCCTCAAATCAGGGGAACAATGAGTTCGATTCGTCCGCATTGTTTTGTTCTGGATGCACAATTTTTCTGTGACTTCAGCAAACCACACTACGACAGATTGATGGAATTGGTTTTCATTTCCAGGGGTGAATACGTTACCTAGTTCCATACCCTACCCATTGTGTCGTTGACCGTGAACACGTGAACACCCGGTGCCATCCGGTGGTTGGGATTTTTTTTATGAGTCCCCACCGAACGCCTTTGATCCTTGAGTCCACCAGTCAGCCTTTTTTTTTTTTGGAACAGAGTCCACAGTCAAGGCGGTGTCCTAGTACAACTTGCACTTGGTCTGCTAGAAGTGACGAGTCAAAGCTTCGCTGACTTGCTGATGTAAAGATGACATACTGGGGCCGGTTTGTGGTAAACTGATCTCTGATGTGGCCACTGCGCTTTTCTTGACTCTTGTGGCTTTTCTGTGTCCAAGCTACCCTATGAACCTGAATGTGGAGACCACACACGATATGTATATAGGGCGCAGGAGAAAGAGACACTTCTTTATCAGAATCTACTTCCGAGCATCGTCTACCCTCACCGAATATTCCTACATCATGAAGCTTCAATCTCACAAAAAGATCGTTATCGAGTCGGATTCCAGACGCCCAGCATCCACTGATGCCAAGCACGCCGTTCTCTCATCCAGGGATCCTCGCACCGTTTGTATGACCGAGGATGAACTAGCGTATTTGCGGGCCTCTTTCCGAGTCAATCGGTGGCCCGAACGAGCCGAAAAAGAGCGCCTCGCACGACTCATTGGAAAGTATGTGGTCCCTTTTGCCATTTTTCGCTTGCGATTGACACTTCATGAAGGTCCTATGAGAAGGTGCACCACTGGTTCTCGAACCAAAGGCAGAAATTGGCGAACGTCGAGAAAGCCCTGAAACACCCTGCGGCCCCTGAAACACCTCTGCAGTCTCGCAGTCTCAGTATCGTGCATATGACGGGAACTGGATCTACCAAAGGTCAACCCGGAGGAATTTGGAGTGTGTCCAAGGACGCAAGACGCCTTCATGTGCAAGGGAATCCCCGAGAGGTCAGACGTCTCTGTCGAAGATGGCGCACGTCTTCTCCTCGAGTTCGTAGCGAGTGTACGAGCAGGCCCACGGGACTTCAAGTCCATAATCTTTCTTGGAAAAGCCCTGACATCCGAGTTTCTGCCTTGACGGCCCACGAACTCTGAATGATACCCGATCCCAAGAAAGTAGCCTTGTCCCTTTGCATCTATGTGGTATAGTTATATATGTTGTTTAAAGCTATCTCAAATGTCAGCCGGTTTTGGACTCTTACCTCGATGCGCTGATGAGTATTTAATGGGTCACGGTGCGTGGCATAAACACGGGTCCACTGAAAGGGGTTGTGTGACTGAGAAAACTGTGGCTTGACTCGAAACTTGTTCGATGACTCAGGCGGAAATCGGGAAGCGAAAACCGATAACGTTGGAAGACAAATCAAAGGATACGGTGCGGTGAGCATGGAACTTCTCATTAGTCGGACAACGAAATAGAGTTACCCCCAAGAGAAGGTGCGATTGCGACTGCGGAAGACAGTATTGCCGCAAGGCGGCTGCCGCAGCACTTCATGACATGATGACATGCCACCTCGGATCCAATTTACAGGATCGATGGAAAAAAAATTGTAATGTGATAGTGTTCCTTGTGCACACCTCATATATATAAAGCATAACCGAACGCTGAGAGGACGGCGAAGACCCCCCCGTTTTCCAGGCCGCTCAGCAGCATGACCGCCTTGCCATTCCCTGAGCCACGATGGCAGACGGATCGTACTGTCCTGCGGCCTTATACCCCAGCCGACGAGAAGGCGTTCTTGAGACTGTGGAGCGACCCCGTTGTCCAACGAACGTCTTTCGTCGAGCACCTCTCACCCACGCAAACGGAACAATTTTTACAGAGGACCATACAGGCGATTACCAGCGGCTCGCTTTTCTTCACTGTGGTCGAAGAAAAGGAGAGGCGCGAGTTCATGGGGACATGTCAGCCTTAATTTCAAACCACCTTCTAATCGCGACGCCGCGGTGGGCATCGCATTGAAAGCGGAATACCGAGGGCGCGGGTTCGGGACGGAGCTTATGCTCTGGCTAATTACACACGGTTTTCGTGAGTTCGGGCTAGACCGTATATCGTTGACCGTGTTGGAAGACAATATCCCCGCGTTCAAGATGTATAAAAAGATGTAAGTCCGCATCTGCAGGATCTCGGAACCTGTCACCGTGCTAACCGAGTCACGTAGCGGATTTATTGACGAAGGGCGGAACAGGGAGGTCAACCGAAGTCACGGTAAACCGGGAGATATAATCTGCATGGGCATCATAAGAGAAGAGTGGGACGTCCGTCGAGGTCGAAAGCGCGAATTTACCTGATGCAGGATACGCATTTTCTGTCTTGCCGTCTCTTTCCGAGTCATATCCGACCTTACGGACACAGAATGCTACTTACCGCGCCCATTTACTTTGACTTCGGTACTTCGGTATATAAAAGTAGACCATGTTCAGCCTAATACATCGTCCGTCTCGTTATGCTTGTTGTCTGGGCTCCCGACGGATATTGCAAGGCCTTGCAGTCGAGCATATCGCTGCCTATGCGGTGTTAGCTACGCGTTCGTCAGAGGCGGAGTTGATAAGACAGGTAGGTGTGCCCATACAGTATGGCACCACGTACAATAGATGGTCGATACTACACTAAATAAGAAACCAATTGAGTGCCTGGATCCTGTAGGAGACATTTAACCTTCCCGGGATTCTATAGCCTGGAGTATTTAAAGACCCTATGTTGACAACGATATAATATAATCCATAGGGAACGTTTCCACAAGAAGGTTAGTTGCTCCGCGTGACTTCGACGTCGTTGGTACATTATTCAATACAGTTAACTTTTCGTAAACGGCGCAACTTAGATGGTGCGCAGCCCGAAACCAAGGCCAGAGACTTGGGCTACGGTATGTGCCAATTTATCCAAGGTGACATCTTTGGTGGTGGTGTGATCCCTGTGGGCCTGTGGCTCCAATATGCTTGGCGCTAGCGACTGCGGAAAGACAGCGGAAATGGAAGGGTCGTGATAACGTCAGCAATGAGCTTCAAGTCCCCCTGGATGGCTAAGATCGGGCATTGGCTCTGGCAGTTTGGCGGAGGCGCTTGTTTTCAGAGATCGATAAGGACATGAACGAACTTCACCCACTAGATAAGATGATATGAGGTTGGGATATTCGACCGTTGGTTAGGACTTAACGCGGCTTGCTTAGATAGCGAGTCATGCTAGGACTACAGATTTCAGTAAAGCTGCGCCTCTGAGTACTGTAGGGTCAAGGAACATCAATACTACAATTCATGTATAGCTGGGTTTTCCCGCGTACCATGTGGTACTGGCTTGGCGCTGGATGACTGGATGAAACCATCCAGCACTTCGGCACCCAAACACTAGTGAGTGACTCGCCCAGCTCAAAGGGTAACCCGCGAATCACAACCTCATCACAGAAGTACCCAGATGTTCGAAACACATCGACTCGTCCTTCGGGCTTTCCGACCAAGTGATGCAGACATCATGCTCGAGTTTATGAATGACGCAGAGGTTCAGTCGCAAACGACTTTCGATGCAGTCGTCCCAAGGACCGAGAAGTGGAAAGAGAACCCTCAGAAGTGGGCAGAAACACCCGGGCTCTTTGTGGTCATGGAACTGAAAGAGACGGGAGAAATGATGGGTTCCTTGTCTCTGAACACGGGGGTTCCCAAAAACAGGGATGCGACGCTTGGAATAGCATTGGGGAGGAGGTTTGCGGGAAGAGGGTACGGGACAGAGGCGATGAGATGGGCAGTTGGATATGGCTTCAAGGAACTCGGGCTTCACAGGGTGCAACTCACCGTTAATGAGACGAACGAGCGCGCAGTTGCGGCATATAGAAAAGTGTGAGTGACATGCTTTCAGAGCCGTAACATGCATTGACAAAATTGAAAAATAGTGGATTTGTCGAAGAGGGCAGGCAGCGCAAGGGATTGTGGAAGGGAGGGAAATTTGTCGACATCATCTTGATGAGTATTCTTGTGGATGAATGGTCCCCTTGAAGTCATCTCATCAAAGCTACAATGTTCGGAAAGATGGCATTCGCATAGGGATTGGAAGACGACGTTCAGAATGTGATATCCTGTCCTGTCCCATAAACGGGTTTCGGTCCTTGCAGCTTGAATGTACGAGTAAACCAGTATCTAAACCCTCGCGATGGTCAGTTTTATTATGGTAAAGCATGAAAGTTCCAAAAATTTGGCAACGTCAACATACTGTATTGAACACCACCGTACACATTTCCTTTTTCGGTCTCTTACAATATGACGCTGCTATTGCCATTCACTGGAGGTTCTCATACTGGTTTATGCAACCTGCATCGAGCACCTTTACTTCTATCTCGATTAGTGGCCACTCGCGTAGATGACCAGGTCATTACCCTAACGACGAGGCAGCTCCACCTCCGTGCCTCTTCAACAGGATCGCCAATTTTTTTTTATCTTGCTTGCCACTGCGTTTGTCTCAACATAGATCACGTATTGGATCAACACCAGGCCTTCTTTGAGTCATCCACATTGCCCACAGCGTTCCGCCACCTGCACGACCACGGCAGCCGAGGATATAACTCCTCACTGATTCGTGTTTCATGTGTCGCTGTAGTCCAACCTTCCGAAATATTTCACGAAACACAATTGGGGTGGAGAGTTGATCTATGGTGCTGAGACACGCGGTTCTGAGTACTGTAGGTCCTGTCATGATACAGGTTAGACATCTTTGCTAGCGGTTGCATGGATGTGGGGATCGTGCCAGTCCTCACGAGGCCGCCCGTCATGCATGAGGAAGTAGCAGAAGGGTAGCAGGTCTGACCCATTACCGGATTACTTGCCGCGTCTACACGATCGCGCCGCCGCGGGACATAACCTCCATTGAGCGATGGTTTGCAAAGGTCATGCGTCTGTCCTTCGCTTCTCAATCGGGAGTGACGACAGGAACGAAGGGTCATCTTCCGGCGGCCGAATTGCTTATGTAGAAAATGAGGATCAATGAGGCCCTTGGTACACAGACCCACGATAATTGCCCAATAAGTGCAACCTGGGTGCTCGACCCTGATGTCTAGTCAACATCTTTTCCCTCAATGACTTTCTCCCCATCTTGGGAGAATTTGACGTCCTCCTACGTTCAGAATGATGAGCTGTCAGCATAGGGGATTCTCAACAGATGACGCACTGAGTGTCCGATCGACCTTCCAACATACTTCGTATGGGCTGACCAAAGCCCTCCGTTAGCTGTGCGACAGAAGGCACGAAAAATGTGCGCGGAGACTCACTCCCGTAGGCAACCAGCTGCCCCGCCGGGTTGGTAAAGTCGACCCGTGTGTACGCCAGCGACTTTCCTAGGTGCAGAACAGTCGCGACCGAGTTATCGCCAACGAAAAAAAAACACGAGGGAACATAACGATGAACGACGACGCACCCATAGCTGTGAGGGTTGCTACCATCCTCAACTCGTCTCCCGGCTTCCCTGCGGGCTTCACAAAAGACGTAGAGATGTCGGTTGACACGCCAGTCATATATTGGCCGTGGCTTGCCACCGCAAGTGAGCCAAGCGTATCCGTGAGGGACATGATCAGGCCACCATGCACCGTCTATTCACATTTGCGTTAGAAGTTCCTCTGACCATGTACAGCGGAGACGTACGCCAACGCGGTTGACTTTATGTGGTGAGAAGGACGTGAGTGGTATACAGAGGGGAGGATGTGAAACCCACCGTTATACTGGCTCGATCCGAAGGGAGGCCTCGACGACGCCGGGACGAGCATTCAATATGCTCAGCTATATAATTCGAGGGTGAAACGGTCACATGGGTTTGGGGAAGAGAGACCCACATTGGGGAAGCATCGCGCGTCGTGGCCTGATACTTCATTGTGGGTCACGGTCTAGACGAAGAATCAACATAGTCTTACCGCCATTGTCAATGAAAGACTTCCAGACCTAATCTCGTGTCAGACTTGCGGTCACTTACCATGTACCATCGTAGCTCACCCTACGTGTAAAGCGAAGGCAAGCTGCCATGTTGGCGGAGAGCAAGTTCAATTCTGTTGTGTCATCATCACAGTACCATTCTCACACCTCACTCTACATTACAGAGATCGCGGTCTAGGTCATGAATGATAGTTAATCTCTTGCCCCGTTTCCCCTAACCACCATCCACGAATATCGGATGATGTAGTGAATATAGGGCATCTCAAGTAGAGTTCTCTCGAACGAACAACGGCCAAAGTATTGCATTGGCAGGACTCGGTATCAATACAACGAAGGAATCACTTATGCCTTCAATTGTGCCCGGAGGTTGTCCTCAAGAGGACCCCTGGGGCGAATAAACTGAACGTATGCACCGTCCCTAAAACAAGGTAGGTGAGACGTTGATGGTAATCAATGGTAAGTTAACTCACTGAAGGACACGCTTTTCCTCCTTGAGTTTCGAGTAGTCCTCACGATTGACATTGGTGAAGCCCCACTTGCGCGAGACGATGATCTTTTGGCGACCGGGGAACTTGTAGCGGGCCCGACGGAGTGCCTCTTGGATAACGGGGGCATTCGAATCCTTGCAGCGAATGGAGAGGATAATCTGTCCGATGTTGACGCGAGCGACGGTGCCATAAGGCTTTCCCCACGCGCCACGCATGCCAGTTTGCAGCCTACACACGACGGGTCATGAGACTAGCTCATTCTCTCGGTAGTGATGGCGGACATACCTATCGGCTCCAGCACATGACAACATCTTGTTGATACGAAGGACATGGAACGGATGTACGCGAACTCTCAAGTGGAACGAGTCTTTACCAGCAGTCTTTGTAACATACTTGTTGGCGCAGATGCGGGCTGCCTCGAGCGCCTCGCTGGATAGCTGCTCATACTCATCCGAGACAAGGTGGCAGCAGAAGGGGAATTCGTCGACGGAAGCACGCTTCCGGCCGAGGTCGAAGATGCGAATCTGAGGGGAGAATTGAGTCGATGATTCAAAATTGCAACGTCGTTGTCGGGCACACCTTAGGGTCAGGGACACCACGATTGTATCTTGACTTGGGATAGGGCTTGTTCTTGCAGTAGCGATAGCAGCGAGCGGGACGGCGACCCATTATTACTAAGTGAAAGAAGTCGTCAGAAATCTGCGTGCGTCATCCTCAAGTAAGAACGGTAATCCACCCCCTCTCAACAGCAGTTTCGCTGGAAAACACAACGGGAGGTGAAGGAGGGGCGAACGTGCACTCACAGAAAGTATGCTTAGGCCTAAGAATGATGGGGCAGATCGAGAAGGCCGAGCTGCTTTTGAGGGCCTCAGTTAGGATGACAAACCCGCCGACCCAACTCTGCTGACTGATCTCGTTATATCACGTGATCAAAACTTCGTGACTCGGACTCGCAGCATGTGGGTCGTATTACTATCGGGCGCTTACGTGTCCAGTGGTGGCGCAATGTCGACTAACATGAAAACAATTTGTCCAGACTCATTGTCGCACCAGTTGTTCAATGTAGTGCATTGCCTCCCGACGATATTTTTCTGCCGGTCCCCACCCGGTTTTGCATTCTTGCGCGGCAGTTGGTCCTCTCCCATCGCTTTCTCACGCAGTGATGAAGCAGAGTCCTAGAGACGCGGATCAGGGTGTCCACATTGACGGACAGTGTAGTGTTTGACTTGTACTGCGGAGGAATTATGGCGTGGGTATTCCAAAGCCGCCTGGTCCTGACTTTCGTACATACGGCATGTTCTCCTAGAGTTTCAGAACCAGGTGGCAATAACCAGTACTGATAGAAGCTGTCTGTCTTGACACCGTAGTAATACACACCACAAGTCCAGAGTCTACGCAAAGAAGGGGTCTCAGATGCGGCGAGTCTCTGAGCCGTTTCGTTAAATGAACCATGCAGGTTACGCCGACGTGTACGGGACGAGGTGACAACTGCGAGTAGCGTGAGCAAGAAGACAAGTCTACACCGATATGAGCCGCGAAGCGCACCCTAATGAGCCACGGCCGCCCCAACCTTGTCTTGGTATAAGTCGCAGGGCGGTGAGGCCTTCGGCCGCTGACCTCCGTACAAGAACCCTAATCACTTTCTGTAACGAGAGTCGAACAAGTTGTCAGCATTCACAAGGACGTAGATTGAATGTGGTCGCACGTTCTCGTTTTCCGCAACTACGGCTGCTAGAGCCTGCAAGTTCGGCTGTGGGTGCCGCAGCTCACCAAACTTCACGATCAAGTCTTCTCGTTGCAAACCCTAGAGCAGCCATAGTTGAGATGCACAAGAATCTCTAGCATACCAAATAGGCGTAGTAACGAACCGCATCAGCAGCAGGGCTACCTGGCGCAACACCATTCACCCTAGCAAATGGCGGTGGTTCGGAAGGTGCTGCCTCTGTTCCCATGACAGATGTCGTGCCGTCACCGTGACCTTCCACAGGAGGGGTCGGCAACCGTGAGTATATCGTCTCGAGGGTCTTGGCAATTTCGTCCATCAGCGCTGTTAGATCGTTTCGAAGTTCGATGATTCGTACGCGCGCATGGCGTACAGGCCCAGACATCGAGATCACTTCGCGGGAATCCCTCACGATCGACGAGGGGCTGGCGCATGTCCGTGTTGTTCGCTCTGAGTATGGATCCCTGTGCTTCGAGCTCGGCCTTCTATTGCGTCCTTACGTGCCATGAGTTCACGAGCGCGCTCTGTGGGGCTGTCTGGAGAAGGAAGTGTATACCCCATTGTCACGGTTTCAACGGGAGGTTGAGTCACTACAGCAGTAAGTTACAGTGCAAGCCTGAGTCTTTCACATTGATAGTGGCGGTTATCTCGGACCGTTGCTGCGACTCAGCAATTAGCACCACTTCATTGATTTGATGTCGTTCAGAATGTTCAGGTATTGTGTTCTTACCACACCGAGGTAAGTCGCCTCATGCTTACTGTGATGTAAGATTTAAACAAAGAATGCCGTCAACTAATTTGACTTCGCGTAGACCTGGTCAACTCTCATCACCCCCTTTCTTTTGTTCACTCGAACGGTGTGTGTCAAGCACCCGAATAGCCTCTATCGCTGCACTGATGCCACTGAACATTATCTCACCGAATGTCAGGCCCATGCTGTTGTAACCATAGCACAATTCCGTGCCTGCCCAACAGTAGTAGATCAGCAGCATGAGGACGTTCACCCAATAGGATTACCTGACCTGCGATGATCAAGCCCGGAGCTACTTCAGCATGTGCCACGGATGATCATGGATTCTGCCTTGTTCATGTCCAGTCCGCGCATACCTTCAGGCCGCTCGCGTAGACCTGCGCTCACAAGTCGCTTCGCGCAGAACGCACCAATTAGCCCGTCGTGTCCCGTAGCACTCACGGTCACAGGGGCGGTAATCACATTCGGGCCCATGCAGGACTGGGAATCATGGTTCTGCGCAATGGGCGTCCAGTTCGTCACTACGCCTGTGATATGGTCGTCATGTACCATGAAGTCTTCCACAGTCGTCGCGTTAAACATGACGACGTTGGGCATGCGCAAGACCTTCGAGAGAATTGTCGAAGTGAAGAGCGCTGCGTGCTTGACGACGACAAATTTGTCTTCAACCTCGAACGGAACGTCCAACTCTGTCAGAAGGCGATATGCCGGCTTACTGACAACCTTTAAGAAGATATGGGGAAATGTGAGGTGCAATAGTAAGTAAGAGAGGTAGACGACTCACCATAGATGTCATGGGCTAGTCCACCGAGCCACTGCGCCACCACCTGGAGCGGCTTTTGCCTCCAGAATGGTGATCTTGAGATCGGGACGGGTCTTTGCGATGTGGAAAGCGCAAGAGAGCCCAGCACAACCAGCGCCGATAATGACAACGTCTGACATAGCACGCTCATACATCATGTCGAAGTATCTGATGTCATAAGAGCGAGTCAAAGACTAAGGCAACATACGGTCACCTCCTGCTTCTGATTCTCGCGCGTTCTCGCGCGACCTGTGCCTCAATTAGTGAGGGATCGTTCTCTGCGTTGCCTTGCAGTGCGTCATTACTCAAGTCTTTTTGGTGAAGCTCGTTAGGTGTAGCTGCGTAAGGGATCGTTGCCGTCGCAATAGCCGGGGGCATGGTAACAGGACAGAATCTGACCCTGACACTAGGTTTATATGGAGAATGGGGAGGAGACGGAGCTAGCCTTGAAGCTCCGCAAGGATCATCCACCGACTAGAGGGGCGGACGAAAATGGTAAATCACAAAGGTAAAACCCCTGGAACTTGGCAAAATATTGAATATTTGATGAATAAGTGCTTCAAGCTGTCCAGAGGGGGAAGAGCTGGCTTTTCGAAGGATCGAACAGTTAGTTCAGCTTGGTTAAATCGCACTGGGCTCTTAGAGACAGGTACATAACGTTGAACAGGGAAAGGCCACCGCTACATGCTGCACGTCATACCTGTCTACGGAGAAGTCGTCAGCATACCCCTATTAAATGATAAATTATATAAAAAAAAAAAAAAAAAAAATCGAATCAGTAAGACCGATTAATATAACGGACAAGCCGGACATAGATCAGGCCTCTTTCCAAAACTGCCAGAGAGCAGTTTCCAAAGGGTCATCTGGCCCCGGCAAAGATCATCACAGGACGGAAAATGTTGGGGATGATGAAAAGAACTCACCATCTAAGTAGACAGCCAATTGAAGGAACCCCAGTAGTGCATTGTTCAATTATCCTCTTCATCTGTGAGCTCCTCGCCAACGTGAATCCCGTGGTGACGTTCGAGTCCGGGTTTGCGAGCCCAGGAGCGACCGTCTGTATAAGGCAAAATTCGGAATGGGAATAGTAGAGTATACACGGGGCTGATGGCTTTGAGTCGCGGCGTATTTAAGAAACTGGGAGGTACATACTATCCATCCGGTCCGAGATTAAAAAAGAGTTGGAGATTCTTCAACTTTCTGAAAAATAGAGTTAGCATAAGATAAGGCCCGAGTGACGAGAGAGCAAACCCAAGGTCGTAAGAATTTTGGAAGGTCTAGGAACTGAAGTTAGGTAGGATTGAGAATTTGTACAAGACATACCTCTCCTCGCGAGTGGGCCACCTGTTGATAGTGCTCGTGGTCTTGACTTTCGACGGCCGTCTCTCCAACGGCGACACCCCATAGATGCCAGGTAAACATCGTGCCTACGGCCAAGCACATCACGAGGCACAAAAAGTAAATAATAGTGAAGAGGACAGGCGACATTCGATGCTCCCACTCGTCCTGGAATGTGTATGTTTAGTTACTGCTGGGTACGAGGGTGTGAACCCACGTTGAAGGTCGAACCCAAGCGCTACGAACACGTGTGGCCAACCAAGCGCAGAGAAGCAGAAGGTAGCTATAACGACATAAGCCCTGAAAGACAGGCTTCGGCGGGGGGAAGTCAAAGCAGAGAAGATGGACAAACATGAACAAGGCAAAATGACGTTCGTTATAGAGGCCGACACATTGATTTATCCCTGAGAGAGTTGAATATTGAATCCAGTCGAGTGCAGATAAAACACACACTATTCGCGTCGTTCAGACATGGACAAGAAGCGGGTATAAGTAGTCACCCACTGGGCAATGGTGGTCATACTTCAATACACAGCGGTTGCATATCCGGCAGTGGTGTGTCCTCTAGGACATGAGTAAAGGGTTTCGACCCCGGACAACTAGCCGCCTCACCTCAGGTTTGGACCCTCCACACTTGGAACATCTGCTCGTAGATGCAGCGGTTACATTCAGGTTCGCTGACCAGCGCACGCCGTTCGTCAGTGGTCTGGAAATTTGTCGTTTCTTTGCCCAAATGAAGCTGTTGCCCGTGCGTTGTGGGGGGTCACTGGTGAAGCCGGGAGATACTGTGCAGGCGAAGTAGTAGTGCACGAATAAATTGAGGAGGATGAGGAGGCAAGGTAAAGTGGACAGCCACGGCCATGGAATGGAGGGAAGAATGACATCGACTGACAAGATTGGTTGGTTGAAGATCAAAAGAAAAAGAGAGACATACGGAAGCAGAGTGTTCCAAGGATGAAAAGGAGGGTGGCAATGGCAACGAAGAACGGTCCCGCAGCTCCTGTGAGTCTGTCTCCCCAGCGTTCGACACATTTAAAGCAGGCAAAGACAAAGCGTGGGCAGGCACCGGGCATGATGCACGTAATTGAGGAAGAATGGGGCTTGTTTTCAACTGCTGGGGCATCACGGCGTCTTCGCAAATGTGGTGATCGGATCAAAGTTTCTCCGTTCCTCCACGACCTCGGGTTCACCACCCAGCCAAGGGTGGATCCCTCACCGTCAAGGAACACGCAATTTTCTGCCGTGGTTCGTTCGGTCGAGAGAACAGGGACAGCCGCCGCATAATGGTCGTCGGATATGACAATACTTACTAGTACTTACTAGGTCAAGCCTCGGGTGTCACCTATTCGGCACTCGCTGGCGACGGAAAAAACGCCAACACGGATACAACACGAACACGCACATACGACCCCGTTCACGCCAGCGTACACGACCAATTCCAGGGACTGATAAAACTGGCTGGATTATGCAGGCCAACTACATGCTCGCGAAAGACCCACTCTCCCTGGACGGGATCAGATCAATCCTCATCCGCCTCGAGGACACGATCATTTTCTCCCTCATAGAGCGTGCTCAGTTCGCTCATAACCCCAGAATATATGACCGTGGCGTTTTCAAGGAGCTCGAAGACCTCCATTTTAAGGGGAGCTGGCTTGAGTGG
The DNA here is from genome assembly GCA_025766275.1 of Lactarius indigo. Lineage (NCBI taxonomy): Eukaryota > Fungi > Basidiomycota > Agaricomycetes > Russulales > Russulaceae > Lactarius > Lactarius indigo. The sequence continues at coordinate 940,865 of JAFKAC010000005.1, read as the reverse complement.
TTCCTAAAAGAAACTGAGGCATTTCATGGTGCGCAATACATTTTCCCCATTATTATCGAAACACTCACTTGCGTCTCAGCAAAAGCACGGAGGTATACAAGGTTGTTAACTTTCTTTGTCGTATTGCTTCTCCCTCCTGACCGACGAATTAGTCCAGACGAGTATCCCTTCACTACAGGGCTTCCAGCGCCCGTCCTCCCCCCGCCAGAATATCCCCCCATCCTCTACCCGAATAAGGTCAACGTGAATGCTTCTATACTCTCGTTCTACGTCCGCTCGATTGTCCCGCGCATTACCGTTCAAGCGACCCTTACCCTTGCATGCCTCAAGCGTTCTAGAGGCATTACCGGCGACGAGGAACTCGAGGACGACGGAAACTATGGCTCGGCGGCCACCGTTGATGTTGAGGTCCTCCAAGCCATCTCAAAGCGTGTTCACTATGGTCTGTCATCGCCTCCTCTTTCTTTCCAGTTGTTCTCCGACGCGCACCACTGATGAACTCTCCAGGCAAGTTTGTGTCCGAATCGAAATTTAGGCAAAATCCCGCCGCATTTATCCCTCATATTCAGCAAGGCAATACTGAGTCGTTGACCGCTCTGATCACAAACCCCGAAGTCGAGCGCCGATTGTTAATTCGCCTGCGAAAGAAGGCGATGCTTTACGCTCAGGATTTTGCGAACGATGGGGAGCCATTAAGTAACTTCACAAACAAAGGCAAGATCGACGTGGACTGCGTGGTTGATTTATACGAAAGTTATATCATCCCGTTAACAAAAGAGGTCGAGGTATGTGCTAGTGTGGTTGTTTTAGCTCCACTGAGTAACAGCGACTCTAGGTTGATTATCTACTTCAGAGGTTGGACGGGCTATCGCAAGAAGAGATTGACAAACTCGCGAATTCCAAACATTAGTATTAGCAACTTTTTCGCTCTCATGACTAATTGTAATCTATTGTCTCATGTAAACGTCGCCTGTGTGGCGGTGAACAGGGACAAACCCCAAAGTGATCACTCTGCAAATGTTGGCCAATAATTGTCTACCCAGCAGCATTGAGTTACTCCAGCGTCCTACGGAGAAAATTGAGTAAATACAGCAACAAGTGTCGCCTATTGAGATAATAGATGATGCGAACAGTTAGAGATAAGCGTGAAATGTAAACTTTTTGGAGTCGTGGCAAGGGTAACATAGAGAAGGTTAGTAGGTATACACAACAGGCGGAAGGTATAGCAACGGTATCCAGACCCAGAAATCAACCTGTAATAACTAAAATAACCGAGATTCACAACCCTAGATCTAAACAAAGGGTTAATTCCAACGGTGTCAAGTAATTTGTGACGGACACACCCTCGAGGAGCTTTTTCGTTTGCTCTTCACCGATCTTCTGGGTGGCGCGCCGCGCGAGCAGTTTTTCGGTGCGGAATTTTTCGTACAACACTTCCCGCGTGTGCGTCTTTAGTACCTGTGGATTATATACCAATCAGATTGTTTTTCAAAGCCAAACATCAAAGGGCGGAAGCGTAGTTACCTTCATGTGAGTAGACAACACCGCGGTGCGTAACGCCGCAAAGTCGCAGTGCGTCGGGTCGAGTACGTCCACCGTACCCCATCGAAACCGACGAACAAACACTCCTTTCAAGTCTTCCGGAGGCGAAGGAGCGTGTGGTAAGATGGGACTCTTCCCAGCAGGCGTAATCGGTGAGTCGGAGCTCGTGTCTCGCGAACGAACATTCTCGGACCCGGCATCTCTACTTCCCGCCTCGGCCTCGGGTTTGAGTCGATGCCAGCGGTACCTCTCAGGTGCGATAATCGCAAAAGGTAGTAGCGGTGACAAATCCGACCGTGCGACGGTCGGTGCGGAGAAACGTATGTTTGCAACGCTTTCAGGGTCCAATGGATCAGGTGACAATGGCTCATGTGCATCTTCGGAGAGTTCGAGCCGCGATCGCGATCGCGAGCGGCGTGGCGGAAGACTTTGCCTCCCGGTTCGTAGTCTTATGATGGGTCGCGGTGTGTGCGTAGTATCGTCGTCACTATCTGACTCAGTGCTTGCCTCGGTGACTGCGCTAGATGTGTCTCCGTGACCGTTGGTAGGAGGAATGAACCCGTCCGCTGCCGAGACGTCGTTGTCCTCCGAAAGCGAAGGCTCTGAAAACTTCACGGGTTCAGGCGCAAACACACCGAAACCAAGATCAGCTTCGTAAAGCTCGCGCTTAACAGTTGCCTTGACAGCGCGTAATTTGTCATCTGTGAGAGAATCTGCACGACCCACGATGGGAAGTACGTTGACACGCTCTGCAAGGCGCCTGATGACACGAAGTTCCGCGGGCGACATCGTCAAACCAGTTGGGTTGTTATCACTATCGAGGTCCGAATCACCGTCGTCATCGGTAAGCGGCGGCGTTTCTTCTGGATTCTGCGCGGATACCGTTGCTTTTGAACGCGACTTGAATGAAAAAAGACGACGGCGGGCCATAGAAGCCATGATCGAGGAGGGGTCGATGAGGTAAATACAGCTATGAAACGATGAGAAGTAGGAGGGTACGTGAACGGTGAAACTCACAGATGCACATGTTCGTCTCCCTTACTCTGTCGTACAACTTTCGACTCCTAAAAAAATGGTAAATTCACTTACATTCGGATACCTATAACGATGGAGCGACAAACCTCACTCATGGTGTCGGCGTAGAGACCGTCCAAATACTTCATGATGTCTGAAACCTGCCTCTCCAGTTTCAGCTCGCGACCCTCCTGGAAGTCCAGTCCAGGAGTGTCGATTACGGAAAGAAGGACCCGATCGAAACGGGACTCGTGAATATCTATCGTGGCAGAGTGAATGCGAGGGGTTGCCTTGACGCCACCGCGCATGAAACGGTCAAAAGACGCGCGTTGTTCAGTGGTGGCGGCGGGAGAGATGTCCGCGGTGTCAAGAAGAAGACGCAAGAGAGATGTTTTGCCAGTACCTTGGGCACCGGCAACCTAGTGGACATCCGTGAGACAAGACCTGTCGCGACAAGGCGCGTTTCACGACTCACCATGAGGTTGAACTTGGGTGGAACGCGGGCGCGACGCTGACCGACACGCGCCGTCGGACCCGAGGAAGCGTGAAACGCCGAAGGAGGATGGGACATGTAGATCGAAGAAATAGAGCGGTCCCCGACATCATGAGAGCGTCCTAGATATTGACGAAACGGTTTGTGAAATGGCGTGGTGCCGCGTTCATCGGTCTGAAAGGATATGGGGACGGGAGCTGCACCTTGAGGTTGGGGTTCCGGGGGAGGCGTGTGGCGAATAGCGGCGATATCAACAAGGTCTTCAGGCCACTGAACATCCTGTGAGGTGATATCTGGGAGCGAGGTCCTGCGAGTGGGGATTTCGACCGGCTCCTTGACGGTCTTCTTTCGAAAGCCACGGAACATGGAAGAGAGTGAGAAAGAGAGAGAATATGTTTTATAATAAATAACAAAGAAGGACGTGCGCGGGGGAGAAGAAGGAGCGAAGAGTAAGAAAGGAACGGCAAATCCCAGATTCAGTTATGACAACATTACATAACGACGCTTTATCCCCCTCTACAGTACAGTACTACAGCTATCTGCCTCTCACACTCTTCACACACAACAAGGCTCACATAGAAACCGGAAAGAAGAAACGAATCAAAGCGCAGCAAAGAAGAACTATCTTCTAAACACGCCCTCCCAACCGAAGAACGCCCTCAAGGAATGCCAAGAACAGGTACTGGTGAAGCCGTCGATCCGCCTTCCACTCGAATCCGCTTTGATGGTGGTTGACTTTCCATACGTTCCCTCTCCCGCTCCATCCGGTCGTCGTTGTATCCAGTCGACGCGGACGATGGCCCTGCCGAGACTGGCCCGCTCGAAATAGCGGAAGCAGGTTCGGACGCTGCCGTACTTCCCTTCCGCCGCGGCCCGCCCGGCGCGTTAGGGTCGTTGACGTAATTACAAGGCAGCGATCGTCGCGCGCAACTGGAGCACGTTGGATGGCCACCATCGCACTTAGTCTTTCGCGCTAAAACCTTGTTGATAAGTCGTGGCTGGTTTGGTTTGCCATTGATTACGTACCTCTACAGTGATTGCACGCAACCACTTTTGGTCCATAGTTTGACGACGATCGGTTGCCTTTTCCAGAAACCGCGGGCGTGCGCTTCCGTTGCGTTGCCACTTCGGGTGGCTGCAGGCCCGAAGAAAGCGCCGGCGGTGGCGGCTCTTCCGGAGCTCTGATCGACGGCAAAAGCGGTGGCGCGCTGGCATTGAGACCAGACGGAGGTGATAGCGCCATCGGTGGCAACTGTCCAGGGCGATCAGTATCCATGAACGGTGCTGCGCGCCTCTCCGATGACGTAGTTAGCAAATGCTCGGACTTGTGTTGCGGGAATTGTTGATGTTTCATAGGGGGAATATCCTCGTGCTTCACAAATGCCGGCTGTTGTTGAATGACGTCTAGGGGTGGAAGCTCACGGTCTGTCCCGACGCGAACCAGAGGTTTAGGCACAGCCTCCGGAGATGCCGAGGGTTCTAGCTCTACCGAACGTTCATCGCCACTTGCACCCTCGCTATCGCTATTGTTCAAATTTCGTCGCTGGCGCATGCCACCGCGTCGCTTCTGCTGGCACCATGTAATCGCATGAATTTGACCTCTTGAGGCATTGATGGCAGGCGGGTCGTCCGCCATCACATTTTAGTTTGCGCGCTGCAAACACAAGCCCATTCAGGCCAAGACAACCGGCAACATAATCCGAGACCACCTACAGCGACAAAAATTGCACGCGACAGTGATCTTTTTAGCGCGCTGCCGGTTCGCTTCTACATGAACATAGCTCAATCAGTGCGGATTGGGCCAGGCCATCCATAAAGATCACTGACTTGTAGATGATCTGCTATTTTCTTGACCTGAGTCAGACAAAGCCGAGTTCATCGAGGGCCCGTGGGTATCTACAACAGGTACTTGACGCGATCCGGTGATCGTAGAATGTCGAGACATATTAGAGTGCAAGGGAGGTGCATCTATAGTAAGGATTGGCCGACTGGAGAGAGGTGGCAGTTGCCCGTTGGCTGGAATTGACCGGGTTTCACATGGGTGGTGCTGCATCATGTACTCCATCCTGAACTTATCATACAGGTATTCGCGTGTGTACTTCTGCAAAGTCTAAAAGACAGATCTTATAGGTCTACAAAGATCCGGGAAAAAACTACTCTCACCTGCATATGATGGAAAACCGCTTGACGGAGGGGAAGGAAATCAGAATGGTTGGGGTCAAGAACGTCAATGGAACCCCAGCGATAACTACGAATAAACTTTCCGCGGACAAGCTTGGTCGAAGGAACGTTAGGAGACGAGGGACGACCAGAGGGACTGTATTGTAGCACGAGCTCATGGCGCGGTAGTGCTGGACGGTTGACACCGTCACTGTGCGAATAGCAATCCGGAGCAACCAATGCATATGGGAGTCGGGGAAAGGATGGGGAAACGGGTGAGGTGGGTGAGGAACTGCTAGGGGAAGATGAAGATCCATTGGATAGGCCATTGAACCCTTTGTTGCTGTCGCCGTTGGATGGCGGATGTGTATCAAGGTCAAATATTCCGAATCCGATACCGGCTTCGGCCAGATCCCGTCTTATAGCCAATTTAATCACAGCAAGTCTGTCATTTGTAAGGGTGTCGGCTCGGGCGACGACGGGCAAAACATTGACTCGGGAAGAAAGTGTGCGAATAACGTTGATCTCCGCCTGAGGGAGGACTGGTCGACGAAGGAGCGGATTAGTGGTGACCGGGGGTTCGAGAATAACGGGCTCGGCATCGGGTTGGGATACACTCCCGGTGCGCGTGCGCGGAAGCAAGGGAGCTGGTGGACGGATGGCGGAAGGAGGAATGATGGTATCAGGATCCAAGAAATAAACGCATCTGTTGATGACCGTGAGTGCATGGGAAAGGGACATAACAGAGGCGCCGGCAATAATGAATTGGCAACATACAGGTGGACATGGTGATCGCCTGTCCGAGCCTTGTACTCCTGCATTGATGAGTGAATAAGGGGACCGCGTTGTGATGACAAATAAGTGCGACGCACATCTTCCAAGCTTTCTGAGAACTTTGTCTCAACGTACCGAAGGATGTCACTAACGAGACGCTCGGAGGTTACCTCGTCCCGGACATCAAGGGACGGTGTATCCGTGAGGGTGAGGGTGATAGACTGGTGCTGAGAATTGTCTAAGGGGTCTAGTTCAATGTCGAACGAGACGGTGCGCATGTGAGAGGTATGGCCAGCACATCCTTGGACAAACTTGGCGACGGACGCAAGCTGGTCCTGAGAGGTGGTCGGGGCAATATCACTGGTGTCAAGGAGGAGGCGGAGAAATGCAGTTTTTCCTGTTGCTTGCCCAGCAACAATGAGGGAGTATCCGCTGGAAGGTCCGTCAACCCGAGTAGCGATAGTGCCGTTCCGTGAAGCGAGGAGAGCCTGAGCGGGTGGTGCCGGATAGGAAGAGAGGTGGTGATCTTGCGAGGGTAGCCTGTCGAGACGGTCCTCATGGTCACGCCGGGCCCGTTGGTCGATTTTGTCCATGGCGGGGGAAGGAAAGGAGCGAACGGGCCCAGCGGAGAGCGGCTGGCTAGCCGTGGCTTGCCCTGGCAAGCTGAGGCGACGCGGTGCGGGGCACTGAGTTCCCCGGCCGGACTTACGTTCCTTTCTCTCCGCGGCGCCGCCCCGGCCTCATATCCCAACTCTGTTCCGAGCCAATTCTACCAATTCATTCGGGGCGCTTATCCCGTCTTCATAAATAAACTCCACTTTCCACCCCCCCCCTTTTTTTATCGACGGAAAAAAACAATGAGGACCCATTCACGTCCATAACATTGCTACGACTATCCCAATCCACGGTCTCCTTCACCCTCACGGCCGCCCATCGCGCGCACCTCATTAACCGCACCTTCTCACCGTGGTCAACCAAAGAAACACTGTCCCGTTGCGGCGGATCAGAAGCGTCTTCTCCTTCCGCTGATGGTCTAGAACCCTTCTCCTTATCCTCGTGCGTAGCTTTCCGCGGCTTCCGATAACGCCTGGCTTCTCAATCCCGCTGTATTCACTCGGCCGTCGTCTGTTTGGGACCTCCTTACCATACCGAGGTGTCCTAACGGAGGTGGACTCGACTCACCCCGAGAACCCCTCACAACTCCGAGAAACGAGACAATTTGCCTGTGCCAACGGGACCGTAACAATATGGGATTGTACATGTATATACTATATTATCAAAGAACAAAGTCACTTTAATTTTCAATACAAGTGGGTTGAGCGGTTATTTGGTTTCCTAGTTGAGGCTCGGAGGTCTATTAGTGCGCTCCCCTTTGTCAAGTCAACGAAGTGATGACGAAGCATGTCGAAACAGCGTGTCATAGTCTATGCCAATTCGAGTTGGCAGAAGGTTGTTGTTGAGTCCAGTAAAAACAGCGATACGGTAGAGAGCGGAGGGTTTCCACTCGAGTCACCGTCGTCGGCCTAGGGCTTATACCATCCGCCCTTATCTCGTATTGCCAGCGGGATCGATTTGTTAGGCGCCTACTAGGTTGGGCCAGACCCGAGCCGGAACTGGGCTGAATGGCTTGTCTTGAACCTGCCCGGTCCCACCCCAGTCCGGTGTGTGCCTGATTCAGCCCATCCACTATAATTGAGGCTTGAGGTGCAGTATGGGTCGCGGCCTCCACATGCAGGTACGAAGTTCGGAGGGGACAAACTTGGGACAAACAGAGCACATAGTTGCTGTCATAATCCCATTAGTTGTATACTGATCGGAAAGAGGTTGCCTGTTCTTCAGTATACAAAGACTTCTCGCGGTGGGGTTGCTCAGGCGATTGTATCGAAGTGCCTAGTTGGGTGAAAACTATCGGATGTTGACCTTTACCTAAGACGTAATAAAGTAATATAAGGAGGTTGTAAGCAGCATAAGTGAATATACTAAGTTAATTGAATATTTTCCTAAAGTGATTCTCTAACCTCTCCAAGTCCGTACATTATTGCGCCAACGTTGCTTCTCGCCTGTGGACTCTCCATGCCTATGTTCGGGTTTCTTCGCAGCACCAACTCTTGCTCTTCCCACTCAATGTTAGCGTCTGGCCTCACATTAATAATCCAATAATATATCGAGTCGCGCGATCATGTGATGTCGCCAGTCCAAGGATATGAGGTCAAGAAGATTCGATCGACGTTGTTTGCACGCCGTTCGCGGTCCCGACTCTGCTCGACGTTCGCTTGTGGAAGTTCGAAGTTGTCCACAGCAGGTGGTTGTATTGGAGGAGGAAAAGGCACTCGAAAGGTGAAGTCGCTACTGGGAAATGGTTGCTGGCCTTTTGCGAGCTTCCTGCTGCCTCTCGGGGCCTTTGCCAGGGCCTCGCCGTCGGGGTGCGGGCGCGTAAATGCATTCTCCCTTTCGCTTGATGCATGCCTTGCATTTTGGCCTATCGCCACTGCAGCCGAGTTTCCTTCCTGAGGGATTTGCGTCAACTGAAGAACGGACCCAATGCTTCCACGAGCAGCCACAATCACACTGCGACTTCACGTGGGCCATCATTCGGGGCCACTTACCTCTGCAAAAATCGCACGCAATTTCCGTCTTCTTTTTGAATCTTCGCAAAGGCCTGTCCTCTTCCAGTAAGTTGCTAGCCTTCCGTTTTCCCTTGGGCGCAACCCTTTTGGGGCTACCTTCGTCTGCTATATCCCCCTGGCCAGCTTCAGAGGAGGAACCATCAACTGTTGTGGGTGGCCCTGGCACATCTAGCAAGACCGAATCAAGCAGTGGGCTCACGAAATCGTCTGGACTTGAAAGCCCTGGGAGGCCATGAAACGTGGCAGGCTGTAAATATGGCTGTTCGTGTGGCTGGTCGGTTGCGACACCAGGATTCAGATTTGGATGGTCGTATGGTCGCGCGCTAAGTCCTTCAGGCTCTGCGACATAGGGTATAAAACTGATGCGACTAGACGACGGCTCTGCTAGCACTCTCTGTGGACGTGCAAATTGTGGGCTGATCGAGTACCCTGTTCAAATATGATCAATTCGCAAACACGACAATTTTTCAGATAAGCGTACGGCTTGGAAGAGGATACCCTTCATACTGCTCGAGGGGAACCGGCCGCCAGTCCGAAGAGTGTGCCCTGCGTGGTGGGGAGTAGCCTCCCCCCCAGCTGGAATCATCAGCGCGCGTATAACTCTCGGCATGGCCAATGCGATGCGGGGGTGGAAAACTTTCGTCCCAAAATGGGAGTTTCACTCTGACGGACATCGATCTGCCATTCGTTCGTTGTCTCCGTTTCAGAAGGCGGCATCATGGGCTCTCCGGAAGTATTAAGCGGGGGTGGATACGTGTAAATTGCAGGGTCAGTCGTAGACCGCTGCCCACCGGACCAGAGGGCTAGCGTATGGGCTGCAGCGGCTGGTACTCTACGCGATGATGACTGGGGTGCAGACCTGAGGTGTCTGTGCAACGTAGGGGGGAGGAAGCTTATGCTAGGGCTCCGAGATCGATCGTGCTCCTCCATAGGTGGTGGACTCTGGGGGAGACTTGTCTTAGCCAACGGATCTGAAGGGGAAACTGGGGGCATTGGACTGGGCTTTCGACGAAGCAATCAGTCTGAAGGCGTGGAGGGGATTCGTCGACCCATTCGCGATAGCACGAAAATGCGGGCGAACGGCGAGCAGAGGTACAACAGGGGTCAGATGCTCGAAATTGCCCATAAGGTTTGCTTCCGCAACATCTTTTTTGCTCCTGCACGGACCATAAATCTGAGGGGCTACCGCAGCATAACCACCGTGATTATTCCCTCTGGATTTAATTATAAGTTTGATTGAGGGAGACGCAGACCTCTGGGATTGTGCATTTTACAATATCTACGCAGTCAGCCAGGTTTGTCGCATAGTTCACTCGACTCCGCGCCTCAGCGCGGGGTATCGCCGATACATCCCCTGTAATTTCTCTTTCCAATGTATTTTCCTCACTGGGTGAACTACTCGTGAATAGGTAATCCCATATTTGAATCAACAGCGATTGTAGATCTTAACATCCAAATCCGGTATGTTGGGTCCGACGACATGGTCACTTCGACAACTCAAAAAAATGCTTCTAATAGGTTTTTGGCTTTCCCGCATACTGACAACCCGCCAGTCTGTGCGGACTTGACAAAAAAAGTGGTACAGGAGTCGCTTCATGAGTATCCTTTCGGAGGTAAATTACCGCGCGGTCCCCTGTCACCCCCGCGGTGTATTCCATATCGTATTCAATACATCAGAAACTCTGCGGCTTGCAGGCTAGAACAAGGGGTGACTTTAGGTCGCGATTGGAGTTTATCGTATCGGTCTTCTCTTTCTCCGCCACAGGGACTTAGAGTTACACTGTACAGTAGTTATTTTGGTAGTTATAATCAATTTCCATTTCGGTTTATCCCTTGCTGACTAAGACCCTATTGTCGCGGCAAATCAACTTCACGATGTTTTGTCAGACCAGGACTCGGACATGTCGAACTTGTTGGCCCGCAATTCACGAAAATATGCTGTTCAGACACCATTCAGGACAGTTCTCGTCGTGTTCCCAGAAGCGGGAAGAAGAACCTATCTTGAACAGATATTCCAGGACAGTAACTCAACCAAAAGCCCAAGGTGCCAGTCAGGCAAGTACGAAACTCGACGACCAACTCACTATCACTTACCCTTCGTTTGCGGTTCAGGCGATGCTTTATGCCACTGATGGCATTCGCTCCGACGATGATTTCAACAAAGCCATGGTTGGCAGTAGCAAGCGTTTGGTGCGTAGCTTTCCTTCAGTTGGCTGTCGCTCTGGCTAATCTGACCGTCCCGCAGGTATGAGGGCAACCCGTAAGGTTCTCTCTTTTGCCTGTCCTCTCTACAACTGAGATTTTTCTTTGAGTTGTAATCGTCATTTATTAGGACTAGGACAGCGCGCCAAGGCTTCGTTGACCAACGCTGGCATCGTCGGCTACCAGTTTGGTACAGTTGGTGTTAGCGATGGCATCAGTATGGGAACTCGGGGGATGTCATATTCTCTCCAATCTAGGGATCTTATTGCCGACCAAGTTGAGACGGCTGCCGGTGGCCATTGGCTTGATGGTATGGTAGTTATTCCGGGATGCGACAAGAATATGCCCGGTGTACTTATGGCCCGTACGTGTCTATCTAAATATTCTCTCCCATCTAGTATTCTAACCCTCTTTTTTAAGTTGGCAGGTTAAACCGTCCCGGCCTCATGGTATATGGTGGTACCATCCGTCCTGGTTCGTGTGAGGGTGCTCCACAACTAGACATTGTTTCTGCTTTCCAGTCATACGGGAAATATTTACAAGACGGCCAAACTTCAGGAGCGGAGAGAGAACGGTACGACACAGTGCGGCATGCATGCCCAGGTCCTGGCGCGTGTGGCGGGGTATGTTGTATCTACTTCTACGATTTCCACAAGCTCACGCAAAGGAAAGATGTATACTGCGAATACAATGGCCAGCGCCGCAGAGGCTCTTGGGATGACACTACCGGGTTCGTCTTCATTCCCCGCTGAAAGCCCAGAAAAGTTAGCCGAGTGCGACTCGGTTGGAGCGACCTTGTACAATCTCTTGGAGAAGAACATTTGTCCCAAAGATATCATGACCCGTTCTGCCTTTGAAAATGCCATGGTATGGATACTTTCCCCCCCCCCAAGCACGCAGTTCGGCGCTTCATGACCGGCACCGTTTTCCTCTGCTAGGTTCTTGTCATGATTCTTGGCGGCTCCACCAACGCAGTCTTACATCTCATCGCCATCGCCCATTCCGTAGGCATAAAACTAGAGTTGTCCGACTTCCAGAACGTGTCGGATAGAGTGCCGTTCATCGCGGATCTCAAGCCTAGCGGCAAGTATGTGATGGAGGATGTGTACAAAATTGGCGGCATCCCCAGTCAGTAACTGCAGTCTCATTGAGTCTTTATTGGGCCCTCATATGATGCAGAGGTTCTTGCGTACCTGCTAAAGAACAATCTTATTGATGGCAACAACATGACTATTACGGGCCGAACTTTGGGGGAGAACCTCGAGCGCTGGACCCACGAACACGGGGAGCTGTCGAGTGATCAAGACGTCATCCGCCCTTTGGAAAAACCCATAAAAGACAGTGGTCACATTCGGTTCGTGTCCACTGCTCCACCTCTTTTCTCTTTATTCTGATGTGAATGGGCAGAGTGCTCAAGGGTAATCTAGCGCCAGGAGGTGCAATTGCAAAAATTACTGGCAAGGAGGGCCTAGGGTTCACCGGAAAAGCCCGTACATTCGACTCTGAAGATGATTTTGTACGTGCAGTCGAGAGCGGGACGATTGAAAAGGGTGAAAAGACCGTCGTGGTCCTACGTTATCTTGGACCTAAAGGCGGCCCCGGTGCGTTACGTTAAGTCGTTGCTATTGACTAGACTTAAACGGGGAATCAGGCATGCCCGAAATGCTTAAACCTACAAGTTTGATAATGGGTGCTGGGCTGGGTCAGGATGTGGCATGCGTGACTGATGGAAGATTCAGTGGAGGGTGAGTACTCTCATGACTATCTTTGACCTCCAGTGCCCCTGATGGTATTTCGCTGATTCGCCTGCTGCAAAGCTCCCATGGGTTCGTAATTGGCCACGTCGTCCCAGAGGCTCAAGTCGGTGGCCCCATTGCGCTCGTCCACGACGGAGATGTCATCTCTGTAGACGCCGTTGAAAACACAATCGACTTGCAAGTATCAGCTGAAGAGCTCGAACTTCGCAGGCAGCGATGGACCGCCCCACCACTTAAGGCCCAGCAAGGGACTTTATACAAGTATATTAAAGTTGTAGAAGACGCTAGCCACGGGTGCATCACGGATGCCTGAGGTCTGGGTGGTACCTTCATCTCTAATAAATGCCTTGGAAATTACCCTTCCTGGACACAAAAGCGTCGAGGAAAAAAAATTAGGGCTCCTAAAACTTGGCCCTCTGGAGGACTATTGCGGATAGTGAGGAGCTTATGTCCGTGATAATACGTTATTTTCTATAAGGTACATTCATAGTTTTATCACTGACCTCCCAGGTGTGTTAGCGGGTGGAATACCACGGAGACAGTAATGATATACAGGCTTAGTGCGAAGCCTTTATTCGCCTCTTCTTTTCTGCCTTGGGCATCTTCGATTTTCGCCTCTCACGTTGTTCGGTTTTTGTTGCTTTCTTGCGCTCCTGGGCCGGAATCAAACAACGGCACATATGGAAAAAGAGGACATACCTTCTTTAGTTCTCTGTCCTCGTGTCGATGACCGCGAGGGTGTTTGTCCTCAAAAGGCTTACTATTCGCTTTGCTGTCAGTACTGCTCCTGCTGTCTTGAGAGTCGTCGTCCGACAAGGACACCTGTGGCTCCCCACTGACATCGGCTCGTACGCCTGTCTGCTCCTGCCGGATCTCTTGTCGTTGGCTGCACTAACTCAATCGTGTTGGCGTAAATTGGCCTCTCTAGATCGTCAAGGGAAAGTGCTGCTATGTCACGTTCCGGATCGAACAGTTCGCCGAGTGTACGAGGAATAAACGACTTCTCGAACACGGAATCTTCGTGCGCAGACTGTCCGACAGCTGCTTCGGTGGAATTGTCTCTTGACGGGTCCTCTGGGGTAGAAAGCAGCTTCTTGAACACATCCTCGTCACTGGTCCCGTTTGTAGGGTCTAGATTTTCTTTCACGATAAATTCGAATGATCGCCGTAAACCAAGACAGTTAACTCCCATTTTCGAGAAAAAGTCCTCGACATTCTTGATGTCATTGCGCAAGAAATCAAACGCGGATGGGTGGTCGTGCTCCACACTTTGAGAAACATCAATGATGTACAAGTGGTTGTCGTGATAGAGGATGTTATACTCCGAAAGATCAGCATGCACGAGCTTGCACTGGTGGAAGAGTTTGCGAATGTTGAATATGAGTTCGGTATACAGGGAAGTATAGATCGATTGGTCTTCGATCTCTGCATCCTTCAACCGGGGTGCAGCCCTGGAAGTAGATGAAGTTAGGGATATTACGAGAATATATCGAATCTACTCACCAGCCCTCTCTATCCCCGAGGAAGCTCATGACCAGGACATTCTCCCGTACTTCAAGAGGCTCGGGACAAGGTATTCCTGCCGCGCACAGTCGTCTGAGATTGCGCAACTCTTTCTCCGCCCATAGCCGAACCATCTTCCGAGGATTTTTACGGTTGTAACCCCGGCGAAAACGATACTCGCCGCTCACATATCGGTCCCGATCCTTGAAAACCAGTATCGAAGTCTTGTAAATTTTGAGCGCTAGATGCGTAGACTCTGGCGTGAGGGCGTGATAGACATTGGCCTGATGAAGACCATGGCTCAGATCCAATGCTGAATGTCAGATCGGAGATCACCTACTTCTTTTCCTGCGCTCACACACCCATTGACCTCTTGGATCAGACCACGGCCGATCATCTTGAAAAGGATGATACGTGTGCGGGGGTCAAGCACCTGCTCGTTGGTCGCACGGTCGGACTTGTCCTTCATGTTCGCGTAGGAACTGGGTCCTTTCCTATTGACACCTACACCCATCATGTATGGGACATCAATCTTGGCTAGACGCGAGGAGTATTTCGCCAGGGTGAGCAATTGATCTGATGCTGGCAACCTCGGAGATGTCGCCACCTTAGGACGATTGACAGTTGGATAAGAGGCAATCGATGTAGATTGTCTAATTGAAGAGGGAATACCGTCGGCATTCCCTGAATGCACGGCAAGGTGTTGTCGCAAACGATTGTATTGTTTGGTAAAGTCTTGCAGACGTCATGATTAGCAAGAGGATGGAGATCGGAGAGCGTGTTTTTCTTACCCTTTTCTACAATTTCCCAGTCTTCGTCTTCGACTCTATCAAAACCATCGTCATGGTCCAACTCTTCGGAGTACAGTTCAAGGCCATTATCACTTTCTTCTAAGCTGGATTCTGACTGATCCACTGGGTTGTCGATGTAATTGTACCCTCGTCGGGGACTGTTAGACGCGTCGTCAATCCGACCGTCACCGATGGCAGTGAGCACTGACACTCTGTGAGGGATAGAGGGTTGTAGTGCCATGTGTGGACGCAACCACAATTCTGATCCGGGACGCCCGGGCCACTCATTTGACTCTGATAGACGCGCTCCTGTGGCACATCCCACCTCATGCCAGACGTTAGGAAAAGGACACCCTTTTCGTTTGCGGGCGACTCGGACGACCCCCTCAGAGATACGACTGTGTTGGACGACCAAGGTTATGCCATTTTCACCTGATGCCCAACGTTGATCTGACCCCACCTTACAGAGCAAGAACAGGTTGTACAGACACTGAAAACGGAGAATGATGCGTCCGATAGGCAAATCTGGTTATTATTGCGGGTGGTCATGGGCTTTTTTACTTTCTTGTCTGTCCCCGTTTTGGCTTGTCGTCCCCGCTGTCCGTTGAACCCGCAGAGTTAGGCATGCCCTATATCTCTTCCGAAGAGAAAACCCTCTCAACCCATTTCTTTCATACGCCGAGCCTCCGCGAATACCCTTCGACGTTCTATTAGCGTTGCTTCATACTGCGATTGTGCTTAGCCTGGTGGTGTTCCCCCGCTTGGACGGCCACATCCAAGGCACTCGTACACATTACCTACGACTCTACGCGGCTGCTGCAATAGCTCCCATTTATTGCGCACTCACCGGCCAGGGCCTGACCAATTTCGTGTGGTGGTGTTTCGCACTTACCGCCGTAGTGCTCCATCATTCCTTCCACACACTTATTCGCCAGGGCGAGGCAAGTATATCGCAACTGGAGGGACTAAAATATGACGCGAGGGGAGCATAACCATAACCACTACATCATTTGGATGACTAGTCACGATATGTAATGTTGCACAGGCCACCCTTACCCTATATATGATTCACCCAACTGACGAGGCTTACCTGTCTATTGATCAGAAAATCTCACTTGCCAGTAGACGGGACCTTGTACCTTGACACCAAAGTTATACTGCTAAGGCACCCCCAGACACGATCTAGTAGGTAGTCGCGAACGACGTAAAACCCTCGATTCTACGAGGTCCTAGCGGAGCCAGAACCCCACAGAGGGAGCAACCACCAGGTCTAGGAACGAATGCACAGACCCACGAGTTTGCGGTCACTTCCTCCGGTGCCACGCGCCCTCGCGTTCGGTTCTCTCCCCTTGCGGCTTTATTCCTTACTCTCCGTAGACGACGCGACCTCGCGTCCGGTCGCGCGCCTCATCTGCTCATTTGGCGTTACTTCATGTTTCGCCAGACGACGGTGTAGAAAACACCCCAGAGACTCTTGGCGGGGTTGATGCTCTGCTGCTCAAGCATCAGAGACTGCGTGGGGAGCCCTCCGAGACGGCTTCTCTGTATTATGTGACGAGTCAGTTCCATTGGCCAATCCATTCGTGTTATTTCCTTTGATAGACCTGGTAGATGTTCTAATGGCCGTTTGCACACGGGGAAGAACAGTGTTGTGCCGGGTCTAGAAGTGCCTGCTTTCCGTCTGGATTTGCAACGCCGCCACGTCTAACCTTTAGTGTGCCGTAACTATATCGTATACACCTACAAACTCGTGTGAGCAGTGCTCAGTGTGCACACGCTGTAAGTTGGTGAGTGGCATGTTCTGAGGTACCAGCTAAGGCACTTTCCGTTCAGTGAACGTATACATCGGACTTCGGGGCGAAAGACAAGCACCACTTGAGTGAGCGCACTTCTGCCCCGTGTAGACTCGATGGGAATAAGCGCCCATTACCGAAGGCGGTAGGATGCGGCCCACGGCATGGACACGAAAGGGTATCGTTATCAACCAGGGACATGGGTATTGGTGTGATGCATCGCGAACATATCCTCGAGAGTGGAACCTGTGATCATTACATCAAAGGAGCATAAAGACTACACGCCGCGTGAGTGAGGAGGTATCGTTATTACTCCTCCTCCTCTTCTTCTTCGTCTTCTTCGTCTTCTTCCTCCTGCTCTCGTTCGGCCTCAACAACGGCAGTAGCAATTCGGTCGAGGTCTCGCTGTCCGTCTTGTGAGATGCGGCGTCCGCCATTTGCTCCCTGTTCGAGCACGCCGATCTTCTCTAATGACTGGCAAATTTTACGTTGGACAGAAGCGGAAGCGTCTCCATGGCGCGAGGGTCTATTCCCGCGACGGTTGCGACCCCCATGGAGTTTTGCAAGGGCGCCGATCCCAACATCTTTGCGGAGGTAGATGTGCCGTGCAACAGCGGCTGTGACCGAGTAAGTATTGTTGAAACCGACGAATCCCTCATGCACGAACATACCTGCACGGACGTAATACCAGTCTGGGTCATAAGGTGCGAGTTCCTTATATGCACCGGTTTTGACGATATCGGCCCAAGTAGGGACCTCAAGCTTGCCCGATCGTTTGAGATGGGACTGCGTATGCAGTAATAAAGGCTTCTGCACTGCATAAATTCCGCACCGTTGGAATTGATTCGAATTTGTCGAGGGAACAGGACATACCTGATGTCGCGTACGCCGGGCATTTTGTGTGAAGGTGTGTTGTTGAGGCTGGGGATGAACGGTGATGATTAGAGTTCGTCGACAATTCGAATACCGACAGCCACAATTGGGCAGTTCAATGAATTACATAATGTAAGTCCACTTCCGGGCCGCGACTCTCCGAAGCTGGGGGACCTGCTGCCTCACCTGCCAGTGTCGCCTCCGGCTGAGGCCATATGGAGTGTCTCCCGACAGAATTACTAGTCGATATATTCACTTGGTGTGCTCATTCGTCTGCTCTCACTGTGGTCGCCCTTGGAGAAGTCTGTCGCCATTGGAAAGCCATCACTGATCACTCCCCGCGGCTCTTCCAGTTTATTGTCCTGGACGATCACTCTCTACCCTCCCATCTCGCCAACCGTGTCGCCAACTTATATCTTGCGCGCAGCTCGGGTCTCCCTTTCGATGTGGATATCAACATTTTATCAAGGGATAACCTCCTCCCCCTCCTCTCACCTTTCCTGAACCATTTAGGTAGATGGCGCTCGTGTACGATCGGAGGTGCAAAAGAGGAGGCGGTCTGTTTCGGAGATTTTTGGGACAGAGGAAATGGTGAACCAAAGTTGGAAGAGCTCGACATTGTCATCATCGATCCAGTGGAGATGGACGAAATAATGGCCCAGCACATCCAGGTTCTAGGATCCGACGCGGGGGACTAGTGCGCCTCCTGGCACATTCAAGCCCTACACGATCTCATTAAATTCAAACCTTCTGTTCATGGCCGTCATGTTGTCCAAACTTCCCTCCCCGCTCACATTAAGCCCACTCCGCTTCGTCACACTCTCAGTCTCCGAGAGTCCATTAACGAACGTACGCCCGGATGACCTTCTCCAATTTCTCACCGCCTGCCCCGAGCTTGAGTACTTCTCCTTCACAGGGTCCATGTCAGAGCCCGTGATCACCTCCGAAGACATTCAGCGCCCACCGCCTATCGTCTCGCTCTCACGTCTGCGCTCTCTCGTCCTGCATAGCACACTCGCCACGCGCATTGTACTTTCACATCTTCACACTCCTGCCTTACAGGAGCTTTACCTCGAGCATCTCAACGTTGACTTCGAATTTCCCGTCCTCAACCCTTATCTTCTTCCCCCCTCGCGTTCACCCACCGTCTCCTCTCCTGCACCTGGCATCTCCCCCGAGAGCCCAGAGATTGGCTCGGACACAGAGATAAATGGAACCATCCCTTCCCCTACGCCAACGGAAATATCTCTTCCGTCTCCCAGCCAACTGGCCTTTGGCTTCGAGTGTGCCCTCGAAGATGGCGATTCAGATGATGGATTCTCTGATTTCTCCCAATCACCGGGCAGCGACCACGCGACGGGTATGGGAGTCCGGAGCCTTTTGACCCGCAGTTCTCCACCATTACGTGTTCTAGAGATGGACTATGCGGACATGCGGACGAAGGACTTTTTGTGGCTATTCTCTCGTGCCGAGTCGTTGACCGAATTCCGGATCGTCGCGAGCGACATGGCCGATCGGGTTGTGCGTATGCTTGCGCCGGATGAGGACGGAACGGTGCTGTTACCAAGGCTCCGGAGTTTGGAGTTAATCAATTGCCAACGACTGAGCGGAAGAGCTATAGTGGAAGCCGTTCGTGAGAGAGCGCGCACGACGGACGACTCCACTATTGAAGCGCGGGCTATTGATGTATTGGAGGATGTGGCGGTCGTGGGCTGCGCGAACTTTACTACTGACGACGGTTTGGAGCTGGCGGAGGTTCTTGGAGAGCGACTCCGGTTTCACTGAATTGGTATTCTGTTTTAGGTTGGTGAGAAGGCAGATGGCCCTTATTTGTTGCAGACTGCATACCGCATTCGGGGGTTCATACGTTCATGCATGTTCATGGTCTTCATTACACAGTTTTATATTGAATACACCGGGTATTCACAGTACACGTACCGTCCACGTTCTCGTCGAATCCAAGGCCCTAATTCCCCTATTGTCTGATCCGATACCAATTTATGATGAATTATACACCCCAGGAATGGGACACTGGTAGCAATCACACGGAGATTGGGTTCGCTTAACCATCTTCTCGATATCAGAGAATCGTTCGTCGCACGCCAGACATGGCAACCGTCACAACTATTGAGCAGACGGAACAGATTAATTCGAAGACACTTGGATGCACCGTATCTTGCTGGCGGGCAGACAATGATTCTCAGGCTGGAACTTCGCAAGCGTGCGGCCCACAGAGGCTCCGAGATACATCGCACCTACACTATCGATAGAGCGAACTAAGGGGTAGAGCGTGTGTTCCATGATCATGTCGGTCTTGAATCAGGTCGTACTGCTGCCTGCGCGACACGCCATGCCCTGCCCCCCTGTTCGTATATACGGCATACTGCGCCATACATGTAGGTGCAGTGCTGGAGGTCACCCAACTTTTTTTATGTAGGGCGTAGGGGAGGTCTAACAGTGTAGATGGTGCATGGCCTCAGATTACGTCTAGGTCGTGGTCATGAACAACCAATGAGTTTTCTTGACCTCAGCTTCTACGACTGGATCACGTTGCTCTGAAAGGTCACGAGAATTTATCAGCTTCTCCAAGGGATGAAAGAGTTGGAAAGACTACTACTGTGCAGGAAGACAAGTCGTCATAAGCTGCGATACGTAGCCAGCATAACGAGTTTCCCGCAACCTCTCTCGGAAACTGCAGGGGTTGGATAAAAGAAGGAAATAAGCAGGGCCATCACAAGTAGTCTTCCTATCCCTATGCCCGTGGAAGCCGCCAGTGCTCGATGTGGCAAGACCGTCTACTTCAGTGTCTCCACTGAGTATCAATCACTAGTCAGGCACGGCCTCTTGAGCGGGTTTCGCAGATCGGGAACACCTGAATGTGGGCCCGCTCTTGCGGACGGGGGTACTGTAAGTACCTGAACGGAATCGCCGCTATGTGACCGTCGCCGAGCACTGGCGACACCATGTCTTAACTTAGTGTTCGGTTTTCTTCTTCTTCCGGCTGACACCTTCCTCTCTCTCTGCCTCGCGCTTGCTTTTTATCCCCGCTACCCGCATATGCTCCTTCCTTTCCTCTCGCTCCTTCTCTCTCTTTCTCCGTTCGTCCTTTTCGAGTCGCTTTTTCCGAATTTCCGAGCGCTCTTGCTTCTTTTCCCGTCGTCGCGCAATTGCTTCTTTTCGCAGTGCATGCATCTGTTGCATCACCGCCAATGCCTTCTTCTCTTCGGGCTCGAGTAAAACGGCACGCTTTTGGAGGTATGTCTCCTTCTTCTGGGGCTTCATGAGCTTCGGTTTAGATGCATAAGGAAGCGATGCTTGCAGCTTGCGAGGAACTTTCAATGGGTTGAAGCGCCGCTCAGGGCGTTCGATAGGTTTGTATGCCGAATCGGGTTGGTGAGGTGCAGACAGGCCCTGCTCGCGTCGGACCTGACCAGTGAGGCGCATACCACTCCAGCTGGACTGAGTGGAAAGCAGAAGAGATGAGACAGGATTGTAGAACTTGCGAGGCTGAATGGAATACCAGGCGCGGAGGAAAATGGTGTCTGAAGAAATCGTCATATGGAAGACAGCTCCAAGGAGTGATGATACGCACCACCCATCAACACCTTATCCTCGAACGTAGCTCTGAACGCGCCATCAGGCTTTGGCAGCGCCTTTTTTACTTGGCCGCGTATGCCCGAAACTGTCCTGAGGTTCGCGCCTTCGAACTTGGCCACTTCCAGGGCACTCGAGAACATGTCCTTCACGAACGCCGTGTTTTTGAAAATCTTGTACGGCACCCCAGTCAACTTGAGCTTTTTGACGATCTTCACTGACTGGTCGATATCTAGGACCACTCCAGTTGCCGCCACGCGGAAAGCTGTAGTGCCGTCTCCCAAGGAATTGAACGCGCAGAATCCTGTGTTAGGGGCAGACACCGGTCCATAGAAGGTTGCGTAGCAGTGCATATGCTCTGGCGTGTATTTGAGCATCCGCATCCGAATCGAATGATCGTCGAGGGAGTATATTGGTACGGTTTGGAAGCGCCGCCATCCCAGACTCAGAATGAGAGGGTCGTTGGTCTTCAGCGTGCGTGTGTGCCAGCGATGGCGCTTGATACGCACTTGTACGAAGCCAAACTGTTCTTCTGCGGATAAGAGTCCACCTATTACTAGTGGGCGTGTAGCGTCGAAGTGTTCAGATAGCTCGCAGGGCACAGAATGAAGTTCCAGGCGAACATATGAACCCGGTCGGTAACCTTCTACAAGTGAGCGTGTGGTGGCATCGACATCCTGCAAATTCAGCACGGTTAAGAGCACGTTGCACAGATATTGCTTCTTTCGCTTCTGTGTAAAAATCTTGCTTAGCAGACTCTGGATCGTCGTACTGCTCGTCGAATTTACGCTTGAGGGCTTCCTTTTTGGCAACAAGAGCGGCAGCACCGGACTCGATATCGTCTACTTGTGGGGTCCCATCCTTGTCGTCGGGATTTGTCTCTTCGTCCGCGTCAGTGTCATCGTTTTGGCTACTGGCGCCTTCGACCATGGAGGGATCATGTCCACCCGTTATGAATAGGTGTCGAATGGAATCAAGCACTTCCTCATCCTCCCATTTTCTTAACTGATTTGGAGGGTATGCTTCCTTCGTAGCATCCAGGGCATCGGCGTCCACGTCGGTCACCTTTTTCAGCTTGAAAAGGTCGTCATATTCTTCATTGTTCTCGTCTCCTTCCCCTTCCTCACTTGATTCATCCCGTACAATCCGACGTGGAGACAAAGTACTTGAGTAGATGAGTTTCGTCCAGTCGCTGTCCCTGTGTTTCCACGCCACCTGGAATGATGCGTTTGCTTGGTCCAATAAATTAGATTTCCACTTTGGAACTTCATCATCGATGCTTTCGTCGGTGTCGCTCTGCAGGTCATTGTCGCCTAAGTCGGCGTGCATGTGCACGCCTACGTCCGTCTTCTTCTCCCAGGTCAGAGTCGCTCTCCGCGTATTCGACATCGGCTCCTCCATGTTCGTGGGTCGGTGGTAACTGGTCTGCTGATCGATGTACTGTTCGTTGCGTCGCGCGTCCAGTAAAATGCAGTTCTACTTCGTTGTGACGTAGCTCGTTGTCGCACTCTTCAGAGGTGTCTGTTAGGTCATCACCATCGTTCCCTGTATCACTATCTTGCTCTTCATCATCATCTACATCATGTAGGGAAGGTATGCCCGCCAGCAGAGGGGTGAATGGAGAGTGATTTGGATGAGGAACCAAGAAGGCGAATCTGACTGCGCTGCAACGACGTCCTCGAGAGTCTCGTTGACTTCTTGCAGGTCCATGACCATCTGTTCACCCTCGCCATGAGGGGCTGAACGAATCTCGTCAGCGGAGGAGTAAGGGGAAAGACTGTGGACCCTCACCGTCTGCATTATCGCGAGTAAAACTGCCCGGGACGTTGACCCACACAGCATCTTTATCATACATCACGCCGCCAACGTCGCTCATCGGCGCGTGCACAAGGAGTTTCTTCTTCTCACTGAGCCTCCGACGCTTTTCCGACTCGAGGGTAGGAAATGGACATGGGTCTCCAAGCAGAGTGATAGAATGAATATCCAGATCACCGACACCAGGAATATGCACCTTAGTGCCTTCCCGTAAATTGGTGCCACGAAGGTAGCCGTAAATCGTGACAACACGATCGCACTTTCCCTTGGACGAACGTATTTTTTCGCGCGAAGTGAGGTCTTCAAAACGGTCAGCCAGGAGGTATGGGTGGGCGTTGCGGAAGATAAGAGGGCGGAACTTCATGACGGATATGAATCGCGACAAATTAAGAATTTCAGAGTCGGGGTAGCGCCCGTTGAGGACACCAGAGAGGTAGAAAAGCTTTGCACCCTGGTAAATTTCGGCCCAAAAACGTTTTTTCAGAGCTTTTTTGGTGGCACGTAAGGTAGCAGCTTTCTTAATGAGGTCCAGGTGGGTGAGAACACCGATAACTTTTGGAAAGCCATGTGCTTGGAGTATGTTTAGGAATTCAAACGATTCCTGTGAAAAAGATGTGCTCTCGGTATGGGATGTAGCGGTCGTTATACGTACCATCTCGAAACCGAATGAGCCGTCAATCATGAGAAGAACGAGGTCAGCGACTTTGGCAACGTCGACCATAGAATTAAGGTCATTGTTACACTCAATAAAGGTGAGTCGCCGAAGTTTCCCGCTAACTACCGTCACAGGACCCCTGATGTCGGTGAGCGTCTGCTTGGTGTACCTGCGGACCAGGGACTTGACGAGAGTGCTCTTTCCCACGCCCGGTGGGCCAACGAGAGCAACTATGACCGGTGGAGGGACGTCATCGGGAGTGCGATCGACAAGAGGGACGTGCAGACGACTTTGATCTTTTTCTGCAGCACGTCGACCCTGCCTTTCCGCTCTGCGTCCCGATCTAGGTGCGAATGCCTTGAGTCAAGATGGTGAGATGTTGAGACGACATCGAGGAGTTATCTAGACACCTTTTCGTTAAAACCACTCTTTTCTTTTTTGTTCGCTTTCTTTTCTGCCTTTTTACCGGACTGAGAGGGACGATGGGCCTTGTGTGATCTTTCCTCGGACATTGTGGACGAAGGCGTGAACGCGGACACGTGATCTACGCGTCGGGTTGTTGGTGTTGGCGTTTGCTTGGCCTCGACCCCGACTCTCACCTCACTCCCCGTCGTGCGCCGCTATGGGGAGAGCACCACCAAAATTCGACATTAGCATTGCTGGCGATGAGCAGGAGCAGTCTCGCATCCAACTCGAGAAGAATCTTCTCCATACAGACTTGTCTCTTCACCTCTCCTCAACTCATGACGACTTCTCTGTTGAGAATCCTCGACATCACTCGAGCGTCTCAGCTCCGTTCTCTGCTTTCAACTCTATCGATCCCTCTAGAGACGCCCTCGATATGGATGAGGGTATCAGTCAACTGCATGCCTGGTCTTATCGTACTGGCGAGGACGATGAAGGGGTCCGCCCTTTCGTTGGAGGCGAGACGTTATCAACGGCCGCGCACCACGCCAGCGCGCTCACCCTTAGCGCTGGGCTTGCGGGAAGAGGTGAAAGGCGTGACGTTAGCCTCAGTGGTGCAGAGTACGACCCCGACCGCCCTCTCCAGGACCTCATTGCGGGCATGGGCAGTCAATTCAGTTTACTTGGCGCTGATCAAGCTCCGTCGCGATATGCTGTGCGCCTTCCTCTTACTTTCTCCCGCAACACCTGATGACGATTCTCTCTAGTCGAACACCGTGCCAATTGACCCCCGCATTGTGGATAGCACGACAGAATTCAATAGAGTCTTATCCACGCAGCAGGCTAGGGCCGCCGCTCGCCACGTCCGCTCGCCTCATTCAGAGCAATCGACGTCATCCTCTTCATCAGAGTTAGACACTCCCGACCCAACATTAAAGCCGAAGCTTTCTGATGCCCTCTCTCACCTGATGCTCTCTCCAAAGCGCCCGCGCTCTCCTGCACTGCGACCGCGTTCTGCATCCCATACGTATGCTCCTGCGCAGAGACCGATACCGTCCTCGAGTCGGTTTGAATCACAACAACAACAACCTCAGTCTCATCACTTAAATGCACGGACTTCCTCTCTTCGTACAGTGCAACCCGATGTTGGAGAAGGCGAGCCTACGCCCCGCCCGCGGAAGATCAAGCCGCATATGCAGGTGGCCGAGGCGGATAACGCACTTCGCCCACCTACGCCGTCTACCGCTAACTCACAGTTTCACAAGATTGGCAAGGGGACTGGCGCGTGAAATCGAAGTCGAGCAGAGCAGATGGCACGCTCCCGTGGAGATCGAAGGATTGTCACATGTTGGCCCTAAGGAGAGTGGTTCTACGCAAAACGCACTCGGGACAAAAGCAATACCAAGTGAGCCACTGCCAAGGAAATATGGTACCTTTTAACTAATAAGTGACCCCAGCAAACACCTTCGTTGGCTCTTCAAACGCGAAGCAAAAGCTGGTCCAGCTTCCTGATGTAACCGGTCTAACAGTCGCTGTCGAGAGCCCCGCCAAAGGGCAATCGTACCAGCCCTATGGGGGTATAGGCAAGGGGTCAGAGGACCAAAATAGTCATGGTTTGCCTTGCCTTCCTGTTTCCCTTGTCGCTTTCTGCTCATTACCTTCTAGCACGTCTGCAACAAGCCATGAACCTCTTACAGAAAAAGATTGCCCATCTTGATGCCGAGAACCACACATCGAGAAAGCGCATGAAGGAACTCGAGAACGAGTTGGATGTATGTCGACAAGACGTTGAGCGTCAGCGTACATTAGTCGCGCAGCGGGAAGATCTTTTGGCAAGACAGCAACGAATGGAGGCAGCTGATTCTAGAACGAAAGGAAAGGCGCGAGCTGTAGAAGACGCGAGGGTGGAGCAGAAGCGCTACAAACAATCTGTGGAGGAGAAGAAAGGTTTGTTACTTCTCCTGTCTACCCACCTTGGTACTTAATCTATGGCACAGCCCTGGAGTCGCTTATATCTACTCTGCGATCACACATGGCAAGACTCACATCCGAACTTGCAACTCATAAAGCACTACTCGACGAACTGCGTACTCTCCGAGAAGCAGACAAGAGCACTCTTCGGCAGAAGGTGCGCGAGGTCGACCTGCTCCGGCGAGAGGTAGAAAAAATTGCCGGCGAAGTGGAAGTACTTAAGGGCGTCGTGGAGGAGGGCCTCAGAGAAAGAAGGGAGCGTAGTCTCTCTAATTCCTATGATGGTCCTCAGGACCATGGCCCGGATGCAAGCCAGGAAGGAAACATCAACAACTCCAAAGTAGGAGAGGGACGGGACGAGGATGGGAGTCCCAATTCCCAACAAGATGCCGACGACTATGAAATCGAGGATGTTCAACCTGCTCTTGCGCGTCGCGCTCTGCTGGAGCGCACCATCCGCACTGACCACGCAACTTTTGGATCCACTCCTATGACTGGCAATGTGGGCCGCACGCGACGTTATGTTGACCATGACGAAGTCGAGCGCATTTCCATGGAACTCGAAGAGCGGCGTTCCGAGCGATCACGCTCATCATCCAGGCTAGGGAGCTCACTCAGTAGCAATGGATCGCACCGTGCGCCGAGCGTGGCGTCGTCAATAGGTTCAGCCCGCAGCTCTCGCATCGCCGAATCTCTAGTGGAGAGCGCTGCCACCCCGGACAGTGACCACCAATGGGAACGGGTTTCAAGCCCGCCACCCGCAGTACAAGTTTCTCGTCCCTGCGCCCCGACGCCCGCCCACGCTGCCCGAGAACGACCACCAGCAGGGGAGACGCCATTCCCACAGATACGCGGCGCGCGCCTCGAGCGGATGTTCTTCTCTGCACCTGAGCACAATGCAAAGACATGTACCGTGTGCCACCGACGACGCCATCACGAGGCTGCTCCGAGGCCCCTCTGGTACCCGGCAAGTAAAGGTCGCAAGGTTACCGTTGCGGATCCAGGCGAAGAGGACGAGGGCTTCGAAGAGGGCTCGATCGCTGATGGCGAGAGGGACCACGGAGCCACCATTAACCTTGATTTCCTCGATAAGGGCTCAAGAGGTGACAAACTTCCACCACAGACGGTACTCGTACGGGTGCTGAGAGAGTTAGAGGACGATTTTACTCATTATAAAGGGTACGGGTTCACTCATTCCCATCCTTTCATCGTGCTGAGTATTCCACGCGTTAGTATCTATACCGAGCTGGCGGACCAGTACAAAGTTATGGACGCCGCCTCAAATGTTGTGAAGCGGAATGTATTGGCGCAACATTTGCGCGAGGTAATTGATGTCCTCGAGCAAAGGGTGAGGAGATCGCACTATTTTATTAATTTGAAACGTTCCTCATCACATATATGGTCAAATTCAGGGTGATCAAATCGCGTCCCTCTATGACCTTTTGACTTTTGAGGACAAGCCTGTGGCGCGATCGATAGTGCCAGAGAAGGATTGTTCCAAGCATCACGCAGCGCCAACAGGTTCGGAACGGACTCGGCAGGCTGGTTCGAGAAAGCGTTTAACGTTTGCGTAATCACTTTGCTTGCGCCTTGTACATGTATCATTTTTATCATCCCTTCCACCGCCTTCCGCGGCTTCTCCACGACCGTTCGTGCGCCACAGATTCCATTCACATAGCTGTATCGAAGTTAACGAACAGCCCCTCAATACACCCGCATACGTTTTGTTTGCTATGAATGTACATCCCTTCAATACATAACTGTTGTTGCACGTATCACTGGGGAAGCGAACACCTGACCCACATTGTGGGGTCCACGGCACCCAGTACCCGTGTTGCAGACGGTGCGGTGATGAACAAATGATCGGGATGATCGGAAGAGGGAAGTTCTATATATTCAGATACGTAAGACTTTAGACAATGAGGTGTGCTAGTTCAAAGCTGGATTTATGAGGTTTATGAAGTTACAGCGTATTACTAGGCGAAGGCAGTGTGCAAGAACGCCTCGATTTCCTTTTTATGTTGAACCTAAAAAAAAAGATGGTCAGCTGGAGGTGGGTGATTAATGAACCCAAGGTACCTTGCTACCAGTAGCGACTGAGCTCGTAGGCCCGCGACCGGCATAGTGAGGGTATTTGCCTTTGTGATGCTGGGTTACATTGGCGGTGGTGTAGATACGGGGTCCAACATAAGTCCAAGCGCCATTGTTGAGAGGTTCCTCCTACAGGTGCCGACACGTTAGATAGATAACGCAAAATAGAAATCGGTCTTACTTGGCACCAGAGAATATCCGCATTAGGATATACGTCAAGGTGGGGAGCGATCTAGGAAACAATTGAACGACATTTTAATACCTGTGAGAGGTGGACATACCAAATCGTAAGGGAAGGGAGAGATCTGCTCCACGCGGCTGATTGCTATGTCTTTGATGCCCTTCGCCTCACGCTCCTGAAGGAGTGCATGGTAAACTTGACCTGCGGCGGCAAGTATTTGCTGGGGTTCTGTCACGAGCCAGGCAGACACAACACTCACCTGAGCAGAGAATGTGACGCCGTATTTCGTTGGGAGAAACAAGATCCTGGGAACTTTCCGGCAAGTAGCGCTGGAAATGAGTATTATCGGCCATCTCCGAGAGGGATGACCTTGCTTTCGGATGACGAAGCAATGACTTGGAGAAGAACAAGACCAGCTGTAAAATATGTAAGAGAAAAGATGCTTGACGCAAACGATGGGGACGCACCGGCTTGCGGAAATCACGGTGAATCTGTCGGCGAAGGACGTGGAACTAGAAGGGGACATTAACGACCAAGCTTCGCGACTGTACAAACTACTCACATAGTTAGCCGGCGTCGTTGGGTACACAATTTGCATATTGCAGTCTTGGTGCATACGTTCGAGCTTCTCAGGGCTTGGGAAATGATTGGGATGATCATCACAGAGTTGCAAGAATCGCTCGATACGCGCGCTAGAGTGTTCTGGTCCTTGGCCATCGTATCCATGGGGTAAATTCACAACGAGGCCGGTGCG
The DNA here is from genome assembly GCA_025766275.1 of Lactarius indigo. Taxonomy (NCBI): domain Eukaryota; kingdom Fungi; phylum Basidiomycota; class Agaricomycetes; order Russulales; family Russulaceae; genus Lactarius; species Lactarius indigo. The sequence continues at coordinate 911,870 of JAFKAC010000005.1, read as the reverse complement.
TTGCAACCACTTCCGCTCTCCCGATGCGATGAACTGGTCGATGATTGCCTGGGCATTATTGGCGAAATCACCGAATTGAGCCTCCCATATAGTCAACGTGTCAGGAGAAACAAGGGAATAACCAAGCTCGAAACCAAGTGTGCCAAATTCTGACAACGAAGAATTGCAAACGACAAAGCGTGCTTGATCACCACCGAGGTTATTCAAAGGTACGTATTGTCGTTCGTTTTCTTGGTCGTGGAGAAGCGCATGCCGTTGGGAGAAGGTCCCACGCTCGACGTCTTGTCCTGACACTCGTACGTGCTTTTTCTCCAGTGCAAGGGAACCAAACGCGAGAGCCTCGGCCGTAGACCAATCGATACCTTCACCATCTTCAACAGACTTGCCGCGGCCTTTGATGATGCGTGCAAGATTGCGATGGACATTGAAGTCTGAAGGATAGGATGAAACAACTTTGCCAATATGCTTAAGCGTCGCTTCGTCGACGCCAGTCGGACGAGTTGGAAGGATCTGCTCCGCAAGTTGCTTTGGAGAGGGGAAACCTGGCCATGAGGCCGAGAGCCATTCTTTACCCGTCGGGACGTAATCTTTCGCGCCTTCGGCCGCCGTCTCGAGCATACCCCAGACCCACTTCTTGTGTTCATCAATATCCTTCTCGGTGAAAGTTCCCCGCCCGACGAGGAATTTGGTGTATACTGTTAGGGGTGTGGGTTGTTTTTCGATAGCTTGGTACATCCGCGGCTGGGTGAAGCTAGGTTGGTCGGTTTCGTTGTGCCCGTAGCGCCGGTAGCAGACGATATCTAAGACGACATCCTTCTTGTACTTAGCACGGTAATCGGCCGCGAGTTGACAAACAAATGTGACGGCCTCTGTGTTGTCGCCGTTGACGTGGAAGATAGGTGCGTCAATGGATTTGGCGATATCGGAAGGATACGGCGTTGATCGCGAGAAACGAGGGTCGGTAGTAAAGCCAATCTGGTTATTGACGATAAGATGGATTGTGCCGCCAGTGCCATAGGACGGGAGATTGTGGAAGCCCGTGGTTTCGTAGACGATGCCCTGTCCGGCGAAAGCAGCATCTCCGTGAAGCAAAACACCCATGGCAGTGCCATGGCCAACTTCGTCATTTTCTAAAAATTGGATCGCGCGAGTTTTGCCGAGGACGACCGGATCGCAGGCTTCCAAATGTGATGGGTTGGCGACGAGGGATAGAGAGACTTTCTTGCCGGATGGAGTGGGACGAACGTAATTGGCGCCAAGATGGTACTTTACGTCGCCAGCCTGGAAAGAGTCTGAATCGGCCATCCCAGAGAATTCGTTTAGGATGGCTTCAATAGGCTTCCGGATGACGTTCGCCAGAACATTTAATCGGCCTCGATGGGGCATACCAATGGTGACGTGCTTGACACCATGATCCACCGAGCGGTCTATGAGGGCTTTCATGCCGGGAATGAGTGACTCGCAGCCTTCAAGACCAAATCGTTTCTCGTTGGGATACTTGCTAGCAATGAATTTCTCGAAGGACTCGGACCAAATGAGGCGGTCGAGAATCATTCTCTTTTCCTCCAAGGTGTAATTCCAAGGTTTCGGTACCTCGATTCTCTCACGAATCCAGTCACACTGCTCTTTGTCCGGGATGTGGACATACTGAATTCCGACAGCACCACCTGATGCCTAGTTACATGCGTTTATAAACTCGAGAAGAGGAAACTCACAGTATATGCGCTTTAGGGTCTTGATGATTTCTCCAAGGCTCATGGTCTTACGGTCCTCCGTGGCAAAGTGAGGTAAGATACCGGGTCCTAACGTGATCTGCTTGTCGAGATCACGCTCGGTAAAGCCGTAATGACTCAATTCAAGTTCGGGGGGATGCACATCCTGGAGGTCGGCATCGAGAATCCCGAGAGGATCAAGCTCGGCGACATGGTGCCCGCGCACTTGGTAGGCACGAACCAACAGTTGTACCTACGAAGACATTGACATCAAGAATGAGAACGGTGATCATTAGGCGCACTTTGAGATGGTCATCGAGTTGAGCGCCGCCAGACGCGTGAAGTGCAGGGGCACCGTCTGAGGGGGTAGGGAGAAACCTGGGTGCGGGCTGGAAGGCATTGGGACCCAACCCCTTGTCAAGGCCAGAGAAGTAGGCGTCCCAGGAGGCGTGCACCGAAGCCGGGTCTTTTCTCCAATGGCGATACATCTCCTCGGCATAGTGAGTATTAGTACCGTTCGCGAAAGGGTCGTTCGGCGACGGTGACGAAGTTGGAGTGGCGAGTTCGCGGTGAAGGAGAAGAGAGCCCTGTTTGAGGGTGACAGGAAGCCTGGACCTGCCAGCTGCGCAACACAGACGCCTTAGAGTGTTCCTCTGCAACATAGCAAAAGAATTAAGGACGAGTAAGAAGGAAAGGGAGCGGGCGGTGGGGGAGTGTTAAGTGTTGCTTGAAGGCTTCGGACCTTGGCCCCGCACTGCCAGCAACCAAGCGCTTTAAATTGGCAAAACTCCGAGAATTGCCGAGACCCACCAACCGCCGTGATTTTCAAATATGTACAGTACAAGAATATATGCTACGGCTATGGCACTCTCATCCCACCAAGTTTCGGGTATTCTGTAATAAACGACTTGTATATCGCCGATACACATCGAGCGTAGATATTTGTCGTACACACCTAAGTAAGTTCAGTTTAACATATACCACCCAACGACAACACTACAACTTACGAGCTCGTCATAGATGATAGCTGGTGAACGCTTATCTATTAAGAAAGAACTCGGGTGGATCTTGACTATCTGTTGTCGAAAAGACCTTAGCACTACACACGGCGGCAGCTTCAACGGACACACCGATGGACCCATCATCTGCTTGTAAGAGCCATCGGGTTGCAAGAATGCCACTTGTTGTAGTAGACCCTTCAAAAGACTCCTGAGCACGGGAGCCTCCTCGTTTCCGCAAGATAAGCTCGAGTCAATGTTCATCCGGCCGCAGACGCCTCGCAACTGTGTCCGAATGTCACCCGCCTCACGAAGTACTCGTTGATTGACAAAATTCCGCTTGCACCAGTCTTTACGCCCACTCTTATCCTCCGAGACACATATTTCGTCGTATGCACGGAACACATTCAACATCGTCCAATGGTCACCAGATGGATGGCGGAATTTTGCACGGGCTTCACTAGCTGCGTCCCTCTGTGATGTGGTGTCGGGGAAAAGAGGAGCAGAGGACGATAACAACGAAAGAAGGGATATGACCTCGGACGTGCACCGATGTATTACGGAGGTGAGTAGCGTTGCTGCGTACTGTGGCTTAAGAGGGAACATCGCGAGTGACCGTCCGAAGTCTGTTAGACACCGGGAATTGTCAATAGCGTCGAGGAGCCAGAGTGTCCGCAACGCCGAACCGACTGCATCGCAATATGTGAAACGAGATTACGGTTGGACTGATGTGGGGGAAACATACTGGATTCCTGATCCGGTCTATCCATAAATGGCATTCTGTCCAGATCATGGCCTATAACCTTCAGCAATAGAAATGCCTCCGTAAGGTTAGTACGCTGTATTTCTGGCTCAGCAGAGGTAGCCATGGAGTTGAAAGCCTCCTCAGTATAGAGGCGGAAGCAGTAGCCATGTCCCTCGCGTCCTGCCCGACCAGTACGTTGCATGGCGGACGATTTGGTAATGTCTGTTGGCAGCAGGGTGTCAAAGCCTGAGCTATGCAAATCAGCAATAGTGTGAGGAGGGTAGACAATCAATAGGCTTCACCGCTCCCTGCTATCCTTGCCAGGTACCTCTTCTCTTTCTGCTTCCCAGTGTCTATCACGTATCTGACCCCGGGAATGGTAATTGATGTTTCCGCTATATTGGTAGCAAGAACGCATTTACGCGAATCGGGCGGTGTGGGTTGGAACACTTTTGCCTGCTGCGCATTGGAAAGCGATGCATAAAGGGAATTGACGATCACTTTGGGCACATCCTGGGGAAGTTGATCGGCATACATGCGCAACGAGCTCTCAAGGCTCTCGATGTCGTCCTGGCCTAGTCACAATGAAGATTCAAAGTGAACAGGAAAATGGGAAGCCCAAGAATACCTGGAAGGAATATAAGGACATCTCCCGGAGGCCTGTCTAAGTGAATCTGGAAGAAAGTGCGTGACGCGGCGTCGACGTAATCACTTTGGCTGGCAGACGTGTGGAATATGGATACTGGGTGCTGGCGACCTTTAACATAGAGTACGGGTGCGCTGTTCAGTTTCCAGTGATGAGAAACACAGGGATGGCAAAGAAAAAAAAAAAAAAAACACACTCCTCGAAAAACTTGCTGAACTTCTCTGCATCCAATGTTGCAGACATGACGACAACCTTGAGGGGATTTGCCTTGCCCTTTCCCTTCCTGTCGGCGCCATCGCCATTTCGTATAGCTAAAATTCGTTTCAAACCGGCGAGCACTACGTCTGTACGTAGGGTACGTTCGTGTGCTTCATCCACGATAACAACGTCGTAGCGCGTGAGTAATGGGTCGGTCATCATCTCTCGTACGAGCATTCCGTCGGTGAGGTATTTAATTCGCGTTCCTGGGCTTATACGCTCGTCAAAGCGCACCGAGTACCCGACGAGAGTACCAAGAGCTTGGCCCTGCTCAGCTGAGACGCGAATGGCGAGAGAGGTTGCCGCGACACGTCGAGGCTGGGTGACGGCGATCTGCCCGCGGTAAGAGCCATCCTCGAGCAGATATTGAGGAAGTTCTATGTATAACTATATGGACAAGATCACGAAAAAGCAGCGTCGGAACATACGGGTTGACTTTCCAGATCCCGTTTCACCAAGGACGATGACCACGTTGTTCGACGCGATACTACGTATGAGTGACTCCCGACCTGTATGGAGGGAGAGGGGAAGGGGATAGGTGCTGTGGGTGAAACTTGAATGAAAGGGCCACACCTCGCGCGATAGGCAATTGTTCTCTCTGCTCTCGCAGAGACGGGAAGATTTTTGCCTTTCCGTTTGAAACTGAGAGTGTCTCACTCATTGTTTTAGTATATTTCTGGCGCTTGAAGTTAGAGGTCGCGTGCTTGTGGTTGATGAAGAGATCGCCACTGTCTGGATCCAACGATGCGATAACTGGTCGTCTTTTCATGCAATTGGACGGAGAATAAGAGTCTGCTGAACTGCGACATTCCTGGCGACATTGTTCGGGTGATATGGGAGGTCCCTGGGGGGTCTCCGGGTTAGTGGGCATTGAAATATCGAAAATGTGGACTGTTTGGTTCAAAGTCACTTGAGTTCGCGATCACGTGTGGGAAGGACACCGACTTGGTGGCAGCGGCTTGGAACGAAGGTATGCAGCCAGCCTGGCAAACAGATGAACTCCAAGACGAGTGGCCAGACGAGGGCCCTAGTCTCGATGACTGTCACACTCGCTCAATATCATTGACAGTCCCCCTTGGCTCTCAACCTCTCCCAGTCGGCGACCTCGACGTCCCCGCCGGCGGTACATTTCTAATTCGCCAAGATGTCCCCTCCGTGCTTCCTCAAAAAACCCCTGGACGAGGGAAGAGCCTCATCAAAGATTTCTTCAGCCCAATTCCCCTGGAGCGCATGTTTGACCCCCCCTCTCCCGGGCGGGATTCCTCCCACACAGTCCTCCACCCTCCGACACATGGCCGTCCTCCTCACCATGTGCTGCCTTCAATCGTACCTGCAACATCTTCTCGTATCACCGGTCAGAGCAGGCTTGTGAACTCGAATCCGTCCGAGGTTGCCACCTTCGACGGTTGGCAGCCAAACATGCAGTGCCCTTTCACGTTTACGGTCCCAGATTCTGCACCATCACCCCGTGTCACCCCCCCTGGTTTTACTCGAACTAAGAGTATCCCAGGAACTGCTGCTTCTGTCCCTCCCTCGGCCGATCCACCTCTCCGCCTTTTCCAGTTTCAATATGATACATTCACCCGTGATCATCTTTCCGCCATGGTTGACTCCATCGCCATCAATTCTCCTTCAGGTAGCAATGCAGGGAATCATGCAGCGAACACCTCTTCACCGTTTGGCCTTCCCACTGTCTCAGAGGCCTCAGGGCCATTCAGTTCGATCGAATTACGAAGCGCGAAACGAGTCAAACTGAGCCCCGTGAGTGACTTCGACCCTGGCAATGGCAGCGATTGTGGCACGCGGGGTCTGGTTTGCAGAAAAGATTATGTTGGAGAGTCAAGGTCTCTCATGTCCCGGATCAAGAGCGCAAGGGACATCTCCATACTCTCTACTCCTGTATCCGTTGCCTCTACTGCGCACTCTGACGAGAAACACGATTCGTCTGCAAAAATGGGGGTGCAAAGAGAATGTAAGTCGATCATTGTTGGCGTGTCTTCTGTCTCACCGATGTCTTGGAAGCTATTCCTTTCTCCGATGACGTTCACACTGAGGCGAACGAAAATTCAGCTGCAATTGCATACAAAAGGAAGACCCATTCCTCTTTGGGTTACAGGCAACAAGCAGAGAGCTTGATGGCACAGCTAAAGCAGGATATGAAAGGGTCCAAGCGTATATTCTCCACTGACGCGACCGACGCGCCACCGACACAGATCCCCGGTGTCTCCAACGTTTCCCGGGCTATTACCCCAGTTCCTGGCATCCCCTCTATCCCTTCCTCCTCACCAGTCCAACTTGGCCCTCGCTCACCAGTTCAGGAAAGCCATTCATTAAAAACTTCTTTTCTGGTAAGACCGCCTGGAACTCACTTTGATGATACTTACAAGCTCAAGCAGGACAACAGCTCCACTTCCCTCAATACATCTCGGATATACGCACGCTTCCCTGCGCCTCCCATCCTCGTTGCCCCACCCCCATCACCACCGCCTGGTCCACCGGACCCGACTCCACGGTCCAGCACCGCTGCACTTCAAGTGGGCACTCAAACCAATGCTGCCTTCCTAGCCCCTGCAGCAAGAATGGCAACATTCACCACGTCGTCTATTTTGGGGCGTCAGAACGACGATCTCAATCGATTCGTCTCTTCTAGCACTGTATCCGGGACCACACTGACGACAGGCAGCTCAGGATCTTTCGTGAAACACCCAGGCCCTGCCCATATTACACGTATTGCGCCAGAGGACATACCCTCCTTGCCAGAACGGGTTGGAAAGATGGTATTCGACAAGGTCAAGATGCGATGGGTCAAGGCAAGTGTCCCGCCAGTACCAAAGGCCTCAGAAAGCAGTAGTGCGGGACACGCGGCGGGTTCGGAGATTGATGCAGACAGTGAAGACCCATTCCACGATATTGAGAGTCTGCGCGACGACTCGCTATTGGGTGACGGTGCTGGAGAGCCAGCGCTTGCATCAACGGATAACAGCTACATTGACGAAGTAGGCGATGACGAAGAAATGGAACTCACTTCCTTCTCTTTCGACGGACCCCCTCACAGCCATATGCGAGCGCCAGGCGTCGTTGGCGAGGACGACACGACAGATTCGGATGACGACGACGACGAGGTGACAGAAATCAGCGCATTGTCCGCATCGCTTTCATTAGCTGATCCACCTGAGATTGTCTTCGACCCGAATTCAAGCAAGGATGAGCCCCACCACGAACATACTGTCATTGCCGTTGTAGGCACGCCTGGGCCGTCTCGTGCGATGCTAATGCCCACACCTATTCGTTCTGCGTTGAAGAACACAGTTCCGAGTCCCGCCGTATCATTGGTTGATCCCCTTGCTAGTAATTACCGTACTCCCACAAGCAAGCCTGGCCACCGACGATCTGTCAGCTTCTCTGATGGTAAGAGAGAAGGGCCCATCAGGGGTCTCGGACGAGGGACAAACCAAGACAGCAGCAGCGACATTGACTTGACATCCAAGGTCCCTGTTGGAGAACCGAGCTTTGTGCCTTCTGTCCGCTCAAAGCGCATTGGTGAGATGTTGGATGGCCTTCACAGTACGGGTACGAATAAGTGAGCTTCGGGGTTTTATATTGCGCCTAACGGTCTCTACATTCGTAGGTGTCGACGATAATCTGCCGTCAAGACCCATCGACTCCGTACACATACCCACCGGCAGCTCATTTCTCGGCAGTGATCACGACCTCAGTGTGGAAGATGCCTCTGATACGGAGATCCCAGCATCGGATCTTGTACGGTGCGCACCTGTAGGACCTCAGCACCCAATATCATCCAACGTAACTGCAACCGGAGCGGGGAAACTGGCGAATGCGACTTTCTTGACGGAGGCATCGTTCGGAATTGCTCATGACATGCTCGTTCGAGTTATCACGGACATGCAGCCGTTCGAACCTTATTGGGAAGGATTGAGCTCTATTGATTTATCGAACAAGAATATCGAGAGTGTTGCCAGGCTAAATGAATTTTTACCTCAGCTTCGTACACTGATAATGTAGGTCAGACGTGACGGGGCTAAGCTTGACAATGTTAGCTAACATGGGAACAGCGATTCCAACCAGTTAGCATGGCTAAGCGGGGTTCCCGCTACGGTCAGGTCCCTAGCTGTGTCTCGCAATAGGTTCGTGCTCACCCGGACGGAACAGGACCCACTGTTGCTAATGACTTGCTGATCTTGTGTGACGGTAGCTTGACGAGCGCGACCTCCTTCAGACATCTCGTCGGCTTGGAAAACCTTGACATCAGTTACAACAACATCGAAAGCTTGAGCCGTAAGTTACTGATGCGCCGCCTTATCCTGATCGAAGCCGATGCATTTTACGTCTAGAACTGGAGTGCCTTCGGCATCTGCGTGAACTACGTGCGGACGGGAACCACATCAAATCCCTTGACGGCTTGCAGCACATGGATTGCCTAGTCAAGCTTAGTCTCCAGAGAAATCACATTGCTAATATGGATTTCACGCAATGTTCCTGGTGCGCCTTCTTCCCGTATCGTCTCTACTCGGGGATTGCCTTGCTAACTTACCGTTTCATGTCCCCGTTGTCACATCCTTGTCACTTACCCCGCCACGGTTTCCGCATGGCTTTATTCCATTCTTTACCCACGATGCTCCTCCCGCAGGCCAACACTCGAGGCTCTGAACGTGAGCCAAAATCGGATCCAACGGGTTGCTGGTCTACATCTTCTGCCCTCTTTGGTTGTTCTCAATCTAGGTAAGTGCTTGTGCCTTCATGGACCGTTGGAAGACCAGGTGCATCGGTGATGAGATCTCCCCAATGCCGGCCTTTCGCCACGGCTCCACACGATGCCCTGTTTATGGCAGACTCTGCTATTATTCTTTCCAGGCAATGCAATTTTCTCATGCGTCGTCGCCTTGCGCTAATCTCTCCACCGCATTTGCTAATTTTTCATTGTTGTTTGATCTAGACAACAACTCCCTTGATGAGCCCGAACTTCACGGCATCCTGCCTAGATTGCGCATATTGCGTCTCAGCGCCAACCGCTTGAAACGTCTCGATTCCAGCCATTTTCCGAGCCTACGAGTGCTTTACATCGACAACAACTCGCTCACTGAGATAACGAAAGCGGATCGGCTTGTTAGACTCGAAAGTTTGAGTCTACGTAACCAAGGAGGGAACAGCCTGTGAGTCCTGTCCTTAGCTCTTCTGCGAACCGACGACCCTATTCAGATAGATCTCTCTCAATTCGCGACGTACGAGACGCGAAGCGGTTATATTTATCGGGTTAGTGAATTGGTTTCCCTCCGAATGGCGACATATAATGCCAATTTTTAATTGACGGCACCATAAACAGGCAACGCTCTGCCAGCTCATTTTATTTCCGAACCATGCTACAATCTGATTTACCTCGAGATTGCCGCCTGCCGGCTGTCAAAGCTCCCCGCAAATTTTTCCACGCTCGTGCCCAACCTACGAGTGCTAAACCTCAATTACAACTTTTTCGAAGATGTGAAGCCTCTGGAGGGCCTACATAGGCTCAACAAACTCACCATTATCGGCTCAAGGCTCAAAGGCACGAAAGGCATAATCAAAGTCTTGAGGGGCTGCCCCGACGTGGAAATGGTTGACTTCAGGTACGCGTTATTCGCTGGCTTATCGCGTAATCTGCAATTTCCCCTTCCTCGCTTTATTTGATCCCGTTTCTCCCTTTATTGGGGATCCTCGATCAGATATATTATTTTTCCCATTCTCATACGCATTTCACCTGTCGTCTTCCCACCGTCATTCGGGTTCCTTTCGCTTACCTTCCAGTATTCCACCAGGATGAACCCATGCACTCTAGGGTGGTACTTGCCGCTACTCGTAAAAGATGTGCCTGGGGCACTTCAGCCATCTGAGCCCTCACACCGTGCAAGTGGGGAACATCGCGGCGAAAGCGCCAGCAAACCCTCGGGTCCGGAATTGGGTCAGAAAGGAGCCGGAACGTCTATCAGGGGTGGGAACAGGGGCAATCCCCGTGACGGAACAACCGGTATCGCCCCGACGCTGGCGTGGCACGAGCTGGACGCAAAATTCCGGCGAGACCTCCCAGATGAGGCTTATATCGGTCGTCTCACGTATCGTGGGTTGGTCATGCGGGCTTGCTCAAAAGTGCGCATGTTAGATGGAGTTGTTGTTAGCCGAAAAGAGAGAGAAAAGGCTGAAAAACTCCTCGAAGGCGTCGCACGAGCCAAGGGATAAGGTTGCGGAGGGAAGCCGGCTGTGTTGACTAGGAGGGCATAGTCAGTCGGAGGTTGTCCGCCACCTTCCGGCAGGCAGGGACAAGGAATATTAGCGTCGTTTGTTGTTGTGTGAGTGTGATCTACAATGAGACAATCTTATTTGGTAATTTACATTCATAGCGTGTGCTTCCAAACGTGATGGTACCCTAACATGTGGTCATGAGTAAAGCTGGATATGGGCACAATGCAGGCAACGAGTCGCGAAGGTACGGCATTATCTAAGCGCGCAAAGGGGTTGAATGTGATGGCAATGATCGCACTGCTTGCGTTTATAAAGTGATGATCAACACGAGGTGAATACCTGTGCCCATGAATCAATGGTGGGGAAAACGCTCGCAGAGGGAACGGCGGTGCTGATGGTGGAGGCCTGAGCGTCGGGTCCAGGTAAATTATGCTAGGAGCGGTGATGTAATCCCCGGAATGTGCGCCTTGCCGGCAGAACTCCGCGACGCCCAGGTGGAAGTGCCCTGATTTAATTAAGCTAAGTGTCCTCGATTTAGCAGTTATGGAATGTTCGACAAAAGTTCCGTAAGCGAGCCCTTTCATGTAGCCAAATTTGGATGACCTTCGTTCGCATCCGTTCTTCTTCCTTGGTCCGAGTCGCAATCATGTTCGCGATGACCAGGGAAATCCACACCGTGAACAGTACACGCAGCTGACTGATTTTTCACTCCCCGGCCATTAAACAGCAATGGGGGACAGCGGTAGATCAAGGGCTATGGTGGCGACGGTGGCGATCACCATCACCCACCGGAGAGGCCCAGCCAAACGTTCCCAAAACCAAAACCGCTTCGAGATTCGACACAGAAAACTCGTGAGAAAGGTACCCGATCTGATCCCGGGCAAATGGCCAGAGTCCACAGGAATAAAGGATTAAATAAAATGGTCGCAAGACGGGATAAATTTAAGCGCCTTCAAGGGAAAGATGATGAACATGGAGGGCAGGGCGGGAACTAGCTGAGCGCTGTACTGTTTGTTGGCCTGGGCGTTGTGGGGGATTGCAAAAAAGAAAAACAGGGGGAAACCAGGAAGCAGGCGGAGGTAAGTCGTTCGCGTAATTATGCCCTCGAGAAGCCGGGATCAATGGAACCTGATTCGACTTGAATCTTGTGCGGCCAGCTCCCTGGAGAGGCGACCTGTTTTGCCTCGATGGCCTGGCCTTCTTTATGAGCATCGCGGCATCGCCGACCATCATCTCCGTTCCCAAGAAGCGTGCGACGCCTATATAAATCGCTGCGTCTCATCCAGTTTCGATCTGCTTGAATTCTTGATTCTCCTTCCCTCCGCGCTTCCCTCCTGCCTCCATGACTGAGACCAAGGTTGAGAGTCAGAATACTTTTGTCAACTCTTACAACAGCGTAGGATCGCTCCCCTTTGACACAACCGAGTATGTCATCAGCGCTATCCCTTTTTCTTTTCTTTTCTTTTTTTTTTTCCCTCTCGCTTTCGTTTTCGGGTTCTTGCGTCTGTCACCTGTCAAACAGCCACGAGAGAGTGTCATTCGATGGACGGAAGCCACTCTCCGCTCTCACTTACCCTGGGCTGGATCGTCCTCTCGCCACGATCCATCACTCCTCATTTTCCCATGCGTTAGATCGGCGCTGATGCCCGTCAACATTGTTGCTGATTGACTTTATAGCAAGTTCTCTCAACCCGGCCGTACGCCAGAGAGCGGCTCGACCGCCTTTTCTGCATTTGCACCTGCGGTCCCCGCATACCCTCCTTCTACCTCGGTATCCCCGGCTGTCACAAGGTCGGTACCTCAATCCCCTCCCACCCTTCTCTCCGTGACTTTACCATTCAAGTTTCTGATGCCGTTCACAGCTCCCCCGACCTCGACTGTGACTACTTTAACAGCTCGAGCATGTCATCCGTCACCTCTGCGGACTCTGAGTCCTCCCCTCGGCCTGACAAGCGCCCTGCTTCCCCTGCACAATCTCCGCAGCCAAAGCGCGCTCGTCCCACCGAACTCTCGTTGGATAGCCCTCATTGGGAAGGCGAAAGCGCTCCCACAAACGTTGGAGAGCACCCCTCTATCGTCTCAGGCAGTCCGCGTATTCAGCTACCTTCCATCTTTTCCACATTTGAAGACCCATTCCGTCACGGCGCAGACAACCGCCGGGCTTCCCTACCGACACTCTCTTCGGAGCTAAATTACCGTAGTCGGCTCCCTCCCGCCGCTCGAGGGCTATCATCGGCCACGCATACACCATCCTCTTTGTCGTCTTATCAGTTCCCCCCCCAGTCATCCGTCGACTCTGACGACAAGTCATCTGTTAGACCGAAGCTCGCAGCCGACACCCAACTCAATCTATCCTACCACGACCACGCCTCCCTTCCTAGCGCGGCGACACTGTCCAGTTCGGGCACCGCCACCTCATCGTCCACTTCTCCGTCATTCCCCACGTCGAGTTTTGGCTCTCCCCTCACAGCAGATTACACTCTACCTCGCGCCCAATTGCCGTCTCTGCAATTTTCTGATTCAGAATCTTGGAGCACAGCCACGAGTCAAGCGGCATCGCTTCCGGGAATTGTGCGGCCAAGTTCTACACCCGGGCCCATACCTAGCGCGAGTGCACATTTAAAATACGACGACAGTCTGCGCCACTCCTCCCTCAGTAGCTCATACACATTTCCTCCCACTAATCAAGCCCCAATGTACGGGAGTGTCGCGCGTATTTCTGGCCAGGGGGAGCGTAGAGCATCCTACACTCAGTCATCTACCTCAGAGACAGCAAAGGAAGAATGGAACTTTTCGTCCTCTGATATCCTCCTTCCTTCCGCTTCTGCCAACGGCCCGGTACCATCGCCGTCTCGGACCCCGCCGGCACCACCAGCGCCGTCGTCACTTGTCGATCGCCCTCAGAAAAAGCGCGGAAAGTTACCCAAACCTACCACAGACTTTTTGAAGGATTGGTTGCATCGTCATTCTGATCACCCTTACCCGAGCGAGGACGAGAAGAAGCAACTTTGTGCTGCCACTGGCTTGAGCATGAGTCAGGTTTCCAACTGGATGATCAATGTAGGTCAGACTTAACCAGCGCATTTAACCGCCCTAACATGATTGAAACTTGCCAGGCTCGCCGAAGGATACTCGCACCCGTGCATCGTCCATCATCTGGTCCAGCGACAACCCACCCCCTTCCATCGCAACGCAGTGGAGTGGCTCACTCCGGCGTTTCTACGGGCACACTACTTCGGCGGGCATCTATGCCGACCGACAGTCTGCAATTGTACCACCCACTTTCCCTTCAATCTATCCCCCACTCTGGATCGGGCCCGATTGGGTCTGACCCATACTACACACCTTCCAGTCAGCGTAACGTCCTAGAGAATGGCTACGGAAGTGGGCGCTCGTCATCTGTGGTAGGGAATTATCCACAACCGGGCGGGACTGGTGCTGGCTACACGTTTCCTACACCGGCATCCATGTCGACACATCACCAACCAGGTTATTCGATAAACAACCAGCACAACCCAACGTACATGTCGTCGCACGGACCACTACCAGGTGGTGGCAGTCACGGATACTACACCCAGCAGCAGCAACATCAACAGTACTTCTCCGGAAGCCACCAGGACCGGGGCACCCCAACTCCGTCCAGTGGGTCGGGCCCCGGCTACCATCCGCAATGATTCCGTTGCGGCGTGATGAATGTTCGCATCCTTCTTCCATTTCCGCCTAGTTCCATGTATTACTCACATTTCCTATCGGGGGTAAAGTGGACCCAGCGCACGATCGGGGGCGATGAGATGCTAGTCGGAGGGGCCAGGTACGATGCTCGGCTGAAGGTCCAAAGGATTCTCACAACAATGGAGTGCCCGTACGTACAATTGGTAAATTTTTCCCTGCCACCCCACGGACTTTTGCTCTGTATAGAAATTGCGTTTTGTCTGTGACCGCCCATCGTTTAAGTTTCGTGTTGTTATAGTTGTCTCACGTTTTCTCTCCACGTTGCGTAACGCACTCTTGCACCACCATCACATCCTGTTGGATATATCCTAGTTGAATAATTCTAACACTAATATACCCTGCTCTGTTTTGCATCTCATGCTTCTGAACGCTTCCATTCTATGGAAGGGAGCCATATCTCATTCGAGTAATCGAATCGGGAAGGGCCCCAGACGGAATGTTCGTTCGGGCGTGGGCGTCAAAGGGCGAGAAACTGTGTGAAACGCCGAGTGCAAGCTCCAGCTCTTGATGCAGGGTGATACCAATGTGAACGGCATCGAGTCTTGTATTTACGGCTCCATGCGCTCGTGCCTAGACTGGCGATGCAACAAGTAACAGCACAGATACGTACACAGGCACGAAGACACCGCACATGCGAATTTCAACATTCGTCCCGCTATCCGAGCCATTGTGCGAGTTTGGCCACATTTTTCTCACCGGAGGAATGATCAATGCAGTAATAGCACCCGAGGAAGTTCGACATTCTTATTCAGTAGGCTTGAGTACGCGGCCTCTTGGGGTGACGAGAATTCGGTCGGTTCTTGTCCGGACCTTCTGGTTCGGAACTGCCTCGTTATTGAATATCGAATACCGAATTAGAACCGTGCAGGGCTGAGAAAGGCAATAAATCGGGAATAAAGTTTGGCGATGTGCCAACGCATGATCAAATCTATTTCACACGAATTTTGTCGGTACCGTGCGGGCACCTGTTCGGCTTTGACCGATGGCTAGTCAGGCTGTGATCACGTGATCGCTAGTGATACTTCAATGCATTATTTCACGCAGTACTCAAGGTCCGTCGCATTATTTACCAGAGACGAGAGCCGAAACTCGACCCGGGAGGGAGACGTCACAGTCTTCCTTGTGTGCGGGAGTGCTCATCGACTGGGCAGACGAATCCTGCGTCACAATCTTGAAGAATTTGCGGACAGCTGGTGAGCTGATAGCGTGCGCCTGCGATCCTGGCGCGAAGCTCTTCGTTCCCAAAAAGCCTCTGCGGGGTTGCACAGGCTCGATGGCACATGCCACAGATACTACGGAGAGTTCACTTGGTGCTGACGGCTGACGTGTCACAGATGTTGGACCTCCTCAGCGGGCAAGTACGCACGATCACGGCTTTGCGCAGCTTGCTCGACCAGGCGGGCTGGAGGCTTGTTGCTGTGCATCACGACGCTCCGTCGGTGGTGAGGGTACAGAAGGCCAATGCAGTTCTGAACAGGGCGGGTGTGCGTTCTAAACTTCTTTCGTGTCTCGCCGAGTCTCTGGTTTCTGCTTTGCGTTGTAAAGTACGGCGTACGGCTAGTATGCTAGCGACACTCGTATGATAGAAAAAAAGCTTCAATGGACTTGAGCTGCGCTTGAGTGTTCTTCTTGTAAGCGCCTCAAAGCAGAGAGCACATGACGGAGAGAGACCGCGTCAGGATAGATTTGATAACGGCGCCTGCGCAGCTCACCAACTATGCCCTTGAATTATTCAAAGTGGGATCAACTCGAGGTTCGTCCGTCCCCTTTTTCTCTCTGAATATTATACTACGATCCTCCTTACAGGTCTCTGACGACTCCGATATTGAAGGTCACCCCAACGTCGACAAAAAATCTCTCATTCGGTCCGTTTCCTCTCCCATCCTTGTCTTGGAAATCGATGTTTACATCTCATCATGCCGTAGGTGGAAGCAACGCGACATACACGAGAAGCGGGAGGTTCGAAATCATCGCATCGAACAGCTCGGGGCTGAGGTCGCTTGTAACGATGTCCTCCTCGCTCGTCTTCGCGCCATTCAGCCCAAGCTCGCTCAGTCGGGCTCGCCGTACTTCTCGTCCGAGGTAGACCGCTTGAGTACGAATCCATCACCCGAAGCGCCATCCACCAATGCCGCCAAAGCTATCCCGTACGACGAGATGATACTTACTCTCCTCCGAACTATCGCGAAAGAGGCACAGGAAAATGCCGGGTCGGACACATCAAAACTCGACACGTTGCTCGAAGAGCGACTCGATTTCCACACGAACAAGTTGAGCAGTATCACTGAGGAACGTAGGAAAGAGAGAGACACGCTCCTGAAGGAGAAGTCCAAGCACATCACGATGGACGATCTCCACGAGGGCTTTGAATCCAAGGTAAATAATCTTTCTTCGTTCTCGGAAACCCTTTCAACTCTCTCCACAGTACGTTCCCGCAAAACCCGAACCGGCCCCGGTGATAAACAAGGCAAAGTCGAAGGGCACCTCCAAGACCACTCACATCGAAGTGCTCAACTCGCCGTCCACATCTTCTCCACCGTCCGCATCGACGTCGACAGCGCTAGCTCCGGACGATGACGATGATGACGAAGCTGCTCTTCCACACATGACGCCTTCCTTGGAGGAGTTCGCAAAGCTCCCCCTCTGGGACTTCGAAAAGCTCTGGTTGTTCATCCAGAGTCATCGCGAGGTTGTGGTGGCCGGCGCTTCGGATGCACTTCTCGTCGCTGCATTCAGGGGTCAGCGAGACGGCAAAGCAAAATATGCGAAACAATGTGTGCATCAGAGTTTGGTGTTACAATACGGCGAAAAGCTCGGAAAGGACGGCGTGCAGCTGTTCTTTAAACGGTACATTTTTTACTTCCGCACACTCGTTCCCTTTCGTGCTGACGAAGCTGTCGACGCAGCATGGCGGCTGGAGGTGAGAACGCACAAGCTATCTTCCGCAAAGACGTCGAGGACACCTACGGTCACATCGTTAAGCGCGTCGAAATCGCCAAGCAAGAAGAAGCGGAAGCTGTTGCCGGGGGCGAAGAGCAGATCCAACTTGTAGCTGAGAACCCGGACACTGTCATCTCGTTCAACGTGCCAGACGGCCCTCCACCAGAGCACCTGGTACTTGAGGGACCAGGAACCGAGGGAATGGACATCGAGGAAGTTCGCAAGGCTTTGCAGATGCGCTGGGACCTTTTCTGCGGGCTCCCAGAGGACCTACAAGAGGCTCTCAAGACAAATGATCTCGCGGTCGTGAACAAGGTCCTCGGGAACATGCCAGTCAGTATCGCGGAGAACGCCGTCAAGGCATTGGACATGGGGGGAATCCTGAACTTTTCCGAGGAAGGGATAAGAGATGAAACTGGTCGAGGTACTCGGGAGGAGGATGACGCCGATGAAGCTGAGGGTGCGCCTTAGGTACTGAGCTTATTGTGTGAAGTGAAGCGAGCGTGTATGTATGACGAATTGTATCAATCTCCAAAAAGACGTTTTATTCTCTGAGATCACCCCCAAGATAATCCTATTATACGGTGTAAGAGTATGTTTTAGCCCTTTGTTCCCTCTCCCTTGCCCCCATCCACGCCCATTTGCTGGAAGACAAACTCAGACGCAAAACGCGCGGTCGCCGCCCTACGCTGTGCTTCATCCTCGATCACATGAAAACGTCCTCCCGCATAGTTTGCAGCGAGGCCAGGGTGTCTGCCAGATCAAACGCGGCACGGGCGTCAGTCAGACCGACCCGCTCACCCCGGCCAACGGGCGTACGTGCGTCCGCATCGGCATCCTCGAACTCGTGTTCGGGCGAGAAAAAGAACGGCGATCGTCCGGCGCCTCCTAACCCGCGAGATCGTCGACGGTAGGAGGAGCTACCGGTGTGTGAGGGCAGGAGCATCGGGACGGCGAGGCGATATCGAGAAGCCCATGCGTACGGGTGGCAGCGAGGGTGAACTCGGACGCAGACGCAGTCGCATACGCATACCCCCGCAGTGGCAACGGCAGGGCTGACGGAAACTGCTGGCGGGGAGACGAATGCCGAAAAGTCGTCGTCGAATCCGGGTGTCACGCCACCACGCTGCGCTGTGCTGCTATCGCGCTACAACCACGGATACCCGCTCGTGGCGCGCACAGCGGGAAACCCGGGGTACGTCGCCGTCGTCATCGATGCCAATCGGGGCTCAGCGAGCTCGGACTCGTGCATTTCCTCGCCCTCGACCAGCCACCGCTCGAGCGTGGCCATTTCCCTCTGCGTGCGGATCGTGCGGATTAGCGTGGCGCCAGAATCCGCGGCGTCGACCTCCATGAACGCCGCAAGGGTCTCCTCCTCCCCTTCCTCATTCGTGTGCAGGGCGTCAAAGTCGAAGGGCGCTGCCTGGCCCTTGCGAACGCAGTCGCCATCGTCATGCCCACGACGAACCATAGAGGGCCACATGATAGTGCTGAGCGCGTCGGTGATGCGCAGGAGACCCGGGACGGGGTCTTCGTCATCCTCGACCGTGCCTGTGTCTGTGACCGTGTCAGGGCGGTCGTCGTCACTTTTGAGGTGACGGGTGCGTTCGCCGCCTATGTACCCGAAACCGTGATCGGCAAGGAACGAGTCCGGCACCACTAGGGGTCGTCGTGGCGCGAGGGCGACCTTGGATTCGAAGTGAGCGCCTTGTGCAACCCGAAGACCTGTTCTGCATAGGGCTGGCGAATGATAAAATGAGGGGGGCAGTCAGACAAAATGCTGACGGGAGGATCACCTGACCGCGAGTCCAGACGAAAATGATGGCAGGAACACGACGGGCCAATTGAAGGTCTCAGTAGGTGTATTCCACGAGATGAAAGTTCACGTCCGCGGAATAATACTTATTCTTGATCGTCCATGGTACGTCGACATTGGAAGAGGGCAAGTCGGCCGAGTCGTCGCCGATGAAGAGTTTGATGACTGTAATGGACAGAGACACGTCGGAGATGGATGACGTACATACCTTCTACCCGCGGCTTTGGCTTGCGATGGTGTTCGCTAAAGATACCCCCCGCTTTGATCGCAACAATCATATACATGCATACGCATACATAATATTCTGTGTAAACTGGCCGTGCAAGCTTGGCTTTTCCTGCTTCATGCTTACATCTTGGTGCAGATTTTGCCAGTAACAGGCCCACTCTTAAGAAGATATCCATGTCCGTCTCACCAAAGTTCTCTGGTCTCGATGTGGGCTCGCAGGTGGTCCATAGTTCTCGTGAACCAATTGCGCGTGGTACTTGGACATCCTGTCTTTTCAGGGAACCAATCGAGGTAGTGTTCCGCCAACACTGACCTCAGACTGCATTTCCATTTATTAACATACCGCGAATATTCGTCGACGCCTAGGCTTCCGCAATGAGTGTATGAGGCTTTCAGGCCTTATATGCATTGCGGATAACAGCTGTGAGGCAAGATGGGAAGACGTAGACGGAGAAGCACTTACCAAGATCGAAATCCTTATTCAGATTTTTTATATGATTTAATGGTCGGATTGCGAATTCCTTAAAATTGACTCTGACTCAAGTTGGACTCTACTGCAATCTGGGTGTGGTCTGACTATGAGGGTTTCCCCCTGGCCATTTCAACACTGACACAGACGTATTTCTTACAAACGTTGCAGAGTTGGGTTGTGCCAGGAGGGGGGGGGGGAGGGGGGGGGCATTTCCAGGAGCTAAACAGGTCTAACTTAGGCTGTTGGACCGTACAGTATGACATAGCTGTCTTCGGTCAGACCCCTGAACCTGTGTTCTCGTCTATCCGATGCGCAGCTTAGGGTGCACATGCCGTGACACAACTCGAGTTGTGGACGACTTTGCGGCTATCTCTACGGCGATGTTCAAGAACTGGCGCCGCAAGATCTACCTTTCTTTTGCAAAGCCAGCGTGTCTCGTATTACACTATGGCGCGGCACATTCGTTGCCAACCATTGTATAAGATCACAGGCACGGTCTTCAAAATCCTTGGTCTTTCTCCAGCAATGCCTGGTCCGCGCATCGGATCACTTTCCCTCCAGCTAACGTCCCAACCGAGCTACGATCGCGCATGTGATCCCTTCGCCCAGCTAATAGTAGCGTTGCGGCGCAAACCTGCGGCAGAGTCTTTTTCCTTTGAATAGGCGACATGAAGGACGTACGTTTCGATACAGCGTCAACAGGTCGGTCTGCAACACTAACTAATTGTCACTAGACCTCATTAATCCTCGCCCGATTAAACTCATGTACATCAGGTGACTGGCTGGGACTCTTGGGCTCCATATGCGCGTGGGTGGCTCTACACCGAGACGCACACATTGGATAGGCTAACTCGATTTCCAGAATGCAACAAACACCTTAACAAGTCTTCTCATCTGCCACAAACCCTAATCGAGGACATGCCCTGCGCCACTTCGCTCAACATTTCGCGTGACGAGCTGGGCTGCACTTTCAGCTACTAGTTTTTGCAATAGCCCGGATCGTAGTACGTGAGCGGAACTTATATGTACGTTCCGAGTGTCGTTGGTCTTCCGATAGCTCGCAACTCAAGGCAGTGCCTCCAGCAACCGGTTACCCGACGCTGGAGACGCTGCGGAGAAATATGCCGTCGTCTAGTGAATGGCCATTCCCCACCGTGCCTTTCACTTCGCTGCGCAGTTCTCGTACAACCCTCATCGTCATTCTAATTGGTGCAACGGTCACATCTCCAGGTGACCGGGTCGCATGTGTAAACTTTTCTGCGAGGCCTTGGGTCTGAGGTAGATTCATCAATCTGCCTATTCGTGCGACTCGGGCTTCCTGCGAGTATAAAATCAAGGGTTGCTCCCCTTTATCTCAGCAAAAACCCTTTGACACAAAGTCTACTTTACCATGTACGCCATCTCTACTGCCACTTTTGTCTCCCTCCTCGCTTTGGTCTCATCGCTGGCCGTTGTCGTACAAGCAACCGGCCCGCGACCACAGTGTGTCGGTGCGTTCATCATCATCATCACCCCCCACTCCTGGTCGTCTGAGAAAGCGCTCTCGTGTTGTCCTATGTTCAGAAACATATACCCTTCAGTGAGTCTTGGAATATCGTATCTCTTCGTGGCGCCCCCGGATGTGCGCTAACTGTCTTGCTCGCCACCAGGCAGGCTGAACCCTGCGACACCCTCGCCACGGCGCTCGGCCTGAGCAAGGCTGAGATCCTGTCGATAAATTCCGAAATAAGTTGTAGGTGTCCTTGATACAATCTGGCCGAGCGGAGCTCTGACTGAGGAACTTACCTTCTCCCCACGAATACCCAACACAGGCGACGGGACCCTCCCTGCCGGCAAAGTATTGTGCATCAAGCAGTCGACGCCTACCTGCAAGCAGCAAGATCCCGCCACTGCCACGACGTGCGACGGGCTTTTGTCCAAGTGGGGTCTCAGTCGGGACCAGTTCGTCGAGTATAACGACGACGTGAACGATGACTGCAGCAACCTGGTTCCCGGACAGTCCGTACGTGTATTCCCACTCTAGACAAGGGTATATACGGGAGTGTGACATGGCGCTAACTGATTCGCGATTAGTACTGCGTGGCTATCAACTGATAACTAGGAAACACAAATTCAGTCTGCCAACAGTGGCGAGAACTTCGGTGGTGGGCATTGAGTCATGCGATTGATCCTCTTTTGTGTGGAGGACGAAGTTAAATTAATCGCAGATTTTTCTCGTTTGCTACTGCAGACTATGGGGCGAATGTTTATTCCTGTGTCTCCACTTGTCTCTCCGACTACTAATCGAACGAACGGACAATTTTGAATCGTAATTATATCGTGCCTTATGCATGTCATGGCTGAACAACTTCCGGCTTATCGCGTGCTCTCATGACCCAACTTGTCGTCACATCTCACACCACTCGCTTCAACAGAAGAGACTACACTCATGAACGGGATGAGGCCGTACTGATCTGTCTCCTTACGGTAACAACTGAGGCGTCTCTGGCTGTTCTTGTCAGCACCAATGCATAAGTTGAGTGCGAAATACAAGCCAGCCAAGCCAACTCCGAATAAGAAATCTACGGTAATTCGTGTGACTAGAATGTCCTAGTAGCAAATCCATCGTCTTGTTTTTAGCTTTTGTACAGTATCTGCATTGTTATTCTGCTTCGCTTGTAGACGCCGGATTTTTCCTAGGCCAGTAATAGGATCCTAACAGGGAATGCGGCCATCATAAACACGACAACCGTACAGGGGATATGGAGGAAATGTTTGTTGGGTGTCAGTAAGGCAGTAACGAGTTAGGTCGTCTTGTTTGATTGTATTGGCAATGTGCGGTCCTGCGGTCACGGTGTGGATGAGGGCTGTGCAAGTGCGGCGGTGTCTAGATTTTGTTGCGCGCTCATGATCAGATTCAAGTTACCGTGGCCTGGGAGGACACAAGGGATCCACAAGGGTGAAAACAATCTAACTCAGGTTTCCGCTGGACAGTGAAGGAAACCCGTCACCCCCATGAGCTGTGCAAATTACCGGTGACACGGAGACTGTCAAATTCTTTTTAAAAAAAAACCGCAATCTCGTCAAGTGTGAGCAACAGCCCGCGGGACTGGAGAGTGTAAGGTAATTGTAAAGTGACCTTCTGATGTAAAACTGCGTGGTATGAACATAAATAAGAAGTGGCACTAGCTAAGAAGCCCGTGGCCCGGTCGCGCATAAGCACGCATTCTGGAAATCCTTCCTCAAGAAAGCCATATAGCAAGCGATCACGCCTATATAACCAATGAGACACGACCCCTGGTACGATGTCAACACCACGCTGTCCGCACATCCTAGGAACAGACATCAGGAGCCCTGACAATCTCATCTGGGGGCACGCGCCGGAGACGCAGCGGCATTTGGAAACCTATTTCTGGAGAAGATTCCACCATGGGACGTGTCACAATACTATACACCATGATTTCACCGGTCAGCGTCTCAAAAATGGAAAAGAGAAGAGGTGAGAGAAGTAAAAGAGACGCACTTGGTGCGCTTTTTGATCACGACGTCGTCGTCGATCGTGAATTCTAAGTCGCGCAATAGACACGCAAGGAACACTTTGATTTCCGCAAGGGCGAAACGGAACCCAATGCATGCGCGGTTGCCTGTCGTCCCGCTGCCGTTCCCATTTAGGAAGGTCAGCGTGTGGGCGTATAAACCGGGCACCGCACGCACGGCCGGTGGTAGCGTCATCCAACGTTCGGGTCGAAACTCGTGAGCATCGGGTCCCCACAGGTCGGGTGCGCGATTGACGGTCTGAATTGGAATAGTGATGATATCGCCGTGGCGGAGGTGGATAGAACCCTCAGTATGCCACCGATGGTTCTCTTCCTCCTCAGCTGTCAGGGAACGGGAGCGGAATCGGAGACAGCGGGAAAGCCGATGCCAGGTTGGCCAGCGCACCCGAACAGGGTGCTGGAGGGGAATGAAGCAGTCCGGCGTTGCGCCAGAGTACACGCGCATTGTGCTTCGAACAGGAGCGTGTAGGCGAAGAGCCTCGCGCACGGTATACTCGAGCAATGGGAGCTCGAGAGCTGTGTAAAGGTCGTCCTTGTCGCAGGCACGGAGTGCGGCACGCAACTGCGCTTGCGCTACGGGAGTACGTGCGAGAGCATAAAGCGTCCAGGTGATGGCAGATGCAGTCGTTTCGTGTCCTGCAGCGAGGAAAGTGGTGATCTGTGAGAGCATTTCGGAGTGAGTGAGGGCTTGACAAGGCGAGGAAGCAGCGTTGGCGCGGACTGTGGGAATCATATTGTTTGCGGAAGGGGGGATGGAAAGTAGGGTCGTGTACGTACTGAGAACGGAGAGGATGTCGCGCGACCTTTTCGAGTCGCAAGATGGCTCATCCGGCAGAGGCGCGGACTTGCGTTCGTTGATAAGCTGCGTGCCAATGCGCTGCATAGTTGCTTGGGCCTCATGTAACGCACGAGAGTTTGGACGCTGAATTCGGAAAATAAGTCCAAAAGGAATTCTCAATAGTGAAACAGGGGACACACGAATCGCCGCAGGAAGGGAAACCAAATCGCTAGGACGGACAGCACACTGAACGAGTGCGAGGTGGAAAAGATGGCCCCGAAGGCGCGTGCGAGCTCGCTCTCGGGCCGATTGGCGTTATAAGGGTCGGTGTCAGGGGTTGGAAGTGAATGAAAAGAGTAGCCAAATCCTGAGACCGGAATGAGAGTACGAAAATGTGAAATTATGACTAAGAATTTACCGGCCTCCCCGATGATGTCGAGAGTCGCACGAGTAAGCCAAGAAAGGACATCAACGACGGGACGTGTGGGCGCGGATGAGTCGGCGATCTGCAAAGGTGAGGTCCGATGTCGAATGGACGGAGGTTGGCATGCGGGTTCGAGTGGCGAGCGAAGAACGGTGAAAGGGTCAGGGCCCGAAGAAACGTGATCTGTGTGGGTGGTTGTTATTGAAGGCGGTGCATCCGCAATTTGTATGAATATATCGTGCAGCTACGAGGGGAGTAGTGTAAGGACGGGAAAAGGTTTCAATAGGGCAATTGAAGGGGATGCACACGCGTTCTGCCTTTTCGCGGAAAATGGGTATGATAGATTTGATGTGAGATGGAGAGAATGCTTGATTCTAGGGCGACAAGAGTGTCAGAGAAAAGAGGTAGCTAGACGAGCGGCGCTGTACAGTACCAAGATGCGGCGCTGGGGAGGACAACTGTCATGAGACGTGGTTAAATGCACTGTAAAGGGGGCGGACAGACCTGCCGCCGATGCACATCGCCCTGCACAGTAAGAAGGCCTTCGCGGCCTGCACCAGCTTCTGCGAGGGCCTCCATGAGAAAATCAGGCCTGGGAAAGTCATAGGCGTGACCAAGAATGTAGGCAAGAGCAAGGGGATCGGTGGTGATGAGACGGGGGCAGTTAATGAAACCGCGATATATGAAGGTGTGTCCGTAGAGTTGTGCCCATCTTTGGAATATGTCGTTGTTCTCTTCGTCCGATATTTGTGCAAGGTTTCCAACGAGGAAAGAAGGGGAGGGAGGGGAAGGGAGGAGACGGAGAGGAGAGCGGAAACGGGAGATGACAAGTTTAAAGAGTGGCCGGAGAGCGTAGAGGGTGACAGCCCAGACGAGGAGGACGAAGAGGAGAAGGGGGGCCATGCGAGTGGCGATCCGAGGCGCAGTGGGAGCATTAAGTACTGGTACATGATAGCGTCACGACGAGCATCACCTCGGCCATCTCGGTCAGCGCCCTTGTCAAAGATCCAGCCTGATTAAGTAAGCCCTATATCCACATGTCCTCTGCCTCGGACGAGCTAAGCGAGCTCAAGCGTTCTCTGCAGGATAAGCATCTCTACACCCCACCTAGTGGCGACACTCCTGCGTCTCACGACGATGCTACTCTCCTGTAGGGCTTTCTTCTTCTTCGCGTCTCATTTAATCCAGTTATCAAATTCGGTCCAATCCGATCCGATCACAGACGTTTCCTTCGTGCTCGCAAGTTTGACCCCGTCAAGGCCCACAAGCAGTTCGCCGCCACCGAAGCTTGGAGGGCCAAGCTCGACGTCCTAAATCTCTATGCAACCTTCGACCCGGACGAACTCGAATCCGCAAAGCGATTCTATCCCCGCTGGACGGGACGACGCGACAAAGTGGGCGTCAACATATTTGATATCCCGTCAGCTTGACTCGAACAACTCTCTCACACAGCATGGCATACCAGTCTACGTCTTCCGCCTCGCCTCCTTGTCAGGGACACTTCAGAAAGAGCTCAATGCTATCCCAGAGGAGCGCCGCTATCAGCGCATGTGCGTCCTCTGTTCCCTGCCCCTGATCCTTCCCACAGACGCATGGCCCCTGACAGTGTTGCTCTCTGGGAGTTTATGTCTCGCTTCACTCTCCCACTGTGTTCCAACCTTCCCCATTCCCCTCTTGTCCCATCATCACCTGATGCGCCCACTTCTGCCACCTCATCTCCACCATCACCGACACCGCCATCTCCTGTCACCGCGACGACGTCGATCATCGACCTTGGCGGTGTCTCCCTTGGCATGATGTGGTCCCTCCGCCGGCATCTCCAGCAGGCTTCTGAGCTCGCTACCGCGCACTACCCTGAGACACTCCACACAATCGCTGTCGTTAACGCGCCCTCCTTCTTTCCCACCGTCTGGAGCTGGATCAAGGTGCGCTCTCCTACTTCCCCCTCCCTACCCCCGTTCGTGACAGAACTCTGAGTATTCCCGTGCGGCCCTTTAAAATATAGGCTTGGTTCGATGAGGGCACGCGCAACAAGGTCCATGTACTGGGCGCTGATCCTGGCCCTGTCCTCCTTCAGCTCATGGACGCCGATTCGCTCCCGCAAGTCTATGGCGGTACGCTACCGTTCACGTTTGAGAACGAGCCCGTACTCGACACTCCTGCGCGTGAGCTTCTCGGTTCAGACGAAATTCCCCGTGGGCCTATTGTCTTCGTGGACGGCAAAGTTGCCCGCCCTCAAGGCCACCACGAGCCACGATACGCACCGAACGGAAATACTGAGACAAGCACCTGACATTGACGTAGATGTAGATGTCCTTCTGATTTGTTAATTTACAACTGCGTTATCATCACTGCTATGGCCATGCAAGGCCACCTGAGAGACCACGTTATCTACGACAAGTCCAACACTCGAAGTCCAAAAACGAACAATAATGTTGAATAGAAGAGGGATGGAGGGATAATGATATGCACAATTTGTTTACTGTAAGTTACCGGTGTGCTTAGTAGCAAAGTTGAGTGAGAAGGGAATACCAGTACAATAACCTTGTTTTTACCTCGAAGAAAAAATAAATAAGACAGTCCGTCATGCGCGTGTCGGTTCCTTCTCTATCGTCATGTCAAATCGTCGTCTTCGGGCTCACCAGTGACACCATCCTCATTCCAAATTTCCAAGAACTAGCATGAGTGATTATAAAGTGTGAGTATTGGCGTGAGTGAGACGCCCACGCACCGCTTCGCGCTGTGCTGCCATGTCCGCCGTCGTTAGCAGAGGTCGCGTTGCGAATGGCAGACGTGTCCACGTCAGCGGTGCAGCCGCAGCTCCTGCACGCCGTGTTGCGGGTTTGTCACCCAGAGCATTCTTCTTGCCTACCACCCACTTAAGACATTTCCTGAAGATCCGTGTCAGCGCAAGCCACGGGTCCGTTCTGCGCTGTGAGCAACTACCACGTACTCTTCGGACAAGCCGTAAAGGTTCTTAAGATACGCTTTGAGAAGCATGATCAACGCGATCAGCACCGAAGTGCGTAGCAGTGGCAGTTTCTCGAGTGTCTGCCAGGGCGGGGTTGCGGCAGTCGCGATCATGGCTACGTCTAGCTGGTGTAAGCAACTGCCAAGAACACAGCACGAATGGAGGATAAGTGTACCTTTCTCAGCAGGGACTGCAATCGCCGCAGCATCTATCATTTCTGCGCCTGCGTCGTTCGCCTGGGTCTGCGGCGACACAAGACGGGGAGCAGGAGGGGTAGGCCCGGATGATTCAGGCGCAGCGGATGATTCGGCCAAGGTAGAAGGGGAATTGGGAGAAGGCCGTGTAGGCAGTGCAAGGTGGGCAGTTTGGGAAGGCCGGGCTTGCAGTTGTGCCAGCAGGTTCCCGGGAGACAAGGCCTCGATGCACTGCATGCCGGCAGTTGAAAGTACATTAGTAAGACTCTTGATGACCAGAAGCACTTCCTCCTGAGTCTTGTAGTCGAACGCAGCGAAGTTCTCAGCCATGTACCGTGCAAAGTCAACGTCATCTTGTACCGTAGACAGCGCAGTGCCCACATCGAATACGCGCACCAGAGCTTTGAGGAAATCTAATTTCGGCCCGCGCTTCTCACGCGCGAGTGAAAACCAACGGTGTAACAACGCCGTCCCGCTCCGTGCGCCATGCACACTGATGGGACCTCCACACCCTTGTGCGAGTTTAATTTGATATGAGAATGACGCGCGTGCGCTAACGATGTACCGAGAGTTGAGTAGCGATGCGTGCTTGCTGTGCAATACCGAGTGCAGAGCGCTCGCACGTGTACTCAAAGCCGTATTTGGGCTTGTCTCTAGAGCAACGATGACAGGGAAAGACTGAAGTGGATGTGCCAGACCTTGCTTTATCGTGAAGCTCAAGATGTCAACGGCAGCACCTTGAGTTTGTGGGTGCTGGGACAGGGCCGCATCTAAGATCGGGTCCATGTAGCGTTGCACGATGGCCGAGCTGACACTATTCTAGGGGGTTAATGCAACGTACACATGAGTACCACTGTGCTTACCCAGCGTCGGCGAACCCATCGGTATTACCAACGAGTTCTTCCATGTTAACATCCGTTGTTACTGGTTTACTTTTCGCCCCTGCCTTGCCTTTCTCTTTTTGCATGTGCCTGGCAGCTTCCGACATGAGAAACTCCTGCATAATTTTCAGCAAGCGGGCGTGGCCTTCCTCTTCTTGGGACGCAAACGTGGCGTCCATGATCATCGCTGATGACTCTAACGTCATCAACGTAGGCTGAGTACGGAAGAGAAAGCCTGATATGTTTTGAGATGAGAAACGGAATGAGAACGACTATGATTCATACCAAGACATTGCAGGGTGCGCCCGCGAAGCCCTGGTTCGGATTGTTTCTGATAAAGGTTCAGAAGACTGTTATAGACGTGCTCAATAATAGATCCCTAGAAATGTTTCAAGTGACGCAGCGGCTACACAATGCGGGATCTCACTTTGGAAACCGTGTCCAGGTCTGCCGAGAGGTCTAGACGCAATCAGATATCCCGCAGGTCAAGATTCGTTGATTGGCGATCACGTACCAGAATGCTCAGTTCTCAGACGGTCAAAATCGCAATGTTCGACCAGAAGCGAGATGATAAAAATCAAGATGGACAGCGTGCGCAAGTCAGCGGAGGCCATTTGCGCTTTCTGAGCCGCGGATTGCAAACGAGCTGGGAAGAAAACGAATATGGAAACGGTGGAACAAATGTAGAACAACACGCACCATTGCAAGATTTTAATAACCCGACGAGACGAACGAAGTCATGCGTTAGGTGTTGGACCACCGCACATAGGCACGCAACTGTTTCTTGTAACGCCTAGAATCATAGTATGATTGACCGGACTGATTGATCACACCACCCGCGCCTACCTGGACACCGCCTGCCGTTGATGGCTTTAAAATCATAGGTTGTAATGCCAACTGCAGTTCGTTGCCAAACTTCACAGAGGTCTTAGGCATATGTGGAACGGATACCCGAAATATTTTGAGTAAGTAATCAGATGTTATCTGTTCCTCTGGCTGGAAAAAGAATGAAGAGACTTGATTGGTCACGAAGGAAAGACTTACAGATGTGGCGTTCTTCAGGTAAGGCAACAACGTGGACGCGTTGGAGCCGGAAAGAATTGCTGGGTAGGCAGAGCTGAGCAAGTAGATAGTTCGAATGCAGTTGACGACAGTCTAATCAACCCGTCAAGATGCAAGATAAAAATTAGAGAGCGATGTAAAAAAAAATCTCACAAAACCCGGGAGTTCAGAGGCGTCCACGAGACCATCGATCAATGCCTCGCAAATCTCGCCATAACGCGCATGTAGTTGACCTGCCTCTGCATCTTCCTTCGATGCCATGATCTTATGAAGTACATCTTCCAGAGGAGATTGACGGTCCCTGAAATTGGCCGCCACACCCATAATAACGGACACCTTGTTAAGAAGCTGAACTTTGTCGTCCAAGCTAGGCCCTTGGCCACCGCCACGTAGCTTTTGCAGAGCTGGTTGGGACACCACGCTTGAAAACCACAACTCCTCGAGAGTCTTGATTGAGAGGTCTTTGACGGTATCGTCTTCATCAAACATCCTCAGTACCAGTTTTGTACAAATATCCGTGCGGCGCTTGATGTTGTCGGTGGCACCATAGAAAGCCCGGAGGAGCTTGATCACGCGTTTGCGAACGCCAAGGCCGGTATCCTACGAAAGCTCAGTACATGTCGGTAGGTAAAAATCGGACAGCATACAGCAATACGATCGGCAATCTTCTGGTAGTAATCGCCGGCAACCTCAGGGGTATCAATCACATACTTGCCAATGAGCTCCACAGCGGCGTCGCGAACCGCAGGCGAGCTGTCGAGGAGATGACTCTCGATTCCCCGACGAACATTGGCCTGTATACAATAATTTTACACACCCAGCGGTTCATACGAGCAAAATGACGTACACCTGTTAAGATTGTCGGGTCACTGGTCACGATCTGTCCCAGTGCTCGCAACGCCTTCGTGCGTACAAAAACGGGCGGAGCATCTAAAGCAAGTAAGATGATGTTGAGAATTGGTTGGTACGAATTCCTCAAGTCTTGGACTATGCCAATTTCCTCCGCCAGTCGATCTATACGTGCGACCTCTTCAGGGCTCCTATGAAAATGCTGAGTGAACAAGACGAACGACATTGAGAAGAAACGTACCCTATATCAAAGACGTCTGTTGCTGCTTCCTTCCATACGTCACGTAGGGCCAACTTAACCCTGCGTCCGAACGGGTGCAAGGAGGACTGCTTTGCCTCACTAGAATCAGGATCGTCGCAGTAGCGAAGCGAAGTATTACACTGCATCAAGGCAATGGCAAGCTCTTGGCCCCAGGTAACAGCCGTTAGCTCGCGCGCGCTCTATGCTACTGTTAACCCATTTCAAAGGGGGGTTGCGTCATATGCTCACTTCATAAGCCTGGTCTGCGGCGGACCGCTTCGACAGATGCGTTGCTAGATCTTGGTGCGCGGTTGCTAGCCGCTCCAGATGTTTGACGGTTGTGCGAGACAAGACCTACACAAAAATAAGCAGACAGATAGATGCAGTGACGTAAGATGGATGCACTTCATCAAGTGGTCTCAAGTCGAGCGAGCCATTTCCATCAGCGCCCGTTGCTTTCAACATGCTCGAACGTATTCGCGCAGCGATCACGCCTAGATGATCTAATGCCATTGTCTTCGCAGCATTGTTGTCAGTTTGGCTGGACGACTTAACGTCATCGAGAGAGGAGACCTGCCCAAGATGCACGCATGAGTATCCAGATATAAGTGAAGTAAGGATACAATACTTACCATAAACTTGCAGATTATACCCAGAAGAAGACTTGCAGCAGGCCACTCGGGCCAGAAGAGGACAACGAGGAGATCGGATACGAGGTTATCAAAGATTGCTCTGTACTCAGCCTCATTTGAATTCTTTGTCGCTTTGGCCTTGCCGGATCTCTGCGTGAGAAAAAGGACGATAGTCTTCGCAGCTTTGGTTGCGGACTCAAGTCCGGACATGTAAAGTTGAATTTCCTGCAAAAAAGTTCACGCAAAACGTAGTCCGTGATCTCGACAAAAGTACCTCTTCGTCCGTCTCGTTTAGAAAAGGGTCTGCAGGCTTGTCCGACGGTACCTCCGCCATGCTCTCTTGTCGCCGCATGACAAGTGCCTGTTGCCGCGCTTTGGAAAGCCGCTTTGCCTCAACTCGCACGCCGTGCGCAGAAGTCTGAACGAGCTGGAGAAGTAGCGCAGAGACTGTCCGTATTGACCTCCCGTCTCGAAGTCTAAGACTGGTCATAAGATGATAAAACTCTGGACTGCCCGTACGTACCGAAACTGTCCCGCTTTTTGCTTGGTATCAGAAAGCTTGATCAAGGAGCTGAGAATCTCTTCGATGATCCACGGGCGTTGATCTTCATGATTTGCAAATATCTGCAAGACACCTTTGAACAACCAAATAAACACAGAACTGAGCAGCTTACGCTCCGGATGAGTGATAGAGCCTCTAGTCTAAGGCCGCGCATAGCCGTTTGGCCGAGGGTGTTCAATACAAAACTCTCTTTCTTCCCTTTTCCGTCAAAGGTCCCAACCTCGGTGACAAAGAACGGACCGATCGCGATAAAAACCCCTTGAATGATTATAGAGTCTGACATAGCGACAGTGTCTGCGCAGAATAAATTGTTGATTCTCGGAAGAATAGAAGTCAACACCTGGAACACTTCCGCAATTTGAGCTCTGTGTTTTTTTTCATGCTTGGACACGTGCTGCAGTAACGCAGAAGTATCGGAACCCTCGACAAATGGGTACACAATTCGCTCAAGCTGATTTTTGACAGCACCAAGGCAAGCTGTGATGAGTTCTTCGGAATAGACCTGCTTTGACAAACGGTCTGCACCAAGCAATGCGATACAACAGTCCGCAGCAAGGATACTATCCCGCGCAATTTCAAGAGTGTGCGCAAGTGTATCAAGGTCCCCATCAATGACTGCGGTAGGTTCAGCAGCACCTATATCAGCACCGAGTCGGGGTCCGTCATCTCCGACCGGGGTTTGTGATCGCCGATGGGCCCCAAGCTTCTTCGAAACCTTTCCCTTCTTACCGGGCGATGCAAGAGAACGAATCTCGGCGGGCTTATCGGCTTTGAACGGATCAAGGTCCTCTCCGGCGCGCACACTCCGTTCAAGAATCTTCAGGATTCGGGAAAGCGTCGACGTTTCAATGTCCGCGATGCTGCAGGGAGCCGAACTTCGGAGGGCTTGCTTAACGGCGGTCGACGTACGAAGACGCTTCACGGGACGAGCAACCTGAGAGATGAGCTTGGAGAGCTTGCGGATAAGATTCGGGTGTAGCTGCGGTCGGGAGGCCTCGACAGTAAGAGGAGAAAAGAAGTCAATTGAGAGGAATTCTGGGTCTGCATCCGCGGGAAGAGAGTCCTCGGCCTCAAAAACGTCTTCAAGAAATGTGACTAGCTTCTCTAGGGGTACTGTACGTGTAACGTCGTCAGAGGATAGAAACTTGATTGAAAACAAGTGTCACCTCGGTCGTCCCGATCCCCAGTACGCTTTGCAGAAGATCTTCCGACATCGGTCATACTGAGACTCGTCTTCCCCGGTTGGTGAGGATGGTCTTCCTCTGGCCCAAATCCTCCAAGGTCGTCCTCGTCGTCAGTTTCTGTCTTGAGTTTGTCCCCCTGATGCACATGCGATGTTTTGACTTTTGACTTCTTTTCATGCTGAGACGGCTTTTGCGACGAAAAGTACTTAGGCGCCGGGGGTAGCTCGACATACGCTCGCATCTTAGGCGTGTGTGAAGGCGCGGATCGAGGAGTAACATGTGAAGATGGAGTTCCCTGCGTAGAGAAGGAGCCTTGGGACGAAGAAGCGGGCGTAGTTGGAGGATTGGAGAGTGGCGAAGAAGATGGCATTCTATGTAGTGCCTGAACCCGCTTGACAGAGGGGGGCTGGAGTAATTCTATTGATTTGCGCTTCTGTGGCGTCACAGATTGGCTGGGTGGAAGCTCAAGGGGATCGGGACTAGCATATCGTGGTATGCTGAAGCTCCTATCCGACCGCGAGGGGCTGGATGGGTTTGTGTATTTCGCCGCCTGTGCACGTTCCAGCTCACGACTAGACTTGTCCAGATAGTTGTTCAATATGCCTGTTGATTCTCGCTGAGGGTATGCCTTCTTTTGAGGAATTGCGCGCTCGTCAAGGGCAAATGCGAGAGAGGAGGAAGAGGAGTGTATGCCCGGAGGCGGTGGCGTTGGATATGGAAAGGGGTGCACTGTCTGAGGAAGGACGGACTGCGCAAGTACGTTGGTGGGATACGACGGATAAGTATGGTAAGACGCATATTGGCTATGATGATTAAACTCTGGATAGTTGCTAGATAATGTGGGCGCATATAGTCATCCATTTGGGCTATAAAGGAAACTACGTGCCTGCTAGACTGAGCCCCGATGTACCTCAACGTGTCATCTCTAGCACCGGCCCAGTAACCAGAATTTCCCTCTATATGCTGTGAGGATTGTGAACGATTCAACCCAGTCACATATTCCGTGTATGGAGGAGGATTCTGTGAGGGGTATTGATAGCTATTAGCACCGTAATAGTGCTGCACACAGGGCGTAGATGCGCTAGCAGACGGATGGGCGGGGAGACGGGTCACTGAAACAAAGATTAAGAAATTAGGCTGAGACCAGGGCCGGAGAATTCACCATGTGTTGTTGAGGTGGCAGATGTGAAAGGGTCACGGTATACTGCCGGCAGCGCCTGCGCACCATGAACAGTATCTGGGGCTCGAGCAGACGCACTAGAAGCTGGTTCCTGCATAGGATACAAGTGATGTCCAGCATTTGATCGCTGTCGGCCGTACCAACCATTGGGATCTTGCATCTTGCTTTGATCGTTAATGTTGATGGCAAGGACACAGGCAGGCGCGCCTCGGGAACGCGAGGCTCGCAGAATATCGGCGCTTAATCGTGTCACACGCCGCGTGATCTGCATTGCCACACGGTCACGAATGTCACGTACATTTTTTTCAATTTGTTTTTTAACGCCAACCACACGAAGCCTACAGCCTGAGCTAGAAATTTGTCTATCTCCTATCTCAGGGTGGAGTTTCTTGTACTGTGTGCTAATAGGCCCACATAAACCGACATGCAATTCCGGCGTAACTTAATCGTCCACAATTCCTGGGAGGGTACCATTTATGGCTGTGTATTAAATAAAGAGTTCCACTCGTGCAGTCAAGGTCAAGCTTCGTCAAACTTTTCGAGTTCTCGCAGTCCATGGTCGTGCATGTCATGCTGTGAATGACACACGCAATTTCAATAAGCTAATCAGGAACCCCAAACTCTCCAAGACAGACGCGAACTGAATTTTTTTTACGAATAGCCACGTCCCGCCGACAGTTACCTGTACAGATTCAAGAAAGCATACTGTGCAAAGCAGACAGTGCAAAGTGCACAGTATGTGGACACTCCGAGGAGAGCACCCGGGATTTTATCGTGGAGCCCCCACTTACGCGAGACCGAAGCTACTGTAAAGGACTGGAGCTAATGTTTTCCGAAAAGTACTTTTCAAAAAGGAATTAGTGATCCGAGGTGCAAAGGCATGACGGACCTTAGAAAAGGCAGAACAAGCTGGCACGGCACGACTTCGCATCCCATCACCCTCAACAATGGGCAAGTCATAATCTAGAAAGGCAATAGTCTCCGTTGTACGGGCGGAGCTAATAGGAGGGAGAGAGCAGCCGAGAGGGTTCGCTGTAAGTCAGACTGTCAAGTAGGCTGTAGAATCCCAATAAAATAACAACATCAGACCGATAACAACCAAAAGGCGTATCGCGTCGCATCGATTTCACGTTGTGCACGTCCGTCGATGCAACAAATGATTACAGTGCGGCCTTGAGTACGGCTGAACACTGCAGCCATTTCACCGTAAGTTATCAATCACAGCCAGATTCGGCAACTCGCGCCACAAACCTTATCCCGATTTTGCTCTCGCCACGAAGGACACAACCATCTAGACGGAAAGAACCTCAAGGTAAGCATCATAATGCACTCGTCGTCTGCTCTTGCATTTTCTGGGGAATGTGGGGGATTTGTTTCTGCGCTAGGGCGTTGTCAGGTGGTGGATGGGGTGGTGGGAGTGTGGATGACAATGCAGGAATCTGCAGTCTTGTCCCGCGTTAATGACCAGCCCTGCTGGCGAAGTGAGGCTCTGGCATAGAGTGCCTAACTCTGGATAATTGATGACATCGCACTGTCTTATTCGTTGTAAGTATCGCGTCTAACCTCGTCTTCTTGATCTTTCAATAGATTCAAAATGGCCTCCACCAAAAGCACGAAGGGCAAGGCTGCCGCTGCTAAGAGTACACTCCCTTATCGTCTGTAGTGCCTAGTGGGCAAAACTGAGCGGTGATTGAATAGCTTCGAAACCGGAGGCCAAGGCCAAGACGGCGAAGAAAGCCGCGTTGCAGGGTGTGCACTCGCACTCTTCACGCAAGAAGCGCACGAGTGTCTCATTCCACCGACCAAAAACTCTGCGTCTACCACGGGACCCCAAGTATCAGCGCAAGAGTGTACCACACGCGCCTCGCATGGATCAATTTCGCACCATCGTCTCGTGCGTATCCCAAGTCACTTCCATTCGTCCCGCTATAACTTATTTTTACCGCTGACCGGCAGCCCTCTGAATACTGAGTCTGCGATGAAGAAGATCGAGGAACACAATACACTCGTGTTTCTCGTTGATATCAAGGCAAATAAACGCCAGATCAAGGACGCAGTAAAAAAACTGTGGGAGGTTCAAGCCGCGAAGGTGAACACGTTGATACGGTGGGTAAATTAGGAAATTGGGCTGAAATACTGCGTTGATGCAAACGTATCATTACCGTACAGACCTGATGGCAAGAAGAAGGCCTATGTACGGTTGACTCCAGACCACGACGCACTCGATGTTGCCAACAAGGTGCGTGTGAATATGGTCGTGTTGACTATTGACGATGACCAACATTGATGGTGGGCAGATTGGGTTTATCTAGTCGAGTTGGTGGGATGGTGTCTTGTTGTACTCGAAACTGATTTTGTATGGTGCACGCGACATGCCAAGTATGAGCCATGATGCATGATGCATGATATCATAGATCGAGTGACGAGGGTATGAGAACTGGAACTGTGCTTGAGAGAGATGATCATGTTAGCCGAGAAATCAATATAATCCGGGTTCTGATGGGAAAATAGAACGGGAGTTGCGGCCGTTGTCCAGCGCACCCGTTGCTTCGGCCGGCCGTCTCATCACCCTTCGTCACCGTTGACCACTCCCCAGTCGTCTCGTTGCCCGACTCTGAGTCCCTCTTTTTCCCTTCATTTGCACTGCTCGTGCTTCCACACTCTTTTACGTTACTTCTCCTTCCTCCTCCTCTCTGCCACACGCGTGTTCTTCCCGATTCCTGAACATGCCTCTCAAGTATCGATTGCCCTTGGTCTTTTTTTTCACCTTTTTTGTCTTGTTCTTTTCTGTTCATGCACATGGTCCCTCTCCTGCTCACGTTCGCCGTTCCCTCGCATTCAAGAAGAAGCTCCATCGACAGCTCGATATCCCTGGCGCTGTAGGTGATTTAGTTGGTGATCTCCTTGGTAATACTGGGACCACCTCCACCTCAGGTAAGTACACCGCCATCTTTCTTTTCTTGTCTAATCGTTTCCACAGACTCCAGTTCCACGTCTACAACCTCGTCGGACGCGACATCTCTCCCCACCACTGACCCCACAAATACTGACCCGCCATCGACCAGCTCTTCCACGACGACTACTCCCCCATCGTCGGATACGCCGTCTACAACTCCTCCGTCAACGAGTCCCCCGCCCTCTTCTGATACCCCTACTTCCACACCCTCGACGACTAGCTCTGGGACCTCTTCGTCGCCTCTGTCATCATCTACACCTTCCCCTGACAGCTCCTCTTGCTTGTTAGGTTTGGACCTTTTGGGCAACTGTATCCTACCGACGTCTTCTAGTAATACAGACTCATCTCTGACGACGACCTCAACAACACCGTCTTCAGCGTCGTCTCAGACAACCGACTCTCCATCGTCACCACCTACAGACCCTCCAACGAGTCAGACCACGTCTACACCTTCCAGTCCCCCTACTTCCTCACCGGATACACCGACACCGACAACGACACCGACACCAGACTGTCCACTGGGACTAGTGATTAATGGGGAATGTGTACTTCCTTCGTCTAGTTCGTCAACACCTCCGTCCAGTGCTTCGAGTCCGTCGCCCACGTCCGAGCCGCCTCCGTCAACCTCTCCTCCGCCTATCACTCCGGACCCTGGCTCATCTTCATCTTCGCCTACTTCCGATTCGGAGCCACCTACAACTACGCCATCCTCTTCTCCACCGGTTGATCCTTGTGGACCCGTTGGCCAGCTCCTTGGTCACTGCTCATCTAATTCGAGCCCCCCTGCTAGCACTCCATCGTTAACCTCGACGCCTCAAACAAACCCATCGACAAACCCGCCAGACTCATCGTCTCAGTCGGCGCCATCCCAAACGTCGACTCCATCCCAGCCGGTGGATCCTTGTGGTTCACTCGGTATTAGTCTTGGGCTTTGTACGTCCTTGCCAAGCTCGGCGACGACTCCACAGGCGCCGCCTCAGTCCACAGATCCTTGCGGCCCCCTTGGGATTTCTCTCGGCCTCTGTCCATCTTCTTCGCCTCCGGGTTCATCATCTTCTGGCTCCTTTTCACCGCCTGCTCTTCCAACGGGTTCATCTGTATTTACATCTTCGACTATTACGCCTCCTGGGTCATGCGGGTCCCTAGGTTTGTGTGGCTCTACCACTACACCTGACTCTGGTACGACCGTCCCTTCGTCGCCTCCCGGAACTCAGAGCCAGCCTTCATCGAGTGGTCAGAGTGGTAGTACCCTCTCTACCAGTTTCCCAAGCGGTATCCCCACCTCATGGAGTGGAACTGTCAGTACTACGTCTGGGTCGGGCAATGGGACTAGGTGAGTTCGAATGAGCGTTCCCGTATCAACTGGTTGCTGAACCCTGACTCCTGGATAGCTTGTCTTCGCCCCCTGTGATAGCGTTCCCCTCGGGAACCAATGACACCGTTTCTTCGACAACTAGTTTCTCCTCGACCCCCACCAGTGACACGTCTTTCCCATCGTTCACACCTCCTCCGCAGACCCAACTGTCCTATGTCACACAGGCTTCGCTATTAGGTGCATCCGTCCCAAGCTCATCGCCAGTCACACTGAGTGACCCCGATGCCGTCCCCTCTACGTTGACCATCGTTTCCCCGTCGAGCCTGCCTTCGACAACAACACCGGTCCTCCTTCCATCGAATCTCCCTGCGCGCATATACCCCCCTACCCAAGTTGATTCCAATAGTCTGTCCGGCTTTAGTCTTGTCAGCATCCTCTTCGACCAGTTCTTGTCCTGGCCATTCGTTGCCCAGAATACCCAGTCTCAGGGACAACTTTTTCTCTGGCTACCGACAATAATTCAGTCTGCGCTCGGTCTACCCTCCGAAAAGGTCAAGACATTTGCATTACAGGTCTTCTTACCTGCCGCGTACAGCGGTCCCGGGGACGTTGACATGCTGCTAACGACTTTCCTTCTGTACATCCCGTCGGATCAAGTTGCTGTACTTGGAAATCAAATCAAGGTGATCTCATCGCCGTTTTACACAAGCCTCCAAGATCCGTACAAGACTCTTGCCTCTCATGTCAATCCAGCGTATTCGCTCACCTCAGTACAGGATCCAAACGCGGTACCGGGAACGGGGACCACTAGTTCTGCCAGCTCGAGCGGGAATAAATCACGAACGGACGCAATAATTGGTGTTGCCAGCGCTCTTGGTGGTCTGGCACTTGTCGTCCTCGGTGTGCTCATCTACCGCAGTGTCAAACGGAGTCGCGATTTGAGTCACC
The DNA here is from genome assembly GCA_025766275.1 of Lactarius indigo. Classification (NCBI taxonomy): domain Eukaryota; kingdom Fungi; phylum Basidiomycota; class Agaricomycetes; order Russulales; family Russulaceae; genus Lactarius; species Lactarius indigo. The sequence continues at coordinate 872,379 of JAFKAC010000005.1, read as the reverse complement.
GAAGGCTGTCCGATCCCAATGCGCCAAATGACCCATACCCGGATCGTACAGGCCGCGACTTTGACCAGGACAGTGTTGGCGGGCAGCGCAGACGGAGCTTCTACTTCGCAGAGGATAGTCTACGGGGCCAACAGGCGGTGCAGCAGACGGCCGTGCCAGTAGCACAACCTCAGCACGTCATGCAGCAGGTGTCGCAGGTGGAGTACAGTTATCGTACCAGCCCGGACGGTGTGCGCGAGCGTAGAGCGCCAGTGGCGACGGGTGCTATTTCTGCGCCAATTTTAACGCAAAGCAGTCTCAATTGGTGAACTGCCGGAGGGTGATGGGACTGCGGTTTCGAGATGCTTTTCGCGGGATGACGAACGAAGATGGCTGTCTGCAGGACTTTTGGAACGGTAGATGATCAGAGAGACCCGCTCATCCTCTTAAAACAGCAGATACCCAGTCTGAACATCACATTCCGCTTTCCTGCTTTCTCACTTTTTTTTTTTGGAGGGTGCCAGCACCGCAGTTCTGACGTTCTGTTCTACACATATTTATCAACGTTTTTTCTTTCTCTTATAGGTACTTTTTTTCGCATTGTTGGATCGAGTCGTCCTGATTTAGAGTTCCGCTGTACCGCCGGACGCGTGCGCCTCTCGTCCGCTGATGCTATTTTTTCATATTATTGGCCTTTCACAGCGTAGTTCTGTACTGGGACATTGTATGGAATGGACCTGCCTTATGCGTAAGAGATGTTACAGCAATTATGCGTTCTGTCAAGTACTTAGAACGCTCTATATTTAGCTCTTTGTTAACTCAAGGTGTTTACGCTGTATTTGGACCGATCGTTGCAGTATTACATTATTACAGCATGAATTGGGGAAACAGATCGGTTCGGCGCCCACTGACCGTGTATGGTCTGGCTTCTGGTTCCTAGTCGTAGGCATTTTGAGCGGTCGGCAACGGTTTTTTCAGCATGGCAGCTTCATGTGGCAGTTTCTAAGACGTGGGTTTTCAGGGGCTTGTCCTCGGAATCTGCCTTGACTCCGCGTGCCACCCTAAAAATCAATGGACTGGGAAAGAAAAGGGGCACCGCGACGTCGATTTATTTGTGGTCGCACCGTGAGGCACAAGGCATTTCATTATGGCACACTGCCCCCTGCCATCGCCTGCCACTAAGCCTGCGGCGTTTGGGAGGGCGACTTCGGCAACTCCCCAACTCGGAATTGGTTCCTTGGGCACAAGAACGAGGCCCTGGCTTCTTCGTAGATGAGCTACTGCATAAGTTTGCCTCGGAATCTCTGACTGAGGGTACTACGGCGGTGCCATTGATGACGATGATGATTGTAGGATGATCACATCCTTGTGTACCACTTCCTGCGGGGCCAAGTCGGTACTGTAACGGCACAGCCGTTTGCTCCATTGTTGATTGTGGCATGGTGTAACATGCAGTGTGATGGGCGATTTCGTGTTAGATTACTGTACTGATGTTGCCCTCTAAGCCAGTGCCCAAATCTAGACGGGCAACGTGACTGTATTGTCTTCGGCTAGACTACACGGAAGCTTGGATGGAAGAGTATTACTGTAACGTACTCTTTAGAACGGGATCAAAATTACCGGATGCTCCTTAGGCCTAGGGCCTCTTGGTATACGAAACGAGATAATAACGCCGGGTCTCATCACTCTGAGTTGACAAACGCGCGTGGGCGTAGCGCCATGGCTACATTCGTCATATGAGCAACTAAGGATGGGCGGTTCTGGGGGTCAGAAGTCACGGCCATTTGAGGGGGACGGTTTCCGTATGGCCCTGCTCATGTTCAGCAAAGCCTTGGCAAGTTTCGTGGATAGAAACGCGAGCTGAATGGGCTGGCCACGGTGGTCAGAGATGAGTGCTATCAGCGCCCAGCTGTGGGAAATTGAAATTAGCCATACCACGGTCGGTCGATGCTATGCTCCGTATCGTGACCGTGTGACTTGATATTCCGTGACGAAGATCTGGGTGCCTTCTTGGAAGCCCTTCTCGTTTCGCATCGCCCACCCGATATAAATACCACTCGCCTCTCGTCTATAATGTGGCACTGTTCTCCAATCCCACACACACACACAAACTCACTTCGTTATGTCTCTTCGTGATCAGGTCGACCGCGCCGTCGACGGCCTGCAAACTGCTGCCCAGTATCTCGCTGCCTCCAACGCTCCGCTGCATACGTACGGCGCACACCCGGTCCCTCCTTTGTTGTCTCGGCCTCTTACTGACATCAGGAATGCCGTCGACCGTGGTCCAGCATTTTCGCTTTCCGATCTTGTGCGTGCTTGTTTACATTGCACTATGACACCACTTTGGACTCACACCCTTACCAGCCTGCGTACATTGATGCTGCCGCCAATCTCGGTGGTACCATTGATGATCGCAAGTTTCTCGTATGTGTTCTCAGTTCGTTGATTGGTACACCACATGACGCAGTTCTTATGTTAGCTTGAAAAACTTTTGACATTGATGGCCAGATTAAGCGGCGAATCTCCGGAATTCAGCTTGAAGCTGCAGCAATACGTCATTGGAATATGTGAGCTTACCTCGGGCGTTTGGATATATTATATTCACAAGGCAGCCATTTAGTATACAAGGACTTGCCCCACCCCCCTAGTGGATATCTTGCCCTTCCTGCCCCGAATCAACAGGCACCGGTTGATGGGAGTCGAACTGTGTTTGTCAATACCTCCCGTGACCCCACCGACGCCTATCGCACAAGATCTGTGAATTATGCTTACCGCCCTGCTGATGGTTCAGACTATAATCCACTCATACCCTCCATGGGAAAGGCGGGTTCACCTTATGCCCGCTCTGTTCCTTCACTGCGCTGCCTGCCCCCGGCTTCCTTACCCTCCGCGGATCTGGTATTCGATAAACTTCTTAAGCGGGACGAGTTCAAGGAACACCCTGGTGGAATCTCCTCCCTGTTCTTTGCTTTTGCAGAAATTATCATACACAACATTTTCAACACGGACTTTAGTGTAAAAGGTTGGACGCGAAACAACGCGAGCAGCTATTTGGATCTAAGTCCACTGTATGGCAACTCGCAAGAAGAAGTCAACAAAGTACGCCGAAGGGATGGTACTGGCAGGCTATGGAACGATGTATTTTCGGACAGCCGTTTGATCTATATGCCGCCCGCAGTTTGCGCGCTTCTAGTCATCCTCAGCCGCAATCACAACGTAAGTCTACCGTATACACGCCATTCATTTCGCACCTGCCTCATTGGCCTCGAAGTATGTTGCAGAAAAGATCCTCTGCATCAACGAACACGGAACCTTCAAAGACACACGGCTCTGCGATCCTGCTACCCTCGCCGACCAAGACGAGGAGATTTTTCAAAGGGCCCGCCTGGTAAATACGGGGTACTTTATGCAGATCATCTTGCGCGATTACGTTGGGTCCATCCTTGGTTTGGTGCGAGATGGATCTCCTTGGCGCCTAGACCCCTTGATGGTGAGCTAGAATGAAATATCTTCGCCTGTTTCCTGAAAGACTCGTCGTAGAACACGCGTGATCTTGATCACGAAGTCTCCCCACGTGGAGAGGGCAACGTTGTATCCATCGAATTCAATTTGTTGTATCGCTGGCATGCGGCCGTATCAGAGCCTGATGTGGAGTGGACAGAGAAACTTTTTGCGGAGTCGATGAAAGGGGTCGATATGAAGACAGTAGGGTACTTTCCTTGACTTCTCAACTTTCGGTAACTGAACGCCCGATAGGTTTCGGTGAAAGATTTTACTGCGAACGCGCGGCGAGCGATGAACCCTGGCCCAGATATCAAAAAGTGGACATTCGGGGGGTTTGTAATGCCATTTTTGATTCTACAATGGAGCCACTCACGCTTGCCCTCACAGCCTTAAACGTAGTGCCAACGGACGCTTTGCAGACGCAGACCTAGCACGCATCCTTCAAAATGCGACGGCAGCACCTGCCCGCGCTTTTGGGGCACGTGGGACGCCAGAGGTGTTGCGTGTGGTCGAACTGTTGGGCATCGAGCAAGGTCGGGCGTGGGGTGCATGCACGGTAAGTATATTTTGTATCACGTTTACGTTGGGGTCTTATCCCCCTGCTTCAGTTAAACGAGTTTCGGGAGTTCATGGGGTTGAACCGTAAGTACTTTTGGTCCGAGTGCGCTTTCCCGAGAGTCGCTGATAATCGCCGGTAGCCTACAAGTCATTCCTGGAATGGAACTCCGATGAGAGCGTCGCCGTCAGTTGACACCTGATATTGACATCCCTCTTACTGACTATCTCCGAGGCTGCTGCTGAGGCTTTGTATCATGACATCGATAACTTGGAGCTATATGTCGGCATGCAAGCGGAAGAGACTAAGGAACCCATGCCTGGTGCCGGGCTCTGTCCGGGCTACACGACATCTCGTGCGATTCTTGGTGATGCCGTCGCTCTTACACGAGGCGATCGCTTCTTGACTGTTGATTTTACCCGTATGCGGTTCTCACTTCTTCATCTGACCAGCGTCTCTGACACCCCTTCACAAGCATTCAATCTCACTACTTGGGGTTACAACGATTGCCAGGCGGACACAGCGGATGGGTCCTACGGGGGCATGCTGTCAAAATTATTGTTCCGTCACCTGCCGGATTACTACCCCGCAGGCTCTACATATGCTCACTTCCCGATGATGGTACCAGAAAAGATGAGAGAGTTTGCAAAGGATTTTCCAGATGACGTGGGGCGCAAGTACGAATGGGGTCGTCCTCGTCTGCCGGCTGGACCCACGGTCGTAGTCAAATCGTACTCAGAGGTTCAGAGGTTACTCGCGCAGCCAGCAACTTACACATCGAGCGCTCGGCAACGGCTTGAGATCTTGACTGGCGGGGTCCACCTCGATTTTGAATCTGTGCGTCCTCCATTACATGCCGGCCGTCGTCTCACTTATTGTGTGCCCTTGAAGGTCGAGCACGTACTTACAGACGAACAAGAGCTGAAGAGCGCTGCCCAAGCACTCTCCAGCCTCACGGACGCACTGATCAAGAGGAAGCAGCTAAAAGGTGTTGGTGTCCACACTAAATATATTGACATCGTGCGGGATGTCATCAACCTTATTCCAGTTCACTGGCTTTCCAACGATATTGTGTGTACAGGCTACTGCACCAAATTACGATGCTCATCTAGTCATGTCCTAGATTGGGCTGCCTCTGAAGGTCGAGGGAAATCCTCGGGGTACTTACAGGGAACAGGAGCTATACAGCTGGTTTGCAAAAATCGGAAAGTGAGTCTCGAATCTGGTCTAGTTTGGATAGTGTTTACTCAGCCACTTCCTCCAGCTACGTTTATCGTAACACAGATCCGTCAAATGACTGGGCCTTGCGAGAACAGTCTCAAGAAGCTACTCGCGAGATGATACGGTATCTCAAAGGCCATCTTGTGAAGTTGACACGAGGTTTGGTATGTTGCCCGCTACTTGATACCTTTGTATACGAACTGAGAACCTTGAGTGCAGGTGAACGTCGAGGGCATCACCGACTCGGTCTTACACTGGGTATCCGGGAAGAACGACCATAGTGAACGTTTCTTGAGCGTGTTAGTAAAGGCCACCGGTTCACAAACGAGCGACAGCGAGTTGGATAGCCTGGCCAACAGCCTTCTTGCGTCGGTTGTAACCACTGCTGCCCTTTTCTCGCAAATTATCGCCCATGTTGTCAACTTCTACCTCGACGACGACAAGGTGGCCCAGCGAGAGCAAATTGTGCGCTTGGTTGAGAAAGATGCGAATACTGAGGTCATACCCTACGTTTTTGAAGCACTTCGTAAGCTTCAACTGTCGTCGTGCAGAGATTAGTGCTCACAAAGGGACCCAGGCCTGGACCCTCCTGTGAGTTCTAGGTTTTAGAACATACAAGAAAGGCGATGTATTGACCATGACTGTGGTGTAGCTTTCTAGCTTACTTTTGGTCGCAAGATCTGCCGCGAATGTCGCAGGCACTGCAGTCGCCAAGGGCCAACATATTTTGGTCGACATCACTGGTGCTACTCATGACGTAAGTCTCCACTACAAGCATCATATTCTAGGCTGATGAATGTGGCCTGACAGTCATCGACGTTCGAGAGTCCTAAGGAGCCGAATTATGGACGGCAGCCAAGAAAGGTCGCAGATGTTCTTGGATTGGATCGTAAAGGGTGAGTCGATATCACGATTGAGTTTTGATTTTTATTGATCAAGAGCTCGTAGCCTTTTGTCTCAGGATTTGTTTGATCGGGTATGAACAACCTAGCTCCCCACAGTTCCATTTCTCACGGCTTTGGCTAGGTCGTGCCGCGCATACTTGGACAAATATTCAAATTGAAGAACTTGCGACGCCAGCCGACACAGTCCGGCCGGTTGACAAGATTCACGGAAAAAATCCACAACGTACCCGAACAGTCTTACAGTGACATGAATGGGCGTCTCACACCGTTCCCCGGCTCGCTCATTGTCCAGGTAGGTCGTGTTTTCGACCCTGACTCTGCACATTGTCTTACGACCGCAATTCAGTTTGACGAATGAGAGGTTGAATTGTGTGGTATCCTGTCTTATATGTACTTAGATCCTGCACTAGCAGTAATGTAAATGTAAACCATCAGACACGTGATTTATACGAGTGACGTCAGTGGAGCAAAGAAAGAGATACTTAAGGGTTTGTAGGGCCCTTGAGCCTGATTATCTCTCCTCGTCATGTCTTACACTGTCAATGTGCGTATCATAGTTTGTCATATCTTAGATTTCGTTGATAGCGACAGGTTTCGAGTATTGCTGCTTCCACAACGGAACAACAGCTGCATGATTTCTTCTCGTATGTCGCTTATCTGATTGCGTAACCTTGTGTCACTCTCTAAATTGCCGTCTTCTAGCTATTGTGGAAAGTGCGTTGTTCCTCCGATGCGGGTTCCCTATGGTTCTATGATAAATCTTATGAAGGATTTCGCAAATCAACCTCGATGAGACCGGCCCTTCAAAATCAGCGGTGGTACACTTCGAGAAACCCAACGCTGCAAAGACAGCTCTCATAGTGGGGTCACTTCTCGCTCTACGAATGCTGTTACCCATTGAATTATCTATGTAGCTGAACGGTGGTTCACTTGATGGTGCTCATCTGAGCGTGCACTCCGATACTGTGCACCCAGACGAAGAGGAAGCTCCGCACGTGCCGGGCTCTCCTCTTGATCAGAGTGACAAGCCGAGGGCAGGCAGTGAGTATTCTCTGTGCGATACAAGACTCTGGGGTAATTTTTGGTTGTCCAGTTGCCGCGGAATACTTGGCCAAGGGATATAAACTTTCTGACAGTATCCTACAACGTGCCATCCAACTTGATAGTGAGCCCAACGTCGTTGTCCAACTTCATTCACACTCAAGTGACTACATCCACAGACGAAAAGGGTATTTCTACGCGCTTCCTGAACTACTTTCAGTCTCTCGATGTGTCTATCGGCGCCAAAGCGCTTGGTCCTGATCAAACACTATCCGGCAAGGTGACCAGTACATTCCAGACTGCCACGCAGCGCGCCAAGACTGTAGACGAGCAGAAGGGCTACACCAAGGTTGCTGGGGATGTATGTGAACACTTGAGCTCACCATATACGCCTCACCTGATGCTTCGCGTTGACAGTATTATACGCGTGCCTTGGGTTCCCCCCTTGGCCAGCGCGTGCGATCGTTCTACACTTCGACCTCGAAGCAAATTTTGGATATACATGAGGAAGCCCGTCGGATCGCAGGCGAGCACAAGGACTCCCAGCATACTCATGCGACCGGTTCTACTGGTGGAGAGGCTTCGGGCCCTTCGGAATCAAAGGAGGCCTCTAAGGACTGAGAACGTCATCGTGTATCTTTCGATCACTTATGTAATGTGTTTGAATACGGAATAATCGTACATCACTGGGACGGGAAACTGTCCTGAGGTTAGGTGGGAAGCGACTAAGCGGCGGATGTCCTCAACAAGAAAATTTGATGGTTTTTGTCGCTTAAACGTAGTACCCAATTAAAATGAATTCTGTTGATCACGAAGCCGAGCCCCTGTATGAGTGGCCACTAAGCCTGAGTGCCGTTCCAAAATTTACTCGGGAGTCAATGACAATTGTGCCGAGCACACTCCCGAGGTTGCATTTAGCACCAAAACTCAATGGATCCTCGGCAATCTCACCCGATCATCCCAGTTTCAAGAGCCAGAGCATCCTGAGGTTGTCCTGGTGTCTGACCTGAGGATGTTTGGGAGTGGTGCTTGATCTTGATGTAGTCATCACTCAGTTGTCATCACTGGTACATGTGCCCAGGATCTCTGGGCCATGTCTGGCTGCAGTGTCAACAATCACCCTGGTTTCAAGAGTTAAACATCCAAGGTTTGTCCTGGTGTCTGACCTGAGGACTTTCTGTAATTGTTGCTGCCGGTTGACACAGTGCATGTCCCCAGGATTGCTGGGCCCTGTCCAGCAACGATGTCATCATGAATCCTGGTCTCAGGGCCACATTTGTCCTCAATATAATCACCACTTCAACCAGGCTTGCTTAATCAGACATATTGAGGTTTGTGAGAACGAATAAATCTTATTCAAAACTAAAAAAATACAGCCCATTACACATGCTTGAGAATGCCTGCCATGCTGCCAATCGCCCCAACCAAATTACCTGACACACCACCACTGGCAGTGCCACCATCCACATCGCCTTTGCCATCTGCACTTGTGAAGTTGAGATATGGGTTCACATTGGCATCAGATGTGAACCTTGAGTGGTCGCATTCAATTGTCTCATCGATGTATCTGCAGTGCCAACACTCCGTGTTAGTTACAGGGACTGAAAATGAATAAGCACATACCTTGTCCACCCAGGAGAAGTCAATGGAGTTCCCAGTTGCTGGATGTGGGCAATGAACCACTTGTTGACCATAGATGTTATGGTATGGACTGAATGACTCATTGTATATGACTTATGGCCGGTTATGACTACGGCCTGGTATTAGTATTAGTCATGGACTCTTACATTGTATCAGTCAGCATGATAGTTTACATGTGATTGTGACTCGTGTATGACTCATTCCTAGGATAGCTGTACTAGGGTTCAAGCTAGTTATGCTATTGGTTCTCTATTGTTCCAGCAGCGCTTTAAAGCCCGCATGTATCTGTATAAATAGTCATCTAAGAAGACCAAGAGTCCCCATCTTGGTCTTCTTCAATCCACCATCTTGACTCACTCATCTGCCTTAGTCTCTGACTAAGAGTACTTCCACTTCTATCTGCCAAGGGATAGTCTTTCTTCATCTTTGCTGCAGTGTGTGCCCATAGTGCCCCTGTTCAGCTTGCGTTGGGTTGACACATGATCCCCATTTGCCTATTCTTCGCTAAGTTGTCTATGCCCTCAAAGAGTCCAAGTTGGACTAACACCAGTGGAGCATAACATTAAGAACAAGATCCTCATTGTGGTGTATTTGACAAGAGAACAGTGGACGTCATTCCATCCTTACTCCCTCAAAAGGAGAGGAGATCACAATGTACCAACAAAATTCCTGGGAGCAGCCCAGTGGAGGGGAAGAGGAGAAGATACTGGATATTTTGTGGAGTTCAATGGGCCCAACTGTTTTCGACATGTTGAGTTCAATTTCGACCATCTTTGTTGGACAGAGGTTATGTGGAACCCCATAGACCATCGCTGGGACATTGTGAGACCAGCAGGAAGAAACTACAATTGTGACATCGATGTTATGGTATGGACTCTATTATGCAGTGTGAATGACTCATAGCCGGTTATGACTATGGCCCGATAGTAGTATTAGTCATGGACTCTTACATTGTATCAGTCAGCATAGTAGTTCACATGTGATTGTGACTTATGTATGACTCATTCCTAGGATAGCTGTACTAGGGTTTGAGCTAGTTATGCTATTGGTTCTTTACTGTTCTAGCGGCGCTTTAAAGCCCATGTGTATCTGTATAAGTAGTCGCTCTGGAAGACCAAGAGTCCCCATCTTGGTCTTCTTCAATCCACCATCTTGACTTGTCTCTTGTCTGCCTTAGTCTTCAGACTAAGAGTACCTCCACTCCTATCCACCAAGGGATAGTACTTCTTTACCATTGCTACAGCGTGTGCCAGTAGTGCCCCTGTTCAGCTTGCATTGGGTTGACACATGATCCCCATTCACCTGATCTTTGCTAAGTCAATTACACCTGTTTCAGAGTCCAAGTTGGACTAACACCAGTGGAGCGTAACATTAAGACCAAGATCCTTCAAAGTGGCGTATTTGACCAGAGAACAGTGGACGTCCTTCCATCCCTATCATCTTGAACGACAAGGAGACTGCAATGTACCAACAAGGTTCCTAGGAGCGGCTCAGTGGAGAGAACGAGGAGAAGACACCAGATATTTCGTGGAATTTAATGGTCCTAACCATTTCCGACCTGTTGAGTTCAATTTTGATCACCTCTGTTGGACTGAGGTTACTTGGAATCCCATAGACCATCGCTGGGATATTGTAAGACCAGTGGGAAGAAACTACAACTGCGACATTGATGCATGCGAACTCAATAGTCATGCAGACTACGGTCCTATTGACAGACAAACACAGGAGCATACCAACAAAGGAATCAGTGGAGAAGAAACCTCCGAAAGCCAACCATTGCCCAGTAGGGGAGCTACACCAGCAGAAGATGCCAGCCTAGGAGCCATTGGCGAACACATCATATGACAAACTGAGTCACTTACTATTCACCAAACCGAACCAGAAGTAATCCACATTCACAGTCCAGCAGTTGCAATGGCCACTGCCACCATCACACAAGAAGAAGTACAATTAACCGCTGATACAATCGATCAGATGGCTCAAGAAGAACAAAACCGCATTGCACAAGAAGCGCATGCTATACTAGCACCTATCAACCCCCACACCAGTCATAGAATGACAGACGACGACGTGGCCATCCCTCACGCCATTGGACCAGATGTAGCTGATCCCCCTAGTGGAGGAGGTGGACCTCCTGGCGATTTACCAGGAGGGGGGCCACCGCCAAGAGGGCATGGATTTGGAGGATTCCCTGGAGGGTTTCCCAGAGGACCACCAGGAGGAGGACATCCCAGAGGAGGGTTACCAGGTGCAGGTCCTGTTATTCCTCCCCAAAATAACAAGTTAGCTGGTGAAGCCCCCACAGTATTCAATGGAGAACATGCAAAAGTTGAAGCATTTCTCACACAATGGCATGTCTATTGGGGCATGAATGCAGACAAAGGCATAATGGCCACACCATATTGACACACATTACTCTTCTTATCCTACATCAAGGGCGTCAATGTCAGCGAATGGGTGTTGGCAATGCTTACCTGGCTCAATGGCCAGATACAAGCAGGAGTACCCTGCACTAGTGAAGGACTATGGAACGAAATTACACGCAGCTTCATGCAGCACTTCCGAAATATGATGGAGCAGGAACAAGCCCAATATGAGCTGAAGAAGGGGCTTAAAATGATTGGGGGCAGTCTAGATGAGTATTGCACACAATTCAAACAACTAGTGTGGTGCACTCAGTATTGGCTCAATGATCCCCAGATACTTGACCTATTTGCAAGTGGACTACCCACCAAACTTTACTCCAAAGTTTACACTCTCGATTCCCCACGAAACTACTGCAAATGGAAAGAAGCAGCAACCACTCATCAACAGCAATATATGCACCTCAAAGCAATGCTTAACAAAGGAGTGCCAAAGCAGAACCAACCACAATGCCAATGTCCATGGCAAGGACCGCCAAGGAGTTCTTGGCAACCAAGGAATCTGCCTAGGGATCCAAATGCGATGGATACATCAGCAGACTGAATTCAAGGGCATCTGACAGGGGCAGAAGATATACTTGCCCCTCGACCCCCATACCGACCTCGAGGAGGATTTTTACAGAGAGGAGGAGGACAAAATAATCAAAGGCCAGTCACTAGTTACAATTGTGGAAAGGACGGACAACCACGGGGAAATTACCAACCCCAAGCATCGACACCAACTACCATCAACAAGAACCTGAAATTGCTACCAGGGCAGTTCAAGATGTACCCCCTCAACAGTGTGCCAGCAACTGGCTCAACAGAGTAGCAGGAGAATCAGACAATGTAAAAGACATTATCCTCCAACAACTATGGAAAAAGGAGGGTTTTCAGGATGCCTGAACCCATCAGCCTGGGTGAGGGCAGTTAATTGTAACAGTGTAATCATGACTTGCTATTGTTCTATGAGAGTTCCAGTATCGATTCGCACCAGTTATGCAATGGCCAACATACGAGCATTAGTTGACTTAGGAGCAACCCATTGCTTCATGAGGCCCTCCTTCATGAAGAGGATGGGATTTGGGACAAGACAACTCGACGTCCCAAAGAAGATATAGAATATCAACAATACAGAAAACAAATCAGGACGTATCACTCATTATGTTGACATTGATGTCCAAACTAAAGGAATCAACAAGGAAATACATTTCCTTATCACAGACATTGGCAATGAAGATATTGTGCTGGGCTATCCCTGGCTTGCCATATACGATCCACACATCAAATGGTCGCAAGCTGCCATTCACAAGGACATGCTTCCCATTGTTATATGATCCACAAACCCTCACATCCAATGAATCACACCAACAATAGCCACTTCCTCCGTACAAAACGATGACTATGAAGTTGTACACTCTTGTGTCATCACAGATGAACAATGACGACAGTTTGAAGAAGGCTGTCAAATTAGAGCAATGGCCACAGACTTAGCTATCGCAGCTCAACAATATACCACTAAAGCTAAGTTACCTCTCGAGTATCAGGAATTTGAATGCCTCTTCAGTGAAGAAGCGTTGGACAGGTTTCCTCCCAGCAGGCCCTGGGATCATGCTATTGAATTTAAACCAGGGATGGCCGACACTATCGACTGCAAAATATACCCAATGACCCAGGAAGAAGACAAAAAACTACATGAATGGATTGATGAACAGTTGAAAAAGGGGTATATATGACCCTCTAAATCTCCATACACTTCGTCTTTCTTCTTCATCAAGAAGAAGGATGGGAAATTATGACCCATTCAAGACTATTGGAAGGTCAACATGGTTACCATCCACAATCAATACCCTCTCCCTCTCATCTCCAACCTTATTACCAACCTCAGTAATGCCCACATCTATACCAAGCTCGACATTTGATGGGGGTATAACAATATACACATCAAAGAGGGGGATGAGGAAAAGGCCACGTTTAAAACATGATACAGATTATTCGAACTGACGGTGATGTTTTTTGGCTTGACCAACTCCCTGGCAATGTTCCAGACTATGATGAACTTCATCTTCAGGGACATAATTGCCAAACATGAAAAACGAGGAACAGTTATTTGGGTCTACATGGACGATATTGGTATAGCCACAGGACTTCAACACTCACTTGAAGATCGCATTGAAGCAGTCAAGGACGTTCTCTGCACATCTGCTGAACATGACCTATATTACAAGCTTGAAAAATGTCTTTTTCACTCTCCACACATGGATTACCTGGGGGTAATCCTTGAAAAGGGGGTGACATGCATGGACCCTGTCAAAATTTCCAGTATCAGGGACTGGTCCACACCAACCAAAGTTAAGGACATCTGCTCTTTCCTCGGTTTCTGCAATTTTTACCAACCTTTTATATGAGGATTTGCAACCAAAGCACAACTACTTAACAAACTCACGCAGAAAGGTGTCAAATGGCAATGGGGAACAGAGGAAGAAAAGGTGTTCCAAGACCTTAAAACCCTTGTTACCAGTGAACCTGTCCTAGCACACCCAGATCTTACTCAACAATTTGAACTAGAGGTCGATGCATCAGGCTTCGCGACAGGTGCAGTCCTCCTTCAATGCAAAACAGACAGTAAAAGACATCCCATTGGCTATTACTCATCCACTCTCAATGAGGCCGAACGAAATTATGATATATATGACCTTGAACTCCTAGCCATTGTCAAGGTGTTCCGTCATTGGAGACCCCTTCTGGCAGGTTCCCCCCACAAGATCAAGGTCTTCTCCGATTATCTCAACCTACAATACTGGAAGTCACCGCAAAAGATTAGTAGGCACATCACTAGGGAAGTACTTGAACTCTCAGAGTATGACTTCAAGATTCATCACATCAAAGGGACATCCAACAGATGTGCCAATGCACTATCATGGAGACCGGACTATGATCAAGGGGAGAATGACAATGAAGGAATTACTGTCCTACCGGATCACATCTTTATACGCACAACCACTCTGGATGACTCACAACATCCACATTGGCGACCAGTAATCTTGCCAACGGAAATGACACCAGAACATCCCATCTATGAGCAGGATCGAGCTAAGTTAAAACCTTGGGTAGATGTGCACAAACTAAAAGACATTGAAGGGACATGGTACAAAGATGGATGCCGAGTGGTTACTGGCAGCATCCATGACAAATGCACCATTATCACCGCCCACCACAATCCCCCTGTCTACAGTCATCCAGGGATTAAACGTACCCTCCAACTCACCAAACAACACTACTGGTGGCCACAAATGAAGAATGATGTTACAGACTATGTCAAGGGCTGCACTAAATGCCAACAACATAAAGTCAACCTCTGTCCCATCCGAGCTCCATTACAACCCATTTACCCCAAACTGGAAGCCCTGCCATTCAAAACCATCACAGTAGATTTCATCACTAAGCTTCCCATCTCTTGTGGCTACAACTCTATTTTAACAATCACCAATCATGACTGCACTAAAGCTGCCATCTTGATTCCATGCAATGAAGAGATAACAGCTGAAGGGATGGCTGCTCTGTACGTCTCTCATGTCTTTCCTCGATTTGGACTCCCCTCATGCATTATCAGTGATCGGGACCCCCATTTTGCATCCAAATTCATGCGAGAGATATGCAAAATTCTTGGCATCAGCCAAAATATCTCAACTGCTTACCACCCTCGAACCAACGGCCAATCAGAATGAACAAATCAGTGGCTTGAACAATATCTCCGCTTCTGGGTAAATGAGCAGCAAGACAACTGGGTTCATTATCTGCCTATGGCAGAATTCATGCATAACAATTGGCCTAATGAAACCATGCAGGAGTCCCCCTTCTTCCTCTTATTGGGATTCAATCCTTGTGCTGATTGGATCAACAGACCTTCCCCTATTCCACAAGTGTCATTAAGACTGGACCAATTCAAGCAGGCATGACAGCGCGCTTCTCCTGCATGTTCAGGGCACAGAAGTCATGGGTTAAACACTGAGATACACCCAAGTTCAAAGAAGGCAACCTTGTATGGCTTGAAGGACGTCACCTGCGCACTCATCAGCCAATGGCAAAATTAGCGGCCAAGCGCCATGGACCTTTTAAGGTCATCCAGGTGATGTCCCCCATCAACTATCGCCTCAAACTTCCCACGCAGTGGAGCATCCACAATGTCTTCCACATAGATCTTCTCACACCTTATCATGAGACACCCATGCACAGACCAAACTATCAGTGCCCACCACCTGATTTCATTGATAACGAAGAAGAATATGAAGTTGAGAAGATTCTAGACTCCCGGCGATTTGGCAGAAGACAACGACTTCAGTACCTTGTCAAGTGGAGGGGTTATCCTGACTCCGACAATCAATGGATAGATAAGGATGACGTCTTTGCCAACGAAGCTGTGCAGGAGTTCAAACATTCCAATCCTGCTGCAGAAACACATATAAGGACCGTCATCCATCGTGTTGAGTCTCCATCACCCACTTCTCCTATGTCCTCTACTTGATGCAATGAACAGCTCGCACTCCTCTCCACTCTTGTCAACAACTCCTCTGCCACACTTGTTGACCCTGACTCCACCAACGACACCACAACCACTGGAGCTGCAACCAGCAACTGTACTGCCATGCAGCATGAGGACGACGGGCCTATTACTGCTGAAGAATTGCACCAGACACTGCAATGATTCCCTGTGCCCTTACAGGGAACTCTCAACGACAATCCAACAATAACTCAACCAGCACCTCTGCCCATGTATGCCCTCACTAACCCTGACACTGGTGAGCCTGAAATGTTCATCACAGAAGACGAGCTTTTTCGGCTTCAAGCAGCTGTCCCACGCAGTGCAACTGCTGAATGCCATGAAGAAATATGAACAAGAATGGAAAGAGACGGTGGTGTGGTGGCAGCAGGAGCAACTCCATATTGCCACTTGCCGTCGCAAGATGAGGCAGGAGAGGAAGGAGTATTGGACGAAGTTGAGGATGAAGATGAGCTTGGAGACCATTACCCCATCAGGCACGCATTCCTTGAACATGAATTCTATGCTGAAGATCCAACAGCCACTCCCTTCCTCATCGACGCATTGGGGAACCCCCTGCACCAAGGAAGAGTCGCTGTGGCACAAGCGGCTTGTTATACACCAATGGGTGAATGAGACCCAGCAGCCTGAGTTGTTGTCCCTGAAGGGTTCCAGGTCAATTGAGGTCCTGATTACATTCCATTCCCAATCAAACTCCCCAATGGACCGATGGTACAGGCATCCCACATACAGGTTATCTGAGGAGGAGACCCCTTCATACTTGGAATAGTTCCAGGGTCGGGCTTCCTTTATGGTAAACCCCTCTACGCTACACCACACCTCCCGAAAGACAACTGCACATTCATCCCCCACAAAGAATGTTTCATGCTTCATGATCGTCACCCCACTGATTTGCTACTGATGCACATTGGGGATGTAACCCTCATTGAAGAGCTGCATTGGTATCGGCAATTCGCTTTCGCTGAGGATCAGTTAGAGTGGCAAATCCAGAGATTGCAGGAGGAGAGGTACATGGCGTTGGAGGATAAGAAGGCCAGTCTCTACCATCTCGAGAGAGCTAACATACTGGAGCACATGGAAGATGAAGCCAAATGGATGAGGCAAGAATCAAAGGCAGACTAGTGAGGTGGGCCTCACTCCTGAAAAGGGGGTGATATTATGGTATGGACTCTATTACACAGGGTGAATGACTCATAGCCGGTTATGACTATGGCCCGATAGTAGTATTAGTCATGGACTCTTACATTGTATCAGTCAGCATAGTAGTTCACATGTGATTGTGACTCATGTATGACTCATTCCTAGGATAGCTGTACTAGGGTTTGAGCTAGTTATGCTATTGGTTCTTTACTGTTCTAGCGGCGCTTTAAAGCCCATGTGTATCTGTATGAGTAGTTGCTCTGGAAGACCAAGAGTCCCCATCTTGGTCTTCTTCAATCCACCATCTTGACTTGTCTCTTGTCTGCCTTAGTCTTCAGACTAAGAGTACCTCCACTCCTATCCACCAAGGGATAGTACTTCTTTACCATTGCTGCAGCGTGTGCCAGTAGTGCCCCTGTTCAGCTTGTGTTGGGTTGACACATGATCCCCATTCGCCTGATCTTCGCTAAGTCGATTACACCTGTTTCAGAGTCCAAGTCAGACTAACACCGGTGGAGCATAACAATCGACATGCAACAACTTAATAGCTGTGCAGACTATGGCCCTATTGATGGACAAGCACAAGAACACACTGACGAAGGAATCAGTGGAGAAGAAGCATCCGAAAGCCAGGAACCACCCAGTAGAGGAGAAACACCAGCAGAAGACGCTAGCTTAGGAGCCATTGGGGAACACATCATACAAAGAACTGAGTCCCTCACTCTTCATACCAACCCAGAAGTAATACACATCCACAGTCCAGCAGTTGCAATGGCTACTGCAACTATCATGTGAGAAGAAGTACAATTAGCCTCTGATACAATTGATCAGATGGCTTGAGAAGAACAACATCATATTGTGCAAGAGGTGCAAGCCATATTAGCACCCATTAATCCACACATGGGTCATAGAATGACAGACAATGATGTAGCTATCCATTGCGCCATCAGACCTGATGTACCCGACCCACCTAGTGGAGGGGGTGGATCCCCTGGTGACCTACCATGAGGAGGACCACCACCATGAGGAGGAGGATTCCCTGGAGGATTCCCAGGGGGGTCACCAGGAGGAGGACACCTGGGAGGGGGATTACCAGGTGCAGGTCCCATTGTTCCTCCCAGTAACAAGTTAGCTGGTGAAGCACCCACAGTATTCGACAGAGAACATGCCAAGGTTGAAGCATTTCTCACACAATGGCATGTCTACTGGGGCATGAACACAGATGAAGGCATAATGGCCATGCCCTATCAACAAGCCCTACTTTTCTTATCCTATATCAAGGGTGTCAATGTCAGCGAATGGGTGTTGGCCATGCTCACCTGGCTTAATGGCCAGATACAAACAGGAATACCCCATACTAGTGAAGGGCTATGGAATGAAGTGACGCACAGCTTTATGCAGCACTTCTGAAACACAATGGAACTGATGAACAGCACACATAGGGACTATACTCACAGTGACAAAGTAGACTGTGGTGAGATACAGTGGGTGGCTAGAAGCAGAGGTTTGACAGGGTAAGTTGCAGAGAAGCAAGATAGTCTGGCACACAAGCAGTGAGAACTGATGATAATACATTAGAGAATGGAAGGCATACCTGGCACACAAGCAGTGAGAACTGATGTGGACCAGGAGCATACATGCTACTCTACTTATACTGTTTACAGGTGTGACACTAATACAAGGAAGTAACATAGAGTCACATAGTATAAGAGACATTGTTCTACAAGTGGACAAAAGGAATGTACAGATGGAGAACAAAGAGTGTGAAAACAAGAAGAGCCCAGACTGAAATGATATCATAATGACATCACAATAAAGATATAGCTAAAGAAAGAACAAAGGCGTAGTACAATGACAAGTCCAGAGGAGTCTGCATGATGTCATAGTACAGTGATGTAATAGATAAGTAAATACAAGACATTCAAGATTGTACAGATCAAAATATCTAATCTACATGTCCTGTATATCTAATCTAAAGCAGTCCATGCTGCAAGTCTGGTCCATATGAGCCGCTAAGTGCACGTGGGTCACTTATCAACAGGAACAAGAGCAAGCTCAATACAAGCTCAAGAAAGGCCTTAAGATGATTGGGGGCAATCTAGATGAGTATTGCACTCAATTCAAACAATTAGTGCAACATGCTCAGTATTGACTTGACAACCATCAGACATTGGATCTCTTTGCAAGCAGGTTACCAAAAGATCTTTATTCTAAAGTGTATACCCTTGACTCCCCATGAAACTACCACAAATAGAAAGAAGCTGCTACCACTCGCCAACAACAATACATGCACCTTAAAGCTATGCTTGACAAAGGGGCACCACAAAAACAAGAATGATCACAATGACAGCGTCAATGGCAAGGACTGCCAAGAAGCTCCTGGCAGCCTAGAAACTTGTCAAGAGATCTGAACGTGATGGATACATCAGATGATTGCATTCAAGGATGGCTAACAGGAGCTGAAGACATACTTGCTCCTCGACCTCCATATCGACCTCAAGGAGGATTTTTACAAAGAGGAGGGGGGTGTAACAACCAAAGGCCAGTCACCTGTTATAATTGTGGAAAGGATGGACACATGGCCCAAGATTGCAGAGCACCATGAGGAGGTTATCAACCTCAAGCATCAACTAGCCAGTACGTCGATACCGACTACCACCAGCAAGAACCTGAAGTTGCTACCAGGGCGGTCCAAGAAGCACCCCCTCAATAGTGTGCCAACAACTGGCTTAATGGAGTAGCAGGAGAATCAGATGATGTAAAGGACCTCATCCTTCAACAGTTATGGAAGAAGGAGGGTTTTCAGGACGCCTGAACCCATTGGCCTGGGTGAGGGCAGTTAATTGTAACAGTGTAATCATGACTCACTATTGTTCTATGTGAGTTCCAGTATTGATTTGCACCAGTTACACAATGGCCGACATACAAGCATTAGTCAACTCAGGAGCAACCCATTGCTTCATGAGACCCTCCTTCATTAAAAGGATGGGATTTGGAACCAAACCACTTGATGTTCCAAAGAAAATATGGAATATTGACAATACCGAAAACAAGTCGGGGTGTATCACCCATTATATTGATGTCAATGTTCAAACTAAAGGGATTAATAAGGAGATATGCTTTCTCATTACAGACATTGGCAATGAGGATATTGTACTAGGGTATCCCTGGCTTGCCATATACGACCCACATATTAAATGGTCGCAAGCTGCAATACATGAAGCTATGCTTCCCATTTTTATCTGGTCAGTAAACCCCCACATCAAACGTATTACACCTGTTGTGGTGGCCTCTTCCGTACAGGACAATGAATATGAGGTTGTGCATTCCTGCGTCATCACCAATGAACAACAACAGCAATTTGAAGAAGGATGCCGGATCAGAGTGACCGCTACTGATCTTGCCATTGCCACCCAACAATACACGATAAAAGCCAAGTTACCTCCCGAGTATCAGGAATACACATGCCTTTTCAGTGAAGAAGTGTTGGACAGGTTCCCTCCCAGCTGGCCCTGGGATCATGCAATCGAATTCAAACCTGGCACAGCAGATGCCATCAATTGCAAAATATACCTGATGACACAGGAGGAAGACAAAAAGCTACGCGAGTG
Source organism: Lactarius indigo (assembly GCA_025766275.1). Lineage (NCBI taxonomy): Eukaryota > Fungi > Basidiomycota > Agaricomycetes > Russulales > Russulaceae > Lactarius > Lactarius indigo. The sequence continues at coordinate 851,818 of JAFKAC010000005.1, read as the reverse complement.
GATCAATGAACAACTGAAAAAGGGGTATATAAGACCTTCTAAGTCACCATATGCATCATCCTTTTTCTTCATTAAAAAGAAGGACAGAAAGCTACGCCCAGTACAGGACTATTGAAAAATCAATGCAGTCACCATATGCAACCAATACCCCCTCCCCCTTATCTCTGACCTCATTACCAACCTCAGCAATGCCCACATCCACACCAAACTCAACGTCAGATGGGGGTATAACAATGTATGCATCAAAGAGGGAGACGAAGAAAAGGCTGTGTTTAAAACACATTATGGATTATTTGAACCAATGGTGATGTTCTTTGGCTTGACAAACTCCCCAGCTACATTCCAGACGATGATGAACTTCATCTTTAGAGATATCATCACCAAACATGAAGCATGCGGCACCATTATATGGGTTTATATGGACAACATTGGCATCACTATGGGACTCAAGTACTCACTTGATGATCATGTTGAAGCAGTCAAAGATGTACTCTGCATGTCCACAGAACACGACCTCTACTACAAACTTGAAAAATGCCTTTTCCACTCCCCATGCATGGATTACCTGGGGGTAATCCTTGAAAAAGGGGTGACATGCATGGACCCCATCAAAATTTCGGGCATTAAAGATTGGCCTACGCCAACTAAAGTGAAGGACGTCCGCTCTTTTCTCAGTTTCTGCAATTTTTACCAACCATTTATTCACAGTTTTGCAACCAAAGCACAACTGCTCAACAAACTCACATGTAAAGACACTGAATGGCACTGGGGAACAGAAGAGGAAAAAGCATTTCAAGACCTCAAAAACCTAGTCACCAGTGAACCTGTCTTAGCACATCTGGACCTCACTCACCAATTTGAACTAGAAGTTGATGCCTCAGGCTTCACAACTGGTGCGGTTCTCCTACAGCATAAGGAAGATGGCAAACAACACCCCATTGGCTACTACTCCTCTATGCTCAATGAAGCAGAAAGAAACTATGACATATACGACTTATAATTACTGGCAATTGTCAAAGTGTTCCACCATTGGAGGCCTCTTTTAGCAGGCTCCCCTCACAAAATCAAAGTCTTCTCCAACCACCTCAACCTCCAGTACTGGAAGTCACCGCAGAAAATAAGCAGATATGTTGCTAGAGAGGTGCTCGAACTTTCAGAATATGACTTCGAAATTCATCACATCAAGGGGACATCCAATGGACGCACTGATGCCCTTTCTAGGCGACCAGATTATGACCAAGGTGAGAATGACAATGAGGGTGTTACGGTATTACCAGAACAAGTTTTCGCACAAGCCACCACACTCCAAGAAGAAACCCACTCCAAACATTGGAGACCCGAAATCCTACCAGTGGAAATGACACCTCTCCATCCAGTCTACAAACAGGATATAGCTAAGTTAAAACCTTGGATCGATGCACACAAACTCAAAGACATTGAAGGAACGTGGTATAAAGATGGACACTGCATGGTCACCGGCGGCATCCACAACAAACATACCATTATTGCCACACACCATGACTCCCCTGTCTATGGCCACCCAGGGATCAAACGCACCCTTCAACTCACTGAACGACACTACTGGTGGCTGCAAATGAAAAACAATGTTACAGACTACGTCAAAGGGTGCACGGAGTGCCAATAGCACAAAGTCAACCTTTGCCCTATCAGAGCACCACTACAACCCATCTACCCTAAACCAGAAGCCCTGCCATTCAAAACCATTGCAGTGGATTTCATCACCAAACTTCCTGTATCCCGCAGGTACAATTCCTGTCACGTTTTGGCTTGTGGACTCTTACAAAGTGGTGAGGCTTGATTCGGACCCTTACTGTACTGGTTGCGATTACGGCTGTAAGGTATATTAGTCACGGACTTAGGTGATATGGTAGCACGATAGGAGATTGGGGAACGATAGCTGACTGAGAATGGACGCCACTGATACTAGTAGTAGTAGTATTAGGGTTCGAGTTACTTATGCGATACGTTGGACGCTACTTTACAGTGACTCATAGCAGTGCTTGAAAGCCTGCTCCATGTGTATTTAAGACTGCTTGCAAAGACCAAGATACGCCATCTTGGTCTTCTTGAATCGTCACTTGTATTTCGTCTTCTTTCGAACTTCTCTACTCTTTCTCGCCTGCTATTGTGCATCTTCCTCGTTTCCATTAAAAGCATCAGCAAGACGCTTGCCTGTGCACCTTTGTGTGTTCACAGGGGACAAGGGCACGGACCTCCGAGTCATCGTGGCCATCTGCTGCTAAGTTGTTACTGCCTCCTCCGCGCTCAAGTCGAGCTAACGTCGTGATGGCGTTACAATTCCATTCTAACGATCACAGACCACAATTGTACCAAAGCAGCCGTCTTCATTCCTTGTAATGAAGAGATAACAGCTGAAGGCACAGCTGCCCTGTATGTTTCTCACGTATTCCCTCAATTTGGACTCCCCTTGTGTGTTATCAGTGACCGAGACCCCCGTTTCACATCAAAGTTCATGTGGGAGATATGCAAAATCCTTGGCATCAGCCAAAGTATCTCAATGGCATATCATCCCTGAATGGATGGCCAATTGGAATGAACAAATCAGTGGCTGGAACAATATCTTCATTTTTGGGTAAACAAACGACAAGATGACTGGGTTCATTATCTACCAATGGCAGAATTCACACACAACAATTGGCCCAATGAAACCACACAAGAGTCCCCCTTTTTCCTCTTATCAGGGTTCAACCCCTGCGCTGATTGGGTTAATAGGCCATCCCCTATCCCACAAGTGTCTTTACAACTATATCAGTTCAAACAAGCCCAACAGCACACCCTCTCTTGCATGTTCTGAGCGCAGAAGTCATGGGTTAAATACAAAGATATGCCCAAGTTCAAAGAAGGAGACCTCATGTGGCTCGAAGGATGCCACTTACGGACACACCAACCAACCATGAAATTAGCTGCTAAATGCCATGGACCTTTTAAGATCACCCAGGTGATGTCCCCTGTCAATTATCACCTCGAACTTCCCACACAGTGGAGCATCCACAATGTCTTCCACACAGATCTTCTCACACCTTATCATGAGACACCCATGCATGGACCAAACTATCAGCACCCACTGCCCAATTTGGTTGATAACAAAGAAGAATACAAAGTCGAGAAGATTCTGCACTCTCGGTGATTCGGCAGAAGACATTGACTCCAATATCTTGTCAAATGGAAGGGCTACCCTGACTCAGATAACCAATGGATAGATAAGGATGACATATTTGCCAACAAAGCCATATAGGAGTTCAAAAATTCCAACCCCAACAGAGAAACACATATAAGGATGGCTACTCATCGTGCTAAGTCCCCATCATCTTCTTTCCACATGTCCTCTACCCGACACAATGACCAGCTCGCACTCCTCTCTACCCTCGTCAACGACTCCTCCACCACACTTGTTAACCCCAACTCCACCAATGACACCATGGGTGCTGGAGCTGTCACCACTAGAAGCCCCACCATGCAGCATGAGGAAGACAGGCCTATCAATGCTGAAGAACTGCACCAGACATTGCAATGATTCCCTATGCCCATACTGGGAACTCTCAGCGACAATACAGCAACAACTCAACCAACACCTCTGCCAATGTATGCCCTTACCAATCCCAACACTGGTGAGCCTGAAACCTTCATCACAGAAGACAAGCTTTTTTGGCTTCAAGCAGCTGTCTCGCATGGTGAAACTGCTGAACACCATGCAGAAATATGTGCAAGAATGGAAGGAGATGGTGGCGCAGTGGCAGCAGGAGCAACTGCATATCGCTGCCTACTAATGCCAGATGAGGCAGGAGCAGAAGGAATATTGGACGAAGTTGAGGATGAAGATGAGCTTGGAGACCATTACCCCATCAGGTATGCATTCCTTGAACATGAATTCTACGCTGAAGATCCAGCAGCCACTCCCTTCCTTGTCGACGCATCAGGGAACCCCCTGCACCAAGGAAGAGTTGCCATGGCACAAGCAGCTCATTATACACCAATGGGCAAGTGAGACCCAGCAACCTGAGCAGTTGTCCCTAAAGGGTTCTGGGTCAATTGAAGACCCCATTACATTACATTCCCGATCAAGCTCCCCAATGGACCAACAGTACAGGCATCCCACATACAGGTTATCCGAGGAGACCCCCTCATACTTGGACTAGTTCTGGGATCGGGGTTTCTTTATGGCAAACGCCTTTATGCCATGCCACACCTCCCCAAGAACAACTGTGCCATCATTCCCCACAAAGAATACTTCATGCTTTGTGACTGACACCCCACTGACCTCCTATTCACATGCATTGGGGATGTCACATTGAAGAACTATGCTGCTATAGACAGATGGCCTTCACCGAAGACCAGTTGGAAAAGGGGAATTACCATCTTTAAGAGGAGAAGTACATGGTGGCGGAGGATAAAAAGGCCAGTATCTATCATCTTGAACAAGCTAACATACTGGAGTGTATGGAAGACGAAGCAGAGTGGATGAGGCAGGAATTGAAGGCGGATTAGTGAGGTGGGCCTCACTCTTGAAAAGGGGGTGATGTTATGGTATGGACTAAATGACTCATTGTATATGACTCATGGCCAGTTATGACTATGGCCCGGTATTAGTATTAGTCATGGACTCTTACATCGTATCAGTCAGCACGATAGTTTACATGTGATTGTGACTTGTGTATGACTCATTCCTAGGATAGCTGTAATAGGGTTTGAGCTAGTTACACTATTGGCTCTCTATTGTTCCAGCAGCGCTTTAAAGCCCACATGTCTCTGTCGTCTAAGAAGACCAAGAGTCCCCATCTTGGTCTTCTTCAATCCACCATCTTGACTCACTCATCTGCCTTAGTCTCTGACTAAGAGTACTTCCACTTCTATCCACCAAGGGATAGTCTTTCTTCATCTTCGCTGCAGTGTGTGCCTGTAGTGCCCCTGTTCAGCTTGCATTGGGTTGACACATGATCCCCATTCACCTATTCTTTGCTAAGTTGTTTACACCCTCAAAGAGTCCAAGTTGGACTAATGCCGGTGGAGCATAAAACTTGTGCACCATTCTACTGAAGTCGAGCCACTGAGCTTGTACTACTGCATATCAACTAACTTGGTACAGGTCATACCTAATGCCCCTGTAGTGGCGTTACACCCCTTCCTTGTCTCCTGCACTTGATGAACCACACCCCATCAACCCCAGCATCCCCAGCATCATTGAAACAGAAGAAGGAGTGACCCTTTGCATCCCTCCTCCTGGACAAACAGCTTCCCCCACTCCTGAATTACAACAACCCACCACCTCCCCTCCTGACCCTAGAGTGGCTATTGGCCACCTCAGGGAGATAGTCAATAACCCAGCCATGGATGCACTCCATATCAATTATGACAGGATTATTATGATCCAACACTTTGGACATTCAGTTACAGTATGTCTCCAGTTGTCTTTCCCCTTCTGTACTATACATTGTTACCAAAGGAGCTACTGTTATTAGTAGTGCTGTTTCCTTGATCCAAATGCCCTCTTAACCCATTTAGTCTCTTTAAGATTGTGTGAACTTGTGTTCATGTTGTTTGGAACCTTGTCCTATATAAACCTGTACCATAGACTGTAGGAAGCCAGACTTGGCTTTGTTTGCAATCTAGCAACCTTGCCTTTGTACCTTTGGTGTGACTTTACTCTATCCCCTCTTCTTGTGCATCCCCTACCTCTGTCCTTAATCAGGACACCTTGAAGTCTTTGCAGTTGAACTATATCAACACATCACACCTATTAGACTCTGTGCACTTGCAAGATAGAGTGTAGAGAAGTGTCACACACTTCAGGCAAGGAGCCCTATTTTACAGAGTAGTGCTGCACTTTGTGCCACACCCCTACCACTTGTATTTCATAGCAATAAGACAACAGATGTCTTTGCTTGATACTTGTGTGATTTAGAACCTCCAGAACTCACACCCCTGCTAGGGTGTAACAACCATGACATCATGCAGACTCCTCTGGACCAGTCATTGTACTACACCTTTGTTCTTCCTTTAGCTATATCTTTATTGTGATGTCATTATGATATCATTTACTTCTAGACTCTCCTTGCTCTTTCTTCCCTTGTTCTTAGAATGTCCACTCCTTTGTCCATTTATAGAACAATACTGCCTTGTACTGCATGACTAGTGTTACTATCCTTGTACCAGTGTCACCCTTAGAAAAGGTATAAGTAGAGTACCATGTACACTCCTGGCCCACATCAGTTTCCCTCTGACTCATATGCCAGACCCTTTGCTTCACCTGCAAAATATCTCTGTCATCTGCTTCCCTGTGCATTCATATCTCACCACAGTACTCTTTGTTTCACTGTGAGTATGATTCTCTAGCTATGCTGTTCATCATACCATTCATGGGCACAATTAGTGATGGGAAAGTTCAGTTCAGAACTTTAGTTCAAACCTGAACCTACCTGAACTGAACCATGGTTTGGGGTTCAGCTGTTTAGCCTGAACTGGACCAATGGTCTGGTTCAGGGTTCAGCAATATCCCAAAATTTTGAGAACCTTTTTGACCTTGTTTGAACCTGATCTCAATTGATCTCAAGAACTCAATTACTCAGCCAGTAATAGTGCATATCATGGGTTTGTAAACCTATTCTACAAGAAATATATTTACAGTGGCTTGAGCACCAACTCCATCTAAGAGCATCTGCAGGTCTTGGGGCATGTGATACATTGCAAGGTGTCATGCACATGTCCACAGAACATGCACCATCATATGTGGGTCCACAGTCATTGGGTATGTGTCTCTCTTAAAGGGCTTAACATGCATAGACGTGTGGTAGGGTCAGGAACAGAAACAAGGTTGGGTTATTGCAGGTGGTTGAAAATGGTTGTGCACATTTGCATGTAACACAAAACTTCATATACATAGTTGCATAGGTCAGGAATATGTCTTGTTTGAGCCAATGAGGCTGTGCACAAAAACAGAAAGCTGGAGAACAAAAAGAATGAGCCACACTGACACTGAGCTCAAAAGTAGGAGAACTCAACTATAATAAATGTAAGTGACAAAGTTGCAGTGTGACATTGATGTCCAAGATAGGAAATTGGGCAGTCATATGCTCAATTTGTTCTGCAGTGCCATAGGTCTAACTACTTATTACCTTGTCCTCAGATTGGACTGTTGAGTTCATTTGTTTTCCCCAGCTTTCTGCATTTGTGCACAGCCTTATTGGCTCAAACTAAACCTATTCCCTACTCATGCAACTATGTATATGAAGTTTCATGTTATGCACAAACATGCATAACCATGTTAAACCACCTGCAACAACCTGACCTCATTTCTGTTCCCAACCCTGCTGCACATCTACACACATTTAGCCCATTAAGAGAAACATGTCCCCAATTACTGTGGACCCATATACAACAGCACACATCCTGCTGACATGTGTGCAACACCTTGTGACATATCACAAGTGCAAGGTCCAGCAGTGGACACAAAGATGTTTTTCTGTTCATTTTTCCTCCTTTGGGTTTGGTTCAGGGTTTAGACACTTCCTGAACTGAACTGAACCTATGTGAACCTGAACCCATGGTTCAGTTCAAGGGTTTGGCAAAAAGGTCCAAAGAACTGAACTGAACCTTCTGATCACTAGGCACAATTGCCAATCAATTTCAAAACCATTGAATGAACACAATTGCTTTCAGCAATTTGTAATCCTGGACCTGTTCACACCACTTACAGTGATTACAAGTGGTTATAACCACTCATCAACCTTTCTTTTATTTGCTGATTGTAACGCCATCATGATGTTAGCTCAACTTGAGCCTGGGTAAGACAGCAACCACTTAGCTAAGTGCATCGTATGACATATGGCATGAAGGCAATCCTAGACACTTGCAGGTGCTAGATAGTAGAAGTCTCCCCTTTAAAGAAGGGACAGGTCACAACAAGCAAGGATAGAGAGAAGGTGAACAAGTGACAATTGAAGAAGACCAAGATGGTGTATCTTGGTCTTCATGCAGTATCCTATATACAAGATGAGATGGGCTTTAAAGTGCCGCCTGGAAGTGTCCTACAAATCGCATAAATGTAGCAAACCCTAGTACAACTACTACTGGTACTAGGATTGAGTCATTGTACATGTGCAGCCAATGGATAGCGATGGCTTATGTAATTGATACCCCCAACTGACGGTGAGATTCTTTAATAGTTCATACTCAGCCGGCGCCAGCCAACGGCGGAGATTCCGCCATAATTGATAGTTCAGCCGACGCTGGCTGGGTTGGAGATAATCAGAAATCCATGCGGATAGTTCCATGATAATGTAGGGTATCCAGAGATGCTCTTGAACTCAAATATTTGACTGGGTGAGCACTGTTTAGGTGTGTGGGATCATTGATCACCTGTTGAGATATGTACAGCAAATTGCATACATATCAGACAACTACAATTATATTGGACAAGTAATGAACATCTGATCGCAAGTCAATATATAATGATAGATGATCAGTGTTGGGGGAAATAGCTAATAACTAATAGTTCATACTCAGAATATACATGTTGGGAAATCTGCTGTAATGATAGTCCAACAGCATTGCCCAAAAGCGGACCTCCGCTTAATTCCTGTCACAGGCAAATGGATATATATGAGAGGGGATCGGGGGGTTCGAGAAAAGCCATTCATTTCATTTGCAAGAACCAAACACTTATGTCAATTGATATGTACTATAGGAGGAATACATGAATCAGGACAAGCAATCTCATTTCATCTTACAGTGCTTCAATGGAGCATCAGTAATCAGAGTAAGAGCCTTCACAGAGCTTCTGGAAAGTCCCTCCCATGCATGCATCTGGTATGATGCATATGCTTGATGCCCCTTTAATGAACCTTGTGCAGCAATGATCATGAGTTTCTTCCATGTCTCTGCTTTGGAATGGAAGTATGCTGGGATCCATTTAGCTTCATTATGGATGCTGTCTTGTTCCTCTGACCACCGCTCAAACTGTGCCCTTGCACGGAGCCAGTGAACCCTTTCAACTGTATGAATATATGAGCACATGAATATAGAATTCAATGGAGCACATACAATCATCCATCCATGTTCCATCATCTTCAGTGGTATTGCCAAAGCCCCAGATCCAGGATTGTTGTGTATTCCGCTGTCCTACTTGTTGTGATCCAAGGACCAATGTTGCTACATGGAGATCCTTTGAATGGAGCTTCGGGAGGTCCTGTGGAATGGGTGCAGCTTTGCGGAGCTTCCTATAGGCATCCCGTGCCATGCTATATATGCACGCATGCTCACAGACATTAGTGTCAACACTGTGTATGGCATTCCAGGCACGGGTCTTTGTCTGTTGTGTGTGAGCAGGTCGTACCTGAGTGCGGAACAGAGCGGATTTAAATCCAAGAGCGAGGCGGATTCCATGAATGGATTCACTAGCTTGAGCATGGCGTAGCTGTACCTCCTTTCCAGCAAGGGATTGGAAACCATGCCTAACACACCATTCTCATCCAAGGGAAGATGGGAGGAGGACTGGAAAGTCCTCAGGATTAGTTGCATCCATCCCAGATCCATCCAGTGCTTGCAGAGTAGGACAGATGGAGGCATGGGCTGAATGATCATCATCTGTATCTTCAGGATCTCCAAGATCATCCACATGGTCATATTCCTCATAGTCACCCAAAGGCACTATTGAGGAATCATCTGCAAGTGGCTGGTGGAGTAGGAAGGAATCTCCCTGGTGCTCAAATATGTCAATGAGCTTCTGAAGGCGACTCCGCTTGTTTTAAATGACTTGAGCCTCCTCAGTGTTGATCTTCAGACCATGTGCTCGGAGTTGATATCTGATAGCAAGCCTTTACAGAATGGATGTTAACCAACAGTCAAATGGGTCATTGGATGGACTCACTGCAACTCCTGGATCTTTATCCCACATGCAATCCAAGATGTTTGACCATGAGCGGTAATATCTCCGCTCTCCTCCAAAATCAGCTGCTGCTGAATCTCTGCACGAGAGGGAGCTAATGATAGACATTAGTATAGAATACATAGGATTTGTCAGGTCACAATACCTTTGGATGTCACTGTATCATATATGTCCATTAAAGTGGGGTCTTCATGCCTGTTTGATTGAGCATGACTTTCTGCCTTAAGCCATCATTTAGTCTTCTTCTTGAACCTTGCATTGAGAGTGTCTAATATTTCAGCACTGAGATCTATACCATTATCCATCCATTTCCACCGCTTCAGAAGTGATGGAACTGGAACATTATTATATTAGAATCAAATGGATTATAGATATGGATTAAACGGACCAATGCGGACCATCTTCTTCCAATTGGAATGGTTCATATGTGCATCCAATACCTCCTGGCAATGGGCAAGGGACATCCCACAGATGCTCCGTGAGATGTTATTGAGTGGTGCCCACAATGTCTCAATGATCTCTCCATCCACCTGCTTCGCTCCAGGGATATAGCTTGGGGAAAAGCGGGGTAAGCATGAATCTTGATGGCCATGGATATGAAAGAGGCCAATCCCAGTGTGAAGTTGCAATGAGCTAGACAGAGATAACTCCGGGCTCTTCTCCACCCTTTCCTTGAAGTGAACACCATATTGGCACATGATATCATACATGACCAAGGCCACAGGGATGTCCCCCATATTGTAGGAAAGGGCCTTGCAAAGGCTATAGTCCATATTGATTTGCCTGACATCAAACATACATCAATTATCAATTCCATACTTAGGGTGCTTAATGCGTCGGACATACCTCTCTCCCTTCTGGAAGTCAACTACAGATGTAGGGACAAAGAATCCATGACAGCATGTGGTTGCTCTGATGCCTGTAACATCAAGGTGTGGACGACTTGAATTGGCCTGTTCAATGGCCCTGTATGTGTTACATGTGCTGGGCTATGAGACTATAAGACAACAGTCACTGTCAATAGTATCTGACATACCTGGGAAATCTCTTGCCCACTATGCAGATGAGCCTTATATGAATTGGGATTTGCCATGAAGGCCATCCCCGCTGATAGCGGAACGTCCGTATCTCCTGTCCTACACCTCATGTGCTCTGCTGAGAAGTTGCCATCCATTATGAAGGTTCGGATGAGTTGATTCCTTCGAGCAAGTCAATACTGAGATATTTGACATGTTCTCAATGAATACATACGGCTTATCATTATATCTGGTCCTCCAATCATCTGGTAGATTGATGCCTGGCTGTGGACAGGCTGGACAGAATATGGCCATGGACCCTTCATTAGTGGATGTCCCTGTGTGCTGATGTCCCAAACCGCTTTCAATCCTATTCCTCAAGTCCCTCCATTGTCAGGATGCCCTCAAGAGCTGTTTGTAGAGGTTCTATATGTCTCCATCAATAAGATGTTATGCAGTATCAGGATAGCATTGATACCCACCGGGACATGGTCAGGGAACATCCGATTGGTGATGCTCTGAAGCTTAGAATAGTACTGTTGTGCAGTTGTCTTGCACTCCAGGTTGTCAGCCAAGAAGTCATCCAGAACTGAGAAGGTGAATGCAGTCTCAATCTGCTTGAAGGTTGAAGGAAATATTCCAGCTTGGAGTAGTTGCTCATCATTGGCACCAGCATTGGGGCATATGCAGAAGAGTACATCCATATCAAAGACACCTGTTTGATTGACAACGGTGATCAGCGGGTTTCCCGACATTGTGGTCCGAGTGCGTCGTGTGTTTCCCTCAGAGGGATCCAACACATCCCCAGCAAAGTCAAACAATGTGTCTGAAATCCCAGGCATATCTTCAAGAGTTTGTGATGAAGGCTGCGGACCTCCCGATGAATGAGCCTGCTCTTCCTCAACAGATACAAGTGATGCAGAACGAGTCTGACAGGACGTCCGCTTTCTGCGCTGTGTCCCATCTGATGCTTGGTGTCCCTATGGATATATGAGTATATGTGGGATTCATATATCTGATATGTTCATACCTCCACTGTAAGTGGACATGGCCTCCCATCATGACCAAAGCAGAGCTTAAATCCAATTGACATTAATGACATTGGTGCAAAGTGTGTGCCAGTCCAGCGGGACATCCGATGGAATGGGGATCGCATATGTGTTTGAAGGCAACATTCCTTGCAGAAGTACTTTCCTCCAATACAATTGGAGCACTTGATCTGCATCGAACTGGTACACATAGAGCAATTTGGAGCACTTGTCAGACCCTCCATCTCGAGCAACAGGTGGATGTATCTGCTCCGCATGTCAGTCCACTAGCTCATTGGTGTCTATGAATAATCAGAAGTCTGACAATGATCATAGGAGGTTTGTGGACATACACTTTGTTGGGGCTGAGATTCCTCTGCTTGAAAGTCTTGCAAATCAGGTTCATATGGCTCTATGTGGTGAAGGGTATGTGATTCCTCTATCCCATGTGGTGAATCCCTGGATGACTGTGACTGTACTGTCTCCATAGTGGTCTCCACTCCAGTTTGAGACATTGAAGCTTGACCTGACTTCCCCTTCTTTAAGTGGAAAGGGACTTCCTTTACAGTGGTACAGAGTCCCCGCTTAGTCTTCCGTGTCTGGTTAACAACCTCAACAACATCTCCCATGGGAATGGTGAAGGTATTCTTTGGAGGCATTATGAATGGAAATGGATAGAATGAAGATGGTGTGAATGAAAGTCAATGGGTGACATGGATTATCTCCGTTCTTAAATATACCTGAGCATCCTCAATGATCTATACACCTGGTTGATCCACTAGTGGTGTTGTCCAACCTTCAAATCTGAAACCAGTCCCAATGTGAAACCCTACATGAGACAGTACGACCACAGTACAATAGTCTACATCATGGAGGACCTTCTAATCAACTATCATTAGTATTTCCTAATTCCGAAGACATCTCCGATGCATGATCCAACCCATCATCATGATACAGGCTATCTTCTGTTCCATGTGAAATATTGGAAACATCAATCCCTTCTGCCTCACACAGTGCCCTTACCATGAGGGAGAAGTCATTCACACTCCTGTGTATATTCTCTGAGTCGGAAATGATATCCATGTCCACCTTGAAAGGTAAGATGGATGGAATGGATTGACAATGACAGGTACACACCTCATATTCATTGAGTGAGCTTTCCTGCTCCTCCAAAGGATGTTGCACATCCGCCTTGAAAGGTAAGATGGAATAGGAAGAATTGATGGTGACAGGTACATACCACACATTGATTGATTGAACTTGTTTCTTGCTCCTCAGAAACATGTTCCAGCAGGGGGTTTCAGACTGATGGTTTCAACATCACCATCTGAGCCATACATGTCATCCTCATCAAATGATTGTGTATCAGAGGGTGAGTCGTCCACAGGATCGGAAAACATGGTGGGAGTGTGGAGAGGGGGGGAGCGGGAGATCCGCTTATGTTCGTGAATGGTGCTGGTGTACCGGGAGGGCTTTGATGTGGATGATACAAGTTTGCCTTTGGATGTGTGAGACTGCATGATTGGTAGTAGAGCAATAGAGTAGCTAAACCTGAAGCAATATAAATACCATGGACATGTGAAACAGGTTTGGCATTGCTGAAGATACATGAAACGCTGCCTGAGGATCTATGGTAATTGTTAGACTACACCTCAATATATGACATGGCATGAATGTCGGACGGTCCGCTGTTTCAATGTCACATATAAATGGCAAAGGAATAATACTAGACATACAATACTCTAAACACATGCATATTTGATATGATCTATAGAAGGCATATGTGATACAACCTGCTAGCTTTACTACAGAGATATTCAGCCATGTATCCCGCCTTTGCAATGTGCCAACCACTTAATGGAGATGTATTTAGGGTGTGAGTCGGGTTTATTCCAGATGGTCCAATGTATTAAGTCGCATGCCACTCAGCTTTGCAGAATCCCACATATGGGAATCAAGTCATATGATATACAACGTCACATGTTACAGATGGGTCACATGAAGCAAATGACAGATGGATCACATGAAACTGATTGCACACATGTCACATGTACCGATTCATTCAAATGGGGAAGTCCGACTACATGATTACAAATTGTCCTAAAATGCATATTCGATTATTTACTGTGCGGGGGGGATCTCCGGCGATGGCCTGCGTGATGCAGCACTCCCACCTGAACGTGCAACTTGAAACATAGGTTAGATGTGCATGAAACAGCCAAGAAACACAAACTACTCACTTGATGGTTGGCGCTGCGGCCCACCCGTAGAGGAATGGTGTGAGGCCACGGAATGGCAAGAGGTGACGGATGCGGCCTTGGAGGCAGGGGCACTTCCGCCCAATCGTTCCACTTGAAATGCATGTCAGAGCGGGACATCCGCTCAAAGAATACTATGTACCCATCACTTGGCAGGGCTCTGAAACAACGCTTGAAGTTTTCGATGATGCAGTTGAACACGCATCTGAAAGTTTGAGTAAAGATAAGGGGATTCCCGGCGAATATGTGGCCTGGAGGCCAGGGGAATTAGTGGTGCTGGAAGTGGGCTGTCCGATGCCGGGGATAGAGGAAGAATCGACCCCCTGCTTCTCCAAGAGCACTCCCAGCATGAGGAGAGCATCCTGCAACTTCTGGTTCGTTCGACATCGTCCACGACGGTTCTCCTCCATTGATGTGGCCTGGTCCTTCTTCAAATCACATATTTCGTTGGACAGTTCGTCCACCCATTGCGCAAGAGCTTCAATTTGCGCATCCACAAGAATGCCTTGATATTATAAGTGATACCTCTGGCACATTCGCGTTCAGAAATATACCGGACTTACTCGGGGTTTGCATGCATATGGATGAGGCGGATCGGGCATCCCCCATCCAATGCGGCCTGATGCCCCAGGATGCAGGCGGACTGCAGGTCTTGTGTAGAGTTGCACAGGCGACACAAGCGGACGTCAGGCGCCTCACATTGGCCTGGGGCTTGCACGCCTTTGCTTTGCGAGTTATACATGGGCCACACATATCCTGCAGCGAATATAGTAACCAATAAAATGATAGAATAAGTCCACAATGCTCACCAGACCCGTGGCCTCAACTGTACTGTCCTCTTCAAGACATGGGTGCTGTTTAGCATGAGGAGGGGATGAAATAACCACCTCAACTTGCGACTTGCCGGACTTCCAAGGGGTTGTCTCCTCTGACTCCACAGTTGGTTCATCGGGGCTTGCCGGAGCAGGCCGCTTCTTGTTCTGCAGGCCATATGGGTGCTTCGAAGCCTCAGATGGTGGTGGATCAGCTCGAGCCTTTCCCTTGTCGGGAAGTGTTGCACTTGCGAGGGACGACTCTGGTCTGGATGGATGAGTTGAGCCATCTCCAGGATCATCTGTGGGATCATCCGCAGGATCGTCCGCAGGCTCACCCGCAAGCTCGTCCGCGGAGCCATCTGCAGGCTCATCTGCCGGGTCATCCGCCGGGTCATCTGCTGGCTCATCCATAGCGACTTGGCACAAGTGAGCGATGGAACAAGTGGATGCAGGGGACGTACCATCATCCACATATTCGTTGACAGGAGCCCACCACATCTTCTTCGGCTGAATACCCTCCAAATACTTGCTTAGATTGATAGATGAGTATGCTTCATGCCAGTCCGGACTTATTCTCTCTTGTTCTTCGCATAGAGATGCAATGTAATCGATGGTTACATTCTCCCAGTCTGGATCGCGGGACTCCCGCCTAGCGTTCCCCCACTCATATCCCATTACCTGGGCCACTGCATGAAGCCTGGGCTTCTTGGGGCAGTCTATATACCGTCTGAATATCGCACTAACTGTCTTCTATAACATGTATCAGTTTATTGCTCAGTATATTTATCGGACTGACTTACCAGCTCCACACTGACATGCTTGTTGAGCATGGCCAGTTGCTCAGCCGTTGTAGGGACCTCCACAACATGTCTAATTGCTGCCAGGCACTTAGCAGCTATCACAAGCATGACAGTTTCATCCTTCGTCAATTCTGTGACAGCTTTCTTAGCCATTGCAAGTGATGTGGCGGGGCGGGATATATGGGGGAGATATGGGAGAGATATGCGCTCACAGAATAACCCCCAAAGAACCATGTCGGGCTCCATCAGACTTCCCACGACCCATGTCCGATGTCCAATCCCATGCTTCCAATTGAAGACAGATCACATGTACATATGCGCACACATCGAATCTGATTGGGACACGTTTGAAACAATAATATATTTGCTGAACTAGGCCTCCTCACTTCTCAGAGCACAGCAACTATGTCCGACGCTCCCCGTTCTTCCCGCTCTCAGTCTCGCACATCTGAGTGATCCCAGCCCGCCCCAAGTAAGCCCCAGCCTCCTCCCATCAAGCCCAAGCCTGCTCCCATCAAGCCTCTGAATCATGCTAAGTCCAAGTCAATGGGACCTCCACCGGCCCCAAAAGCGGCTGTGGAAGATGATGGCTTTGACTTTCTGTCAAGCGTTCCATCTCCAGTCATTCCACTCCCTAAGGCGGTGGGTAACAAGGATGTACGCACCAAGGTATGGAATTAGATCACTATATGCCTGATACATACTAACATCGTCCCCTACAGCCTGATGCGAAGAGGATGAAGGTCTGGGGTGCATCCCCACTCGACGACTTCATGGACCTCATCCCTGCATCTCAAAGGCTTGTGGGTCGCTTGCAGGGAGGTCCGGTGGGCTCCACAGCTAAGGGGAAACCCTCTGCTGCTGTCGTTGACCTATCCCTAGTGGACTCGACGTCTGCAGAGACGCAGGTATGTCTAAGTGTGCTTTATATCATATTCACACATTACCTCTATTCTAGGATTTGGATATCATGGATATCGATGGTGCAGATCCTGAACGACTGCCCAGTGTTCCTAAGACCTCTGATAGAACGGCGGGCGTTCCGAAAGCACGGGTACGTATTTATACATCTATTACACACATCCCACAGATCCTATAGACATATGCATACAGCCCATTGCATCGGACAAGTCGCAGGACATCCGCAGTGGGGTGACTCACCCTGTAACTCATAGTGCTGCGGAGCTCCCCACAAAGCCGTCTGCATCTCCCAGGACATCCGCTCCCACCAGCACCATGCATCTGATGGGTATCACCATCCCTGTCACCACAAAGCCCCAAGACCTTGGTGAATTGGATGCCAGGATAGCTGCGCTCAAGATTCGGCTTGCACAACTGTGGGAAACGGTCACCAAGCTTAGGGCTAATTTGAAAGACATAAATGATGAGCTTCACAAGGTAGTTCTTGAGATTGAACAGACTGCGGCCACCCTCGGGTGATCCGCACTATTGCGTAGCCCATGTAACGTGTCATATGTAGCTGTCGATCATATGGAACATATAGCGGATATAGTTGGTCGGATTTCCGCTTCTCCCGATTCTTGTACCATGTTATATGTAAATGTCAATTGAATGGGCTGTATGGCGGATATACATAGCCGGACGTCCGCTTCGCCCGATACATGTACTACGACCATTATATCATCACATATGTCCACTCTGATATCAAATCCTCAAGTGCTCCTTTCTGCCCCATCTGTTGTCTCCACATGTCCATACATGTTTCACATATGTCTCATCTTCAGGTGCAGAGGTCCACTATTAGAACATTGTAATACCAAGTCATGCCATGGCTATTACACGTCGGGACATCCTCTTGCACAATATGAGACCCCACATTGCTCAAACAGTTTCATTGTATTGGTGCTTGATGTCGGACCATTCCCGACCATCATCCAATTCTCTATTGTATCACAGGAACATATTTAATGACTGGCCATCACAATAAGATGCTCATATCCATCCACTTAAGCGTCACACCTAGTACATTTGTCCATCCTCTCAATCACCATACCTTGTTCATCTATCCATCCTCATCTCATCCATTATGCAGAATGAATACCTCAATGATTCTGATGGTAGCGGAGATCCCTCAAGCTTACAGAGCTATGGGGAGCAATCTGTGAACACAGGATTCTCTATTACCCCTCGAGATGGAGACATTCTACTAGAATATCTCGATAAGTTCCAAGAGGCTGATACTCATGATCGCACTAGGATTGTTGAGAAGGCTATGGGAGAGCTGTATCATCTCCGCCCTGCTAATACACCCTTTGACAAGAAGGATGCAAGAAAGGCATGTTTCACTATGAATATCGGACCATCCTTCTCATTTCCCATCCCAGAAAATCCACAAGTGGTTTTATAACCACTATGTCTGCCCCAAGCATCAATACATCAAGTTTACTCATAAATGGTCCGCCAGGAACGCATTCTATCACCTGAACCATGATAAGGTCTTAAGGCTTGCAAAGGAGACCTCTGGGACAGAACTGGGAAGTCCTGCATTCATAGGGGCCCTTCAGGATGCAACCACTGCTCTATGGAATGAACTGTCTATTGAGGATCAAGAGGAGTATCAAGAGTCTGCTAGGGAGTGGTCAGAGAAGACACCACCAAAGAACATTCAATCAAGGTATGCACATATCCAAATCACCTGTTGATTGATTCCTCATATACCTCCTATGTAGGATGGCATCCTCTCTGCGTGAGCGGATCATCCAGGACTTCCAAAGTCAGCTTTATAAGACATGCGGAATCCGCTCCATTGTCCTAACCGCATATGAGGGTGAAGACAATGACCTCAAGATAGGCTTGTAAGCAATCAAATACATATCCCTTGGTCATGTCCGCTGAGCATCGGTTGATCCGATCTTAGCAATGATGTCAACAGTATATTGCAGGATGGAAAGGACTTTCGGAAGTTCTGTCCAGACTGGAAGAGTGCTGCCCTCTGGCAGCAATGGGCTCAATTTGGGATGCAGTGCTTTGCCAAAGGTATGTTATGCCCATCATCTTGTCTCAAGTGATTACATCTAATAAATGTATGCCTCAGATACTGTGAAGGAATGTCCGAAAAGGGACCCCTCAAAGACCATCACCACCCCAATCCCCCTTGTGTTCAATGCAGATGGATTCCTGGAGCTCCCAACAGTTGTTTCCCATGATGGATATAAAGCTAAGGTCGTTCAAACATTGCTGAGGGACTATTGCACTGCACATATCCGTGAGTCATTCTTCAATTCATGTGCTGCAGTATGTCACATATGTGAATAAGGATATGTCACTGGAATCAAGAACCAGACCATTCCATGGGGTTCATTGTCAAGTGATCCATCTGCCTGGATAGATGAGGAATGTATTCCATATGATTTTGAGTGGAAGGACCCATCCAAGATCCGGATTGATGAGGTCTTTCGCCTTCTAGACCATTGGAGGGATAGGCAAGACCAAGGTATTGATCCCCTGATGTGGGTTCCAACATGCCCACTCTTCAATGATACGAAGCAGCCTACAATACATAAGCGGAACATCCGACGTGCTCGACCCAAGCAATCAGATGGATCTGACAAAGAGTCCTTTGACCTTCACTATAATGAGGACTCTAATCCTCAGGGTGACAAGACTGATGACTCTTTGGATGAATCATCTGTCCATGATGAGCCATCTGACCATTCATGGGCTGCGGAATCTCCTCCACTTCATGGGTCTCAGGATGAAACTGATCCTGGTGAGTATGGCTGCTATCATGGTGTTTTTCATTTATTCATGATATATGTTTAGGGAATGACGGAACACCCGACTCTCCAGGATATAAATCTTCAAATATCAATAGATCATCATCATCAGGTTTGTACCTCATCCATATCCCATCACAGCTACCCAGATATACTAGCATCCCAACTTTCAGATATAGCAGGTCCATCAGATACACACCATGTGCAGGAAATGAAGGAACTCAATACTAGCCCACTTATAGAGAAAAGGAAATGATTTATCAAGGTGTCAGAGAAGATCAAGTGAGTACTTTCAATGCAATAGTTTCCCAGCCATTAATCCCGCTTTTCTAATCATTCTCCAGGAATATGGACACTGGCAGGGGTGCAGCAAAAGTTCATCCTAGCTATCTAGCCAGGTAGTCTATATGTACATTTCCATACTGGAATATCTGCACATGCTTTCCACTTACTACTTAATATTCTCCTGTACTAATCTATCATTTGTTGACCAGTAGTATGTGCATATGAGCTTCGGGATATCCGCACTTCCACAACCATATTCAAGTCCTGTAAATACCTGCAATGTCTATAGAGATCTTACGGGGTTAAACCACCAATTGAAAGATTGGGGACCCATTTATATCTCTACACATCCAATTAGGAAGTCCTGTCATATATCCTTATGAGGTCCCTATCCTGTATTCACCTTATTTACTCCCCTGTATTTCCTTTCACCAACACCCACTAGCCTGCATTTGTATGTATTCACAAGCAGGAACTCCACTCTAGCTCACTGTGCCTTGACTCTGTCTGTTGTCTCTGACACTTATAAGCAGTCACCACATACTTGTGATCAAATATTCCATTCTGCTCATTTTATTGAATATAGATGACCTCTGGATACTCCACATAGACTAGTAGCCTCTATGACCTCAATGCATTTCCATTGTATTTATGAAGTCCGTTGGAGATCCCCGACTATTTCTGACCCACCTATCATCAGTTACACTATCAATTATCAGAGTTGTCATGATTGGTATATTATTATTAGATAACCTCTGAATAGACTACATAGTAGCCTGTATGATCTCTGTTCATTTATATTTTACTTATGATGACCCTCAGAGATCCCCGACTATCTCTTTTTTTTTTTTTTTTTTTTTTGATCAATATTTATTCTGGAGTGCGTAATACGAGTTACAGACCAGTCACAGCAGAACAGAGCCGTATTTAGGAAACACATTACAGCCAAAGAGGCGCCCCCGAGAATCGTAAGTACGGAACCGAAACATCAGAGAAAAATTCGGGAGGTGGCAACCGCAGGGGTCACCGGGCATACAGTCACAAGCCGAAGCCGAGAAAGAATATATATGCGGCGCGAAGACCGCTGAGTCAGACAGTCCGGAGACGAACGAGGAAACCAAACCTCAGTGTGCACCTACCTAGTCGGGTTCAGGGGGCACGGGTATAGGGGGACCGGATTCCGGCTTGGAGAGCGCGCGAGTCTGGTCGAAGAAGGCTAGAAGTTTCCCTACGCCCCGCTTCTCGGATAGGAGAGCGGTGAATGGGTAGAGAGGGGGCGTAGGGGGGACCGCAAACCGGAGTATGCCGGTATCGATGCGGTCTTGGAGATAGCGCGGGCAGTGGTGGATGATGTGCTCCGCAGTGCGTAAAGCCTCGCCGCAAGGACAAGACTCGTTTTCAGGGGGGTCGTTAGGGCGGAAGCGGCGGACGTAGGAGCCAGTGAAGGCGTGGTCGGTCGCCACTTGCATGAGGGTGGATGTGCTGCGCCTGGTGTGTTTGGCACGTCGACGCCCCGAGGGTTCTTTTTCAGCTGCTGTGGCCTGCAGCCAGAGTGGGTGATGGTTGGTAGGGTGGGGACGGAGGATATCGGAATGAGTGTGGGCAAAGGAGAGTGGTTCCCCAACCACGTTGAGACGGAACTGCGGGATGAGCCGCGCTTCTTGCCAGGAGGCGTTCCAGCCATGGAAGGCGAGCTCACGTGCTCGAGCCTTTTGGAATGCTGCAGAGTTGACGCGGTTCAACCCATCAGGGGGATCGCGCGTGCAGGCCTCGGTCGCCAAGTCCCGTGCCCTCATCTGCCCTGCTAGGTCAGCGTCCACCGGGGTCCAAGCAAGAAACAATCTAAAGCGCCTATGACGAAGCGCAAGGGTGGTTAGAGACTGGTGAAACATAAGCGCGGCTGCCTGCGCCGTCCGAGAACGAGGGTTTTTGACCATCCCCGACTATCTCCGACCCACCTGTTGTCAATTAGACTATCAATTATAGCGGGTGTCCCGATTGGTATATTATTATTAGATATTCTCCCTAATATGCATAGACTATCAATTGACATTCACCTGTGATCAGACACTCCTTATGTATTCTGTTTCACTTGTATTCATTTGATGTGCTTGCACATATCTGAGTGGATGGTCTTATATGCCTGAGTCTTGCTCCTTTGATTGATTACACATCACCTTTGGATACTACACATATAATAGCCACCTCTAAGCCTTTCTATTCTGTGTTCAAGTAACTCATCAATCCCCAACTATTCCCAACTATCTCTGACCCAGCCGACGTCGGTTGGAGTATCAATTATGGTGGAATCTCCACCGTCGGCCGGCGCCGGCTGAGTATGAACTATTAAAGAATCTCACCGTCGGTTGGGGGTATCAATTACATAAGCCACTGCTGATCATTATGTGACATGTGAGCCATCCACTACAAGTCTGTGACAGATTACACCTTACTACTAGTGCCACACCATAAGTAGTAAGGGTCCACATCAAGATCATAACACCACCCCCTTTTCAGCATGAGACCCCCAGGCTCACTGGAAGTCATGTGTGGGCCATGTGCATTGCTCATCTTCAATACATCCAAAGATGTTGGCCCTCTCAAGACGATAGATGCAGTCCATCTTGTCATCTCTTGCTGAAAGCACCATCACCTTAAGTTGATGGATACGTGCCACCAGCCATTCTTCCTTGTACGTGGCTGCCCAGTAGTGCATCATCTCTGCCACCAGAGACTTGTCTCTGATGTGGTTGAGTGCATGGTCCATGATTTTGTCAGCCATGAGGATGACAAGATCTTTGTGGGTGATGTGGGCACATCTCGCAGCTGGCAGCATTGGATGGGTGTACAGTGGTTTGCTGTAGAGATGGGGGGAACCCAGGATGACACCAAGCACAAACAGGTTTGCACCTGATATGATCTGAACATGGCTGGTGTTCATTTCTACTCTGTCAGGTCTGGTGATGGGGAAGTGAATGTAATGGGGCTGTCAAATCGCCTGGAACCCTTCAGGCACAAAGACCTGCACAGGGTCCTGTTCACAGGTGATGGGGGTGTGTAATGCAACGCCAGGCAGTCACACACGTCCTCAAGACATGTCAGTGCTCTTGGTGTGAATGAGCCATGGGGTGATTTGGGGATTAGTAGGGTGGCTATGCATTTGAAGGAGGGGGTGTCTGACTGGGTAATAATCTCCATCTTCATAGTGAGCCTCATCATCTGGCAGCATTGCCTGCACTGCTGCAACTTGCTCAATCTCTTCTACGCTAACTGCAACTGTTTGTCAGTCCACTCCTTTGCCACTCTCCACCAATCTTCCACTGCTGCACCCTCCAGTGGGGTCTTTGATGACTCGCTTGGCAGGGAAAATTCCCTGTGTACCAATGAGGTCATCACCCAGGGGGATGACTGCAACAGGCTCGCGATTGCCGTTGTCGTCTCTGAAGATGTGAGCGATGGCATGCTCAACGTCTGGCTGCTGTGTCAGGTCAGGGAATCTCTGTAGGACATTAGCCCATTCTTGAGCGGTGATATACCCAGCGTGCATGTTGCTAGGTGTGTACAGAGTGAGCTGGACCTGTGGAACCACAGTTTCTTTGTTGTCTTGGATGGTGGCAGTGGCGTCTTGTGCGACTTGGTTGAGGAGGATCACCGTGGTGACATGTCTAAGAGGGGAAGTAGGCATGGACATATGAGAGGATTGAATGTAGAGGGGATACTCTCCCTGGTCGTCAGCAGGCTGGCTTTTAAGGTGTCATGTCGTCATCTGGCCTGCTTGATACAAGGCTATTGCTTCTGGGGCAAAGACATCATCCTTATTGACCCACTGATTTTCTGAGTCTGGGTACCCCTTCCATTTGATGAGATACTGGAGCTTCTTGTAGTGGCCAAAATGCCAAGAGTTGAGAACGGCCTCAACTTCATACTCCTCCTCCCCATTGATCAGGTCCAGTGGTGGGCAAGGGAAGTTTTCACCATGGAAGGCCGTATTCTTGTATGGCATGAGAAGATTTATGTGGAACACCAGATGGATGCTTCACTGTGTGGGAAGTTCAAGGTGGTAATTGTAAGGGGACATCACCTGAACGACCTTAAAGGTGCCATGGCATCACACCACTAATTTGGCCGTGGGTTGATTGATCCAAAGGTGTTTTCCTTCTAGCCATACTTGGTCACCAACCTGATATCACAGCGTGTCCTTGTGTTTTACCCAGCTATCTTGTGCCTTTTTGATAAGGTCTTGTGCCAACTGTCATGCTTCTTTCATTTGTGTCAGCCTGGTAATCATGTTGGGGATAGGGGATAGCTTATCTGTCCAATCAGCAGTCAGATTGTACCCCATGAGAAGCATGAATGGTGATTGTTCTGTATGTTCATGCAGCCAATTGTTATGAGTGAATTCAGCTATTGGAAGATATGCCACCCAGTTATCTTGATGCTTGTTAGTCCAGAAACGGAGGTATTGCTCTAGCCACTGGTTTGTGTGCTCCAACTGTCCATCAGTGTATGGGTGATATGCTGTGGAGATGTTTTGCTTGATGCCCAGGATTTGGTGTGCTTCCTTTGTAAATTTGGATGTGAAGTGAGGGTCACAATCACTGATGATTTTACTCAGTAATCCAAATCGTTTGAATACATGATTTACATATAGAATGGCGGTTTCTTCTGCAGTTATTTCCTCATTACATGGGATGAATACTGAGGCTTTACTGCAGTCATGGTCCATGACTGTCAGGATACTATTGTAGCCCTGGGAGATTGGCAGCTTCATAATAAAGTCCAGGGCTATGGTGTGAAATGGGGGCGCATCAGTTAGTGGGGTGATAGGGTGCAGCAGTGCATGAGTTGGTCTTGTGTTGACTTTGTTTTGCTAGCATTCAGTGCATCCTGTGACATATTTGTATACATCATTGCAGAGGCTGGGCCACCAGTAGTGTCATTCCATGATCTGCTGGGTACAACTGATACCTGGGTGGCCATGAACGGGGGAATCATGATGATCATGGATGATTGCTCAGTGTGTGGTTGTAGGTCTGGTGATTACTAGACGTCCTTCTTTGTACCATTCTCCCTCGATTTTGTTCAGCTGGTGGGCGTCTGCCCAATGCTTGATGACTTTTGGATCTTGCCAATGTCTCAGTTGTTGCAGCATTGGGTGTATTCCCATGGTGTGGGCAACATTAGTCGCTTGTATGAATACTTTGGGAGGAAGGATGACCACACCTTGGTTATCTTCCTCTCCTTGTCTGTAATCTGGTCATCTGGAGAGGGCATCTGCCCTTCTGTTGTTCTTCCCTTTAATGTGGTGGATCTCAAAGTCATATTCCATTAGCTCTAGTACCTCTCTCACGACTCTTCTGCTGATTTTTTGTGGGGTCTTCCAGTACTGGAGGTTGAGGTGGTCGGAGAATATTTTGATTTTGTGTGGTGAGCCCACGAGTAGGGGTCTCCAATGTTGGAGGGCTTTCATGATGGCCAGTAGTTCTAGGTTGGAAATGTCATAGTTGTGTTCTGCCTCGCTTAGCATAGCAGAGTAGTATCCTATGGGGTGCTTGCACCCATCATTTTTCTTTTGCAAGAGAATGGCGCCTACTGCATATCCTGAGGTGTGAGGGTGTGCCAGTGCTGGTTCTTCTGTAATGAGGTGTTTGAGAGTTCTGAAAGCATTGTCTTCTTCTTTGGTCCACCTCCATTCCACATCCTTTCTTGTCAATTGGTTCAAGGGGTGAGCGTGGGTTGCGAAACCTCAGATGAATAAGCAGTAAAAGTTGCAGAAGCCTAGGAAAGAGCGAATGTCCCTGACCTTTGTTGGTGTCAGCCAGTCCTTGATACCATGAACTTTTACTGGGTCCATGTGTGTTACCCCCTTTTCAAGGATTACCCCCAGGTAATCCATCTGAAGTTGGTGGAAGAGGCATTTCTCAAGCTTGAAATACAGATCATGCTCCTGTGCCACACAAAGAATGTCTGTGACAGCTGCAATATGTGCGTTGGAGTTGTAACCGTCACATGTGGCTATACTGATGTCATCCATGTATACCTGTATGACTGTACCTAGCTGTTCATGCTTTGCGATGGTATCGTGGTAGATATGGTTCATCATTGTTTGAAAAGTGGCAGGGGAGTTGGTGAGGCTGAAGAACATGACAGTGGGTTCAAATAGCCCAAACTTTGTCTTGAAGGCCACTTTCTCTTGGTCACCATCTCTTATGTGAATGTTGTTATACCCCCATCTAATTGTTGATAAGTGACCCGCACGCACTTAGCAGCTCATACAGACCGGACTTGCAGCATGGACTGCTTTAGATTAGATTAATTGGACTTGTAGATTACATAGATTTGATCTGTACAATCTAGTGCTTATCATTGCGTCATGTATGACATCATGTACAATGACATCATGTAGAACACTCCAGACACTTCATTGTACTCTGTCCTTTGTTCCTTTCTAGTTCCTATCTTTATTATGATGTCACTATGATATCATCCTTGTCTGGACTTTCTTTGTTCTAGTCACCTTGTTCTCCTTTGGTACACTCCTTTTGTCCTGTATGTAGAACAACGCTCCTTGTATTCTGTGACTCTATGTTACTACCCTTGTATTAGTGTCACACCTCTGTATAGTATAAGTAGAGTACTCTGTATGCCCTGGTCCACATCAGTTCTCACTCTGCTGTGTGCCAGATACCATCTTGCTTCACTCTGCTTGACTTCCTGTTGCTGCTTCCAGCCACCCTATCATATCTCACCACAGTCTCCCTTGTCACTGTGAGTATGATCTTCTTGTGTGCTGTTCATCACTAATATCAAGTTTTGTATAAATATGTGCGTTGCTGAGGTCATAAATAAGGTCTTGGATGAGCAGAAGTGGGTATTGATTTCAGACAGTGTGTGAATTGATGATGTGATAGTCCTGGACAGGGCGTAGCTTTCTGTCCTTCTTTTTGACAAAGAAGAAAGAGGATGTGTATGGAGATATAGAAGGATGTAAATATCCCTGCGCAAGCTTTTCGTCCAGGAATTCTTTGAGCTTCCCTTCTTCTTCCTGAGTGAGTGGGTATATCTTGCAGTCAATGGTGGTGGGAGTGCCTGGTTTAAATTCAATAGCATGATCCCATGGTTGTGCAGGGGGAAAACATTGTGAGGCTTCCTTGCTAAAGAGCTTTTGGAATGCGTTGTACACTGTGGGCAGTTCCATTTGTTTCTCCTCTCCCTGGGCTTGGATGGCCAGCTCAGTGGACATTGTCACATGGATCTAGAGTTTGTCTTCGTCAAGCTCCTGGACTATGTCATATTTTTCAGTATCAGTGAGGGTGGATGCAATGACAATTTGTTGGTCTCGACTGTCCTGTGTACTGATGACTATTGGCATCACTTCTTTGTGTATTGCTGCATCTCTCCAGTTGATGGTTGGCTTGTATATTGCCAGCCATGGGTATCTGAGGACGATGTCCTTGTTCCAAGGTCTGTAATTAGGAACCTCATGGTTCTATGATACCCCCTAGCGTAGATGTCCAAATCCGAAAAATGAGTGATACACCCAGCTTTGTTTTCGGTATTGTCTATGTTCCATATCTTGCATGACTGGTCTAGGGGTTGGGTTCCAATTCCCAGTTTTTGTGTGAATTTTGGATGTATGAAGTTGTCAGTGGCTCTGGAATCCACCAGTGCTTTTATGTTGGCCATGCAGTAATTCATGTGGATCGAGACTGGAATTTGAAGAGAACAAAAGCAAGTCATGATTACAGAATTACAATTTAAAGCCCTCACCCGGGCCAATGGGTTTAGGCACTCCAAAAACCCTCTTTCCCCCATAGGTTCTGCAATATCAAGTCCTTTACTTCATCAGGTGCGTTTGCCACTCCTGAGAGCCACTACTTGGCTCGTTCTTTGGGTGTCTTGTTAGTTGATGCGGCTTGAATCTGAGCTGGTGGTGACTCTTGAGTATAGTAGTCTGTTTCAGCTGCATGTACATTTGATGGCCCAGCAGTTCTGGTGGTTGGCTGCCATTGTTGGGGCTGTTGGGGGTATGGACAATTTCATGAGAGATGTCCTGATGCATTGCAGTTATAACAAAGCACTGTCCTTAAGTCTCTTCATGACCCACCCCGACCCCTTCCTCTGGCACCTGGTCCTCCTTGTGGTGGAAAGGGTGGCAAACCTGTGTATGGGGGTTTCCCATAATCTATCTCCTCAGATCTGGCCAGTTGTGCTTTCGCCCTGGTCCTATTGGTGGAAGTATCCATTGCCCAAGGATTCATGAGGTTCTGTGGTACTGTCCATCCTGCATTGCCTGCTTTTCCTTCATTCTTTGGGGTGTCTTTGTAGTTGTTGAGGCGTGTGCGCATGTGGATGTAGTTTTTCTGCCTCCGAAGTACCACCCATTTCCATTTGTTGAATGTCTCTGGCTCATCAAGGTCATACACTCATTTGTACAGTTTTTTGGGTATTCCATTAGTAAAAAGGTCGATGGTCTGGGGGTCATTGAGTTGATACCCCACCTTGCATGCTGCTTCCTCAAACTCGTTGATGTACTTGTCAATATCTCCATCCACCATCTTCAGCCCTTTTTACAAGAGTGCTTGAGCTTGTTCTTTTTCAAGTGTGTTGACAAACCTTTGGTTAAAGCCATCTGCTACTCCATCCCAAAGGGCGTGCGTATGTTGATTGATTCCTCTTTGTATCTGCTGATTCAGCCATTTGAGGTAGGACAGCACCCATTCGCTGATGGTGGTCCCCTTGATGTAAGAAAGAAAGAGGAGGGATTGTTGGTAGTCGTTCCTCATGACCGGGGCATTGAGATTCATGCCCCAGTAGACATGCCATTGCATCAAGAAAGCGTCCACTTTAGTTTGGTTGCCATCGAATATGGAGGGGGGCTCACCTGTTAGTTTTTCGTTGCCATGTCCTCCACCTCCAGGCAGTCCTCCTCCTTCAGGTGGTCCTTCATCTAGTGGGCCTCTTCTTGGTACATCTGGGGGAACTCTTCCTCCATCCCATTGATATGGGAAGTCATCTCCTGGTGGTCCCCCTTGTCCTGGCAGAGGGTCCAGTGGTATTCCTCATTGTTCTGCCAAAGGGGGGTCTGGTTGATCTGGTCCAATTGCTTGGAATATGGCTGTGTCGTCCATGGTCATTTGGACTCCAGTCTCCAGATTGACAGGCAAGAGTTGTCTTTCTGATTCTAGACGAATTGCTTCTGCCACTTCTCATGCTGCTTGATCTCTCATCATGATGATTTCTTGCTCTGTCAAGGTTGTTGTTGCCATGACTGCCACTGGGGATCTTACATGAATGATTTCTGGTGATTCAGTGATGTGAAGAGACTCAGCTCTGTGGATTGTGTATTGCTCGATTGGCCCTAAGCTCCTCTGTTGGTCTACTTTGCTTTCTTCTTCTCCAGTTTCTTCACTAACTACTTCTCCAGTGGAGTGTTCTTGTATTTGGCTGTCAATTGGCCCCCAGTCTGCTTGTGAATTGAGCTCTCATGCATCAATATTGCACTGGTAGTTTCTTCCTGCTGGTCTCATGGTGTCCCAGTGGTGATCTATGGGGTTCCACATAACCTCCACCCAGCACAGACGATCAAAATTAAACTCAACAGGTCTGAACCTGGTAGGTCTGTTGAATTCCACGAAATACCCTGTCTCGTCTCCTCATTCTATCCAGTGGGCTGCTCCTAGGAATCAAGTTGGTACATTGTGATCTCCTCTTCGCTCCAAATGATAGGGATGGAAATTTGTCCACTGGTCTCAAGTAGTGGTTGTCACCACAATGATATCTTGGTCTTAATGTAATGCCATCACAACATTAGCTCAAATTGAGCCTGGGTTGTTGATAAGTGACCCCTGTGCACTTAGCGGCTCAAAAAAGGACTTGCAGATATGGACTGCTTTAGATAAGATATATTGGACTTGTAGATTAGATTATATGATCTGTACAATCTTGGACTACTTAGCTTATCTATGACATCATGTACAATGACATCATATGGACTACTTCCAGACCTTTCATTGTACTACATCTCTTTGTTCTATTTTTGCTCTTATCCTTATTATGATGTCACTATGATATCATCTTGCTCTGGACTCTTCTTGTTCTCATCACCTTGTTCTCTTTATATTCACTCCTTTGTGTCCTGATTAGAACAACACATCTTGTATTCTGTGACTAGGTGTTACTCACCTTGTAGTACTGTCACTCCCTGTATGAGTATAAGTAGAGTACCATGTATGCTCCTGGTCCACATCAGTTCCTCACTGTTGTGTGCCAGACTTCTCTCTGCTTCACTACAAGACTTCCCTGTTGCTGCTTCAAGCACCCTCTACATATCTCACCACAGTACTTTGTCCCACTGTGAGTATGCTCTCCACTTGTGCTGTTCATCATGGGTAAGACAGCAACCACTTAGCTAAGTGCATTGTATGACGTATGGCACGAAGGCAATCCTAGACACTTGCAGGTGCTAGATAGTAGAAGTCTCCCCTTTAAAGAAGGGACAGGTCACAACAAGCAAGGATAGAGAGAAGGCAAACAAGTGACAATTGAAGAAGACCAAGATGGCATATCTTGGTCTTCACGCAGTATCCTATATACAAGATGAGACAGGCTTTAAAGCGCCACCTGGAAGCGTCCTATGAATCGTGTAAATGTAGCAAACCCTAGTAAAACTACTACTGGTACTAGGATTGAGTCATTGTACATGTGAGCCATCCACTACAAGTCTGTGACAGATTACACCTTACTACTAGTGCCACACCATAAGTAGTAAGGGTCCACATCAAGATCGTAACACTGATGCAGGCCACTCCAGGCTGCCTCATTGGCTAAGGCACAGCCTGTCTTCTGCTGGCTGGCTTGGGCAAGGGCTTGGGCTGGCTTCAGGCCTGTAAATCACTACTCAAGAGTGAAGGGACACTTCAATTTTGATTGGAATCAAGCTCAAAGGGAGCTCAGTGCAAGATGCAATTTACATTCTTTGTGGTAGCTTGTTGGGCTGTCCACCTTTAGTGCCCAAAAGGTGCCTGTTGCCAAAAATTCGCTAAGGGCCTGGTGGACCCCCCCTCCCTCCTTAACATGGGTATGGGTGCCTAAAATCCCACAACACCCTTGAGATCAGCACCCATCTACCACTGAGTATGGAAGGTTTGTTGAAGCTCTCTGGGATGTGATTTGTTTGCCCTTCCTTTTTGGGCTTGTAAAGCTGATGTCATCCAGGGGAATCATGATAAGTCACTCGCCTCAGAACCGAGAGATGACACATCGCAATGGCTTCAACTGTACAGTTCATCAACAACCTTTCTTCAAGTGGGAGCTCGAGTACAGCACAGCCTCATTCGCATGAAACTGGCAGAGGCAAGGCTCATGCACATGGCCCAGGGGAGCATGGACACACGCATGATCACCTCGATCACCCAGGTATGTTGCTTTAGTTCCGACCTCTGGGATTCATCGATTGACTTCCAGCGCCTTATAGGCCGATTCCAAGAACGGGACATGCCAGAATATGCCTCACGGAATTTTGAGGAGCGAGGGTTTACCATAGGGATCGGGGGGTACGCCAACGGTGCTTGATCCACTCGTCAACTCTCACCTTTGCGGTGCTCCAGCCCTGTCGGCTCTGGCAAGACTGCATTGACTCTCGCTCTTTGCCGGCTCCTCCGAACGCAGTACAATATCGGTGTGTTTCTTCACAGTAGTACGCCATTCCAGATCCACTGCCTAACTCTATGACAGCTACGGTTACCAATGATATCTTTACTCGAGAGGACCAGGAGTTCCTTATAAAGAACCGCGCACTTCCCGCAGAGCGCATCCTCGCGATTGAAACCGGCGGCTGTCCTCATGCCGCTATTCGCGAGGACATATCTGCAAACATGGGTGCGCTTGAGACTTTGCAAGCAAAATTTGGTTGTCAGCTGCTATTTGTCGAGAGTGGGGGTGATAACCTCGCCGCAAACTATTCGAGAGAGCTCGCCGATTATATTATCTACGTCATTGACGTTTCTGTGCGTGAATTAGATCCACGGATTGCTTCGTTCCTAACCTTGGCATTACCTGGTAGGGTGGTGACAAGATTCCCAGGAAAGGAGGACCTGGAATATCGCAATCGGACTTGCTGGTAATCAACAAGGTGGGATCATTTGTCCGTCCTCTGATATAACACAGTATCACTGTTTTGAAGACCGATATCGCTCAATACGTGAACGCATCACTCGATATCATGGATCGCGATTCAAAGCTCATGAGGGGAGATGGTCCAACCATCTTCTGTAGCGTGAAGGAAGGAAAAGGGATTCAAGACGTTGCAAACTTGATACTCGCGGCATGGCGGACGGCCGGTAATCCGGGGAAACCTGGTGCCGTCGGCGACTTTGAATAAGGTGACGCGGATATGTGTAAAGAAGATCGAAACATATTGTAGGCTTACAGCAGCACGTACGCGATATATATTGACATTATCACAATTCCCTCTTCCAACCTTTAAGTCGACCTAATCTCCAACTTTCGTTGCTGTGACACGCAACCGAACATAGTCAAGGTACCACAACTTCTTTTGTTCGTCCCAACGGCACCTATCAGCCTTTCGACAAGTAGCGACCACCTCGCAAATTATTTCCTGCTCGTCCTCAGGTTCAATGCCTTCCAGAAAGTTATGTCCGCAGAAGAGACGGATCCAGCCTGCGAGATCTGCTATGGGTGTCTCGCGGGGATGTAGGGTAACGCTTAATGGATGCAGGTTTGCTGATTTCAACAATTGCGTATACTGGTCTGGCGTAGGGAAAAACCACGGGTCTCTTGCCACAGGATCTATTCCCCGCTTGAGCAACGCGTCATGTAAAGCATTTCTGACATCTAAACACATATTTAGCTGGTATCCACAGCAACAATAATGTAGGTACGAACCTGCTACGTTCCCATGGCCTCCCATCTCAGCGACAAAGAGCCCCCCCGCCTTCAGTACCCTGCGAACATTCGCTAATACACCAAGGGGGTCTCGAGAACACCAATGTAGGACTGCATTGCTGAATATTTTGTCGCACCTTCCCACGAAGTCGGGCGGAAGCTCCTCGAGGAGTTGAGGAGCCTGTATATCGCATTTGATAAGGAGAGTATCCGGTAACTTAGTCGTCTCGCGAGCCTTCGCAATCTACTGTATCGTTAGTCTTGGTATCAGCAGATGCAGTGGCCTTGCTAACCATGCTTTCGCTCGTATCTACTCCCACGACCATCCCTTGAGGGCCGACAAGGCGCGCTATTTCGGCGGTTACTTCCCCACTCCCGCAGCCAAAGTCAAGAATTCTTTCACCCGGGCGTGCGTCAAGCAACTGAAGGATCAATGCAGTTGCCCTTGAAGAGTAGACGTACGATGCTATGTTGCGATAGCTTGTTGCAGACCACCCAGAAGCGTCGCGACTGGCAGTGTACTTAGGTGCAATTGTGTCGTGCATATCGCCTTGTAGCTGCCGAGAACGATTGAGATGCCCGATTTTTGTCTAATATTTGGCCGACCTGGCACGTTGAAGTCCGAATATTGCCGGTAGGGCCACCAGGTTTGGCATGTTGTGAACATAATTAGTCAGCGTAATTCCGTGATGGTCCTGTGACCGCTGTCTCTGATATTCTCTTATTTACTATAAGGTGTGTTCAAGATGTAAAGTATTATATGTCTAAGACATCCACTAGCATGTAGTATTTAAACCTGTGAAAATACACACAAAGGGACCAGAGTCTCTCTCTGCTTATCTTTCATCATTACTCTTTGAGTCACACTGGTTACAAGAGGTGAACAGAATCACACTTGATCAAGTGTGAGGATTCCCCATCTAACCTCACACTCATTTAGTCAGGTAATGACATTACTATATTCAAATAAGGAAGCATGCCAACAATTTTTGCAAAGCCTATAGGTACCCCCATATTATGCTTTGATTAGTGCCATTCTGACCCCAAATTTTGGTCAGCCATTTTGGCACTCTGAGTATTGCAATTTGACTTAGGTTGCACAACCCAAAAATAGGCCCATGATTGCAGTGCACCAAATACAATGGACACCAACTCAGAAATGTCTGCAGGCCAGGCTGGAGCATTGTCCCTGTTAGTGGTTTCCAGGCCTGGCTTGGCCTGAAACCTGATGAACAGCACACATAGATAACATACTCACAGTGACAAGAGGAGACTGTGGTGAGATATGTGGGTGGGCTGGAAGCAGAGGTGTACAGGGAAGTTGCAGGGAAGCAAGAGAGTCTGGCACACAATGTTACGCTTGCATGGGCATAATGTCTGACTTGGATGGTTCTGTGGGAACACAGTGCCCCAAATTGTCAGCCAACTTATGGGGAAGGGCAAGTACAGCCAAGGCATCCCCTGGTCGACAAAGATACTAGCAGCACTCTATCAGGCAAGAGCACACTGAGAGGCAGAGAATGGCAGATAAGAGAAGAAAGGGGGAATGGCAGACAGCCAAAGAAGTGGCAAACAGTCCAGCTCAAAATATAGAAAGGAGACAGTTGCAAACAGTGGGTGCAATTCCTAAAGATCTCAAGCTAAGGAGTTGGGGATACAAGCTACCCTACTTATACTTCCTTAGTTGTAAGCTTCAAACTCAGAAACCCTAATACAACGATCCTAGGGTGAGTAATTGTACAGTAAGAGTGTCATCGGGAATGTGTAAGTATCAGTCAGCATACTGTCAGTCAACCAGTCAGAACAGAGCATCAGTCATCCTTATTGTAACAGTGTAATCGTCTATGAGTCATCTGCAGCCAGTATCAGTCATCAGGTACCAAACATCAGTCAGCCAGGCACAAGCTCATCTGGACTCTTCTGGTGTGTTCTAGCCAGGTCACATGCTGGGGTCACATGACAGGTGATTCTTGATCTTCTTATCTGGGCTGGTGGAACCTGCACATCTGCACATTATTGCAGAAGGTCCAATGGTATTGTGGGCTGGGACACTTAGCTTGTGGTTTATGGCTTATCTCAGCTTTTTCTTCATCATCCTCTTCTTCTTCTCATATTTGCATCCTTCATATTGCCATTTGCCAGGGTTGCAGGGGCAGAATTGTAACACACAACAGAGTGAGAACTGATAATGATATTACAGAGGAGAGACTTCATAGCAAGACTCAGCAGAGTCTTTGGTGTGTGACATGTGCTGACTAATACAGGAGTGTCTGCTGAGTTTAGAAACTCAGTGGCTGAGTGTGACCCTTGTTATAGCACAGGGTCCAAGCTTCAGAAATGACCCCCACTCAAGGGAAGTCTCAGTTTAGGGGATGAGAATGGAGAGGGGCACTCAGGATAAAGTAGAGACAATGATATTCACTGATGAGAGATAAAGACAAGTCTAAGTAATACTGGGTTTTCATCTATGGTTTATATAGGTCCCTAGTGCATGTATGACTAAGGGAGGGGAAATGTGTAGAACATACTAGGAGGATGGAGAAATAAGTGAAACATGTATCAGTCATCAGACTATGAGTCACTGGAGTATTCAAGGAGGATGGATAAATAAGGAGAAAATGAGAGAACAGTACAGAATGGTCTGTTGATAAGTGACCCTTGCACACTTAGTGGCTCTAGAAGGACTTGCAGATATGGACTGCTTTAGATAAGATTAATTGGATTTCTGTAGATTAGATTTGATCTGTACAATCTCGGACTATTTACTTATCTATGACATCACTGTACAATGACATCATATGGACTACTTCCAGACTTTTCATTGTACTATGTCTCATTGTTCTGTTTTTGTTCTTATCTTTATTATGATGTCACTATGATATCATTCAGCTCTGGACTCTCCTTGTTCTCCTTGTCTTGTTCTCAAAGCATCCACTCCTTTGTCCATTTGTAGAACAATACCACCCTTGTGCTTTGTGACTAGCGTTACCTATGTTGTACTAGTGTCACTCTCTGTAGGAGTATAAGTAGAGTACCATGTATGCTCCTGGTCCACATCAGTTCCTCATTGTTGTGTGCCAGGTATGTCTCCTCTTCTCCAATGTAATATCAGTTCCTCACTGTTGTGTGCCAGAACACTCTGCTTGTTATGATTTCCTTTGGACTTGTTCTTTCACACATCACTATTCCTTTCCCTATACTATACGAGCCCTGTACGATTACGTGGACTTTACGATTACTCAGTTCCTAGCACGCGCCTTACTTATCGATGTTCCCTTCTGATAAAGTTCAACATGTGCTAGTTTCTGATCCGTTCCCAATCACACACAACCCTGCGTGATTCGTCCTTGTTCTCGATATATCTATGCCTTGTTCCCTTTATGCCTATCCCTTTATTCCATAACCAAGCAATGGCGCCATCTGTTTGTAGCAGCCATACAGCGAAACCTCTATTTAACCCCGGTCATACCTAGCTTGTACGGTAGACTAGACTTCTTGTGTAATACTACACTCGTCTAACACGGACGCCTTTGCGCTTTCCCTGTCTCAAGAATCTATCGCCTCCACTAGACCTTCAAGTCTTAGCCTTCCACTACGGTCCAAGTGACTAACGTCCTTGTGATCCTTGTGCACCATTCTACTGAAGCCAAGTCTTTGAACTTGTGCTACCGTGACCCGACTGACTTGGTACAGGTCGTACCTTACGCCTCTGTAGTGGTGTAACACTGCTTCACTTGCTTGACACTTCCCTCTGCTGCTATCCAGTTGCCCAGTATCTCACCACAGTCCCCTCTAGTCACTGTGAGTATTTGTCATGTCTTTGCTGTTCATCATGGTCTAGAATGTTGTGGGATCACAACATGACCCCCTCTCTTGATAGATGAGTCCACATGTCTACTCTACTTCCAAGTCAAGTCTGTCATCATTGTAAGCAGTGTTCCATTCACCAGATGAGAATACTTGTTGTCTTCTTGTCCTCTGATGCCATGGGCAGCCTTCCTTACCAAAGTGTTGATGAGATGAAGGGATGTAGCACCTTGTGTATCTGTGACACATGATGAACAGCACACTAGAAGGACATACTCACAGTGGGACAAAGTACTGTGGTGAGATATGAGGAGTAGCTGGAAGCAGAGGTGAACAGGGTGAGTTGCAAGTAAAGCAAGGAGGTCTGGCACACAGAGCAGTGAGAACTGATAATGGTATTAGAGGAGAGAAGACATACCTGGCACACAGAACAGTGAGAACTGATGTGGACCAGGGCATACAAGCAGTCTACTTATACTATACAGAGGTGTGACACTAGTACAAGGGAAGTAACTACAAGTCACAGAGTACAAGGGACGCATTGTTCTACAACAGGACAAAGGAGTGTTCATAAGGAGAACAAGGCATATAGAACAAAAGAAAGTCTAGACAGGTATGATATCATAGTGACATCACAATAAAGATAATGCTAGAAAGAGAACAAAGGATGAAGTACAATGAAGAGTTCAGAGTAGTCCATATGATGTCATTGTACAGTGATGTCATAGAAGCACTAGATTGTACAGATCAAATATAATCTACATAAGTCCAGTATATCTAATCTATAGCAGTCCATATCTGCAAGTCCATTAGAGCCACTAAGTGCACACTGGCTACTTATCAACAGTTGGCACAATTCTTTTGTGAAGGAGGCTGTGAAGTGAGGGTCTCTGTCTGATATGATACATTGGGGTAAGCCATAATGGGGGAGTACATGGGTAGCATATAGTAGAGCAGTGTGTTCAGTGTCTATGGTCTCTTTGCATGGTATGAAAATGGAGGCTTTTGAACAGTCATGGTCAGTGATGGTAAGTATGGTATTGTAGTTGTCTGATGT
Source organism: Lactarius indigo (assembly GCA_025766275.1). NCBI lineage: Eukaryota > Fungi > Basidiomycota > Agaricomycetes > Russulales > Russulaceae > Lactarius > Lactarius indigo. The sequence continues at coordinate 814,187 of JAFKAC010000005.1, read as the reverse complement.
GGGTAGTTTGGTTATGAAGTCTAGTGTGATTGTTTCAAAGGGATTTGTGTGGGGGTTTGTAGTAATAGGGTAAAGTGGAGGTTTTGTGTAACCCCACTACAGGGGTGTTAGGCATGACCTGTACCAAGTCAGTTGATATGTGGTAGTACAAGCTCAGTGGCTTGACTTCAGTAGGGTGATGCACAAGGATCTCAAGGACAAAGTCACTTGGATCGTAGAGAAATGCTAAGGCTTGAAGACCTAGCAAAAACAGGGATTTGTGAGACAAGGGAATGTGTGAAGGCAACCTCTGATAGATGAGTGTAGTATTACACAAGAAGTATAGTCTACCATACAAGCTAGGTAGGACTAGGTTTAAATAGACAACAATATGTATAACTGTACAAACAGATGGTGCCATCACCTCAACTGGGAACAAAGGAAAACATATAACAGGAATAAAGGAATGTCATAAGTAGAACAAGGGTGAATCACATGGGTCTGCACATGAGTGGGAATGGGACAGAAACTAGCACATGTCAAGCTTTATCAAAGCAGATCATCGATAAGCAGGGTGTGTGATAGGAATCAATGAAATGTAAAGTCTGTGTAGTCATACAGGGCTTGTACAGTAATGGGGAAGGAATGATAGGTCAAGGAAAGAACAAGTCCGAGAAATGAGTAGAAACCATAACATTACCCCCCATCTTGATCTGAAGACGCCTTGGCTTCAAGACTTGGGGTTGATCAAGTCATATATGTCAGCATCCAGGTCATTCTCCAGCCACTCTGACACATCCCAAGGGCAATAATGGGTGTGTAAAAAGAGGAAGGGACCCCATGCTCCACACTTGCGACACATTTTGTACTGGGGACATCAAATCTCGTCGTGATTGGTGTCAGAGTGGAAGCATTGTCCACACCAACGTCCTTGGGTATTGGCGGTGATGGTCAGTGGAGAAGGGACCATGAAGGAAGTAGTTTCGTTAGGGGATCTTGCCCAATGAATGTGTTCTTCCACTTGTTGGGTGGTGATGACTTCAGCTACCATGTTGGCTTGCTGGAAAATGCACTGGTGTGACTGGTGCTCTTGACTTTGGCAATATCAACAAGCAGGTCAAGGTCGTGTAGGACAGTCATGTATGAGGTGGTGGGGGCTGTTGCAATGGTAGCATCGTTGTCGACAGGGTCAGTCATGGAGTTGGGGAAATTCAACCAGTCCTCCATGTTGGGTGGAGAAGGGGATGGTGTGGCAAGAGTGTTGTAATGGAGTAGGGAGGGCCATAAGGTGGGCATATTCATTGGCAATGGTGGTAAGGGCCCCTGCATACTGCAGGTGTCGCTTCGTGCTTGCCAACATCAGGTCCACTGTAAGTCTCTCAGCTCTAAGTTTCTGAGCTGCTTCCTCCAGTTTCTTGTGCTTTTGATCCAGTTCTTTCATCGCCACCAGTCCTGTACCAAGGTGAGTTACCTCCACAGTAAGACAGGGTAGGTTGAGTTTGATCAAGGTCTTGTCTAAGGCACAGGTGTGGATGTCATTCGGGTTGAAGAACTGAAGCTGTTCAGCAGTGATTGGGGGAGCTGAGACATTGGGGTGTAGGGTGGACAGGTAGACTGTTTCACCATAGCATGGTTGCCCTTTCCTCACTGTTCCCACCACCTCGGTGAATCCTTTATGATAGTAGATGTACTTTGCAATTTGGAATCCACCCTCAGGTTGTGGGATTTGCAGCAGGTAGTACTTGGGTGACCCTGGAGTGTTCACAAAGAAGGGGGCCCCTGGATCTTCCATATCCTCTTTGGGGGTATCTGGGCGGTTATAGTCAATAGGGGTGTGGATGCAGACTGGGGTAAGTGGAGTTGGTGGGGACTCAAGTGGTGGTGGTGGCGTAAAATGTTTTGATGATGGGGGTGAGGGTGCTAGCTCTTCCAGTGGTGGTGTTGGGTTTTGATGGGGAGGAGGGGTTGGTGAGTATTGTCCCTCCTCTAGTGTAGAGGGAGTGAGCTTGCCTGGTTCTCACTCAGGGGATTGGGGAATGGTGGGTACTGGGTCAATAGTCATGGTGGACTGTGGGGAGCCTGATGCTGATGGTGGTGGTGATAGGCGAGGGATGCCTGGGATGGTGAAAGATAGGTTGGTGATGGCAACGGTTTCTCCTGAGAAGAGGGTGACTAGTTGGGGGTCCATGTCGAGGACATTGACAAGGGTGGTGTCAGAGACTGGGGTGGTGGTCATTGTGTGCTTTGTTGGTAGTGGCGAGTGGTGACAATGGGCTGTTCTTTATATCTTTCATCCATGTTACGATCTCTTACCATTTGGACTCATTCTTTCTTTACTTTACTTTTCCTTCCCCAACATCCCACGAGCCCTGTACAATTACACAGTCTTTACGATTATCCAGTTCCTATTGCACACCTTGCTCATCAACGGTCTCTTTTGATAAAGCTTGACATGTGCTAGTTTCCGTTCTATTCTCACTCATGTGTGGACCCATGTGATTCACCTTTGTTCCAAGTATATCCATGCCTTGTCCCTCTCATGTCTTTCCCTTTGTCCCTTGATCCGGCGATGGCGCCATCTGTTTGTAGTGGCCATACAGCCTTACTTGTATTTAAACCTAGTTCTACCTAGCTTGTACAGTAGACTAGACTTCTTGTGTAATACTACACTCATCTAAACACGAAATGCCTTTGCGCCTTGCCCTGTCTCATGACTCCCCGCTTCTGCTAGGTCTTCGCGCCTTAGCCCTCCTCTACGGTCCAAGTGACTTACGTCCTTGTGATCCTTGTGCACCACTCTACTGAAGTCAGGCCATTGAGCTTGCACTACCGTGTATTGACTGACTTGGTACAGGACGTACCCAATGCCCCTGTAGTGGCATTACATTAAGTCTAGTCTCCCAGTTGCACACTGTGGCTCTCACCAGTCAAAGCCAAACCCAGTTTGTCTGGGAATACCTGGAATGACACCCACAAGACAACCTCTGACCTTTCATCAAAGGAACCACTCTTTGGAGAAACACTCCACACGATGAAGGGGTACTACGTCTACGACCCTGACAAGCTCACATATGAACCAATTGAATACATCAAGGACCAGCACATCTGGGCCTACATCACCTATTCAGACTCAAAACACTCTTGGTACTCATATAAACTGGTCCCCACACATCTAGGACTAGGACCAGGAAAAGGCCACATACAGGCCATCAACACCAATTCAGACATTGAGGAACCCAACTCTGCATCCAAAGACAACCCCACCCTTACCCCTACCATCCAAAGACCAGTTGACTTCACGTCATATGCCAACATGTCCACAACACAGCTCTCAACCACCCTCACCAGCACTCAACCTTCAGGAAGTTCCCAACCTATGGGATCTGCCTCATTGGCCAATCCTCCAGGTAGTGGAGGACATCCTATGGGAGGAAGTGTGCTGACAAGCAGAAGCGGCCCTTCAGGAGGCACAGGAGGCCATCCTGGAAGGGGTGTGCCTGGAGGTGGAGGTGGTGCACCTGGAGGTGGAGGTGGCATGCCTGGAGGTGGAGGAGGCACTGGGGGCACCGCTGCTGCCACAGGAGGGGCTCCACCCCCAAATGGGTGACTCAGGGGAAACCCACCCCCAGAATTCACCAGAGACCAAGAGGCCAGCCGAGCATTCCTCAACACTTTCACCCTTTACCAAGGAATGAATCCAAATGTCCAACAGCTCATACTCCCCTATTCACAAGCTATGACCCTACTCTCTTATATCAGAGGACCATTGGTGGATGATTGGGTGGAAGAACAAATCCAATGGCTGGTAGACCAACTAGCCAGAGGAGTAGTGATGAACGCTGAAAATCTATGGAATACCATAGAAACACGCTTCATTCAAGCATACACTGACACCACCCAACAGCAGAAGGCACGACACACTATCCAAACCCTCCAAATGGATAAAGAAGACATCAACACCTATATCGCCAAGTTTTCCAACTTGGCAAACAAAGCAGGGTATAACAAAGACGAAGCCACCACCCTAGAAATTTTCCAGAAGGGATTACTAGGGGCACTAGTGGTTAATGCAATCAAGTACCATCACCCGATAACATGGGAAGACTGGAAGGCTGTGGTCACCCTCCAACAAGCTGAGTACCTCCTTAAAGATAAACTCACCAAAGGAAGGGGCAACAAAAGAGGAGGATGTTACACCCTAGCAGGGGCGTGGGTTCTAAAGGTTCTAAATCACACAAGTATCAAGCGAAGACCTCTTGTTGTCTTATTGCTATGAAATACGAGTGATAAAAGTGTGGCACAAGGTGCAGCACTACTCTGTAATGTAGGACTCCTTGTCCGAAGTGTCTAACACTTCTCTACACTTGATCTTGCTAGTGCACAGAGTATAACAGGTGTAACGCGTTGATATAGTTCAACTGCAAAGACTTCGAAGTGTCCTGGTTAGGGACTGAGGTAGGGGATGCACAAGAAGAGAGGGATAAGGCGAGGTCACACCAAAGTACGGAGGCAAGGTTGCTAGATTGCAAACGAAGCCAAGTCTGGCTTCCTACGGTCTATGGTACAGGTTTATATAGGACAGGGTTCCAAACAACATGAACACAAGTCCACACAATATCAAAGAGACTAAACGGAGTAAACAGAAGTTCAGATCAAGGAAACAGCGCCACTAGTAACAGTAGCTCCTTTGGTAACAAGGTATAGTACAGAAGGGGGAAGGCAGGGTGGAGACATACTGTGACTTGGGTCCGAAGCGTCGGATCATAACAGAGGAGCCTCCTGGGATCAATGGCTGTTGACACTAAACAAAACCAGGGACCCAAATGTGATGGATGTTAGTCACACCTGAGCTTGCACCGCCATGATGGATGATGAAAAGAAGCAACTCCAAAAGGAAGGAAGATGCTTCTGCTGCCAAGGGCAAGGACACATCTCCCACTTTTGCCCTCAAAAACCAACAATGATGGCCAAAGTTGCAGACACTACCACCCCAACTACAGCTACCATTTCCATGACAGCTTCACGACCACTTTCAAATGAAGAAGAAGCAGAAGCACAAGTCGCCGCCTTGTTCACTCAAAGTCCAGAAGTCCACAAACTCATGGTGGACAAATTATTCAGACAGAAAAAGGATTTTCTCAACGCTTGAACCCGGTGGCCTGGGCTAGAGCTCTTAAACTTAGTGTGTACACTAGCAGATTCTGATCCATGCGAATTCCAGTTCTTTTTAAATCTGCACACGCAACAGCTGAACAAAATGTCCTTATCGACTCAGGAGCCACAGACAACTTTATAAGTATGAACCTCCTAAAGTGGCTCAAAATCACCTACCTTCCCACAGAACAATCCATCAAAATATGGAATGTAGATGGAACCCACAATCAAGGGGGAGAAATCACCTCCTTTATGGACCTAACTGTTCGAACTGGGGACAAAACTCAAAACCTCCAATTTCTCATTACTGACTTAGGAAATGACGAAGTCATCCTAGGTTACCCCTGGTTCACAGCTTTTGAACCCAAATTTCATTGGCGAGATGCCACTATCGACGAGGAGTTCCAACCGGTTGTAGTCACCAGTCTTAATTTGTCAGATGAAGCCATGCCTATGGAATCCACTATCAAGGCATTGGAGACATACCAACTTGATGAATTAGCCTGGGAACAATTGGAGCAAGAAGATGACCCACACATCCAACTGCACAATACCACCACAGCCTCAGAACTAGCCCAACGAGAAGCGGCAAAGAAACCCCAAATGACTTTCAAAGAAATGGTCCCCAAGGAATACTGGAGACATCGAAAGGTCTTCAGCGAAGAAGCGTCACAACATTTTCCCCCATCAAGAACGTGGGACCATGCTATCGACTTAATCCCCGACGCCCCCAAAACCATGGACTGCAAAGTGTACCCGCTAACAATTCCAGAAACTGAAAAACTCTCAGAATTCATCACCAAACACTTGGAGAAAAAGTATATCCAGCCATCAAAATCACCTTATGCATCCCCATTCTTCTTTATCAAGAAAAAGGATGGGAAGCTACGCCCTGTACAAGACTATCGATGCCTTAACAACATCACCATAAAAAACCACTATCCCCTCCCCCTTATCCCCAAACTCATCAATCGCATTTGAAATGCACGGCTCTATTCAAAACTAGACATACAATGGGGATATAATAATGTTTGCATCAAAGAAGGGGATGAATGGAAAGTGGCATTTAAAACAAATCAGGGGCTATTCAAACCAAGGGTGATGTTCTTTGGTTTGACAAATTCTCCCAGTACCTTTCAAACCATGATGGACACCATCTTTCAAGAACTGGTGTTGACTGGAGAAGTCATCATATACATGGATGACATCTTGATAGCTACACCAGACAATCTAGAACACCACTGACGTGTACTTCACCAAGTGTTGGACCTGTGCAATGAACACAATCTCTATATCAAGCCAGAAAAATGTGTATTCAAAGTCCACGAGGTGGAATACTTAGGACTTATTATCGGACACAGCAAGTTACGCATGGACCCCATCAAAGTCCAAGGAGTATGTGACTGGAGAGCGCCGACATCACTCAAAGAAGTATGAGCCTTCTTAGGATTTTGCAACTTCTATAGGTGCTTTATAAGGGGATTTTCAACTATTGCAAGACCATTACACAACCTTACAAAGAAGGACATGCCTTGGGACTGGACAGAAGCAAGACAGAAAGCATTTGACACCATCAAAGACCATATCAGCAGCGAACCTGTACTCCTATTTCCCCGATTGGATCAACCCTTTGAGATTGAAGTAGACACCTCCAGCTACGCTTTAGGAGCCATACTAAATCAATGGGGGGAAGATCAGAAGCTCCACCCCATTGCATTCTACTCCAAATCCCTGACAGAGGCTGAATGAAATTACGACATTTACGATTGTGAGCTACTTGCAATTGTCAAAGCCTTATGAACATGGTGCACATACCTCATAGGGTCCCCTCACATCATAACCATACATACTGATCACGCCAACCTCCAGTATTGGAAGGAACCAAGAAAGATAAGCCAAAGAGTAGCCTGGGAATTCCAATAACTCTCAGAATACAATTTTATGCTTAAACACATCCCTGGCACAAAAAATACACAAGTGGACTCACTATCTAGACACCCTGATTATGATGATGGCACCACAGATAATGACCACGTCATAGTACTACCAGAAGACATCTTCCTCAAAATCACCCATACATCCATGCATGACATGGATATATGGACCCAAATCACGCAAAACATGGATGAAGCGACACTTCTCCCATGGATTGAACCCCACAACCTGAAGAAGCACGATGGACTATGGTGGAAGGGCGACACTCTTGTTGTTGTGGGAAACAACAACCTTAAGTGGGGGGTAATCACCTTTTTCCATGACACCCCAAGCGCCAGACACCCAGGAATCACAAACACCCTGGAACTAGTAAGACACGATTTCTGGTGGCCCAACATGTGAAAAGACATAGAAGCCTATGTCAAAGGATGCGCCACATGCCAAAGCAACAAAATTAACCCCCACTGACAAAAACCACACTTGTTCCCTATCACGACCAACCCCTCAGCTGAACCCTTTGAAGTGCTATGGACTTTATAGTCAAGCTCCCCACATCAAACAGATTTGACTCAATCCTCACTATTACCAATCATGACTGTTCAAAGGCAGCCATATTCATTCCATGTAACGAAACCATAACATTGGGAGGAGTGGCCAAACTATACCTCCAGAATGTATACCCCCATTATGGCCTACCCTGAAAGATCATATCCGATTGAGACCCCAGATTCACATCAACATTCATGAGACAATTATGCAACACCCTGGGGATACAACAAAACATATCATCGGCATATCACCCCCAAACTGACAGACAATTGGAACATACCAATCAATAGTTGGAACAATACTTACGACACTGGTGCAACATAAGGCAAGATAACTGGGCTGAAGTCTTACCCATGGCACAATTCATGGACAATTCATGGACAAACACCACAACCAAACATTCCCCATTTGCACTCCTTATGGGGTGGGAACCTCACACGACATGGAACCCCAAACCATCAAGCTGTCCTGTGGTGGATCAACAATTAGAAGAATTGCTGGTCCTTAGACAGCACGCCCAGGATAGCATCAGGCATGCACAACACCTCATGGTGCAGTGAGGCAAAACAGGGTTCACACCTTATCAACAAGGAGACTATGTATGGTTAGAAGGAACAAACCTCCACACCTTCTATCCCACGAGCAAACTCGCCCCCAAAAGATACAGACCCTTCAAAATAATGAAGGTTCTATCAGATGTTTCTTATGAGCTCAAACTTCCCACATCATGGAAGATTCACCCTGTATTCCACATGAACCTTCTCACACCATATAATGAGACGGAGATGCACGGAACAAACTTCACCCAGCCTCCACCTGACCTTATCAACGGAGAAGAGGAATACAAAGTGGAGTGCATCAAAGATGCCCAGAAATGAGGCCAAGGGCACAAACTCCACTTCCTGGTAAAGTGGAAGGGATTCCCCATGAGTGACAACACATGGGAACCTGCAACCAATCTAACACACGCCAAGGACGCAATTAGAGACTACTATTGTTCACACCCATCCACCACAAGGGCTGGACAAAAGATATAAAGAGAACACCCTCAATCGAACCCTTCAGCAGTACAACACCATGGCTACCACCCCAGTCTCTGACACAACCCTCGTCAACGTCCTCAATGTGGATCCCTGACTCACCACCCTCTTCAATGGTGAAACCATCGCTGTCACCAACTTATCATTCACCATCCCCAGAATCCCTCGATTGTTGCCACCACCACCATCCACAGACTCTCCCCGGTCTACTATGAACATCAACCCAGTACCCATCATCCCCCACTCCCCTAAACAAGAACCAGGGGAACTCACACCATCTACACCCAAGGAAGGCCAATACTCACCAACTCCCCCCCTCACCAAAACCCTACACCACCACCCAAAGCACCTGCACCATCACCTCCATCACTGACACCCTCAACACCACCACCCCCATTAGAATCCCCTCCTATACCACTCACCCCCATCTGAGTTCACACCCCTATCGACTACAACAGACCTGACACCCCTAGCAAAGAAACTGATGACCCAGGTGCCCCCTTCTTCCCAAACACCCCCGACTCGCCCAAGTACTACCCATTGCAAATCCCACTACCTGAGGGTGGATTCCACATTGCGAAGTATATCTACTATCGCAAAGGATTCACCAAGGTAGTGGGGACAATGTGGCAAGGGCACCCTCACTATGGCGAAACTGTCTACCTGTCTACGCTATGTCCCAATGTCTCCACTCCCCCATTCACTGCAGAGCAACTCCAGTTCTTTGATCCAAACGACATCCACACCTGTGCTCTGGACGAAACCCTGATTGAGCTTAACTCCCCATGCCTCACCACTGAAATAACTCAGCTACACACAGGACTTACAGATCTGAAGGAGCTGGACAAAAAACACAAGAAGCTAGAAGAAGACACCCGAAAGCTCAGAGCAGAATGGCTCACAGTGGACCTAATGCTAGCCAGTACCAAAAGATGCTTGCAATACACAGGAACCCTCGCCACCATTGCTGACGAGTATGCTTGTCTCACTGCACTTCCTGCTCCACTACACCATTCCCACTATGCCATCCCCTTTTCCCCCAGACATGGTGGACCAGTCGAATTTCCTCGACTCGCCAACAGACCTTGCTGACAACGATGTTACCACTGTAATAGTCCCCACCACCTCATATGTGACTGCCCCACGAGACCAAGGCCAGCCTGCTGACATTGTCAAAGCCAGGAGCACCAATCACATTGGTGTATCTTCTGTCATATGGAGATGGTCGCTGAGGTGATTACCACGCAACAAGCAGAAGAACAGATATGTTGGGAAATGTCCCCCAATGAAACCACCTCCTTCACCATGCCCTCCCCACCAACCACTGCAGCTGCCACTCAGGGAAGGTGGTGTGGGCAATGCTTCCATTCCAATGCTAATCATGATGAGATCCATTGTCCACAGTATGAGATGTGTTGCAAGTGTGGGGCACGAGGCCCCTTCCTTTTCCTCCACACTCACTACTGCCCCACAGACGTGGCAGGATGGCCAGAGAATGACTTGGACATGGACATCTATGATCTCATAGATCCTGAGTCCTGAAGTCAAGGCATCTTCAGACCAAAATGGGGGGTAATGTTACGATCTCTTACCATTTGGACTCATTCTTTCTTTACTTTACTTTTCCTTCCCCAACATCCCACGAGCCCTGTACAATTACACAGTCTTTACGATTATCCAGTTCCTATCGCACACCTTGCTCATCAACAGTCTCTTTTGATAAAGCTTGACATGTGCTAGTTTCCATTCTATTCTCACTCATGCACGGACCTGTGTGATTTGCCTTTGTTCCAAGTATATCCATGCCTTGTCCCTCTCATGTCTTTCCCTTTGTCCCTTGATCCAGCGATGGCGCCATCTGTTTGTAGCAGCCATACAGCCTTACTTGTATTTACAGCCGTTTTCAAAAAGATGCGGAAACCATTTTTTTGTTTTCACCCATCAAGGCACACCAGAAGGTCCATGGACCTTAGCTAATGTGGCGTGTAGTGCTTTTAGTGCCAACTAGTGGCTGGTGGTGAAAACATAGCTACCGAAACATGCTAGTCAAGTAAATTTTCAACACTGTAGTATGGTGTAGTCTCTTCCTGTAGTGACTATCCATTGCACACATCCATCCACATCATGTCAGACTCAGAGGCTGGTGAGGCCCCCAATATTGGCACTCCTGAGCCCGAATCACTCTCTATCCATTTCTCTGTAAAGCTTGTTCTCGTTGTGGAGGTACCTGGCTCCCAAAATAAGAAGGGAAAATTGAAGACCACAAAAGAGACCAGAACGAAGGTTTTTACACTGCCAATTGATAACAGCATGTCAAGCTATGAGAGATTGCTTCAAACCATCGTTGATAAGCACAACCAACCCTACAAGGTCTCAGCCCAGAAGCCATACATATTTCAATGTGTTGTTGGTGGTAATAGGTATGTTTACTCTACTTACGGAAATAAGAAATACATACTTATTTTCCTCCCTGGCAGTTCAAGATCTGGCCAGACAATGGACATCAAAACCTATGCTGAATTCCAGGAGATGGTTGAGCTGCTCCAAGATGAGGAACGTGCAAAAAAGGCCAAGCTCACTGTTGAGCTCGAGAAGATCAAAAAGGCTGCTCAACGGGTGTGTCTTCTGTTGTGGCCCTTCTGCACCAGGCCCATATGGCTTGTCTAACAATTTCTGTGGTAAATAGGCCCCAGAAGATGACGATGATGATGATGACGACGATGAGACTGGTGGGACCACATATGGTGTATGTTTTCAGGATCCCCCACTCTGTGCCACTTAATTTCGGAACCTAATAATACCACAGAGGCTTTCAGAGGGAACCCTTACAGAGCTTGAGAAGAGTATTGCAAAGCGCCGCTGTAAGCTTGAAAAGAAGTACGCTACTGGGCCAGGTGGAACTGGCCCATACATATACACCTATCAAGACGGGTCTGGCTTGCCCCTGACACCATTTATGTTGCGTGAATGGGCAATCGCTTTGGTACTTGAATCACCATCCTCCTTCTCTATTGCTGCTAATTGGGTTGTAATAGGAAGAAAATTTAGCAACTCTTGACAAGCCGCCAAGTACACCATCCTTTGACATTGCAAATAAGCAGCCAGAGCTCCGTGATCGCACAAAGCTCCATGCAACAATAGGTGGTGCAACCACTAGGACCCCAGGCCCAGCAACAGACAGTCTTACCGTTGTTGCCCAACTTGCAACTACAGTGCTTGACTTCGCAAAGCAACTTGCACAGCCACCCCACTCTGCTGGTGTTTCACCGACAACTATGCCACATACACCCAAACGCCAACGAACAGAACTCAGACCAGAAACGGAAAGCCCTCCCAGTCTCCCACCTCCTAGTCCATCAGACATCCCATGGTTCCTCAAGTATGCCAAAGACAACCTTGGGATCAAGGATGCAGCCTGCTATGTTGATGGGTTGCGTGACAAACATCTTGGGCCTGATATCCTTGATCAGGCTGACATACAGGAGCTTACTGGATTCGACATTGGCATGCCATATGGAGATGCTCTTCGCCTTCGGGCAGCCGCTCCATCCTGGTGGAAAAGTCATACAAAGCGAGCACGAGAGGATTTCGAAGGTGATCCTGCTTTTGCTCCCGCTCCCACTCCCACAAGCCCCTCCTTGCGTATCCGAGTCCAGTACCCTGATGGTGGGGAGGCCTCATACTGGGTTCCCTCACTTATTTGAGGCAATCAACGCGAACACGACCACTACACTCAGTATTATGATGGAGGGTCAAACACATGGCTTCCCATCCCAGAGGGTTGGACAGCTCCGCAGCTTAGTGAATAGTGACAATGATATGGACTCTCAACTGTGTAGAACAGGTGAAGTACATTGAATTTGGTCAGATAATATAACCTGAGTCCGTGAACCAGCCAAAAGCCATCTCCGGTGTAATTCGGCCAAGCGTGTGAACTAATGACATAAGTGACGTGTCCTCCCAGTTACAACGGAGAAACGCCTTCATAGATGAAAAGGCCTCTTCAATTGGATTGAAATCAGGTGAATAGGGTGGAAGGTAGAGAAGGCGGCATCCTAGACACCATAAATTCCAAGGAATAGGTAGAAGGTAAAGGGAAACGTACCTGCTTCTTCTTCAATAAGTTTTCGTACTTCTCCAGAATGGTGGATGTTACAGTTGTCAAGGACAAGAATGCTACGTGGCCCAGGATAAGGGTTTGTAAGCGGTATCTAGTGACGGTTAGCAAGCGGTCCACTTATCAGTGTAATAAAAAAAATTCATACAACTTGTTCCCAAACAAAGCGAACAAAGCGTGCCAATGATACAGCACCCTCAATAAGGTCATAGGCAAAAATCCCATCAAGTGTCAGAAGTGGAAGGACACTGATACGCCGACCACGGACCCAGGCAGAATGCTCAGCACACCGAGTCCCAACATCAGAGTAACCATGGGTACGACAGTGTGTGCGGTCATCCTTGGCAGCCTTGTCTGTGAACATGAGTTGGTTGAGATCAGTTACAAGCTCTGCAACACGGTTCCAAAAGGCAGCCCAAAGGGTCTCATTGCGTTCTAGTAGGTAAATAGTGAAAGTCAGACATTGGAAAGACACCATGAAGTCAAGACAAACCAATTGCTTGCTTCCAGAGCCATTTACGAGACAGGGAAGTCTGATGAAGGGTTCAAGAAAGAGTGGAAAGGGAGATGTGGATGTTGAATGCACGAAAAAGCTCAGTTTGGAGCTCATCAAGGTAGTGGCTATGGCGGGCTGAAAGCAGTTGGCGGATGAAGTTGACATGGGCATGCTTGACAATGCGACGACGTCCCCGGGCTTGAGGCAGGGAATGGGGTCTGTTGGCAGGGAGGTGCTGTGCATAGTTCCGGATACAATCATATACTAGTGTTTTACCCAGCCCAAGGATCCTACATATATCCTTCACCCTGTATCCCTCCCTAAAGTAGAGGAAAGGAATGCGAGCCTTGAGATCGTTGGATTTTTTGCAAGCCATGAGGCATGAAGCAGACAACGGGGATGGACGAAGATGAGTCTGTTCAACACGATGACAACACCACGTGCCACATTAGCTAAGGTCTGTGGACCTTCTGGCGTGCCTTGATGGGTGAAAACGAAAAAAGGTTTCCGCATCTTTTTGAAAACGGCTGTAAACCTAGTTCTACCTAGCTTGTACGGTAGACTAGACTTCTTGTGTAATACTACACTCGTCTAAACGTGAAACACCTTTGTGCCTTGCCCTGTCTCATGACTCCCCGCTTCTGCTATGTCTTCGCACCTTAGCCCTCCTCTATGGTCCAAGTGACTTATGTCCTTGTGATCCTTGTGCACCACTCTACTGAAGTCAGGCCATTGAGCTTGCACTACCATGTATTGACTGACTTGGTACAGGTCGTACCCAATGCCCCTGTAGTGGCATTACAGTCCAGCCCCCATGGCAGATGGGTATGTACAATAGTAGTCTCAGATGGTGTCTTTGGCATGGGTCAGGTTAGTTGCAGGTTCCCATGTATTGTCACTCTTGGGGAATTCTTTCCACTTTACTAAGAAGTGGAGTTTGCACCCTCAACCTTGTTCCTGGGCATCTTCAATTCGCTCCACTTCATACTCATCTTCTCCATCAATAAGGTCTGGTGGAGGTCAGGTGAAGTTGATCCCGTGTATTTCTGTCTCCTTATATGGTGTGAGCAGGTTAGCATGGAACACGGGGTGAATCTTCCATGTCTTGGGGAGTTCCAATTCGTACGAAATGTCTGATAGAATCTTTGTTATCTTGAACAGTCCATATCTTTTTGGAGCAAGTTTGTTTGTAGGGTAGAGGGTACAGAGATTTGTCCCTTCTAGCCACACGTGGTCCCCTTGTTGATAAGGTGTGAAGTTCGTTTTCCCTTGTTGCACCATGAGGTGTTGTGTGTGTTTGATGCTATCTTGGGCATGTTGCCTAAGGACTAGTAATTCATCCAATTGCTGGTCCACCATAGGGCAGCTTGAAGGTTTGGGGGTCCATGTAGTTTGAGGTTCCCATCCCATGAGGAGTGAGAATGGGGAGTGTTTGGTAGTAGTGTTCATCCATGAGTTATGCACGAATTGTGCCATTGGTAGGACTTCTGCCCAGTTGTCCTGTTTCATATTACACCAGTGTTGTAAGTACTGTTCTAGCCACTGGTTGGTGTGCTCAGATTGCCCATCAGTTTGGGGATGATATGCCAAGGATATGTTTTGTTGTATTCCAAGTGTAGAGCATAGTTGTCTCATGAATGCATGAATGTTGATGCGAATCTGGGGTCTCGGTTGGATATGATTTTTCAGGGTAACCCATAATGAGGGTATATGTGCTGGAGGTATAGCTTGGCCACTCCTTCTGAGGTAATGGCCTCATTGCAAGGAATGAATATGGCCGCTTTTGAACAGTTGTGATTGGTGATTGTGAGAATGGAGTCAAACCCATTTGAAATAGGGAGTTTGATGATAAAGTCCATTGATACTACTTCAAAGGGTTCAGCTGAGGGGTCAGTCGTGATGGGGAATAAGCATGGTTTTTGTCAGTGGGGGTTAATTTTGTTGCTCTGGCATGTGGCACACCCTTTGACATAGGCTTCCACATCTTTTTGCATATTGGGCCACCAGAAGTCGCATCTTACTAGTTCCAGGGTGTTCATGATTCCTGGGTGTCTGGCACTTGGTGTATCATGGAAAAAGGTAATTACCCCCTGTTTAAGGTCGTTGTTTCCCACAACAACAAGGGTGTTGCTTTTCCACCATAGCCCATTGTGTTTTTTCAAGTCGTGAGGTTCTATCCATGGGAGTATCATTGCTTCATCCATGTTTTGTATGATTTGACACCATATGTCCATATCATGCATGGATGTCTGTGTGACTTTTAGGAATACTTTGTCTGGTAATACTGTGATGCAGTCATTGTCTGTGGTGCCATCATCATAGTCAGGGCAT
This sequence comes from Lactarius indigo, assembly GCA_025766275.1. Classification (NCBI taxonomy): domain Eukaryota; kingdom Fungi; phylum Basidiomycota; class Agaricomycetes; order Russulales; family Russulaceae; genus Lactarius; species Lactarius indigo. The sequence goes on along the minus strand of JAFKAC010000005.1, from coordinate 798,586 downwards.
CTAGATAGTGAATCCACTTGTTGTCACGAACCTATAAACCCGGTCGTGACTCAAGACACTTAGGACTGATCCGGACCGGACCAGGCTTATGTCATCAGCTTCCTAAAGGGGAGATCCGAAATCGGAGTTTGAATTTCGCTCTCCGACAGTCACGTGATGTGTCACGTGATTACTCTGTCTCTCCAAGTCACCTGTACATGTGCATGTGTATCAATCAACGATTGATTGTTTATCGATCAACGAAGATAATCAACCAAGTCACAAGAAACATGTATCTTGATCACAGGTTCCGCAGCTGCTGCAGAATCATGCCACTATGGTGCAATATGGCGTCATCGACTGCGGCGCAGTCGTACCATGCTTATCCTTTATTCTGATTGGACAGTATTAATAACTAATCTCTGGAATGTTCCAATCCGCAGTATTGTGCACAGTATTGTGCAGCACTTGTGGACAGGCCCTATGCCTGCCCTAAATCTATGCACAGACCACCCCCTGTAGTATATAAGCTAGCGCAATCTATTGGACAGTCCCTCAGACTGTCCACTTGTGACATCTTCCCTCTCTTGCCTCTCAGCTCCTCCAAGTGCCCCACCCTGTGTGTGCCACTATATTCTTTGAGCCAAGACACCTCCTCTTCGCCCCCTCCGTTGTTCTCTCCGCCTCTATCTTGCCCGCTGTCATCTTCAACCATATTCCTCGCTGTCAAGTGACAGTGAGTTCACCACACTTGGACAGTCTCTTTAATAGACTGACCTTGGGCTCTTCCAGTGGATTCAGACTACGACTTTTCACAGTTTGGACATTGGGACGGAGATTCCTGCAGCTACCAGGAATACAATCATTTCCAGGGTAGCCCCCTTGATTCCATCTTTACTCACGCTCCTGTTGCATCCACCTCTCATCTCCCAGATCCCCCTTACATTCTTCTTCCTACTCCAAGCTTCTCCCCCCCTGTCATTCCTTCACCCATCTTAGAAAGTCGGGAAGTCACCCCGGAGTTAGTTTACCCTGACCCCAAAGCTACCCCTTGTCCCTCCCCTTGTTCTGTCTCACCCAGCACCGCACAATTTTACGAAGAAGTACTCGAGATAGTAGACCTCAATGGAAACATAGTTGAGCTCTCTCACACTCCTTCCCCTGAACTATGCGCCGAGTCTGCGCCCCCCATTTGTCTTCCCACACCTCGTCCCCCTCTCCCTTCCCACGTGGCAACTACCCCTCGTGCCTCTCCTTTGCTACCTGTTGATACTCCTCCATGCCCTCCTTCTCCCTCACCTCCTCCAGTTGCCTCACGCCCCCCCACCCTGGACTCCCCTATTAACTATGAGAGGGTAGCTGAACAAGCCCCTCCTGCCCCCCATCCCAACCAGGAGAATTTCCCTCCTGCCGCTGCCGCCGCATACCAAGCCCCCCCTTGTCTCCTCCACCAAGGAGAACACCCCCACCTGTACATTGTTGTCATCACCCCCCAGGGAGAATCTTGGAGGCCCGCGTCTACCACACTTTGGGAACTAATCACTAAAGTTCCCCTCACAACCACCCTTGCCAACTATCCCCCGGTCTTTCCTTCAGTCACCCCTTTTCATCTCCTCCCCCCTCACGTCTACACTCTCTTCCCCCACATCGTTGACCCCACTCAACACCCTAATTTCCCTCCCCTGTACATCTGTTCCAAGGCCATCTACGACCTCCCCTCTCCTGACACCCCCTTTGGAACTGTTCGCTACAACTTCAGGGAAGGCCTGCAGCGTGTTTTCACCCCCCTCACTAACATTCATAGGGCCGGGTACATTGACTCTCTAGTTACCCTAGAGATCCAGGACTTTCTTGATGGGAGGATTGTAACCACTTACGGACACCTATGCTTCGCCCTTATCGGACAAATTTACACTTACCACCAGGGTTACTTCTTTGAGGACCTAGTTTGCGCTTCCCCCCATTTACTTGCTTACTGCCTTACCCCTCGTATCCCTGCCGATCCTTTCTCTTTCATTACTGCCTACCCCAACTCCCAACCCCTCTAGAAGTCAGGAAGGGGGACGTACCTTTTTTTTTTTGAAGAAAAAATAAATTTGCCTTGATTTCTTAAAACGAGTGTTTTAAGTCTCGACGCAAATAGTAAGTAAATCGTTAACTATCTAAAGGTCTTAAACCGAGTGGTTTTAAGTGCCCCCAGAACAACTTACTGAAGCTCAGAGGCTAGCGCTAGCCCAAGCCAACTTCGAATCCCACAGACAACGACAACTCAAACAATACTACCCCTCTACTGCCCTTGTCGACTTAACAACCTTAAATAATGTTGACTGCTGGACCGACCCCCCTACTGTCCTTAACAAATTTCACTATAGCTTCGACTTTGGAAGAATACTAAGTGAGGAAGGCTACGAAACTCTTATCGACTGTCTCCCTATCCTATGTAACGCCGTCACGATGTTAGCTTGACTTGAGCTCTGGTAAGGCGACCTGGGACTTAGCTAATCACACTCTAAGGCGTATGGCACGAAGGCAACTCCTAGATGTTCGAAGACACTAGTATAACTGCGGCACTCTATCCGAAATAGAGGCGAAGGTTCAGATGTGAGAGAATGAGACTTGGAAAGTGACGATTGAAGAAGACCAAGATGGTGTATCTTGGTCTTCCGCAGCTACCTTAAATACAAGAAGAGCAGGCTTTCAAGTGCTGCTATGAGTCACCGTAATGTAGCGTCCAACGTATCGCGTAAGTAACTCAATCCTAATACTACTACTACCTGTACTAGGGTTGAGTCATCCTTCAACGCCTAACTCCTATCGTAAACCCCGAGTCCGTGACTAATCTACCTTACCACCGTAGTCACAACCGGTATAGTAAGGGTCCGATGCGTGCAACCGTAACATCACCCCCTTTTCAGCGTGAGACCCCAGACTCACCGGAAATCTCGCGCCATCCACGTGGACTGCTCATCGCTAATTCTCTCGAATACGTTAGCCCTCTCCAACCGGTAGATGCAGTCCCTCTTGTCATCTCTTGCCGACAGCCGCATCGCCTGGAGTTGATGGATGCGAGCCGCGAGCCGCTCTTCTTCGTATGCGGTCGCTCGGTAACACGTCACCTCCACAGTCAGGGACTCATCCCCAATGCGGTTCAGCGCATGGTCCATGATCTTGTTGGAGGCGAGGATGACTAAGTCCTCATGGGCGATGAAGGCGCGTCCCACGGCCGATAGCATCGGGAAGGCGTAGAGGGGTTTGCCGTAAAGATAGGGGGAGCTGGGAATGAGTCCCAATACAAAGGGATTCGCACCTCCAACGATCTGCATGTGGCTGGCGTTCCTCTCTACGCCATCGGGCCCGGTGATGGGGAAATGAACGTAATGGGGCTGTCGATTCACCCTGAACCCCTCAGGCGCAAGGACCTGTGCGGGGTCGTCGTCGTGCGTAATGGGGGTGTGAAGTGCGACGCCGGGCAGTCGCACACGTCCTCGAGACATGGGGGTTCCATCGGTGTGAACGAGCCATGGGGTGATTCGGGGATCAGTAGGGTGGCTGTGCGTTCGAAGGAGGGGGTGTCTGACCAGGTAGTAATCCTCGTCGCCAGCGTGAGCCTCGTTGTCAGGGAGCGTTGCCTGCGCTGCCGCAACTCGCTCAACCTCCTCTGCGCTAAGCGCAGTTGTTCGTCCACCCACTCCTTCGCCACCCTCCGCCAATCCTCCGCTGCTTCTAACTCCTGTTGGGTCTTCGAGGGGACGGTCGGCAGGGAGAATTCCCCTCGTGCCGATGAGGTCGTCGCCTGGGGGAATGATGGCAACGGGTTCTTGATTGCCGTGGTCGTCTCGGAAGATGTGAGGGACGGCATGCTGCTGCTCGTCGTTGGGCTGGTGAGTCGGGTCGGGGAACCTCTGTAGGACATTAGCCCATTCTTGAGCAGTGATATGCCCCGTTCGCAGGTTTGCAGGTGTGTACAGAGTGAGCTGGACCTGTTGAACCACGGTTTCTTGGTCGTCTTTGATGAGGTTGGCGGCGTCTTGTGCGACTTGGTCGAGGAGGATCGCCGTGGTGACATGTCTGAGAGGGGAAGTGGGCATAGAAGTATGAGAGGATCGGATGTAGGAGTGATACTCTCCCTGGTCATCCTCGACCTGGCTTTTAAGATGTTGTATGGCTGTTCGGCCCGCCTGATACTCCTTTATTGCTTCCGGAGCGAATACGTCATCCTTATCGACCCACTGGTTCTCCGAGTCTGGGTAGCCCTTCCATTTGACAAGGTATTGCAATTTCTTCCTTCTGCCGAAGTGCCGGGAGTCTATAATGGCTTCAACTTCGTATTCTTCTTCGCCTTCCACAAGATCCGGTGGTGGACATGGAAAATTCTCGCCATGCAGAGTCGTACTTTTATATGGCGTGAGAAGATCGATGTGAAACACTGGATGGATGCTCCACTGCGTGGGAAGTTCAAGACGATAATTGTAGGGGGACATCACCTGGGCCACCTTAAACGGTCCATGGCGTCGCGCCGCTAGTTTTGCCATGGGCTGATTGGTCTGTAAGTGTTTCCCTTCTAGCCATACTTGATCGCCGACTTGGTATCGCGGGGTGTCCTTATGCCAGATCCAACTATCTTGTGCCTTTTTGATAAGATCCTGGGCAAGTTGGCGTGCTTCCTTTAACTGTGTCAGTCTGGTGATCACATTCGGAATTGGGGATGGCTTATCCGTCCAATTGGCCGTCGGGTTGTATCCCATCAAGAGCATAAATGGCGATTGTTTCGTATGCTCGTGGGGCCAATTGTTATGAGCGAATTCTGCTATGGGGAGGTACTCCGCCCAGTTATCTTGGCGCTCATTGGCCCAGAATCGCAGATACTGCTCGAGCCATTGATTGGTTCGCTTGGACTGTCCGTCTGTGCATGGGTGATAGGCCGTGGAGATATTCTGTTGGATGCCCAGTATATGGCATACTTCTCGCGTGAACTTGGAGGTGAATCGGGGGTCGCAGTCACTGATGATTTTACGCGGCAACCCAAATCGTTTGAACACATGATTGACGTACAAAATGGTGGTTCCCTCCGCTGTGATTTCCTCATTGCACGGGACGAATATGGATGCCTTGCTACAGTTGTGGTCGGTGATGGTTAGAATACTGTCGTATGACTGCGATGTGGGTAGTTTGGTGATGAAATCTAGGGCGATGGTGTGGAACGGAGGGGCGTCCATTACGGCAGTGATCGGTTGTAATGGGGCACGTGTTGGTCTGGTGTTGACTTTGTTTCGCTGGCAGTCAGCACATCCCGTGACGTACTCATATATGTCTCGGCGGATATTCGGCCACCAGTGATGTCGTTCCACGATTCGTTGTGTCCTGCTTATTCCTGGATGTCTGTGTACTGGTGGGTCGTGATGGTCTTGTATGATGGCCCGATACGTCGCCATAGGTCCCGTAATCACCAGTCGCCCATCCTTATACCACTCCCCTTCTATTTTTTTGAGGTGATGGGCGTCGACCCAGGTCTTGATTATAGCGGGGTCTTGTCGTCGCCTCGGTTGTTGCATCATGGGATGTATTTCCAGTGTGCGCGCAACATTAGTGGCTTGTATAAATATCTCCGGAGGTAGGACGACCACACCTTGATTATCTTCTTCTCCCTGATCGTAGTCCGGTCGCCTTGATAGCGCATCTGCTCTACCGTTGTTCTTCCCTTTGATATGGTGGATTTTGAAGTCATACTCCATTAGCTCCAGCACTTCTTGGGCGACTCTCCGACTAATCTTTTGCGGTGTCTTCCAGTATTGCAGATTTAAGTGGTCTGAAAATATTTTGATTTTGTGTGGGGATCCTGCAAGTAGGGGGCGCCAGTGCCGGAGAGCCTTTACAATGGCGAGAAGCTCTAGGTCATAGATGTCGTAGTTTCGCTCTGCTTCGCTCAGCGTTGCTGAGTAGTATCCTATGGGGTGCTTGTGCCCGTCATTTTTCTTCTGTAGGAGAACTGCACCCACCACGAACCCGGAGGCGTCAACCTCCAGCTCAAATTGCTCCTGCAGATTGGGGTGTGCTAATACTGGTTCTTCGGTGACAAGGCGTTTGAGTGTTTTGAATGCGCGGTCTTCTTCATCTGTCCACCGCCATTCAGCGTCCTTTCTCGTGAGTCGGTTTAGTGGTCGAGCGTGCGTGGCAAAACCTCGGATGAATAAGCGGTAAAAGTTACAGAAACCCAGGAAGGAGCGTACGTCCCTGACTTTTGTCGGCGTCGGCCAGTCCTTAATGCCGCGAACTTTTACCGGGTCCATGTGTGTTACCCCCTTTTCAAGGATTACCCCCAGGTAATCCATCCGAGGTTGATGGAAAAGGCATTTGTCGAGCTTAAAATAGAGGTCGTGTTCCTGGGCGACGCAAAGGACGTCTGTGACCGCCACGATATGGTCTGCAGAGTTGTGACCTTCGCACATCGCGATCCCAATGTCATCCATGTACACTCGAATGACGGTACCGCGGCGTTTGTGTTTGGCGATCGTGTCCTGGTAGATGTGGTTCATCATCGTTTGGAAAGTCACGGGTGAGTTTGTAAGGCCGAAGAACATGACCGTTGGTTCGAAGAGGCCAAATTTGGTCTTAAAGGCCGCTTTCTCCTGATCTCCGTCTCGAATACGAATGTTGTTGTACCCCCAACGGATGTCGAGCTTGGTATAGATATGTGCATTGCTGAGATCGTAGATAAGGTCTTGGATAAGGGGAAGAGGGTATTGGTTGCGTATGGTATGGGAGTTGATCACCCGGTAATCCTGTACTGGGCATAGCTTTCCGTCCTTCTTTTTAACGAAGAAGAAGGATGATGCGTACGGGGAGATGGAGGGGCGTAAATACCCCTGCTTAAGCTTCTCGTCTAGAAATTCTTTAAGCTTGCCTTCTTCTTCCTGTGTTAGCGGGTATATTTTGCAGTCGATTGCCGATGGGGTGTTTGGTTTAAAATCAATGGCGTGGTCCCATGGCCTAGCGGGAGGAAAGCGTTGGGAAGCCTCTTCACTGAAAAGCTTCTGAAATGCTTGGTATACTGCTGGTAGTTCGACAGGTGGTTCTTCTCCTTTTGCTTGGATCGCTAGTTCGGTAGACGTTGTAGCACGTAGGTGTATATCTTCTTCGCCCAAATCTGCGACTATTTCTTCCTTTTGTGTATCGGTGAGGGTGGCGGCAATAATGGTATGTTGGTGATGACTGTCCTGCGTACTAATCACGACCGGCATGATTTCTTCATGTACCACCACGTCTCGCCAGTTGATGGTTGGTTTGTAGGTTGCCAACCATGGATACCCTAGCACGATTTCTTCAGTTCCGAGATCCGTTACGAGGAACCGCATCGTTCTGTGGTATCTTTTGGCGTATACATCGAGATCGGTGAAGTGAGTAATGGACCCAGCTTTGTTTTCTGTTTGGTCAATGTTCCAAATCTTTCTTGGCTGAGCCAGCGGTTGTGTGCCAATACCCATTTTCTTTATGAAACTTGGGTGTATGAAGTTGTCGGTGGCTCCTGAATCCACCAATGCTTTTATGTCAGCCATTCGGTAATTCGTGCGTATCGAGACTGGAATTCGAAGAGAACGAAAGCGCGTCATGATTACAGAATTACAATTTAAAGCCCTCACCCAGGCCGATGGGTTTAGGCGCTCCGAAAACCCTCCTTTCCCCACAAGTCCTGCAATATCAGGTCCTTTACCTCGTCAGGTGCGTTCGCGACTCCAGTGAGCCATTCCTTGGCTTGTTCTTCGGCGGTTTTGCTAGTCGAAGCAGCCTGTATTTGAGCCGGCGGTGTTTCTTGTGTGTAATAATCAGTTCCTTCTGCTCGGGCCATGGAAGGTCCGGCGTTCTGTGGTTGCCATTGTCGTGGTTGTCTGGGATGGGGGCAGTTTCGTGAGAGATGACCGGGGGCATTGCAGTTGTAACACAACACTGTCCTTAGGTCTCGTCGTGACCCCCCTCTCCCCCGTCCTCTCGCCCCGGGTCCCCCCCTTGGTGGAAAAGGGGGTAGACCTGTGTAGGGTGGTTTGCTATAATCAATCTCTTCTGACCCTGCTAACCTTGCCTTTGTTCGATCGGCAGAGGTGTCCATTGCCCAGGGATTTGCGAGATTTTGGGGAACGGTCCATCCAGCATTGCCCATTTTCTTTGGCTTAGTGTCTTTGTACTCATCTACCCGGGCTCAGATGTGGATGTAGTTGCGTTGTCGACGGAGGGTTGCTCTCTTCCATTCGTCAAACGTTTCTGGCTCGTCCAGGTCGTATGTTTTCTCGTAGAGTTTCTTGGGGAGTCCCTTGGTAAATAGGTCGATGGTTTGGGGGTCATTGAGGCGATACCCTGCTTTTCTAGCGGCTTCTTCAAACTCGTTGACGTATTTGTCGATATCTCCGTCGATCATCTTGAGTCCCTTTCTTAGAAGCGCTTGAGCCTGTTCTCGTTCGAGGGTGTTAACGAACCTTTGGTTAAAACCCTCTGCTACTGCGTTCCACAGGTCTCTCGTATGTTGGTCTATTCCTTGTTGTATCTGCCGGTTGAGCCATTTGAGGTACGAAAGTACCCATTCGCTGACTGATGTCCCTTTTATGTAGGACAGAAATAGAAGGCTTCGTCGGTAGTCGTTGCGCATGACCGGGGTGTCGAGATTCATTCCCCAGTACACGTGCCATTGCATGAGGAACGAGTCCACCTTAGTGCGATCTCCATCGAAGATGGTGGGGGGTTCACCTGTTAGTTTCTCATGTCCGTGTCCTGCTCCTCCTCCTCCCGGCGGACCTCCACCGCCGCCTCCGCCTGGGGGTCCCCCTTCTGGTGGGTTATTTGGGAGGTCCAGTGGATTTCCTCCTCCGCCTGGGCGTTGGGGGAAGTCTCCTTCCGGCGGGCCTCCCCATCCTGGTGGGGGGTCAAGCGGCAGTCCTTGTCGTCGTCCACCCCCTGACGGGGGGTCTCCTTGGTCGGGTCCGATAGCCCGGAAGATTGCTGCGTCGTCTGCGGTCATGCGATGCCCTGTTTCGGGATTAATGGGCATGAGGTGTTGCTGTGATTCTTGTCGAATTGCTTCGGCCGCTTCTCGCGCCATTTGTTCTCTGACGCTCATAATTTCTTTGGCCGTCATGGTGGTAGTCGCCATTTCCGCTGCCGGTGATTGTACGTGAATGACTTCTGGCTGTTCGGAGATGTGCAGGGACTCAGCTCGTTGGATAGTGTATTGCTCGATAGGTCCGACGCTTGCGGGTTGATTCTCCTCGCTCTGTTCATTTTCCTCGGTTTCTTCGCTGACTGCTTCTCCAGTGGAGTGTTCTCACAGTTGTCCGTCAATGGGCCCCCAGTCGGCTCGCGAGTTAAGTTCGCGTGCGTCGATGTCACACTGATACTGCCTCCCTGCTGGTCTTACAACGTCCCAGCGGTGGTCTATGGGGTTCCACGTAATTTCCACCCAACACAAATGGTCGAAGTTGAACTCAACAGGTCTAAACCTTGTAGGTCCGTTGAACTCTACAAAGTATCCGGTTTCGTCTCCTCGTTCTCTCCACCTGGCTGCTCCCAGGAATCGAGTTGGTACGTTGCGATCTCCTCTTCATTCTAGGTGATAAGGGCGAAAGCCCGTCCACTGTTCTCTAGTATTGACAGTCGCCACAATGAGTTATCTTGGTCTTAATGTAACGCTGTCACGACGTTAGCTCAACTTGAGCTCTGGTAAGGCGACCTGGGACTTAGCTAATCACACTCTAAGGCGTATGGCACGAAGGCAACTCCTAGATGTTCGAAGACACTAGTATAACTGCGGCACTCTATCCGAAATAGAGGCGAAGGTTCAGATGTGAGAGAATGAGACTTGGAAAGTGACGATTGAAGAAGACCAAGATGGCGTATCTTGGTCTTCCGCAGCTACCTTAAATACAAGAAGAGCAGGCTTTCAAGCGCTGCTATGAGTCACCGTAATGTAGCGTCCAACGTATCGCGTAAGTAACTCAATCCTAATACTACTACTACCTGTACTAGGGTTGAGTCATCCTTCAACGCCTAACTCCTATCGTAAACCCCGAGTCCGTGACTAATCTACCTTACCACCGTAGTCACAACCGGTATAGTAAGGGTCCGATGCGTGCAACCGTAACACTAGTAGACGACGCCCACGAGCAACTTCTCTACTGGCACCTTTCAGGCGCCGTTACCACCAACAACAGACCAGCAGATCAATACCTAACCTGGACCAAGAGCAACTTCCTCTGGTTCATTCACATTCCCCCCTGAAGAGAACAACTTATTAGAAGCATAGAAGCAGGGCGTACCAAACAGTACATCAACTGGGTTCTCCTCAATTACAGAGAACTACAAATCAACTTTCAAGAACTCCGGGTGGTTAGAGTCGGCGACTCCCCACCTCGACTCGTTATTGTTGAAGGAAAAGAATTTTCCTACATCTTCAGCACCCAAGTTTGGGAAACAACACTCCCCAACCCAGACCAACCACCAGTAAACCCACGAACCTTCCTCGAACCCCCCAGAGAACCTGACGACCCAGAACTAGTAGAACTCATACAGGCCAGAGGAGGAAGAGCTTCTGAACGACCACGGTCGATCGCTCTACTCACTCGAATCGCAGAAGCAGGACCAGGCTTTGAACCCCTAGTTCCTTCAACCCCCAGCCCTGAATATTCCCCCCCACCTCTGGACAAAGTACCCTCTCCACAAAACAGCGACATCTCTCTCCATAACGGAGACACTGACGAAGAAGGTGCAACAGTAGTGGACACTTGGAATAACCCAGTCAACACCAGCCCTTGTTGGTGTTCAAACGAAGTCTGCACTTGTGGATTTAGACCAGCTACTCCCCCTACCCCTCCTAACGTCGTATTGTGGGCTCCCGGACTTAATTACTTACTGTACCAAGGAAGCGTAGACGATTTTTAGAAATTTTGTTGGGACCTACTTTTGCTGAAAAGTGTTAAGTCACAACTTTAAGCAAAAACCTGGGAAAATTATACCTGTCAAACATCAACCTGGAACCCATCACAAACTGGGCAATCACCCTGGCTTCCACTCAACGCACTACAAGAAGATGACATCACCGTCCCCAAGTAGACACCCATCCCCTTACCTCCACAAATACCACCCCAGTAATCCCAAGACAAGCAGCACGCGTCCATCAATGAACCCCTAGTCAAATCCCTAGCATTAACCAATCCAGTCCAAACAAACCAGTTTTCCCTAGCATCCAAGACATCCCTAGGCAACACACCACCAGTAGTGACGAAGCGCAATACCTAGAAACCCAACCCAGAGAAATTTACTGTCACCTCCCCGAGGCAATCCTAGTAACCAAAAGTTTACCCACATGAACCCCCAGAGAACTCGACGTCTTCAAGCGTCACTGCACCCTCCTCTATCAAAACCAACACACCAATGAAACACTGTTCTTTGCCCAACCACTCACTAGGGCAACTGAAATCACCACCAGCCCCTTATATTTCCAAGACTTCTTGTGGAGAAGTAAAACCATCCTAACCCACTTTGGTATTTGGGAAGAATACCATTGGATCCGTCGACAACAAAGGACCAACCACCCAGACCGTGCCATCTTACTCCCCACCTATAAGGTTTATTACCCCTGGAACATAGACAGTTGGACTGTCACCCGTCTACAGAACTAGTGTATGAATACACAGTGACCTCTCACACCAGAAGAAAAAGCCCACGTTCCTGTATACTTCTTCAACCCCTATTTTTCTCTCACCGACAACCTCTACTATGCCAAGTGGAAGGAAGAGGATATATCCAGCCCTACAGGGAAACACCCGTGGACAATAGTTGCCACCCAGCACCAAATCGTTTTTCAAGACCTAAAAGAAGCCTTTCCTGGTATCGAAAAAGTTGAGAACCTAAGTTACAACTCCCTACATGCCACTTTCAAAGGAAAGAATGTTCGTTGGAACTTTGTAAACAAACAGTGGATTTACCTAAACAACAAGCCAGTCCATTTCAACTCACCTAACGACTCCAGAGATTCAGAAAGCGACACAGAAGAAGTATCACAAATCCTAGAAACTACTACCAAAAAACTCTCTGGTCTACTCTCCCAAGTAACATCCCGACCCTCAACATCTCAGATTTCCCCCAGTACCTCTGGCCCAAGCCATTTTCCTGCAGTAGTTCCCCCACACCGACTCCCATCCCCACCCCTAACTGTTCAAGCCTCTTCCTCAGCACCCCCCTTATTGGCGCCCCCTGTAAGCACTGCAATGGCAGCACCTGCACCTGCAAAAATCCTGGGAGCAGTGCCTGAGCCCTTTGATGGGAAACCCAACAATGCGGAGGCCTTTTGGAACAACCTTGCCAACTACTTCCACCTAAACCAAGATATCTTTAACACTAACGATAAAAAGATATCTACTGCCCTCACCTACTTCAAGGTTGGAAGCTCGGCTGGAGAATGGGCTCAGGACAGGCAAAAGAAAGCCTTAAACCTGATGTGGAGCAGCAATCACCTTTGGCACCTGGGCACAGTTCAAAACTGACTTTGATGCACACTTCGTCCCTGGTCACACTGCCATGGAGTCCACCAACAAAATGTATTCCCTAAAAATGGGCACCCAACCTTTCAATGAATGGTTCCAAGAATGGTCAACCCATGCTACATGAAGTGGTGCAAACGAACAAACCCAGATGTATGCCTTCCGCCAAGCCATTCCACCAGCCCTAAACATGAAACTGCTTGGTATATCCCCCATCCCTACCACTTTTGACACCCTTGTTGAGAAAGCAAGAGAATTCGACTGCACATATCGAATTTACGCTGGTCATGCCATTAACCAGTTTAACAAAACCCATAAGCCCACCTCAGGACGTGCAGTCCTAGCAGAAGACGATGGCATAAACGTCAACGCCTCCTCATCACGCACCACCAAACCAAGAGCCAAGCTTACCAAAGAAGAGCGGGAGTACTGCTTCAAGAATAAACTCTGTCTGTACTGTGGCAAACCAGGCCACGTACTTAAAGAATGTCATGCCAAGATGGCAGCCATGAAGGCCAAAGGAGGCCAATCCAACAACAACGTGAGAGCACGCGGCGCCTTTGTTGACGAAGCAAGTCAGGAGGAAGCACCTACTGACCACCCGGCAAACATTGGAGCGGTATATCGAGAGATACTCCCTTTTGACCCGGACGCACGTCCGTGTTCAGTGCCTATAAATGAGAATTTTTAGGCTCTTCCATCGTAGCACTGTTGATTGGAAGTATTCGTGCCAGTAGCGTTGTACACGGCCTTTCCTTACTAGAGACGCTCGGAGCCGAGCATGTACCTGTAGAAACAATTTGGAATAGGAGAGCTCCTTCAATTGTTCTCAGAGTTACACTAGTAGGAAAGAAGTCTGGCAAGGAAATCAGTGCCCGTGCCCTGTTGGACAGTGGTGCAGAGGGCATCATCATGGATGATGGGTTTGCACAAGCAAACAACCTAACATTGAGGACACTAATTAAACCCTTACCAGTTAGAAACGTGGATGGGTCTCCCAACAAGACAGGATCTGGTAGGTATACAATGATCCAAAGGCTACAGATCAGAACTTCTGACAATAACTATCATGATGAAACTGTGGAACTTTACGCAACTACTCTAGGAGAGCATGATATAATCTTAGGAACAGATTGGCTCCAAGCACATAACCCAGAAATTGATTGGCTTCAACCAAGAGTAGCCTTCACCAGATGCCCGAAAACCTGCACCTTATCCTCTTTTGCAGTCATCATCTCTTCAAGGACGCCACAAACACGACACATGACTATTAACATCCTGGAACTTGACCTTAACCAAGAAACCTGTCTCCCCACAAATGAGGAAACCGAACCTCTAGAACCTGCCTTCCTCCAAGATGCCTGTGAACCCTGGCTGTGGATCCACAGCTTTGCCAAGTATGATCACCTGGCAATTCGAGCAAAAATAACTACAAGCACCAAGATAGCGGCACGTACTGCACCCAAGCCTTCCACTGACCACATCCCCAGTCATTTCCAATGATACACTAAAGTATTTAGTGAAACTGCATCCCACCGGCTACCCCAACACCAACCTTGGGATCACGCAATTGATCTCAAACCAGGTGCCACTATAAAGAATTGTGGCATTTATCGACTTACACCAAAAGAATCTGATGCCCTCAAAGAATATATTTCCGAACACCTAAAGAAAGGTTACATTCAACCATCTAAGTCACCCATGGCCTCCCCTTTCTTCTTTGTCAACAAGAAGGATGGCAAACTCCGACCTGTGCAAGACTACTGTGCCCTCAATGATATAACCATCAAAAATGCAGCACCACTCCCCCTTATTCCTGAACTTATTGACAAACTTCATGGTGCTCATTACTTCACCAAGCTGGATATTTGTTGGGGTTACAACAATATCCGCATCCGTGAAGGTGATGAATACAAGGCAGCTTTCAAAACATCCTTAGGACTCTTTGAACCCACAGTAATGACCTTCGGCCTCTGCAATGCCCCTGCCACCTTCCAGACATTCATGAACCAAATCTTCGAATCCTTGATCGACGATGGACATGTCATAGTCTACCTTGATGACATCTTAATCTTCACGGAACATATCTCCTCCCTTACAGCGTTGACGCATGAAGTACTTCAACGGCTGGAACGCCACGACCTCTATCTGAAACCTGATAAATGTACCTTTGCACAAACTTCTGTAGAATACCTCGGAATTGTCATTTCTGATGGCCAAGTTTCTATGAACCCTGCAAAAGTTGCGGGCATCACTCAATGGCCCACCCCACGCACTGTCAAACAAGTACAAGCCTTCCTAGGCTTTTGCAATTTCTATTGACGCTTCATTAAAGACTACTCCACTATTGCCCACCCCTTGTTTGACCTAACCAAAAAAAGATGTCCCCTTTTCTTGGGATACCGCGGCAGAAAGCACTTTCTGCACCCTGATTAAATGCTTCACCAAGGCTCCTGTCCTTGCCCTGCCTGACCATTCCAAACCTTTCCGCCTCATCACCGACACAAGCGATTTTGCTACCGGTGCCATTCTTGAACAACCTGATGCCTTGCAACATTGGCACCCCATCGCCTTCCTTTCCGAATCCCTCCTTCCTGCTGAACATCACTACAAGATTTGTGACAAGGAACTCCTCGCCATCATCCATGCCTTGCATGCTTTCCGCCACTACCTGGAAGGGCGGGATGACATTACTGAAATCTGGTCTGACCATGGCAACCTTGTCTATTTTACCACTAAGCAGAAGCTTTCCCGCCATCAGGCCCGATGGGCCTTGTTCCTCTCTCACTTCCAGTTCATCATCATCCACAAACCTGGCACACAAAATAAGTCTGATGCCCTATCTTGGCGTCCAGATTATAAAAAGGGGATAGTGGATGAAGATGAAAAGCAAGTACTCCTGGATACCAAATATTTTTCCATCAATGCAGTACAAAGAACTACAGTAACCATTCAAGGAGATACCAACCTCTGACAGCGTATCAAAAACACCCAGACTTATGACAAGGAAGTCAGCATGGCCCTAGAGTCCCTTTTAAAAAATGGCCCTCAATCCCTAGCTAAAGGCCTAGAAGAGTGGAACTTAGAGGACGGCATTATCTTGTTCAAAGGACAAGTCTATGTTCCAAAAGACGACAACCTACAAAGAGACATTGTTAAAACATACCATGACCACATCGCCACAGGACACCCAGGACAATGGAAGACCTATGAGTTAATATCCCGAGACTTCTGGTGGCCAGGCATATCAACCTTCGTTAAAACCTACGTTGATGGTTGCGCCACATGCCAAGCCACTAAAATCAAACCACGTACACAAGTACCCCTACAACCAAATGCAATACCTGAAGAAATATGGGGAACCATCACAATGGACTTCATCACTGACCTTCCCCTATCCCACAACTATGATTCACTATTTGTAGTGGTTGATCGACTCAGCAAAGCTATAGTCATTTCCCCTTGCAACAAAACCATCACTGCAGACGAAACAGCCCAACTCTACTTAGAGAATGTCTGGAGACGTACCGGCCTTCCTCGACAAGTCATATCTGACAGAGGCCCCCAATTTGCATCAAAGGTCATGCAAGAAATCTGGAACAAACTCGGAGTCAAATCCACACTATCCACAACTTTCCACCCACAAACTGATGGAGAAACTGAATGAGTTAATCAAGAACTTGAACAATATCTTCGTGTCTTCTGCAACTTCCAACAAGATAACTGGGTGGACCTAATTCCATTCATGGAATTTGCGCACAATGCCTGACAACATAGCGCAACCCACAAATCACCCTTCGAGGTTTGGTATGGGTACAAGCCAGAGTTCATTCCCCCCACCCACTTCACCACCAAGATACCCACAGCTGAAGAAAGACTAAACACGCTAAACCAAATCCACTCTGAAGTAACTGCAGCCCTCAAGGTAGCAGCGGAAGTAATGAGAGGAACAAAAACATCCACCCCCTCTCACAAATTCAAGACAGGTGATCTAGTCTGGCTGGAAGGGACCAACATCCATACTACCCACCCCAAAGCTAAACTTGCCCCACGACGCCATGGCCCCTTTAAAATCCTTTCCACCTGGGGAGTCAATTGCAGACTCCAACTCCCAAAGACATGGCGCATCCACCCAGTCTTCCACAACTCCTTGATCTCTCCATACAAAGAAAACACTACGCATGGCCCCAACTTCACCAGGCCACCCCCTGAAATCATCCAAGGGGAAGACAAACACTACGAAGTTGAAAGGGTCCTGCAATCCAAAGTATCGCCTAACAAAAAGGGGATACTCTACTTGATCAAGTGGAAGGGGTACCCTGACTCTGAAAACTCCTGGCTCCCCTCCTCCCAAATGACCCATGTGCAAGACCTTGTCAGTCAATTTCACAAGGCCAACCCCAGTGCCCCTAAACCAAAGTCAACTAGTGCTAGTGGAATAGCACAATGTTAAAAAGGGGATACTGTCATGAACCTATAAACCTGGTTGTGACTCAAGACGCTTAGGACCGATCCGGACCGGACCAGGCTTATGTCATCAGCTTCCTAAAGGGGAGATCCGAAATCGGAGTTTGAATTTCGCTCTCCGACGGTCACATGATGTGTCATGTGATTACTCTGTCTCTCCAAGTCACCTGTACATGTGCACATGTATCAATCAATGATTGATTGTTTATCGATCAACGAAGATAATCAACCAAGTCACAAGAAACATGTATCTTGATCACGGGTTCTGCAGCTGCTGCGGAATCATGCCACTATGGTGCAATATGGCGTCATCGACTGCGGCGCAGTTGTACCATGCTTATCCTTTATTCTGATTGGACAGTATTAATAACTAATCTCTGGAATGTTCCAATCCACAGTATTGTGCAGCACTCATGGACAGGCCCTATGCCTGCCCTAAATCTATGCACAGACCACCCCCTGTAGTATATAAGCTAGCGCAATCTATTGGACAGTCCCTCAGACTGTCCACTTGTGACATCTTCCCTCTCTTGCCTCTCAGCTCCTCCGAGTGCCCCACCCTGTGTGCGCCACTATATTCTTTGAGCCAAGACGCCTCCTCTTCGCCCCCTCCGTCGTTCTCTCCGCCTCTATCTTGCCTGCCGTCGTCTTCAACCATATCCCTTGCTGTCAAGTGACAGTGAGTTCACCACACATCTCATGTTCAGGGGTTGCCCCACTCACGGTGCAAGTGCATGCGATCTAACTGTGTTAGAGGAAGATCTACTTGCTGATGACGAAGAAGAAAACGCCACTCCTGATGGTGAGTGCAGATGCTATTGACTGTTGTGAAGTTCCCATGTTGGGTATGTAGAAGTTTCCAACGCCACAGCATCTCCGGGGGGTGCAAATCAAGGTGGTTCCTGGTCTGGTGATGGTAAAACCCCACGTTCACTGCCACATCAAGTTTGTTCGTTGATGTACCCACGCCTTCTTAGCAGACTCAGAGTCAATCCTAGAGTGCGACAGAACACGTAAGTGTGCTTTTGCCATTGTGCCATGGGGTAAGATCTTCACATGTTCCAAGCTTGGACCAAGAAGTGCCTGTATGTCAATACCCCGGGCAGTACCAGTCTTGGTCACGAGCAGATAGGAGTGCGCCGTGTTGATTTTTAACCTTGTGCGACAGCCTCTCTGAAGGTACTGCTATTTAACTAGCTGTTTGAAGAAACTTTAGCGACCCCAAGAGTGGCAATAAAAACCAGGCCTGCACACAGATGACTCAGATGGGTACCTTGTAGTTATCCTGCGGGTTCAAGCAGTGAAGATGAAGCATATTCCGAAGATGAAAGCGTAAGAAATACCCTACTTGAGTATCATCATTCATCTTATCCTTCCTTTCAAATAGGTTACCATTCAAATGGCATCCAAAGGAAAGCAAAAGGAAACTTACGACCGAAGCCCATCCGAAGTAGAGCAACTCTTGCCACCAATCAAGCCCAGTCATGACCCTCAGAATTTTTATGCGTCTGACTCACCGGTAATTGAAGATCCTGACTTGGATAAGGAACCAGACAAGTCAGAAGTCGTAGAAAACATTGACCAAGATGGTCAGGGCAACAGGGTAGACAGTGAAAGTAATGGAGGACTGAGTGTACGCTTCATATATTTGACTCACGCTTGCCATTGCTAATGGGCGTCAAATGTCTCAGCCACTGTCTCAACTATTCGCACAGTCCAATGCTCCCTGTTCCCACACTTCACGGCTTTTGTCTCAAGGGGAGTCGCACTCGCAGCTGCAGGATTCGCCTACAACTTCTCCATATCTGCGCAGAGCAGACCAGCGTCAGGGTGCATCATTGGTTGGCCGCTCTGTACATGAATGATATCTGTTGCCTTCTTGGTAGGCCCAGAGTTGTGTGACTCATGACTCACTTCTCAGAACTCCAGTGGCTTTGAACAACAAGCATGCATCGTTGATCTGCTTGAACAGATAGTAAAGAACACTAGCTCCACTCATGGAACTGGGTGTTGCAGTGGTCAAAGAAGTCCAGCAGGCGTAGGAGGAGCCCATTGCACCGTGCTGACAAAGATAAAGCACTAGCTGTCAGTCCTTAAGTCCCAATCTTGATATCATGTCCTAGACTGATCCAATTGCGCTGAAACAAGAAACTTGTTCGAGATGAACTTGCCTTACTGCTAGGTGCAAGCCCACCTTATGGCTCCACACCATCACCTTCTCGGCTTTCTGCATCTGCGTCCAAGTGGGAGAACAGTGGCCATGGAGTGAACGCATGTGAAATGACAGCTGTGGACTTCATGGTTGACATAGCAGGGGATCCGAAATCGCCATGGAATGTTTCTGCCAGCCGAGCATTTGCTGTTTATCTTATTGAGAAGACAGGATGTGACGATACATCAGAGATGCAAAAGGCAATTGAGAAGGCTTTTAACAGCAGGATCAAGAGTCTGAAATCACGCTGGAAACGAGACATGCTACCTCAGGCAGCCAAAGTTGCAGAGCGGTCCAAACATAACCGCAAGCAGCACAAATACCAAGTACATTGTTGTATATCCCTACCTGGGAATACACTCATCTAAGCTACAGTTATTTCAACATCGCCATGAGATTGTTAAGCTCTATGACCCACTGAAGAAGCACCTTGAGGTCATGGATGCATTGGGAGCAGACAGAATGTCCTCAGATGAGTCTTCCTTTGATTCTAATACCGGCCAGACAACATACACTGTCATCAAACCAAGCTGGTGGCATCCTGACATCCACCATTGGCTCAAAGTTTTTGATGATTTGCATCACCGGAATCACATTAACGCCTTCATTCTCAACAAACGTGGCATGTTCACGCACATATGCACCGGCTCTCAGAAGGTTCGTCAAGCGCAATATGCCCCTCCAGGTCTCCCAGTCAACGCCTATGACCCCAGCTGGCTCCAAAGTAAGACACCCCTTTTATTGAAACATGAGTTGTGCCCCAAAGAGGAGCCATACAGCTTTAACCATTCTCCTGAGGTCATTGCATATGTTTCCTCTTAGTTCAGCAATGTGTCTCATTTGATCACGTGTACAGACTCTTAACGTCTGACATCCGATGAAACAGTAATGCGCCCTCGTCTTTGGTGTCATTTACCATTTCCAACTCGCTTCTACCCTATGTCTCTTCCTCCAATCTACCGGCGCAGCTTCAAGACCACAAGCCCAAGACCCTGCCACAAGGCAGCTCCTCTGTGAGGACCTTAGTATGTCTCCGCCTATATGATAACTCCTCTGCCGTTCTCTTCATGCCCTTTACACTCTTCTGTTTTCCCGGTTTCCTCTGGTGAGGTGACTCACTAGCCTAGTTATTTTTCTCAGCTATTACCTATTCTGCATGAGGCCCAGCCCACGATACCTCTCTTAAATTTCTCTCTGTATGGAGCTGAATACCGGTCTTGTACAGTGGTGATCAAAAGTATTGCACAACATGTGCAAACAAATCTCAATGCCCACCGTTTTTCAAAAACTCAGTAAATGTTCCATGTATTAGGGTTCAATTGGTAGCTATTTGAGTCTAGAATGTGAAAATGAGTGTTTTGAGGCTTTAAAATAAGTGTGGGATGTATGGGAAGTAATCTACGGAAAAATGTGTGTGCAGTTCTTTTGAACATGGCCCCTACTTCGGAAAGACATGAGCACCACCAAAGAACAAAAAAGAGAGACACTTACTGAGTATTAGTATTTGGTATGGTGACCTTGTGCCTCCTTCAGAGCAGCAATACGGCGGGCATGCTTTCATAGAGCTTGTCAAGGGCCTCCTTCGGAAAGTTGTTCCACTCCTCCTGAAGGGCCTCCCACATCTCATTCTTGTTGCGAGGAAGTGGGTCCTGGGCACAGATCAGGTGATCCAGTTGATCCCACACATGCTTGATAATATTCATGTCCGGAGAGGATGGCAGCCAAGGGAGAACAGTGACCTTCCTATTTTGGAACCAGTCCCTTGCAACATGCGAAGTGTGTTTTGAATTGTTGTCTTGCTGGAAGATGACCTTGTCCTTGCCCGTTTTCTTCAATTTGTGATCCTTGAGAGTGCCCAGAAGACTTTGTTGGAGGATATCAACATACCCAGGACCATTCATGATCCCCTCAATGCGATGAAGCCTTCCCATCCCCTCCTTGGTGCTGCAGCCCCACACCATCACATTTCCACCCCCATGCTTGACTGTTTTCTTTGTAAAATGAGGGTCTAGTGCCTGTCCAGGCTTCATCCAGCAATATTGGTGGCCATCTGACTTGAATAGCATGAACTTAGACTCGTCTGAGAAAATGACCTGTTTCCAGTCTTCAACAGTCCAGTCAGCGTGCACAGCTGCCCATGCCTTGCACTTGGCCACATTGGCTGGGGAAATCCAGGGCTTGGACCTACAGACACATGAGATGAGTCCATACTGGTGTAGTGCCCTGGAAACTGTAGGGCGAGAGACATGAGGAAGGCCATTTTGGTGAGTTCAGCAACATTGGCAGCCTCAGTACAAGCAAGCAGAATGGCACCATGGCGAGCATCACGCTCCTGGAGCTTGTGGGGACGACCAGGCTTGTGTTTCTGGAAACAAGGGTCACCAGACTCCACAAAATGTTTGATGAGGTGGGGAATGGTGGTGCAATGGAGGTTGAACCGACATGCAATCTCATAATCAGATTGGCCGATGTTTTTGAGCTCAACAATCCAAGCAACCTTGCTTGGGGAGGTGTAGACCATAGTATAAAGGAGTGACAATGAGTTGGAACTAAGTTTTTGTGGTATCTCTGGCCAGTATTTATGTAGAAATGTGAAGGGGGCCTCATGTTCAAAAGTACTGCACATGATCTTTCCAGCAATCTGACTACAGCTGTTTTGAATGCACATTTTCTGGCTATTGGTCATTGTTTTAGGGTCTTTTACATCCAAGGGCATGATGTCCAGCCATTTATTACTTCAGTATGTTGATTTCCAAAAAGTGCAAAGCAATACAAAATTAGTCACATGACTGTGCAATACTTTTGAATGCCACTGTATTATGTACTGTAGAGATTAGATGCGGAGTCCTATTATGATTATCTAATATGTCAGTCTAGATCTAGCCTCTGGATCCATGTACTATCAATAGACATTGCTTAGTGTTTGAACACTTTTTGAACGCTCTGAATGCTTTGGAATGCTTTCCATATGATCAAATTTTTTATTTTCATACTAAGGTTGTTCAAACCAAAAAAGAAAAAAAGAAAAAGCCCTGGAACCCAACAAATTGCTTTACACAAGTGAGAGGCCTGTATTGAAGATGCATGCAAATGGGGACATTCAATTGACATGAGCAAGTTCTATGCATACATAAAAATTGTACTCCAAGATGCACAGAAATCAATTCAAAAAATGAAAAAGAAAACATTCACCTCAAGTTGAAAAAAAGTTTCAAAACACAGGAAAGTATCGACAAAAAAGCATACACTTGAGGAGTGGGGGCACGGCGCCCTTTCTTCAGGGCAACAGCATTCTTGAGGATGATGTGTCATCAAACATGGTTCCCAGCGCAGCGCCACTGGAACTGGTAGTACTGACCCAACTCCACTCCACATCAACAACATTCAACACCTTTCCTACAATCTCACGGTGAGTCCCACATTCAATCGAACAAAAAAAAATAGTTTACTTCACTTAGATGGCTTTTTGATTCGTTTGTGCGGTTTATCGGCTTTGCAGTTGGTTCAAAAGAGCTGTGATTGTACTGGTTGAAAACTGGGTGAGTTTTTTAAGATTTCTGTTATCGCACACCATTCACCCTTCCACAGATGCAACAATGGCCCCTCCAAGTGGAAATGACGATTGACGCACGTTTCAGTGGGTTTGCCAGGGCAAGCCTCATTTTTGACCGCCCTTTGCGACAGATTCGGGTCGCATTTCCTCACGGAGGGCTGGTGGCACAGAGGGACAATGAGGAGGTCTAGATATCCTCATAAAACAGTGTTGTGTCAGTAGTATATAATCTATGCCAAAAATATCCCAACTCACTATCTGCTGTGTGGAGACCGCCGGGCATTGGCCACAGGCAATCGACCAACTGGGCTCAAAGTTATCGTTCAGTGTGAGCAATACAAGACAGCTTGACATCTTCGCTGCAGCAGACCCAATGGGCGCGAATCACCTATCCAGGTACAATGGGCAATGAACTGAATACACCCCACTTCACCGTGTTCATGATAGGGTCACTTGGAGCAAGCAAATCAGCTCAAGTCTCAGTGGACAGGACTAGCAATGCCACAGAAGTGATGAGGACAGGCAAGCAAAAGTGTCCGAATTGTGTCAGCAGATTGGGAGGGGTGACGAGGGAACAGTCCAGCGATTGACTGCAAGGATTTGAGGTTGACATCCCTGCTGCTTCAAACACGAATAACTGTGCGTCCCATTGCTGACACCCATCAGTAACGATCCTTCACACTGCACACGAAGGAGATGCATTGTCACTCAGGTGAGTATGCGAGGCAACCAACTAAGCCAGAAGTTACGACTGCATTCAGTGTGAGCAATCTAATATTGAGATACAAAATGGCTTGACATCTTGCCACCGAGGCACATTGAGACTTCGATGCCATGTTACACCTAGGCCGATGGTAACATTCGTACATATTCAGATTTAACACGACCATGTTCTGGGAAGGCCTCATATCTCTATATCTGTCAACCCTACAAAAGGAAATTAGCCGGAATGACAAATTGAAATGACATAAGACTGCTTACACATAATGAAATCTCTGTTCAGTCTCTGTTCAGTCTCCTGTTCTTCACAAGGAGTGTAACCCTCTAAGCATCCACCAGTGCCATCATCCTGTCAATGTATGTCAGGTGATGTGTATCATGAAGAATAAGTTAGGGCTAACCTCTGAGAAAATGAAGGCCATGTGATCTGGAATATCAGGGATAGGACGCCAATCTCCACCAACTGTAACAGCATTGCTGACTATGCCCTTTTCTATGGCATGCATCCGCTCCTTGAGTGCTTGAAGGGAAAACTTATACTCCAGAATCTTCTGAGAGACCAAACATTTCTCAAGATGCAGGGAAACTATGCTTTAACTGTGTGAGGCGGAACGAACGATGGAGGTTCTGACTAGTCTCTTTTGCAGAAATGTGGAAGTCTGGTTCCTAGAGCAGATTAAAATGTACATATAGTTAGTATCAAGACTCATAAAGGTTTTCATCACCACTGGGAATTTCAGGGGTGAGTTGTTTGGACTGTTAGGAAATTCACAGGGATGGCATCAGAGGTGTCCAAAAACTCCTGAAAAGCGGGTCAAGGATGTAATGTGAAAGGGGTCTGATACAAGATGACAGTTGGGTTGTGACATGTGACATGTGACAGGGCTGTGTACTGGCTTTTTTTTTTTTAGACATATAGGAGGCAATGGAGACTTAAATGACAATGTTTTTGATACTGTCAACTGCATGGCCCAAGGCATGGCTCGCCTGCCAGATATGACTTTTATTGTCATTCAAGACCTGGGAAATGGTGAATGCGTCACTCATCTCTGACTCTCAGGTCAGTCCTGGATTGATGGAATGTACCAAGTGACATCGTATTGCCGTACCTCATATCGTGGTCACAGGCATCGCAATTCAACAACCATGTCATGTAGACCCAAAATAGGAGGACAATGGGGTCTGACTTGCAATCTAGAGGCAAGAAACCATTGCAATGTGATGTTGTGAATACATGTACACTATGGTCGCGATTAATTGGTCAGGTAAGGCTAGCCCATGATCGTATATTTCAATGGACTCTGATCTCCAATCCCAGGGCAGGTTAGGATCACGATATGATGCTGTCCATGACATGCGTGAGTCCAGAATTGTAGAACAATGGGCTCTGATTTCTAACGCAGAAGCGAATAACAATGGAGGCGTGGTGCTGTGACATTTGTCGTGGCGCCGACGGAGGGTGGACTTTGGGGATGCGCGGCTCACTAATGAATAGGCAAGAATGGAATCCAGGAGCGCTGGACCCAACTGAGTCTTTTGTCCAATGTGTGGGTGACTCCACAAACTTGAAGAGCTCTGATGGTCACCCAGCCCGCCCTCAAGTTACAATTTTGGGTTTAAGGGATGTGTGTGCCCATCTCGGATGTGTGGGAACTTTTGCGTCTTGTCTTTCGCATTGACTCAACAACTAGACTTGGGCAATGGTCATCCACTGTCACACACCCTGCAATATCCCTGTAAGAGTTCATGATTTTCATGTGTGCAGATGATTGATTTTCTTTCTCTAATACCTCAGACTACACCTTCCCTGGTATCTGGCTATTTGTGGGGAATATGGCTTCACCAAGCTATCACTCACAGCTTCCACGCAGTCTTACCTCTTCATGGGGATGTATTTGGCCCTCCTTATGTAGACATCGAAACCACATTTTTTTTGCCTGGGGTTTCTCCACCCAATGTATATGACACACTTATCCATGTTGGTGGTTATAAGCTCCTAATCACTGGCTATTTCGATAATCGCTGCATCAGAAACCCAAACCTGCAGCGTGACTTCCCTCTTATACCCTGGCAAGGTGAAATAGCTGTTCTGTTCATCGGAAAATGGAGAGCTTATGTTTCTCAAGTGCCACCCAGACTGTTGGTCCATTTTGCTATTGCTCGGTAAGTTTCGGTTGCCCACATTGCTCAGCATGTAGTGCATATCTCTATCTTCATTCAGATATATGGAGGTTTGCATCGCCCATGCAGAGGTTGGATCCCCATTCCCAGCTTACATCAGTCTGTGCTAAACTCACGCGCATTCAATTGGCCACTCATCATTTTCCCTCAGCAATTGCCCTGACCACAGTGTAAGTGGACGAGGCATAAACACCTTTGCAAGTCATTAGTCCTGGCTCTGATGATATAGTATTATGTTAGGACGTCACTGTAACCTCTGCCTGTTCAATTTTGAATTCTACCTTTTGAATTAACTCCAGCTCAGCTTTTGATGGGTGTTGCCTCACTGTCCCATTTCCACACTTTCCTGTTCTCTAATACTAATACTCTATTGAAGGACTAACCATTGAGATGAGGTGACATGCATACGTGCCGGTCCAATGGAGGCTGGTGGAACCGACAGACCAATGTTAATGTTCGGTTGACGTTTTGACTGTCTAGTTGAAGTATCTCTGGCCATCACCCACGTTCCCACTACTACTGTACCACCTCTCGTTCTCTCTCCTCCATGACATCTCTGCTGAACAACTCCCTTCACGAGCAATCTCAACACGCACTCTGATGGCCTCAGTGGGAGCATTCGTTGCTCTTCCATCCCTCTCCTCAGCCTAGAGTACCCCATCTTCAAGATTTTCAAGCTCCTCAAAAAGTTCCCCTCCACTTTCATCTTGCAATGGAGCAACCTCGATGCACTGTCTGGCCATTTTGGTGGGTGCTTTCGCTGCTCTCTTTCCTGTGCCTCAGTGATGCTCACCACCTCATCGTTCGCTCTACCTCTACCCCAAACCACCAGTAAGGGTCTACTTCTCCTGTGTTGATGCAGACAAAGAAATGAGTCATCCTCTAGATTCGGGGCATGCGGTCACCACTCTCAAGAACCACTCTTCCTGACAGCACAGATTTCTGGGCTGGAGGCTTGATTCTTGATTCCTACTCCATGCCCCCCTCCGCCGTCATTGTGACCTGACCATTAGGCCACCAATCTCTTGTACTATAGTAGAGGTGCTGTGGCAGTGAGCTGTGTCGCGATACCTCTGGAACTTGGGGGCATGTCCAAGCCTGTTGCAAGAGGAAAGTGGGTCAGGGTGGGAGTGGTGAACCGGGGACGAGATCAAGTTATACGAGAAATATATCTTTCACTACGTGACGACATTCAAATCACTATATAAGGTGGCAAAGGTGAAGCTGATCCATCATGCCGCCTTGCACTATGGGGACGTTCTCAGAGGGTTTGGCCCTGCACACACATGGCGCTGCCTTCTACGAACGGTACATCCATTCTATGCAGAGCAAGAACCATAACATGAAGCTAGGTTTGCGTCTTGCTTCTAGATATAACCCTACCAAATACTTATTTTTGACAAGGTGAACTCAAGTTAACATTCATGTGTGCCTCGACAAGGGAGGCAAATCTACAAGCGCTACTTGCAGATGACAGTGAGGTCCGCTCACATGTTGGTGACCTTCTGGAAGCATACAAGAGTACTCTTGCTGAGGACATCTGTGGGACGCGCTTGGCCCATCTGATCGACACAGTTCACTTGACACAACAAACAGATTTCGCATATGATAGAGAACGTCTACATGAATCAAGGCTTCCCAATGCCATACTAACAGCGTTTATACAATTCTTATATCGCAAACATCTGGATCTCAGGGCCAAGGATTCTACAGGAAGTTCTTCAACCACATCTGTATCTGCTCAGTTTTTGGACAAGTTCTCCCTCTGTGGTGTTCAGTACTCAATGGCAACCTGTTGGTCACATGATAGCCACCTGTTTTTTCGATCCCCCCAGCATGAAAAGTCTGGCCAGATCATGCACATTTTCTTTCATACCCACGTTCCTGACTCACCCTCATCTTCTTCTTGGGGTCAAGTTAGCCACCTGTCTGTTTACCTCTGTGTGCAGCCCTATGCCCCTCTTCAACACAGCCCAGATCTCAGGGAAATAGACCAAAGGTATAAACAATTTGGATTCGCTGGAGGATTTTTGTGCAGGAACAAGTTCACGCCACCTGTCATCATTGAACCCTTGGACATTATTTGTCATATTGCAGTGACGCCCCTTGAAATCAGTGGACATGAAGTGATATATATTCTTCCAATGGACAGGGTACGGTTCTATCCAAATTGACGGTGCAATGGGACTCATGGCAAAGGAATTTTGACCAACAGCTCATGCAGGCATGCTTCATGTGCACAGAAGACCTCGATGTAGACGACCTGACTGAGGAATGAAGTTGCCATCAGGTGAGAATCCTGAGTAGTATGCACCCCTTGAGCAATGTTGCTCATGGATCATTGGCTCTAACCATCGCACGGTACTCTTTTATTGGACACCCTCATCGCTGACTAATCTTGCTAGTGGCAAGCAATATCTAAAGCATGGCGACTGAAGGTGAGCGTAAATACGACTTGCATAACATTCGAGATTTAACGCCCACAAAGACATGTAGGAAGGTGGTTTTGAGAGAATATATATTTGCGAGAGATTATAATTACGATCTGATGTATACACAGGGACAGGATTGAGATAATCTGAGTACAGGATATACTAAATGACTTTCGTTGCAAATGACCACACAAGGCACAAAATGGAAGTTACACAAGGGAATGTGAGGTGAGCATCAGCATATGTCGCAAAATTCCGGGACGCTTTATAATCATGATGACAATTTTCAGATAATTACAAAGCATAACAGGATCAAGGATTCAGAGCATGGTTATTACAGTCCCTTAGACTCTTTCCCCTGAAGAGTCCCTGACCCGCTGCAACTGTCTCTCTTAAACTTCTTTCCTCCCTGGCTGGCCATGCTTGCTGTACATTCTAAGTGCTGTGCTGAAGAATGTGATTTAACTTTTTGGGAACTTGAAGTCTCTCATGGTCCTAGGCAAGACGAAGGAGACCACTGGGGCCTAATACTGTAATAACTTCAGCAAGGATACTACTTGGGATACTTAGACTGTCACTGTTGTCGCTTGCTACTTCTTCAGCTCCGAGCATCAGGTGAGAAGGTTTTTATTCCTCATGAGTCATGCCAGTTACTCACCCCGCTGCCTCACCATCGACGCTGTCAGTCTCATCTCAAACCCTGACCAAATGATAAAGCCAAGAAACAGAGAGAGAAGTGACAGGAGAGAGGGTTTTATCTGCCTCTCACATCGGCAGTATTGCCTTAGATACCTCTGATGATGAGATCGAGAAACAGAGAGAAAGAGGCAGCTTATAAGATAGCTTTCTAGGCTTAATTTTGGTCACCCAGTGGACCTGAGTCCCAGTTCTAAGTGGTAGAGGGATGCCTTAGAGGCATGTTCATTTTTCTCGCGTCGTTGCTGATATTCCTGGGCTAACATAAGTTACAACTTCAGCTCTTTTCCTTTTATTGCCACCTTGCCGACCTCACCATCTTCAATGCCTCTCACCATTAAGCTGGGCGACCTCTACAGTTCAAGGCATCATCAAAGATCACAGGAGATCGTAAAGGCACATGTATGGGCCCACTTTGTGAGTCATGAACAACTGGTGCATGATGGGGTTGAGGTCGCAACTGTGAGGTGCGTTTTTACATGCCTCTTTAACATGCCCTGTTGGCACTCACAATCACTTGCTGGCCTATGGGCTGGCACTGCGAATGAGGCGCAGTAGAACCAGGATGGCACTTAACAGTGGACTTCAGCAGATGGAATGGCGTGCACATTTCGACTCATCATGTTTACCATAGTGATCCTGCATTTAATGGGGTAAGTGCGTCCATTTATTCTCATATTTATTCTCATGTTATATTCTATTCAGATGGGCAGGAGAGGGCAGTGCTGTCACGTGATAGGTTGACAGGCATCCAACTTGCCTTAGAGTACTACGAATTTGCTTGATATACTCTCCAATTTGTTTTAAACCTTTTCTACTTCTTTCTTTAGCCACGGGAAAGCCGAAACCCAGTGACCCCATCACCTCCCTTGTCACTGTCCACGTTGTTGCCTCACCGCCACATTACCATCACTGCCACCGACATCCCTATCCTCGCCCCTCCATCACGTTACCATTGCCATCATGATTGGGGTCACGTGGGTCGTGTTGGCGGAGTGCCTTGGCGGCGGCAGCGGCATCTCATGGGCATCGTGGTTGGGATACCACGCAGAGTGCCTCTGAGCAGCGATATCAGGAAACCTTACAAAGAGAGGGAAAGCTAAGTTTTAGTCAATGTAACCCCGCAAAGTACTCACTGATTGCAGGCCCACATGTCAACAGATCCCCAACCACACCACAGCGATGAGGGATGCATTGTGGACTTGGAAGGGTGGCACACCCGAAGCTATCGTGACGCAGATTGTAGAGCGCTGTCACTGCGATGTTGTCCTGGACGCACTCTGCAGCGTCAGTGACAAACAGGTTGCCTTTGCCTGAATATGTGAACGAGGTATGCTCTTCCTCCTCTCCCCCGACCTAATTGCTTCGCCAGATAGACACCATTATTGGGCTCAACACATGCTCAACGCACCTCATACTTGCATGCCACATATAAAGATCATCCTCAGGCAATGAGGCTCAATGGGATTGCCAGCAACCAAACGTCAGACAGGAATGAGCGTCAGACAATTCCCAAATCACCGTGCAACACCTCCGAACCAAAACCCGCTTTTCAATGTCACTTAATATCCCAAATGTGGTGAGTCTACGGGTCCCTGGAGCTCAAGCTCTGCTAGCTCTGGATTGCAAAGCAGATCTACACATCCCTCTCTCATAATCACATATTAATAATATGTTTTGTTTATTTCCCACCCAAGACAATTCAAATCACTCATACAACTACCCTTCTAACTATTCACTCTTCTCACTCTTGTCTGTACTTCCTCTGTAAATGCTGAAAGCGATTCCCTCCCCGAAGGTATCCCCGATGAGTGGGAAGAAAATTTGTCAAACTCAATGTCACTTTCAGGGGCTTTGCATCCCATGTAAAGAAATGTGAGAGAGAACCTGGGACACAAGGCTGAAAGAAGGTATATAAGGGAGCTGAAGAAGTTGCAGTTGCACCTAGAGAGTAATACTGGTACGCCAATGATGTACTAGACTTGTATTCTAATGTACTAATCATGATTTCGTTCTAGACACAGCTGCTCCAGATTGATTACCCTTTGATGGCCCCACTGCCATAGATCAGATAGATTTTTATGCAGGATCGGAAAACTCATTTAATTTCACACTAGACCATCCTCCAGCAGAGGTTTCCAATGAGGCGTTATCATGTGGGATCTGATGGTCGGTTATCGAACTTGCCAAAGGTGATGGAGTGAGTCGCATTTACTCCACTGTATTTTCTGATGTTCTCAACTGGCTCATCATCAGTCAGTCTGTGGACCAGGTTGCTCCTTGCAAGATGACTTCAGAAACGAGGTCATTTAACCTTTCCTCTGCAGTATTGTTTCATATGACATGCAAGGCACCTAACAGTTATACCACTGATATGATCACTCAATCAGTTGCAGCCTTCCTGCAACCACACACATCCTCTCTATCAGTGTCCGTTGTTTCCCGCTTCATGGCAGGTTTAATGGGAGGTGATTTTGGCACGGAGGAATTCAATCAAGTCTTGAGCACCCAGCTTGACACCTTGGCCATCTCACCTCAAGCAAAACAAGATATAATTCCTGCCCTTCTTGGCATCACAAAGTTGGCCAAAGTGCAGTCGCAGTGGTGTGTTTTTCAGTCACTTTTTCCTGCCATACAATCCTCATGTCTTTATTGATGTACAAGTGCATCTGCGTCAACATCATTTTTACACCCGACGGTGTCCAAGCCTGAGCCCAAGCCCAAGCTCATGGACTCTAATGCCGAGGCATCTTATCAGATCCGCCAGCAACCTTTATTACTGCCAAAACGAGGACTGAGAGTCTTGCTCAGAGTCACCCTGCACAGCTCAGATCCCTCTCGGTCCAGAGTCACAGTTCCCGCCTCACCAACAGTTCCTTCCCTTTCACAGCAAGTCCCAACTCAGTGGCTGCTGTATCGCATCCCCCAACTGCTCAAGTAGCAAGAACAGTTGCTCCCGTTCCTGGACACTCAATGGCTGCAGTATCTCGTCTCTCAAGTGCTTAAGTCACAAGAACCTCCGGTACTCTACAAAGTCTTGTCAGCGCCGCTCACACCTCGTCTCCCACACACTTCGCCCGCTCCTGCTGCCTGGCTCTGTGTCTACTTCGACTTTGCACTCACTCTTGTCACTCAGTCAGACTTGGTTTCAGCAACCCTCAATGGCTCAGCAACCATCACCACCCGCACACACAAGGTCCAGAACAAGGCGGAAGACCTCGGCAGCAGCCAGAACGGCATCCCCAATGCAGGTGACGCTTCTGCTCAATAGTTTCAGCTAGCATGGTACATGCCGTACACTGGACGCCTCGTTTTCAATCCTGGGGCTCGGTCTTAGTCTTAGCAGCACACGAGGACGCCAGCAAGTGCAAGCCAAGGACACGCAGTACCCTCGCCACCACACACGACAACACACTGAGTCTCTACCCCGCCAACGTCGTTGGTATTACTTCAAACACTTTCAAATGCACACAAGCATGGGCTCATCAAGGTCTTTTAAAGTGAATCAAGACTCCCATTGCCATTCCCCTCAGCCACACACCAATATCCACCTGTGCGAAGTTGATGACCACACCCGACGCCACCTTCCCCCACTCTTGCCTTAGTGCCGATCTCACTGTTTTCAGCACCGAAACCCCTGGATTTTTTCCAAGAAAGAGCATGACCAGGGATGGTCAAGATTTGAACATTTTTGAGCCCCAGCCAAATATCAACATCACATGGCTGAAGTGCCAGTTTGGATTCAGATTCACTTCCTTTTTATCGATCACTCTTTCCTCTCTCCTGCTCACTTCAACCCACCTACCCACCCACTCACTCTCATTACAAGGTTATCCCACTCGTTCACCCTTATCGGATCGGATCACCAATGCACACCAGCTTGTCACCTGCTCACTTGTAGGCCACGCATTCCCGCGTCTCATGTCCTTTGTCCTTCACCATGCCTCAGCCACGCCGCCTGTCACCGTACCTGCACTGTCTCGGTCATGATGCTTACCATCCACATTCTGTCCCAAGCCATCACCAAGAGTCTACCTCTCCCACATCGATACAGGTAGAGGTGAGTATTCATGTCATTTTCTAGATGTGTCCATGTGGTCACCACTCACTTCAGAACCACCCCTCTCCATCACACTGACAACTGGACCAGGAGCTTCTGGAGTCATGCTCTGGGCCTCCTCCCTCTGTCATCATTATGGCCACGATCTGACCTTTAGGCCACCCCATCCTGCTGCCATCGCAGAGGTGCAATGGTGGCAAGCCCTGAGAGGACCGCTGAGAGGTGTCGGCCCTGTGACAAGACGAAGCGGGGCAGGGCGGGAGTGGTCCTCTACTTCCTCTTCCTCCCCTTTCTTGCAGATATTGTATATCGCCTTTTGAACTTACACCGATTCGAGTCTGTACATGTACAAGTGATTGTTAGTTGTAGAATTAATATGCAAAATATGTCTGTGTTATTGGCAAGTGTGAATCTGCACGATGCCTTTGTGTGCTGTGTCTTTGAGTTGGGCTTGATCACTTGATCTCTCGAGCCATTGATGAGATGTTCTGAGGGCCTTTGCCTGTGTCTGTTCGTGAGTTGAGGTGTTCCAATGTCAAGCAAGGTGTCGTGTATTGTATGTCAAGATTTCAATGTCTTGAGTTGAGACGTCTTGAGTCGCTGACTCATGATGTCATGATGTCAGCTGTCAGCCTGGATATCTCTTCAATGAAATCTGTAAATTAATTGGGAATAAATTGTAAATATGAGTCACTATGTCATCACAATGAACAACATGGATTTATTAATAATATATGTGTGGAGCATATTGAAAGTTAATTGTGGGTTATATTGTGGATACTTTTACAATATATCTGGTGGCATAAGCCTTTGCACATTGGAGAGTATATTGTAAATAAGTTTACAATATTTTACACAACAACTTTTTAGACATTTCTGGGATATGCTTCTTATAAAATTAGCATATAAACTCACATAACATTGTACTATGCCCACAGTGATGGCAACCACCACCACCACCACCACCACAACAGTGACAACCATGGCAACTGTGGTGATCACAACCACCATCGCAACCACCACCACCACCACCACAACCACAACAACAATGACTGTGACCACCACCACCACAACAACAACAACTGCAGCAACCATGACGACAACAGCGACGATGATGGTGAGGCAGCTTCAATTCCCCAGGCAGTGGATAGACATAAAATATATTCTCTGTACTATGTAGTCTACTTCAATACATATGTTTTATTTATTTTCTGTCAGAGTTTGCGCAAGGTCATCTGAGGAGACGCCAAGAAAGAGAACTTACCCAGTTTTCTTCTGAGAGCCTCAGCGGACAGTGGACACACATGTTGAGCAAATATATTTCCATTTTTGGCCAGCTCGTTCCTGGCTCAGCCAGACAGAAACCATTCTTGCCCACTCATGCGTACTCACAAGCTGGGTGAGCCCTGCCCAATCTGATCATTCCCAATTGAGCCTGGCTCAGCCCAGCTCAGCCAGCTCACAAGCCAAGCTAAGCCAATTTTGGTCATGAGCCAATGTGTCAGCTTGGCTTGGCTCAAAACAGCTCAGCTTGGCTGGCTCAGCCGATTTGAGCTGAGCCATGGCAACACTAGTTGTGAGTGCCATTGACATTCCATATTTTGATGGACCATTCTGTCAGGAAGTATGTGATTTTGAGTCTTTTCAGGAGGTTGGCATTTATAAAATTGTCTGTTGCCCATGAGTCCACCAAAATGTTTTGTTTAGCTATTGTGTGTGCAGATTTGAAAAGTACTGGAATTCACATAGATCAGTATCTGCTATTGTACACACTAAGTTTTAATGTTCTAGCACAGGCCACCAGGTTCAAGTGTTCAGAACATCCTTCTTTTGGCCAAATAGTTTGTCCACCATGAGTTTGTGCACTTCCAGGGTTTGTGCAATGAGTGCCACCACTTGTGCTTCAGCTTGTTCTCCATTTGATAGAGGTCAAGATGTCATCATTGAGATAGTGCTTGTTAGGGTTACAGTAGATGTAGAGGGATTTTGGGCAGTGTTGGCTACTTTGATGGTGGTGGTGGGCTTCTGGGGGCAATTTTGCAAAATATGCCCCTGCCCTTGACAGCAGAACCATCTTCCCTCCTTCTGGAGTTGTTGTTTTTTAGCATCTGTCATTGCAACTCATGATCTGGTGTGGCTGACATTGTGATGTTACAGTAGAAACATTCAGCTCAGTGTGAGTAAGTCTGGTCTTTCTATGTCAGTGAGTGAGGGTTTAGCTGGTAGTGGCAAGGTTTAAGTGGTTGACAAGGATCTTGGAGTATGACACAATACTCAAGATGTGAGTGGAGTTCAGGGGTTCAAGAGGTTCAATGGTTCAGCAGAGAGTTACCCCAAGGGAATGGGAAAACAATGTATACTGTGATGGTAAAGAAGTCGAGTCTAAGGATACAAGCTACTTAGGGCCACGACATATAGCAAAAGATTTATTTGTGCAGAACAAACAAATGGTGCAATCTGCAGCAAGTGTGAGAAGTAACACAGCAATCTGCAGCAGGCATGAGAAGAAAGTACAGCAATCCACAGCAGGCATGGGAAAAAGGAAAAGATGTGCACAGCTATCTGCAGTAAGTGTGAGAAGAAACAAGGATATAAAAGGCAAGTGAGACACCTGCCATAAAAGGGTGCATTTAGCCCAAGAATAGTAGTAATAAAGACTTATAAGGACAATGAGTGTCTCATTGTCTCACTTTGCACTAGGAGAGAATCTTAAGGCTCCTAGTGTGCAGCAAGTCCAAGAAGGGAAGGCCAAGAAAGGAAAGACTTTCCTGCAAATGCAAGTGTAAGTAAAAAATCAAAGTCAAGTCAAAAATGAGTCCAGTCCATAACAGACATCCATGGCATTTGGATCACATGTTTTGTTGAGGGTGGACAACCATTGATCTCAAGAGGCTCCTCCTCACTTTTCTCCTCTTCCTTTTGTAAACTTGTTTTTGAGGAGCATGTATTCAGCCTGTTGGAGGGTAATTGTGTCCTTCCATTCATCTCATGTGACCAGATGGTGAAACTTTGTTATGCCCTAGCAGGGGCATGGGTTCTAAGGGTTCTGAATCACACAAGTATCAAGTGAAGACATCTATTGTCTTATTGCTGTGAAATACAAGTGGCAGGGATGTGGCACAGAGTGTAGCACTCCTCTGTTGTGTAAGGCTCCTTGCCTGAAATGTGTAACACTTCTCTACACTCTATCTTGTAAGTGCACAGAGTCTTAGCAGGTGTGACATGTTGATATAGTTCAACTGCAAAGACTTTGAAGTGTCCTAGTTAAGGACTGAGGTAGGGGATGCACAAGAAGAGGGGATAAGATGAAGTCACACCAAAAGTATGAAGGCAAGGTTGCTAGATTGCAAGTGAAGCCAAGTCTGGCTTCCTACAGTCTATAGTACAGGCTTATATAGGACAAGGTTCCAAACAACATGAACACAAGTCCATACAATATCAAAGAGACTAAATGGGCTAAGGGGACACTTGGATCAAGGAAATAGTGCCACTAATAGTGGTAGCTCCTTTGGTAACAAAGTATAGTACAGAAGGGGAACCAAGGTGGGGACATACTGTAACTGAGGTCTGAAGCATCAGATCATAACAACATGCCTTCAAGGATTGTTTTCTGCTAAGTCAATTGCTGTTTATCTGAGCTCAAGTTGAGCTAACATCATGATGGTGTTACATTAAGACCAAGATCCCATTGTGGTGGCAATCACTATAACAGACCAGTGGATGAGTTTTCATCCCTATTATCTGGAGCAAAGAGGGGAACATAATGTCCCCACCCAATTTTTGGGAGCAGCCCACTGGAGAGAACGAGGAGAGGAAACAGGGTACTTTGTGGAGTTTAATGGACCCATGTGATTCCAACCCATTGAGTTCAACTTCAATCACTTGTGTTGGGTTGGGATTACATGGAACCCCATAGATAACCACTGGGATGTTGTTAGACCAGCAGGTTGAAACTATCAGTGCAACATCAACACTAGAGAACAGAATTTGAGGGCAGATTGGGGACCCATTGATGGACAACTATGAGAACACTTGACTGGAGAAGTGGTGAGCAAAGAAACCAAAGAAGAAGAAGTAAGTGAGGAAGTGCATCCAGGAAGTGTAGGGCCAATTGAGCAATACACCATTCAATGAGCTGAGTCCCTTCACATTCATGACCAACCTGAAATCATCCATGTACAGTCACCTGCAGTTCATGAACCTATGGCAACCATGATAGAGCAAGAAGTGATCACCATGTGAGACACAGTAGCATGAGAAGCAGCAGCAGCACTTCATCAAGAAGCCCAGAACATCCTCCTTCCTATCAATTCAGAAACCAGCATATGAATGATGCCAACAATGCAGCTATATTCCATACCATAGGGCTGGATCAACCAGACCTGCCATCAGGTGGAGGCAGACTACAAACATTGGACCCACCACTAGGGCATGGAGGCCCACCTGTAGATGACTTCCCTTACAGGAGAAATGGAGGAGGATATGTTGATAAGTGACCCTTGCGCACTTAGCGGCTCATACGGACCGGACTTGCAGCATGGACTGCTTTAGATTAGATTAAATGGACATGTAGATTACTTACTTCTGATCTGTACAATCTAGCGCTTATCATTGCGTCATGTATGACATCACTGTACAATGACATTGTGTAGACTACTCTGGACTCTTCATTGTACTCCGTCTCTTGTTCTCCTTTTAGCACTATGTTTATTATGATGTCACTATGATATCATTTGGTCTGGACTTTGCTTGTTCTTGTACGCCTTGTTCCTTTTACACACACTCCTTTGTCCTGTTGTAGAACAATGCGTCCCTTTGTATTCTGTGACACTCTGTTACTCACCTTGTAGTAGTGTCACCCCCTGTATAGTATAAGTAGTAGTGCTTGTACGCTCCTGGTCCACATCAGTTCCTCACTGTTGTGTGCCAGGTATGTCTCCTCCTCTCTAATGTAATATCAGTTCCTCACTGTTGTGTGCCAGACTCCCTTTGCTTTACTTGCAAGATCCCTGTCTCACCTCTGCTTCCAGCTACCTTCCATATCTCACCACAGTCCTCTTGTCCACTGTGAGTATGGTCTT
This sequence comes from Lactarius indigo, assembly GCA_025766275.1. NCBI lineage: Eukaryota > Fungi > Basidiomycota > Agaricomycetes > Russulales > Russulaceae > Lactarius > Lactarius indigo. The sequence continues at coordinate 760,684 of JAFKAC010000005.1, read as the reverse complement.
TATGTATGCAGTTCATCAGGATATTTTCCCCCAGACCTACCAAGAGGGGGGGGACTCCCTGGAGGACCTCCAGGAGGTGGAGGCAGCACTCATGTTTCAGGGGGACATGAGAAACTAACTGGTGAGCCCCCCACTGTGTTCAATGGGGACAGAACTAAGGTAGACACATTCCTCACACAGTGGCACATCTACTCAGGAATGAACCTTGATGCTCCTGTCATGCACAATGATTATTGACATTGCCTTCTCTTCCTCTCTTACATCAAGGGGGCATCTGTTAGTGAATGGGTGCTCTTGTATCTCAAATGGCTCAACCAACAAATTCAAAGAGGAATTGATCAGCACACACACCCTCTATGGAATGTAGTTGCAGAAGGTTTCAACCAGAGGTTCATGAACATGCTCAAGTGGGAGCAAGCCCAAGCCTTGTTGAGAAAGGGGCTGAAGATGGTGGATGGAGACATTGACAAGTATGTAAATGAGTTTGAAGAAGCAGCATGAAAAGCCAGCTATTGGCTCAATGACCCTCAAACCATTGACCTATTCATGGGAGGTTTGCCAAAGAAGTTGTATGAGAAGACTTGTGATTTGGATGAGCCAGAGACATTCAACAAATGGAAGAGAGCAGTCCTTTGGAGGCAGAAGAACTACATTCACCTTTGTGCACCTGACTTGACAGGTACAAGACAGACACCAAACCCAAGAACAAGACAAGGAATGCCAATTGGATGGTCCCTCAAAACCTCACCAATCCATGGGCCATGGACACCTTGGCCAATCACCCCAAAGTACAACTTGCAGGATCAGAAGAGATTGACTACAGTAAACCCCCCTTCACTTTTCTGCTTCCACCATTCATGCCAAGGGGGGGGCAGGAGTTAGAGGGCAGGGACAAGGAGGGTCTTGTTGAGACCTCAGGACAGTTCTTAGCTACAACTGCAATCAGCTGGGGCATCTCTCATGAAATTGTCCACAGCCATGTCAGCCAAGGCAAGTGCAACAAGGATGGCAGCAGGCAGGACCCACTCTGGGACCCAGCAGCACATGATCAGCCAAAACTGACTATTACATGCAGGAGCCACCTGCACAAATTCAAGCCACATCTACTAAGACTGTGGCAGAAACTGCCAAAGAATGGCTTACAGGAGTGGTGAATGCCCCGGATGAGGTGAAAGACCTGATATTGCAGGACTTATGGGGAAAAGAGGGTTTTTGGAGCACCTGAACCCATCAGCCTGGGTGAGGACTTTAAATTGTAATTCTGTAATCATGATGCACTTTTGATCGCTTTGAATTCCAGTCTTGATCCACATGAATTACCAAATGGCTGAAAACAAAGCATTGATGGACTCTGGCACCACTGACAATTTCATAAACCCAAAATTTGCACAAAAGATGGGTATTGGAACCCAGCCACTAGAAAGAGCATGCAAAATATGGAACATAGACAATACTGAAAACAAAGCTGGGTTGATCACTCATTTCACCAACCTAGAAGTACAGACTAAAGGGGTTCAGAGGAATATGAGATTCCTTGTAACAGATTTGGGGAGTGAGGATCTCATCCTTGGCTATCCCTGGTTGGCCACCTATGAGCCGACTATCAACTGGAGGAACACTGTAGTTCACCAAGATATGATTCCAGTCATCATTCATACCAAGGAGAGTAACCCCAACCACACAGTCATTGCAGCTGTGCTCACCAACCAGGAAAAAGAAGATATCCTTGACTCCCTAGAGGAGGAGACCTACATCTGTGCCACTACTTTGACAGAACTGGCAATTCAAGAAGGACAACAGATGATGGAAGTTGAGCTTCCTAAAGAGTATCAGGTGTTTGTGCATCTCTTCAGTGAAGAGGCCTCCCAACATTTCCCTCTGGCCAGACTGTGGGACCACGCCATTGACTTTAAGCCTGGTGCTCCTGTGTCAATCAACTGCAAGATATACCCTCTAATGCAAGATGAAGATGGGAAGCTGAAGGAGTTCCTGGACAAGAAACTCACACAGGGGTATCTGCACCCCTCCATGTCTCCATACACATCATCATTCTTCTTCATTAAAAAGAAGGATGGGAAGCTATGCCTGGTACAGGACTATTGCATGATCAAATTGCATACCATTCACAACCAATACCCATTACCCCTTATTCAAGACCTCATCTATGACCTCAGCAACACCCATATATATCCAAAGCTAGACATATGATGGGGGTACAACAACATTCACATTCACAATGGTGATCAAGAGAAGGTGGCCTTTAAAACTAAATTCAGCCTCTCTGAGCCAACAGTAATGTTATTCAGGCTCACCAACTCCCCAGCTACCTTCCAAACCATGATGAATCACATATATTGAGACACCATTGCAAAACATGAGCAATGGGGCACAATCATTCACATCTATATGGATGACATCAGCATTGCCACACAAGTGGGCTATGATCTGTCCATGCATATTGATGCTGTTACAGATGTCTTGCACATCGCCCAGGAACATGACCTTTACTTCAAGCTGGAGAAGTGCCTATTTCACCAGCCTTGGATGGATTACCTGGGGGTAATCCTTGAGAAAAGGGGGTAACACGTATGGACCCAGTAAAAATTTGTGGCATTAAGGACTGGCCAATGCCAATGAAGGTTAGGGATGTATGCTCTTTCCTTGGATTTTGCAACTTTTACTGTCTTTTTGTCCAAGGCTTTGCCACACACACAACCCCTAAACCAACTCATGAGAAAGGATGTCAAATGGAGATGGACAGCAGAAGAAGACAAGGCCTTCCAGATGCTCAAGCACCTAGTCACAGAAGAACCAGTGCTTGCACACCTGTGTCTGCAAGATCAATTCAAGCTGGAGGTGGACATGTCAGGATATGCAGTCGGAGCTGTACATCTACCCTCCTTCTTCTCATACCACCACCTTCTCTTTTGGGTGTTGGTACTTGTACATATTTTTGCAAATATACTCCTTGTTGACAAACTGCCTGGTGTCCTCATGACTGTCAACCTACCTAGAGCACTATGGAGCTGTCTCAGAACCATTTCGCCACTCTGTGGGAGCCCTCCCCCTCCCCAACGCTACACGAGGCCCCACCTCTTCCACCCATACACACTGCACTTGACCAACTGGCAATGGAGGCTGCTGTTGTTGAGATCTATCAACCCACCCCTGAAGCTCATTCCCTGGCTCCAGGCTTGTCCCCACTGAGGGATGGTGCTGGGCCCAACTCCATGATGTCATCATTGCTGATCAGGATGGTGTCCTCTATGACAAGGATGCCCTTGCTGATGAGCTTGCATGCAACCTGTGCTTTGTGGACATCCCCTTCATTCAACCACCCAGCTGGATGAACAACATTACCAAAATCAAGTCTGCAACGTCGACCATGGTGTTTGCATACATCAATTCTACTAAGTCCATCACCAAGGCAGCCACTGAGGCTGGCATGTCCATGTTCAGCTACAGTGTCAAATTTGTCTATGCCAGTGATTCCCCCCGACCTAAGTAGTGTGGGAGATGCTTCGAGATGGGACACATCTTGAACAATCCTACCTGTAAGTGGAATGTGAAGAACCGCTGCATCTGCTGTGGTGGCTCCCATCACATCAAGGACCATGACTTCCAATGTCAGGGCCCTCACAAATAACCTGGGGTTTGTGACTGCCGCTTCCCCTGCCTGCTCTGCAAGAAGGTGGGCCACAACACTTGCTCCCCACACTCCTGCCTGGTTCATGGTGACTTCCCACCCCCCCGGCATGTTGCCAAGATAGCAGACTCTATGCCTGCTGTCCCAGCAGCCCTGGTAACTTCTGCTCTCCAGTCTATCCTCAAATGCCCTATGGAGATAGACACGCCCTTGCCCCCAGCCCATGTGGATGATGCACCTGAGACCCTTCTGCCCCTGGAGATCATCCTCTTCAACGATGAGGCTCTTGCAGCTCTTGCCTCTGCTCCCTCATGACCCCCGTCCCCTCCTCCCCCTCCGCCTCGTTCAAAACCTAAGGCATGCATCATGACTAAGGCAACAGACATGGCAACTGCAGGAGAAACGTCAACAGAATGCGCTGCCAACAGAATGCACTGCCAAATGCACACACACCTACTCACCCACGAAAGTTCAGGGCCCACTCCCTCCTTTTGTCAAGACCAAAGGGGACACCAAGGTCACTCAAATTGGTGCAGCCATGGCATCCCTGGCAGCCTGCCAACCCTTAGTCACAGATAATGTGGCGGGACTGGATGCTGACTCTGTCCCCAGTCAGTGATGGAATGCTTCCGTGCCCTCTTCCCTGCCCCTGTCAGTGCTCTCTCCCACATCACCTCGGAACAATTAGCTGCTGCCACAGCTTGTTCCTGAACGATGTTTTTAGAAAGCCTGTGTGGCTCAGTCATTGTGACAGTTAGTGGCACACACTACACCACCCCGATCAATGACTTGTGCCCAGTGTTCCGTGCTCTGTGTGATGCCAAGAATGACTACCTCCTCTGTGTCATGACCGATGACCCCTCGGCAGCCTCAGCTACTAACCCAGCTTTGGATGTGGAGTATGAGCACCTCGCTCTCCTCTCCCATGCCTTCAGCGGCCATGACTCACTAGGGCAACCTTTGGACAAGCTGCTTATGCCAACCGCCATTCCCTTGGCTAACCAGCCCCTACTTCCCTATGCATAATTTCTCCATAGGGTTGGTGAACATGGGACATTGTAATCCTGCCATGCATGCATTGCTTGAAACAAACACGGCTGACAACTTGTTGTGCGTCACGGAACCTTGGTTTAGCAGAGTAGGAGTGGGGAGAGTGAATGATGCGAAGGATGGGGTGGACATTCTTGGAGGGGCTGCCAATCGCAAGTGGCACCTCCACTACCCTTACTTCACCAACAATCAGCAGGCAAAAGTGATGATGTATGCCTGCAAACATGACCTAACTAAATGCACAGCAGTGAATGGGCTAGAGATTGTCGCTTGACTCGATCTCGCCCAGCACCTGTGTATTCTTGTCATTGACATAAAGGCTGGGCCTGAGAAGTGGCACGTCGTTGTCTTCTACAATGATGTGGAGGATTGCACAGCACTGGCAATGCTGATGCACCTCAACTTCTTGTGGGATGGCGTGCCCACCCTGCTGGTTGGTGACTTCAACCTTCATAGCCAACTGTGGTCTCCCAAGGGCTGGACCCCCTCACCACAGGCAGTGCTCTTCGCTTCTTGGGCGTCGTTGCAGATGCTTGAGTTGCTGAACATACCCAGGGTGCCCACGAGATGCAGCATGGTTGCCCAGAACCAGAGGGACAGTATACTGGACCTCTGCTGGCATAACTTTGCTGCAGTTGCTCAGGGCACCTTTCAAGGAGCTTTGGTAGACTGGGACAGTTTGGTTGGTTCGGACCATGTGCTTGTCCACACGTGTCCACTTCTGTGGCCCCTGGGAGGATGCCATGAACAGCTTCTCAACCGACCTCGATGATGATGGGTGGAAGGAGTGGTGTGTTATTTGTGGCTAGAGCGTCGTTGTTTCACCTATTCTGTGACTGTACATTGCTCTAAGTCGAGTTACCTTATTTAGATATGCTTAGTCAGGTTGATATATCCTGCAGAGGACGGAAAATATGCCTTTAGTCTTATATCCTCCTCTGCAGGTGAGTAACTATCTTTACCTTTGATCAATATAGTCTTATATCCTCCTCTGCAGTCCCCTTGTGTCCTCTGTGACTCAAGGGCCCTCTATAGGTCGCATTCTAACAGGTTATGGGCCCTGCCCTGCGACTTGAACTGATCCTTGCTGTCATTCCTGCTGCTCTCTTCGCTCTCAGCTCTCCACACTCATTCCAATCACTCCAATCAACTCCATTCATTTCCCACTCTTCCATTCATCCAAATCTCTCCATTCCTTTCCATTCCATCGCCCACATCGCCCTCAACATGTCCACATCTAGAGATACCTCTATCTCGTCCATTTCTCCTCTCACAACCGAAACATTATCGCCTCTGGGCCTGATGATATCAAGTCCTGGCTACAGCTCAATGGTCCTTTGGCGACTGGTTTCTGGCTCAGAGAAGAAACCAGCTGGAAAACCCGAAGTCCTGGACTCTAAGGGCAATGTCCTCACTCCTGCTACTGCCTCCAGATGAGGATAAGCTGGAGAGATGGGAGGTTAAGGCTGAAAGAGCTGCTGGAGCATCTCAAGACTGCTATGTCTCATGAGCTCAGGGTGCTTATCAGGGACTGTGAAGACTGACCCCATTGCTATCTGGGACACCCTCAAGGCCTCCTTTGTCCAACAGCGAACTGCCCCTCGCTTCAATGCCTATCACACACTCCTATCCACCCAGAAAGATGACTCAGAGTCCCTGGAATCCCTCATTAACAAGGTGGATGAGCAGATTAGGGTCATAAAGTCGCTCTCACCCTCCTCCTTCACCCTGGACAACCTCTATGATGAGCTGGCTGTCATGGCTATCATTAGGGCGCTCCCACAATCATTTGATGAAGTTGTGCGCACAATTTCGGTCCTGGACAAGTTTGACAAGCAATCTGCGATCCAATCGCTCAGGAACATGGATCAGACCCATTCTAACCTATCTGGGACCTCATCAGCATTCTCAGCATCATCCACAGCGTCTAAATCACGCCCTAAGGCCCCCTCAACTGCAGATGCCACTCCCTCCACTCCCTCCACTCAATCCAGCTCCTCCAGTCACCCCAAATGCGACTTCTGCTCTCGCTTGGGCCACATTGAGGCCAAATGCTTCCTCAAGGACCGCCTCATGCGCCAGATCAACCCCCCTTCGTCTTCCACAGCTTCACCTGCCACCATCTTGTCTCAGTCACCTCCAGAAGCTCCACAGTCTGCTTCAGCTGCATCAGCAAGTGTTCTATTTTCTGCTCTCCAGAACGACTCTCACACTTCCTGGAATGCAGACACTGGTGCCTCAGCTCATATGACATTCAATCGTCATTGGATCCGCAATTTGAAGCCGCATACAGTCGAAATTAGGCTGGCTGATGGGTCTGTGGTCTATTATGAAGGGGTGGGGTCGGTCTGCTTCAATCCTATGGTGAATGGCGAAGAAATGGCACCTCTAGAGCTCACTAATGTCCTATATGTCCCTGCACTCTGCAGTAATCTATTATCTGTGTTATATCTCACTCTCCATCGCCGTTTCATCGTCTCCATTGAGAAGGACACCCTACACTTCATCAGGGACAACAGGATTGCCTTCCAAGCGAAGACTGGATCCTCAAATGCTGCATATCTTGTGGGGGACACCATTCCAGTGGAGGAATTTGCCTCATTATCATCTGCTACCACCCTCCCATTGGACTGGGACCTCTGGCATCGTTGCCTCTGCCACCATCACTTGGCAGGCATCAAGAAGCTGCTCTCAGGCAACCTGGTGACCGGTTTCAAGCTTGATTCACAAGCCGATCCTGATCCAGTATGTGAAGCTTGCAAAGCTGGCAAGATGCATGCAGATCCCTTTCCAACTTCCACCTCCAGAGCCACAAAACCACTTCAATTGGTCCATAGCGATGTCCATGGCCCTGTCAAGGTGTCTACACATCAAGGGTACCGCTATTGGGTCACATTCATCGATGACTTCTCTCGCTTCAAGGCTGTTTACCTCTTGAAGCAAAAGTCTGAGACATTTGCTGCCTTGAAACAGTTCAAGTCTTGGGCTGAGAATGTCACTGGAGCAAAACTGGGCACTCTGAGGGACGATAAAGGTGGGGAGTACATGTCTGGGGAGTTTGAGGCATTCTGCATTGAGCATGGCATCCAGAGGCAGCACACTGCCAGGAATCGGCCTCAGCAGAATGGAGTGGCTGAGAGGGCCAACAGGACAATAGAGGAAGGTGTCATCTCGATGCTGCATGAGTCTGGGATGCCCACAGCCTTCTGGGGCGAAGCTCTGGCCGCTTTCATTCACACTAGCAACAAACTGGTCACCTCAGCGGTCCCAGGCAGCACACCTCATGAGGCATTCATTGGGAGCAAGCCAGATCTGTCTAGGCTTCGTGTCTGGGGCTGTACTGCTTATGTGCTGATCCAGAGAGATAAGCGACCACTTGGGAGCCTTGGATCGCACATGGAGAAGTGTGTATTCATTGGATACCCTCTAGGATACAAGGGATGGAAGTTCTACAATCCCTTGACCAAGAAGGTGCTCATCTCAGAGAGGGCTGACTTTGATGAACACTTTTTCATGCTCCAGACTCACTCTGTACCCCACCTGCCTCCCCCTCGTCTTGAATCCCTTCTTGACACACCTCCTGCTTCCATTTCACTCCCAGACTTCTCAGATGATGTCCTGGACGCTCCATTTGAGTCACAGATGCCAGTTCATGGGGGAGATGGGTCTACTGACTCTGATCTGCCCTCTGTTCCTCCCATTTCGCCTCCAAGCATCGCTCCAGCCCCTCTTCACTCACAGACACCTCAGTCCATTTATCATTCACTTCCTCCTTCATCTCCATCACCTTCAACACCTCCAGCTCATCTCCCTCATCCTCCTCCTCCTCCCTCTCGTCCCCAGCGCTCCAGACGTCCTAGAGATGAGTGGCTGCCAGAGCAATGGGCTGTTCCAGATCGCTACAAGCAGCCAAGGGAGCCCACACCAGCAATAGTCTCTTCAGACGAGGATGATGACTCTGATGATCCCCTTGACATCATCCAGGCTGGTGTAGCCTCCACAGCTGAGCCCACATCCTACAGTCAGTCCCAGCGTCGCTCTGATGCAGATCTGTGGCATAAGGCTTGTGAGGAAGAGATGGAGGCTCACAGACTCAATGGCACTTGGGAGATTGTCAAATTGCCACATGGGAAGCGTGCAATTGGCTCTAGATGGTTCATGAAGGTGAAGCACAATGCTGATGGCTCCCTGGACCGGTACAAGGCCAGATTGGTGGCCAAGGGCTATTCTCAGCATCCTGGCTTTGATTTCAAGGAGACATTTGCTCCAACAGTTCGCTATTCCACCATTCGCATTGTCCTTGCCTTATCTGCCATTGAAGACCTTGAACTTCGCTCCATTGACATCTCTCATGCTTATCTCAATGGCACTCTGGAGGAAGAGATCTACATGCTGCAGCCTGAGGGATTTGAAGTGGGCGGTCCAGATCATGTCTGCAAGCTGAGAAAGTCGCTATATGGCTTGAAGCAAGCAGGCAGGGTCTGGAACAAGACCCTTCACTCTGTGCTCACTTCTATGGGCTTCAATCGCGTCCAATCCGACCATGGGCTGTACATCTACCTCAGGGACGATGTCAGGATCCTAATGCCTGTGTTTGTTGATGATATCATGCTTGCCTGCAAGGATGGAGCCAAGATTGATTCAATTGTCCAAGAGCTCTCTACTCACTTCAAACTTCGAGATCTTGGCTCTACCACCCAGTTACTTGGCCTAGAAATCCACAGAGATCGTCCCAATCGTTGCCTTTCCATCTCCCAGAGCCAGTACATCTCCAATCTGCTTCAGGAGTATGGTCTGACCGATTCCAAGCCTGTCTCCACTCCTCTCAACCCTGGGACACGTCTTTCCACCTCCATGTGCCCCCAGAATGATGCAGAAGCCTCAGAAATGCGTCAATACCCCTACATCTCCATTGTAGGCTGCCTGATGTATCTGGCAGTCACCACAAGGCCAGACATTGCCTATGCTGCCGGAGTGTTTGCCAGATTCAATTCCAACCCTGGCCCAGCTCATTGGCAAGCAGCCAAGCATGTGCTTCACTATTTGAAGGGTACAATCAACCACAAGCTTGTTTACAAGCCTTCCACTTCGCCTGAGCCATTCATCACTTACTCAGATGCTGATCATGGTGGAAACCCGGACAATGGCAAGTCAACTGGTGATATGTGGTCAAGATTGGCTCTGGAGCGGTGTCTTGGAGCTCCAAGTTGCAGCCCTTGGTTGCCTTGTCCACAACTGAAGCAGAGCACATCTCTGCTGTTGAGGCGGGCAAGGAGATCCTCTGGATGCACCAATTCATGAGGGAGCTTGGCTACAAGATCTCTGGCCCCTCACTGCTGAAGATGGACAATCAATCAGCCATTGCAGTGAGCAAGAACCCAGAGCATCATAGCAAGATGAAGCACCTCTGTCTTCGCCTATTTTGGCTGAGGGATGCTGTTCAAGATGGCCTAATCAGTCCCAGCTTTGTGACAACACAGGAGATGGCTGCTGACATCTTTACAAAGGCTCTTGACTGATTCAAGGTTGAGAAGTGTGCTAGGATGCTTGGTTTATTCAGTTAGGAACTTAGAGCCCTGCACATTCATGGGGGAGTGTTATTTGTGGTTAAAGCGTCGCTGTTTCCACCTATTCTGTGACTGTACATTGCCCTAAGTGGAGTTACCTTATTTAGATATGCTTAGTCAGGTTGATATATCCTGCAGAGGACAGAAAATATGCCTTGAGTCTTATATCCTCCTCTGCAGTCCCCTTGTGTCCTCTGTGACTCAAGGGCCCTCTATAGGTCGCATTCTAACAAACTGGTGGTTGGTTCTCAACACTGTCTGCTTCCCTGTGCTCCCCTATGGCTGCCAGCTCTGGTATAAGATCAAAGGAGTGGCAAAACTCATCAAAAAGCTGCAAGTCATGCAGGACGAAATGGTAAAGGTGGTCATGGGCTCATTCCACATGGTGCCCCATGCCTCCCTTCTTGTTTTCACCTGCATGATGCCTATGCGTCAGTGGGTGGAACAGCTTACTCACATGTCTTTGCTCCAGCTTTACAGGCTACCCCACGCATCCCAACTCCTGTGCCAACTCAGGCCAGAGTGGTACATACTGGGCCAGGGGGACTTCCCACAGGTTGTCCCAGGTTCCTGTGCTGTGCCTGGGTGGCAGCGCTGTCCTCCAATGGCACTTGAAACTCTTGCCGTGCAAGTGCCATCTGATGGTCTGCATGTAGATGTGGTTGCCACTGCCCCCTGGGAGGTCCCCAACTGGGCAGCGCAAGTGGTTCACATTGGGGCTGGAAACCCTATCTCATGGAAAGACTGGATGCAGTCCCTAACCTGGACCACCAAAGGGTTTAGTATGTTGATCATCCACACTCAGGCACAGGCCTCCTCACAGGGATGCAAAGATGAGCTCAAGGTGGGCACGGTGGCAGCCACCTTGTATGACAGGGGGGCAGCTCTAATGGAACTGAGCTGGGTGTTGGGCTTTGGGGTGATGCAGTTCAATGCCAATTGTTTTGCACTGGTGAAGACTGTGGAAGCCCTGGCCATGTACTATACCAAGGAGGTGCCCCCTCCTGATCACATTTACTTGTTCACTAACTTGGACTCGGCTATTCATGGGGTTAAAAACCTGCAGTCTCTGACAGTGCAGTCTCACATGCTGATGTTTCACCAGTCCCTAACCACCCTAGCACTGCATCATAGGCGCTTTAGATTACACCTTGCCTGGACCCCAGTGGACGCTGACCTGGTTGGGCAGATGAGGGCATGGGACTTGGCGACCGAGGCCTGCGCCCATGATCCCCCTGATGGGCTGAATCGTGTCAACTCTGCAGCATTCCAAAAGGCTCAAGCATGCGAGCTCGCCTTTCATGGCTGGAACACCTCCTGGCAAGAAGCACAGCTCATTCCTCAATTCCACTGCAATGTGGTTGGGGAACCACTTTCCTTTACCCATACCCACTCCAACATTCACCCCCCTCACCCCATGGAACACCACCCCCTTTGGCTGCAGGCCACAGCAACAGAAAAAGAACCCTCAGGCCGTTGCCACGCCAAGCACACTAGGCACAGCACATCCACCCTCATGCAGGTCGCTATGGACCACGCCTTCACAGGCTCTTACATCTGCCGCTTCCAGCCTAACAACCCTCCCGAAAATGAGTCTTGCCCATTTGGTGAGGCTCTACGAACTGTGGAGCACATCATCCATCACTGCCCATGCTATCTTCAAGACTGTATCAACACTGGCATCCTCCAGTTTACAGTCTCCCCTATGCCCCCTCTCTACCCATTCACTGCCCTCTTATCCAAGAAGCGGAGTGTAGGGAAACTCCTATCCTTCTTTGACCAGACTTGCACACTCTCCAAGCTGGAATTCGGTCCCCCTATACCCATGCCCCTTGAACCCGACCAGGTAGGTGCACACTGAGGTTTGGTTTCCTTGTTTGTCTTTGGACTATCTAACTGGTGGTCATCGCGCCACATATTTACGCTACTTGGCTTTGGCTTGTGACTGTATGCCTGGTGACCCTTGTGGTTGCCCTTTCTCTAAATCTTCTCTGATGTTTCGGTCATGTACTTACAATTCTTGGGGGCACCTTTTTGGATTAATGTGTTTCTTAAATACAGCTCTGTTCTGCTGTGACTGGTCTGTAACTTGTATTATGCAATCCAGAATAAGTATTGATCAACAAAAAAAAAAGAGCTGTACTTCTACAAAAGAAATCTGACAGGCAAAAGCACCCCATTGGGTACTACTCCACCACATTCACAGAGGTGGAAAGGAATTATGACATATATGATTTGGAGATGTTGGCCATTGTCAAAGCCCTGTAACACTGGCAACCTTTGCTGGTGGGATCCCCACACAAAATCAAGATATTTTCGATCATCTCAACCTACAGTATTGGAAGACACTACAAAAGATCAGCAGACAAGTCGCAAGGGAGGTACTGGAGTTGATGGAGTATGACTTTGAGATCCATCATATCAAGGGGAAGAACAATGGTAGGGCTGATGTGCTATCTTGATGACCTGACTACGACCAAGGAGGGGAAGACAATGAAGGAGTAGTGGTGCTCCCTCCTGAAGTATTCATATGTGTAGCAAATGTGGCTCATGCAGCAGAGATCCATCCCATGCTCCAGCAGCCACAATACCAACAAGATGCAATGATGCTCAACCCTGGGTGGATGCCCACCAATTAAAGAACATCAAAGGGTAATGGTATAAAGACAGGCAGTTTTTCATTACTGCATTGGCAGTGACTCACAAAGCTATCATCCATGACCTTTATGACTTACCAGTCCACAGACATCCAGGCATCGCATGAACACAGTGCCTTGTAGAATGACACTATTGGTGGCTGCATATATGACAAGATGTATATGAATATGTACACAGATGTGCAGACTGTCAGCATAACAAACTCAATACAAGACCTACAAAGGCACCCCTACATCCTATTACTCCCATCACCAACGCCTCTCCATTCCACACCATCACTCTAGATTTCATTACTAAGCTGCCTGTATCACAGGGGTACAACAGTCACTGTGGGCAGAGTATAATGTTGTGTGAATTTTTATGTTAATTTTATGAGAAACATATTCGAGAAATGTCTAAAATATTGACATGCAATACAGTGTAAACTTATTTATGATGTACTCTACAATAAAGAAAGGGTTATGCCATCAGATACATTGTAAATATATTGTAAATATATTTACTTCTAAACTTTCAATGTGCTTCGCACATTCATTGCCAATGAATTCGGGTTACTCATCCTGGTCACATAGTGACTCATATTCCTAATATAATATCCACTAATCCTCAGATTTCATTGAGGAGACATTCAGCCTGACATCCGATATCAGAACATCGCAAGTTAACAACTGAAGACATCAAGAGATCTCAACATTACAACACACGACATCCATCTAACATCAAAACATCCCAAGTCAATGTCTCGGAATACCAAGTCAAAATCTGAACAAATGACAACCGTACAACAGACACTCTTTTCCTATGCTCCACAAACGAGTCAGGATTGTGTGCGAATTCCCAACTTCCTTTCCCTACTTGTTCACCACCCCCGACCCCACGACTTGTCATTACAGTAGACCTGCATCACTCCCACTCAGTCCCGCTTTCCTTTTGCCACAGGTCTGACACCTCCCAGTGGTGACAGTACGGAGTTGACCCCCTCCCCACCAGGGGCAGCAGGTTCGCGCGGTCCAATACCAAGCTTGCCAACGCAGCTCACCGACCGATAGAGCCCATTCGTAAACAGCAGCAGGTCGGAGAAGCTCGATGGTTGCACTGCGGCGGCAGCGGAAGGGAAGGTACAGAGTAGCACTGGCCTCGGACCTAGAGACCTGTAGGTGCAACAAGGAGTTGCGTGGAAAGAGGAGAGGTCGTGTAGATGACATCGAGAAAAATGAGATGGATACTCACCTGCTGACCTCCATAAATGGAGTGAGGCATGCCCGTGATGGTCCGCGACAGAGACCAGGCGAAAGGTGAGTGTCAAGTAATGAGCAACCTTCCACCAAAGCAACCAGACAGTGCGTCGAGGCCGCTGGCGATAGGCGCTGTACAAAGAGAGTGGTAAAGAAGATTGCGGACACCAAGAAAGGAAGGTCGGGGAAGCGCACACTCCCATTGAGGTAACCAGATGGCGCGTCAAGGTCGCTCGCGAAGGCCACTGGACCACCTCAAAATATGCTGCGACAGTCGTCTCCATACATTCAAGGATACGCACCCACCGTCACATGTACAATCCCCCGCCATCATCCTTGAGGTCACGTGGGAGGGGAGGGGTTGGGGTCACTAAGCCGAGATGTCAGAGGCAGTGTATAGAAAAGTAATGAGAGCGTTCACCTGGACGTTACCAGACAGAGGGCTAGACCTACAAATGTAGCGAAACTCCTCGCTCGCACCTTATGACAAAGCATGCGTGAGAAAGGAAACGGTTAAATTTCGGGCAAAGGCATACCGACGGTTGGGGCCGCGAGCTGCAGTGACGGCGGAGGACTGAGAATTTCTTTCTGAGACTTCCTGAAGGGAGACGAATGCCTAGCAATAGAGGAGTCAGATACAGCAGCCATTAGTGAGAAAGTCGGGATAGAAGGAGGGACCCACCGAGCAACTGACGGCAAGTCAAGTCAGCCCGTGAGGGATGGCGTGCGGATGTGGAAAGATGGGTCTTGAAGGTGGGAATGGGGGAGGACAGCAAATACCTCCGTCGTGTAAAGTTTTGGCAACCAGACGACCATTCGAAGCCAACCCACAAGCAAGAAGTGCGTTGCGGATAGAGGAGCACCCAAATTGGAACCAGGTCGAAAGGGGGGGGCATCAAACGCTCCCACCAAGGCAACCAGACAAAGAGTCAAGGTTACCCCGTGAGGGGCGGCGTGTGGGAAGAGGGGAGACATTGCGTTGGACACTGTGGATACCAAAGAAATAGGGAGGTGGGGAGGTAGAACATGGGAAAAAGGGTATGACTTGTGGGTAACGTGCGGTGTGGTGGAAATGCGGGTATCCAAATTCGGTCGCCTCAAAAAAAACATGTGACTTACACGTGATGTTACAGTATTTCTAATTTCATACGTCGGTAATAAGTTTTTTCGAGAGATTCAATTGAAACATTGCTGAATATAACTAAATATTACTATTCAACGATTACACTACAGTACACCATGCGCAGACAACGTGTATTTGTCAAAGTGTCCCGACGCTGCGGCGAACGTGAAGCAACGTCGGCGCTCATTTCTGCGCCGCGCGTCAACGCCGTTTCCAACAATTCTCATCATCATCGTCTTCATCGTCTCACTCGTCTCTTTGCACGCACACCACACCTACTATCACAGTAAGTCCTCAATACATGTTGTAATGCGTTAACTCACCGCTTTTAGATGCCCTTTGAATATCTTCGTTCAATCACTCGAGTCGCTTGGGATTGGGTGTGCACCGTGGCTATTGAGCTGGTAGGGGGCTGGGTAAGTCGCCGATTCACTGATCGAATGCCGCGCTGACCGTTTAAAAGATGCAGCGCATGGGTCTGCGCACAGAAGTAGCCGTGTCGGCACGCATAAGGATCTTGTCTGGGGCGGAAGCAATCGTCGACCTGGCGGTGCGAATCGCGCTCCCTCGCGGCACGGCCACTGTCCAAGGCGAAGATACTGAGCAAGTTTAGGGAAGGGGTGGGTCAGTCTGTGTTGGAATGTACATAGAAACATATCAATCACTTCTCTGCTTGTTTTCAGCACAAACTCGCTGTGTGCCGTGTGAAAGCGTGTCTGAGCGAAGGCTGTATTCTCACAGCAAATATGCGATATCGTCTGCACACTCGGGCGAATGCGTGAAGCAGTCAAACGAGTGATCAGGTGGATCCAAGGCGATGACGTGAGAATACCATGCTATCCATCCTCCTGTTCGTAATCACAGCGGCGTCGTCTCGCGCACTCGGGCGAGGGAAACCTCCAAGCAATTGCAATTCCATACTTACTATGAACAACTCATCACGCGCGGTGGTATAGGCGCGTAACGTCTTTGGTATTTGCAGTGCGACCTAGCCGTGTCAGGCGTTGTACGTACATATCGAACACCAACATTATAACAAGCATCAGCATGAACATTTCAGGACTCTAGTAAATAGAAGTCAACCAAAAGATAAGGACGGTAACTTGGAATTTGCTTACACAACTCCAGCACAGAGTAATAGCAATCACCCGGACACAACCTCATTTTCCTCAAAAAAGGTCTCATCACGTGAGTTTCGGCTAGTTCTGTCATCCTGCCCAAGCGTTTCAAGTGACGGGGACTGTGAAAAAGAGGGCAAGACTGACCTCCGGAAGAAAAATGGAGGCGGCTATGTGATCCTGCATATCAGGGATGGAGACACCGACGCGGTCCATGAAACAGTGTAACCTACCCACCATGAAAGTAGTACTAGTTACGCTCTCCTCTATATTGGACATCTGCTCCTTGAGTACTTGAAGGGTGATCTCATGCTCTTCAATCTTCTGTTTGACCAAGCATTTCTCAAGGTGCAGGGAACTACTCTGTTGCCAGTGGTAAACGGAGGTGTTTTTTTTTTTTTTTTGGCAAACCCAAGAGTGGGAGGAGGACAGTGGCGATGAGGTGTTTCCGCAGAAGATTCCTGCAAAGGTTGCTTTAGGGTAGCCCTCGATGTGTAGGGCGAGGTCGGTGGTGAGGGTGCCCATGAGGAGAGAAAGACATGCTCTGAGTCTGAGGACATCGTGATAAAGTTTTGTTGGTTGTGTGACTTCTGTGACATGTGACTGGTTGGACGAAGCATCGAATCGGGAAGGAGTCTGCAATGTAACAGTTGGCCAGACTGGTCAATTATGTAATCACTAACTGCGGAGATAGGAGTATACGCTCTACTCCAGAACTCCCATCCCATTTACACCTAACCTCACTTACATGAGCTGCCGTCCTCACCTAATCTTAACAGCATTTTCACATTATTCCTCTCTTCTCATCAAATGAAACTGGCTCACCCGCACACATCCCTATGATACTCCATCTGCAAAATCCGGCAAGCCAGCGGAGGATGGCCTGTGGGCCGTCCTCTTCCGCTAGTATATGATAAAAGGGAAAATTCCGACAATGACATCAAAAAATTTAGGTCCCCCATACACGCTCACAAACCTGTAGCCAGTGCCTCGAATAGACGAATATGTATGATATTAAAAAGTATGATATGTACTACATGATGATTAACTTCGACCCATGGCCAAACTTCCGACGGTGATTAGTACAAGAGGCAGTATCGAGAAGGGGGGGGAGAAGCATGGGAGACAGATAGTAGCCTAGGCGAGTCACAAAAGAATGGATAAAAAATGTGAGGAGACGGACGGACAACCTGTGAAAGTCCTGGGCAGATAGCACATTGATGGGCAGGGTTCTCACGTTCGAAAACCCACCCCAGTCCCAGCTATCGACGCCATCCCAGCCCATGGCGACTTCGCATACCGCCCAAAGCCAATTTCTCCACACCTCCTTGTTGTCGAAAAATTTGAAGTTGGTGCCACCCCCCGCTGCGTCCCACATCTCCACTATCATGTAGATAAACATCTCTTGATCTTTCCACCGCTTCTCGAAAGTGGCTGGGAACTGGATGCGTTCCATTTCCTTGACTTCTTCAAAGGCGTGATACGAATTCAAGTAGTATAAAACCACCTGACGAATGTTTGTGTCATCAACCATAGTCATCTGGACGTCACAGTGGCAAGGCAACGAGGTTGTGATCTTATAACGTCCTGCAGCGACATCTGCACTCTGTTGGTCGCCAAAAAAAAGAGGGCCCCCGTACTTCCAGAACACATTGGGGTCAAACGTTTCATCAGGCGATGGAGAGTCTCGGTTGGGCAACTGCCTCTTCCAGTAAGAGTTTCCCAAGATTGACCTCCATTCGCTTGTGGTGAGGGGCGGGAGGTCGCGCATGGGCCATTCCCGGATTTCGTGGCGCAGGATGTGGAAATGGTAGTAATATATTCGCTGGTTCTCTTCGTTACCACCCCAGAAGAGGTGAATGGGGGGGATGTAGAACCGACGAGGTGACGCGGAGGAAGCGAGTTCGAGGTGGCTAACGTGGCTCATAGCATGAAGCCAGACATCTTGGGCCTTCAGAAACCATTCAGGCGCTGCCCCAGCATCGGTGAGGCATCTAAGCTCCACACTCTCCAACCGGGGGATCTGAGAAGTCATACTCATCCTTGCCTTTTTGGCCATGCAGCGAGCTGTACACGTACAGGACGTTAGTCTGATTCAAGGACAAGTGAAAAATATGCTGACCTTCGTCGTTCTTCTTGTTTTCTATTTTGTCCAGAGTACGCTTGAACCCTTTTGTTGGCCTGAAGGTGTCCAAGCATTTGAGATAGCCACGAGCAGCGGTCTCCAGGTTCGCCATGACATCATCCACGAGTGGCGGGTAGTACCATTGATGAAGAGAGTGGAAAAGTGGCTGAAGAGACATGGGCTGTGTACTGCATAACTTACGTGGGGCCAACACAACTTCCCTTGCGAGATCGAGCGCAAAGGTTGATTTGGGGACGAGAATATATGCTGCCACGGACCAACGCGCATGATTGGCGTACAAATGCTTGTCTTCAAAAATGGCGCCGCGAGTTGGCGCACGAAGAGAGGGCTGAAAGGCGTCTCCAGCGTGAACATCCTTCCACCAGTCCACGAAAGCGGAGAGTTCCAGAAGACACCTCTGCAGATTTCGAAAAACCACAACGAAATCGCGCCAAGCCTCGAAATTCCCCCTGAGTCTTTCAAGGGCTTTGAAAGCCCTGACATACGCCTTCATTGGCTGCTCGACACAAGAAAGCGATGGTTGGGAGGACATGGCGGATAACGACTCCTCTAGGGCCGCCTTGATCGACTTCCACTTGGTTGTGAGCTTGTCCAATAAATCAGCCTTAATGACGTGAGAATCGGATCTATGGTGTCATGTTTCGGCCAAGCACCCTTACTGTACCGGTTGTCACTACGGCGGTAAGGTATATTAGTGACGGACTTATCTACAATAGCGCGGTGATACGGTAGCACGATAGGAGATACGGCACTGATGGCTGACTGAGGATGGACGCCACCGATACTAGTACTAGTAGTACTAGGGTTTGAGGTACTTACGCGATACGTTGGACGCTTACTTACTGTGACTCCTAGCAGTGCTTCAAAGCCTGCTCGACTTGTATTTAAACTGTCTTGTGAAGACCAAGATACGCCATCTTGGTCTTCTTGAATTGTCACTTCTTTCTATTCTCTCTCTCTCTCTCTCTCTTTCTCTCTCTCTTGAAATCTGCAGAATTGCGTCCAACTTCTGTTGTGACTTAGTACAAAGATATCAAGTCTTGCTGGTGTACCTCCGTGTATTCACTAAGGCAAGAGCACGGACCTTCGCGTCATCGTGTCAGGACATTTGCTAAGTTGTTACCGCCGCTATCGAGCTCAGGTCGAGCTAACGTCGTGACAACGTTACATATGGCCATGAGTTCGCCACATTGTCTTCTCAACAGGGCGAGTAAGGATATCAGATGGGACGGAAGAACTTGGATGGCGTATAGGGATCCAGGGGAGGTAGGGAAATGCACGATGATACGGCTGTGGGTAAAGAATCCACTCGTGAGGTCCCCAGAAGCCGTCCACGCTGACGATTGGTTCAGACCGGGGAGGGGGGGCGGGAAGAGCGTCGACATTGGTGCCTAGTATTACGAATCCAGGTCGCCACTCGTCGGCAGAGGCCCAGCAGGCATATATAAGATGTGGAGGAGGGGGGATAGGTTTATTCATCTAAGAATCAATTAGAATCAGTGCACAAAAAAGGGGGATAGCAAACAGGATACCGACGGAAAGACACAAAAGAGTAACCAGGAAGACAAGTACTTCGGCCTTGAGACGTATCGACTCTGGGATGGAAACAGGGGCAACGGCAAACCACACAATATAGCTAGAAAACACTTCAAAGCTGTTCAAGATGGAACATGTGCAGAGGAGGTGGAAGATCAGCAACAGCGGATCGAAAATGAGACGGAAACAGACCAATGAGCCCAAGACGGTCAGACATTCCTAATCACGTGTGTTTTCCACATCCAACTTCCTTTTGTATCCCAACCTACGCACCAACTGGGGACACGTGTCTTTGGTGTTTCCTGGCGTCATCTCTTTCGTCTTGGTTTCTGTATTTTTTAATCGTAGATGTGTGAGTCTGGGAATATATTATTTAGTTATTTGAGACCCTCGAGCACTGAAGCCCAATCTCATTACAATGACTGGGCTCTATCTCAAAGTATAATAAAGACTGCCTGTTCTTAAATCCTTCAGTAAGCTGTCAAACTTATTTCGGGGTTTTTGGGGGGTTCCAGATTCGGGAAATGCAGGGACTGGGGAACCGATCTAAATAAATTTAATTTGTGCCAAAATCCAGGCAAAAACCCTACTACTAGTGGACTTTGTGCACAGTACAGATGCGCCCTGAACTCATTACCGTCCTTTGTCACCTCTCTGAACACGGGTACTCAACTAGAACGCGAGGCCATTGAATTATGCGTTGATACCCTAAACCTTTACTAATCGCTAGGAGTCATGTGCAGTGTTTGGGGGGTGTGAAGCGTTGCAGTGTCACGCAGGCCTCCGCGGAGCGCGAGCTGTGGTATATAGGTCCGCAGCGATCGTGGACGCGTCGGTGTCAAAAAGATAAGGCCGCGCGCAACTGCGGCAGGGTTGAGAGAGGCTACACGGAACCTGAAGGTCGGATGATCACAAGTGATCGCAAACGGTTGCGCACGCTTCTGCGTGGCGTGAAACTTTGCAAAGGTGGCTACCTTGGTTAGTAACGCGTCGGGTTCGAGTCGCTAAGCCGCGCGTGAGTGTGGCATGAATGAGGAACGCGATGAATGAGCCACACGTTGTCTACTTACGAGCTCAACTCTGTCAACTTTGCTGCTCAAGACAGTATCTCAGTTCCAGAAACCTTGATCTGAAGTCCGAAATCTGGAGGGGAAAGTCTACTATTCTCTTTTTCTGGTTAGATTACATGAGCCATAGGGTATATGGGCTAAGGAAAGAGGGTGCATTAGGTAACCAGGGGACCAAGGGGAATGGTGAACGTGTAGGGAAAATGTCCGGAACAAGTGGGAGGCCAAGTGCGCACAGAGAGCGGGAATGTGGTGCTTAGAAAGAGTTCGAAAGCGCGGGAGAGCATGGGCAAGCGCGGACAAGCAGAGGGCATTACAGAGTGTGAAAGTCGCAGTTTCAGGGCTTAGGGAGAGCACAGTCGTATTATCTCCTCCCCACTGAAATACTAACTGTCCTCAGCTATCTGCGTGCGCCGCAATCGCTCGTATGTGGTGCACAGGCCGATTGTGGGTGTCTTAAACATGTGGTACGTGAGTCGCCGAGTCAGGCATGATGCAATTGTGGCCCCTTCTTCGATGTGCATCTTGGTCTTGCGTGTACAGTGGGCAATGTCATCGCACGTTTGCTGCATGCGGTTCTGCGGTCTTCTGGATCGCTCTTGCAGCTGCTAAGGGTCGCAGTCATACTTCTAACCAAAAGTGGCAGTCTGTGGCTTAGTGGTTTAGCGGCTATCACTAGGCATTTTGCAGTGCAGTCTGCTAGAGGGTGACAATGTCAGTGTTAAAGCGCGGCAATAGCGTGTGTCGCCGCGCATGCGCATTGGGTGCCTAAAATTCTCCTTGGACATCTACAGTCCTCACAGCGAGTCGTGGGAGTCCACGCGGGCGTGGCTAAGTCGCTACACCTTGTGCACTTGAAACTATCTTGTGCGGTAGTACCAATGTCTTGGGCCGAGTCACGTTCGCTGGGCACGCTGTCATGAGAGTTGTAAACGCATGTGCTGGTACGTGGTGTCATCCTTGACGCCTAGCAGAGTTGCCAAAGGCTGGGCGATTGTGGCGCTGTTGCTGGTACGCTAGCCTGAGCATGCTTGAGGTACATTGCTAAATCGCTAATTCTTCTCCCAATGTGAAGTTGCACTGCTGTGCACACATTTGCAAGATTTGAAAACGCTGTTCTCGATGTCCAGAACCGTTGTGCGAGCCGTGAAGGTCCGCGGTGTTGGCGCTGTTGCTGCTGTACACGGACTTGCGATCGTCCTTGGTGCATGTCACTGCCGTTTTGCGGGTGTCGCGTGTGTCACCGCGCATTTTGTATATGTACTGCGAGCGTCATATGCTGTCGCCAAGTTTTAGACGCACCGCGGGCGTCCGCGCGCATGTGGCGCTTCACTACCGTGCATGTACTTTAGAATGTCTTGATACGTGCTGATTTTGGCCGAGTCAATCTGAATGTATCGCGCACGTCTCCAGGGGTATTGTAAATGCTGTCGCGTGTTCTGGTAGCAGTGTCCGATCTTGGAGTTCGCCGCGGACATGCACGCGCAAGTGGCACTGCTGCTGAACCTCGTGTTTGAGTTCCTCTTTGCGCCGGGAGTCACTCTTGGAAGAACCCCGTCGCACTTATCTGCGCACGCTGCCACAGGACCTGTAGTCGCTACTGTCAACGTGCAAGGTCAATCATGGCCTGTGAACAACATATGAGCTAGTGCATGACCGTGGCGCACTCGCGGTTGGGTTTGTATTTGAGGCCTCTTGTTAAACATCGCTTCTCACGAATTTGGGTTGTGTATTGTGCTGCAGACCTTGTAAGTGCGCTCAGTGGCTCGGAATGTCATCACAAGGGTGTATGCGTGATGTGGGAGCCCACGCAGATGTGGCTCACTTGCTAATGCCTCTGCACATGCGCTCAGCTGTTGGGCTTATGTGCGTGTCGCTCTTCATACCTGATGCTGGTTGTGATGGATCGCTGTCTTGCAGTCGGTGAGGGTAGGAAAGGCTTGGTGCAGTAGGGATGCCAGAAAAGCGAAGCTCTATGACTGGAGGTTGGATGAACATCGCACGTATAGAGGGATAAGTGGGGGCAGCGCACGTGGTTCTATACCCTGCTTTTTTATCGCATCGCCAAGGGCCATCGAGGTGGACATCACGAGGTGCCGACGCTTCCAACTTTTAGCTTTACTCTGCGGCTTGTGCCAGATATCTAGCTTGATCTGCATTTGGTTGTGTGCATGATGACTGCAGGACATCAGGTCACCAACCAGGAACCCAAAATTAGAACATACAGAAGCATTATTTCTCTCTGATTTGGGTTCTGGCCGTTGATGCCAAGCATGACTTCATCCCTATGCTGACCGTCAACCTCCAAGGTGGTAATGGGCCGCCAGGACTTCTCTAGGTGCAGCATGCCCATGTTCTGGGACCGGAGGACTAATCGTAAAGGTAAGACATAGAAATGGGATGTATGCAGAGAAAACGATACCAGTGAACTGCCATGGCCTGAACGAGAGAAGTAGTAAATAACCAGGGAACAGTGGAAGAATAGCTACTTGTTGGTGTCAAAGTATTGGTCGAATGAGTCAACTCGAATCGAGGAACGCATATCTTGACGAGTGATGTTGTCAGGAACAGGGTGGGCTCAGTAAGTTAGAAGAACATGGTTGCAGAGTGTAACAAGACGAGAAGTTACAATAAAAAAGGAAGGTGAGTGTAGGAAAAAAACACGTGAAGTGTGACCATAGTCGCGCATCGACAAGGGAAGGAGTCTAGAGCACGACGTGCTCCACTCAGTTGCAGTAGATTGGCTCCGAGTCAAGAACTCAGAAAAGCTCGAGTGACTCCGTCTGCGGCAAAAAGAGGTCGTGTGAGAACAGAAGTGGGCGGCCTAGAGGGCAGTTGATTAAAACGATCAAAGTTATGGTAGATTGCAAAAGCCTAGTCAGATGCTAGATTTACATACACGACAGAGTCTATCCAGCCAACATAATCACGCCCATGGTCATCACCCTTGCACCGATTGTTCTCGAATCTCCTTCTCCTTCCTCGTCTTTGTGGTGACGGTCGACGCACGAGTAACCCAACTTGGTTCTCCATTAGCACGGACGGCAAGAACTCGATCATGGTTCAAAGGATACTCCGCCCCCAATTGAACACGCTCCCAGCGATTAGTAAAAATCCAGTATTGGAAGACATCCCTAGAAGCGTCAAGGTGAACATAAAGATGTCCAGTCTTGACTTGGGGGACAGTGGGTGGCATTAGAATACTCAAATTTGACCTGCTAAAGTACCAGATTGTGTAGCCACTTCCAGATTGAGAAGAGAAAGGTCGCTGGTGCATCTGATAAGAGGTGTCGGTGTTCATGTGTATGAGCTCAGACTTGGGTTCAGGTAGAATAGCTTGTGATGGCAATGTCGATACGGGTGCACTTATACATAGGCAAAAACTGAGAATCAAACACCGGAATGAGTGCCACGTAAACATACCCCTGCAACTGCACTCTGGCAGCCAGCTTTGCAATGCTAAGAAGACCAGGAATTATATTTTGCTTGGCTTGTGGGGATATAGCCAACGAGTCAAGCTGAGTGTTCAAAATCTGATTAAGCTCCTCCTCGCCGAAATCACTTGCCATCAGACTGGTCATGGCACGGGCAACAAGGGGCGTAGAGGGAGAGGAGGTGTGTGGGTGGAGGAAAGCCAAGATCGACTGAGTCATTGTATGCACGGTATCAGTATCAGGGGTATTTCCACTGGATACGTGTCAGATGAACCAACACCGCAGAAAAAAGGGAGGACAACCTGGTTGCTGGGGCCATCATGCAAGGAGCAACTTGGTGAACAGACCGGCTAACAATGACCCGGTTCAGCATACCTGAGAGCACAGAGTAAAGCGCACGCGACTCACTCCATTACTTTCGCCAAGTTCGATAGCCGGCCATCGGGCTCCAAATAATAACGCCTCATTGGAAACCTCTGTCGGAGGACGTTCTAGTCGGTGTGGAATGAGGTGAGTACCAACATCAAGATAATGAAAGATAACCTTTGCAGCATTCGGGGCCATGTAACTGCCATCTAGCTGAACTGAGAGGCATTCGTCGTCGTCGCTACCTGAAGGATCCATGGGAGCTTGCAAACTCAGGTATCTGGGTGGAAATTTAAGAAGATTACCGCAACCAGTCCACATGAACGTTTTAATTATTTGTACACGTGATCAGACAATGGGTGATGGTGAGTCAAGAGTAGCTCACCAATAACGTCAATGTTCGCAGCATACCATCAGGGGGTTGTATTGTCACCAGATTTTGGTCAAATTTCGTTGCAAAGAAACAAGTGAATTAACGAATTCCATTACATGATGTACAAGGACGGGCATCAAGAGAGAGAATTCACTCTCTGGATCCGGGGAACAATGGTGATATTATCCAGACATCACCTGCGTGGATATCAGGGTCCATTGTAGTACAATTCTGGGCGGCTATCACGACATCGCGTCATTGTTGTCACCTGCTTCAAGATCGAGAGGTCAGGGTCCATTGTTATACTATTTTGGGTAAGCCTTACCGTGACGGGTGAGTCACGGCGCTAGTGACCATGGTAGATATCATTGGCAAAACTCGACTCGAGTCACAACTGTACGAATTGAACATGCACAGCTGCACATCGTTAGTGTTACTTCTTGGTCGGAGGTCAGAGTCCATTGTCATACTGTTTTGGGATGGGCTTACGTGACCACGAAAGACTCGAGTCACGAACGCACGACGTCGGCACTATTTGGTCGCATTGAGCACAAGGCACGTTCACCAAATCTACGGGGACTGACCTGTGGGTCAGGTGTACGTGAGGCGATTGCAGTTGCTAGGGTTTTGATGGCAATCCGAGCCAGGCGAAGCGCGCACTGCACCGAATGTCGGAAGTAGTCTTGAAAGCAAAGATTGTGCAAACTCGATCAAAAATATCAAACACGATTGAGTGGTCACTCGCGTATGGAAATTTGGCGTTGCACTGCGCCGCCTCGGTTCCTGACATTCGTTAGAGCAAAGATTGTTGGAGACAAAGAAATGAATGTGACGCCTACGTGCTACGGGATCAGACGCATCAAGACCGGCCAGGGTGCCATTGGCCCAGCAACGCGTGGAGTGGTGTCAAAGCTTGCCTACGCGGCTCACCGACTGATAGAGCCCATTCATAAACGGCAGCAGGTCGGAGAAGCTCAATGGTCGCACCGCAGCGGCGGCGGAAGGGAAGGTACAGAGTAGCACTGGCCTTGGACCTAGAGACCTGTAGGTGCAACAAGGAGTTGCGTGGAAAGAGGAGAGGTCGTGTAGACGATGTTGAGAAAAATGAGATGGATACTCACCTGCTGACCTCCATAAATGGAGTGAGGCATGCCTGTGATGGTCCACGACAGAGACCAGGCGAAAGGTGAGCGTCAAGTAACGAGCAACCTTCCACCAAAGCAACCAGACAGTGCGTCGAGGCCACTGGCGATAGGCGCCGTACAAAGAGAGTGGTAAAGAAGATTGCGGACACCAAGAAAGGAAGGTCGGGGAAGCGCACACTCCCATTGAGGTAACCAGACGGTGCGGTAAAAACATACGAGGCCCGGGGACATCAAGGAGGCTTGAAGCTTGAAGAAGCGTGGTCACGTGAGCATGACTTACCTTTTCCGGAAAAAGGCCGAGTCCACCGCACTACGCGTCATGCACGTTACCCACAAGTCATTCTTTCCCCCTACCCTTTTTCCCATGTTCTACCTCCCCACCTCCCTATTTCTTTGGTATCCACAGTGTCCAACGCAATGTCTCCCCTCTTCCCGCACGCCACCCCTCACGGGGTAACCTTGACTCTTTGTCTGGTTGCCTTGGTGGGAGCGTTTGATGCCCCCCCCTTTCGACCTGGTTCCAATTTGGGCGCTCCTCTATCCGCAATGCACTTCTTGCTTGTGGGTTGGCTTCGAATGGTCGTCTGGTTGCCAAAACTTTACACGATGGAGGTATTTGCTGTCCTCCCCCATTCCCACCTTCAAGACCCATCTTTCCACATCCGCACGCCGTCCCTCACGGGCTGACTTGACTTGCTGTCGGTTGCTCGGTGGGTCCCTCCTTCTATCCCGACTTTCTCGCTAATGGCTGCTGTATCTGACTCCTCTATTGCTAGGCATTCGTCTCCCTTCAGGAAGTCTCAGAAAGAAATTCTCGGTCCTCCACCGTCACTGCAGCTCGCAGCCCCAACCATCGGTATGCCTTTGCCCGAAATTTAACCGTTTCCTTTCTCACGCATGCTTTGTCGTAAGGCGCGAGCAAGGAGTTTCGCTACATTTGTAGGTCTAGCCCTCTGTCTGGTAACGTCCAGGTGAACGCTCTCATTACTTTTCTATACACTGCCTCTGACATCTCGGCTTAGTGACCCTGACCCCTCCCCTCCCGCGTGACCTCAAGGACGATGGCGGGGGATTGTACATGTGACGGTGGGTGCGTATCCTTGAACGTACGGAGACAACTGTCGCAGCATATTTTGAGGTGGTCCGGCGGCCTTCGCGAGTGACCTTGACGTGCCGTCTGGTTACCTCAATGGGAGTGTGCGCTTCCCCGACCTTCCTTTCTTGGTGTCCGCAATCTTCTTTACCACTCTCTTTGTACGGCGCCTATCGCCAGTGGCCTCGACGCACTGTCTGGTTGCTTTGGTGGAAGGTTGCTCGTTACTTGACACTCACCTTTCGCCTGGTCTCTGTCGCGGACCATCACGGGCATGCCTCACTCCATTTATGGAGGTCAGCAGGTGAGTATCCATCTCATTTTTCTCGACATCGTCTATGCGACCTCTCCTCTTTCCACGCAACTCCTTGTTGCACCTACAGGTCTCTAGGTCCAAGGCCAGTGCTACTCTGTACCTTCCCTTCTGCCGCCGCCGCGGTGCGACCATCAAGCTTCTCCGACCTGCTGCCGTTTATGAATGGGCTCTATCAGTTGGTGAGCCGCGTAGGCAAGCTTTGACACCACTCCGCGCGTTGCTGGGCCAATGGCGCCCTGGCCGGTCTTGATGCGTCTGATCCCGTAGCACGTAGGCGTCACATTCATTTCTTTGTCTCCAACAATCTTTGCTCTAACGAATGTCAGGAACCGAGGCGGCGCAGTGCAACGCCAAATTTCCGTACGCGAGTGACCACTCAATCGTGTTTGATATTTTTGATCGAGTTTGCACAATCTTTGCTTTCAAGACTACTTCCGACATTCGGTGCAGTGCGCGCTTCGCCTGGCTCGGATTGCCATCAAAACCCTAGCAACTGCAATCGCCTCACGTACACCTGACCCGCAGGTCAGTCCCCGTAGATTTGGTGAACATGCCTTGTGCTCAATGCGACCAAATAGTGCCGACGTCGTGCGTTCGTGACTCGAGTCTTTCGTGGTCACGTAAGCCCATCCCAAAACAGTATGACAATGGACTCTAACCTCTGACCAAGAAGTAACACTAACGATGTGCAGCTGTGCATGTTCAATTCATACAGTTGTGACTCGAGTCGAGTTTTGCCAATGATATCTACCGTGGTCACTAGCGCCGCGACTCACCCGTCACAGTAAGGCTTACCCAAAATAGTATAACAATGGACCCTGACCTCTCGACCTTGAAGCAGGTGACAATGACGACACGATGTCGTGACAGCCGCCCAGAACTGGACTATTGGTGCGCAGCACAATGGCCGTTAGCTCATTCCGAAATAGGCAACTTTGAATGCCAGGAGCGCCGGGCGTAATCTTGAATCCTTTTTGTCTGATGTGAGTGACTCCGTATCACGAAGGTCTTTGTTGGACATTCAGCCAACCACTATTTTGTGATTTCATTTCCAAGTATTACGCACTTCGTACATTTTAAAATGTATGCGTCAGGCTTGGCAGACGCGGCATTTAAGGCGCATGCGGGCAAGTTTTGGGTACGCAGGAGCGTTCACCTTCTGCCTTCGCCTTCCCTTCGCCTCTATCTGTTTGCTCACCTACATAGGCAATGGTCATCCACCGTCGCACACCGCCTAACGTCCCTGCAAGTATTTACTGTTTTCATCTCTGCAAGTAACCAGTTTTCATTTTTGATACTTCAGACCAGACCTTCTGCAGTATCTGGTTATTTGTGGTCAAGATGGCCTTGCCGGTGTATTACTTCCACCTTTGATGCAGTCCTCCCTCTTCACAGGGATGTGACAGATCCCCCTTACATTGATATCAAAGCTGCATTTTTCTTACCAAAGGCTTTCCCGCCTGAAGTATTTGATACGCTCATCCATGTTGCTGGCCACAAGATTTTAATTACTGGCTACCTTGACAATCGCCTTGGTCCAAACCCAAACCTACAGCATGACTTTCCTCTCATTCCCTGGAAAGGGGAAATAGCTGTTTTGTTCATTGGGAAAAGGAGGCCTTATATTTCTCGTGCGCCACCCAAGTCTTTGATTCGTTTTGCCATTGTTCAGTGAGTTTTTATTTTATATTCTCATTGTCTGTCCATTTCTAACTTCGTTCAGATACATGCAGGCTTGCATCGCTCATGTGGAGATTGGATCCCCATTTCCATCGTATATGAAGAGGTTTGTCCCACTCTCATGCATTGGAACAATCCATCATCATTTCCCCTAGCATTTGGCCAGGCCTAGGTGTTAGTAGCTGAGGTGTAAGCGCCCTTGCAATCCATTGAAGCTGTGTTGGGACGTAGATATGTAATTGTTCTATTATGGAAATCATGCGTATCCTGTCGAAGTCGAGTTGAGAGTTGACCTGGCCTTCGAAGGTGAGCCATGGTTATGTTCAAAATCGAGGCCAGTATGCACACGGCAGTCAGGCGGTGCAAAACGTTTAAATGAGCGGTTAAAATAATTACAGTAATGAACGCACTTTTAAAATGAACAGGTGCATATGATGTTGTAAGGGCAGCTCGGCCCTTGGCCCCGAAATTAGGCGCTTTCATTCATCTCAGCCACTTCCTGCCTCATTGAAACCCTGTCTTTCGCGCCATCGTCAAATGCCTCTTGATTGTCCACACCTTACCTGTGTTGGGATAACTGCGATGCCGATGGCCTCAAGTATACCATGCCTTCATTCTCCGTCTCGTTCCCATCGTGTCACCTATCTCGTCACCTTGTTTTCTTGTTGGATCTTTCTAGTTCGCACTCTTTGTCTCGGGCATTAGACACGCCCATCTTTCCTTTCTAACGTTTGGATTGTACTATTGGTGTGCGTCGTCGTTATCATCGGCGCTGTTCCCCAGCCATGCGCCTCTGCTTAACGACTCCCCCACTTTCACCTACCATCGTGTTTCCCATCTTGTGTTTACCTCGTGTTTCTGTTTCATTGACACCCTCTCTAGTAACTACATCTTTCCATTTACTTTTCCCCACCTGGACTTTTATCCCTCACAACTTTCGACCTAAACATTTCGATTCCCGTTTGCCTTAGGTACTGATTGTTTTGTATAAAGGCTCTCGGGGTCGCGCGTTGAATGTACCAGTCGATTGCCCCCGTACTCAACCTCGTCCTCTTGTGATTTGACAACTTTTTGGATCAGGTCTCAAGTTGAAGACATCCGACTTGTCGCCTTCTTTGGGCCGAAGAAGGCGATGCACTCAACCCCTGAAGGCCTGAACCTCTTCTCCACCCTCTGCCTCCGTTTACTCACGCACGTAACATACCAAAGCAAAGCAAAGCAACGAGCACCGTCCAATTTAAGTTCAAAGTCTGCTCACTCCACTGGCAGAAACAAAAGCTATTAAAGGGCGTACACCCTACAGCGAGAGCAACATCGTTTTACAAAGCAAGAAAACTCGAAACGAGCGGAGAGAGTACAGACATACGGTATGAAACACAACACACATGATGGAAACACCCAAAAAAGAAAAATCAAAGTTCGACCATTCCCTAGACAAACGTACCGCAGAATAATGTAAACGGGTATATCAAATAGAAAAAAGCTGGTACAGTGCTTCCTATCCTGCGACACAGGCGTAGTGCGAACGAGAGCGACTGGAGCTCGGGCTCCTCATGATTTAGTCATATCGCAATTGCGATGTCGTCGTGTGCCATCGATTGTATTTGGCTTTCGCTCACGCTGTATAAACCTGAGGACGATGTTGGACACATGACAGAAAAAGCGGACATACCAGGCTGATGTCGTCCTTTTACGGTGCCGCTTCAACAGCGCAGGTACCTCCATATCACCACTGTGTTTTTGTGCACCCGCTGTCGCAGGACTCCGTAACTGAAGTACACTGTTCAGCTGAGGGCGTTTGCTTGGCTCAGAGTGGAGTAATTGGGTGCATGCGTAATCGAACTCTGGATTAGACACCGAGACAACGTGGCTTGGAAGGGACTGTGCGATGTGCTGAAGTACCCTCCCGCAGGCCCACCGGTCGGCCAGGATCACGCTGTACTTGAATCCGGGTTCGTCCTCCGTTCCGACTTCTGGTGCAGTCCAGGACTGAGTTCCGCGATACCCCTCTACCAGGGTCCATTCGTCCTCAACTCGGATAGACAGGCCGAAGTCTATAATTGACAATTGTGGTAATGATGACCCACCGACAAGGATGTTTGCGGGCTTCAAGTCAAGGTGAGCGATGCTATGCTCGTGCAGGAAACAAACGCCCTCCAACAACTGAGTCTGCAGTGAATCCGCCACATCAGGGCGCTCACACAAGAAATCATCCAGGGGTGATAGCCATGGCATAACGATGATGGCAACATTGTCAGAAGTGACAATGGTCTCGAGCAACCTAATCACATGATTACTGTCAGCGCCGAAGCTTTGAAGGTACCTCAAAATGTCTAGTTCGTCTGTTGCACCGTGCAGAAATTTCAATGCGACGGTCAAGCCATCTTTATTAGTAGCTTTCTTTATTGCCTCCGACTGCAGGTTGTCTTTTACTGTGAGCTGATATCCTTTCGCTGTGATAAGTACCCGATGGTGGCCGCCTGGCGCCGAACGCGGAGCGCTTGGTTGCTGCCTTGAAGGGGGGCCAGTTCCCATACTATGGCGAGACCTTGGACCGAGAGTATCCAACGGGGCGATAAGGTTGAAAAGGGACGATGCCACCAGGGGAAAATCTTTTGAAAGTTTCTCGGATAGAGCTTTCATTGATTCCAGGAAATTGTATAGGCGGAAAATGAACTTGAACGATTGCAGTTTATCAGTTAATTCGATCGTAGTAGCAAAATATTCGACATCACTCTATGGTGACGGTCAGTGTTTTGTCATTCGGTAATGGCAATAAGTGGAATAATTACCTCTGATATGTGACCTGCGCGGGTATCCCTCTGAAATAACGTATGCTCGACTGCCTGGTAGTGTGGATTAATGTATATTGCCTTGACAAGGTAATTCCGGGATGTAGTTTTAAGTAGCGAGTTGCCTAGGTGAACAAGGCAGGCAGCTTGCAACAGCATACGGCGCTCGTCGGCACCACTTGAATCGGAAGACACCTCAAGAAGAAGGACCAGGAGGCTGTTCACGGTGATAGAGAAGTCGCTGCGGGGTGTGTATCGATATGACTTGTTGTGCATGGTTATATTTAGATGGAGGGGCCATGGCCTGTTGCTATGAAAGATGTCTAAACTTTGGGGGAAGTCGGAAATCATGAGTCACTCACAAATGGAAAGCATTGTTGTTTTCTTGGGAGAATGTTGAGGTGATACGCCTCAGTAGACCATACACATGTGACTCCTTATTAACAGTATAGGCAGCAGGATTGAGGATTTGCTTGTCGAAGAGTATATCACTGTAATGGATGAACTCCAGGTACGTCGCAGTGTGTGTGTCCGGCACGCTGGTAAAATATTCGTCAAACCTCTCCAATAAGGAAGACTGCACAAGCTGCAGATACAATGGATGTATCTAAAATGGATTAGTAGAAATATGAGAGATGAGACTGTGAGACTCACGTCAGGCCCAATGGAACGCTTCTGCATCAACCCCTCATCAAATGCGATGACAAAATCTGGCTTTGCTTCCTGTATTAGACTTATATTGTTTTCAGCACAGATGTTGAGCCTAGGTGATCGGATATCATCCCCAACTCTCAATTTGATCACGATGAGAGGAAGCGGGCCCTTTCATAATCATGTGGTCTGCAGGCGAATAGCTCCCTCTGGGAAAGCATCTGGGAAAGCATTAAAGACTTTTATCGGACAGTGGGTAGAAACGTATCCTGACCTGTGTCATTCACACTAATAATGGCGTTGATGTGGCTGATACTTTTGGTTCCTCACCTGAGCGGAAATTCGGTTTGGACTTCAGCCGATGTGTCCACGCAATCCCTGAGGTCGACTTGTGCTTCGTTTAATTCAGTCGGCTGGCCAGTGATGGTTGAAAGAGGCTTGTGAATGCAGAATATCGATGGATCCTTGTCCCTTAGTGAGGGGGCAGCGATTCTCAAGTAAGCAAGGATTATGCCACAACCCTCTTGTCGTGGTACTGCTAGCTGGAACGGCCTGGCAAGGACTTGGAGTCAATGGTCGATTATAATGCAGCGGAGGCTGGTGATATCGTTGGTGATGCTGTTCATAGCTTTGTCGCACGACAGTGACAGTGATAATGAAAGAGGAGGATCAAACGAAAGCGGACAATGGGTGGATGCGATAGCTTTGTATAGCCGTAATACTGAGAACGAACGGTGCCTGTTCCATAAGTGGCGATACTATTGTACCCTGTACTGAGATCAAACTGAGATCAATTGAATAGTCATGAGATCGAGATGTACATATATAGTTACAGGAATTGCACTGCACCCCATTCTAACTTGTTACGTCACCCGTAACTAACTGTGCCATAGTTTTGGTCAGGTTGCAACCATACCCCAACGACGGGACGCCAATTGGGACGCCAAAATCGGCAGTCACATCAGGTCAGAGGCAAGATTCACATTTTCCGTGTGCCCCAAAGTCGTCTTCATGTCTTTAAACATCAACTGTTGCATGAGTAAAGCCATTTTTCATTGTAGATTTTAGACACCATTATCAAGGATGCGAGGTGGAAGATGAACTCCCGGCCTTCTCAGGATCCCTTTGGAACTCCGATATCCATTCTTCGGCAACTTGCCGACCCCGCCAAAGATAGGTCAGTTGCCATCGCCAAGACTGTCATTTTTCCAGAATCACGTTGTAAAACAGGAAGGTGCGAAGAAGTTGCTACTGAATGGGAAGGGCTTTATTTGTGTTCGCCATCACTTCAATCTTGCTCGTGGTCCTTCTTGCTACCTACTTACTGTACCTACTTTCTTACCTCCCCTTCCCTCTACTTTACTGGTTCATCCATAGGTATTTAACACTCCCCTGTGTTACCAGGTGACAAACGTTCCCCCATGGAGACATTTAAAGTAGCGATTAATACTCCAATGTGGCAACAACTTCCATCAGAAAATGCGTACGAAAAGGAAACGTGTTCTGTTCAACGGAAAATTTAATGACGCATGCAAGCGTGCAGATGCAGCAAGTCAGCAAGCAAAAAAAGAGGTGTATTTCTTTATAATGTGCTTGACCACTTCTTGAGATTATCGCTCAACGTCCGGATGCATGCCCCTATTCCTTCGTATTTGGTCAGAACATGCCTCATAATCGGTATGTATCGGCGTCTGCCGACTTCGTGGTATTGCCGGTTAGGACCGATTCTTTTCCGACGACATCTTCTTGGACTTCTCAGACTTCGCATACGTTCGCTTTCTCATTTTCTCGGTTCCTTTTATTTTAATTTCACAACCGCTATCGCCAATGTTACGCGAGAAATTACAACATGCGCCACATATCCTACGGCGAAATCCAAAACAGGGGGCCCCTTGTAACAAATCAGAGTTCACCCTCAGTCATCGGTCGACGCTGGCTCCCAGACACTGGCTCAGATAGCTTCGCGTCACAATTGTGCCCACTGCACGTCAATAGACAGTTACCATTTTCCCATAGGGAATCACACCTTCAAAAAGGAAGGTTCCAAGGAACCAAGAAGACTCGTATTCGAGCTCAGATTGTTTTAATTTTAGTCAGACGAAACAAGGGAGCCGAATCCGAGACAATGAGATATGACAGTGATATGATGAATAGGGCCCATGGGGGCCGGCGCCGAGACTGACGACAGCGCGAGCACTGCATTGCAAAGGATTAGTAAACGATAGAAACAATAAATCAAACCGTGCCCACAAGCGTGCCCATGACTGCGCCCGGGCCAGAGACAAATGACAGCATAGTCAGAACGGAAATTTGATATCAAATCTTGATGACCTCAGCAGCAGCTCGACTCGGAAATACATAACTTACTACAGTATCATTCGGACCCCCCCATCAGTTGGACACCTGTCGTTTCTCACTCATTTCTAGCCCAATCATTACCAAATTAAATATATGATGCATGCCTCCTTAACACACGCTATTTTATTGTGCTGCGAAGTTGGCATCCGTCACGCTTGCCGACCCATGCCATGTCGGGGCCAAGGTCGGGGCTCGATTTGGGGTGGGAAACCCACGTTTCATTCATCACAAGTGCTCTTACATGGAGACATATGTAAATAGGAATCGCACCTATGTCTCATAGTGCAGTGGAATACGTAAACAAACATGGCACTCGTCAAGGTGGATGCGTGATCAAGAGTCTATATAAGTGATCAAGATGAGAAAACCACCTCGAAAATAGTATAGGAAAACAAACGCGATGACATCAGAAGGGTGATTGAAAATGTATGGATCTTTGATGGGATGCAACTCGTGTTTCACATAAAGGCCCTCCCTGCTTTTGAGCCACCCGGGGTCATATGCATTGAGTGGGAGATTTGGAGGGGCACGGCTTGTTTGACGAATCTTCTGGGAGCCTGCGCGGATGTGAGTAAACATGCCCCGTTTGTCAAGAATGCAGCCATTAGCACGATTTCGGTGGTGCAATTCATCGAAAACTTTGAGCCAATGGTGCAGGTCAGGATGTCGCCAGCCTGGCTTGATGACAGTGTACGTTGTTTGACTCGTGTGAGGATCAAAGGAAGATTCATCCGAGGACATACCATCCACTCCCAACACATCCAAGACGCCGAGATGCCTTTTCAGTGGATCATAAAGCTTGGTGATCTCACGGCGACGTTGGAATAACTGCAGCACAGATAAGCTCATTCCTGGGTTAGAAATACAAAAACTTACTTGGTATTTGCACTGCCTCCGGCTATGTTTAGATCGCTCTGCAACTTTTGCTGCCTGTGGAAGCTTGTCTCTTTTCCAACATGATTTCAAGCTCCTGATCCTGGTATCGAAGGCCTTCTCTACTGCCCTTCTCATTTCTGGCGTATCATCACGTCCGGTCTTCTCAATAAAATAATCAGTGAAAGCCCGACCCGCAGAAACATTCCATGGTGATTTCGGATCGCCTGCTATGTCGACCATAAAGTCTGCGGTTGTAGTTTCACAGGCTGTTGCGCCATGGCCACTGCTCTCCCATGCAGACATGAATGTGGAAAGCCGAGAAGGTGAGGGGGTGCAACCATAAGGTGGATTGTCTTTTAAGAGTAAAGAAAGTTCAACTCGAACCAATTTCTGGTTGCAGGGAAATCAAGTCAGTCCATTAGACAAATTGAGATAAGGACTCAAGAACTGACAGCCAGAGCATTGTCTTCGGCTGTACGACGCACAGGGCTCCTCCCACGCCTGCCGTGCACCTTCCGATCTCCACGACTCCCAGTACCACAAGTAGGGTCAGTGTTCCTGGCAATCCGTTTGAGTAAATCAATGATGTATGCTTGGCTTCCCTGTTGGACGTCATTGGTCCCCTGAGAAGAGTGTGCACAACTCAAACAAAAAGACCTGTCAGGCATCATCCGCATACTGAGTAGCCACCGAGTTCACCCTGGCAATGGTCTGCTCTATCTGAATTTTGAGGAAGTGCCAAGGAAACCCGGAGCGGCAGGTGTGACACCCGCGACGATGGAAGATGGGAAAGGGGGGCAGAGCGTGAAGATAACTGCTGGGATGGCCCAGGGGATCGACGCTGCTCCGGACCTGTTAGCAACGGTAAACGCGACAAAGAAAAGGAACACACATTTGACCCTGAATTACTTTCATTGGCTTTGCCATCACCCTGACCGTCTAACTTAATATTTTCCACGTCTTCTTCAGCTGATTTGTATAGTTCCTCATCCGAGTCAGGGTCTTTGATCATTGGGGAGTCAGAAGCGTAAAAGTTTCGGGGATCATGAACAGGCTCGACTGGTGGCAAGAGCTGCTCTACTTTGACTGAGCTTTGGTCGTTAACATCCTTCTGCTTTCCTTTGGATGCTGTATGAATAGTTGCCTGTATGAAAGGGAAGGCTGAGGACCATGTCGATACTGCATGTAAAGTAGTTGCACTTTCCTCCTGGGAACAGCACTCATCTTGACTGCTCGAACTCGCATGAGAACTAAGAGCTGCCCATCCTCTGCCTGGATGCCAGTTAATCAGTACCGCTCGTGGAGTGGTCAGGATCTCATCAAATGGTTAGTTAAGATTTCCCTTCAAAAAGCCATTGCGTAAGGCAAAAAAAAATCACGGCGCACCTTTTTCTGCTTCTCACCGAGGCTGGTTCTTCCAGGGGTATCTGAGCACTGGTGCTTCCTCATTCGGGCTTGGAGGATGTGAAAATCGTACCCATGCGACAGGGGAAGTATAGAACTTACGTGTTCTGTCATGTTCTTCGATTGGCCTCAAGTCTGTGGCGAAGATAGGTGCATCAACAAACACACTCAGTATGACAACGAGCGCGGGGCATTACGGTCGCTAGATTGGGAACCGCGTCGCTTTGCACACCTCAGAGATGTTGTGACGCTGGAACCCTCTGCGTGCACATCCTGAGAACTTTACAACAATATATGGTTTCGACACTCACCATCTAGGCTGATGTTTTCTCCTTCGTCATCAGCCAGTGTACCCTCCATCATGGTTTGGTCATGTGCGCTTGTATCATCGTTGTGATGGTGGCCACTGTTCATGGGATATTGACGGTAGTTACGTGATTCGGACACTAAACAGAGTGGACATGCATGAGCAGGTGAAAAAATTGAAGACGGTAACATGACCCACTGCGAAGTTTTAAGGAAGATCAGTGTGATTAGCACCAAACCACTCGCAATCGCTGGGTCACCAATATGCCACCAGTTAGACCGACAAGTGGGAAAGTGCAAAGTCCAGAGATAGATCTTTCAGAGATGGATCTTAAATACCACGCTCACCAAGTCTAGAATGATAATATTGCATTGTAAATCGTGTGCAGTGTGCGAAACTCGGAATCCAAATCGCGACGTGGTAATTGAATAAGCTCTACTCTAGGTTCGCGTACTCGCACATATCACAACATCATTGACCGACTCTCTGTTAGAAATTAGGGTCCATTGTAGTACAATTCTGGGCGGCTATCACAACATCGCGTCATCGTTGTCACCTGCTTCAAGATCGAGAGGTCAGGGTCCATTGTTATACTATTTTGGGTAAGCCTTACTGTGACGGGTGAGTCGCGGCGCTAGTGACCACGGTAGATATCATTGGCAAAACTCGACTCGAGTCACAACTGTACGAATTGAACATGCACAGCCACACATCGTTAGTGTTACTTCTTGGTCGGAGGTCAGAGTCCATTGTCATACTGTTTTGGGATGGGCTTACGTGACCACGAAAGACTCGAGTCACAAACGCACGACGTCGGCACTATTTGGTCGCATTGAGCACAAGGCACGTTCACCAAATCTACGGGGACTGACCTGTGGGTCGGGTGTACGTGAGGCGATTGCAGTTGCTAGGGTTTTGATGGCAATCCGAGCCAGGCGAAGCGCGCACTGCACCGAATGTCGGAAGTAGTCTTGAAAGCAAAGATTGTGCAAACTCGATCAAAAATATCAAACACGATTGAGTGGTCACTCGCGTATGGAAATTTGGCGTTGCACTGCGCCGCCTCGGTTCCTGACATTCGTTAGAGCAAAGATTGTTGGAGACAAAGAAATGAATGTGACGCCTACGTGCTACGGGATCAGACGCATCAAGACCGGCCAGGGCGCCATTGGCCCAGCAACGCGCGGAGTGGTGTCAAAGCTTGCCTACGCGGCTCACCGACTGATAGAGCCCATTCATAAACGGCAGCAGGTCAGAGAAGCTCGATGGTCGCACCGCGGCGGCGGCAGAAGGGAAGGTACAGAGTAGCACTGGCCTTGGACCTAGAGACCTGTAGGTGCAACAAGGAGTTGCGTGGAAAGAGGAGAGGTCGCGTAGATGATGTCGAGAAAAATGAGATGGATACTCACCTGCTGACCTCCATAAATGGAGTGAGGCATGCCCGTGATGGTCCGCGACAGAGACCAGGCGAAAGGTGAGTGTCAAGTAACGAGCAACCTTCCACCAAAGCAACCAGACAGTGCGTCGAGGCCACTGGCGATAGGCGCCGTACAAAGAGAGTGGTAAAGAAGATTGCGGACACCAAGAAAGGAAGGTCGGGGAAGCACACACTCCCATTGAGGTAACCAGACGGCACGTCAAGGTCGCTCGCGAAGGCTGCCGGACCACCTCAAAATATGCTGCGACAGTTGTCTCCGTACGTTCAAGGATACGCACCCACCATCACATGTACAATCCCCTGCCATCGTCCTTGAGGTCACGCGGGAGGGGAGGGGTCGGGGTCACTAAGCTGAGATGTCAGAGGCAGTGTATAGAAAAGTAATGAGAGCGTTCACCTGGACGTTACCGGACAGAGGGCTAGACCTACAAATGTAGCGAAACTCCTTGCTCGCGCCTTACGACAAAGCATGCGTGAGAAAGGAAACGGTTAAATTTCGGGCGAAGGCATACCGACGGTTGGGGCTGCGAGCTGCAGTGACGGCGGAGGACCGAGAATTTCTTTCTGAGACTTCCTGAAGGGAGACGAATGCCTAGCAATAGAGGAGTCAGATACAGCAGCCATTAGCGAGAAAGTCAGGATAGAAGGAGGGACCCACCGAGCAACCGACAGCAAGTCAAGTCAGCCCGTGAGGGACGGCGTGCAGATGTGGAAAGATGGGTCTTGAAGGTGGGAATGGGGGAGGACAGCAAATACCTCCGTTGTGTAAAGTTTTGGCAACCAGACGACCATTCGAAGCCAACCCACAAGCAAGAAGTGCATTGCAGATAGAGGAGCGCCCAAATCGGAACCAGGTCGAAAGGGGGGGGCATCAAACGCTCCCACCAAGGCAACCAGACAAAGAGTCAAGGTTACCCCGTGAGGGGTGGTGTGCGGGAAGAGGGGAGACATTGTGTTGGACACTGTGGATACCAAAGAAATAGGGAGGTGGGGAGGTAGAACATGGGAAAAAGGGTAGGGGGAAAGAATGACTTGTGGGTAACGTGCATGACGCGTAGTGCGGTGGACTCGGCCTTTTTCCGGAAAAGGTAAGTCATGCTCACGTGACCACGCTTCTTCAAGCTTCAAGCCTCCTTGATGTCCCCGGGCCTCGTATGTTTTTACCGCACCGTCTGGTTACCTCAATGGGAGTGTGCGCTTCCCCGACCTTCCTTTCTTGGTGTCCGCAATCTTCTTTACCACTCTCTTTGTACGGCGCCTATCGCCAGCGGCCTCGACGCACTGTCTGGTTGCTTTGGTGGAAGGTTGCTCGTTACTTGACGCTCACCTTTCACCTGGTCTCTGTCGCGGACCATCACAGGCATGCCTCACTCCATTTATGGAGGTCAGCAGGTGAGTATCCGTCTCATTTTTCTTGACATCGTCTACGTGACCTCTCCTCTTTCCACGCAACTCCTTGTTGCACCTACAGGTCTCTAGGTCCGAGGCCAGTGCTACTCTGTACCTTCCCTTCCGCCGCCGCTGCGGTGCGACCATCGAGCTTCTCCAACCTGCTGCCGTTTATGAATGGGCTCTATCAGTCGGTGAGCCGCGTAGGCAAGCTTTGACACCACTCCACGCGTTGCTGGGCCAATGGCGCCCTGGCTGGTCTTGATGCGTCTGATCCCGTAGCACGTAGGCGTCACATTCATTTCTTTGTCTCCAACAATCTTTGCTCTAACGAATGTCAGGAACCGAGGCGGCGCAGTGCAATGCCGAATTTCCATACGCGAGTGACCACTCAATCGTGTTCAATATTTTTGATCGAGTTTGCA
This sequence comes from Lactarius indigo, assembly GCA_025766275.1. Lineage (NCBI taxonomy): Eukaryota > Fungi > Basidiomycota > Agaricomycetes > Russulales > Russulaceae > Lactarius > Lactarius indigo. The sequence goes on along the minus strand of JAFKAC010000005.1, from coordinate 719,491 downwards.
CGATCTTTGCTTTCAAGACTACTTCCGATATTCGGTGCATCTATTGTAAGAGATGTCTTTGTTTTTTTGTACCCCTGATCCCTCTAACACGCGTCATTCGTCGTTCTCCAGGGTTTTGTTTTCCTGCTTACACATTTCGGTCACAGCCGTTTTAATAATTTTCTAGTCCGCCAGATTCGTACGGGAAGTCACCCATTGTACACCCTAAATGGAAACACACACAGGCCTATTGTCCATGATTGCCGTATCATACCCTGATGTATTTAAATGAGGTGAAAGGGTGGCTTCCAACTATCCCATCCTTATTACTATCTCATAACATGGGTCAGTACTTGCTGAAGAAAACCATTCAGAAACATCACGACTCTATCAATGCGCTTGCATTTTCTCCTGATGGGGCGCTTTTTGCCAGTGGAGCCGATGATGGCCTTATTATCGTCTTCCTGGGGAATGGTAGTGGCCGCAAAGTTCGTCGGTTTCAAGTAAAAGCCCCAGTGACAATATTGTTATGGCGTTCTCGTTTTGGCCACACACTACTCGCTGGTGATGCAGCCGGTGATGTACATACAATAAGCCTCAACGGTTCAACTAATGTGAGCGTCTCCCGACACCGGACTTGGTCCAGTCGAGTGTTGAATGTTCTGTTGAGCGTCTCATTTACAGGGAAACCCATACTATCATACCATCAACTGTGTGCCTGGCCCCGTTCATTGCATCGCGGAGAATGGCATCTGGCTAGCTATTGGCTCGGGAAAGGCCATTCAGTTGGTGAAGCAAGCAACGATTGGTGTGTGTTCTGTCTCTTGGTTGCAAGGGAACTGTGGTAACCCAAATAATTTACAGCTACTTGGGAATGCACCCGTCTTCTTCCAGATCCCATCAAGTTCCCAGAGCTAGATGGAGAACTCCCAGAACCTATGGCACGTTCCCTTCACTTTTTAAATGGTGGTAAACTGTTATTGGTAACGTACCTGGATCATGGTGTGATGTAAGTCTTTGTCCGTCTGCTAGCTTGTCAAGTTCGATCTTACCAATGATTGGTAGTGCATGGAACTTGAAGACCCTTGAAATCAAGTGGCGTATCCGCCCTCGCACGTGCAAAATGTATAATCAACTGTCTTCAGTGCCAACCTTGCTTATCAATTATATAGAGGCTGTTCTATTGTCTCTCACAATGAGAAGATCCTTGCACTGACCAATCTTTATGATGGCATCGATTGGTATTCTTTAGATTCGAATCACTTTATGGATGCTTCTTATCAGCACACCACAACTCATCCAATCCCCGACAATGTCATCCTTCCCATCACCTTCATTCATGGCAACAGCGTGGTGTTGTCTGGCACATCTGATGGATGTGCTCATATCACCACTGTAACGGAGTGGGCACTTGGGGAGAGGCTTCGACATAACCGTGAGTTATTTGTTTTTTTTGAGCAAAAGCTGAGATTGAGAGCTCTTCCAATAGCAGGAGATATTGTGCAAGCCTTGGTATGCATTGCCACACAGAAATGCCCTCGCATATCACTTATTCTGTGCGTCGCTCAGGCATACTCCAGTACGGGAGACGCTCGCCAAATTGTTACAGGTGTCTCTGAGAAGGCTGCCGGATCGGTGATTCGGTATTGGATTCAGGAAAGTGGTTCGAAAAAGCCTGCACAACAGAAGTCACAAAGGGAGATTGGACGAGGCCGGGCATATCTCACCGGATATGTCAGACAGACATCTCAGACCTTCTTGCACAGTAACTAACGTTCCTGACAGACACTTGTTTCGATTCTTTCTATCACATGCAGCCTAGTAATCCTCTTGGCCGCGACACAATTGGATTGGACCGCGGTGTCCGCCAATGGGACCAAAGGTTGGTTCAGCTTCACGAGGGCCAACTAATTTGAGGTCAGTCAAACGATGGTCACAGGGTCGGAGAGAGTGGAGACGGATATAGATGAGTTTGCGGTGATTGACCTGGTCCTGCGGTACCATACGTTGTAATGTGAGTACAGGTGTTTGACTTGTAATGTCTTATAACATAACATACTTCTCTTATCTCTTATTGTTCTCAATACCCCGGCAATGAAAATTGTGCCATGAGCTTCCGACGAGGGGTGTAACGACGATGGCTATCATTGCCATGAGCGCCCGCTCACGTAGTCACGTAAGGCCAGTAAGGCTAGCCCTAAAAAGTATCACTATGGATTCTGACCCCCTACCCAGAAGTAGGTTACAATGGTGATGTGCCGTCGTTCTCAACGAACGGACAAATTCGATAATGATGATATCTGATTTTTCATATTAGACTGGAATGATTGCCAGAATCTAGCTATTGTTCTTTGTCCGTGACGCTCTTATTCCGTGAAAGTATTTGCCCTCTTATATCTCCTTTCCTCTCGAGTCGATATCTGGTCCTATGCCTATGGAGATTTTCCCCCTTCTAGATGCCGAGCTCTCTGCGCGTTCTGAGTGGATGCCCAACATCGGCTCCTTGCAGTTTGTCAATGACCCTCTCAAGAGTGGCCCTTACCTGAACGAAGATCTTAAGCAAATCAGGCACCCCAATGTCGGCCTGTACGCATTAACATCGGCTCAAAAGAATCAACTTTATCTTGAGCACGAAGCCCGCCTTTGCGACATTCTGGATATGCTCAAATCAATCGATGTCACCGATAGAAAGGAAAGTGCGGAAGATTGTGTCCTCCAGGAATTGATCAGAATAAATAGGTTAAAGGGAATCGAATGGTCTGGCCAACGTAGCAAGCAAGGCATCAAGGACGCTATAGTTAACACAGGTTACGTCTATATCCCTGCTTGTTACTGTCGCTGACAATTACCCAGAAAGCTATTTTGTGACGCGACATCCTAAGAATCTGACTCTTCTTGCTGTCTACGTGACGACTTTGGCCATGTATGTTCTATACTGTCTTCCCCGTCGCGGCGTGGCCATCCTACTTGCTGGTATGAGGAGCATTTTGAACAGTCAGGCATCTCTTCGTTCTTTGGCACGCGAACTACCGATGGACCCGCAAAAGCTCCTGACAATGTATGACCTTGATCCTGTCACCCAGAGCTATGTTTGCTGCCCTTCGTGCTATTTTCTCTATGAATACTCCCTTACTGGTACAAGGAAGAGGAATTCGCCCGTTTCTTTGAACGACCCTCACCATCCGAAGAAGGCCGACAGCGAAATGGCAGAAGATACCCAGCTTGTTGTCTCCATCCCGATACACTGTACACACCGTCGGGTTCGCACCGGCCCCACCTGCGGTGAACCCTTATTTAATACCGTCATTATCAATGCCAAGTCGTATACTGTTCCTCTATGCAAATATGAGGTGCAAGATTTGAAACAATGGGTTGGGCAACTACTCTCCAGGCCCACCATCAAAGACAACATTTTCAAGGCCTTTCGGAGACCTCGCAAAGAATACATGGAGGACATGTGGGATGCGGGACACTTGTGCAAGATTCTCCTCAAGAAAGGTGAACGTTTTCTCCCTGGGCCAGTGGACGAGATGCGCCTAGCCTTTTCATTCTCGATGGATAGCTTTAACCCATTTCACATGAAAGAAGCTAAACAAACTGTCTCATCCACTGCTATTTGGTTGATCATGCTTAATCTTCCCCCTCACCTGCGATACCGTCCTGAAAATATGTTTCTCGCTGGCATCATTCCTGGACCCAGGAAGCCCTCGCTTTCTGACGTCAACCATAGTTTAAAACTTCTTATCAACGTCTTACTAGAGTTCTTTGACCCTGGCGTCCTGTATTCTCGAACGGCAAGACATAAGCAGGGTTGCCGAGTTCGGGCAATACTTGTTCCTGTCGTCTCGGATATGCTGGCTGCACGACAGGCTGGTGGGTTTGCGAGTCCAACAGCGACTTACTTCTGCACGCACTGCAACTTAAAGGTACAAGACATTGAAAATCTAGACAAAGACAGTTGGCCACGACGAGACGTCGTTGAACACATCAAGATTGCAAAGCAATGGCGCGACGCAGAAAGTCTTCACGAGCAAGAAACCCTTTTCAAAAACCATGGTCTCAGGTGGTCCCCGCTCCTTGATTTGCCTTATTGGAACCCTATTCAATTTATGGCTATTGAGCCTATGCACCTTTTTGATGCCAGGCTTTTCCAGAATCATTGTCGGCAAGTCTGGGGTATCGACACATCTGCTCTAGGCGGTGATGGGACAGCATCCTCGAACACTAAAACAATTCCAAGACCTTTGGACTCTGAGATGAAGAAGTGGTACGACACCATACGCGCGACTCAGCAGTACGAACGTCTTCGTGAGCAGCTCAATGGAAACGGTTGCGCCCGTGATACCCTCTGGCATATCTGCAATGACCATAACTTGCGTCGTGCAGGTAACAAGTGGCAATTAGCTGGGACAATTGCCGAATGGGTGAGCGTTTTATGCACTTTAACGAATGAAAACGATGAACCAGTCTTGGATGCAGCGCCAGGTTACACCGCTTGAAATGATCAAACTACCGACATCCCCGTCCACCGAGAAAACACCGCGCGCCACTTCTAAAGATTTCCTGGCCCCTGAGACTGATGTTGAAACTCAAAGTGTCCGGGAGGGAAGTGTTACTACCGATGATTCGGTACGGTGCCTATATGTCTGAATTATATACACGACTTGAGCCTTTTCTAGGTCGCGTCAACTTGTTCTCTGAGCGAAGACAGAGTTCCTTCAAAGGATGAGCAGAAGGCTATAGAAAAGTGCATTGAACAGCTCGTTGGTCATGCTGCCCGGAATACTGTGTTGCGTGCTAAAAAAATCGTGCTTCAATTTGTTTGCCAAGACTACTGCAAAATGTCCTACGAGAAGCTGAATGGTCTTAGGAATAAAGAAGAATTATATGCCGCAGCTGTAGCTTGGGTGCGCGTGCTGTGCGTTTCTTCTAGTTGCTCCACCTCATTTTGAGTTAGGTAGAAGCAAACGTCCATCTTCAAGAGAATCCTTCCCAGAAGCAAAGAACTTCCCCTAATAATGGTGCATTTCTGGGCAAGGACGTTATGGAAGCTATCTGGGCGGACATGGTTCTTACTGAACTTCCATCCTGGGTTACAAAAGCCCCTTCAAATTGGGGAACTGCGGCACGGGGAAAACTTAGCACGAACAACTGGAGAGTTATCTGCACAATCCATCTCCCTATTACTTTGATCCGACTTTGGGGAGGAGACGATGTACCTGATGACCGGAAAGCCAAGTTGGAGAACTTTATGGATTTAGTACGTGCCGTTCAAATTGCAAACCTATGCTCAATTTCTTGGGAAGAGATTGAACTATACAAGAAATACATCTTTCGCTACGTGATGACATTCAAGTCACTATATAAGCTCGCGAAGGTGAAGCCCATCCATCACGCTTCCCTACACTATGGGGATGTCCTTAGGGGGTTTGGGCCTGCGCACACACATGGCGCCGCATTCTATGAGCGGTACATCCACTCCATGCAAAGCAAAAATCACAACATGAAGCTAGGTTTGTAGCTTGATTTCATTTCTAACCTACCTCATATTTATTGCTCTCCTATTAGGCGAAATCGAGCTAATGTTCATGCGTAGCTCCACAAGGGAGGCAAATCTACAAGCAATACTCACAGACAACAGTGAGGTGCACTCACATGTTGGTGACCTTGTGGAAGCATACAAGAATATCCTTGCCGAGGATGTCTGCGGAACCCGCTTAGCCCATATGATTGACACAGCACATCTGACACAACGAACACTAGACTTTGCATATGATAGAAACCGTCTCCGCGAATCAAGCTTTCCCGATGCCGTACTGGCGGTGTTCAACCAATTCTTACATCGCAAGCGTCCAGTACTCATGGAAATAGATACAGAGAGTTCTTCTACTGCTGTACCATCTCGAAATGCAAAGTTCCTGGACAAGTTCTCCCTCCGCGGTGTCCAATACTCAACAGCAACCTGTCGAGCACGTGATAGCCATGTGTTTTTCCGATCTCCCAAGCCCGAGTTCGAGACACCCCAGCCAGGCCAGGTCACACACATCTTTCTTCATTCCCACGTGCCCGTTTCTCCAGGTCAACCCCCCCCATCTATCTACCTCTGTGTGCAACCCTATGCTCCTCTTCAACTCAGTCCAGAGCTCAGCAACTTGGACGAAATGTATAGACAATTTGGTTTCGCCGGTGGTTTTTTGTGCAAGAACGAGCTCGCGCCACCCATCATCATTGAACCCTCGAGCATCATTTCTCACGTTGCGGTAACGCCACTCGATATCAGTGGAAGTAAAGTGCTACATATTCTTCCTATGGACAGGGTACGTTCCGCTCCAGTTTTTAAGAGCAACACGACTTATGGCGAGAGATTTTTACCACCAGCTCATGCAGATGTCTTTTATGCACACAGAAAACACCACCGAAGTAGACGACTCAACAGGTGAGTGAAGTTGCCATCAGGTGAGCATCCCGAGTATGACTGCGTCCCTTCTTGAGCAAGTCAGTCAGACAACGCGTCGAGGCTATTTGAGTGGTATACGTGAGGCATTAAGTGTGGAAGTGAAGGTTAGTACGTTGAGTGGGAAGAGACCGACAGGAATGGATATGTGCGCATGTACCCTTGAACATACGGAAACGACTATTGAAGTACTGTAGATATTATAACTACTGTAAGTTACATTGCAGACTCCTTCCCGATTCGATGCTTCGTCCAACCAGTCACATGTCACAGAAGTCACACAACCAACAAAACTTTATCATGATGTCCTCAGACTCAGAGCATGTCTTTCTCTCCTCATGGGCGCCCTCACCACCGACCTCACCCTACACATCGAGGGCTACCCTAAAGCAACCTTTGCAGGAATCTTCTGCGGAAACACCTCATCGCCACTGTCCTCCTCCCACTCTTGGGTTTGCCAAAAAAAAAAAAAAACACCTCCGTTTACCACTGGCAACAGAGTAGTTCCCTGCACCTTGAGAAATGCTTGGTCAAACAGAAGATTGAAGAGCATGAGATCACCCTTCAAGTACTCAAGGAGCAGATGTCCAATATAGAGGAGAGCGTAACTAGTACTACTTTCATGGTGGGTAGGTTACACTGTTTCATGGACCGCGTCGGTGTCTCCATCCCTGATATGCAGGATCACATAGCTGCCTCCATTTTTCTTCCGGAGGTCAGTCTTGCCCTCTTTTTCACAGTCCCCGTCACTTGAAACGCTTGGGCAGGATGACAGAACTAGCCGAAACTCACGTGATGAGACCTTTTTTGAGGAAAATGAGGTTGTGTCCGGGTGATTGCTATTACTCTGTGCTGGAGTTGTGTAAGCAAATTCCAAGTTACCGTCCTTATCTTTTGGTTGACTTCTATTTACTAGAGTCCTGAAATGTTCATGCTGATGCTTGTTATAATGTTGGTGTTCGATATGTACGTACAACGCCTGACACGGCTAGGTCGCACTGCAAATACCAAAGACGTTACGCGCCTATACCACCGCGCGTGATGAGTTGTTCATAGTAAGTACGGAATTGCAATTGCTTGGAGGTTTCCCTCACCCGAGTGCGCGAGACGACGCCACTGTGATTACGAACAGGAGGACGGATAGCATGGTATTCTCGCGTCATCGCCTTGGATCCACCTGATCACTCGTTTGACTGCTTCACACATTCGCCTGAGTGTGCAGACGATATCGCATATTTGCTGCGAGAATACAGCCTTCGCTCGGACACGCTTTCACACGGCACACAGCAAGTTTGTGCCGAAAACAAGCAGAGAAGTGATTGATATGTTTCTATGTACATTCCAACACAGACTGACCCACCCCTTCCCTAAACTTGCTCAGTATCTTCGCCTTGGACAGTGGCCGTGCCGCGAGGGAGCGTGATTCGCACCGCCAGGTCGACGATTGCTTCCGCCCCAGACAAGATCCTTATGCGTGCCAACACGGCTACTTCTGTGCGCAGACCCATGTGCCGCATCTTTTAAACAGTCAGTGCGGCATTCGATCAGTGAATCGGCGACTTACCCAGCCCCCTACCGGCTCAATAGCCACGGTGCGCACCCAATCCCAAGCGACTCGAGTGATTGAACGAAGATATTCAAAGGGCATCTAAAAGCGGTGAGTTAACGCATTACAACATGTATTGAGGACTTACTGTGATAGTAGGTGTGGTGTGCGTGCAAAGAGACGAGTGAGACGATGAAGACGATGATGATGAGAATTGTTGGAAACGGCGTTGACGCGCGGCGCAGAAATGAGCGCCGACGTCGCTTCACGTTCGCCGCAGCGTCGGGACACTTTGACAAATACACGTTGTCTGCGCATGGTGTACTGTAGTGTAATCGTTGAATAGTAATATTTAGTTATATTCAGCAATGTTTCAATCAAATCTCTCGAAAAAACTTATTACCGACGTATGAAATTAGAAATACTGTAACATCACGTGTAAGTCACATGTTTTTTTTGAGGCGACTGAATTTGGATACCCGCATTTCCACCACACCGCACGTTACCCACAAGTCATACCCTTTTTCCCATGTTCTACCTCCCCACCTCCCTATTTCTTTGGTATCCACAGTGTCCAACGCAATGTCTCCCTCTTCCCACACGCCGCCCCTCACGGGGTAACCTTGACTCTTTGTCTGGTTGCCTTGGTGGGAGCGTTTGATGCCCCCCCCTTTCGACCTGGTTCCGATTTGGGTGCTCCTCTATCCGCAACGCACTTCTTGCTTGTGGGTTGGCTTCGAATGGTCGTCTGGTTGCCAAAACTTTACACAACGGAGGTATTTGCTGTCCTCCCCCATTCCCACCTTCAAGACCCATCTTTCCACATCCGCACGCCGTCCCTCACGGGCTGACTTGACTTGCCGTCGGTTGCTCGGTGGGTCCCTCCTTCTATCCCGACTTTCTCGCTAATGGCTGCTGTATCTGACTCCTCTATTGCTAGGCATTCGTCTCCCTTCAGGAAGTCTCAGAAAGAAATTCTCGGTCCTCCGTTGTCACTGCAGCTCGCGGCCCCAACCATCGGTATGCCTTCGCCTGAAATTTAACCATTTCCTTCCTCATGCATGCTTTGTCGTAAGGCGCGAGTGAGGAGTTTCGCTACATTTGTAGGTCTAGCCCTCTGTCTGGTAATGTCCAGGTGAACGCTCTCATTACTTTTCTATACACTGCCTCTGACATCTCGGCTTAGTGACCCCGACCCCTCCCCTCCCGCGTGACCTCAAGGACGATGGCGGGGGATTGTACATGTGACGGTGGGTGCGTATCCTTGAATGTATGGAGACGACTGTCGCAGCATATTTTGAGGTGGTCCGGTGGCCTTCGCGAGCGACCTTGACGCGCCATCTGGTTACCTCAATGGGAGTGTGTGCTTCCCCGACCTTCCTTTCTTGGTGTCCGCAATCTTCTTTACCACTCTCTTTGTACGGCGCCTATCGCCAGCGGCCTCGACGCACTGTCTGGTTGCTTTGGTGGAAGGTTGCTCGTTACTTGACACTCACCTTTCGCCTGGTCTCTGTCGCGGACCATCACGGGCATGCCTCACTCCATTTATGGAGGTCAGCAGGTGAGTATCCATCTCATTTTTCTCGACGTCGTCTACGCGACCTCTCCTCTTTCCACGCAACTCCTTGTTGCACCTACAGGTCTCTAGGTCCGAGGCCAGTGCTACTCTGTACCTTCCCTTCTGCTGCCGCCGCAGTGCGACCATCGAGCTTCTCTGACCTGCTGCTGTTTACGAATGGGCTCTATCGGTCGGTGAGCCGCGTTGGCAAGCTTGGTATTGGACCGCGCGAACCTGCTGCCCCTGGTGGGGAGGGGGTCAACTCCGTACTGTCACCACTGGGAGGTGTCAGACCTGTGGCAAAAGGAAAGCGGGACTGAGTGGGAGTGATGCAGGTCTACTGTAATGACAAGTCGTGGGGTCGGGGGTGGTGAACGAGTAGGGAAAGGAAGTTGGGAGTTCGCACACAATCCTGACTCGTTTGTGGAGCATAGGAAAAGAGTGTCTGTTGTACGGTTGTCGTTTGTTCAGATTTTGACTTGGTATTCCGAGACATTGACTTGGGATGTTTTGATGTTAGATGGATGTCGTGTGTTGTAATGGTGAGATCTCTTGATGTCTTCAGTTGTTAACTTGCGATGTTCTGATATCGGATGTCGGGCTGAATGTCTCCTCAATGAAATCTGAGGATTAGTGGATATTATATTAGGAATATGAGTCACTATGTGACCAGGATGAGTAACCCGAATTCATTGGCAATGAATGTGCGAAGCACATTGAAAGTTTAGAAGTAAATATATTTACAATATATTTACAATGTATCTGATGGCATAACCCTTTCTTTATTGTAGAGTACATCATAAATAAGTTCACACTGTATTGCATGTCAATATTTTAGACATTTCTCGAATATGTTTCTCATAAAATTAACATAAAAATTCACACAACATTATACTCTGCCCACAGTGGCAGTCGTTTTGTTTTCTCTTCCGGTTGGTAGTCAACATGGATGTCGATGCTGAGTGCTTTGTTGAAGGTGTACGTGAGGGCGATCGTGTAACATAGGTGTCAATCGGATGTCATTTCATTCGTGGGTTCATAGCATGGTAGTACGTGGCATGCATTGAACACGTTAGTCATTTCTTTGGCGACATGGTTCTCCTTCTCAGGTACAAAGACACTTGCTTTGGAGCATCTTCGTTTGGCGATCATGAGAACAACGTCGAATCCGTGGGATTTGGGTAACTGTACGATAAAGTTCTGAGCGATCATCTTGAATGGGGGTGTTGTCTGTCTGACAAATGTTGGTGTTGCAGGGACACAGGGGTGTGTGGAGAAGTTTTTGTTGGTCTGGCACGTTAGGTATCCTGCAGTGCAATTATTACCATTTCCTTTCGAAGCTGGTCGACTATAGCACCGTTGAATGGGGAGTTGTGTTTTTGCCGTGTCTGGGTGTTTCGCGGTGATTGAGTCGTGAAACAACTGGATTACCCCCCTCCTCAGAAGGGGATCGTCCGCGATCACAAGACCGGGGCTGTGAAGCCAATGGCTGTCGACGCGATGTGTAAGGTTGGCAAGGTGGGCTGTGAGACGAGTAGCGAGGTGCGGGGTGCATCTGGCGAGGGGTTGCTGGGAGTGGCAGTGCAGGAGGATTGGAGGGTCAGCGAGGATCACGATGAATGGTGCAGCGCAGGCGACTAGAGGTCGCCAGGGTTCGAGACTGTGCATCATAGTCAAGAGGTTGCGAATGTAATGGTCGTGGTGTCTGTGGTGGTTTATACGAATGGTGACTGAGTGTCGAATATTGTCAAGCAGCCCTTGCCAGTATTCGCAGGCGTGTACTGCTGCAAGGGCTTCGGTCTGTGCTTTTCCTGGACTGCATAATGTATCAGTTTGGGTAGCAAGTTGTTGGAGTGCAAGGCGCTCGTAGACGATGTGAGGGAGGGTGTTGGGCAGCATGGTGCGCTCAACGGTACATAGAGAAGAGCTGTCTCTTTCATGAGATTGCGTGAGTGGTCGGGTAGGTATGACGTACATCGGAGTAACTGGACATTGAGGTTCAGGAATTCCAAAGGTACTACAAATTCGTCCAATGTCGGGGAATATCTGTCGCCAGTCGTGAGGTCTGGTACTCTCTATACGACGAGTCATCGCTTTTGTGTTTGTCGTGTTGAGGTAGTCTACCTCGTCCACATCGAGGTTATGAAACAATTGGTGTTGCACATAGTTGGATGTGTCTGTGGTCAGTTTCGTTGGGTTATTTCGAAACATGGAATGGGAGACATGGTTCGTCATTCGTTCAGAGACTATTGGGGAATCAGTCCATCGAGATGGCTCGGTTGTTAGTTCAGACGGTCCTCTGGGGGTGTCAATCATAATCTGGTGTTGTTTCCGACTGTGCCGATGACTGTGAGTGACATTGTCTGCCTGACATATGTCAAACGCGGTGAAGGGTGTTTTCCCGGTTAGTTGATCTAGGATGTCTGAGATCAGTAGGATTGTATGCATACTCCATGTTGTTACTCGATGTATTGATTTGTGTCGCAGTCGTTGACTTTTGCCTTTCTCTTCCGAGCATAAGAGGGGTGACTGAGGTTTGCGAAGGCAGTCTTTAGTGAGGCGTTCTGTCATAGAATCGTTCAAGAATTCGAATGAGTATATTTCATTTGATGTGATTGTTGGTCTATCGGGTCTTGATGTGGTCACATGATCGTTTGTTTGTTGTATTGGGGACTTTCGTACGGCTTCTCCCGAAAATGTCTGATTTGTATGTTGTTTCAATGACGATCCCTTCCCTCTCCCACGGAGTTGTTCCTCTATCAGCGGTGCGGTGGTGCCGATCTTGGTGACTCACTGCAGTGTGATGTGTCGTTCCACTTCTGGTATTTCTTTGTCGATTTGGTTGATGACTGGGTGAGTTCCTCCTCTATTCATGGCGTATGGAGGTGTTGTGTAGGTGAGTGATTCCCATTGGGTCGTTTCTCGGTATGCAAGAACTATGTCGTCTCATTGGTTCGATGCTTCGCTTATACTGGTGATGGGGCGAAGTTCGCAGAATTCTAGTTCGAGGTTCAATCTCCCCTTCCTACTGTGATTGGTGACTCTGCCCAAGGTTCCCGAGTCGCTCATTGCAACTGCGTCGTCTCGATGTTCTTCTCTGTGTGTCACAATCACTTTAGTCAACGTACTTTCGTGGATTTTGATGTGTCCATCCGGGGTTTCGTTTCTCTTTTTGCTTTGGTTGTCGGGGTTGTTCAACGTCTCCAGCGCGAGTTTAGCAACTTTGTCGTGGTGTTCTTTCATGGGCATATGAATTGTGAGTGCTTTTACTGCTGTACCCTCATCGCTTCCAGCGTTCTCATCCTTCCATTTGTTTTCCAGTTTTTCTGCAAGTTGTGATACCACTTTTTGTCACATACTGACGTCCGCACCTCGGAGTTTGGTCGCAATTTGTTTCAGTGTGAGCTCATCAACGTTCAGTATTTGCGCGATTATTTTCTGCCTAGCAGTGGTGTCCATTCTTCGAATTTTGGTCGCAATCTGTTCTGGCAACATTTGTTCATGTCCTGACGCTTCTTGTGTCATAAGCTTTCTTGGTATGAATGTGGTGGAGTCTTTGGCTACTCTCGACTCAGCCCGGTTGTTTTGTGATGATTGAGACACTTTTCTCAGTGGGAGTTCACTTTCAAATTTCTCAAAGCATAGTTCATTTCTGTTTATGTTCATCGTCTCGACGGATGTAGTGCTTTGGTTGTCCGGTGCGTCTCCTCATGTGTTTGTATTGCACGGGCTTCGGCTTATTCTTTGATTATTTAGTGCGTCTCCTCATACACCCTGTCGGTACGGGCTTTGTCTTATCTGGTTGATGCGTATGTCATCCAGTGCATCTCCACATGTAACAATCTTACACAGGCTTCGACTTGGTCGTTTTTCATGCATCATTCTTTGCGTCTCCTCATGTAGTGGTTCTACATGGGCTTCAACTTGGTTACTGCGCATGTATCGGTTTGAAGTTCGTTCCTCCGGTAGCCTGTCGTCACCAGGGTTCCTAGTTCTTGTTTTGCTACCTGTTATCAGGATCTCTGATCAAGGGTCTCGTCGTGCTTCTGGCTGAGAAGTGATCAATTGTGATTTGAAGTTCGCAGATCAGGTGTGATCCCATGTCATTGATTTCCCATCTCTTTTGTTGACTAAGCATGTCGTGTTGTGTATGTCAGTACACGAGTCTATTCTGGTTCTGTTGTGCTGATATCGATCAACCAAGTTCATGTCGTTGTTGCTCAACTCCTCTCGGAGTTCGTGTAGTTCTTTCCAGGGGTTGTGTCCCCGCGAATCTCATTTGTTTGGCTGTCTATCATCTGTCGGGGTCCGTTCTGGGTTTGTGCGCGGAAGATGATCCTTGGTCATCAATGAGGCATTCCTTGATTTCTGTACGTCTGTGCATTGCTTCTCCATGTCGTTGTCATATCTTTCTGTCTGCTGACATCTGTTCATCCAGTTGTCGTGATCTCTGGGCAGTGTTCCTATGGGTTCTGTGCTGTGTTGCTTGATTACGTGTCCCCTCATAGGTTTCGTGCGCGGAGGTGCCCGTTTGTTTGATCCGTTGGGCGTGGGGTTCTTTAAGTTCTGTGTCATTGCATTGTTTTGCGCTTGTTCCATGAATCGTCCATGTTCATTCACTGGTATCGTGGGTGGCTTGAGTATCACTGACTCTTTCCGTGGGGATCCGTAATCGATTTCGGGGTTTTGTCGGCCTTTATTGTGGCATAGGGTCCTGTGCTCTGTCGTTCATGTTCTTTCACAGTTGCTGCGTAACTCTGTATCTGAGTGCTCAAGTCGTCTGGTGTTTGCTTCGACTCTTGTGTCGTTGAGTCGTTTCATGCTCATCTCATGGGTCGTCTGTGTCCTGCTGATCTGTTCCGTAGATCATTCGTTTGCACCGTATATTTGCGCAGTTCGGGAGTGTCGGGGGTTACCTCCCTTGTTGGTGAAGGGTGGCAGTTCCGGTTTACCTGTTGTACCTTCTATGTCATGTCTGTTCACTGGTTCAATATATGCGAATTGTCTCAAGTTATCCATTGTGTGTCCTGGCTCTGGGTGCTGCACGTCTGCGTGGGGACTGTCATGCGCACAAGTTGTGGTTTCATGGGGACATGTTTCGCCTCGTCCATTGGCAGCAGTTTCGGTTCTATGCATCGTGATCTGGTTTCGTGGGGACGCATTATGCCTTGTCCAGTGGCAACCGGGTTCCGGGTTTTGTTGGTGACTCGCAGTGTCGATCATACTGAGTGTTGGTGTGCTATGTGTCCGCTCGGGACTGTTACACGCACGGTTCTGGTTTCAGGGAACGCTTTTCACCTTGTTCTGCGGCAACTGGGGTTCGCACGTGCAGGGAGAATCTATCGTCCTTTCCTGCAGCAACTCGAGGTTCAGGCTACTGGGGAGATCAATTGTCTCGTCCTGTAGTTCGTGAGAACAATTTGCGCCTCGTTTGTGGCAGGGTAAGAGGTCTACTCTTATGTCACGGTACCAATGGACCGTCTGTGACGCGTTCAAGTTTGGGCCCAAGGCAGGGGCAGGATAGGGTCGGAACTTAGTCAATGACTAAGTTGAAGTCGGGGTAATCGTGGCTCAAGCCGAAGGCAATCGCACAAGAGAGGGGAAACTGAGTAAAGGGAAGGCGAGACAACTGTAGATTGGTTTCAAAGGACTAAGAGTAGACAAAGGTAACTACTTGTCTACTCTACTACTCTTATACTCATACATGACTGGGGTTATCAATACCTTTTTCTATGACATGTCACAATCAGTTGACACATAAGCAATTCATCAGAATGGCATCATAAGGCATGCCAATGAGACAAGGAACAGGGCAAGGGTTTGCATACTTTATTGGACGCAAGTCGTGCTGACAATTTGTGACATGTGACTGTAATGTCATGTGATCGTGACAAGTGGTGCCACTCACCACATCACCCCACATCGGTCTGACTTCAAGGACTACACCCCAACTAAAGGCACTGTACGCCTAGGGGATAAGTCCACCATAGACCAAGTGGGTGTCGGATCTGTCGTCTTTACAACAAGCCAGGGTATCTCTATCACCCTCAGCAATGTGCTACACCTACCACAGGTGAAGACGCACTTCTTGTCGACGCGTGCTGTAGCACAAAAGGGTGCTGAGATTGCCTTTGACAGTGGCTCATTTACAATATCCGTCAACCAAAAGTGTGTGGCCAAGGGCTACCTTGAGGACAACCTATACTGGTTGGATGCAGCCAGCGTCAGCCTCAACGCCCATACAAAATCAAGTGCTGCCACACTTGATATCTGGCATCAACACATGGGACACATCTCCCCTGTGGCGCTGAAGGCACATGGTCCCTCTGCCACTACTGGCATGGACATAGATAGCTCCACCACGGCCCACACAGTCTGCCATGGGTGCAAAATGGGTAAATCCACTCGCCAACCCTTTTCTGCGTCCTCCAACAAAAGGACAACTCATCAATTTGAGATTGTGCACAGTGACCTTGCCAGTCCTATGCAAACTCAGTCCCTACAAGGCTCGACATACACAGCCACCTTCATAGATGACCACACTAAGTTCACTGTGGTACACTTCCTTAAGTCAAAGGACCAGTTTGCTAAGTCGCTGCAAATGTATTTGGCCTGGGGTGAAACCCAGTCTGGCCATAAGTTGCGTGCTCTGCACTCTGACCACGGTGGCGAATACATGTCAAGTGTCACGCAGGACATTCTTAAGCAGAAAGGGATAGAGCATCACCTCACAATGCCGGGTTCACCACAGTCCAACAGGAAAGCTGAGCGGTTTAACCGCACCATTATGGATAAGGCAATGTCCATGCTCCACACAGCTGGCATGTCTAAAGGCTTCTGGGAGCATGTGGTGTGCGCAGCTGTGCACATCTATAACCGCTCTCCAGTCCATGGGCTTAAGTGGCACACTCCCTATGAGCTCTGGCACTCTGGCAAAGTGCCTGATGTCTCACATCTTCGCGTCTTCGGATGCAAGGGGTACATGCACGTACCTGCTGATAAGCGTCGCAAATTGGATGCAAAGGCCATTGAGGTCATGCTTATCGGGTTTGAGCCTGAATCAAAGGGCTATAAGCTCTGGGACCGCTCAACCTGCTCCATTCAAGTGTCCAGGGATGTGACATTCAACGAGAGTAGCTTCCCGTCCCTCCAGGGTGTTGAGACACACCCAACACCTTCACCACCAGTTGTGCCTAGCACAACAGTGACTGCCGTGCCTCACCCGCCAGCATTACCACCAATGCAAGCACCCTCCCCTGCACACTCCAGTAGTAGTGAGGAGGAGGATGTTGAAAACCTTCTAGACCCCCCACAAGTCCAACCACGCCCTACCACACCACCACCTACTCTGCCAGCTCCGCCCACCACACCTAAGTGTGAGCAAGCCACTCCCACTTCACCCCCACCGCGTCCTAGTGCAACGTGCATTATGCGCCATGTCCCCCCCCCTCACCAGAAATGCCTGGGGGATTTGAGGATCGTGCACAGCGTAGTCAGCTGTTGCGCGAGATGGACAATGCACCAAGGCGCACTACTCGTGTCCCCATGCCTAATCCGTGTTACTTCAATGTGGACAATGCGGCATGGCGTGGCAGGCATCTGGGGTATGCGGAGTTACTGGCTGCCGCCTTTGTGGGCTGAGACCCTGCAACCTTTGCAGAGGCCATGCAGTCTGCAGCTGCAGATGAGTGGACTAAGGCATGTCAGTATGAAATGGACACCCTAGCTAAGAATGGGACTTGGGAGTTAGTGGATCTCCCACCTAATCGCAAGGCAGTAAGATCCAAATGGGTCTTCAAGCTCAAAGTGGATGGCCGCTACAGAGCTCACTTGGTGGCTAAGGGATTCACGCAGATCCCTGGCGTAGATTTTGATGAAACCTTCTCTCCCATCGCACGATTTGAGTCGCTACGTTTACTTCTGGTGTTGGCCACGCTGGAGGACCGGCACATCCATCAGATGGATGTCAAGTCTGCTTTTCTCAATGGCGTGCTTGACGAGGAGATTTACATGGAGCAGCTACAAGGTTTCACTGTCACTGGTTCTGAGACGAAGGTATGTCACCTAGTTAAGGTGATCTATGGTCTCAAACAGGCCTCCCACGCATGGAACTTGCAATTCCATGGAGTGCTCACTGTGCTCAGCTTTAAGCGGACGTTTGCTGATGCTGGCATATATGTGATGCCTCAATGGGAGGGGTATGATCCACTCTTCATTATTGTCTACGTTGATGACATCACTATACTGGGTCCCTCGTTGAGTGGAATCAAGCGTCTTAAATCAGACTTGTCTGAACATAGATCAGTCTGGTTACATCAAGGATGTCCTTGAACGCTTTGGCATGTCTGATGCCACACCACACAACACACCCTTGCCTGCTGGTGCTGATGAGCACCTAGTTAAAAATATGTCGCAGGCAACTGCCTCAGATATTTCCCACTACCAGTCTTTGATTGGGAGTCTGCTCTATGTGCAGATTGGCACTAGGCCAGATATCTCCTTCACTGTGTCACGTTTGGCGCAGTACGCAGCAAATCCCTCACCACAACATCTGCAACTTGCACAGTATGTCCTGTCCTACCTAGTGGGAACTATGGATATGTGTATTGTCTATGATGGCACCAATGGCGATGGCCTTCATGGCTACACTGACTCCAGTCTGGCTGATCAGACTGACGACCGCCACTCCACTTCTGGTTATGTATTCCTACTAGCCAATGGTGCAATAAGCTGGTCTTCATGCAAGCAAAAGACTGTGGCCCAAAACACTACTGAGGCAGAGTACATGGCCATGACCAACGCGGCTAACCAAGCTGCATGGTATCAGAGCTTCCTCACAGAACTCAGGTAGGAGGTTGACAACCCCATCCCACTGCATGGTGACAACAAGGGTGCCATTGACTTGGCCTTGAACCCTGTCACTGGGAGACAGTCTAAGCACATTGCCATATGGCATCATGTCATTCGGGAGTACATTGAAAAGGGGACCATCACCCTCATTAGAACTCCTACTGTGGATATGGTTGCAGATGGCTTCACAAAGTCACTACTGCGTGTCCTGCTGCAGAAGCACAACGATGACATGGGACTCTTGTGTACTTAGATTGTAGATCACGGGGAGATGTTGATAAGTGACCCTTGCGCACTTAGCGGCTCGTATGGACCGGACTTGCAGCATGGACTGCTTTAGATTAGATATACAGGACTTGTAGATTAGATACTGTTTGATCTGTACAATCTGGACTTATCATTGCGTCACATATGACATCACTGTACTTCTATGACATCATACATCCGGACTCTGCATTGTATAACGCCTTTGTACTTTCCTTTGTTCCGTACTTAGCTTTATCTTTATTATGATGTCACTATGATATCATCTAGCTCTGGATTTTTCTTGTTCTCCATACCCTTGTTCTCAAAGCATCCACTCTTTTGTCCATTTGCAGAACAATACTTTCTTGTATTCTGTGACTAGTGTTACTAGCGTTGTACTATTGTCACTACCTGTAGGAGTATAAGTAGAGTACCATGTACGCTCCTGGTCCACATCAGTTCTCACTGCTTGTGTGCCAGGTAAGCCTCTTGTCTCTCAATGTATAATATCAGTTCTCACTGCTTGTGTGCCAGACTCTCTTGCTTCACCTGCAACCTCCCTGTTACACCTCCGCTTCCAGCACTCAAGTGTATCTCACCACAGTCCTCTTGCCACTGTGAGTATACTGTCTATGTCTGCTGTTCATCACTACTGCCCCAGAATATAAATTAATTCAAAAAAAAAAAAAAGGGCTACCCAGACTTAAACAATCAGTGGGTTGACAAGGATGACATCTTCACTAATGAATCAATAGTGGAGTTCAAGAAATCAAACCCCACTTGTGATGTGCATATAAGCACCACCATCCACTCTGCTAATTCTCCATCCACTTCATTGTTGATAAGTGACCATTGCACACTTAGCAGCTCAAAAAACTTGCAGATAAGGACTGCTTTAGATTAGATATATTGGATTTCTGTAGATTAAGATTTGATCTGGTACAATCTTGAACTTCTTACTTATCTATGACATCATGTACAATGACATCACATGGACTTGATGAACAGGACAGAAAAAGACCATACTTACAGTGAACAAGTAGACTGTGGTGAGATATGGAAGGTGGCTGGAAGCAGAGGTGTAACAGGGGATCTTGCAAGTAAAGCAGGGAGTCTGGCACACAAGCAGTGAGAACTGATGTGGACCAGGAGTGTACATGGTACACTACTTATACTGTTTACAGGAGTGACATTACTACAAGGGATGTAACATAAAGTCACACAGTACAAGAGATGTTGTTCTACATGTGGACAAAAGGGATGTACAGATGGAGAACAAGGAGCATGAAAACAAAGAACGTCCAGACTAAGATGATATCATAATGATATCACAATAAAGATAGAACTAAACAGAGAACAAAGGTGTAGTACAATGACAGGTCCAGAGGACTCTGCATAATGTCATAGTACAGTGATGTCATAGATAAGTAAATACAAGGCATTCAAGATTGTACAGATCAATATCTAATCTACATGTCCTGTATATCTAATCTAAAGCAGTCCATGCTGCAAGTCCAGCCTGTATGAGCCACTAAGTGTGCAAGGGTCACTTATCAACAGGACTACTCCAGACTCTTTATTGTACTATGTTTCCTTGTTCTCTTTTTTCTTATCTTTATTATTTTGGTGTCACTATGATATCATTACAGTCTGGACTTTCTTTGTTCTCTGTGCCTTGTTCTCCATTAGCACACTCCTTTGTCCTATACAGTTGGACCCCTCATAACCCATACCCCCTCTGTGGATGGTCCATGCTATGGGTTATGACACATAATGGCGCAAGTTAGTGACAATGTGTATGTAAAAGCCCATGTGCATATAGACCTTACAGGTTGTTGAAATCCATGTGGGCCCATCAAGCAAGAGTGAGCATATATCATGAGTGGGCCCATGGATAGAACTGCCAAGATAAATGAATGGGCCAATTGTAGTAGCTGGGAAGTTTTGTCAATAGTATACAGTGGGCCCATGGTTAAACTCATTGAGAGCTGCCAAACACATTGAGTGGGCCCACAATCAAGGCATAGTATAAATTGACCTATTACATTGGTGAAACCACATGGGCCCATGGATCGAACTGCCGAGATAAATGGATGGGCCAATTGGCACAGCTAGGAAGAGTTGTCAATATATTAGAATGGGCCCATTGTTGAGCCTACAAAGACCTGCCAAACATCTTGAGTGGGCCCACAATCAGGCAGGGTGTAAATTGACCTATTACATTGGTAAAACCACATGGGCCCATCAAGTAAGAGGGGCATATGTGATGAGTGGGCCCATGGATAGAACTGCCAAGATAAATGGATGGGCCAATTAGGCACAGCCAGGAAGAGTTGTCAATATATTAGAATGGGCCCATTGTTGAGCCCACAGAGAGCTGCCGAACATCTTGAGTGGGCCCACGATCAGGCAGGGTGTAAATTGACCTATTACATTGGTAAAACCACATGGGCCCATCAAGTAAGAGGGGCATATATCATGAGTGGGCCCATGGATCAAACTGCCAAGATAAATGGATGGGCCAATTGGCACAGCCAGGAAGAGTTGTCAATATATTAGAATGGGCCCATTGTTGAGCCCACAGAGAGCTGCCGAACATCTTGAGTGGGCCCATGATCAGGCAGGGTGTAAATTGA
Organism: Lactarius indigo; assembly: GCA_025766275.1. NCBI lineage: Eukaryota > Fungi > Basidiomycota > Agaricomycetes > Russulales > Russulaceae > Lactarius > Lactarius indigo. The sequence continues at coordinate 698,222 of JAFKAC010000005.1, read as the reverse complement.
CCTATTACATTGGTAAAACCACATGGGCCCATCAAGTAAGAGGGGCATATGTGATGAGTGGGCCCATGGATCGAACTGCCAAGATAAATGGATGGGCCAATTAGGCACAGCCAGGAAGAGTTGTCAATATATTAGAATGGGCCCATTGTTGAGCCTACAAAGAGCTGCCGAACATCTTGAGTGGGCCCATGATCAGGCAGGGTGTAAGTTGACCTATTACATTGGTGAAACCACATGGGCCCATCAAGTAAGAGGGGCATATATCATGAGTGGGCCCATGGATAGAACTGCCGAGATAAATGGATGGGCCAATTGGCACAGCCAGGAAGAGTTGTCAATATATTAGAATGGGCCCATTGTTGAGCCTACAAAGACCTGCCAAACATCTTGAGTGGGCCCACGATCAGGCAGGGTGTAAATTGACCTATTACATTGGTAAAACCACATGGGCCCATCAAGTAAGAGGGGCATATATCATGAGTGGGCCCATGGATCAAACTGCCAAGATAAATGGACAGGCCAATTGGCACAGCTAGGAAGAGTTGTCAATATATTAGAATGGGCCCATTGTTGAGCCCACAGAGAGCTGCCGAACATCTTGAGTGGGCCCATGATCAGGCAGGGTGTAAATTGACCTATTACATTGGTGAAACCACATGGGCCCATCAAGCAAGAGTGGGCATATGTGATGAGTGGGCCCATGGATAGAACTGCCAAGATAAATGGATGGGCCAATTGGCACAGCCAGGAAGAGTTGTCAATATATTAGAATGGGCCCATTGTTGAGCCCACAGAGAGCTGCCGAACATCTTGAGTGGGCCCACGATCAGGCAGGGTGTAAATTGACCTATTACATTGTTGAACCCACATGGCCCCATCAAGCAAGAGTGGGCATATATCATGATTGGGCCCATGGATAAAACTGCTGAAATAAATGGATGGGCCAATTGGCACAGCTAGGAAGAGTTGTCAATAGTTTAGAGTAGGCCTGCGGTTGAACTCATCGAGAGCTGCCGAACAACTTGAGTGGGCCCATGATCTAGACATAGTGTAAATGGACCTATTACATCGATCAACCCTCGTGGGCCCATCAAGTAGCAGTGGGCATATATCATGAGTGGGCCCATGGATAGAACCGCTGGCATAAAAGGATGGGCCATGGACACTGATTGGAAAAACTGCCGAGATAAACGAATGGGCCAATTGGCACAGCTTAGAAGAGTTGTCAATAATTTAGAGTGGGCCTGGGTTGAACTCATTGAAAGCTGCTGAACACATTGAACAGACCCACGATCTAGTAATAGTGTAAATAGACCAATTACATAGGTAAAACCCACGTGGGCCCATCAAGTAACAGCTGGTATATATCATTAGTGGGCCCATTGATAGAGCTGCCGAATAGCTCAGATTGGCCATGGACACTGATTGGCAAAACTGCTGAGATAAATGGGTGGGCCAATGGCCATAGTCGTGAATTGCTGTTGATGGTTTGCAGTTGGCCCAGAATTGAATCACAGAGAGCTACCGACCATCCTCACTGGGACTACTTAAGCCCTACAATGTTCCTGCAAATAATACCGACGGTCCCAAATGGCCTCTACATCACCCTCATAGCACCTTTACTGAGTATCTTACATTGTGCTGGTGTCCTTTTTGGAGATCCCGACTTTGTCATTTGAGTTGCCCATTATCCTTTATCATATCAACCAGCAATCTCTTCTGGGTGTACTTAAATTGCATCTGAATCAAGGCTGCTATATGCATACTATTTAAGTATTCGACACCGCTATATAATGTTCTACGCCTCAATATTGTCCAGCTCATCTACCATAGCGTCTACAACCTCACTCAAAGCAATCTCCCTCTCATAAATCCGCCAAGCTTGGACGTAGATCCGCCGAAGTCTTACAGCTTCGGCACGTAAGATCGACACCCGAGTTCCCAGGTCGTACTCTTCTTGCTAGAAAGAAACAATGGTCAGTTTTCACTATGCTAGGTTGACAATGTGGCGCACCAGCTCTGAAGGTGCTTCCTCCTGACCGACCTCACCTTCCTTTATCTCAGAGTTGCTGGGAGATGGGGCACGATCACCCCAATTCCAAGCTGTGCACGCAGAGTTAGAGACATATATAATCAGTAGAAATGAGACTTACTGCGAGCTGCCGAATGGCTGCCGAAGGTCTCTCTGGCCTCGGTAGGTAGAGAGACGCCTGTCCCAGATCTTTCCTCCTGTGTTGGCACTGGGTCAATGCTGGGTTGTTGAGTCCCTAGAACCAGTGGGGCTTCCATCCTCGACGCAGGGTCAGTCCCCTGATCTTGGATGTCAGGTGAGGTTGGCATATCCTTGCCGAAGTTGTCTTGAGATTCTGGTGAAGGCAGCTTGTCCACACCAAAGTTGCGTTGTCCATGCGAAGAGGGTGACAAGGGTGACCCATCCCTGCCAAGATTGTGTTGGCGTTGGGGGGATGGTGACATATCCATGCCGAAACTATGTCGGCATTGAGGAGAGGGTGACCCACCCATGCTGAAACTGTATTGGTATTGAGGGGATGACAACCCACTCATACCGAAGCTGCGTTGACTTTGAGGGGAGGGTGACCCATCCATGCCAAAGCTGTGTTGGCTTCGTGGAGAGGGCGACCCATCCATGCCAAAATCGTCTTGACCTTCGGCAGATAATGGCGCATCTCTTCCGGTCACAAGCTGCCGAGTGTCAACCGATAGTGCAAGAAAAGGGCGAGACATAGCTAGCAAAGAAGTGGGACAGTTTGATGAGGCGGTGATAAGGGAGACTCGATGCGGAATGAGCCTATATATCTAGATTGCTTATTACGCAAGAGACACTCAAGATTCATTACTGTTTTTTGCTGAGTCAGGTTCCAGATTCCAGATCGGTAGTTTCGGCAGCTCGGCAGCATGCCGCTTGTTGACCTCGCTTCAATGTGGCAACGTAAACTGCCAACACACTTTTTTCTTACCCACCAACGCCATGAATTCCCTCCTCCATATCGCCGCTAGGGTTGAGGCCGCTGTTGCAAGCTATGTCAGCGTTCGCGATGTTGCTGACAGGGCTGAATGGGAACACCGCTTTGAGGAAGAGAAGGTACGTACTTAATTCAATTGCAGTTTCCATCCAATCCCCATTTGAACTAGGTCCTCACGACGCGAGAGTTCAGGAGGCTCCGGCGAAATTCGGGGGACCTGCCGGCGCTACACCCAACGCTAGCCGCCTTGTATATCGTCCTCGATGCCAAGGGGGATTTGTCAGACATCGGCAGGGGGCACCCTTCAATTAACAAGCACAAATATTACCTGCCCAGTGCCAAATTCCCCGCCGACATCTCGCACCTATTGCCTCCAAATGAGGGCCGCTGGTGGGAGCACCTTGGTAAGTCACTGTTCACCTTTCCCTCAAACACAGTCTAAACCTCCACAGCTGCCGAGCATGGGGATGGGGGGGTGCCCGCTGGAAATGCAGCACCAAGTCCTACACCGCCACCACCACCACCACCTTCACCTCCTCATCGGCACCTGCCGAAGGTGACGCTCATCATGGGCCCACCTCCTGAAGACTCAGAAGACGAGATGGAGGTAGACCAGCTGGAGGAGGTGAGCAATAATACTTCCCCATTTACGTTTTGTTTCTGATTAACTCCATAAGTCCCCTGAGCCTCCCTCAATCCACAAGAAGGGAAAGAAGAAGGCAGCTGGTTCGGCAGCTACCTTGAGGAAGCGCAAGCTTACTTCACCACCGCCGTGCCATTCCAAGAAGTGGAATGTGCCAGTCCGACTCCCTCCCAAAGTGATAGGAGACGAGTTGGAGAGTGAGGACGACGACGACGACGACGACGAGTATGAATTTTCGGTGCGTAGTTATATATTTTCATTAAGATTCGGCTGAAAGAACTTGGTGATAGTGTGAAAGATGCATCAAGGCCAATGTGCACTGCGAGCCACAGCCGACAGCTCCCTGCTTGCGCTGCCAAAGCAGCAAGGTGGGGTGCAGCTTGATGCCGCCAAACTCGAAGACAGGCAAGACCGATCGGCGCCACCTGAAGCCGGAAGTGGTGCGCAGGTACCGCATTGCTCAGTACAAGGTGCGGGAAGGAAAGCAGCCCGCAGCTGCATACAGGAAGACGTCGGAGGCGTCAGACTCGGCAGCATCGGCCTCAAGGTTGGTTGAGGGGCTGACGCTGTACAGCACGTCATCCAACGCAGCGTCTCCAGCTTCGCTGGCCCCCACGGCGCCTGACTCTCCCACCTCTCCCAACCCCTCTGCCACCGACACCACTGCCACCGCTACCGCCGCTGCAGCTGCCGGTCCCTCCGCTCCTGCTGCAGCTGCCGGTGCTGCCGATGCCACCCCCGCGATCACTCCCTCCCTCCGTCGGCGCTTGCAACCTGCACGACGCCTTGTGCCAGTTGTGGAGGTGCCAATGCCCTCACACTTGGTTCTGTCATCCTCTCGGCAGCGTTCTGGGGTTTCGGCAGCTCAAGCACCTCAGGAAGTTCCTGAGCACAACTCTGCCGAAAGGATCCAACACCTGGAGATGAGGTTGGCGGATGTCGAGGAGAAATTGGAGGTGTTGATGAAAGGCGGTGGGGCATAAAAGGCTGATTAGGCCTTCATGTTTTCTGTTTCATCAAGTATAAGTTTTTGCAACACATCTGTATATCGACTACGACGAATGGACAATAGATACTACAATGAGGACTTGTGATACCATGAATTAGAGAGTGGATGGAGAAAGGTGATACAAAGACTGCTAGCGACGCGCTCTCTTCCTAGAATACATATTGCTACCCCTATTGGGAACTTCAGGTTCTAGATACAACAAAGAAGTCATTACTTACTGCGTTTGCTTGACCCGCTCTGTAGGCCGTGTTGAACGCCCTGAGCGCCGAGTCTCAGGCTGTGCATTTATGGTGGGGTTGCTGACTTTCTGACGCTTGGGGGGACGAGTATCGGCAGCTGTGTCGGGAACTGGTCTATGAGTGGTAGATGCCTCAGCAGCTTGATCCGCCCTTGAGCTTCCTGTTGTAGAGTGGCGTTGTGTGATAATGCGAGGGCGAGGGCGAGTGTGAGGGGGTGCAGCGTTGGGTGGGTGCGGAGATGGATCTCGATCTCCCTGTCCCAGCTCCTCACACACCTCGGCACCATTTCCATGCCTTTGGCTGCTGGTGCTGTGGTGAGGGTGAGGCTTAAGGTGCGGAAAAAGATGGTAAGCATCTCCCATCAACACAAGGAGCTTACTTACATCGCTTGGACCCCCAGCGCTGTCTTCTTGGCCATTACCGTCAGCCCCCTCTTTGGTTAGAGCATTTCCATCTCCAGGGGTTTCTTCATCATTTCCTTGTGCCTGACGCCCCCAGACATCTCTCATCTTGAAACGGAATGGGATCTCGCCGGCAGCTTGCCTTTGCGTCCAGTGTTTGAGCAATGCGTTGACATCCTCTTGGCGAATGTGATGGTACTGAGTGAGCGTAACACCGGCCGGCAGGTACTTGGAAAGGATGAAGTCACCTGGGGTCTCTTTCAGTCTGGCCCATGGGATTCTGCCCTTTCCCCCGCCCACGGCAATCTCTGATAAGTTCATAAGTGATAGGTCTACTACAAGCTGTAGCTCACTTACTGTACGTCTCGCCCATGAACCTGCCGATGAGGTACTTCCTGTACATGAGACCCTCGCGTTCGATGGCTTCCCATCTCGGCAGCATGGGATACCCATTCTTGTCTATCACCAGCTTGATAATTGGCGTTGCATCCTTCCCTTTTCCCTCCTCTTCGCTGTCATCGCTAGCATGGAATCCTATAAAGGTGCCGCATTAGCACACTTCCCTTGAAGCAAAATAGACTCCCACCAAAGGACTCGGCAGTCCATCTTGAGAAGTCCTCGACCATTGGGTCCCTCTGCCAGTCTTTGTGTCGCGATTTGAAGGACGTTCCACCCAATTCGTTATTGATGTCATGGCTAGGTAATAGGTCGCTAGATTGTAAGTAGATAGAATTTGATACTCACAACATGATCGCCGGTTCGCCATCACTGTCGCAGTAGCCTGCTAATATGGCAACCCGTACACCATATTGGCGGTACATGGACTCAGAAAAATCTCGCATGGTGTTGATACCATGTTTCCCAAACATCCTTGATAGGACTTAGTTACTTCCCACACGATAGAGTGCTTGGCATGCACGTACCGCTGCTGCTGCCGAGGGGGAGCCTGTTGCTCTGTCCATTTCTTCGCCTCCGCTCTGTACTTCACCCGTGTATGTTCATCTAATCTCTGGCTGATCACCTTGATGGACTTTTTGTAGCAACCAAGGTAGGCTGCCGATCCCCGCTTCGACCCAGACATTTCGAGAGCCATCTTGTCAAGTTCCTTTCGGTGAACATCAACCAAAATGTCGTGATATGTCCATTTTCTGTGACGAAACTGGCATCGTCTTCGCTCCCGTCGGCACCTGTTATAAAGGAATCGGCGTACAAACTACGAAATATGAGAGCGGTGCAACATTGTTGAGGCTAAAGCAAACGTACCATTTCTACGCCATCTCTATTAAAGCCCACGCCTTGTCGCCAACTTTTCTTGATGCTGTCAACGGAAACTTGGATGATTTTGGACCGAGAATCTGGGTCGGCAGCTCGGAATGCAGCAACGTGCCTCTGCAATATGTCGGTTTGTTCATCTGTTAGTTCAATACTCTGGCTTGAGTGTGAAGCAATGTCAATGGAGGGCGTCTGTGTAAACAACAAGTGTACCCACCTCGCTTGACCCATACTATCACTTTCTTCGTTTCCGGGAGCTACACCCTCTTGAGTGACCATGTCTAGATCACCAGGTGCGATCGAATCCCTGTCCAAGGTCACATTTTAGCAGTCATACATTAGACCAGAATACACACCTCTCATTTTCTGTGCTACCTCCCTCCTCATCATCGGTAGGAATGCCCCTTCGAGCGATGACATGTAAATCACCAGAGATGATTGACACCCTATCGAAAGATAAATCTGAGCAGTTAGACTGCAGGCAAAAATTGTAGTCGCTGTCATCAGGGTCTTCAGAGTCTGAAGACTCAATGCCTGGCCCTTTGCGCTCAACCTCTTTGGTAGGCTTGGTAGGCTTTTTCATTTGTTTGCTGGTGTTCGGCATCGGGAAGGTAGGTTTTTCAAGAGGGATAGACTTAAGGTCTAAAGGTTCGGCAGCTTTAAGGCATTATATCACGTACCAACTTGTGCTCGGCAGCGTGGGATTGTTTATCGGGAGCTCAACTCCCACGGAATCCGCATGTATCGGCAGCTAATCATCTTCATTCAAGTCCCTTGACGCTGAGGAAATGCAGGCTTTCCAGCTCCCTCAGACGTGCACACTCTCCCCCCTGAGTCTGTCCCATCTCTGTGCCGAATACCTCCATGCTCAGTTCCAATACAAGTTAAACCAGCGCTCCTCTCAGCCAATCAGCATTGCTAAGGCACCACGAGCTCCCTTGATGCTGCCGGTGCCTCTAATTTCAGAGCTGGATCGAATTGCACTCACTCTGGTGGATGCATTCATGAACCGTGGTTAGTGACACAGACTGGGCACTCAGACATATATCCTGAGACAATCCAAGCAGTGCAGATAAACTGGGATATTACACGTTATGCAGATAAGCTCCCAATGAAGCCAAACAATCCAGGAACCCAGGTGTCCAAGCAGAAAGAGGCCAGCCTGAAGAGGCAATATCCTCCGCTGGAGGGTACGGCAGCTGCCCTTACCATTTCAAGGCCCTGCATTGTCATTGACAACCAAGGAATGATATTGGCATGGCATCTTCCTGGAATCTTGAATGATTCTCGGCAGGTAAGTTTACTCACCTTGTCCGATCACCGCATCAAATATAATGTATTTTAGGGTGAAATGATGGCAGCAACAGAGAAGCTACATTTTTTGTTGAGCAAGCGTCAAAGTAGCACATCTTGGCGTGTTGATCCAGAAATATTTCCTTCAGGGCTAGAGGGCCTTCAGGGGGTGATCAACATATCACCTGCATGGTTCCAACAAGGACATGAGGTGAATTTTCTCTACCAGTAATGTTTTATCATTCAGCAGCTGATTTCAATTGAGATGGTACAACCACACCCCCAGGTTGGTGCGGCTTTGAGAAAGCCAGCTGTCTTGGACTGGCTAGATTGCATCACTCAATCCAATTCAATATTGAGTGCAATCCTGGCTGTCATTCATCCGGAGCTTTATAATGCCGGTCAGGATACCTTCAAACGGCTAAGAGAATGTGCCGAGATCCAGCCACAGGATGTCCTCCGTCAATGGACATCCGTTTTCAACGGCGTCTCTGTCATTTGTAATCGCCTCACGCCGCCACATCGGGACGGAAAGTCCAGGAAACAATGGTATGATTTGCTGGCGTCTGTTGGGCACTACCGAAATTGCAATTTGAGGCTGCCGGGAATTGGACTCTCGCTGGAGTATGGTCCTGGTTCAGTAGTTGGCCTGTTAGGGGGGACGCTGGAGCATGAAGTGCACAATTTTGAAGGAGAAAGAGTATGCTACGCATACTTCATGAGGGATAGAGTACATGAGTGGGCAGGGGTTCCAGGGAATTCTTGGATGAACATAGCCCACTATCAGTAACATAGCGACTGTCAAAGCTTTCTCCTATATATCTTTTCTTGACTTAGCAAGGCCAGAATTCGATACCACTAGCAATGGGAATCAGTGTAATAGGGCATGGCTATTATGGTATATCTATGATTTCGGCAGCTCACTGTCGGTGCAAGGTTTCACAAATACAAAGAAATATTGTTATTTTTGCAGCAGCTCACCAAACGTCTTGAACAGAAATGGTGATCCATAGTAAATTACAATCCCTCTCTATGAAAAATCTCTCTCAGCTCCCTCTCCTGAGCTGCCAGACAACACTCTATTTGGGGCATTACCAATGACATCTCATTCATTGGCTAGCTACTAACATCAGACCTGGGTGATGCTATGATATAGGGAAGATGTAGTTTCTGGATCTTCCTCCTTAACAGATACCCTTATCGCTGCAGGATCTGAGCTCTACACTGCTAGGAAACTACATCAGCATATTTGGGCATACCCCCCATGGCGGATCCATGGCTTCGGTAGCTCATTTGTTAGTACGATATTTTGCAGATACAACATTATATTGTTTTTCGGTAGATCAGTAAATGTCTCTGGAGCGATAATTCCTGGTAATTGTCCCTCAGCCAAGTCAAACTGTTTGCCATCTTAATGGGGTGTACTCATGTCACACTCCTAGAGACCATACTATTGAGCCTTGTCTCAATCACAAGAGAAATATCTTGTTTTTTGTCAAGACAGACGGCATCTGTGTTATCTCTGTGTTATATTGCCGAGGCTGCCGAGATGGTAATATGGTCTAGTACACTTTCGGTAGCTACCAATCAACCAAATGGTAGAAACCCTAAAATAATGACAGACACCGCTGCCAGGTACCTTGAGAAGGCACACTTTTGCATAAACAGAACTGTTGACCCCAAATTTGTGCTTCACAGTTGAGGATGAACGAAGCAACATGCTATCAAAGGGTATCTCATGTCATATACAATAGATAAAATATGTGCTACATGAGAGAACAGCCTGAAGTGGTTTAAGTCGTTGCCGATAGTAGTGTAAGTGACCACAGGTCCAGTCCAGTCCAGTTTAACAGCACAAAGTGGTTTGATTGGCTGCCAAACCTGGTTTATCTAAGCTACTGACAGTAGCGTGAGTGACCACAGGTCAAGTCCGGACCGCAAAATCCACAGACGCAATACCCAGCCAGCCAAAGCTGCCGACAGGTTAATTGGAGGCGCTGCTTCTTCAGGGACATATACTGCAACACACGACACATCCATTCTTAGTTTCCCATGGCACGCAAGGGTGTGAAGGCATCCAAATTCCTCCACAGAAAGTCTAAGGCTAAGGTGATTGAGTGGGTGTCCCAAGAAGGCTCTCAAGGAACCAGAAATATCCCAGTAGAAGTAGGCACCTCAACAAATCTGCCGACACCAAGACAAGATGCTGGCAGAATGGAGATAGACAACCATGGGGCAATATTGGATGAAACCGACCCTGCGTCCATGGATGTTGATGAGACAATCTGGATAGAGGAGCCATTCATACCTGAACAGACTAGAGTGGGTTTGCATCCATGCCCTTCTCCAATAGTATTTTACATGTTCTCCCAGTCCCAGCACATATACATGGAAGAATTTATTCCTAGGATTGGCCCCTACTTGCGTTGCCTCCTCAACTCTGAGGGTGTCCCAGCTATGACAATGTGCCAGGGCTGCATGTCTGCCCCATTTGAGTGGAGATGTACCGACTGCTTCCCTGCTCTGGTGCTCTGCAAGGAGTGCTGCCGAAAATCACATAACCGGCTTCCATTCCACAGGGTTCAGAAGTGGACAGGGAAATACTTCATGCCGTCGTGGTTGCGGGAGGTTGGGATATGCTTGCGTCTTGGGCACTCTGGGGATTTGTGCCCAATTCAAAGTGTGCGTTGCCAACCCTTTTATTTTTTAAATCTCATTCCAAAAAATACAGTCACAGAGGTGCTATGATGCCGACGAAGACTGCCAGGTCGGTAGCCACAGAGAGTATCATGCAGCTGCCGACCTTGGCTTCGACAGTCCAAAACCTGGGCGTCATGATAAAGAGGGAAATCAAATAATAACTGTCATTGATAGGTCTGGAATCCACGAGATTGGCGTCAGCTGGTGCTTCTGCCCTGAAGCTCCCGAGCACGACATGCAGTTGATGATGGCAGGGCTCTTTCCAGCCACATTTCGCAACCCAAAGACAGCATTTACCTTCCGGGTGCTAGAAGACTTCCATTTGGACAATCTTGAATGCAAGACGACTCCAAGCCAATTTTTCAGTCGCCTAAGGAGACTCACAAATGATGAGTTTCCAAATTCAGTGCCGGTAAGAGAACTTAGCACATCTGCCGATAGCAGACTAATCGGCAGCTTTAGGACCGATATCGGGAGCTGCTGAGGGTCTCCCGGCAGTGGAGAGTACTCATTTCCCGGAAGAGATTCGGTTTCGGGTATGGGGAGAATGAAGAACAGAAGCCGGGATCATGTTAGAATGCGACCTATAGAGGGCCCTTGAGTGACAGAGGACAGAAGGGGACTGCAGAGGAGGATATAAGACTAAACCCATATTTTCCGTCCTCTGCAGGATATATCAACCTGACTAAGCATATCCAAATAAGGTAACTCGACTTAGGGCAATGTACAGTCACAGAATAGGTGAAAACAGCAATGCTTTAGCCACAAATAACACTCCCCCATGAATGTGCAGTGCTCTAAGTTCCTAACTGAATAAACCAAGCATCTTAGCACACTTCTCAACCTTCAATCGGTCAAGAGCCTTTGTCAAGATGTCAGCAGCCATCTCCTGTGTTGTAACAAAACTGGGACTGATAACACCATCTTGAACAGCATCCCTCAGCCAAAATAGGCGAAGAGAGAGGTGCTTCATCTTGCTATCATGCTCTGGACTCTTGCTCACTGCAATGGCCGATTGATTGTCCATCTTCAGCAGTGAGGGGCCAGAGATCTTGTAGCCAAGCTCCCCCATGAACTGACGCATCCAGAGGATCTCCTTGCCCACCTCAACAGCAGAGATGTGCTCTGCTTCAGTTGTGGACAAGGCAACCAGGGGCTGCAACTTGGAGCTCCAAGAGACCGCTCCAGAGCCAATCTTGACCACATATCCACCAGTTGACTTGCCATTGTCCGGGTTTCCACCATGATCAGCATCTGAGTAGGTGATGAATGGCTCAGGCGAAGTGGAGGGCTTGTAGACAAGCTTGTGGTTGATTGTACCCTTCAAATAGCGAAGCACATGCTTGGCTGCTTGCCAATGAGCTGGGCCAGGGTTGGAATTGAATCTGGCAAGCACTCCGGCAGCATAGGCGATGTCTGGCCTTGTGGTGACTGCCAGATACATCAGGCAGCCTACAACAGAGATGTAGGGGTATTGACGCATTTCTGAGGCTTCTGCATCGTTCTGGGGGCACATGGAGGTGGAAAGACGTGTCCCAGGGTTGAGAGGAGTGGAGACAGGCTTGGAATCGCTCAGGCCATGCTCCTGAAGCAGATTGGAGATGTACTGGCTCTGGGAGATGGAAAGGCAACGATTAGGACGATCTCTGTGGATTTCTAGGCCAAGTAATTGGGTGGTAGGGACAAGATCTCGAAGTTTGAAGTGAGTAGAGAGCTCTTGGACAATTGAATCAATCTTGGCTCCATCCTTGCAGGCAAGCGTAATATCATCAACAAACACAGGCATTAGGATCCTGACATCATCCCTGAGGTAGATGTACAGCCCATGGTCGGATTGGACGCGATTGAAGCCCATAGAAGTGAGCACAGAGTGAAGGGTCTTGTTCCACACCCTGCCTGCTTGCTTCAAGCCATATAGCGACTTCCTCAGCTTGCAGACATGATCTGGACCGCCCACTTCAAATCCCTCAGGCTGCAGCATGTAGATCTCTTCCTCCAGAGTGCCATTGAGATATGCATGAGAGATGTCAATGGAGCAAAGTTCAAGGTCTTCAATGGCTGATAAGGCAAGGACAATGCGAATGGTGGAGTAGCGAACTGTGGGAGCAAATGTCTCCTTGAAATCAAAGCCAGGACGCTGAGAATAGCCCTTGGCCACCAATCTGGCCTTGTACCGGTCCAGGGAGCCATCAGCATTGTGCTTCACCTTCATGAACCATCTGGAGCCAATTGCACACTTCCCAGGTGGCAATTTGACAATCTCCCAAGTGCCATTGAGTCTGTGAGCCTCCATCTCTTCCTCACAAGCCTTATGCCACAGATCTGCATCAGAGCGACGCTGGGACTGACTGTAGGATGTGGGCTCAGCTGTGGATGCTGCACCAGCCTGGATGATGTCAAGGGGATCATCAGAGTCATCACCCTCGTCTGAGGAGACTATTGCTGGTGTGGGCTCCCTTGGTTGCTTGTAGCGATCTGGAACAGCCCATTGCTCTGGCAGCCACTCATCTCTAGGACGTCTGGAGCGCTGGGGACGAGAGGGAGGAGGAGGAGGATGAGGGAGACGAGCTGGAGGTGTTGAAGGTGATGGAGATGAAGGAGGAAGTGAATGATAAATGGACTGAGGTGTCTGTGAGTGAAGTGGGGCTGGAGCGACGCTTGGAGGCGAAATGGGAGGAACAGAGGGCAGATCAGAGTCAGTAGACCCATCTCCCCCATGAACTGGCATCTGTGACTCAAATGGAGCATCCAGAACGTCCTCTGAGAAGTCTGGGAGCGAAATGGAAGCAGGAGGTGTGTTAAGAAGGGAATCAGGACGAGGGGGAGGCAGATGGGGTACAGAGTGAGTCTGGAGCATGAAAAAGCGTTCATCAAAGTCAGCCCTCTCTGAGATGACCACCTTCTTGGTCAAAGGATTGTAGAACTTCCATCCCTTGTATCCTAGAGGGTATCCAATGAATACACACTTCTCCATGTGCGATCCAAGGCTCCCAAGTGGTCGCTTATCTCTCTGGATCAGCACATAAGCAGTACAGCCCCAGACACGAAGCCTAGACAGATCTGGCTTGCTCCCAATGAATGCCTCATGAGGTGTGCTGCCTGGGACCGCTGAAGTGACCAGTTTATTGCTAGTGTGAATGAAAGCGGCCAGAGCTTCGCCCCAGAAGGCTGTAGGCATCCCAGACTCATGCAGCATCGAAATGACACCTTCCTCTATCGTCCTGTTGGCCCTCTCAGCCACTCCATTCTGCTGAGGCCGATTCCTGGCAGTGTGCTGCCTCTGGATGCCATGCTCAATGCAGAACGCTTCAAACTCCCCAGACATGTACTCCCCACCTTTATCATCCCTCAGAGTGACCAGTTTCGCTCCAATGACATTCTCAGCCCAAGACTTGAACTGCTTGAAGGCAGCAAATGTCTCAGACTTTCGCTTCAAGAGGTAAACAGCCTTGAAGCGAGAGAAGTCGTCGATGAATGTGACCCAATAGCGGTACCCTTGGTGTGTAGACACCTTGACAGGGCCATGGACGTCGCTATGGACCAATTGAAGCGGTTTTGAGGCTCTAGAGGTCGAAGTTGGAAAGGGATCTGCATGCATCTTGCCAGCTTTGCAAGCTTCACATACTGGATCAGGATCTGCTTGTGAATCAAGCTTGAAACCGGTCACCAGGTTGCCTGAGAGCAGCTTCTTGATGCCTGCCAAGTGATGGTGGCAGAGGCGACGATGCCAGAGGTCCCAGTCCAATGGGAGGGTGGTAGCAGATGATAATGAGGCGAACTCCTCCACTGGAATGGTGTCCCCCACAAGATATGCAGCATTTGAAGGTCCAGTCTTCGCTTGGAAGGCAATCCTGTTGTCCCTGATGAAGTGTAGGGTGTCCTTCTCAATGGAGACGATGAAACGGCGATGGAGAGTGAGATATAGCACAGATAATAGATTACTGCAGAGTGCAGGGACATATAGGACATTAGTGAGCTCTAGAGGTGCCATTTCTTCGCCATTCACCACAGGATTGAACCGGACCGACCCCACCCCTTCAGAATAGACCACAGACCCATCAGCCAGCCTAATCTCGACTCTATGCGGCTTCAAATTGCGGATCCAATGACGATTGAATGTCATATGAGCTGAGGCACCAGTGTCTGCATTCCAGGAAGTGTGAGAGTCGTTCTGGAGAGCAGAAAATAGGGCACTTGCTGATGCAGCTGAAGCGGACTGTGGAGCTTCTGGAGGTGACTGAGACGAGATGGTGGCAGGTGAAGCTGTGGAGGATGAAGGGGGGTTGATCTGGCGCATGAGGCGGTCCTTGAGGAAGCATTTGGCCTCAATGTGGCCCAAGCGAGAGCAGAAGTCGCATTGGGGCGACTGGAGGAGCTGGATTGAGTGGATTGAGTGGAGGGAGTGGAATGTGGAGTTGAGGGGGCCTTAGGGCGTGATTTAGACGCTGTTGATGATGCTGAGAACGCTGATGAAGTCCCAGATAGGTTGGAACGGGTCTGATCCATGTTTCTGAGCGATTGGATCACAGATTGCTTGTCAAACTTGTCCAGGACCGAAATTGTGCGTACAACTTCGTCAAACGATTGTGGGAGCGCCCTAATGATAGCCATGACAGCCAGCTCGTCATAGAGGTTGTCCAGGGTGAAGGAGGAGGGTGAGAGCGACTTTATGACCCTAATCTGCTCATCCACCTTGTTAATGAGTGATTCCAGGGACTCTGAGTTGTCTTTCTGGGTGGATAGGAGTGTGTGATAGGCATTGAAGCGAGGGGCAGTTCGCTGTTGGACAAAGGAGGCCTTGAGGGTGTCCCAGATAGCAATGGGGTCGTCTTCACAGTCCCTAATAAGCACCCTGAGTTCATGAGACATAGCTGTCTTGAGTGCTCCAGCAGCCCTTTCAGCCTTAACCTCCCATCTCTCCAGCTTATCCTCATCTGGAGGCGTAGCAGGAGTGAGGACATTGCCCTTAGAGTCCAGGACTTCGGGTTTTCCAGCTGGTTTGTTCTCTGAGCCAGAAACCAATCGCCAAAGACCATTGAGCTGTAGCCAGGACTTGATATCATCAGCCCAGAGGCGATAGTTTTTGGTTGTGAGAGGAGAAATGGATGAGATGGAGGTGTCTCTGGATGTGGACATGTTGAGGGCGATGTGGGCGATGGAATGGAAAGGAATGGAGAGATTTGGATGAATGGAAGAGTGGGAAATGAATGGAGTTGATTGGAGTGATTGGAATGAGTGTGGAGAGCTGAGAGGGAAGAGAGCAGCAGGAATGACAGCAAGGATCAGTCAAGTCGCAGGGCAGGGCCCATAACCTGTTAGAATGCGACCTATAGAGGGCCCTTGAGTGACAGAGGACAGAAGGGGACTGCAGAGGAGGATATAAGACTAAAGGGATATTTTCCGTCCTCTGCAGGATATATCAACCTGACTAAGCATATCCAAATAAGGTAACTCGACTTAGGGCAATGTACAGTCACAGAATAGGTGAAAACAGCGATGCTTTAGCCACAAATAACAGATCAACAGCTATATTCTGTGCTTTGTGTGCACAACCTGGAATCAACCTCCCTGAGGATTGGAGAGAGTTTGAAAATAGGTGTGTCAATAGTCTTCGGTACCTAGTAACTGCCGACATATTACTTTAGCAAAACCCTTTTCATGCGGGGCTTCATGATGGATGGGAACTTCCAGGCAGAGCACATGAAGATGAGGAATCCCGAGAATGACATTCCACTCTCTGAAGGTACAGGATTCATGGTCAGTCAAAAGTCATATGAATTGCACCTGAAATCGGCAGTTGAGAGGCGGCAGGTAAGCACTATCTCTGGTATTTCGGCAGGGGAGGGTTGACACTTGAGCAGAGATTGACATGCCATGACCACCGTGCAGTAAATAATGTAAACAAGCACGGCGGACACCTTGAATCGACTGGAATTGGTGCCACTGCGTGCATTCATGGGGCTTTTGTGCCCGATTCTGTTGTTGACTTTCAAAAGGGAGAAGCGTGAGTTCTTATATCTATCTGCATACAATGAGTGAAAATCAACCCTCCAAAAGCCAGAAGAATATGGACTATTCCATATTCAAGGCCCTAAACTTCAATATGGAGGGGATAGAGGCCGCCCTCATCTGCTATGATGTCATGTGTCAATGGAGTGTTCATATGAAGGAGAGGGTTATCGGCAGCAACTATCTCAAACTTCCTGACGGCCTGGAGCTCAGGTTGGGCATTGGTCTTTTTCATATCCATGGGCATCAAGATACCTGCCTAGCTAGGTATTCGCCCAGCTTCATCAAAGGAGGCCGACAAATAGATGGCGAGACCATTGAAACACTTTGGGCTCCACTCAATGAGATCTCCAGAAGTACGAGGGGGATGTCAACATCGCATCGCAGGGAGGTCATAGATGACCATATGAATGACTCAAATTGGAAGAAGCTTATTGACCTAGGCAAGTTCCCTCCTACAGATACCACATCAGTGCTTACGTGGGTTGGGTAGTCAATGCTGTGTCTAGACGCTACCGAAAGGCACTTTCGGGAGCCACAATCAGCACGGCAGCATTTGAGTCCATAAATGTATCGGCAAGTACGGAGAGTGTTGAGGCTTGGAGCGCCGAAGAGGAGTATGCACAAAGGGAGCGAGGTCATGACGTCAAAGTCATGGACATCTATGACATCAAGAGGAAACAATGTGGGTACAATTACTCTATGATATGTTTGCCTGACATCAGGTTTCAGTCCCATCGCGTGCAGAGATACTTCTTGAATTGACACAGAAGGAGACTGAGGGCTCTAGCCATAAGGGACATGCTGTATGGCTTAGCAGTGGATTGAAGATTCAGGAGTCACAGTAGGATTCTCGGCACCTTCTCCAGTGAGACATCTGATCGTGATTTCACAAAAAACATAGGTTATCCCTTCAAGCACTGGTGAGGAAGATTGGATCCCATCCAACACCAGATCAACAGAGGGATATTACCTTGAAGCGTGCCCGACTCCAAGAAAGAGTTGACGCATTCCAAAAGCAGGCAGCTAACATTCTTCAAGACCCCCACGACAGCGGAGATGACTACTGGGACAATGCCCCAAGAAGAGAAACCTATATTGGTGTAGAATTTGATGGCACTGATGAAGGAGAAGACGATGAGGATTGCACTTCATCTGCCGAAGAACATGATCAAATGGAGTTTCCAGGAAATTGCTCTACCAATGGCAGTGTGGATGCAGAGTATATCTCGTTGCATCTTCCTTCACATCTTGGACGTGACTGGTGTGATGGAAATTCTGCCGAAGCCCTGGCGAAGGCAGAAATACATCTACGGGAGGGACAACTGAACGATTCCCTACATCACATTCGCATCTCCCTAGGCCACAAATCTTATCTGTTCAGACAGGATGTTTGTCCGGCACGTACACAAAGACTCAAAACACGCGCTTGGGCAGAAGTACATGCTGCCGAGTCAACAGTTCAGCATCATGCCCGGGTGTATATTCGTGCCTGGCAGGCAATGGTAAACCTTGGAGCCGGCACCTCTCTCCTTGATCGATACAAAGTCTTGAGGCGCCAGGACTTGAGTGTCAAGACAAGTGTAATTGCCCCTCATGTACGTGGCCAGCGGAATAAATCATTGCCCTGGTTTTGGACAATGGACATTCAGAGAGATGCCGACATTGGGGAATGGATGGAAGACTGTGCGTAGCTCTCTGTTCACACACACTCAAACAATATAACGCTCTATACAGTCTACCGAGTACATTGGCTTCGGGCAAAAGCTCAAAAGATGCGATGGATAGAAGAACTTCAGTGTCTTCAAGTTGAGATGGAGTCCGCTGTCAGGTTTTTTAGGCATCAAGAGCAATTTTGGCAAGCAAAGCAGGAGCTCCTTGAGCCCCAGTCACAGTCAGGGCATGCTGCGTGGGCAGCCAAACAGAGTGCAATGTGGTGCTCGATGGCTATTCAGGCAGAGTCCAGGTTTACTGCTTTACTCAGGAGTAATCCGCCTCCTGAGTTTGCTAAAGTTCTACGGCTGCAACCAAGTAGATGAGTTTAATAACTTTCGCATAGCGCTGCCGATTAGCTATCGGTAGTCAGTGGGAGCTTAAAACTACAATTCCTTTAGAAATAAATCTGTTTCATTCCCTCATTTACAATTAGGCCTGCTATATAGTCTCCAACGGAAAGTCAGAGTTATCTCTATAAAGGGAAACAGATTGGATGTTTTGCTTCACTGCAGCTAGCCATGAGTCACCGGTAGGTGTTTGTGGCTTGGGCTGCCGGTGGAGGGTCTCTGCTAACGACATTCTATTAGCACATAGCTGGCGGGAGGGCTGCCGATATATGGGCTTGTGACAGGCATGTGCCACAGGCATTTCCTCACACAAGCAACAGAAACTTCAAATGGAGATGTCTCGGAGTCATGTGCATGATGCAGCATGGGCGTATACTCACTTAAGATCATCAGCACTCATCGGCAGCTCCCGAAGGCAGCTTCTTAAGCATAGAGATTCCATTCCATTTGCGCATCAATTCACATCCGCATACCATGTCCACTGAAATCAGCACCTCCATACTAGATGCTGCACTCGCCTACATTGGCCAGAGAATATCCATTATCCTTCTCAAACCTGCCGATATTGACAAAAACTATATCGGCAGCTTACACAAGGAAGTGGTAAGCATTACTCAATGTGCTAGGAATATCTTTTCACCAGAAATTGGACTTAGCTTGCTGCTGTATGGATTATTGGCCTTCTGTCGTCTAGTGGCAGCTCCCCTCAAGTGCCAGAGTCGGTCAGGATTGCCTTTCGTGGGTTTTCAGACATTAGGAACCCAGGGTCCTATATGGCTCCCGAAGCAAACCAGCAGCTAGAGGGAATGTTCCAGGCAGCTGGCATTCCTCAATTTAATTTTACAGAGTGGTGGAAATTTGAAGGGGAGACAATGAAAGAACCATTCGATGTCCGTGAGGAGGTAGTAGTGGGGTTGCTGCGTGCTCTAGAGATGGTATGTACCTCGTTTCATTTACTGATCCTCAAATTAACCAGTGCTGTAGCAGGAAGCTAGCACGCAACTTCGCGCTAGAATAGTAGGGAAATTCAAAGAAGCACAGGAACTGGTCAAGGAAATTGAGAACCAGGTTAATTCCCTTTACGATACGATCTCCAATGGTTTTGAGAGTCTTGAGGGAGAGGCCTCTCGTTTGGAAGAAAACATGGGTTAATGAGAATTATATTTCTATGTCTTCGTGAAAATCAACTACAGTTTTCCATCCCCCCCTGCTAAGACATCTACCAAAACCATCTCATTTTCCAAATCACTCAAAAGGTCTTCCAATTTTTCTTTCCTTATCACCTTCCACTTTTTCAGGAAGCCAGCATTAGATCTGGCTTTTGAAAGCCATTCCGCAGAAACACCCTTTGGAGGGTCCTGTGTTGTGTTAGCTTCGGCAGATCAGATGACATTCCAAATCACCTTATCTATGAGCTTTTGAATCACAGGTTGTAAGAGCACCACATTTTTTGGGACCTCACTAAAACCTCCGTTGGAGGGCCCTGTCATTTCCCTCTGATGTCGACCTGCATCAGAATCTGTTTCACTGAGGAATGAAACACCCTTCCAGAATTCAGAGCGCATCTACAGGCATTGGTTTAGTGCCCTGGTTAGGCATTAGTTTGATCCACACACTGCCTCCTTAAAGTTGTTCTCCTCTAACTCAGAGACATGCTTTTGTATCTCTGAATCGTTTCCCTGCATGGTAGATGGAAGCATGTTTCAGCGACACAATCAGGTGCTGCCGATAAGCTCGCAGTGACCCAATAAGTTTCTGCCGATAAACTTACAATGGCCCAATCAGGTGCCGCCGATAAGCTCGCGGTGGCCTATCAGTTGCTGCCCATAAACCTGTTGCTGCTGATCAAGTTGCAGTGGCCCAATCAAGTGCTACCGATAAAATTACAATGGCCCAATCAGGTGCTGCCGATAAACTTGCACCAGCCTAATTAGGTGATGCCGATAAACTTTGCGGTAGCCCAATAGCCCAATCAGGTGCCGCCGATAAGCTCACGGCAGCCTAATCAGATAATGGCCATAAGCTTGCCATGGCCCAATCAGCAACTTTTGATATATTTGGAATGGTCCAGTCAGGTGCTACCGATAAGCTTGTAGCAGCCTACCCGGTGATGCAATAAACTCATAGCTGCCCAATCAGACGCTGCTAGGAGAAATGCTGTGATGGCCTGTATTATATACCCACACTAGCTGCCGACAGAACCCGAACGCTCTGATAGGACAGTTGACAATATATCTGCATGGGCCATGATTACAGACCTGCATATGCGCTCTGTACTGCCTCCCCCTGGATCTACTACCAGCTCTATTCCATGTCAACATCCATGCTCGGTCTAACCAAAGATGAACAAACTCTTCACCACCATGCCGCTATGCTCAAAAATGGGCTAGAAGCATACCGCACATGCACACACCAAGATGAAATAAAGTGGAAGAATTTATTGAGAGCACACTTGGTATCCTAGTGTGCTTTCCATCTGCTTCTACAAGCTAAGCTCAGATATTTCTAGAGAGAATCGATGAACTATTTTGTTGATGCGAATACAAGAAGTCCCACACCTCCCCGTGTTCACCCACTCCTATTGAGCCTTGCTTTGATGTTCAACGAGTCTGAAACCTCCCTGAACATGAGAGCTGTCTCTGAGGATAATCCAAAGGTGTTAAGTAGCAACTATTATACTTCACCCAAAGATCTTCCACCGCTGGACATACATCTACCTGGTCAAAATGGTACGGTACTGTTCTCTGATGTTCATGGGTCTCTACTTACATCGGCAGCTTCCTGTGGCGAATGTATGGTACCTAAGCTTCAAGAAGGTTCGGCGATGGTAAGCAATGTAGCAATGAGTATCCCGTTGGCAGCTTCCGTTCTGGAATCTATGGCACCTGAACCTCAAGACGATTCAACAGAGGTTGACCATTCAATAGTCACTATTCCTAGCAATGGGAAGAAGCAGCAGTGTGCTGCTGGTGGCGGTCTTCGGAGTGAGTCCCATATTTTATCCCACAGATGCACTGAGAAATAAAATTGCTGCCGAAGAAATTGTCACAAGATCGGCAGAAAAACAGAAAGCTGCCGATGACTGTACTAAAGCAATCACCGGTACTATGCCAAAGAGACAAGATAATGGAAATGTAAGTGATTGGATTGAAACATAAAGCTGGCCCAAAGATCCAAGATCTATTATTCCTGCAGGTTCTACACGACACTCCAAATACCTGTAGTTCAAAGGTAGCTAGGCTACGAGATAAAGCCAAGGGTAAGATGGCTAAGCACACAAACCCGCCAAAGGGAGATGGGCCAAATGTCAGGGACGAGGGGAAGCAGTCCAAGACAGTGTTTATAAAGGACAAGCCTTCGCCCCAAGAAGAGAACGCCGATGAAAGCAGGGAGGAAGGCAATGAGCCAGCAATCTCATGTGTGTTCACTGAAGTTTACATCTGGTTTTACACTCATCGTGCATACTGTCAGTTCGAGGCGAAGACAACAATAGTGTCGTCAGAGACCTAGAAAAAGAGGTCCAGGCTCTGAAAAGTAGATGCAAGGGGCAAGACAAGATGATTGAGGACCTGAAATCGAGATGTGAGACACATGAGAGGGTCCTTGAGATGCTTCGGCAGGAAATTGTGCAGCTTCATGACGGCCAGAAGACTCTAAATACCATGTATGATGGAAAGAGCTATGATCTCATGCCATAACTATAGTTCAAGTAGACCCTGTGGCTATTGCGAGTGTAATCAGGTTCATCAGCATCAATCATACATGCCGATTATGGGCCCACACGAGATATATGTTCGGCAGCCGTCGCTACCTACTGTGGGCCATTACGAGCTAATTGGCAGTAGCACAAATGCCTTCCTATGGGCCCAGACATGTATATTGTCAGATACATGATAGGTTGAATTGGGCCAATGCGAGCTCATCGGCAGAATATACAAGTGACCATCGTAGGCCAATACAAGCTAGTTGGCAGAATATACACATGGCTGTCATGGGCCCACACGAGATACATGTTCGGCAGCTGTCGCCACCTGCTATGGGCCATCACAATATCATCGGCAACAGCACAAGCTTGGTCTTATGTGCACATCGTCGGCCTACACAAAGCTCTTGTTCGGCAGCTTTCCTGCTTGCCCTGGGCCATTACAATTGCATCGGCAGCAGCAAATGCCAGTCCTATGGGCCCATACGTGTATATTGTCAATGACATTGCAATTTAATTCTGGGCCAATACAAGCTCATTGCCAGATACCCCCCATTTGTCCTGGGCCTATACATGGACCTTGTGCAGTTTCCCTATATGTGTTTGGTTGGCCCATACGATGCCTATACAGAATACATATTCATGGGCCCATACATCTATATGCGCTTAAGTCACACAATGGGCCCACGTGGGCTTTGCCGATGCGCTCGTGAAATTGTCACGTGGGCTCTGCCGAGTACAATGACCCAAATCTGCGTCATGGGCTCGTTATGAGGGGTCATGGGTTATGAGAAATGATGTAAATTAGGGTTGGGAATGAAATATTTTTGTGATCAAGTAACTAGTCCAAGTCTGTACTACGAATTCTATAAAAGTCAGTCAGCACTGTGTTCTTCATGTTGTTGGTTTCATCTATGTGGAGCTTTCTGGAAAATGTGGCCAAGAGTGTCTCAAGTTGGTGTGCAAGGGGGTCATTCTGATAGGGTAGGCATTCGCTGATGGTCAATATGGCCTAGAGAATATTGCCCTGGGCCGGACAAGGTTTAATGGGGCCATCTTCATCCACATCATCTCCTCCATTCTTCTTGATGTTTTCATGCATCCAGTACTGCCTGATAAATGTCTACATCAGTTGCCTCTGTCAAGACATGAGATCGCCAGCTGGATTGAGCAAGGAGTCAATATCCATTCTGTTCACTTCTTGAAGTGCCCCTCTTGAAACCAAATCATTAAGGGCTGACTCAATTTGCTTCACCACATGAGAAATAGGATCTGTTTGGGTGATTGAACCATGTAAGAGGGTAGAGATGGGGATTGACAGCTTGGCTATGTGAGCTGAAAAGGCTTCAGTTTTGGGCAAAATCCCTGCTTTCTCCCAGAAATTTCAGATGGTTGTTGTGTCAATGCTGTGCCATGCAGATTCGGCCATCCTCATTGCTTCAAGCTGATTAATGTCATAGATATTAGCAGGAGTTATGCCATCGTCATATTGATGGACAGCCTGTTGGAAGAACTGAGCCCAGTAATGAGCTTTGAAGCATTGAATTATGCCTTGGTCAAGAGGTTGAATGTATGATGTAAGATTTGCCACAAAGTTTTCAACTTGGATGTTCTGGAGATTGGGGGGAACAATATGACCAGAGAAATTGTCTTAGAGAAGCAGAACTTTTCAATTCTTTACTTGGAGTTCCCAATCCCATTGTTAAATCCAGTCTTGATACAGCTGAGCAGTCATCCAGGCTGTTGCATTGCTCTGGTAATAAAAGCACAATTGTGTGCCTGACTTTTTTTGAAATGCTCTTGGGCATGCTGCTTTTCCAATGATAAAAGCTGGAAGTTTCTCAGACCCATTGGCATTTACTGTAAAGACATATATTAATCTGTTCTTCTTTTTTTTAACTCCTGCCTGTCGACAATCAGAGAGGCCCTTTTCTGGTGCCATTCTATAGGCCAAAATCAGCTGAGACATGGGAGTATTCAGATTGACACATACCACATAGAAAAGCCCAGTTTCATCCATGTTGTAGATGTTGTGTGGCTTGTATCCAGCCTCTTGAATTAAGTCTTGAATCCAGCTCCTCTCATGCTCCACTGTTTCTGGCTTTGCTGAGGCTGCTTCCCCATGTCTCTTGATTTCCTGTAGGCCATTTCTTTCCTTGAAGTGTGCCAACCGGCCATTGCTCAATTTGATTCTCTCATCTTCCAGGACTCCTGTTATGATCCGACACTTCAGACCTCAGCCACATGGCGTTGTTTCTCTTGATCCGAACTTCTGCTTGCTCCGTTTAGTCTCTTTGACATTGTGTGGACTTGTGTTCATGTTGTTTGGAACCCTGCCCTATATAAACCTGTACCATAGACCGTAGGAAGCCAGACTTGGCTTCGTTTGCAATCTAGCAACCTTGCCTCCGTACTTTAGTGTGACCCTGTCTTATCCCTCTCTTCTTGTGCATCCCCTACCTCAGTCCCTAACTCAGACACTTTGAAGTCTTTGCAGTTGAACTACATCAACGTGTCACACCTGTTATACTCTGTGCACCAGCAAGATCAAGTGTAGAGAAGTGTTAGACACTTTGGATGAGGAGTCCTACATTACAGAGTAGTGCTGCACCTTGTGCCACACTTTTGCCACTTGTATTCCATAGCAATAAGACAACAGAGGTCTTCGCTTGATACTTGTGTGATTCAGAACCTCTAGAACCCACGCCCCTGCTAGGGTGTAACAACTCCAGCTAGATTGGCAAAAGTGATCCATTTTTGGTGAAGAACCTCCCCTGTTAACAGGATCCCATCTGCCATTGCTTTGGAAACCCAGAGGCCCATCATTTCTGAAACCTCAGGGTGTTCAGTTTGCCAAGTTCACTTGGCCACCTGGTCACTTTGGTGGTTGCTCTCTTGCCATTGCTCACACCACTTTGCCTCATCTTTAAGCCAGGAAGATATCAGTGGCTGCTTTATTTGAAGGTTTGGATAGAGGGGTCCAAAGTTCCAAGCAGTCACAGATTGGTTTCTGCCATTCTTATGGTGCCAGTCAAGGATTTCTATCTGTTGAGCAAGAGTTGCACTCTCTTTCTTTGTGAAAACAGGGGCTGATGGTGTCTTTTTTTTGGTTTCTGTTCTCCAGGTCCTTCTCCTTCTCAGGATCTGGGCCTTAGATAGAAATTATAAGTGACTGATTATCCTGTGGCATGCAAAGGGTGCATATGTTTCTGTTTGTTTCCAGCCACCTTAGTTGATGTACCTGCCCATTCCCTTAGCTTGTTCACAATTGCCTTTCCATTGTTGTCCAACTCAGCAACTGCCCTCTCATAGTCTGGGGCTGACTCCAGTACCTCCAGAATGTGATGCTCATCAACAGTGTTTCCTTCGTTGTCCAGCCACTGCTCATCAGATGGGAAAATGGCTTCACCCCAGGACAGCTTTGCATTAAGTTTGTCCTTCCTATCCTTGATCTTCCCTGTCAACTCAGTAAAGCCTCTCTTGAGGATTCCAAGTGGATTTCGAGACATGTGAGGTGAAGTTTTAAGACAGCAACAAAAGTGTTCAACTTTTCCAAGTCATTTGCCAGTGAGTGACCACCATCCTAAAGTTCCCAAACCAGGTTTGTGTAATTGCCATTGACATTTGACTAAACTAGACTGCAGTACAACACTAACCTGATTCACAACTATGGGTTTTTGCTGGTGAAGGGCTATGGGGTATGGAGTTTGATGTACCTATGGGTTATGGTGTGCAAATCCCTGCCCACCAATTTGGTGGACTCACTTTTCTATGGGGTATGAGGGGTTATGGGTTATCAACACTATGGGTTATGAGGGGTCCAACTGTATGTAGAAAAACACTCCTTGTATTCTATGAGTCTATGTAACATCCCTTGTAGTAGTGTATCTCACCACAGCAACTTCTTCACTGTGGGTATTGGCTCTGCTAGCTTGCTATTCATCATTCATCCCCTCAACACAATCCTCTCATGACACCTTCCAATGTCTCTACCACTGTTCCTGCCATTGCCAACCCTATCATCTTCACTGTCATTGCCATGGCTGAGCCAATAACCCATGAAGGCTCTATCACCACAGCTGAGCTACAAGCTGTCCTCCAACAATTTCCACCAGCCACCAATGGATGGGTATCCATCCCCCAATCCATTGTCACACCTTGACCCTGCCAAGAGGCATTGTGTACAATCTTGGACTTCTTCTTATCTATGACACCATTATAGAATGACATCATATGGACTCCTCTGGAGTTGGTATTGTACTATCTATGTTTTTGTACTTTCCTTTGTTCTATCTTTATTGTGATGTCATTGTGATATCATCTTGGTCAGGGTTCTCTTTGTTCTTATCACCTTGTTTTCCTTGATGAATAGCAAGAGGAGAGTGCATACTCACAGTGACTGATAGAAGACTGGTGAGATAAGGCTGCAACTGGTATAGTAGTAAAGCAATAGAGATAGATATTGCAAGTAAAGCAGAGGTAAAGTCTGGCACACAGCAGAGTTAGAACTGATGTGGACCAGGGTGTGTATACAGAGTGCTATCCTTATACTTTTACAGGAGGTGGCACTGGTACAACACAAGTAACACTAGGTCACAGAATACGAGACACATTTGTTCTACAACAACACAATGAAATGGGCTGTTCTAGGAACAAGGTAAGGAAAACAATAAGAGTCAAGACAAGAATGATCTCAGTGACACTGTAATAAGAATAGAACAAAAGGAAAGTACAAGAAGGTGTGGTACAATGAGAAGTCCAGAGTTGTCCATATGATGTCATTGTACAGTGTTATAGATAACCAAAGTCTGAGATTGTACAGATCAACACTAATCTAATCTAAAGTAGTCCATTATCTACTAGTCCTTTGAGCTGCTAAGTGTGTGTGGGTCACTTATCAACACTTCTTTCATACATTCCCTTGTACTGCATGTAGAACAATGCACCTTATATTCTGTGACCACATGTCACTTTTGTTGTACCAGTGTCATTCTCCTGTATAGTATACATAGTGTACCATGTATGCCCTGATACCACAGTTCTATTATCTGTGCTATCAGTGTGTATAGAGTACTCTACTTATGCTTTACAGAGGGGTGACACTTGGTACAATATAAGTAACACTGGTTCACACAATACAAGGAGCATTGTTCTACAAATAGATAAAGAAGTGTATTGTTCTAGAGAACAAGGCAATAAGAACAAGAAAAGTTCAGACAACTATAATATCAAAGTGACATTACAATAAGGATAGAACAAAGAAGAAAATGCAAGAATATAGTACAATAGATAGTTCAGAGGAGTCCATAATGTCACTGTACAGTGATGTCATAGATAAGAAAGTTTGAGATTATAAAGATCATACATATAATTTAATCTATATAAGTTCAATATATCTTATCTAAAGCAGTCCATTATCTATGTGTACATCTAAGCCACTAAGTGCACACAGGTCACTTATCAACAACCTCAAGACCCAGAGCTGTGAAAAGGCCTTAGTTAAGAAATGGGATGAGATTTTAAAGAAAGTACCACCCTTTATACATTTCTGCCTAGACTCATTTTGACTAGGGCTGACACCTGGCTTACTAGACCAGTCTGCTTGCTGTAGCCTGACATCTTTCCTCATTCTTGGTCTTGTGAACTTGATCTCAAAACCTAATGCAGTTATGATCACACTTTGGGTCACTGGCCTAGTTTTAACTTTCAGAGTTGAGGTAGCTGCCAGGATTGTCCAAGGCAGCACCCAGGAATACCTTAAAGCCTCTAAGAAGCAAAAGGACCCCCTAGAGTGTGCCTGGGTCTTGCACAATCTCTATAAGGGTATGGTGAGGTGATATATGCTGGTAGTGATCATATCTATCCCTATACTCATCCACATTGTGGTTTTTCTCTTCTTCATCAGACTTGTAATTTCCTCTTTTATAAAGACACCACAACAGGGTCCACAGCTGCCATAGTTATTTTTACCATCACTACATCATATGTGATAATCTCAATTACCCCATCTATGACTGCTATGGTTTGAACTTCAGACTGCTTGTTTACTTGGTAACTCACTGGTTATGACTATGGCATCTTTGATTATTTATAAACTTATTCATGTATCAGTTAGCACAGTAGTACTAACATGTGATTGTGGTCTCTGTATAACTCATTCCTAGGCTGTACTAGAGTTCAAGCTAGTTACACATCACAAAAAAGGTAAAATCATTAGAAAGCATTTAGTTAAATAAATTTAGAACAAGGCTCACACTATATCATAAGACCTTGCAATTAACAACTAAAGTATTGAGTTTATATTAAAAGGCTCAAAATTCTTGTAAACCATCTAAAGGGTCCTTAGGCATTAAATGGTCTTTAATTCCAATACAAGGATGAGAAGAGGGCCCCTAAAGCCATTACAAGAATTGAGGGTGCTCTTTAAAGTTTCAATTAGAGTAGGGCATCTTTGTCCTTCAAACCTTCAAATGCATTACAAGGGCCCAACATGTCCTCTAAATTTGTTCAAATCTCAGACAAGGCTTGTATAATTTTTGTAAGGCTTAAGTGTACTTACAAGATCATATATTCATTCTTATCAACACCCTGGCTTGTAAGGTGATCTGTCTTCTTAAATATTTTCAAATGTTTAGCTATTTCATTTCTTAAGTTAATTGTCAGTTGCAACACTATCTAATTGCATTATATTTACAATTCACTTCATAGAATCCAGGACCAGGTGGTGCAGTGGCAATCTGTTACAATTCATGCTTCTGATGTGGACACTTACCTACTTGGGTTGTGACTCCTTTGGTAAGGCGTAATATGTCACGGACTTGAGGTGAATATGATGACTTGACCCTAATACAAGTAGTAGTAGTATTAGAATTGCATTACTTACATGACTTGTTGGACACTTTACAGACAGCACTTCAAAGCCCTTCTCAAGATGTATTTAGGATAGCAGAGGAAGACCAAGATATGCCATCTTGGTTGTTACGGTACGAACTTGATGATTCATTACACACGACTCATGACTGGTTATGACTACGGTCCGGTATCAGCATTAGTCATGGACTCTTACATCGTATCAGTCAGCATAGTAGTTCGCATGTGATTGCAGCTCGTGTATGACTCATTCCTAGGATAGCTGTACTAGGGTTCGAGCTAGTTACGCTATTGGTTAGTTACTATTCCAGCGGCGCTTTAAAGCCCGCGCGTATCTGTATAAGTAGTCATCTTAGAAGACCAAGAGTCCCCATCTTGGTCTTCTTCTATCCACCACTTGACTCGTCTTCGCTTGCCTTAGTCTCGGACTAAGTGTGCCTCCGCTTGTATCCACCGAGGGATACTCTTCTTTACCTTTTTGCTGCAGCGTGTGCCTGAAGTGCCCCTGTTCAGCTTGTGTTGGGTTGACACGTGGTCCCCATTCACTTATCTTCGCTAAGTCGATTACGCCTACTCTAGGTCCAAGTCGGACTAACGCCGGTGGAGCGTAACATTGGTCTTCTTGAATTGTCACTTGTTGTATTCCTCTTCTCTTCACCTTACTTCGCAAATGCATCCTTAATGTTACACTCCACAGGCGTTAGTCTGACTTGGACTTGAAATAGGCGTAATTGACTTAGCAAAGATAAGGTGAATGGGGATCACGTGTCAACCCAATGTGAGCTGAATCAGGGGCACACTGGCACACACTGCAGCTATGATGAAGAAGTCCTATCCCTTGGTGGATAGAAGTGGAAGTGCTCTTAGTCGAAGACTAAGGCAGACAAATGATGTCACAGATGCTCTATTTTTGCCTTATTTTTCCATATTTTTATGGATTTATTTGGTACAAATATAAGTCTCCAATGTTGCATTCAAACATCTAAATATGGTTAGTCACGTGATGCCAACATGTGCACCCACAAGCACATGACCCTGAGATAGTAACTTCCTTATTGGATGTTACCTCTCTAAGTCACCTTCCTCATTAGTATAATGGTTTCTTATTGGACGATAAGCAGGGAAGGTTCTAGATAGTTCTAGGCTATGTTGTCATAGGGTTGTGACTCATAGATAAGGACACGTCATTGTTCTGTCAGCCTTAATGACTGTGCATCAGTCAGCACAATAGATAAGGCTATTATTAGACACGACGCGTCAGCGTCTGACTCATTACTGTTACACTTACCTTTAGTAATAAGGTTCTATAGTAATTCGAACTCAGCCGCAGCACAGTATATAAACCCTTATGTAGCGTCCTGAGTGGAACCAACTTGTCCTCTTGGTTCTCCACTCAGGTGCGCATTCCTTTGTGCTTCCCTTTCTCTTCACCAATATTAACTTGTCCTCTTGGTTCTCCACTCAGCGTGCCACTGTGTGATCACCTTGCCTTTAGTCTTGAATAAAGACTTCAAGTGTGCATACTCTCCGCAGTGACTGTATGTTCAGCATGTGACTTGTCTCCGTGCTAGGCTTGAGCATGTTACCAGTTCAGTTCGCTAACACTTTACTTGGTCTAGTTGTACACAATAAGTCATACCGCTACAAATGACGAGTCAAGAAGGTGGATTGAAGAAGACCAAGATGGGGACTCTTGGTTTTCAGAGACAACTACTTATACAGATACGCGTGGGCTTTAAAGTGCTGCTAGAACAATAGGTAACCAATAGTGTAGCTAGCTCGAACCCTAGTACAGCTATCCTAGGAATGAGTCATACATGAGTCACAATCACATGCAAACTACTATGCTGACTGATGCGATGTAAGAGTCCATGACTAATACTACTATCAGGCCGTAGTCATAACCGGCCATGAGTCATCCACAGTATGTAATAAGTCCATACCATAACACTTAAGAGGATCATTGCTGTCTTGTCTCTAGCATCTGTTGGTATCTAGAAGCGCCTTTGTGCCATACATTTGTTGATAAGTGACCCTTGCGCACTTAGCGGCTCTAACGGACCAGACTTACAGATATGGACTGCTGTAGATTAATTAGGACCGCTTTAGATTAGATTTGGTTTGATCTGTACAATCTAGGACTTCTATGACATCACTGTACAATGACATCATATGGACTATTCCGGACTCCTCATTGTACTCCTTCCTTTGTTCTCTTTTAAGTGTTATCTTTATTGTGATGTCACTATGATATCATCTTAGTCTGGACTCTCTTTGTTTTGCGCTCCTTGTTCTCCATTATCACACTCCTTTGTCCCACATGTAGAACAATGTCCCTTGTATTGTGTGACCCTATGTTACTTCTCTTGTAGTAGTGTCACTCCTCTGTATAGTATAAGTAGTAGGCTTGTACGCTCCTGGTCCACATCAGTTCCTCACTGCTCTGTGTGCCAGGTATGTCTTATTCCCTCAATTGTACTATCAGTTCCTCACTGCTCTGTGTGCCAGACAACTTCTGCTTCACTCCTGCTTGACTTCATCCCTGTTGCTGCCTTCCAGCCACCCTAGCCTATCTCACCACAGTCCACTTTGTCACTGTGAGTATGCTCTTCTTGTGTGCTGTTCATCAACATTGTATAACATACATTGTATAACATGCTTAGCTGAGTAGTTGTCACCTTATCCAAGCTCAAGTTGAGCTGATGTCGTGATGGTGTTACACAATCCCTGGTTTATATTCAAAGTGCCTGGGTTCAAACCCCAGTCTAGTTACTTCTTGTCTTAAAATGTATTGGCCCTTATGTATAATATAGACTAGCAATTTGAAAGGGCCCCTGTGGGGCCCTTCCCAAAATACTTTCAGTGCATGCAACATTTATCAAGTTTCTCTTCTTTATTTATTTGTTGTTGAGCTGGTTGTGCAGTAGTATAAGGGTTTTCAACCCTCCTTTGATTGATATTCTTGTTAGTGAAGAAGTATAGAGGCATATCATACAAAGTTATTGTACACAGCAGAAGAATGGAGACATATATCATTGGAAGTTTTCATACATATAGATAGAGACCTTTTTTGTCATAATCCCATAACATACCAGAACATTCCACTATTTTCTCCTTCCTTCTCCTTCTTTTCTATTACTTCTACACAACTCATACACAGATGACTGATACTGGTTTCATATCTGTTTCATGTCTCATCCAGCATATTCTACATGTTTCTACCTCTTAGTCATGTTCATGTCAGAACTCTATATAAACCATAGACAAAAACCTAGTACCACTCAGACTTGTCTTTATCTCTCTTTAGCAAATATCATTGCCTTGTCATCCATCTGAGTGCTGTCTCTTCTTCTAACCCCCTTGACTAAGTCTCTCTTAAGTGGGAGCCATTTTCAAAGCTTTGACCTTGTGCTATAACAATTGATCACACTTAGCCACTGTGTTTTCCAACTTAGCAGAATCTTGACCTTAGTCAGTGCACATTGTGCATCACAAGCACTGCTGAGCCTTGACATTTTTTGCCAATGTTTTAATAGGGTCTTTCAAAGTTCTGATTTTTGTCTCATTATCATACCATTTTTAGAGCCCTTATTTCAGAAAAGAAATTGATCAGGAAATCAAAAATGGGTCAATTAATGCAAATTTTTGTCTTAAGGATGGGTGGGGGCTCCTACATCCCGCAATACCATTATTGTGATCTCATAAGGATGGCAACCAAAAAATCGGAGTTTTATTTTTCAGAGATGCAAGTTTGTGCTATGTGGCAGTCTTTGTAACTGTCTCTACCTCCTGCCTTCTGGTTGCCTCTCCACTCAGTCACTCATGTCCAAAGCACAAGTGAAGACCACTCTGGCAGCCAACCCAAGCCAGGCACCAAGACCATGGCCAAGGTGATGTCTTCTTGTTTGACTTTTGGGAGGTGATGCAGTGCTCATTTTAGACAGTAGTGCACTGCCAAACAAGGCAAGAGACCCATGGCTGATGACAATACCCAAGATCCCCATGGTGAAAAGGGGATATGGGTCCAATGGGATGATGCACACTCTGACCGACTTGTTGATTGGCTAGAGGATAACCCTGAGGATTGCCAAAAGCTTTTCTCCAACTCATCACAGGAGGCAAAGAAAGAAAACCAGCCACATTGTGTAGCTAAGGGCTCAAAATCTATCTTCTACACTAGGATGGCTGAATACATCTTTTCTGTTGACACTGATCCCAAGGTCCACAAAGAGGTAAAAGAAGATACAAAAAAGTATGCCAAGGCCAATGAAAATTGGATCACTCAGTAAGTTTCTCTCTCTACATATGAGGTGCAATAGGACTGATATCTATCAGTTTGAAGTGCAAGTACTGAGAGTTCAACCAGGAGCTTGGGAGAATGGGTGCAGGGCTATCAGTTGACAAGATTTGGAAGAATGACACCCTCAGCAATCTCCTAGGTGCATCACATCTTGCTATCAACTAATTATTACTGACTGGTGATACTTGTAGAAAAACTTTTACAGGGGTTTCCTGTTTGGGAACGTTTGCATGGATTTTGGCGCACTCTTCCTAGTTTCAACCCTCAAGTGGTGTCATCCAAGCCTGGTCAAGGTCTCAAAACCAAAGCCTTCAAAGTCCTGTTTGGAAATCAGGACAAAGTGCAAGTAGATGCTGAAGTTGCTGAAGAAGACCTGTGAGCTGTTGGTGATGAGGAACCTGACGGCTTGTGGGAGGCAGAAAACCATGTGCAGCATCCTGGTGTGGGGCACACTGGAATGGCTGCCAGTGACTGTGAAGCCAGCAGCTTGAAGGTACATAATTCAGTTGTTCTATTGGCTGTATTTAACTTGACATTGCATCACAGGACCTTACTCTAGATGGGACAGAAGATGAGCCTGACTTGGAGCAGCAGTCTGGTCATTCCATTGCTCTCAAGCTGGCGTATGGTCAAAACCTCTTAGCCCACCATTGGACACCATCTGTTTCAAGCTCAGCTGGCCAAAGTTCAAAGAGTATAGGGTCTGGGAAAAAGAATTCCAGCAAGCGTACATGTGTTGAAAATTCCTTGGAGGCGTCGATTAGCGAGCACACCAAACTCATTGACCTTGCAAAGGGTTCACAGGATCTTAAGACCACAACTCTTGCAGCAAAGTGCCAGAGGATGGAGTTCAAGGCCAAGCAAGACCACAATAGTCAACAATATGCTGCCAAAGAAAGGGCTCTCATCATCAAGGAGAGGATGCAGGATAAGGCATTCAATCACCAGGAGCAGATGATGAAGTACCAGCTTGAGCTCACCCAACTTAAGGCTCAGGGCCCACCTCAAGCTGCGCTTGGTGGCATGTCATTTTCTTCAGCCTCTGGTAGTTTCAGACAAGCAACTCAAATGGACATATACCCCATACCAGACGCTAACTTTGACAGCTATTCATTTTCTGTGACTTCATCTGGTGTTGACCAGAGTTCGGACTTTCAGCTTGGAAATTAGTTACAAGTCATACAACCCTTTCTCCGTAGTAGTCATCAAGGTTATCAGCATTAGACTAGTTCATTCACTCAACATAACAGATACCATCACACAACAACACATAGGAATAGTCTAAATACAAGCAATGGAGTTGATTATGCTGGCCGTCATACTGCTCCACTGGTAGAACTATCAAATAACTGTCCCATAACATAACAGCAAAACCATTGACTGTTGGTCTCAACTCATCAACGTGCCTGCTGCAACTCACCATCATTTCCCTCCTTGTTAAAATCTGGCATGTCCCATCTTCTGGCTTTGCAAAGGTATTTGCAAAAGTTGGGATTGAAGTTGCCTCCTTCAAGTTGGAGTATGAGGTTATGGAGGATGATGCACAAGCAGATGAAGATGATAGCCCATTTGTGTTGCTTTGGCAAGGATATTTGTATTCAGAGTTCACGTAAAGCTTGGAAGCAACCCTTGAGGAGCCTGATGGCATGTTTAGAATGAATGTGAATCTAACACCTTTGAGAATGTTTGAAGATGAAAGTGTATTTGACTTACACAGGAAACATGATAGTTGAACATTTGTTGATCTGGAGTCAATTCTCCACTGATTGGCTTCTTGAATGGCAAGACACACCAGGTCTTGGATGGATATGCTGAGTCTGCCCATATCCACTCACCTGGGGTGAAGATGTGATCGTGTTCCTTGAAGATGCAAGTGCTCTGGAATGACCAAGAGTCATGAACACTACCAATGTGTCCCATGGCATAGTCAACAATGCACAGGGAGTCCGGTAGTGTCACAAGCTGACACAAAATTAGCTTTAAAAAGATGTTGAAAGCAATCACGCTCACCTGACAGTCAAGGGAAGAGTTTTTGTTTGTGTCAAACCAGGTATCGCCGTGAAGTCCAGGACACTGGAATAGCAGAAACTTTGTACTGTCCACCATAAGGTGCCCATTTGCCCACTCCAGGCAAACCTGCACAGCTACCCAGGCCTTAGCACTCTCCTTCTCCTCCAAAGTTGGCAGATGAACAACTTTGTCATGCAGAGAGAGCAGTGCAAGCATTACTCTATTAGTACAGTTGAAAACAGTCCCTGGACTGACACCGGCCCAGTGACCAATGGCTTCAGGGCTTGCAGCATTGCCATAGTGACCAGCACAGTAGAGAAAGATGGTGAGTTGTGTTGAAACAGGCTTCTGGGGGATGTTGGAGTTGTTGCCAAAAATTGGGTGTTCACAGATCGTCTTGACAAGTCCATCAAAAGTGTTGGGATCAACATGGATTTTGCATTGGTATTGGTTGAGGTTACCATCACACCAGTGTTTGAGGAGATGTATTTGAGGAGCTTTCTTGATTTTAGGGTTGTCACACAAAACCCTTGAGGATCTCTTGGCGTAGTCAATCGAGTTCAGCTTGCTTGTTCGAATAAAATGCATCCTCTACCTCAGAGAGGGGAAGAGAAAGGTGAGACACTTGATCGTCGTCATCTGATGAGAATGATGAGAGGCTGCTGAGGCTGGAGAATGATGAGAGCTCCAAATCCAAATCTGAGTCAGTGTTGACATCAGAAGCTGGGGTGACAGAAAAATCAACACCAGAGTCTTCAAGGTACTTGTGAAGGCACGCTCGTTTGAATGAGCGGTCAATATCATCCAGGCCATTGAGCAGCTTGCAGTGAAGGGGAATAGTTGGCATGATCAAAAGGTAGATGCAGATGAGCCAGATGGAGCCACGCAATGAACAAGGTGGAGATTGAAAAGGTGGATCTCACCGAAAGTTTGCTGGAGACTACAAAGAATGCATTATGGTCTCATTATTAATTTTTTTTCAGGGGGGTTTCAAAGTTGGACATTATTGGTCCATTTTTATTTCATTATTTTTTACAATTTTCACAAGATTTCCACCAAAATTGGGCTTAATGAATGTAATAACGGTTCCAATCATGAACTGATATAAGGGAACTTTGAAAGACCCTAATCATGGAACACATTCATAAGAAAACATGAAGTCAGTTTACTCTACCAAAGGAAATTCAGAAGGACATGGTAGATAGGTCATGTTGTGCAATGTGACAATTGCTACTTTAGTGTTATATGTCAGTAGTTCTCCAGAAAATGTTACAATGCTGTTAGGGGTCAGTAGTGAATTTGGCCCCACTTAATTGAGTCCTAAGGTGCCACAAATGTTTAGATGTGTAGTTGAGTTTGATTGGATAATGTTTTGAGTAATGTTTATCATGAAAGTGTGAATACCTTTCTAAATATCTGAAACTCTACCTGACATGATAATTTGAGCAGGTGTGTCACAGCTTGCAATGATGTCATTGGGTTGCATTGGTATGGAGAACAGCTCAAGGGTAGATTTAATACATTTCTGAAGGTAATTTTTGTTTTGCTCACAGACCACAGACCTCTTTGATGCCTCCCATTTGAGCAAATTCTTGGTTGAAACACATAGGCCTGAGATTGTGTTTTTGTGCTTGGAATGTTGCTATCTGACATATTGTTATTGCAGGCTATTTCTGTGTGGTGGTTGTTGTACCTTAGTGTAGATTATATAAACACCAGAAAGTATTATCTGTTGATGGTGTTTCTTTGTATAGTGCAGGTTGTAGAGAACTCACTGTCACTCAACAGCAAGGGATAAGGTTGGAGATGATGGCAGGCAAGATGGAAATGGAGAGATCATTAAAGGCAAAGAGGAGGCATCTTGGCTCAAAGGGGAGTAGTGGCACACAGGGAGTGGGGCACTTGAAGGAGCTTAGAGGCAAGAGTGAAGATGTCACAAGTGGACAGTCTGAGGGACTGTCCAATAGATTGCACTAGCTTATATACTACAGGGGATGGTCTATGCATAGGTTTAGGGCAGGCTTAAGGCCTGTCCTTGGGTACTGTGCAATGCTATGAAAAGGAACATTCTAGAGATAACTAATAATAGAGTCCAATCAGAAAGGGTTTAAACATAGAACGACTGCTCTTTAGTTGATGATGCCATATTACACCATAATGGTGTGATTCCACAGTCAATGTAGAATTTCCCAAGGGCGGTGACTTGGTTGGTTATCTTCATTGATTGATAAACAATCAACCATTGATTGTTACTCATGCACACAGCATGTGACCTGGAAAGACAGAGTAATCACATGACACATCACATGATTGTTGGAGAGCGAAAATTCAAACTCCGATTCCAGATTTCCCCTTTAGGAAGGTGATGACATAAGCCAGACTGGCCCAGACCAGTTCTAAGTGCCTTGAGTCATGACCAGGTTTATAGGTTCATGACAGTATCCCCATTTTAACATTGTGCTATTCCACTAGCACTAGTTGATTTGGATCTAGGGGCATTGGGGTTGGCCTTGTGAAATTGATGGACAAGGTCTTGGGTGTGGGTCATTTGGGAAGTGGGGAGCCAGGAGTTTTCAATGTCAGGGTATCCCTTCCACTTGATCAGATAAAGTATGCCCTTCTTGTTGGGCAATACTTTGGACTGCAGGACCTTTTCAACCTCATAGTGTTTGTCCTCTCCTTGAACAATTTTGGGGGGTGGTCAAGTGAAGTTAGGACCATATATGGTGTTTTCTTTGTATGGGGAGATTAAAGAGTTGTGGATGACTGGATGAATACACCATGTCTTTGGGAGTCAGAGTTTACAATTTACTCCCCAGGAGGACAGGTCTTTAAATGGACCATGGCGTCTTTGTCACGACCCATGACATCACAGTCACACAACGACACGTATAACAATCAATTGCCAGCACGTTCTTACTTCTTGCCACGTAGGCCATGACTCTGCCAGCTCAAAAGGAGCTTCGTAATTATAGAAAATAGTCACGATAAACACCAGTTTGTACGATATAAAAGACCCAGTAGTAAGGTAGTAGCAGCTTGTCTACTCTTAGTCCATTGAATCTAGCTTGTTCCCTCTCACTTGCGAACTCTTTGAGTGTGCCAAGTAACCATCTTTCGTTGCCATCTACCACAACTCCCGCACCTGAAAACGACTAAGTCACGACGGTCTGCTGGAACCATGACATAAGAGTAGACCCACTACTCTGCTATCGGACTCAGCGCAAAGAGTCTGCACAAACTTGACACACTGGTGGAAGCACCCAACAATAACTTTGCTTACATCGAACCAGCAAACGATCTACAGGATAGTACCGAAAAGTGACTGGTACTAAGACAAACGACCCCGAACCTCACTGATCTACACATCACCGACCTCGTCTGGCAACACCACCAAAGTTACACACTTGAACGCGCACCCGATCCTAGCCTTGATGTTGAATATTTTGAAAGCGAGAACGCGTGGTACGAAGTCCTATTAGACTACCCTGGTTGGGCCACATACAACAGTGCACAAGTGGAACAACCTCACCACTGGGGACTACGAGTCAGAACCGAACCACAAACAATGCCTGATTACAATTGGCACACTCACCAACTAGCAGTTGCCTCCCTTAAACAAAAAGGAAAGTGAAAATCGCTGCAACCACCTCCCCCAGCCTTTCACACCTACCTCCAACCGACAATCGTACCAATGACAACCATGGCCAGTGGATCCGGATCAGGCAGTGCCACCAGCACAATGAACGGCCCCCTCCAAGGCACCACACCCACATTTTTTGATGGAACCCGATCTTGCAGTACACAGTCCCTGCACGAGTTTAATCAGTTCCGGTGAGTAAACCGCACCAATGAGCATATGGTTAGCCCCTACCAACGAGTGGCGTTGGCCCTCACCCTTATCCAAGGACCCGCAGTGGAGAGCTGGAATCAAAGTCAAGATAGAAAGCTAGAGGCAAAAATCAACGACCCCGTCACACCTATTGTGGAGACCAACAAAGTACTCTGGACTGACTTCGTAACCGACTTTAAAAATGCTTGGACGGACACGCTTAGCCAACAAAACGCCTACACTTGGCTGACCACCCTGACCATGACCGGAGATGCCATCAACGAGTATATAGCTAACTTCAAGCAACTAGCCGAAGCCACAGAGTGGGACACCACTGCTAAAGGAACGGTGGACCTCTTCAGCCGCAGCCTAAAGAAAGGATTGCTGGTTGTATGTCTAAAAAGAGCAAAATTGCCTGTCACCATGGAGGATTGGAAGGAGGCCACACAAGAAGAGGTCCAATGGTACCAAACCATCACTAACCGCATCACCTCCATCAGTAAAACGGCACCACCGCCACCAAAGACGACCCCACGCCAAATATCACAAAATGACGTAGTTCCAATGGATGTCGATGTCACCACAACGTTCATCCGCCGACAACACACCCCACAGGAACTTCAAGAAATGGAATGATGCCGAAGAGAAGGTCTCTGCTTCCGATGCAAACAACATGGACATCTATCCCATGACTGCCCAAAGAAGAAACCTGTGATCAGTCAGATTAACGAAGTACAGACTCCCACCGCAGCCAGTACTGTTGCTCTGACAGAAACCTCATCAAAACTCCTGCACCAACGAAAGACGTGTTGGTCGCAACCTTGTTGAGGTTAGATCCAGAGGAACGACGAAGCATAGTTTTGGAGATGTTGATTATGGCAGGCATGGATGACAAGGACGACGACTTCACGGCAGTATCTATCAATGCGACAAACGGGGATACGGCTTCAACACTCACAATTCAACTCCACACCAACCATGAACCCCGGTTCACCAACACCTTGCTTGACTCTGGCACATCTGACAATTTTATCGATAGCACGTTAGCCCAGGCGTTTCATATGACCACAATTGACATTCCCATACGACAAGCATATAATGTTGATGGTA
This sequence comes from Lactarius indigo, assembly GCA_025766275.1. Taxonomy (NCBI): domain Eukaryota; kingdom Fungi; phylum Basidiomycota; class Agaricomycetes; order Russulales; family Russulaceae; genus Lactarius; species Lactarius indigo. The sequence continues at coordinate 657,784 of JAFKAC010000005.1, read as the reverse complement.
CAATGAACCAGGCAGGACACATCACAAAGGCCTGTCCTGTCAGCATTTAAACAGGATCACCCACGTACCACACCTGATTATACATCACAACCCTGGGCAGACCTCGAGTAATCCTCAGCCACCTGTGGTTCAAAGCCACAGGACCTGAAATAGACTGGAGGAAGAATGTCTTGATAGGTGAACAACGTATCATGGAGTACAAGAGCACTGTAGAAATTAACAATATCGCCCAGCAGATGGCAGAATGCTTCGCACATGACAAACAGGAAGCGGGCCTACCAGTGCAGTATGAGTCGCATGCTGAGGTATTTTCAGAAACTGCCGCTCAACGTTTCCCACCAGAAAGGATTGACGATCACATGATCACCTTGACACTGGACGCACCCGCCACCCTTCAATGTAAAATCTACCCGCTAAACGCAAAAGAACTGGAGCACCTTGATGAGTTCCTTACGGAACACCTTGCCAAAGGATATATCTGAGAATCAAAGTCATGCTACGCCTCCTCTTTCTTCTTTCTTAAGAAGAAAGATGGGAAGTTGCGACCCATCCAAGATTATAAACCTTTGAATAAAATTACAGTCCAAGATACATATCTGATCCTGTTGATCTCTAATATTTTGGATCGCCTTGCCAACAAAACATTATTCACCAAGTTTGATATACGGTGGGGCTATAACAACATCCGCATCAAAGATGGTGATCAGTGGAAAGCTGCCTTCAAAATGCCACGCGGTCTTTTCGAACCAATGGTAATGTACTTTGGGCTCACAAACTCACCAGCAATGTTTGTAAGGGCTATGAATTGGATCTTTCACTCGCTACTTGATCAATTCCCGACGGAACTGTTCATCTACATGGACGACATTCTTATTGCCACCATGCACGATCTCGCGTGACACCAACTACTTGTCAACAAAGTCCTCCAAGTACTGCACGACGAGAGTTACTTTCTTAAACTCTCCAAGTGTGAGTTTGAACAGACCGAAATGGACTACCTCAGTATGACAATATCGTCCAGGAGTATCCGTATGGGACAGGACAAAGTCTCCGGACTTCACAACTGGCCATGAATGTTACAGTCTGTTAAGCAAGTTTGATCTATCCTTGGCGTTCTAGGCTACCAACGACCATTCATACCACAATACGCGCATCTTGCACAACCCCTCACGCATCTGTTACGAAAAGATGTTCCCTTCATATGGACTGCAGAGTGTACAACGGCACTCGACACTCTTCTTCGTGCTGCCTGCTCTCGACATGCCCTCCGACAACCCGACACCGACAAACCCTATCAGCTTCAGACAGATGCCTCTCTTTTCACAATCGGCACAATTCTAACACAGCCGGACGATCGCAACAAACAACAAGCCGTTGGCTACTTCTCACAATCTCTCTCACCCGTGGAACGTAACTACGACGTTTACAATTGCGAATTTCTTGGCCTCATCAGGGGTCTAGAACATTGGTGACACCTACTCATTGCCTGCCACCACCCAGTCACCATTCTTACCGACCATGCCAATCTCCTTCACTATCGCTCCCCTCAACACATTAACTGGCGTGTTGCACAGCTCATCAACATCCTTGCTGATTATGACTTGCGACTACAGCATGTTCCGGGACCTAACTTACATGCCAACGCGCTCTCTTTCCACCCCTCGTTTGTCGCGACTGACAATGACAACACCGACGTTATTGTCCTTCCATCTTCATACTTCATTAACACTGCTCAGGTCACCACACTCAACAACCGCTGTCAACAAGCACAGCTGACCGGTCTCCCCCTGGACTGGACTGTACACTTCTGTCTCACCACAGACCTCCCGGATTCCCTGTTGCTCTTCCACCAAGTGCGTTTGGTGATCGCAGATGATCTCCCCCTTAGACGGGAGGTGATCGCATCCTTTCACGATGCAATTAGAGCGGGTCATCCTGGAATCACCAAAACACTTATACACATTCAAAAACACTATTGGTGGCCCAAGATGAAAACAGATGTTGCTAACTACATAATGGGATGTTTCACCTGCCAGTCCAACAAAAACCTACCAGGACGACAAAAAATACCGTTATCGCCAATCTACCCCCAATACGACGCTCTACCCTTCCAGGTCATAGCCCTCGATTTTATCGTTAAACTACCACAACTGGATGGCTATGACTCAATATTGACAATCACAGACCAGAGCTGCTTGAAGGCAGCTGTTTTCATTCCTTGCCGGGAGACAGATGATGCGGATCAAATAGCCGCACTATACATGTGATTCGTTCTACCCCATTACAGTGTCCCGTGAAAGGTCATTTCAGATAGAGATCCCCATTTTACCGCTGCCTTTTCCAAGGCCATGTGCAAAATGTTGCATATTGAGCAAAACATCAGTATGGCTTATCACCCACAATCTGACAGACAGTTGGAAAGAACAAACCAACAACTCGAGCAGTACCTACAGATCTACGCTAACTACCGACAGGATACATGGGCCCACTGGCTACCCATAGCACAGTACACGCTGAATGCATGGGTGTCAGAAACCACCAAAAGGGCTCCATTTGAGCTACTCATCGGTTTCATCCCCCGTGTTCACCAACCGGCCACTATCCACACCACGTCACCACTTGCAAACAATCGATTAACCCAACTTACAGAAGTCCGACAACAAGCCAGAGAAGCCATGAAGGCCACTCAAACACAATGGGTACAAGAAACGGGATATCAGCCTTATCGGATTGGCGATCAAGTCTGGCTCGAAGCCACCAATCTGAAAACAACACATCCCACCGCAAAGCTCGCCACCCGATGATATGGTCCATTCCTGATCACTAGAGTCATCTCCGACATAGCTTATCAACTCCAATTACCCACAAACTGGTGTATCCATAATGTATTCCACGCTGGGTTGCTAACCCCATTCAAACAGACCATCAAGAACAGAGCTACCATTTCAGAACCACCCCCGGACCTTATAGACGGCCATGAAGAGTGGGAAGTGGAAAACCTTCTCGACTTCCAACTCCACAGATGTCGAAAAACGCCGCAGTATCTCATACATTGGAAAGGGTTCACGGCTGCACACGATAGCTGGGAACCAGTTACAAATATACACGCTCCTACACTTATCCATGAGTATAACGAGCAAACATGACTAACCATCAACAGCATCAACACGACAATGGACCCTCCTGTACAACACCCGCCTCAGTACCCTTGGATAACCGATGATGACATTCCTGGGTACATTCACGCTCAGATTAACCGAGAAGTCGAACAATGGGCCAACATCAGTGAGACATATAATGCCCTGCTTAACTCACCTCGATCCCATGAAGATATGTGGGGGCTTAGCACATATATCACCTCCCAGGGACTTCACCATTGACACTCTCAGGCACGCACCAATCGCCGACAGCGACTTATGCGCGAGGCACTCGAGCAGATCGCTCAGCAAGAACAGGAGGATGAGCTTTGGGAAGGACCTCAGTCCCCCAAACTCTCTCTACCACCGCTGCCAGCACCCACCATTGCCGCCACACCAGTCAGCACTCATCCGCTTCCACTGCAACCAGCTAACCCGCAGGGGATTAGTAGGCCGATCCTGCTGCTAAACTCAGTGGCAATGCCAACTGGAGACTGGAAGGTCGTTTTACCTACTAACAACTATCAGATGGAGATACCCTTTGCGGACGGAACTCGGTGTAACACGCCATATCTACAGTTCCTCATTGACCAACATGATAGACCCATTGTAGTCATGATGAACAGCACACATAGATAGCATACTCACAGAGGGACAAAGTGTTCTGTGGTGAGATAGACTGGGTGGCTGGAAAGCAGCAACACGAAATCTAGCAAGGTAAAGCAGAAGTGTTCTGGCACACAACAGTGAGGAACTGATATCACATTGGAGAAGAGGAAACATACCTGGCACACAACAGTGAGGAACTGATGTGGACCAGGAGCATACAAGCCTACTACTTATACTATACAGGAGAGTGACACTAGTACAAGAGAAGTAACATAGGGTCACAGAGTACAAGGGACGTTGTTCTACATGTGGGACAAAGGAGTGTGCTAATGGAGAACAAGGAGTGCAGAACAAGGAGAGTCTAGACAAGAATGATATCATAGTGACATTACAATAAGGATATCGTTAAAAGGAGAACAAAGGATGAAGTACAATGAAGAGTCCAGAGTAGTCTACACGATGTCATTGTACAGTGATGTCATACATGACACAATGATAAGTGTTAGATTGTTCAGATCAAATCTATGTAATCTACAAGTCCAATTAATCTAATCTAAAGCAGTCCATGCTGCAAGTCCGGTCCGTATGAGCCGCTAAGTGTTACGCCCTAGCAGGGGCGTGGGTTCTAAAGGTTCTGAATCACACAAGTATCAAGCGAAGACCTCTGTTGTCTTATTGCTATGAAATACGAGTGATAAAAGTGTGGCACAAGGTGCAGCACTACTCTGTTGTGTAGGACTCCTCGTCCGAAGTGTCTAACACTTCTCTACACTTGATCTTGCTAGTGCACAGAGTATAACAGGTGTAACGTGTTGATATAGTTCAACTGCAAAGACTTCGAAGTGTCCTGGTTAGGGACTGAGGTAGGGGATGCACAAGAAGAGAGGGATAAGGCGAGGTCACACCAAAGTACGAAGGCAAGGTTGCTAGATTGCAAACGAAGCCAAGTCTGGCTTCCTACGGTCTATGGTACAGGTTTATATAGGACAGGGTTCCAAACAACATGAACACAAGTCCACACAATATCAAAGAAAGTAAACGGAGTAAACAGAAGTTTGGATCAAAGCAACAGCGCCACTAGTAATAGTAGCTCCTTTGGTAACAAGGTATAGTACAGAAGGGGAAAGGCAGGGTGGAGACATACTGTGACTTAGGTCCGAAGCGTCGGATCATAACACTAAGTGCACAAGGGTCACTTATCAACAAGTTGCTACCGAGGGACGAGGTAAACCGGTGTATTATGGACCCCTGTACGCTCTACCACACACAGAACCACGAGAAGTTGTCAACCCTAGTGTCTACTGCAACATCTTCCGACCAGACCACACAGCGTGCAGGGACATTGATGTGGCACTATACTCTTTAGCAGATCCAGGAGCCAGCGCCAAGGTGTATTGACTGCGTGTGTTGGTGGCACGACAAGACCATCTCATGCAATGCATGCACGAAACAGAATGCGTGTGGACCAAATGGAGCACTGAAGCAGACAAGATCGACACCCGCATTGCCAATGCACGTATTGCGGCACGTCTACTCCCATATCTTCCAACTCCTTTACCATCTATGCTTCCTTTTGCCACTGTTTGTATGAACAACACCAACCGTAGGTTGGATCACCATCGCGTACCAATCATCAGCACCAAACTAGCCCTTCTGGTACCTCCATGACAACCCCTACACACTTACTCCCAAGCAGTCCAGGTCACTTGACACGTTCAATTTCCCTCTCTACACGACGAAGATTCCCACGCCACTAACGACGAAGACCAGCGAGTGTCCCATCACAATTGCCATGGACTTCCCGCCTGCAACTGGTGCGACTCTGAGGAACACCTCTTGTTTGAATGCTGCACACCGCACCAGCGATGCGCCAACCAATGTGTCTGTCACATCTCTGCAACACACATGCACGTACACACTTACTGTGCATGGCTCACGGTCCTCAGACGCGCAGTCGATCAAGAACGATCCATGCAGGCCACCCAACACCTCCGCACCCAGCACCACAGTACCCCTTACAAACGACCCCAACATTACATTTTCAGGCATGACTATGACTTTTCTGCCACCTTAGATAACCGCAATTGAGACGATCACACCTAGACGGGGGGCTATGTCACAACCCGTGACATCACAGTCACACAACGACACGTATAATGATCAATTGCCAGCACGTTCTTACTTCTTGCCACATAGGCCATGACTCTGCCAGCTCAAAAGGAGCTTTGTAATTATAGAAAATAGTCATGATAAACACCAGTTTGTACGATATAAAAGACCCAGTAGTAAGGTAGTAGCAGCTTGTCTACTCTTAGTCCGTTGAATCTAGCTTGTTCCCTCTCACTTGTGAACTCTTTGAGTGTGCCAAGTAACCATCTTTCGTTGCCATCTACTGCAACTCCCGCACCTGAAAACAACTAAGTCATGACAGTCCACTGGAACCGTGACAGTCTTGGAGCAAGTTTAGCTTTGGGGTGGGTAGTGTGGATGTTGGTCCCTTCTAGCCAGACTAGGTTGCCTGTTTTGAACTCATGAGAGGGAGTGGATGTTTTTGAACCTCTCATACTTTTGCTGCTACTTTAAGGGCTGCTGTGACTTCTGAGCAGATTTGGTTTAGTGCTTTCAGTCTTTCTTCAGCTGTGGGTATCTTGGTGGCAAAGTGGATGGGGGGAATAAACTCAGGTTTGTACCCATACCATACTTTAAAAGGTGACTTGTGGGTTGCACTATGTTGTCAGGCATTGTGTGCAAATTCCATAAATGGTATTAGGTCTACCCAATTATCTTGTTGGAAGTTGCAGAAGACATGAAGGTATTGTTCAAGTTCTTGGTTAACATGTTTGGTTTCTCCATCATTTTGTGGATCGAAGGCTGTGGACATGGTGGATTTAACTCCTAGTTTGCTCCAGATTTCTTGCATAACTTTTGATGCAAACTGAGGGCCTCTGTCAGACATAATTTGTCAGGGTAGGCCTGTATGTCTCCAGACATTTTCTAGGTAGAGTTGGGCTGTTTCATCTACAGTGATGGTTTTGTTACAAGGGGAAATGACTATTGCTTTGCTGAGTCAATTGACAACCACAAATAATGAGTTGTAGTTGTGGGATATGGGGAGGTCCATGATGAAGTCCATTGTAATGGTTCCCCATATTTTGTTGGGTATTGCATTTGGTTGTAATGGTACTTGGGTACATGGTTTGATTTTCATAGCTTGACATGTGGCACTTCCATCAACATAAGTTTTAACAAATGTTCATATTCCTGGCCACCAGAAATCTCAAGATATTAATTCATAGGTCTTCCATCATCCTGGGTGTCTTGTGGTGATGTGGTGATGGTATGTTTTGATGATATCTCTTCATAGGTTGTCATTCTTTGGGACATAGACTTGTCCTTTGAACAGGATGATGCCATCTTCTAAGTTCCATTCTTCTAGGCCTTTGGCTAGGGATTGAGGGCCATTTTTTAAGAGGGACTCTAGGGCCATACTAACTTCCTTGTTGTATGTTTGTGTGTCTTGGATGCATTGTCAGAGGGTGGTGTCTCCTTGGATGGTAACTGCAGTTCTTTGTACTGGATTGATAGAGAAATATTTTGTATCCAGGAGTACTTGCTTTTCATCTTCATCTGCTATCCCATTTTTATGGTCTGGATGCCGAGACATCATGTCAGATTTACTCTGTGCACCAGGCTTGTGGATGATGATGAACTGGAAACAAGAGAGGAATAAAGCCCATTGGGCCTGTCAATGAGAGAGTTTTTGTTTTGTGGTGAAATAGACAAGGTTGCCATGGTCAGACCAGATTTCCATGATGTCATCATGTCCTTCCAAGTAGTGACAGAAGGCATGAAGAGCATGGATGATGGTGAGGAGTTCCTTGTTGCAGATTTCATAGTGGCATTCAGTGGGAAGGAGAGATTTTGACAGGAAAGCAACAGGGTGCCATTGTTGTAAGGCATCAGGTTGCTTGAGGATGGCACTAGTGGCAAAGTCACTTGCATCAGTAATGAGTCAGAAGGGCTTGGAGTGGTTGGGTAGGGCTAAGACAGGAGCTTCTGCAAAGCATTGGATTAGGGTGTGGAAGGCATGTTCTGCTGTAGTTTCTCAAGAGAAGGGAACATCCTTCTTGGTTAGGTTAAATAGAGGGCAGGTGATAGTGGAATAATCCTTGATGAATCATTGATAGAAGTTGCAGAGGCCTAAGAAGGCTTGCACCTGTTTTGCCTCCACAATTATAACAATTGACTGTCCTTTGGTTTCCTCATCCTCCTCCTCTCTGTAAAAACCCTCCTCTGGGTCAGTATGGGGGATGCAGAGCAAGTATATCTTCTGCTCCCACAAATTTTTTTTTCTTTTTTCTTTTTTTTTTTGAATTGATTTATATTCCAGGGCAGTGCTTAATACAAAGCTGGTCCTATGGTACGGTACTACTACTCTGTGTGGAAACTCAGTATATACTGGACTCCCTCACTGCTTAATCGGATATTCCTGGGTGTGCTTATCTGGCCTCTTGACCTGCTACCCTATTTGGTGATAATGGTGAAGGGCAAAACCTTCTGCGCCGGGGGCCCTGTAGACCCCACAGTCTACTCCGCATACCTGACCGTATGTTATAATTGGGATGTAAAGGGACTGAGACAAGGGTAAGCAGGCAGCTATTACACATAGATTGTGAGAGGGGAAGAGTTTATGGGTCTGGGGACCTGGTGTGTACATAAGGTTGTAGGGGTGAGGGATTTAAAACCCTGCCCACTAGGGGCACCTCCCAGAGGAACCCAGTCAGAGTCAGTGTGTTAGGTAAGGTAGGGACATGTAAGGTCCCAAGTGCAGTCTCCTGGTCCATCTGTATGTTATGTCATCCAAACCTCATCCCTACCTCCTGTCACAGATGCTCTATTTTTGCCCTATTTTTCCGTATTTTTACAGATTTATTTGGTAGAGATACGAGACTCCAATGTTGTGCTCAAACATTCAAGTCCTTATCATTAGATATGATAAGATGGTTAGTCATGTGATGCCAAAATGTGCATCAACAAGCATGTGATCCTGGGATAGTAACTTCCTTATTAGACGCTACCTTCCTAGGTCACCTTCCTCATAAGTAAAGTAGTTTCTCATTGGACAATAAGCAGGGAAGGTTCTAGATAGTTCTAGACTATGTTGTTATAGGGTTATGACTCATAGATAAAGACACGTCATTGTTCTGTCAGCCTTAATGACTGTGCATCAGTCAGCACAATAGATAAGGCTATTAATAGACACAATGTGTCAGCATCTGACTCATTACTATTACACTTACCTTTAGTAACAAGGTTTAGTAGTAATTCGAACTCAGCCACAGCATAGTATATAAACCCTCATGTAGTGGCCTGAGTGGAACCAAATTGTTCTCTTGGTTCTCCACTCAAGTGCGTATTCTCCTTGTACTTCCCTTACTTCTCCAAATGTTAACTTGTCCTCTTGGTTCTCCACTCAGCGTACCACAGCGTGACCACTGCCTTTCTGAGTTCCTGCATAAGGACTCCATGTGATAGGCCACTCCATTGTGACTGTACGTTCAGTGCATGACTTGTCTCCACACTAGGCTTGAGCATGTTACCAGTTCAGTTCACTAACACTTCCCTTGGTCTAGTTGTACGCGATAAGTCATACTGCTACACCTCCCACGCTGTCATTGCCTTCCAACCCCTCAGTGCCTTCCCAGGCACACTGACTGAGGACCTTCCTTTTCTCACCTTGGCATGTGGGTTTGCAACCACAGTCACCTGCCTTATTTGTCAGGACTCCCAGGGCCCTAATCCCAGTGTCACAGGTTGGTGTTGCAACCATCTACAGGGACCTGACCTTTTATGCCAATTTGAGTGGACTTGCAACCTAAGGGTAGTGTTGCCATGGCTTGGCTCAGCTTGGCTTGGCTCAGCTAAGCACAGCTTGACCAAAAAAGGACAAGCTGAGCTGAGCCACTCCAAATTGAGCTGGCTCAAGCCACCCAAAAGTATGAATAGGAAATTGTACCATTTTGGGTAGCCTGAGTCAGCCAAGCCAACGAAACCACATTGGAGGTCTAACGCGTGTGAATTCGACCCTCAAATTGTTCAGACAAGTCAAGCCCTGAGTGAGTGAGGTCTGAAGATTTGAATCCCCCCCGTCATCCCTCCTCTGCACAGACTGGCTTGAGGTCTGCATGCTGTCTGCGTGCTGTTTGCGTTGTCTGCCCACTGACCTCTGGCCTTTTCTGTGCTCTCACCGCCCTTGTTGCTCTCTCCTCTCTGGCCACTGCTTGCTCTCACCGTTGCTCACTCTGGTTGCCACTTGTCACCCCTCGCTTGCTCTGGTTGCCCCTCACCACTGCTCATCGCCACTTGCCGCCCCTCGCTCACTCTGGTTGCTGCTTGTTGCCACTTGTTACCGCTTGTCACCACTCATCACCACTCGCCACCCCTCGCTCGCTCTGGTCACCGCTCATTGCCACTCACCACTGCTTGCCTGCTCTGGTCGCCGCTCATCACCCCTTGCCGCCCCTTGCCTGCTCTGGTCACCGCTCGTCGCCCCTTGCTGCCCCTTGCCTGCTTTGGTCGCCACTCATCGCCCCTCGCCACCCCTCACCTGCTCTGGTTGCCACTTGTCACCCCTCACCACCCCTCGCCTGCTCTGGTTGCCACTCGTCGCCCCTTGCCGCCCCTCGCTCTGGTCACCACTGCTCATTGCCCCTCGCTCTGGTCGCCACTGCACATTGCCCCTCACTCTGGTCGCCGCTACTCGTCGCCCCTCGCCGCCCCTCACTCTGGTCGCTGCCCGTCGCCACCCATCGCCGCTCCTCTGGCCACTGCGCAGCCGTTGGTGCCTCTGACAGCACTGTCGCCATCATCACCAGCATTGTTGCCAATATTGTTGCCGTTGTTGCCTGCGCCGTCACTGTCACCTCTGCCACCACCCTTGCTGTCACTGCTGCCACCGCCCTCGCATCGCCGGTGCCACCACCACTCGCTGCTGCTGCAACTGCCACTGGAACTGTTGCCGCTGCCACCACTACCACCCTCACTGCTGGTGCTGGCACCTGCCCACCTTTGGACACCCATCACGTGCCCCTGGATGCCTCGGACACCCTCAGAAGGCCCTCGGACAACCCTCTGATGCCCTCGGATACCCTCAGACAGTTGTCATGCACCCTCCTCTTGCCCCTCCACACCCCCCTTTCTCTTCCCACCCCCTTTTCCCTCTCTGGCCACCCCAGGTGAGTCACACAGGTCCCCTATTTTTATGTAGTTCATTCCTAGGTACAAATACATGTATATAGCCTTGTTGAAAATAAATCCCTCTTAACTACTGCTCACTAATGCCCCTGAGATAAGCCCTCAAGTCCTCAACTGGTCTGACTGCCTCCATTCCCTCCAGCTCTTCCATTTCATCCTTCTCTCCAAGCCCTTCAGTGAAATTGAGCTCCCTTTTATACTTTGCCTGGAACTTGAGTATCTGTATGGCTTCCATGCTGCCTGGCTTAAGGCGGTTCCTCCTGGCTCTAGCTGTCTCCTTGCTTGCTGAGAAGACACGCTCACATGGGACTGAAGTGGCTTGAATGGGGAGTAAGTCCATGGCAAGCTTGAAGAGTGTTGGCCACTTTTTCTGGTGTTCCTGCCATTCCAACTACTGTCAGTACTCCCTAACAAAATGAACCATTCTACACACCTGCCAGAACTCAAGAATATTGGCATATTTGACTGGGGCTGCTAGATAGTCATCAACTTCACCTTCTAAGGTATTTGCCTGTGGTCTGTAGACAGGCATTGGGCCAATACCAAGGTTTGCCAAAGTGGCCTGCATGCCACCAAATGGTTCAGGGGGTGGAGGGGGTACAGTTGATCTAGTAGGGGCTCTAGATGGTGTGTACAATGGTCTGAGCTACTTAGAATTTTAGTTTTAGAGTAGCATGATTAAATTAAAAACACTCACTGCATCAAGGAGGTGGCGCTTTACTGCTTCAGAAACATTTGATTGGTAGTGTTGCTTGAACCATTCAAGCTTTGTCAAAGGGTTAAGAACTGTTCACATGAGATGAGAAATTATGCAGAATATTAAGACAGCCACTCACCCATTGAAAGCTGATATACTGGAATATCAAGGGCCTGCATAGAATATGAATCTACCTTCTCTGAAGCTTTTCCAATAATAAGACCAATATCCTGTCTCTCAGTCTCCAAGGTAGTTGCCAAGTCATTCAGGGTTTTTAAAAAGCCCTCAAATGCAGCAACTGTGCCACAAAGTGTTGGTATCTTCTCATAAGAAAGTGATTGCTGATACCAGAAGGGGATCTAATAAATAAATTAATAGACAATCAGAGAGAGAAAATGTCTGCACACCTGAAGAATGCTCTGAAGTCCCCCAAGGACCCCCCAATCTTCCTCATCTAATGGGTCTGGCCCTCCCTCCTGAGTAAACCTATCAATTGCCTAACTAAAAGTTAGCATTAGAATTTATTAAATGGCTTAAAAAATACCTCTCTCAAAATGAATGCCCTCTTGATCATTAAATAGGCAGAGGACCACCTGGTCTCCACATCAAGAATTAATTGCAAAGGAGGCACATTTGACTCCTTTGCAATTGTAGAAAATATATCACACCTTTGTGATGAGTTGCAGATCTATCATAAATAAATTAGAAAAAAAAAAAAGAAAGAAAAAACTCGGAAAAAGAAAAAGAAAAAGAAAAAGACAAAAAGACAAAAAAACTCGAAAAAAAGAAGGGAAAAAGAAGAAAAAAAAAGGAAAAAAAAAAGGAAAGGCTCACATAACAATAATTTGCTGAAGCCTTTTAACTTGGTCAAAACCAAGTTCAACTGCTTCCTCAAGCATTGCCTTGCATGCAAGATTTACAATATGTGCAAAGCATCTAAAAAGTGTTAGCAAAAAAATATTAAATAGTTTGACACTTACCTGATGTGGCGCTGCTCTGCAGAAAACCCAGTATTAGGATATTGCTTCTTTAACTGAGTTTCTAGTGCCTCCATCATAGAGCTGTTGTTGGATGCATTATCTGTTGTTATCCAACCAATCTTTATTTTAAAACAAAATTAATTAGTCGAAATTTATATATAAAATAAAGTAGACATTACCTTTCTTTCAAGCCCCATCCTAGTAATGATAAAATGAAAGACCTCAGCTAACCTCTCTCCAGTGTGGGACCCAGGAAAATAGACAAATCCAATAAGGTCAGCTCTAAGGGTTAGCTTTTTCTGGCCATCTTGAGTCTGGATCTGCTTCAGCCAGTGAGCAGTAACAGCCATGTATGGCTTGAGGTCAGGGTCTGTCCACATGTCTGTGGTAAAAGAGACCCTCCCAAGGCAGCTTGTCTAAATAGAAATTAGCCCTCAAGCACTAAGATATAATAATAAAACATTACCTGAATATGCTGAGACAAATTGTGGAGTGCCTTTGTACAGTTCTCCACAATGTGCTTCTGCATAGTGGTCCTGTGAGGGATGTCTGCATCACTCAGCTCAGGGTGGAGTAGGAGACACAGGTGGTGGAACTCTGGTCTCTCCACAATCATCATAGGCTAAAAAAAAAAAAAACATTAAATAAGGAATAAAAAGTAAAAATTAAATAAAAAACCTGATCTGTGGCAACAATAAATTGCACAAGGCCATCTAAAAAGTTGTCTTGAGTGAAGGGAGTGCAGCACCTAGCTTGATGCTCTACAGGAACTCCAGTAACTCTTGCAACAGCCTCTTCTCCCTCTTTACCTCTCAGCTCAATTTTGAGTCTTTGGCACTCTGTAACCCACTCTTCTGCATGGTGATTGAGCAGATGGGACTGCAGAGGACCTGTTGCAGTAGTGGAGCAATATGAGTGTACTTTGATGGATGCATCCTCTTGATGAAGTATCCTACAAAAATAATTTTTAGAAATAAAAATAAAAATAAAAAACTCACAAGCAAAACTTGCACTGTTTCTTCCCATCAAGAGCCTGAAAAAGCCTCAAGGTATCATCACCTGAGCCCAGCCTTGAACCAGCTTTTTGAGCCCTCCTTGGGCAGCGAGTTGGAGTTGGAGGGTCAGAGCTGCCTTCCTGAGGGCTATTGAAATTAGCACCACCCTCCTGAGAGCCATCTGACCCATTTCCAAGGTCAAAGTTCTCAGGTTGGGGTGAGCTAAGGCCTCCCTGTATTAAATTTGTTAAAAAATGATTATAAAATTAATAAAATAGATACTCACTTGATTGGCAGCCTGAGCAGGTGAAGAACCTGCAAAGGGGTCCTCTCCCTGCTGTGAGGGTCCAGGAGGGCCACCTGAAGCTGCAGAAGAGCCTAGATTAAAGTGCACATGTCTGGCACTGGCAACTGATGTCTGAGCAGCTGTGGATGAAACTAACACAATATGAGTGTATGGATACCATCAAAACAATGAGCACATACCATCAAGCTGAAAAGACATCTCCAAAGCACCACCAGGAAGCTCCCACTGTTTGACCTGGCTCTTCTTGGTCTTTGGCCTTTTTGGAGTCCTCTTGGGTGTTGAAGGGGCCCTCTTCCTAGATCCAGCCATAGTAGATGTAGCCAAGAGTAGTACAAAAAAAAATCAAAGAAGCAATTTGAAGTAGATCAGCTGAGATCGGGCAGAGATGAGGAGAGATGAGACTGTAGCAGACAGCAGGAGCCGAGATGAGAGCATGGGAATGCACGTCATACATGCAGTGGCTGCAAAAATTCCTTGCCCTTGCATTGTGCAACTTGCATTCGTGCTCACAAGCACAAGCACAAACCACCAGCACAGGTCTACAACCCACCCTCTCTCTTGGCCATAAGGTGAGTGATTCTTTTCTTTTTCTTGGCTCACTGACTCGCCCACACATGCACCCTTGCAGGTCACAAGGCAGCAGCAGGACCTGCCCTGCGATAACGTCGCCCCGAACCCCCAAGCCCCCCAAGGCAGCCACAGTGATGCCACCAGCCCCGGGGTGCAACAACTGTGACCACAACCACAACCACCACAACCACCATGACAGCAACGACCACGTTGACCATGACCATGACCATGGCGACCACAACCACAACAGCGACAACCGCAGTGACCGTGACCACAACCACGACCACCGTGGCGACCGCAACCACGACCGCTACCACCACCACGACCGCAGCGACCACCACCACCACCACCACAGTGACCACAATCACGACCATGACCATGACTGTGGCAACCACAACCACAACCACAACCACAACCATGGCAACTGCAACCATGACTGCAACCATGACCACGACCGCAGCAACCACGACCACCACTACCACGACCACCACGACCACCACCACCACGGCGACCGTGACCATCACCGACCATGACCACCACCGACCATGACCACCACCGACCATGACCACCACCGACCATGACCACCACCGACCATGACCACCACCGACCATGACCACCACCGACCATGACCACCACCGACCATGACCACCACCGCTACCACAACTACCACCACAGCAACCACCACCACCACCACGGCAACGGCAACCACCACCACCATCGTGACAACCACAATCACCACCGCAACAACTGCGACAATGACGATGACCATGGCGACCGCGACCACCACCACAACCACTACAATAACTGTGGCGACCATGATGACAACAGCGATGACGATGGCGATGCAGCTGCAATTCAGCTGCACCCGGGCAGTAGATAGAAACAAAATGTATTCTCTATACTATGTAGTCTACACCAAAACATTTGTTTTATTTTATTTTTTGTCAGAGTTTGCGCAAGGTCATCTGAGGAGACACCAAGAAAGAGGACTTACCCAGTTTTCTTCTGAGAGCCTCAGCAGACACTGGACACACGTTGAGCAAATATATTTTCCATTTTTGGCCAGCTCGTTCCTGGCTCAGCCAGACAGAATCCATTCTCACCCACTCACACGTACTCACAAGCCAGGCAAGCCCTGCCTAATCTGGTCATTCCCAATCAAGCCTGGCTCAGCCCAGCTCAGCCAGCTCATGAGCCGAGCTGAGCCAATTTTGGTCATGAGCCGATGTGTCAGCTTGGCTCGGCTCAAAACAGCTCAGCTTGGCTGGCTCAGCCAATTTGAGCTGAGCCATGGCAACACTACCCCCCCCTCCCCAAAAAAAAAGGAAATTTGAATCCAAAAAAGGAAATTTCTTAGAAATCATCAACAAAATATGTATATTTGTATGAACACTGTGCAACTCTAACAACAATGATGCTTGGTTGGTCAGATATAATTAGGACAACACCAGTTATGGGGAGCTACCTCAAAATTTAGGCACTCAAGATGAAACTGCAGACAATTGAGCAAAAAGTTGAGACATCAGCACTTGCATCAGCATGGAAGGTAAAAAACACTTACCCACAATGTCTCACAGCCCTTATACCCACACTGGACAGCTGTGTCAGTGTTTTTCAACTTGCTTTCCACAGGTTTGCCACAAATGCATGCTGTAACTTCCATCATGTCCCTTGTTCAATGTATGCAGCTGCATCTTGCTGGCCATCCTTCAAGTGTGAATTCAGTTTGATTGATGGAGACCAGGAGCTGAGACCCTGGGTGGGTTGCAACTGTATCTACTGGGGACAGGTCAACTCTCAGTTTCACCAACATGTATAGACGTACCATTCTCAGTCACATTGGTTGTCATCTCAATCTCATTTGCCCTGGGCTTCAAGAGCAACTTGCCATCTGCATACACCTGGGCATTGGGCATACTCACCACCCTATGCTCTGAGTGCATGCTTGCATCAGTTGCCATACACTCCTCAGTTGCATCAGGTATCTGATGAACAGCAAGGTGAACAGGGACTATACTCACAGCAACAAAGGTAGACTGTGGTGAGATATAGGCAGCAGCTGGGAAGCAGAGGGAAGTCTTGTAGGTGAAGCAAAGTAGTGTCTGGCACACAAGCAGTGAGAACTGATGTGGAACAGGAGCATACAAGCAGTCTACTTATACTGTACATAGGTGTGACACTAGCACAAGGAAGGTAATACAAGTCACAGAATACAAGGGACACATTGTTCTACAACAGGACAAAGGAGTGTGCATAAGGAGAACAAGGTGTATAGAACAAAAGAAAGTCTAGACAAGTATGATATCATAGTGACATCACAATAAAGATAACACTAGAAAGAGAATAAAGGATGAAGTACAATGAAGAGTCTGGAGTAGTCCATATGATGTCATTGTACAGTGATGTCATAGAAGTGCTAGATTGTACAGATCAAATCTAATCTACATAAGTCCAGTATATCTAATCTATAGCAGTCCATATCTGTAAGTCCCTTAGAGCCGCTAAGTGTGCACAGGCTACTTATCAACACACTTCTGGTTATGTATTCCTATTAGCCAATGGTGCAATAAGCTGGTCTTCACACAAGCAAAAGACTGTGGCCCAAAACACTACTGAGGCAGAGTACATGGCCATGACCAATGCAGCCAACCAGGCTGCATGGTATCAGAGCTTCCTCATGGAACTCAGGTACAAGGTTGACAACCCCATCTCACTACATGGTGACAATAAGGGTGCCATTGATTTGGCCTTGAACCCTGTCACTGGGAGACAGTCTAAGCACATTGCCATATGGTATCATGTCATCAGGGAGTACATCAAAAAGGGGACCATTGCCCTCATTAGAACTCCTACTGCAGAAATGGTTGCAGATGGCTTCACAAAGTCACTACTATGTGTCCTGTTGCAGTGGCACAATGAAGACATGGGTCTAAGCATGCAAAACAAGTCATGAGATGTCTCAGCTCACTTGAACCTGTGGCAAATTGCATGCCATCATTGATGATATTTTTGGCTTAATGTGTTTTTAGATTGTAGATCACAGGGAGATGTTGATAAGTGATATGCATGCACTTAGCAGCTCAAAGGACTTGCAGATATGGACTGCTTTAGATAAGATATATTGACCTGTAGATTAGATTATATGATCTGTACAATCTTGGACTTCTTAACTTATCTATGACATCACTGTACAATGACATCATATGGAGTACTCCAGACTCTTCATTGTACTTCATCCTTTATTCTCTTTCTGGTGTTATCTTTATTGTGATGTCACTATGATATCATACTTGTCTAGACTTTCTTTTGTTGATAAGTAACCCATGTGCACTTAGTGGCTCAAAGGACTTGTCGATTTCAGACTACCTTAGATTAGACTTGATCTGTACAATCTAGGACTTCTATGATATCACTGTACAATGACATTATATGGACTACTTCTGGACTTTTCATTGTACTACATTTCTTTGTTCTACTTTTGTTCTTATCTTTATTATGATGTCACTATGATATCATTTAGCTCTGGACTCTCCTTGTTCTCCCTTCCTTGTTCTTGAAGCATCCACTCCTTTGTCTGTTTGTAGAACAATACCACCTTTGTATTCTGTGACTAGTGTTACCTGTGTTGTACTATTGTCACCCTCTGTAGGAGTATAAGTAGAGTACCATGTACACTCCTGGTTCACATCAGTTCTCTCACTGCTGTGTGCCAGACACCCTTTGCTTTACCTGCAAGATATCTCTGTCAACTGCTTCCCTGTGCTTTCATATCTCACCACAGTACTCCCTGTTCCACTGTGAGTATGATTCTCTAGCTATGCTGTTCATCATCTTTTGTTCTATACACCTTGTTCTCCTTATGCACACTCCTTTGTCCTGTTGTAGAACAATGTGTCCCTTGTACTCTGTGACTTGTAGTTACCTTCCTTGTACTAGTGTCACACCTCTGTACAGTATAAGTAGACTGCTTGTATGCTCCTGGTCCACATCAGTTCTCACTGCTTGTGTGCCAGACACTACTTTGCTTCACCTACAAGACTTCCCTCTGCTTCCCAGCTGCTGCCTACATCTCACCACAGTCTACCTTTGTCACTATGAGTATAGTCCCTGTTCACCTTGCTGTTCATCACTCCACAATTCAGTGAGTCAGCAGTTGTGAACATGCACAACACGAGTCTGACAATGTTTCTTGAACCCCCCCACACTGTACTGATTGTACAAACATCCAATGGCCAATGATATGGATATTCCAAGGCAGTGTGTATGCCTCATAAAGCATGAAGGGATAGGCACTATATGGGAGGACACCATCTGGCATTGCGAGGTACACCCCCAAACATGGTTTTGTCATGGGTTCTGTGGCATGCATTGACCATTTCCAACTCAAAATAGATCTTCTTGCATGTATTATGCTCTTGTCGTTGTCCTCTAGGACTTCTATGGGAAGCTCATGGGTCCCTGTGACACTTGCTGGGATGGGCAATGGGATGGGTGAAGAAACATCCATGATTGTGCACAATAGGTGTAATCTGCAACAAAAGGTGAGTCCTATCATTGGGCCAGAGCTGACAATGACTTATGCTGCTATCAATGCAGTGACCTTCCCCTCCAACAACCCTTCAACAATGCCTCCCTCCTCAACAAGGACTTCAAGATATTCATAGAGCCCCCACAATCCCACCCAACTACAGCGAACCATGGCTGCAATCTCTTTGTGTGGCCTCCCAAAGCTGAGAATCCTGTCCAAGCCAGGATTGACATTCTCCCAGAGCTCATCCTGCAGTATGTCACTGCAGACTGAGAGTGTGGAATTCCTGTTATAGCCTGATAGATCAGTCCAAAGCTCATTGCCTCCACCCTCTAGGACCTTGTGTGGGAATTTGACAATCTCAGCTTGCAGGTGGTCAAGGAGGAGCCAAGCAGTACAACAGCCCTTCTGTGCAGGCATTGCTTGAGGCTGCTGCACATTGTTGGTTTCATGTATGGCTCTATTCATTTGGTCATTTGGTGCAAGATTCAGCATTACATCCCCTGCCCTTGGCTCACACCCTGGCTCACACACCCTGATCCTTGCCCTGACCTTGCTCATAAACCAAGAAAGTTGCTCATCTCAGTCCCAAGCTTGGTCCAGGTCTTGGTCCAGGTCTGAGGCAAGGTCTTGATCTGTGCTTGGGTCTGCATCTTCACCTTCACCTTGGGTGTCTTGATAAGCTACATTCATTGCTGGTAGGGATATCTTTTGGCTGACCACCACTTGAGAAGAGTGCTCAACCTCCTTCCATTTGGCTTCCCTGGAAAGATTGGTTGTGGTGGGTAAGGTGGTATCTTTCCAAAGAAGATATGAGAATAAGGTGGGTTTCTTTGCCATTTCTGTGTCCTGTTGCTTCTTCTTAACAGTGGCCAGGCATTTCTTTTTCCCCTGGTGCTGTGCAAGACCTTGCAGGCCTGCTGTACCAACCTGGATGTCCTCCTTGCATAGAGGACATCACTTGGTCATCATAATATCATATTTCATCCCTTTATTCTGTGCAAATAGGGTCATTTGGTAAATATCTTAAGGGATGCTGTGCAATGCATACCTTTGAATTTGTCATTGAACCAGACCCTCAAAGTGAAGATGACAAAATTTAAGGCAGCTGAGAAGCACTTGGGGGGTTGGCTTGGGGAGTTGTGAGCAAGCCAGTGCAAGAGTCAGCAACAGTGTGTGCAGCCAATGACAGCAGTGAGCATGAAAAAATTAAATTGTACAGCCCCTATGCTAATTTCAAACTGGGATTTTGGCAAGTGACAGTACAGCGCTGCAAAGTAGCAGCACAATCTAAAATTGTACAGTGAAACACTTTTTGCTGGTGGCCTTCAGTGCCCTGGCACTGACCCCCCCCCCTCTGGATCAATGGACCAAGCCTCCAGTGCTACAAAAGTAAATTTTTTTAAGGCCTTCAGGTTGACCCCCCCCCCACCTTAGGTGTTATGTTTGTTACAATCTGATGTGGACCCTTATTGTTTACGGTATGACACAGGCAATAGGGAGTAATTTGTCATGGACTATTACTCACAGTACATTAAGTTATGACTCGATCCTAGTACTGGTAGTAGTAGTACTAGGGTTTGCTCTGTTTACGCAACTTGTTGGATGCTTTCAGACGGTGCTTCAAAGCCTGTCTCTACTTGTATTTAGGATAGGCTGTGAAGACCAAGATATGCCATCTTGGTCTTCTTGAATCATCACTTCTCTCTGTCTCTTTCACTCTCTTCTCTGCAACATGTATTATGGCTTGCCTTGCAATAAGGAAGTCCTTGATTTATCTAGCACATGCGAGTGTCTAGGAATTGCCTTCATGCCATATTGATGAACAGCATAGACAGATCCAGTACTCACAGTGACAAGGGAGACTGTGGTGAGATACTAGATGCAACTGGTAAGCAGCAGAGGGGGACTGTCAAGCAAGTGAAGCAAAAGATGTTCTGGCACACAACAGTGAGGGAACTGATGTGGACCAGGAGCGTACAAGCACTACTACTTATACTATACAGGAGGGTGACACTACTACAAGGTAAGTAACAGAGTGTCACAGAATACAAGGGACACATTGTTCTACAACAGGACAAAGGAGTGTGTGTAAAGAGAACAAGGCATGCAAGAACAAGGAAAGTCCAGACAAGGATGATATCATAGTGACATCATAATAAAGATAAGAACTAAAAGAGAACAAAGGACAGAGTACAATGAAGTGTCCAGAGTGTTCTACATGATGTCATTGTATATGATGTCATACATGACGCAATGGTAAATGCTAGATTGTACAGATCAAACCTATGTAACCTACAAGTCCAATTAATCTAATCTAAAGCAGTCCATGCTGCAAGTCTGGTCCGTACGAGCTGCTAAGTGCGCAAGGGTCACTTATCAACACATATGTCATGTGACATGTTTAGCTGAGTAGTTGTTGACTTCTCTGAGCTCAAGTTGAGCTAATGTCATGACGGCATTACATTAAGACCAAGATCCCATCATGGCGACAATCACTACTCGAGACCAGTGGATGAGTTTCCGTCCCTATCACTTGGAATGCAGAGGAGACCACAACATACTGACTTAATTTTTAGGAGCAGCCTGCTGGAGAGAATGCAGAGATGAAACTGGATATTTTGTGGAGTTCAATGGACCTACCAGGTTCAGACCTGTTGAGTTCAACTTTGACCATTTGTGCTCGGTGGAAATTATGTGGAACCCCATAGATCACTGCTGGTGTTACGGTTTCTGTCTGGACCCTTACTGTACCAGTTGTGACTATGGTGGTAAGGTAGATTAGTCACGGACTCGGAGCTTACGATAGGAGTTAGGTGTTTGGGTATGACTCAATCCTAGTACAGGTAGTAGTAGTATTAGGATTGCAATACTTACGCAATACGTTGGACGCTACATTACGGTGACTCATAGCAGTGCTTGAAAGCCTGCTCTTCTTGTATTTAAGATAGCAGTGGAAGACCAAGACACGCCATCTTGGTCTTCTTCAATCGTCACTTCTCTGTTGATAAGTGACCCTTGCGCACTTAGCGGCTCATATGGACCAGACTTGCAGCATGGACTGCTTTAGATTAGATTAAATGGACATGTAGATTACTTACTTCTGATCTGTACAATCTAGCGCTTATCATTGCGTCAAGTATGACATCATGTACTATGACATCATGTAGAACACTCTGGACACTTCATTGTACTCTGTCCTTGTTCTTCTTTAGTTCTTATCTTTATTGTGATGTCATTATGATATCATCTTTGTCTGGACTCTCTTTGTTCTAGTCGCCTTGTTCTCTTTTGATACACTCCTTTTGTCCTGTATGTAGAACAATGCTCCTTGTATTCTGTGACTCTACGTTACCATCCTTGTACTAGTTGTTGATAAGTGACCCTTGCACACTTAGTGGCTCATGCGGACCGGACTTGCAGATATGGACTGCTTTAGATAAGATATATTGGACGTGTAGATTAGATTATATGATCTGTACAATCTCGGACTTCTTAGCTTATCTATGACATCATGTACAATGACATCATGTAGAACACTCTGGACATTTCATTGTACTCCTTCCTTTGTTCCCTTTACAGTGTTATCTTTATTGTGATGTCACTATGATATCATACTTGTCTGGACTTTCTTTGTTCTGGTCGCCTTGTTCTCCTTTGATACATTCCTTTTGTCCTGTATGTAGAACAATGCTCCTTGTATTCCGTGACCCTATGTTACTGTCCTTGTACTAGTGTCACACCTCTGTATAGTATAAGTAGAGTACTCTGTACGCCCTGGTCCACATCAGTTCTCACTCTGTTGTGTGCCAGGTAAAGTCCCTCTCCTGTAATACTATCATCAGTTCTCACTCTGTTGTGTGCCAGACTCCCTTTGCTTTACTTGCAAGATCCCTGTCTCACCTCTGCTTCCAGCACTCCAGCATATCTCACCACAGTCCTCTTAGTCCACTGTGAGTATGCTACTTCTGTGTGCTGTTCATCACTAGTGTCACACCTCTGTACAGTATAAGTAGTAGTGCTTGTACGCTCCTGGTCCACATCAGTTCTCTCACTGCTGTGTGCCAGGTATGTTCTCTTCTCTGTAATCACATCAGTTCTCTCACTGCTGTGTGCCAGACACTCTTGCTTCACTCTGCTTGCACCCCCTGTTGCTGCTTCCAGCCACCTTGACCTATCTCACCACAGTCTTCCTGCCACTGTGAGTATGTCCTCCTTGTGTGCTGTTCATCATTCTCATCCTCACATCTCACTTTGCCTCTATCAGATAGAGTGCCCGAAATCGCTAGTGTCTTCGAACATCTAGGAACTGCCTTCGTGCCATACGCCTTCGGCGTGATTAGCTAAGTTACAAGTCACCTTCACACGCTCAAGTCGAGCTAACGTCGTGACGATGTTACATTAAGACCAAGATACCCATTGTGGCGACTGTCAACACTTGTGAACAGTGGACAAGTTTTCGTCCTTACCATCTAGAACGAAGAGGAGACTGTAACGTACCAACCCGGTTCCTAGGAGCGGCCCGGTGGAGAGACCGAGGAGATGAAACCAGATACTTTGTAGAGTTCAACGGACCTACGAGGTTCAGACCTGTTGAGTTCAATTTCGACCACTTGTGTTGGGTGGAGGTTACGTGGAATCCTATAGACCATCGCTGGGATGTTGTCAGACCAGCAGGGAGACAATACCAGTGCGACATCGATGCACGTGAACTCAATTCAAGAGCAGATTGGGGGCCAATCGACGGCCAGTTACGAGAACACTCCACAGGGGAGGCAGTAAGCGAAGAAACTGAAGAAGAAGAGCAAAGCGAAGAAAACCGACTGGCAAGCGTTGGGCCTATTGAACAATATACTATCCAACGAGCTGAGTCTCTACACATCTCGGAAGCACCAGAAGTCATTCACGTACGATCACCTGCAGCGGAGATGGCCACAACTACAATGACCGCAGAAGAAATTATGACCGTAAGAGAACAGGCAGCACGAGAAGCAGCGGAAGCAATTAGGCAAGAATCCCAACAACATCTCCTGCCCATTAACCCGGAAACGGGACACTGTAGCGGTATGACTTATCGCGTACAACTAGACCAAGGTGAGGTAAGCGAACTGAACAGGTAGCACACCCAAGCCTAGCGCGGAGACAAGTCACGCGCCGAACGTACAGTCACAATGGAGAGTAGACACACGTGAGGACTTTATGCAAGTCCAAAGGTCTGGTGATCACGCTGTGGCACGCTGAGTGGAGAACCAAGAGGACAAGTTAACATTGGAGAAGTAAGGGAAGTACAAAGGGAATACGCACCTGAGTGGAGAACCAAGAGGACAAGTTGGTTCCACTCAGGACATTACATGAGGGTTTATATACTTTGCTGCAGCTGAGTTCGAATTACTACTAAACCTTGTTACTAAAGGTATGTGTAATAGTAATGAGTCAGACACTGACACATTGTATCTAATAATAGCGTTATCTTATTGTGCTGACTGATGCACAGTCATTAACGCTGACAGAACAATGACGTGTCCTTATCTATGAGTCACAACCCTATAACAACGTAGTCTAGAACTATCTAGAATGTTCCCTGCTTATCGTCCAATGAGAAACTGTTATACTAATGAGGAAGGTGACCTAAAGAGGTAACCTCCAGTAAGGAAGTTACTATCCCAGGGTCACGTGCTTGTGGGTGCACATGTTGGCATCACGTGACTAACCATCTTATCATATCTAATGATAAGGACTTGAATGTTTGAGCACAACATTGGAGACTCGTATTTCTACCAAATAAATCCGTAAAAATACAGAAAAATAAGGCAAAAATAGAGCGTCCATGACAGACACTGGATGACTGCAGACGACGCTGCAATCTTTCGGGCCATTGGACCAGACCAAGGCGACCCTCCATCAGGAGGAGAACCACGACGAGAACTACCGCTTGACCCCCCGCCAGGATGGGGAGGACCCCCGGATGGGGACTTCCCTCGACAACCGGGTGGAGGAGGAAACCCACCAGACCTTCCGAATAATCCGCCAAACGGAGGACCCCCAGGTGGAGGCAGAGGCGGAGGTGGAGGCCCACCAGGAGGAGGAGGAGGACATGGACACGAAAAACTAACCAGTGAACCTCCCACTATCTTTGATGGAGACCGCACCAAAGTTGATTCATTCCTCACACAATGGCATGTGTATTGGGGCATGAACCTCGACACCCCCGTCATGCGCAACGACTACCGATGAAGCCTTCTATTCCTTTCCTACATCAAGGGAGTGTCAGTCAGCGAATGGGTACTGTCATACCTCAAATGGCTCAACCGGCAAATACAAAGAGGAATAGACCAGCATACACGAGATCTATGGAATGCAGTAGCAGAGGGGTTTAACCAAAGGTTCGTTAATACCCTGGAACGAGAACAAGCTCAAGCGCTCCTGAGAAAGGGGCTCAAAATGATTGATGGAGACATTGACAAGTACGTTAACGAATTTGAAGAAGCCGCCAGGAAGGCCGGGTATCGCCTCAATGACACCCAAACTATCGACCTATTCACCAAGGGGCTGCCCAAGAAGCTATATGAAAAGACTTATGATTTGGATGAGCCAGAAACGTTCAACAAGTGGAAGTGAGCAACGCTTCGTCGACAACGCAACTACATCCACATCCGAGCAAGAGTGGATGAATACAAGGATAACAAGCCGAAGAAGACGGGCAATGCTGGATGGACCATCCCCCAGAACCTTGCCAATCTGTGGGCAATGGACACCTCTGCTGACCGAACAAAGGCAAGGTTAGCAGAGTCCAAAGAAATTGACTATGGCAAGCCACCATACACGAACCAACCCCCTTTCCCACCAAGGGGAGGACCGGGAGTCAGAGGTCGGGGAAGAGGGGGGTCGCGACGAGACCTAAGGATGTTGATAAGTGACCCTTATGCACTTAGCGGCTCTAACAGACCGGACTTACAGATATGGACTGCTGTAGATTAATTAGGACCGCTTTAGATTAGATTTGATTTGATCTGTACAATCTAGAACTTCTATGACATCACTGTACAATGACATCATATGGACTACTCCGGACTCTTCATTGTACTCTTTCCTTTGTTCCCTTTCTAGCGTTGTCTTTATTGTGATATCACTATGATATCATCTTAGTCTGGACTCTCTTTGTCTTGTGCTCCTTGTTCTCCATTAGCACACTCCTTTGTCCCACATGTAGAACAACGTCTCTTGTATTGTGTGACTCTATGTTACTTCCCTTGTAGTAGTGTCACTCCCCTGTATAGTATAAGTAGTAGGCTTGTACGCTCCTGGTCCACATCAGTTCCTCACTGCTCTGTGTGCCAGACACCTCTTGCTTCCACTGCTTGACTCCCTGTTTGCTGCTTCCAGCCACTCCTCATATCTCACCACAGAACACTTTGTCCCTCTGTGAGTATGTCCTCTTAGTGTGCTGTTCATCAAAGGACAGTGTTATGCTATAACTGTAACGCACCAGGCCATCTCTCACGAAATTGCCCCCATCCCAGACAGCCGCGACAGTGGCAATCACAAAACCCCAGACCTTCCAATGTCCGGTCAACAGAAACTGACTACTACGCACAAGAACCGCCACCAGCCCAGATACAGGCTGCTTCAACTAGTAAAACAGCTGAAGAACGTGCCAAAGAATGGCTCACCGGAGTCGCAAATGCACTGGACGAAGTAAAGGACTTGACATTGCAGGATTTGTGGGGAAAAGAGGGTTTTCGGAGCGCCTGAACCCATCGGCCTGGGTGAGGGCTTTAAATTGTAACTCTGTAATCATGACGCGCTTTCGTTCTCTTCGAATTCCAGTCTCAATTCGCACAAATTACCGAATGGCCGACATAAAAGCATTGGTGGATTCCGGGGCCACCAACAATTTCATACATCCAAACTTCATCAAGAAACTGGGCATTGGGACTCAGCCATTAGCCCAACCACGAAAAGTCTGGAACATAGATAGCACGGAAAATAAAGCTGGGTCTATCACTCATTTTACCGACCTAGACATGTACACCAAGGGATATCACAGGACCATGCGATTCCTCATCACAAACCTTGGAAGTGAAGAAATTGTCCTTGGATACCCCTGGTTGGCAACTTATGAACCAACCATCAACTGGCGGGACGCGGTCATACACGAGGAAATTATGCCAGTCGTGATCAGTACACAGGACAGTCTGAATTGTCACACCGTCATTGCAGCCGCTCTCACTAATAACGAAAAGGACACAATAGTCTCTGAATTGGACGAGGAAGACACGTATTTGCAAGCAACTACGTCTACAGAATTGGCCATTCAGGCCAAAAAGGAAGAAAAGCCTGTGGAACTGCCGGCAGTTTACCACGCCTATCAACAACTCTTCAGCGAAGAAGCATCTCAACGATTCCCCCCTGCCAGGCCGTGGGACCACGCAATAGACTTTAAGCCCAATACTCCTTCAGCAATAGACTGCAAGCTATACCCACTAACGCAAGAAGAGGAAGGGAAGCTTAAGGAGTTTCTGGACGAGAAGCTCCAGCAAGGGTATCTAAGACCCTCTATCTCCCCGTACGCATCATCATTCTTCTTCGTCAAAAAGAAGGACGGAAAGCTACGCCCCGTACAGGACTACCGCATCATTAATTCACACACCATACGAAATCAGTACCCCCTCCCCTTAATTCAAGATCTCATCTACGACCTCAGCAATGCTCACATCTATACAAAACTTGACATTCGTTGGGGGTATAACAACATTTGTATATGAGAAGGCGACCAGGAAAAGGCGGCCTTCAAGACCAAGTTTGGCCTCTTCGAGCTAACAGTCATGTTCTTTGGCCTCACTAACTCACCAGCCACCTTTCAAACCATGATGAATCATATCTACCGCGACACCATTGCCAAACACGAACATTGTGGCACTGTCATCCGTGTCTACATGGACGATATTGGTATCGCCACACGCGAGGGCTTCACGTCCACTGACCACATCGCTGCGGTGACGGACGTCCTTCGCATCGCCCAGGAGCACGACCTCTACTTCAAGCTTGAAAAATGCCTCTTTCATCAACCTCGGATGGATTACCTGGGGGTAATCCTTGAAAAGGGGGTAACACACATGGACCTGGTAAAAGTTCGTGGTATCAGGGACTGGCCAACGCCAACCAAGGTCAGGGACGTACGATCATTTTTGGGCTTCTGTAACTTTTACCGCCTATTCATCCGCGGTTTTGCAACCCACGCACGACCACTAAACTGACTAACGCGGAAAGATGCTGAGTGGAAGTGGACGAAGGACGAAAATGACACCTTCGAAACCCTCAAGTGCCTAGTTACTGAAGAACCAGTACTGGCGCATCCCAACCTACAAGACCAATTCGAGCTGGAAGTCGACGCATCGGGGTTCGTGGTAGGTGCCGTCCTATTACAAAAGAAAAGTGATGGTCGCAAGCACCCGATAGGATACTACTCGGCAACATTGAGCGAAGCCGAACGCAATTACGACATCTATGATTTGGAACTCCTGGCCATCGTCAAGGCCCTCCAACATTGGAGACCCCTACTTGTGGGATCCCCACATAAAATCAAGATATTCTCAGACCACCTCAACCTCCAGTACTGGAAAACCCCGCAAAAGATTAGCCGAAGAGTTGCACGGGAGGTACTGGAGCTGATGGAATACGATTTCGAGATCCATCACATCAAAGGAAAGAACAATGGCAGAGCGGACGCCCTATCCAGACGACCAGACTACAACCAGGGAGAAGAGGATAACCAAGGTGTGGTCATCCTGCCTCCTGAGGTGTTCGTACGAGCCACTAACGTCACATGCACCCTGGAAACACACCCGATGCTGCAACAACCGAGACAACCACAAGATCCAGCCATCATCAAGGCCTGGGTCGATGCTCACCAGTTGAAGAAGATCAAAGGGGAATGGTATAAAGATGGACGACTGGTAGTCATCGGGCCCATGACCGCATATCGAGCAATAATACACGACAATCACAACACCCCTGTCCATGGACACCCAGGTATTAGCAGGACTCAACGAATCATGGAACGACATTATTGGTGGCCACGTATTTGTCGAGACGTGTATGAGTACGTTATGGGGTGTGTGGACTGCCAGCGAAACAAAGTCAACACGAGGCCAACACACGCTCCACTACACCCCATCACAGCGATAGCGGACGCTCCCCCCTTCCACACCATCGCGCTGGACTTTATCACCAAACTTCCCCTTTCACAATCCTACGACAGTATCCTCACCGTTACCAACCACGACTGCAGCAAGGTGTCCATATTCATTCCATGCAACGAAGAAATTACAGCAGAAGAGACTGCCATTTTGTACGTCAATCATGTGTTCAAACGATTCAGGCTGCCGTGTAAAATTATCAGTGATCGCGACCCCCGGTTCACGTCCAAGTTCACCAGGGAAACGTGCCAAATTCTAGGCATCAACTAGAACATCTCAACAGCCTATCACCCGCGCACTGATGGGCAATCAGAGCAAACCAATCAGTGGTTAGAACAGTATCTGCAGTTCTGGGCCAACGAGCATCAAGATAACTGGGCGGCATACCTCCCCATAGCAGAATTCACTCACAATAATTGGCCCCATGAGCATACAAAGCAATCACCGTTTATGCTACTAATGGGTTACAACCTGACAGCCGATTGGACGGATAAGCCTTCCCCTATCCCGAACGTAATCACCAGACTCACGCAGCTCAAGGAAGCACAACAGCTGGCCCAAAGTCTTATCAAAAAGGCACAGGAAGGCTGGGTGAAACACCGAGACACCCCATGGTATCAAATAGGTGACCAGGTATGGCTAGAAGGGAAACACCTCCGCACCAATCAACCAACGGTGAAACTTGCGGCGCAACACCATGGACCATTTAAAGTGATCCAGGTGATGTCCCCATACAATTATCGTCTCGAACTTCCCACACAGTGGAGCATCCACCCGGTGTTTCATATAGATCTTCTCACACCCTATAAAGAAACAACCATTCACGGCAAAAACTTCCTGCGACCGCCACCGGATCTTGTGGAAGGAGAAGAGGAATACGAAGTCGAGGCGGTTCTGGACTCGCGGCATTTCAGCTGGTGCAAGAAGCTCCAATACCTCATCAAATGGAAGGGATATCCAGACTCCGAAAATCAATGGGTCGATAAGGGTGATGTATTCGCACCAGAAGTGGTAGCCACATATCATGCAGGCCATACAGCCGCACGACATCTTAAAAGCCAACCCCCAGATGGCCAGGGAGAGTATCCCTCTTACCTTCGAGCCATTCATACCTCTATGCCCACTTCTCCTCTTAGGCATGTCACCACAGCGATCCTCCTCGACCAAGTTGCACAAGACGCCGCCAGCCTCATCGAAGACGACGAAGAAACCATGGTTCAACAGGTCCAGCTCACTCCGTACACACCTGCAAACATACAAGTGGGGCATATCACCGCTCAAGAGTGGGCTAATGTCCTACAGAGGTTCCCCGACCCGACTCAACAGCCCGACGACGAGCAGCAGCATGCCGTCCCTCACATCTTCCGAGACAACAACGGCGATCGAGAACCCGTCACCGTCATCCCCCCGGGTGACGACCTCATCGGCACGAGGGGAATTTTCCCTGCCGATCATCCCCTCAAAGACCCAAGCGGAGTTAGAAGCAGCGGAGGATTGGCAGAGAGTGGCGAAGGCATGGGCCGATGAACAACTGCGCTTAGCGCAGAAGAGGTTGAGCGAGTTGCGGCAGCACAGGCAGCGCTCCCTCACAATGAAGCTCACATTGACGACGAGGATTACTACCCGGTCAGACACCCCCTCCTTCGAACGCACAGCCACCCTACTGATCCCTGAATCACCCCATGGCTCGTCCACACCGATGGAACTGCCATGTCTCGAGGATGTGTGTGACTGCCCGGCGTCGCACTTCACACCCCCATTACGCACGATGACGACCCTGTGCAGGTCCTTGCGCCTGAAGGGTTCAGGGCGAACCGACAGCCCCATTACATTCATTTCCCCATCACCGGACCCGACGGCGTAGAGAGGAACGCCAGCCATATTCAGATTGTTGGAGGTGCGAATCCCTTTGTACTGGGGCTCATCCCTGGGTCTCCCCATCTCTACGGCAAACCCCTCTACGCCTTCCTGATGCTATTGGCTGCGGGATGCGCCTTCATCGCCCACGAGGACTTGGTCATCCTCGCTAGTGACAAGATCACAGACCACGCACTGAACCACATCGGGGACGAGTCCCTGACTGCGGAGGTGATGCATTACTGTGCCACCACGTATGAAGAAGAGCGGCTTGCTGCCCGCATCCGCCAGCTCCAGGCGATGCGGCTGTCAGCAAGGGACGACAAGAGGGACTGTATCTACCGATTGGAGAGGGCCAACATGTTTGAGCAGATTAGTGATGAGCAGTCTACGTGGATGGCACGAGACTTCCGGTGAGTCTGGGGTCTCATGCTGAAAAGGGGGTGGTGTTACGGTTTCTGTCTGGACCCTTACTGTACCGGTTGTGACTACAGCGGTAAGGTAGATTAGTCACGGACTCGGAGCTTACGATAGGAGTTAGGTGTTTGGGTATGACTCAATCCTAGTACAGGTAGTAGTAGTATTAGGATTGCAATACTTACGTGATACGTTGGACGCTACATTACGGTGACTCATAGCAGCGCTTGAAAGCCTGCTCTTCTTGTATTTAAGATAGCAGTGGAAGACCAAGACATGCCATCTTGGTCTTCTTCAATCGTCACTTCTCATCCTCGCATCTCGCTTTGTCTCTATCAGATCGAGTGCCCGAAATCGCTAGTGTCTTCAAACATCTAGGAACTGCCTTTTTTTTTTTTTTTTTTTGGAAACTCCTGCCGGGTTTTTCCCGGCGTGGTGTGGTCACGAGGCTGTAGGTGCCAGGCTCCCAACACCGGAGGGAAAGCCTGACAAAGCGCCAGGAATTTCTTGGGGGGAAATCCATTTACGGAGACATTCCCACAGGACACTCTGGGTGCCGCAGTGTGGGAAGTACTGTGGGACTCGGCTCACCAGCAATACCCACTAAAAACCCCCAAGTGGTTTAAACCGGGATTCGAACCCGGGACCCTCTTGCTCAAGGCCGGCGACTGCCGAAGCAACCCCAGGGGTGGTGGCACATCCACTAAGCCACCGCGCCCCCCATCTAGGAACTGCCTTCGTGCCATATGCCTTCGGCGTGATTAGCTAAGTTACAAGTCACCTTCACACGCTCAAGTTGAGCTAACATCGTGACGACGTTACAGCTGGGACATTGTCAGACCAGCTGGAAGAAACTACCAGTGCAATATTGACACATGACACCACAACTCAAGGGCAGATTGGGGACCAATTGACAGTCAACTATGAGAACACTCTACCAGAGAAGCAGTAACCAAAACAACCAGAGAAGACAAAGCAAGTGAGGAAGTCAGACCACAAAGTGTTGGACCTATTGAACAGTACACCATCCAACAAGCTGAGTCCCTACATATCACTGAACAACCAGAAGTCATCCACATATGGTCACCAGCAGCAGAGATGGCAACTACCACCATGACAGAACAAGAAATCATAACTATAAGAGATCAAGTAGCAAGGGAGGCAGCTGAAGCTATTCAACAAGAATCACAAATACACTTACTGCCCATCAATCCGGAAACCGGAGTACGAATGACTGCAGACAACACAGCTATCTTCAGAGCAATAGGGCTGGACCAACTGGACCCCCCTTCAGGTGAATGAAGAAATATACCACTAGACCCACCACCAGGAAGAGGGGGGCCACCTGGAGATGATTTCCCTCATCAGTGGAGTGGGGGAGGAATCCCACCAGATGTACCTAGAGGAGGACCACCCATAGGCAGAGGGCACCACAGTGAAAAATTGACAGGCAAGCCCCCATCCATATTCAACAGTGACCATACTAAAGTAGACGCCTTTCTGACACAATGGCATGTCTGTTGATAAGTGGCCCGCACGCACTTAGCGGCTCTAAAGGACTTGCAGATATGGACTGCTTTAGATAAGATATATTGGACCTGTAGATTAGATTATATGATCTGTACAATCTCAAACTTCTTAGCTTATCTATGACATCATGTACAATGACATCATGTAGAACACTCTGGACATTTCATTGTACTCCTTCCTTTGTTCTCTTTGCAGCGTTATCTTTATTGTGATGTCACTATGATATCATACTTGTCTAGACTTTCTTTGTTCTGGTCGCCTTGTTCTCCTTTGGTACATTCCTTTTGTCCTGTATGTAGAACAACGCTCCTTGTATTCCATGACTCTATGTTACTGTCCTTGTACTAGTGTCACACCTCTGTATAGTATAAGTAGAGTACTCTGTACGCCCTGGTCCACATCAGTTCTCACTCTGTTGTGTGCCAGGTAAAGTCCCTCTCCTGTAATACTATTATCAGTTCTCACTCTGTTGTGTGCCAGACACCTTTTTGCTTCACTTGCTTGACAGTCCCCTCTGCTGCTTACCAGCTGCACCTAGTATCTCACCACAGTCTCCTTTGTCACTGTGAGTACTGGATCTGTCTTTGCTGTTCATCAATGTCTACTGGGGTATGAACCTCAACACCCCAGTCATGAGGAACGACTACCAACAGTCACTTCTCTTCCTCTCCTACATCAAGGGAACCACTGTCAACAAATGGGTGTTGTCCTACCTTAAGTGGCTCAACTGACAAATACAACGAGGGATAGATCAGTATATGCGTGCCCTGTGGGATGGGGTCGCAGACAGCTTTAATCAAAGGTTTGTAAACACACTTGAAAAGGAACAGGCTTAAGCGCTTTTGCAAAAGGAGCTGAAGATGGTCAATGGGGATATCAACAAATACATCAATGAATTTGAGGAGGCAGCATGCAAGGCTGGGTATTGGCTTAACAACCCCCAATGGAATACCCAAGAAACTATACGAACAGGCATACAACCTTGATGAGCCAGAGATGTTTGACAAATGGAAGCAAGCAGTGCTTCAAAGACAGAAAAATTACATACACATGCACGCACAACTTGACAACTACAAGGACACCCCAAAAAACAAAAGCAAGACTGGCAACGCTGGATGGACCATCCCCCAGAATATTGCCAACCCCTGGGCCATGGATACTTCCACCAACAGGGCTAGGGCTAAAGTACGACTGGCAGGATGAGAAGAAATAGACTACAGTAAACCCCTGTACACCAACTTACCACCTTTCCCACCAAGAGGGGGGCCAGGTGTCTGAGGAAGGGGTTGGGGAGGGTCCTGGCAAGACCTAAGGACAATACTGTGTTACAATTGTAACATGCTGGGGCACCTCTCACAAAATTGCCCATATCCTAGGCAGCTGTGGCAGTGGCAGCAAAATACCAGGAACACCAGACCATCAAATATACAAGCAGCTGAAACAGACTACTACGCATCAGAAACACTGCCAACCCAAGCACAGGCCATACTGACGAACAGGATGGCTGAAGAGCAGGCCAAGGGGTGGCTCTCAGGAGTGGCAAATGCCCCAGACAAAGTCAAAGACCTGATATTGCAGGATCTGTGGGGAAAAGAGGGTTTTTGGAGCACCTGAACTCATCGGCCTGGGTGAGGGCTTTACATTGTAATTCTGTAATCATGACATGCTTTTGATCTCTTCAAATTCCAGTTTCAATTTGCATGAATTACCGCATGGCCAACATAAAAGCATTAGTGGACTCTGGTGCCACTGACAATTTCATACACCCTAAATTCATGTCAAGAATGGGGATTGGCACCCAACCCCTACAACAAGCACATAAAATATGGAACATAGATAATACCAAAAACAAAGCTGGGTCCATCACTCATTTCTCAGACTTAGATGTCTATGTCAAAGGATACCACAGGACCATGAGATTCCTGATCATGGATCTCAGAAGTGAAGATATCATCCTTGGATATCCATGGCTGGCAACATACAAACCTACCATCAACTGGAGGGACACAGTCATGCACAAAGAAGTAATGCTGGTTGTCATTAGTACACAGGACAGTCAAGACCAACAAATTGTTATTGTGTCTGTGCTTACTGACAAAGAAAAGAACAATATAGTCGACAAGTTGGACGAAGATGAAATACACATTTGTGCAACAATGTCCACCAAATTAGCCATTCAAACTCGTGAAGGAGAAAAACAAGTAGAACTGCCGGTGGTCTACAACACCTTCAAAAGGCTCTTTAATGAAGAGGCCTCTCAATGATTCCCTCCAGCAAGACTGTGGGATCATGCCATCAATTTCAAGCCTGGAACTCCCACTGCAATTGATTGTAAAATATACCCACTCACCCAAGAAGAAGAAGGAAAATTAAAGGAATTCCTGGACAAGAAGCTCCAATGGGCTACTTACACCCTTCTATTTCCCTGTATGTGTCATCTTTCTTCTTTGTTAAAAAGAAGGATGGAAAGCTACGCCCTGTACAGGATTATTGTGTCATCAACTCACATACCGTCCAGAATCAATACCCGCTCCCACTCATTCAGGACCTCATCTATGACCTCAGCAATGCGCACATATACACCAAACTCAACATCAGGTGGGGATACAACAACATCTGGATACACGACAGCAACCAAGAGAAGGTGGCCTTCAAGACCAAGTTTGGGCTGTTTGAACCCACAGTCATGTTCTTTGGCCTCACCAACTCCCCCACAACCTTCCAAACGATGATGAACCACATCTATTGTGATACCATCGCAAAACATGGGTTATTGGGTACAGTTATTTGAGTCTACATGGATGACATTGGCATCGCCATGCACAAGGGGTACAGGTCAGAGGCACACATCGCTGCTGTAACAGATGTCCTCCACGTCACACAAGAACATGACCTCTACTTTAAACTCAAGAAGTGCCTTTCCATCAACCTCAGATGGATTACCTGGGGGTAATCCTTGAAAAGGGGGTAACATGTATGGACCTGGTAAAAGTTTGCGGCATTAGAGATTGGCCAAGGCCAACAAAAGTCAGGGATGTACACTCCTTCTTGGGATTCTGCAACTTTTACTGCTTATTCATCTGAGGTTTTGCAACCCATGCTCGCCCACTAAACCGACTAACAAGGAAAGACACCAAATGGAGATGGACTGAAGAGGAAGATAATGCATTTCAAACTCTCAAACACCTTGTTACAGAAGAACTGGTGCTGGCGCACCCTTCATCTACAAGACCAATTCAAATTAGAAGTAGATGCTTCAGGATACGTGGTAGGCACTGTCCTTTTACAAAAGAAAAATGATGGGCACAAGCACCCTATAGGATACTACTCTGCAACGCTGAGCGAGGCAGAATGCAACTACAACATCTATGATCTGGAATTGCTGGTGATCATAAAAGCCCTTAGACATTGGAGACCCTTACTGTTACGCTCCACCAGTGTTACAGTTTTGCCCTCACAACCTTGACAAACGGCGATACAACGGACGCAATCATGTGAAGAAAAGGAGGATGACGAAGAAAAGGCTGAGATAAGCTGCAAACTAAGAGATAAGTGCCCCGGCCCACGGTTCCACTGGACATTCTGCGATGATGTGCAGAATTGTAGGTTCCACCGGCCCAGATAAAGCAATATCAAGATCGCCCATCACGTGACCCCGGCATGTGACCTGGCTAGAATGCACCGGAAGAGTCCAGATGAGCTTGTGCCTGGCTGACTGATGAATGGTACCTGATGACTGATACTGACTGCGGATTACTCATAGACGATTACACTGTTACGATAAGGATGACTGATACTCTGTTGTGATTGGTTGACTGACTGTATGCTGACTGATGATTACACATTCCCGATGACACTCTTACTGTACGATTACTCACCCTAGGATCGTTGTATTAGGGTTTCTGAGTTTGAACCTTACCGTAGCTAGGGTATAAGTAGGGTAGCTTGTATCCCCAGTTCCCTAGCTTGAGATTCTTAGGAATTGTACCGGCTGGTCGCCGTCTTCTCCTCTTTATCTTTTGAGCTGTGGTTGGCTGTCTGCCGCCTTCTCTTTGGGCTGTCTGCTCATCCCCCTTTCCCTCCTTATCTGCCATTCTCTGCCTCTCAGTTCCTCTGATAGAAGGCTGCCAGTACCTTCGTCGACTAGGGGACGCCTTGGCTGTATTTGCCTCCCCCATAAGTTGGCTGACGATTTGGGGCATTGTGTTCCCACAGAACCGTCCAAGTCGGACACTACGCCCGTACAAGCGTAACAACCAGTGTTAGTCCAACTTGGACTTCTGAATAGGCGTAATTGACTTAGCAGAAAATAGGCGAATGGGGATCAGGTGTCAACCCAACACGAGCTGAACAGGGGCACTTTGGGCACACGCTGCAGCAAGGGTAAAGAAGTACTATCCCTTGGTGGATAGAAGTGGAGGCACTCTTAGTCGAAGACTAAGGCAGATAAGAGACGAGTCAAGATGGTGGATTGAAGAAGACCAAGATGGGGAGGCTTGGTCTTCTGAGACAACTATTTATACAGATACACGTGGGCTTTAAAGCACCGCTGGAATACTAAGAGACCAATAGCGTAACTAGCTCAAACCCTAGTACAGCTATCCTAGGAATGAGTCATACATGAGTCACAATCACATGCGAACTACTATGCTGACTGATGCAATGTAAGAGTCCATGACTAATACTGCTGTCGGGCCGTAGTCATAACCGGCCATGAGTCATCCACTAATCATAACAAAGTCCGTACCGTAACATCACCCCCTTTTCAGGAGTGAGGCCCACCTCACTAATCCACCTTTAATTCCTGCCTCATTCGCTCTGCTTCGTCTTCCATCCTAGATACTGGCCTTCTTATCCTCCAACACCATATACTTCTCCTCCCGCAACATCCAGATTCATTGCTCTAGCTGGTCTTTGGTGAACGCAAATTGCTGATACTGATGCAGCTCTTCAATGAGGGTAATATCCCCAAAGCGCATCAGTAACAGGTCAGTGGGGTGACAATCACAGAGCATGAAATACTCCTCATGGGGGATGAGGGCGTGGTTGTCTTTTGGGAGGTGTGGTGTGGCATAGAGGGGTTTGCCATAGAGGAAGCCTGACCCTGGAGCTAATCCGAGTACGAGGGGGTCTCCTCCTTGGATAACCTGTATGTGGGATGCTTGTATCGTCGGTCCATTGGGGAGCTTGATCGGGAACGGAACGTAATGGGGTCCTCAATTGACCCAGAACCCTTCAGGGACAATGGCTCGGGTTGCCAGGTCTTGTTTGCCCATTGGTGTATAACAAGCCGCTTGTGCCATGGCGACTTGTCCTCGGTGCAGGGGGTTCCCTGATGCATCGATGAGGAAGGGAGTGGCTGTTGGATCTTCAGCATAGAATTCATGTTCAAGGAATGCGTGCCTGATTGTTATGACCCGACGCTTCGGACCTCAGCCACAGTATGTCTCCACCCTGCCTTTCCCCTTCTGTACTATACATTGTTACCAAAGGAGCTACTTTTACCAGTGGCATTGTTTCTCTTGATCCGAACTTCTGCTTGCTCCGTTTAGTCTCTTTGATATTGTGTGGACTTGTGTTCATGTTGTTTGGAACCCTGTCCTATATAAACCTGTACCATAGACCGTAGGAAGCCAGACTTGGCTTCGTTTGCAATCTAGCAACCTTGCCTCCATACTTTGGTGTGACCTCACCTTATTCCCCTCTTCTTGTGCATCCCCTACCTCAGTCCCTAACCAGGACACTTCGAAGTCTTTGCAGTTGAACTATATCAACACGTCACACCTGTTATACTCTGTGCACTAGCAAGATCGAGTGTAGAGAAGTGTCAGACACTTCGGACGAGGAGTCCTACATTACAGAGTAGTGCTGCACCCTGTGCCACACTTTTGCTACTTGTATTTCATAGCAATAAGACAACAGAAGTCTTCGCTTGATACTTGTGTGATTCAAAACCTTTAGAACCCACACCCCTGCTAGGGCGTAACACTGATGGGGTAATGGTTGATAAGCTCGTCTTCATCCTCAGCTTCATCCAGTACTCCTTCCTCTCCTGCCTCATCTTGCGACAGCAGGCAGCAATATGCAGTTGCTCCCACTGCCACTGTGCTGCTGTTTCCTTCCATTCTTGCTTGTACTTCTTCATGGCATTTGGTGGTTGCACTGCATGGGACAGCTGCTTGAAGCCGAAAAAGCTCGTCTTGTGTGATGAACATTTCAGGCTCACCAGTGTCAGGATTTGTGAGGGCATACATTGGTGGCGGTGTTGGTTGAGTTGCTGCTGTATCGTTACTGAGAGTTCCCTGTATGGGCACAGGGAATTGTTGCAATGTCTGGCGCAGTTCTTCAGCAGTAATAGGCCCGTCGTCCTCATGCTGCATGGCGACACCATCGACTGTTGCAGCTCCAGTGGCTGTGGTGTCGTTGGTGGAGTCAGGGTTAACAAGCGTGGTGGAGGAGTTGTTGATAGGGGTGGAGAGGAGTGTGAGCTGTTCATTGCGTTGAATGGAGGACATGTGGTGAGGAGAAGGTGATGGGGACTCATCGTGATGGAGGGCCCATCCTTATATGCATTTCTCTGTCAGGATTAGAATGTTTGAATTCCTGCACAGCTTCATCGGCAAATATGTCATCCTTATCTATCCATTGATTGTTGGAGTCAGGATATCCCTTCCATTTGACGAGGTATTGGAGCCGACGTCTTCTGCTGAATCGCCGAGAGTCTAGAATCTTCTCAACTTCGTATTCTTCTTCGTTATCGACTAAATCAGGTGGTGGGTGCTGATAGTTTGGTCTGTGCATGGGTGTCTCACGATAAGGTGTCAGAAGATTTATGTGGAAGATGTCGTGGATGCTCCACTGCATGGGAAGTTTGAGACGGTAATTGACAGGAGACATCACCTGGATGACCTCAAAAGGTCTGTGGTGTTTAGCCACTAGTTTCGCTGTTGGTTGATGAGTGCATAGATGACGTCCCTCAAGCCACACAAGGTCGCCTTCTTTGAATTTGGGCATATCTTTGTGTTTGACCCATGACTTTTGTGCCTTGAGCATACAGGAGAAGGCATGCTGTCGTGCCTGTTTGAATTGGTCTAGCCTTAGTGACACTTGTGGGATAGGGGAAGGTCTATCAGTCCAATCAGCGCAGGGATTGAACCCTGATAAGAGAAAGAAGGGGGACTCCTGTGTGGTTTCATTAGGCCAGTTGTTATGCGTGAATTCTGCCATGGGCAGATAACGAACCCAATCGTCTTGCCATTCATTTACCCAAAAGCAGAGATATTGTTTGAGCCATTGATTTGTTCACTCTGATTGGCCATCAGTCCAAGGGTGATAAGCGGTTGAAATGTTTTGGCTGATGCTGAGAATCTTGCATATCTCTTGCATGAATTTAGATGCAAAGTGGGGATCCTGATCACTGATAACGTGCGAGGGGAGTCCAAATCAAGGAAAGACATGAGAGACATACAGGGCTGCCATCCCCTCAGCTGTTATTTCTTCGCTACATGGGATGAAAATGGCAGCTTTGGTACAATCGTGATCGGTTATCATCAAGATAGAGTCATATCCATGGGAGATAGGGAGTTTGGTGATAAAATCTACCGCGATAGTCTCAAATGGCAAGGCTTCTGGTTTGGGGCAGATAGGTTGTAATGGCACTCGAATGGGACGGAGATTGACTTTGTGATGCTGACATTCAGCACAGCCCTTGACATAATCCACAATGTCGTTCTTCATTTGCAGCCACCAATAGTGTCGTTCGGTAAGTTGGAGGGTGCATTTGATCCCTGGGTGGCCATAGACAGGGGAATTGTGGTGAGTGGCTATAATGGTGTGTTTGTCGTGAATGCTGCCAGTGACTACTTGGCGCCCATCTTTGTACCACGTTCCCTCAATGTCTTTTAGCTTATGAGCATCGACCCAAGGTTTTAACTTAGCTTGGTCCTGCTTGTAAATGGGGTGTTCGGGTATCATTTCTGTTGGTAGGACTTCTGGTCTCCAGTGTGGATGTCGTGATTCATCTAAAGTAGCTGCACACACAAAGACGTGATTTGGTAGGACAGTAACTCCTTCATTGTCATTTTCTCCTTGATCATAGTCTGGTCTTCATGATAGTGTGTCAGCATGTCCATTGGATGTTCCTTTGATGTGATGAATCTCAAAGTCATACTCTGAAAGTTTGAGTACTTCCCTAGCAACGTGTCTACTAATCTTTTGCGGCGATTTCCAGTATTGCAAGTTGAGATGGTTGGAAAAGACCTTAATTTTGTGGGGGGAGCCAGCTAGAAGGGGTCTCCAATGGCAGAATGCTATGACAATGGCCAGGAGTTGGAGATCATAAATGTCATAATTTTGTTCGGCTTCATTGAGAGTGGAAGAGTAGTAACTGATGGGGTGTTTTTTGCCATCTGTCTTGCGTTGAAGAAGAACTGCGCTGGTTGCAAAGCCGAGGCATTGACTTCTAATTTGAACTGTTGAGTGAGATTGGGGTGTGCTAAGACAGGTTCGCTGGTGACAAGGGCTTTGAGGTCTTGGAACACTTTTTCTTCTTCTGTCCCCCAGGGCCATTCGACATTCTTTCATGTCAGTTTATTGAGTGGTCATGCCTTGGTCGCAAATCCTTGTATAAAAAGTCGGTAAAAATTGCAGAAGCCAGGAAAAGAGCAGATGTCCTTAACCTTATCTGGCGTAGGCCAGTCCTTAATACCGGAAATTTTGACGGGGTCCATGCGCGTCACCCCCTTTTCAAGGATTACCCCCAGGTAATCCATGTGTGGGGAGTGAAAGAGACACTTTTTGAGTTTTTAATATAAGTTGTGTTCTGCGGACACGTGGAGAACATCTTTGACCACTTCAATATGATCCTTGAGTGAGTATTTGAGCCCTGTGGCTATACCAATGTCATCCATGTAGACTCTGATGACCATTCCCTTCTTTTCATGTTTGGTGATGATGTCCCTGAAGATGAAGTTCATCATGGTCTGGAACGTCGCTGGAGAGTTGGTCAGGCTGAAAAACATCACTGTTGGTTCGAATAGTCTGTATCGTGTTTTGAACGTGGCCTTTTCTTCATCTCCTTCTTTGATGCGTACATTATTATACCCCCATCTAATGTCGAGTTTGGTGTAGATGTGGGCATTACTGAGATCAGTGATGAGGTCGGAGATGAGGGGGAGAGGGTATTGATTGCGGATGGTAACCGCATTGATCTTTCTATAGTCTTGTACGGGTCGCAGCTTTCCATCCTTTTTCTTGATAAAAAAGAAAGAAGAGGCATATGGAGATTTGGAGGGTTGTATATATCCCTTTTTCAATTGTTCGTCGATCCATTCACGCAATTTCTTGTCTTCCTCCTGGGTCATGGGGTATATTTTGCAGTCAATAGCATCAGCTGTTCCTGGTTTGAACTCGATGGTGTGATCCCAAGGTCTACTGGGAGGAAACCTGTCCAACACTTCTTCACTGAAGAGGCATTCAAATTCTTGATATTCAGGAGGTAACTCAGCTTTAGTAATGTATTGTTGGGCGGCAATAGTGAGGTCTGTGGTGGTTGCCCTGATCTGACAGCCTTCTTCAAATTGTTGTCATTGTTTGTCAGTGATGACACAGGTGTTGATAAGTGACCCCTGCGCACTTAGCGGCTCATATGGACCGGACTTGCAGCATGGACTGCTTTAGATTAGATTAATTGGACTTGTAGATTACTCACATTTTGATCTGTACAATCTAGCGCTTATCATTGCATCATGTATGACATCACTGTACCTTATGATATCATAGATCCGGACTCTGCATTATATTCAATGCCTTTGTACTTTCCTTTGTTCTATCTTTATCATGATATCATTATGATGTCATTTACTTCTGGACTCTCTTTGTTCTGCGCTCCTTGTTCTCCATTAGCACACTCCTTTGTCCCACATGTAGAACAATGTCTCTTGTACTCTGTGACACTATGTTACTTCTCTTGTACTAGTGTCACTCTCCTGTATAGTATAAGTAGTAGGCTTGTACGCCCCTGGTCCACATCAGTTCCTCACTGCTGTGTGCCAGAACATCTTTTGCTTCACTTGCTTGACAGTTCCCCTCTGCTGCTTACCAGCTGCATCTAGTATCTCACCACAGTCTCCTTTGTCACTGTGAGTATTGGTTATGTCCTTGCTGTTCATTAGCAGGAGTGTACAATTTTGTATTTGTCTTCTTGTACTGAGGAGGCCACCATTACAGGCTCAGTTCACTCAATATGAGGGTTTATTGATCGGATAACGATAGGGAGCATGTCTTCGTGTATGGCTGCTTGTGACCACTTGATGTGCAGGTTGTATGTGGCAAGCCAGGGATATCCTAACATGATGTCTTCATTGCCAATATCCGTGATAAGGAAGCGTATCTCCTTGTTAATTCCTTTAGTTTGCACATCAACATTGACATAATGTGTGATACGCCCTGATTTGTTCTCTGTGTTGTTGATGTTCCATATTTTCTTTGGGACGTCTAATTGCTTGGTCCCAAGTCCCATCCTTTTAACAAAGGATGGTCTCATGAAGCAGTGGGTTGCTCCTGAGTCGACTAGTGCTCGTATATCAGCCATTGCGTAACTGGTGCAAATTGATACTGGAACTCTCATAGAACAGTAGTGAGTCATGATTACACTGTTACAATTAACCACCCTCACCCAGGCCGATGGGTTCAGGTGTCCTGAAAACCCTCCTTCTTCCATAGTTGTTGGAGGATGATGTCTTTTACGTCATCCGATTCTCCTGCTACCCTGTTGAGCCAGTCATTGGCGCGCTGTTGAGGGGGTGCTTCTTGGACCACCCTGGTAGCGACTTCAGGTTCTTGTTGATGATAGTCAGTGTCAATATACCGACTGGTCGATGCTTGGGGTTGGTAGCCCCCTCGTGGCTGCCTGCAATCACGGGCCATGTGTCCGTCCTTCCCACAATTATAGCATGTGACTGGCCTTTGGTTATTGTGCCCCCCCCTCATTGTAAGAATCCACCTCGCAGTTGGTGTAATGCCATCAAGATGTCAGCTCAACTTGAGCAGAGGGAAGGGCGACAAGGGACTTAGCAGGTCACATGTATAGCATATGGCTCACAGGCATGATGTGAATACTTGAAGGTATCACGGCGCAAAGGCAACGCTTAGCCTGTATCAGAGTACAAGGCTGCCGACTTTTAGGAAGAGAAGCAAAGAAGACAAATGACAATTGAAGAAGACCAAGATACCCATCTTGGTCTCTGCAGCACATCTTAAATACAACAAGAAAGCGGGCTTTAAAGTGCCACTAGTGAGCATCCAACATATCACGTAAAGGACTTGAACCCTAGTACAACTACTAGGTGGTTTGGAAACCACTAGAACCCAACCCACTACTACTCTGTGCTCATGACTGGCCTACTGACTGAGTCCATGACTAATGCTACCTTACTACCGTAGTCACAACTGGTATAGTAAGGGTACTGAAATGTAACATCACCCTCCTTTCAGCGTGAGACCCCAGACTCA
The DNA here is from genome assembly GCA_025766275.1 of Lactarius indigo. NCBI lineage: Eukaryota > Fungi > Basidiomycota > Agaricomycetes > Russulales > Russulaceae > Lactarius > Lactarius indigo. The sequence goes on along the minus strand of JAFKAC010000005.1, from coordinate 613,193 downwards.
CATGCGATCCTGAATTGGCCAGTCTGCCTGCTTCAAATCAATCCTCTCCAGCATGTTCACCCGCTCCAAGTGATAGAGGCAATCGTGGATGTCGTCTTGGGTGCATATGTACATCACCCTCAACTGACGGATACACTGCTGAAGGCACTCCCACTCGAAGATGGCGGCGTGGTAGCACGTCACTTCCGCCATGAGTGTCTCGTTGCCAATGCAGTGGAGCGCACGGTCTGTGGGCTTACTAGGCCCAAGGAGGAACAGATCCTCATGGGGGTAGCAGGGTCGGTCTTTAGCGGGGACGTATGCAGTGGCATAAAGGGGCTTAGTGTAGAGATGGGGTGACCCTGGGATGACTCCCAGAACGAAGGGGTTAGCCCCAGCAATGACTTGAATGTGGGAGGTGTCTCTTGTCATGCCATCCAGGCTGGTGATGGGGAACGGAATATGATTGGGTCGTCGATTGACCTGGAACCCTTCTGGCGTGATGATGCATGCCGGGTCGTCATTGATTGAGAAGGGGGTGTGTGGCACGGCTCCGGGGATGCGCCCACATCCTCTAAACATGGGGGCTCCCATTGTCATGAACTCCCCTGCTATCTTTCCTTTTCTGTTCTTATCTGATCCATCCCCTTTCTTGGTAGTTACCTTTCTATGCTTTCCCTTATCTGATTGTTCTAGCACCTTCTGTGCTATTCTTGTTCACCCTTCTCCTGCCTCACTGGCATGACACCATCTTGCATGATGTTGATACCATCCTGCCAGCACATTACTCTATCTATAGCAACCAGTAGCATTATGCGCTCAGGCGCAATCCTGTACTATATAAGGAACCCTGTAGTGCACCTTAGCTCCTTAGCTTTGGCTTAATCAACTATCTGTGTTGTATCTCCACTGCCTCCTTGAGTGCCTCAGTCCCTTCAGCACTCAAGCCCTTGACCCAGGACCTCAGACCCTGGACCCTTATCCTCTTTGGGTCATTCCCCTCTCAGCCTCTGTGCAGGCTCCCCCTTGACTTCGCTCTTATCACCTTCCTGTCTTACTGGTCAGCCCAGTAACACATGACCTTTGGATTTAGGCCATCGAGCTTGTCCATTGCTACAGACTCAGTTGCCTTAAAGGGGCTGTTACAGAAGGACCTTCCCACCTTAGCATAGGGGGATCGCCACAGACTCAGCTACCCTAGCATAGGAGCTGTTACAGAAGATCTTAGGAATCCTTCCACTCAGTGGGGATCCAACTCAGAGTCCTTTGCCTTAGGTAGGATCTGTTACAGAACGACGCACGCCCCCACAGAGGCGTGACACCCATGGTGTTGACGAGCCATGGAGTGATCCTGGGATTAGTAGGGTCGCTGTTTGTTCAGATAAGGGGATGTCTTGCCGGGTAGTAATCGTCATTGTCAAGGTCATCCTCAGCAACTTCCACTGTTCCCGGCACTCCCTCATCTCGCTCAGCCTCCTCTGTGCTGACACAAGCTGCTCCTTCTGCCACTCCTCCACTACCCTCTTCCACCCCTTCTTCTCGTACTCCAGTAGGTCCCGTGATGTTGCAACCGCTCGGGAAAACTCTGTGAACGCTGATGAGGTCATCACTTGGGGGGACAATGGCAATGGGCTCTTGCTCGCCACGCTCATTGCAGAAGATGTGAGTGACGGCATGCTGCTCGGCATCATCTGGCGGGTGCATGGGATCGGGGAATTGGGTGAGTACCGCAGCCCACTCTTGCACGGTGATATGCCCTGGTCACACCCAGATAGGTGTGTAAGGGGTGAGTCGGTCTGGTGCTTGAACCTCAGTGGCGTCATTGTCAATGATGGCACCAGACTCTTGTGCAAGCTGGTCAAGGAGCTGGGTGGTGGTAGCAACATGGTGCAGCAGGGAAGTAGGCATGTAAGAGGAATGTAACGTTTGGATGTAGAGGGGATACTCCTCTTGTGTGTTGATGGGTTCGCTTATAACCCTTTGCGCCCTCCATTGTTCGAATTCCACAATTGTGTTTGGAGCAAATACGTCATCTTTTTCAACCCACTGGTTGTCTGAGTCAGGGTAGCCCTTCCATTTGACGAGGTACTGAAGCCATCTGTGCCTTCCATAATGCCGGGTGTCCAGAATGGTCTCGACTTCATATTCCTCTTCTCTGTCCACTAGATCCGGTGGTGGTCTTGGGAAATTTTCGCCATGGAAGGGAGTGTGTTTGTACGGTGTGAGAAGATCGATGTGGAACACTGGATGGATACTCCACTGCATGGGAAGTTCAAGGTGATAATTGTAGGGGTACATCACCTGGATGATTCGAAAGGGGCTGTGGTGTCGCACCACTAATTTTGCCATTGGCTGATTGGTTCAGAGATGTTTCCCTTCTAGCCATACTTGATCACCAACCTTATACTTGGGCGTATCTCTATGTTTCACCCATCCTTCTTGTGCCTTTCTGATAAGGTCCTGCGCTTGTTGTCGGGCTTCTTTGAGTTGTGTCAGCCATGTGATAATGTTAGGAATGGGTGATGGCTTATCCATCCAATCAGCAGTTGGGTTGCACCCCATCAGGAGCATGAACAGCGATTTCTTTGTATGCTTGTGGGGCCAGTTGTTGTGTGCAAATTCAGCTATTGGCAGATACGAGGCCCAGTTATCTTGGCGCTCATTGGCCCAGAGTTGGAGGTATTGTTCTAGCCATTGATTTGTCCGCTCTGACTGTCCATTGGTTTGTGGGTGGTAAGCGGTCGAGATGTTTTGTTGGATCCCCAGGATCCAGCATATTTCTCAAGTGAACTTGGAGGTGAACTGCAGGTCTCTGTCACTAATAATTTTGCGTGGTAATCCAAACTGTTTGAATACGTGGTTGATGTACAAAAGTGCTGTCCCCTCTGCTGTGATCTCCTCATTGCACGGGATAAATATCGATGCTTTGGTGCAGTCGTGATCTGTAATGGTAAGGATGCTGTTGAACCCTTGTGAGAGAGGTAGTTTAGTGATAAAGTCCATTGCGATGGTGTGGAAAGGGGGGGCATCCATCAGTGGTGTGATGGGATAAAGCAGGGCCTTTGTGGGTCTCATATTGACCTTGTTCCACTGACACTCCGCACATCTGGTAATGTACTCGTATATGTCTCTATGGATGCACAGCCACCAGTAATGTCATTCCACTATACGTTGTGTTCTTGCGATCCCTGGGTGACCATGGACAGGGGGGTTGTGGTGGTCACAGATGATACGCCTCTGCGCAGAAGTGGGTCCCATGACAACAAGATGTCTGTCCTTATACCAGTTACTGTCAATCTCCTTCAACTGGTGGGCATCAACCCAAGATTCAATGATGATAGAGTCTTGTTGATGCCTCAGCTGTTGGAGCATTGGGTGTATCTCTAGATCACATGCGGCATTAGTGGCTCTCACGAATACTTCCGGTGGGAGTACTGTCACATCCCGGTTGTCTTCTTCTCCTTGACTGTAATCTGGTCTCCTCGAGAGCGCGTCTGCCCTACCATTGTTCTTCCCTTTGATGTGGTGGATCTCGAAGTTGTATTCCATTAGCTCCAATACCTCTTGTGCTACTTGTCAACTGATCTTTTGAGGGGGTCTTCCAGTATTGGAGGTTTAAGTGGTCGGAGAAGATTTGGATCTTTTAAGGACTTCCTGCAAGCAGGGGTCTCCAGTGGTGAAGGGCTTTGACTATGGCTAGTAGTTCAAGGTCGTATATGTCATAGTTCCATTCAGCCTTGTTAAGGGTGGCGGAGTAATATCCTATGGGGTGCTTTTGCCCGTCATTTTTCTTTTGTAGGAGGATGGCACCCACCGTGTATCCCGATGCATCTACTTCAAGTTCAAACTGTTCTTGTAGGCACAGGTGTGCCAATACCGGTTCTTCTGTGACATGCTTCTTGAGTGTTCGAAAGGCAATGTCTTCTTCTTCTGTCCATTTCCACTCCACGTCTTTTCACGTAAGTTGGTTCAGCGGTTGTGTGTGGTTTGCAAAACCTCAGATGAAGAGACAGTAAAAATTACAAAACCCAAGGAAAGATCTCACATCTTGGACTTTGGTTGGTGTTGGCCAGTCCTTGATACTGCGAATTTTTACTGGGTCCATACGTGTTACCCCCCTCTCAAGGATTACCCCCAGGTAATCCATCTGAGGTTGATGAAAGAGGCACTTCTCAAGTTTGAAGTAGAGGTTGTGCTCCTCTGCAACACGGAGAACATCTGTGACTGCCGCGACGTGTGCATCAAGGTTATGGCCTTCACGCATTGCAATACCAATGTCATCCATGTAGACATGAATGACAGTGCCAAGTTGTTCATGTTTGGCAATGGTGTCGTGATAGATGTGGTTCATCATCGTCTGGAAGGTGGCCGGTGAATTGGTGAGGCCAAAGAACATGACTGTAGGTTTGAACAGGCCGAACTTGGTTTTGAATGCTGCTTTTTCCTGGTCACCATCACATATACATATGTTGTTATACCCCCATCGTATATCCAGCTTTGTGTAGATATGGGTGTTGCTGAGGTTGTAGATGAGGTCTTGGATTAGGGGGAGCAGGTATTGGTTACGGATGGTGTGAGAATTGAGGATGCGGTAATCCTGTACTGGGCGTAGCTTTCCGTCCTTCTTTTTAATGAAGAAGAAGGATGATATGTATGGTGACATGGAGGGATGAAGGTATCCCTGTACCAACTTTTCATCAAGGAACTCCTTGAGCTTACCCTCTTCTTCCTGTGTCAGGGGGTAGATTTTGCAATCAATTCTGGATGGTGTTCCCAGTTTAAGGTCGATGGTGTGATCCCATGGTCTAGCCAGTGGGAAACACTGCGATGCTTCTTCATTGAAGAGGCGCCTGAATGCTCGGTATGCGGGGGGAAGATCTACTTCCTGCGTGTGTTGTTGCGCTTGGATGGCCAGCTCTGTAGATGTGGTGGCTTGCAAGCAGATTTCTTCTTCCATAAGCTCTCCAAGTGCGTCCTCCTTTTCTTCGTTAGTTAGGGCCGTCGCAATAATGGTATCAGCTGCTCAGCTTTCTTTGGTGCTGATGACAACTGGCATTATGTCTTCATGTATGACTGTGTCTCTCCAGTTGATGGTTGGTTCGTATGTTGCCAACCAGGGGTAGCCAAGGACGATGTCTTCGTTCCCTAGGTCCGTAATGAGGAACCTCATCATTCTGTGGGATCCTTTGGCATAGACACCGAGGTCAGAGAAGTGAGTGATATGTTGATAAGTGACCCTTGCGCACTTAGCGGCTCATACAGACCGGACTTACAGATACGGACTGCTGTAGATCAATTAGGACCGCTTTAGATTAGATTTGATCTGTACAATCTAGGACTTCTATGACATCACTGTACAATGACATCATATGCACTATTTCTGGACTTTTCATTGTACTACGTGTTCTTGTATCTTTCTTTGTTCTGCTTTAGGTCTATCCTTATTATGATGTCATTATGATATCATCTCAGTCTGGACTCTTCTTGTTCTATACACCTTGTTCTCCATATGCACACTCCTTTGTCCTGTTGTAGAACAATGCGCTCCTTGTACTCTGTGACCTGTAGTTACTTCCCTTGTACTAGTGTCACACCTCTGTACAGTATAAGTAGACTGCTTGTACGCCCTGGTCCACATCAGTTCTCTCACTGCTGTGTGCCAGACACCCTCTGCTTCACTGCTTGACATTCCCCTCTGCTGCTAACCAGCTTGCCACTAGTATCTCACCACAGACTCTTTGCCTCTGTGAGTACTGGTTATGTCTTTGCTGTTCATCAGGTTATGGGCCCTGGTGCCCTAGCCACTCCACTTGGTTGGTCACTGTCTTCCTAGGAGGACACACCAGGCTAAGGTCTGTCTGGGGCCTTACCAGCCTTGCCCAAGGCAGAGGACAGTGGGGCGCCACTTGTCTCTGCTGAGGAACCTCCTGTGTATGTACTGCCCAGTAGTCCTACTTTCACCCCTACTGTTTTCCTAGCCCCTGCGCTATGCGCAAGGAGACTGGGTCTGGTAGCCCCTTAACTTCAAAATATCCAGGCGTGCATGGCCCACTGGGCTGTGTATTGTGGAGCTTAGCGCCAGCTGTCTCTGGTGCTCCACACTGGGCGCAGGATCTCCTCACCATGGGAGTGTAAAACCTGGTTCAGGCTCTGGGGGGTGTTCACCTTATGGTGTTCTGCAACCAGATACCTGCCTTGTAGCGGCAATGGGAAAGGATTCAGTAAAGCCACTTGTGGTGATGAGGCAACCAACAGGCCGAGGAGGCTGAGGTAGACAACCTTGGGCTCTGAAAGCAATCCCTTCACCTTCCCCCTGATGCAAACCATTTGAGCTGTGTCTTAGACACATCCTGGCTGGCAGCTAGCTCATGGTATGGCAAAGGGACTCTCCCAACCTGGGCCTAGCCCTTGTATCACTGGCATACCATCAGGAGGCAGGACGCGTTAGCGTTCTGGCCTTACAGAATCACAGACAGGAGTGGTATCCCCCTCTATCTTTGTCTTGCAACTATGAAGCACTGTCGCTGACTGCTCCTCGGCGACAGATAAATCATCCCAATGTCTGGCTCATCTTCTACCCCTGCTGCCGGTGCTGGTGCTCCTCCCTGCCTCACTGGTGGCTCTGCAGGAGGCTCACTCCCTCCTCCTTCTGGATCCACTCCCTCCACATGCGTATCTGCCATGTATGGTGCAACCTTTGGCATGCCCTCTGGCATCCGCCTTGAACAGTTTGATGGCACTGGTTGGAACGAATGGTCTGGGACCATTGAGGCCATCCTCACGCTGCACAAAGCTGAGGATGTGTTCACTCTGGATACACCCCCATCTGGTATCACTACAGATGAGTGGGACTCAGTCCAGCATCGTTCCAAGGCGTACCTCCGCCTCTACCTCAAACCAGATGTCTACTCGCTTGTGGCAGATAACACTGCCTATCCTACCTTTAAGGACAAGTGGGCCAAGCTCAAGGACGTATATGGAGGTGCTTCGGGCAGCACCACCATCTTTAATTTGTGGATTCAGATAACACAAGCCCGCCTCGACGACTCCACACCCATGGCCGCTCAGCTAGCCAAGCTCAATGAGCTTAGGGTTGCCCTTTCCAATGCACAGATGGGTGTCTCTGATGTCCAGTACGGTCTCATTCTCCTCCACACATTGCCGCCCTCTTATGAGGTATTGGCCTCTACTATCCTCGCCAGTGGGGCACCTTCCACACTCAAGCACGCTGAGATCATAGCGCGCATAGTGTTGGAAGAAGCTTGCCGCTCCGGGCCCTCTGGCTCCTCCCTCAACAAGGTGGCCCCCGTCAAGCTGACGGGCAAGAAGGGCAAGAAGGACCACTCTGGTCTAACTTGCCACTACTGCAACAAAAAGGGCCATATCAAGCCTGATTGCAGGAAGAGGAAGAAGGATGAGACTGACGCAAAGGAGAAGGAGAAAGCAGGCAACAAGGCCGCAAATAGTCATATTCTTGTACCTACCACCACCTCCATTAAGGAGGTCGAAGAGCCCGCCATAGACTGGGCCTCTGAATCAATTGGTGTTGCCTTGTATGCTGCCTCACGTGTGCGTTGGATGATGGACAGTGGTGCTACACACCACATCACCCCACATTGGTCTGACTTCAAGGACTATACCCCAACCAAAGGCACTGTACGCCTAGGGGATAAGTCCACCATAGACCAAGTGGGTGTTGGGTCTGTCATCTTTACAACGAGCCAGGGTATCTCTATCACCCTCAGTAATGTGCTACACCTACCACAGGTGAAGACACGCTTCTTGTCGACGCGCACCCTAGCACAAAAGGGTGCTGAGATTGCCTTTGACAGTGGCTCATTTAAAATATCTGTCAACCAAAAGTGTGTGGCTAAAGGCTACCTTGAGGACAACCTTTACTGGTTGGACGCAGCCAGCATCGGCCTCAACACCCACACAAAATTAAGTGCTGCCACACTTGATACCTGGCATCAATGCATGGGACACATCTCCTCTGCGGCGCTGAAAGCGCATGGTCCCTCTGCCACTACTGGCATGGACATAGATAGCTCTAGCACAGCCCACACAGTCTGCCATGGGTGCGAGATGGGTAAATCCACTCGCCAACCCTTTTCTGCGTCCTCCAACAAAAGGACAACTCATCAATTTGAGATTGTGCACAGTGACCTTGCCGGTCCTATGCAGACTCAGTCCCTGCAAGGCTCGACCTACACAGCCACCTTCATAGACGACCACACTAAGTTCACTGTGGTCCACTTCCTTAAGTCGAAGGACCAGTTTGCCAAGTCGCTGCAGATGTATTTGGCATGGGGTGAAACCCAATCTGGCCATAAACTGCGCACTCTGCACTCTGACCGCAGTGGTGAATACATGTCGAGTGTCACGCAGGACATTCTTAAGCAGAAAGGGATAGAGCATCACCTTACAATGCCGGGTTCACCACAGTCCAACAGGAAAGCCGAGCGGTTTAACTGCACCATTATGGATAAGGCAATGTCCATGCTTCACACAGCTGGCATGTCTAAAGGCTTCTGGGAGCATGCGGTGTGCGCAGCAGTGCACATCTATAACCGCTCTCCAGTCCGTGGGCTTAAGTGGCGCACTCCTTATGAGCTCTGGCACTCTGGCAAAGTGCCTGATGTCTCACATCTTTGCGTCTTCGGATGCAAGGGGTACATGCATGTACCTGCTGATAAGCGTCGCAAATTGGATGCGAAGGCCATTGAGGTCACGCTTATTGGGTTTGAGCCCGAATCTAAGGGCTATAAGCTCTGGGACCGCTCAACCTGCTCTGTTCGAGTGTCCAGGGATGTGACATTTGACGAGAGTAGCTTCCCGTCCCTACAGGGTGTTGAGACACACCCCACACCTTCACCACCAATCGTGCCTAGCACAACAGTGACTGCCGTGCCTCACCTGCCGGTGTTACCACCAATGCGAGCCCCCTCCCCTGCACACTCCAGCAGTAGTGAGGAGGAGGATGTTGAAAAGCTCTTAGACCCCCCACAAGTCCAACCACGCCCTACCACACCACCACCTACTCTGCCAGCTCCACCCACCACACCCAAGCGTGAGCAAGCCACTCCTACTTCACCCCCGCCGCGTCCTAGTGCAACACACATTATGCGCCATGTCCCTCCTCCCTCACCAGAAATGCCTGGGGGATTTGAGGATCGTGCACAGCGTAGTCAGCTGTTGCACGAGATGGACAATGCACCAAGGCGCACTGCTCGTGTCCCTGTGCCTAATCCGTGTTACTTCAATGCGGACAATGCGGCATGGCGTGGCAGGCGTCTGGGGTATGCGGAGTTATTGGCTGCTGCCTTTGTGGGCCGAGACCCTGCAACTTATGCAGAGGCCATGTGGTCTGCAGCTGCAGATGAGTGGACTAAGGCGTGTCAGTATGAAATGGACACCCTAGCTAAGAATGGGACTTGGGAGTTAGTGGATCTCCCGCCTAATCGTAAGGCAGTAAAATCCAAATGGGTCTTTAAGCTCAAAGCGGATGGCCGCTACAGAGCTCACTTGGTGGCTAAGGGATTCACGCAGATCCCTGGCATAGATTTTGATGAAACCTTCTCTCCCGTCGCACGATTTGAGTCACTACGTTTACTTCTGGCATTGGCCGCGCTGGAGGACTGGCACATCCATCAGATGGATGTTAGGTCTGCTTTTCTCAATGGTGTGCTTGACAAGGAGATTTACATGGAGCAGCCACAAGGTTTCACTGTCACTGGCTCTGAGACGAAGGTGTGTCGCCTGGTTAAGGCGATCTATGGTCTCAAACAGGCCTCCCGCGCATGGAACTTGCAATTCCATGGAGTGCTCACTGCACTCGGCTTTAAGCGGACATTTGCTGATGCTGGCATATATGTGATGCCTCAATGGGAGGGGTATGATCCACTCTTCATTATTGTCTACATTGACGACATCACTATACTGGGTCCCTCGCTGAGTGGTATCAAGCGTTTGAAGTCGGACTTGTCTGAACGCTATGAGATGACAGATCTCGGGGAGATAGAGTCTTATCTTGGTATGCACATTGTGCGCGACCGCTCCCTTAGACGCATCGAAATAGATCAGTCTGGCTACATCAAGGATGTCCTTGAACGCTTTGGCATGTCTGATGCCACACCACACAACACACCCTTGCCTGCTGGTGCTGATGAGCACTTGGTTAAATATATGTCGCAGGCAACTGCCTCAGATATTTCCCACTACCAGTCCTTGATTGGGAGTCTGCTTTATGTGCAGATTGGCACTAGGCCAGATATCTCCTTCGCTGTGTCACGTTTGGCGCAGTACGCAGCGAATCCTTCACCACAACATCTGCGACTTGCGCAGTATGTCCTGTCCTACCTAGTGGGAACTATGGATATGCGTATTGTCTATGATGGTGCCAATGGCGATGGCCTTCATGGCTACACTGATTCCAGTCTGGCTGATCAGACTGATGACGGCCACTCCACTTCCGGTTATGTATTCCTACTAGCCAATGGTGCAATAAGCTGGTCTTCGCGCAAGCAAAAGACTGTGGCCCAAAACACTACTGAGGCAGAGTACATGGCCATGACCGACGTGGCTAACCAGGCTGCATGGTATCAGAGCTTCCTCACGGAACTCGGGTACGAGGTCGACGACCCCATCCCACTTCATGGTGACAACAAGGGTGCCATTGACTTGGCTCTGAACCCTGTCACTGGGAGACGGTCTAAGCACATTGCCATATGGCATCATGTCATTCGGGAGTACATCGAAAAGGGGACAATCACCCTCATTAGAACTCCTACTGTAGATATGGTTGCGGACAGCTTCACAAAGTCACTACCGCGTGTCCTGCTGCAGAAGCACAACAATGACATGGGACTCTTGTGTACTTAGATTGTAGATCACGGGGAGATGTTGATAAGTGACCCTTGCGCACTTAGCAGCTCATACAGACCGGACTTACAGATACGGACTGCTGTAGATCAATTAGGACCGCTTTAGATTAGATTTGATCTGTACAATCTAGGACTTCTATGACATCACTGTACAATGACATCATATGCACTATTTCTGGACTTTTCATTGTACTACGTGTTCTTGTATCTTTCTTTGTTCTGCTTTAGGTCTATCCTTATTATGATGTCATTATGATATCATCTCAGTCTGGACTCTTCTTGTTCTATACACCTTGTTCTCCATATGCACACTCCTTTGTCCTGTTGTAGAACAATGCGCTCCTTGTACTCTGTGACCTGTAGTTACTTCCCTTGTACTAGTGTCACACCTCTGTACAGTATAAGTAGACTGCTTGTACGCCCTGGTCCACATCAGTTCTCTCACTGCTGTGTGCCAGACACCCTCTGCTTCACTGCTTGACATTCCCCTCTGCTGCTAACCAGCTTGCCACTAGTATCTCACCACAGACTCTTTGCCTCTGTGAGTACTGGTTATGTCTTTGCTGTTCATCATGATAGACCCAGCTATATTCTCCGTATTGTCTATGTTCCATATTTTGTGTGGCATGTTCAAAGGCTGGGTTCCAATTCCCAGTTTTTGTGTGAATTTTGGGTTTAAGAAGTTGTCAGTGGCTCCTGAGTCCACCAATGCTTTTATGTCAGCCATTCGGTAATTTGTGCGAATTGAAACTGGAATTTGAAGAGATTGAAAGTGAGTCATGATTACAGAATTACAATTTAGAGCCCTCACCCAGGCCAATGGGTTCAGGCACTCTGAAAACCCTCCTTTCCCCACAGATCCTGCAGGATCAGATCCTTTACTTCATCAGGGGTGTTTGCCACTCCTGACAGCCACTCCTTGGCTCGTTCTTCCACTGTTTTGCTGGTTGATGTGGCTTGGATGTGTGCTGGTACTTGTTCTTGAGTATAATAGTCTGTGGTGGCAATGGTGTGGACATTCAATGGGCCAGCATTAGGCTGCCACTGTTGGGGTTGCCTGAGGTGTGGGCAGTTTCGTGAGAGGTGCCCCAGCACATTACAATTGTAGCACAACACTGTCCTTAGGTCTCAGCAGGACCCTCCTCACCCCCTTCCTCTTGCTCTGGGCCCCCCTCTTGGTGGGAACGGAGGTAATCCGGTATATGGTGGTTTGCTGTAGTCAATTTCTTCGGACCCGGCTAATCTTACTTTGCTCTGATCCGCTGATGTATCCATTGCCCAGGGGTTGGTGAGGTTTTGTGGTATGGTCCACCCCACATTTCCCATTTTCTTTGGCTTGTTATCTTTATAACCGTCAAGGCGGGCTTTGAGGTGAATGTAGTTTTTCTGTCTCTTGAGCACCACCTGCTTCCATTTGTTGAAAGTTTCTGGTTCATCTAGTTCGAATGTCTTCTCATAAAGGCATTTGGGCAGCCCCCTGGTGAAGAGGTCAATAGTCTGGGTGTCGTTGAGCCTGTACCTGGCCTTCCAGGTGGCCTCCTCAAATTCGTTGACATATTTGTCAATGTCTCCATCGATCATTTTAAGCCCCTTGCAGAGAAGTGCTTGAGCCTGTTCTCATTTGAGGGTGTTGACGAACCTTTGGTTGAATCCTATCACTACTGCGTCCCATAAACCTCGCATATGTTGATCGATTCCTTGTTGGACCTGCCTATTCAGCCACTTGAGGTAGGATAACACCCACTCGCTGACAGAGGTGCCTTTGACATAGGACAGGAAGAGAAGGCAACGTCAGTAGTCATTGCACATGACGCTGGTGTCGAGGTTCATCCCCCAGTATACATGCCACTGGGTAAGAAACGCGTCCACTTTAGTTCTATCCCCATCAAAGATAGTAGGGGGCTCGCCGGTTAGTTTCTCATGTCCATGTCCTCCTCCTCCTCCTCCTCCTGGGGCTCCTCCTCCAGGTGGCCTTCCCAGTATGTCTGGTGGGGGTCCTCCTCCGCCTCCTCCTCCACCTCCTTGGCGAGGGGGTTTATCCCCTGGAGGCCCACCATATCTGGGCAGTGGTTCTAAGCCTCTTGGTTGTCCTCCCCCAGAGGGGGGGTTGCCTTGGTCTGGTCCTATGGCTCTGAATATAGCCACGTCATCTGCGGTCATCCTTACCCCTGTTTCTGGATTGATTGGCATGAGGATTTCTGATGCCTGTTGATGGACCGCAGTAATGGCTTCTTGTGTGGCTGCTTCTCGTATTGTGTAAATTTCTTCTTCTGTCATTGTTGCAGTAGCCATAGCTTGTACTGCTGGTGATCGTACTTGGATTATCTCTGGCTGATTGTTAAGAGTGAGGGACTCAGCTCGTTGGATGGTATATTGTTCAATTGGCCTGATTGTTACGATTTCCTTCAGACTCGTTCTTTCCCAGATTACTATCCCTTCCCTGATACTATACGAGCCCTGTATGATTACATGGACTTCACAATCACTTGGATCCTATCGCGCGCCTTGCTTATCGATGTCCCCTTCTGATAAAGTTTGACATGTGCTAGTTTCCGACTTGTTCCTACTCACGTGCGACCCCGCGTGATTTGCCTTTATTCTTGATATATCCACGCCTTGTTCCCTTTATGCCTATCCCTTTGTCTCTTAACCTAGCGATGGCACCATCTATTTGTAGCAGCCATACAACGCAACCTCTATTTAACTCTAAGTCATACCTAGCTTGTACGGTAGACTAGACTTCTTGTGTAATACTACACTCGTCTACACGCAGACGCCTTTGTGCCTTTCCCTGTCTCAAGAACCCCCTTGTCTCTGCTAGGCCTTTGAGCCTTAGCCTTCCACTACAATCCAAGTGACTGACGTCCTTGTGATCCTTGTGCATCACCCTACTGAAGCTGAGCCCTAGAGCTTGCGCTACTGTGACACAACTGACTTGGTACAGGTCGTACCCTATGCCTCTGTAGTGGCGTAACATTAAGTCTAGTCTCCCAGTTGCACACTGTGGCTCTCACCAGCCGAAGCCGAACTCAATTTGTCTGGGAGTACCTGGAATGACACCCGAACGACGACCTTTGACCCTCCATCAAAGGAACTGCCCTTTGGCGGAACACCCCACACGACGAAGGATACTACATCTACGACCCTGACAAGCTCACCTACGAGCCAGTTGAATATATTGAAGACCAGCATATCTGGGCCTACGTCGCCTACTCCGGCTCGAAGCATTCCTGGTACACGTATAAACCAGTCCCCGTACACCTCGGACTAGGACCAGGAAAAGGCCACGTTCAAGCCATCGACGCCGACTCCGATGTCGAAGAACCCACAACAGAACCAGACTCCAACTCAGAACACAACCCTACTCTCACCCCCACTATCCAACAACCAGTGGACTTTGCATCGTATGCCAACATGTCCAACACCCAACTCTCCACCACCCTCACCACCGCCCAACTCTTGAGTAGCTCCCAACCCACAGGAACCCCATCAGCGAATCCTGCAGGTAGTGGAGGATATTCTCTGGGAGGAGGTCTGCCGACAGGTGGAGGAGGCCCTGCGGGAAGCACAGGAGGCCATCATGGAGGTGGTGTGCCTGGAGGTGGAGGCGGTGCGCCTGGAGGTGGAGGCGGTGCGCCTGGAGGCAGAGGCGGTGTGCCTGGAGGTGGAGCAGGCGTTGGAGGAGCAGCTGTCGGAGGAGCCCCAAATGGACGACTTGGGGGAAACCCCCCCCCTGAATTCTCCGGAGACCGCGAAACCAGCTGAGCATTCCTCAATGCCTTCTCTCTCTACAGAGGAATGAACCCAAACGTCCAACAACTCACCCTCCCTTATTCTCGAGCAATGACCTTGCTCTCCTACATATGAGGACCGCTTGTGGACAACTGGGTAGAAGAACAAATCCAATGGCTTGTAGACCAATTAGCAGGTGGGGTGGCCATGAATGCAGAAAACCTCTGGAACACTATCGAAACACGCTTCATTCAAGCATATACCAACACTACGCAACAACAGAAAGCGCAACACACCATTCAGACTCTCAGGATGGAAAAAGAAGACATCGACACATACATCACCAAATTCTCCAATTTGGCAAACAAGGCGGGGTACAACAAAGACGAGGCCACAACCCTTGAAATATTCCAAAAAGGCCTACCAAACGCCCTTGTAGTCAATGCAATCAAGTTCCATCACCCGATAACATGGGACAATTGGAAGGCGGCAGTCACCCTTCAACAAGCCGAATACCTTCTCCTCAAAGACAAACTCACCAAGGGGAAGAATGACAACAGAGGAGGAGCCTCTCACGATCAGTGGCTATCCACGCTAAACAAAAATAGAGACCCAAATGCCATGGATGTCAGTCGCACTCGAGCCCGCGCCGCAATGACAGAGGACGAAAAGAAACAACTCCAAAAGGAAGGGAGATGCTTCCGCTGCCAGGGGCAAGGCCATATCTCCCACTTTTGCCCACAAAAACCGGCAGTAACGGCCAAAGTTGCAGAAACCACCACTCCAACGACAGCCACGATCTCTATGACAGCCTCACAACCCCTCTCCAATGAAGAACAAGCCGAGGCACAGGTGGCTGCCCTCTTTGCGCAAAGCCCTGAAGTTCGCGAACTCATGGTGGACAAGTTATTCAGGCAGAAAAAGGATTTTCTGAATGCTTAAACCCAGCGGCCTGGGCTAGAGCATTAAAACTTAGCGTGTACAATAGCAGGTTTTGATCTATGTGAATTCCAGTACTTTTCAAATCTGCACACGCAACAGCCGAACGAAATGTCCTTATCGATTCTGGAGCAACCGACATCTTCATAAGCGCAAACCTATTAAAACGACTAAAGATTGCCTGGTTAGCCACAGAAAAACCCATCAAAATATGGAATGTGGATGGAACCCATAATCAAGGGGGAGAAATTACCTCCTTCACTGATCTGACTGTCAAAACTGGAGGAAAAACCCAGAACCTCTGGTTCCTTATCACCAACCTGGGAAATGATGAAGTCATCCTCGGGTACCCCTGGTTCACCGCTTTCGAACCAAAATTCCACTGGCGAGACGCCACCTTGGACGAGGAGTTCCAACCAGTGGTAGTCACCAGCCTTAACTTGTCAGACGAAGCCATGCCTACGGAAGCTACCATTAAGGCATTGGAGACATATCAACTTGACGAGTTGGCTTGGGAACAATTGGAGAACAAAGAAGCCCTGCACATCCGACTGTGAAAAACAACGACGGCATCGGAACTGGCACAACAAGAAGCTGCCAAGAAACCCCAGAAGACCTTTGAAGAAATGGTCCCAGAAGAATACAGAAGACATCGCAAAGTGTTCAGCAAAGAAGCCTCCCAACGCTTTCCCCCATCACGAACTTGGGACCACACTATTGATCTGATCCCAAACGCCCCTGAAACCATGGATTGCAAAGTGTACCCCCTTACAGTTCCCAAAACCGAGAAGTTGTCGGAATTTGTAACAGAGCACCTGGACAAAAGGTACATACAACTGTCAAAATCCCCTTATGCATCCCCCTTCTTCTTCATCAAGAAAAAGGATGGGAAATTACGCCCAGTACAAGATTACTGCCAACTTAATGAACTCACTGTAAAGAACCACTATCCGCTTCCCCTAATTCCCGAACTCATCGATCGAATCTGGGAAGCGCGACTTTATTCCAAGCTAGACATACGATGGGGATACAACAATATTCGGATCAAACCAGGTGACGAATGGAAAGCGGTGTTCAAGACTAATCAAGGACTATTCGAACCACGGGTCATGTTCTTCAGTCTCACCAATTCCCCTAGTACTTTCCAAACCATGATGGACACAATATTTTGGGAACTGGTACTAACCGGAGAAGTCATCGTCTACATGGATGACATTTTAATTGCCACTGCAGACAATCGTGCCCACCACAGACAAGTATTACACCGTGTTCTAGACCTCTGCAATGAGCACGACCTATACATCAAGCCGGAAAAATGCATATTCGAAGTCTACAAAGTGGAGTACCTAGGGCTAATCATTGGACACGGCAAGCTGCGAATGGATCCCATGAAGGTACAAGGAGTACGAGACTGGAAGTCACTGAAATCCCTGAAAGAAGTACGAGCCTTCTTGGGCTTCTGCAACTTCTATCGACGATTCATAAGGGGATTCTCCACAATAGCAAGGCCCCTCCATGACCTCACAAAGAAGGACGTACCTTGGGAATGGACAGACGCCAGACAGAAGGCCTTCGACACCATCAAAGAAAGAATTAGTTCCGAACTGGTACTTCTATTCCCAAAGTTGGACCAACCCTTCGAAATTGAAGTGGACGCCTCTAGCTATGCTCTAGGAGCGGTGCTAAATCAAAAGGGGGAAGACCAGAAGATACACCCAATTGCATTTTATTCTGAATCGTTGACAGAAGCAGAACGCAATTACGACATCTATGATAGAGAACTGTTGGCCATTGTCAAAGCCCTACGGACCTGGCAAACCTATCTGATCGGCTCTCCCCACTTAATAACTATTCACACAGACCACGCCAATCTCCAGTATTGGAAAGAACCTAGAAAGATTAGTCGACGTGTGGCACGAGAATTCCAAGAACTTTCCGAATATAATTTCATACTCAAACATATCCCGGGTACCAAAAATACCCAGGCGGACTCCCTATCAAGACGTCCTGACTACAACGATGGAACAACAGATAACGACCACGTCACAGTACTACCAGAAGAAGTGTTCCTGAAGGTCACCCAGACGTCCATGCACGATATGGACATATGGACTCAAATTGCTCAGAACATGGAAGAATCTGCGGTACTCCCATGGATTGAACCCCATAACCTAAAGAAGCACAACGGATTATGGTGGAAAGGCGACGCCCTCGTTGTTGTGGGAAACAACGATCTTAAGCGGGGGGTAATCACCTTTTTCCACAATACCCCAAGCGCAGGACACCCAGGAATCGCAAACACCCTAGAACTCGTACGGCACAACTTCTGGTGGCCAAACATGCGAAAGGACGTGGAAGCGTACGTCAAAGGATGCGCCACATGCCAAAGCAACAAGATTAACCCTCATCGACAAAAGCCACACCTGTTCCCTATCACCACCGACCCATCGGCCGAACCCTTCGAGGTAGTAGCGATGGACTTCATAGTCAAGCTCCCAGTGTCAAATGGATTTGACTCGATTCTCACGATTACCAATCATGACTGCTTGAAGGCAGCAATATTCATCCCTTGCAACGAAACCATCACGTCGGAAGGAGTAGCCAAACTCTATCTCCAATACGTATACCCCCATTATGGCCTACCCCGAAAGATCATATCCGATCGGGACCCCAGATTTGCATCTACCTTCATGAGGCAGTTATGTAAAACCTTGGGAATCCAACAAAATGTTTCATCAGCATATCACCCTCGAATGGACGGCCAATCAGAGCGTACCAACCAGTGGCTAGAACAGTACCTGCGACACTGGTGCAACATACGACAAGACAACTGGGCAGAATTATTACCCATGGCACAATTCACCCACAACTCTTGGACAAATGCTACAACCAAACATTCCCCTTTTTTGCTTATCATGGGGTGGGAACCACGAACAGTGTGGATGCCGAAACCGTCAACCAGCCCCACAGTAGATCAACGATTAGAAGATCTACTAATACTTAGGCAACATGCGCAAGATAGCATCAACCATACGCAATGCCCCATGGCGCAACGGGGAAAAACAAAGTTCATACCCTATCAACAAGGGGACCAAGTGTGGTTAGAGGGGACAAATCTTCGCACCTTCTACCCCACAAGCAAACTAGCCCCAAAACGATATGGACCCTTCAAAATTACCAGGGTTCTATCAGACGTTTCCTACAAGTTAGAGCTTCCAGCATCATGGAAGATCCACCCCGTATTCCACGCCAACCTTCTTACACCATATAAGGAGACGGAGATGCATGGGGTAAACTTTACCCGACCTCCACCTGACCTTATCAACGGAGAAGAAGAGTACGAAGTGGAACGGATCGAAGACGCCCAGGTACGAGGACGAGGGCACAAACTCCACTTCCTGGTTAAGTGGCGGGGATTCCCCACGAGTGACAATACATGGGAACCCGCGACTAACCTGACGCATGCTAAAGACACAATCAGAGACTACTATCGATTATACCCATCCACCGAAGGGGCTGGACGAAGGGTATAAGACGAAGAACCCTCCAACCGAATCCCCCCAGCAACGACACAATGACAGACACACCAGTATCTGACACCACCCTCATCAACATTCTCAGCAACCCTCAACTTGAAGCCGCCCTCGAACAAGGGATTGTTACCATCGACATCTCCGACATCCCGCGTCTATCACCACCACCAACCGTTCCCCAATCCCCCCGATCCACCATGACCATCGACCCCGTTCCCATCATACCCCATACTCCAGAACGAGAACCTGGAGAGCTTACCCCATCAATGCCAGAGGAAGGACAATATTCCCCCACACCTCCTCCTCACCGATCACCTACTCCTCTGCCCGAACCACCTGCACCATCGCCACCATTATCCTCACCATCTACCCCACCACCACCACTTGAACCCTTTACCCCCATTCGTGTCCATTCCCCCATCAATTACGAGCGACCCAACTCTCCCCCTGAAGATACTGATGATCCCGGTGCCCCCTTCTTCCCAAACGTACAGGGCACCCCAAAGTTCTACCCACTACAGATCCCACTACCTGACGGAGGGTCCAACACCACGAAGTACATTTACTATTGCAAGGGTTTCACCGAGGTAGTGGAGACGATGGGTGTCAGGCAACCGCACTATGGAGAAACGGTCTACCTCTCATCACTCAGGCCCAATGTCTCGGCACCCCCTTTTACGGCATCAGGAAAAACAGTATCCTAAAATTTTTTAAAAACTTTAGCAAATTTTAGAAAAATGGTAATATGTGAATAATTGCTATGATTTTTCAAAAGTTGTGAAATTTTGACAAGATAAAGACATCCCCTCTAATATCTAGTTAGATTTTGTGAAATATTACCAAATATCTGCATAAATCAACATATGTTTAGTGTGTCTTGGATGAATGTGTCCAAGTCCAAATTTACATCACATCCAGCAATGCATTTCAGTGCAATTTACTCAACTGTGGCTGCATTCACAAAACAATCATATATTTTTGACTAAATAAGGTACATGTGCTACAATCTAATTAATGTGAGGGAAGCATGGTGGCAGGTAGGGGTCTTGCGTGGCGTGAATGGTTGCGCCGGGGTCTTGAAGCCACATGGCGGGCCTTGCATGCTGTGATGAGGCGGTGTGGCAGGTCGGCAGTGGCGGGGTCTTGACGGCGCGTGGTGGGCTCTTGCGTGGCGTGCTGGGGGCGTGGCGCCGGTGGTGGTTGGCGCGCTGGGGTGGCGCGCTGGGTCGGCGGTGGCGGGTCTTGACGGCGGGTGGTGGGCTCTTGTGTGGCGTGTTGGGGTCGTGGTGCTGGTGGTGGTGGGCACGCTGGGGTGGTGCGCTGGGTTGGTGGTAGCGGGTCTTGACGGCACATGGTGGGTTCTTGCGTGGCGTGTTGGGGTTGTGGTGCCGGTGGTGGTGGGTGCGCTGGGGTGGCACGCTGGGTTGGTGGTGGCGAGGTCCTGCATGCCGCACTGGCGTGGCGTGAAGGCCAGCGGCGATGGCAGCGGGGTCTTGCGTGCCATAAGGGGGCAGCGTGGTGTTAAGTTGGAGGAGGCGGGGTCTTGGGCCCCAGGTTGTGGCAGCGTGGTGGCAGGTTGGTGGTTGGGGCATTGCGTGCCACGTCGGGGGTGGCAATGAGGCTGGTGCAGCCACGGCCGTGGTGGTCACGGAGGGTCCTGCAAGCGGAAAAAGAAAGAGAAAAAAAAAAAAACATATCTAAGCATTGGGCCGAAGTCCAGCTCTTCCTCAACCACGTCTTTCCTCTTGCGTAGGCTGTGGAGGTGGTCCGTGTGCGTGGTGGGAAGAGAAGAAAAAAAACCCCCCCGTGGGGGAGCGTTGAGAGGAAATGGAGTGAGCACATGTTCACGCGCGTCACAATGACACACCTTTCCACGCCACAGATTATACCTCCACTTGACGAATTTTTTCTAAGTCGCCACACTCGCCACGTCGCCATGTCACCTCCCTCCTGCATCTTGGATACAGTAAGTGTTTTTTTTTTCCCCTTGTCTCTCACCACGCTGATATCCAGGCCACTGTACCTGTTCACACCACCGCTATCCCAGTCTGGTCAGTGTGGCCTCCACTCCCACGGCCAACGCAAGATGCAGCCGATGGTACGTTTTTTTTTTCTTTTTTGTTTTCTTTTAACGGGCCCCTCAAGGATCTACCACCACACTACGCAAGGACGACGCCCACACCCCGTCTGCGGCGAGTGCCGGCTATGCAAGCCACCACCACCCTCCCTTGGCCCCAACACCCCTGCTGCCATTCCCCGCCACACTCATCACGAAGAGGCGGCTGACGACGAGCTGGGCTTCGGCCCAGCAGACAAGATATGTTTTCCTTTTCTTTTCTCTGTTTCTCATTCTCATTCTGCTTCTCTAGCGCATGCAGTGCACCCCCCACCTTGCCTCGCAAGTCCTCCCCACTGCCTTGCCACATGCAAGACAGGACAACGGCGCCATGCCGTCCCCTCCAACCGCGGCCGCCCCTCCACGCACATCCGCCTTGCACAAGTGCCGCGGCGCTCCAAGAATCCAGGTAAGTTTTTTTTTTTTTTTTTTCCTTTAATGTTGAACTTGGTGCAGGACTGTTGTCCACCCATTTGCTCGCCACCACACCGCTCGTGGCAATGCCGCTGCCGCCCACTTGGCTCAAAGTATAATATTTAGATAAGTTTTTTTTTTCCTTTCCTTTTCTTCTTTTTTCTTATATTGAACCTGCAGGCCTATGGCAATTAACACTGCTACCCTGCTCCACTGTTATGCTGCTGCACAATTGTGGTCATGTGACCAGACCACTGCCACCTTTGACGCTACCACCACCTACCTTGTATTAGTTGTAGTTTTATGTATTCTTATTAGTCACAATATATTATTGTTCTTTGGATGCAACACTAATTGAATGCCTTGTTTGCAACTGAATACTCTGCCTGTTGTGATGAAATTTTGGACACATTCATCTAAGATATGCTGAGATATGTCCGTTTATGCCAATATCTGGTAAGATTTTGCAAAATATTACTGGAAATTTGGAGGGAGGTTTTTATCTCACCTATCTTAACAATCTTGGAAATTCAGAAATATCGCTTATTTCTTAGCATATATTGCCATTTTTCTAAAATTTGTTAAAGTTTTTGAAAATTTCAGGATACCGTTTTTCCTGATGGGCAGAGCAGCTCCAGTTCTTTGACCCCCACGACATCCACGCCTGCGCTCTCGATGAGACCCTCATCGAACTCAATTCCCCACGACTCACAGCCAAGGTCACTAGGCTACGCACCGGGCTCCTCGCACTCAAAGAGATTGACGAAAAATGCGAGAGGCTAGAGGAAGACGCACGCAAACTAAGGTCAGAGAGGCTCACGGTAGACCTTATGCTAGCCAGCACCAAAAGATGACTCCAATATGCGGGGGCCCTTACTACCATCGGTAACAAATACACATGGATGATGGCGCTTCCAGCCCCGCTCTCACTGTGGGCAGAGTATAATGTTGTATGAATTTTTATGTTAATTTTATGAGAAATATATTCGAGAAATGTCTAAAATATTGACATGCAATACAGTGTGAACTTATTTATGATGTACTCTACAATAAAGAAAGGGTTATGCCATCAGATACATTGTAAATATATTGTAAATATATTTACTTCTAAACTTTCAATGTGCTTCGCACATTCATTGCCAATGAATTCGGGTTACTCATCCTGGTCACATAGTGACTCATATTCCTAATATAATATCCACTAATCCTCAGATTTCATTGAGGAGACATTCAGCCTGACATCTGATATCGGAACATCGCAAGTTAACAACTGAAGACATCAAGAGATCTCAACATTACAACACACGACATCCATCTAACATCAAAACATCCCAAGTCAATGTCTCGGAATACCAAGTCAAAATCTGAACAAACGACAACTGTACAACAGACACTCTTTTCCGATGCTCCACAAACGAGTCAGGATTGTGTGCAAACTCCCAACTTCCTTTCCCTACTCGTTCACCACCCCCGACCCCACGACTTGTCATTACAGTAGACCTGCATCACTCCCACTCAGTCCCGCTTTCCTTTTGCCACAGGTCTGACACCTCCCAGTGGTGACAGTACAGAGTTGACCCCCTCCCCACCAGGGGCAGCAGGTTCACGCGGTCCAATACCAAGCTTGCCGACGTGGCTCACTGACTGATACAGCCCATTCGTAAACAGCAGCAGGTCGGAGAAGCTCGATGGTCGCACCGCGGCGGCAGCGGAAGGGAAGGTACAGAGTAGCACGGGCCTCGGACCTAGAGACCTGTAGGTGCAACGAGGAGTTGCGTGGAAAGAGGAGAGGTCACGTAGACGACGTCGAGAAAAATGAGACGGATACTCACCTGCTGACCTCCATAAACGGAGCGAGGCATGCCCGTGATGGTCCGCGACAGAGACCAGGTGAAAGGTGAGCATCAAGTAACGAGCAACCTTCCACCACCAAAGCAACCAGACAGTGTGTCGAGGCCGCTGGTGATAGGCGCCATACGAAGAGAGTGGTAAAGAAGATTGCAGACACCAAGAAAGGAAGGTCGGGGAAGCGCACACTCCCATTGAGGTAACCAGATGGCGCGTCAAGGTCACTCGCGAAGGCCGCCGGACCACCTCAAAATATGCTGTGACAGTCGTCTCCGTACGTTCAAGGATACGCACCCACCATCACATGTACAATCCCCCGCCATCGTCCTTGAGGTCACACGGGAGGGGAGGGGTCGGGGTCACTAAGCCGAGATGTCAGAGGCAGTGTATAGAAAAGTAATGAGAGCGTTCACCTGGACGTTACCGGACAGAGGGCTAGACCTACAAATGTAGCGAAACTCCTCGCTCGCACCTTACGACAAAGCATGCGTGAGGAAGGAAACGGTTAAATTTTGGGCGAAGGCATACCAACGGTTGGGGCCGCGAGCTGCAGTGACGGCGGAGGACCGAGAATTTCTTTCTGAGACTTCCTGAAGGGAGACGAATGCCTAGCAATAGAGCAGTCAGATACAGCAGCCATTAGTGAGAAAGTCGGGATAGAAGGAGGGACCCACCGAGCAACCGATGGCAAGTCAAGTCAGCCCGTGAGGGACGGTGTGCGGATGTGGAAAGATGGGTCTTGAAGGTGGGAATGGGGGAGGACAGCAAATACCTCCATCGTGTAAAGTTTTGGCAACCAGACGACCATTCGAAGCCAACCCACAAGCAAGAAGTGCGTTGCGGATAGAGGAGCGCCCAAATCGGAACCAGGTCGAAAGGGGGGGGCATCAAATGCTCCCACCAAGGCAACCAGACAAAGAGTCGAGGTTACCCCATGAGGGGCGGCGTGCGGGAAGAGGGAGACATCGCGTTGGACACTGTGGATACCAAAGAAATAGGGAGGTGGGGAGGTAGAACATGGGAAAAAGGGTATGACTTGTGGGTAACGTGCGGTGCGGTGGAAATGCGGGTATCCAAATTCGGTCGCCTCAAAAAAAACATGTGACTTACATGTGACATTACAGTATTTCTAATTTCATACGTCGGTAATAAGTTTTTTCGAGAGATTCAATTGAAACATTGCTGAATATAACTAAATATTACTATTCAATGATTACACTACAGTACACCATGCACAGACAACGTGTATTCGTCGAAGTGTCCCAACGCTGCGGCGAACGTGAAGTGACGTCGGCACTCGTTTCCACGCCGCGTGTCAATGCCGTTTCCAACAATTCTCATCATCATCGTCTTCATCGTCTCACTCGTCTCTTTGCGCGCACACCACACCTACTATCACAGTAAGTCCTCAATACATGTTGTAATGCGTTAACTCACTGCTTTTAGATGCCCTTTGAATATCTTCGTTCAATTGCTCAAGTCGCTTGGGATTGGGTGCGCACCGTGGCTATTGAGCCGGTAGGGGGCTGGGTAAGTCGCCGATTCACTGATCGAATGCCGCGCTGACCGTTTAAAAGATGCGGCGCATGGGTCTGCGCACAGAAGTAGCCGTGTCGGCACGCATAAGGATCTTGTCTGGGGCGGAAGCAATCGTCAACCTGGCGGTGTGAATCACGCTCCCTCGTGGCACGGCCACTGTCCAAGGCGAAGATACTGAGCAAGTTTAGGGAAGGGGTGGGTCAGTCTGTGTTGGAATGTACATAGAAACATATCAATCACTTCTCTGCTTGTTTTCGGCGCAAACTTGCTGTGTGCCATGTGAAAGCGTGTCCGAGCGAAGGCTGTATTCTCGCAGCAAATATGCGATATCGTCTGCACACTCGGGCGAATGTGTGAAGCAGTCAAACGAGTGATCAGGTGGATCCAAGGCGATGACGCGAGAATACCATGCTATCCGTCCTCCCGTTCGTAATCACAGCGGCGTCGTCTTGCGCACTCGGGCGAGGGAAACCTCCAAGCAATTGCAATTCCGTACTTACTATGAACAACTCATCACGTGCGGTGGTATAGGCGCGTAACGTCTTTGGTATTTGCAGTGCGACCTAGCCGTGTCAGGCGTCGTACGTACATATTGAACACCAACATTATAACAAGCATCAGCATGAACATTTCAGGACTCTAGTAAATAGAAGTCAACCAAAAGATAAGGATGGTAACTTGGAATTTGCTTACACAACTCCAGCACAGAGTAATAGCAATCACCCGGACACAACCTCGTTTTCCTCAAAAAAGGTCTCATCACGTGAGTTTCAGCTAGTTCTGTCATCCTGCCCAAGCGTTTCAAGTGACGGGGACTGTGAAAAAGAGGGCAAGACTGACCTCCGGAAGAAAAATGGAGGCAGCTATGTGATCCTGCATATCAGGGATGGAGACACCGACGCGGTCCATGAAACAGTGTAACCTACCCACCATGAAAGTAGTACTAGTTACGCTCTCCTCTATATTGGACATCTGCTCCTTGAGTACTTGAAGGGTGATCTCATGCTCTTCAATCTTCTGTTTGACCAAGCATTTCTCAAGGTGCAGGGAACTACTCTGTTGCCAGTGGTAAACGGAGGTGTTTTTTTTTTTTTTGGCAAACCCGAGAGTGGGAGGAGGACGGTGGCGATGAGGTGTTTCTGCAGAAAATTCCTGCAAAGGTTGCTTTAGGGTAGCCCTCGATGTGTAGAGTGAGGTCGGCGGTGAGGGCGCCCATGAGGAGAGAAAGACATGCTCTGAGTCTGAGGACATCGTGATAAAGTTTTGTTGGTTGTGTGACTTCTGTGACATGTGACTGGTTGGACGAAGCATCGAATTGGGAAGGAGTCTGCAATGTAACTTACAGTAGTTATAATATCTACAGTACTTCAATAGTCGTTTCCGTATGTTCAAGGGTACACGCGCACATATCCATTCCTGTCGGTCTCTTCCCACTCAACGTACTAACCTTCACTTCCACACTTAATGCCTCACGTATACCACTCAAATAGCCTCGACGCGTTGTCTGACTGACTTGCTCAAGAAGGGACGCAGTCATACTCGGGATGCTCACCTGATGGCAACTTCACTCGCCTGTTGAGTCGTCTACTTCGGTGGTGTTTTCTGTGTGCATAAAAGACATCTGCATGAGCTGGTGGTAAAAATCTCTCGCCATAAGTCGTGTTGCTCTTAAAAACTGGAGCGGAACGTACCCTGTCCATAGGAAGAATATGTAGCACTTTACTTCCACTGATATCGAGTGGCGTTACCGCAACGTGAGAAATGATGCTCGAGGGTTCAATGATGATGGGTGGCGTGAGCTCGTTCTTGCACAAAAAACCACCAGCGAAACCAAATCGTCTATACATTTCGTCCAAGTTGCTGAGCTCTGGACTGAGTTGAAGAGGAGCATAGGGTTGCACACAGAGGTAGATAGATGGGGGGGGTTGACCTGGAGAAACGGGCACGTGGGAATGAAGAAAGATGTGTGTGACCTAGTGATTTGCCGGCCCGGCTTGGCCTGAAAGCTGCGGCTTAGGCCCAGCTTTGAGAGGCTTAGGCCTGGAAAATGTGAGGCCTGAGCCGCCACCCATGGCTTGGGCTGGCCCGGCTTTCGGGCCGTGGCTTTGGGAATTTTTGAGAGGAACAAAGACCCAAGACATGTGCAGGTCTTGGGGCATGCGATACATCGCAAGGTGTTGCACACGAGTCCGCGGGACGTGCGCCGTCGTATATTGGTTTGCAATAGTTAGGGACATGTTTCTCTTGAAGGGCTAAACGTGCGTGGACATGCGGTGGGGTCGGGAACAGAAACGAGGTTGGGTGGTTGAAGGTGGTCGAAATGGTCATGCACGTTTGCGCGTGACACGAAACTTCATATAACTAGTCGCATGAGTCGGTAACACGTTTTATTCGAGCCAATAGTGCCGCGCACAAGTGCAGAAATCTGGAGAATTAAAATAATGAGCCACACTGACACAGAGCTCAAAAGTTAGGAGAACTTGACGACTAGATGGTGAATCAGAGAGGGGCAGCATACAGAGGATGGGGGCGTACATACTGTGAGGAGGTTGGCAACATGTACTGTGACTGGCAGTCGTTTGATTTTATTTTTTTTTCGGCCTGTAGCCTGCAATTTTGAAGCCGAGATGCAGGCTGTATCCCCCGGCCCAGAGAATTTCAAGCCTGAGCCACAGGCCGCAAAAGCCTGACTTACGGCTCCAGCTCGGCCTGGCTTCCAGCGGCTGGCTTGGGCTGGCTTCCGGCTTCCAGGCTGGGCCGGCAAATCACTAGTGTGACCTGGCCTGGCTGGGGCGTCTCGAACTCGGGCTCGGGAGATCGGAAAAACACGTGGCTATCACGTGCTCGACAGGTTGCTGTTGAGTATTGGACACCGTGGAGGGAGAACTTGTCCAGGAACTTTGCATTTCGAGATGGTACGGCAGTAGAAGAACTCTCTGTATCTATTTCCATGAGTACTGGACGCTTGCGATGTAAGAATTGGTTGAACACCGCCAGTACGGCATCGGGAAAGCTTGATTCGCGGAGACGGTTTCTATCATATGCAAAGTCTAGTGTTTGTTGTGTCAGATGTGCTGTGTCAATCATATGGGCTAAGCGGGTTCCGCAGACATCCTCGGCAAGGATATTCTTGTATGCTTCCACAAGGTCACCAACATGTGAGTGCACCTCACTGTTGTCCGTGAGTATTGCTTGTAGATTTGCCTCCCTTGTGGAGCTACGCATGAACGTTAGCTCGATTTCGCCTAATAGGAGAGCAATAAATATGAGGTAGGTTAGAAACGAAATCAAGCTACAAACCTAGCTTCATGTTGTGATTTTTGCTTTGCATGGAGTGGATGTACCGCTCATAGAATGCGGCGCCATGTGTGTGCGCAGGCCCAAACCCCCTAAGGACATCCCCATAGTGTAGGGAAGCGTGATGGATGGGCTTCACCTTCGCGAGCTTATATAGTGACTTGAATGTCATCACGTAGCGAAAGATGTATTTCTCGTATAGTTCAATCTCTTCCCAAGAAATTGAGCATAGGTTTGCAATTTGAACGGCACGTACTAAATCCATAAAGTTCTCCAACTTGGCTTTCCGGTCATCAGGTACATCGTCTCCTCCCCAAAGTTGGATCAAAGTAATAGGGAGATGGATTGTGCAGATAACTCTCCAGTTGCTCGCGCTAAGTTTTCCCCGTGCCGCAGTTCCCCAATTTGAAGGGGCTTTTGTAACCCAGGATGGAAGTTCAGTAAGAACCATGTCCGCCCAGATAGCTTCCATAACGTCCTTGCCCAGAAATGCACCATTATTAGGGGAAGTTCTTTGCTTCTGGGAAGGATTCTCTTGAAGATGGACGTTTGCTTCTACCTAACTCGAAATGAGGTGGAGCAACTAGAAGAAACGCACAGCACGCGCACCCAAGCTACAGCTGCGGCATATAATTCTTCTTTATTCCTAAGACCATTCAGCTTCTCGTAGGACATTTTGCAGTAGTCTCGGCAAACAAATTGAAGCACGATTTTTTTAGCACGCAACACAGTATTCCGGGCAGCATGACCAACGAGCTGTTCAATGCACTTTTCTATAGCCTTCTGCTCATCCTTTGAAGGAACTCTGTCTTCGCTCAGAGAACGAGTTGACGCGACCTAGAAAAGGCTCAAGTCGTGTATATAATTCAGACATATAGGCACCATACCGAATCATCGGTAGTAACACTTCCCTCCCGGACACTTCGAGTTTCAACATCAGTCTCAGGGGCCAGGAAATCTTTAGAAGTGGTGCGCGGTGTTTTCTCGGTGGACGGGGATGTTGGTAGTTTGATCATTTCAAGCGGTGTAACCTGGCGCTGCATCCAAGACTGGTTCATCGTTTTCATTTGTTAAAGTGCATAAAACGCTCACCCATTCGGCAATTGTCCCAGCTAATTGCCACTTGTTACCTGCACGACGCAAGTTATGGTCATTGCAGATATGCCAGAGGGTATCACGGGCGCAACCGTTTCCATTGAGCTGCTCACGAAGACGTTCGTACTGCTGAGTTGCGCGTATGGTGTCGTACCACTTCTTCATCTCAGAGTCCAAAGGTCTTGGAATTGTTTTAGTGTTCGAGGATGCTGTCCCATCACCGCCTAGAGCAGATGTGTTGATACCCCAGACTTGCCGACAATGATTCTGGAAAAGCCCGGCATCAAAAAGGTGCATAGGCTCAATAGCCATAAATTGAATAGGGTTCCAATAAGGCAAATCAAGGAGCGGGGACCACCTGAGACCATGGTTTTTGAAAAGGGTTTCTTGCTCGTGAAGACTTTCTGTGTCGTGCCATTGCTTTGCAATCTTGATGTGTTCAACGACGTCTCGTTGTGGCCAACTGTCTTTGTCTAGATTTTCGATGTCTTGTACCTTTAAGTTGCAGTGTGTGCAGAAGTAAGTCGCTGTTGGACTCACAAACCCACCAGCCTGTCGTGCAGCCAGCATATCCGAGACGACAGGAACAAGTATTGCCCGAACTTGGCAACCCTGCTTATGTCTTGCCGTTCGAGAATACAGGACGCCAGGGTCAAAGAACTCTAGTAAGACGTTGATAAGAAGTTTTAAACTATGGTTGACGTCAGAAAGCGAGGGCTTCCTGGGTCCAGGAATGATGCCAGCGAGAAACATATTTTCAGGACGGTATCGCAGGTGAGGGGGAAGATTAAGCATGATCAACCAAATAGCAGTGGATGAGACAGTTTGTTTAGCTTCTTTCATGTGAAATGGGTTAAAGCTATCCATCGAGAATGAAAAGGCTAGGCGCGTCTCGTCCACTGGCCCAGGGAGAAAACGTTCACCTTTCTTGAGGAGAATCTTGCACAAGTGTCCCGCATCCCACATGTCCTCCATGTATTCTTTGCGAGGTCTCCGAAAGGCCTTGAAAATGTTGTCTTTGATGGTGGGCCTGGAGAGTAGTCGCCCGACCCATTGTTTCAAATCTTGCACCTCATATTTGCATAGAGGAACAGTATACGACTTGGCATTGATAATGACGGTATTAAATAAGGGTTCACCGCAGGTGGGGCCGGCACGAACCCGACAGTGTGTACAGTGTATTGGGACGGAGACAACAAGCTGGGTATCTTCTGCCATTTCACTGTCGGCCTTCTTCAGATGGTGAGGGTCGTTCAAAGAAACGGGCGAATTCCTCTTCCTTGTACCAGTAAGGGAGTATTCATAGAGAAAATAGCACGAAGGGCAGCAAACGTAGCTCTGGGTGACAGGATCAAGGTCATACATTGTCAGGAGCTTTCGCAGGTCCATCGGTAGTTTGCATGCCAAAGAACGAAGAGATGCCTGACTGTTCAAAATGCTCCTCATACCAGCAAGTAGGATGGCCGCGCCGCGACGGGGAAGACGGTATAGAACATACATGGCCAAAGTCGTCACGTAGACAGCAAGAAGAGTCGGATTCTTAGGATGTCGTGTCACAAAATAGCTTTCTGGGTAATTGTCAGCGACAGTAACAAGCAGGGATATAGACGTAACCTGTGTTAACTATAGTGTCCTTGATGCCTCGCTTGCTACGTTGGCCAGACCATTCGATTCCCTTTAACCTATTTATTCTGATCAATTCCTGGAGGACACGATCTTCCACACTCTCCTTCCTATTGGTGACATCGATTGATTTGAGCATATCCAGAATGTTGCAATGGCGGGCTTTGTGCTCAAGATAAAGTTGATTCTTTTGAGCCGACGTTAATGTGTACAGGCCGACATTGGGGTGCCTGATTTGCTTAAGATCTTCGTTCAGGTAAGGGCCACTCTTGAGAGGGTCATTGACAAACTGCAAGGAGCCGATGTTGGGCATCCACTCAGAACGCGCAGAGAGCTCGGCATCTAGAAGGGGGAAAATCTCCATAGGCATAGGACCAGATATTGACTCGAGAGGAAAGGAGATATAAGAGGGCAAATACTTTCACGGAATAAGAGCGTCACGGACAAAGAACAATAGCTAGATTCTGGCAATCATTCCAGTCTAATATGAAAAATCAGATATCATCATTATCGAATTTGTCCGTTTGTTGAGAACGATGGCACATCACCATTGTAACCTACTTCTGGGTAGGGGGTCAGAATCCATAGTGATACTTTTTAGGGCTAGCCTTACTGGCCTTACGTGACTACGTGAGCGGGTGCTCATGGCAATGATAGCCATCGTCGTTACACCCCTCGTCGGAAGCTCATGGCGCAATTTTCATTGCCGGGGTATTGAGAACAATAAGAGATAAGAGAAGTATGTTATGTTATAAGACATTACAAGTCAAACACCTGTACTCACATTACAACGTATGGTACCGCAGGACCAGGTCAATCACCGCAAACTCATCTATATCCATCTCCACTCTCTCCGACCCTGTGACCATCGTTTGACTGACCTCAAATTAGTTGGCCCTCGTGAAGCTGAACCAACCTTTGGTCCCATTGGCGGACACTGCGGTCCAATCCAATTGTGTTGCGGCCAAGAGGATTACTAGGCTGCACGTGATAGAAAGAATCGAAACAAGTGTCTGTCAGGAATGTTAGTTACTGTGCAAGAAGGTCTGAGATGTCTGTCTGACATATCCGGTGAGATATGCCCGGCCTCGTCCAATCTCCCTTTGTGACTTCTGTTGTGCAGGCTTTTTCGAACCACTTTCCTGAATCCAATACCCAATCACCAATCCGGCAGCCTTCTCAGAGACACCTGTAACAATTTGGCGAGCGTCTCCCGTACTGGAGTATGCCTGAGCGACGCACAGAATAAGTGATATGCAAGGGAATTTCTGTGTGGCAATGCATACCAAGGCTTGCACAATATCTCCTGCTATTGGAAGAGCTCTCAATCTCAGCTTTTTCTCAAAAAAAACAAATAACTCATGGTTATGTCGAAGCCTCTCCCCAAGTGCCCACTCCGTTACAGTGGTGATACGAGCACATCCATCAGACGTGCCAGACAACACCGCGCTGTTGCCATGAATGAAGGTGATGGGAAGGATGACATTGTCGGGGATTGGATGAGTTGTGGTGTGCTGATAAGAAGCATCCATAAAGTGATTCGAATCTAAAGAATACCAATCAATGCCATCATAAAGATTGGTCAGTGCAAGGATCTTCTCATTGTGAGAGACAATAGAACAGCCTCTATATAATTGATAAGCAAGGTTGGCACTGAAGACAGTTGATTATACATTTTGCACGCGCGAGGGCAGATACGCCACTTGATTTCAAGGGTCTTCAAGTTCCATGCACTACCAATCATTGGTAAGATCGAACTTGACAAGCTAGCAGATGGACAAAGACTTACATCACACCGTGATCCAGGTACGTTACCAATAACAGTTTACCACCATTTAAAAAGTGAAGGGAACGCACCATAGGTTCTGGGAGTTCTCCATCTAGCTCTGGGAACTTGATGGGATCTGGAAGAAGATGGGTGCATTCCCAAGTAGCTGTAAATTATTTGGGTTACCACAGTTCCCTTGCAACCAAGAGACAGAACACGCACCAATCGTTGCTTGCTTCACCAACTGAACGGCCTTTCCTGAGCCAATAGCTAGCCAGATGCCATTCTCCGCGATGCAATGAACGGGGCCAGGCACACAGTTGATGGTATGATAGTATGGGTTTCCCTGTAAACGAGACGCTCAACAGAACATTCGACACTCGACTGGACCAAGTCCGGTGTCGGGAGACGCTCACATTAGTTGAACCGTTGAGGCTTATTGTATGTACATCACCGGCTGCATCACCAGCGAGTAGTGTGTGGCCAAAACGAGAACGCCATAACAATATTGTCACTGGGGCTTTTACTTGAAACCAACGAACTTTGCGGCCACTACCATTCCCCAGGAAGACGATAATAAGGCCATCATTGGCTCCACTGGCAAAAAGTGCCCCATCAGGAGAAAATGCAAGCGCATTGATAGAGTCGTGATGTTTCTGAATGGTTTTCTTCAGCAAGTACTGACCCATGTTATGAGATAGTAATAAGGACGGGATAGTTGGAAGCCACCCTTTCACCTCATTTAAATACATCAGCGTATGATACGGCAATCGCGGACAATAGGCATGTGTGTGTTTCCATTTAGGGTGTACAATGGGTGACTTCCCATACGAATCTGGCGGACTAGAAAATTATTAAAACGGCTGTGACTGAAATGTGTAAGCAGGAAAACAAAACCCTGGAGAACGACGAATGACGTGTGTTAGAGGGATCGGGGGTACAAAAAAACAAAGACATCTCTTACAATAGATGCACCGAATATCGGAAGTAGTCTTGAAAGCAAAGATCGTGCAAACTCGATCAAAAATATCGAACACGATTGAGTGGTCACTCACGTATGGAAATTCGGCGTTGCACTGCACTGCCTCGGTTCCTGACATTCGTTAGAGCAAAGATTGTTGGAGACAAAGAAATGAACGTGACGCCTACGTGCTATGGGATCAGAGGCATCAAGACCAGCCAGGGCGCCATTGGCCCAGCAACGTGCGGAGTGGTGTCAAAGCTTGCCTATGCAGCTCACCGACCGATAGAGCCCATTCATAAATGGCAGCAGGTTGGAGAAGCTCGATGGTCGCACCGCGGCGGCAGCGGAAGGGAAGGTACAGAGTAGCACGGGCCTCGGACCTAGAGACCTGTAGGTGCAACAAGGAGTTGTGTGGAAAGAGGAGAGGTCGTGTAGACGACGTCGAGAAAAATGAGACGGATACTCACCTGCTGACCTCCATAAACGGAGCGAGGCATGCCCGTGATGGTCCGCGACAGAGACCAGGCGAAAGGTGAGCGTCAAGTAATGAGCAACCTTCCACCAAAGCAACCAGACAGTGCGTTGAGGCCGCTGGTGATAGGCGCCGTACGAAGAGAGTGGTAAAGAAGATTGCGGACACCAAGAAAGGAAGGTCGGGGAAGCACACACTCCCATTGAGGTAACCAGACGGCGCGTCAAGGTTGCTCGCGAAGGCCACCGGACCACCTCAAAATATGCTGCAACAGTCGTCTCTGTACGTTCAAGGATACACACCCACCATCACATGTACAATCCCCCGCCATCGTCCTTGAGGTCACGTGGGAGGGGAGGGGTTGGGGTCACTAAGCCGAGATGTCAGAGGCAGTGTATAGAAAAGTAATGAGAGCGTTCACCTGGACGTTACCGGACAGAGGGCTAGACCTACAAATGTAGCGAAACTCCTTGCTCACGCCTTACGACAAAGCATGCGTGAGAAAGGAAACGGTTAAATTTTGGGCGAAGGCATACCGACGGTTGGGGCCGCGAGCTGCAGTGACGGCGGAGGACCGAGAATTTCTTTCTGAGACTTCCTGAAGGGAGACGAATGCCTAGCAATAGAGGAGTCAGATACAGCAGCCATTAGCAAGAAAGTCGGGATAGAAGGAGGGACCCACCGAGCAACCGATGGCAAGTCAAGTCAGCCCGTGAGGGACGGCGTGCGGATGTGGAAAGATGGGTCTTGAAGGTGGGAATGGGGGAGGACAGCAAATACCTCCATCGTGTAAAGTTTTGGCAACCAGACGACCATTCGAAGCCAACCCACAAGCAAGAAGTGCGTTGCGGATAGAGGAGCGCCCAAATCGGAACCAGGTCGAAAGGGGGGGGCATCAAACGCTCCCACCAAGGCAACCAGACAAAGAGTCAAGGTTACCCCGTGAGGGGCGGCGTGCGGGAAGAGGGGAGACATTGCATTGGACACTGTGGATACCAAAGAAATAGGGAGGTGGGGAGGTAGAACATGGGAAAAAGGGTAGGGGGAAAGAATGACTTGTGGGTAACATGCATGACACGTAGTGCGGTGGACTCGGCCTTTTTTCGGAAAAGGTAAGTCACGCTCACGTGACCACGCTTCTTCAAGCTTCAAGCTTCCTTGATGTCCCCGGGCCTCGTATGTTTTTACCGCACCGTCTGGTTACCTCAATGGGAGTGTGCGCTTCCCCGACCTTCCTTTCTTGGTGTCCGCAATCTTCTTTACCACTCTCTTCGTACGGCGCCTATCACCAGCGGCCTTGATGCACTGTCTGGTTGCTTTGGTGGAAGGTTGCTCGTTACTTGACGCTCACCTTTCGCCTGGTCTCTGTCACGGACCATCACGGGCATGCCTCACTCCATTTATGGAGGTCAGCAGGTGAGTATCCGTCTCATTTTTCTCAACGTCGTCTACGCAACCTCTCCTCTTTCCACGCAACTCCTCGTTGCACCTACAGGTCTCTAGGTCCGAGGCCAGTGCTACTCTGTACCTTCCCTTCCGCTGCCGCCGCGGTGCGACCATTGAGCTTCTCCAACCTGCTGCCATTTATGAATGGGCTCTATCGGTTGGTGAGCTGCGTAGGCAAGCTTTGACACCACTCCACGCGTTGCTGGGCCAATGGTGCCCTGGCCGGTCTTGATGCCTCTGATCCCGTAGCACGTAGGCGTCACGTTCATTTCTTTGTCTCCAACAATCTTTGCTCTAACGAATGTCAGGAACCGAGGCGGCGCAGTGCAACACTGAATTTCCATACGCGAGTGACCACTCAATCGTGTTCAATATTTTTGATCGAGTTTGCACGATCTTTGCTTTCAAGACTACTTCCGACATTCGGTGCAGTGCGCGCTTCGCCTGGCTCGGATTGCCATCAAAACCCTAGCAACTGCAATCGCCTCACGTACACCCGACCTGCAGGTCAGTCCCCGTAGATTTGGTGAACGTGCCTTGTGCTCAATGCGACCGAATAGTGCCGACGTCGTGCGTTCGTGACTCGAGTCTTTCGTGGTCACATAAGCCCATCCCAAAACAGTATGACAATGGACTCTGACCTCCGACCGAGAAGTAACACTAACGATGTGCGGCTGTGCATGTTCAATTCATACAGTTGTGACTCAAGTCGAGTTTTGCCGACGATATCTACCGTGGTCACTAGCGCCGCGACTCACCCGTCACGGTAAGGCTTACCCAAAATAGTATAACAATGGACCCTGACCTCTCGATCTTGAAGCAGGTGACAACGATGATGCAATGTTGTGATAGCCACCCAGAATTGTACTACAATGGACCCTAATTTCTAACAGAGAGTCGGTCAATGATGTTGTGATATGTGCGAGTACGTGAACCTAGAGTAGAGCTTATTCAATTACCACGTCGCGATTTGGATTCCGAGTTTCGCACACTGCACACGATTTACAATGCAATATTATCATTCTAGACTTGGTGAGCGCGGTATTTAAGATCCATCTCTGAAAGATCTATCTCTGGACTTTGCACTTTCCCACTTGTCGGTCTAACTGGTGGCGTATTGGTGACCCAGCGATTGCGAGTGGTTCGGTGCTAATCACACTGATCTTCCTTAAAACTTCGCAGTGGGTCGTGTTACCGTCTTCAATTTTTTCACCTGCTCATGCATGTCCACTCTGTTTAGTGTCCGAATCACATAACTACCGTCGATATCCCATGAACAGTGGCCACCATCACAACAATGATACAAGCGCACGTGACCAAACCATGATGGAGGGTACACTGGCTGATGACGAAGGAGAAAACATCAGCCTAGATGGTGAGTGTCGAAACCATATATTGTTGTAAAGTTCTCAGGATGTGCACGCAGAGGGTTCCAGTGTCACAACATCTCTGAGGTGTGCAAAGCGACGCAGTTCCCAATCTAGCGACCGTAATGCCCCGCGCTCGTTGTCATACTGAGTGTGTTTGTTGATGCACCTATCTTCGCCACAGACTTGAGGCCAATCGAAGACCATGACAGAACACGTAAGTTCTATACTTCCCCTGTCGCACGGGTACGATTTTCACGTCCTCCAAGCCCGAATGAGGAAGCGCCAGTGCTCAGATACCCCTGGAAGAACCAGCCTCGGTGAGAAGCAGAAAAAGGTGCACCGTGATTTTTTTTTGCCTTACACAATGGCTTTTTGAAGGGAAATCTTAACTAACCATTTGATGAGATCCTGACCACTCCACGAGCGGTACTGATTAACCGGCATCCAGGCAGAGGATGGGCAGCTCTTAGTTCTCATGCGAGTTCGAGCAGTCAAGATGAGTGCTGTTCCCAGGAGGAAAGTGCAACTACTTTACACGCAGTATCGACATGGTCCTCAGCCTTCCCTTTCATACAGGCAACTATTCATACAGCATCCAAAGGAAAGCAGAAGGATGTTAATGACCGAAGCTCGGTTGAAGTAGAGCAGCTCTTGCCACCGGTTGAGCCTGTTCATGATCCCCGAAACTTTTATGCTTCTGACTCCCCAATGATCGAAGACCCTGACTTGGATGAGGAACTATACAAATCAGCTGAAGAAGACGCGGAAAATATTAAGTTAGACGGTCAGGGTGATGGCGAAGCCAATGAAAGTAATTCAGGGTCGAATGTGTGTTCCTTTTCTTTGTCGTGTTTACCGTTGCTAACAGGTCCAGAGCAGCGTCGATCCCCTGGGCCATCCCAGCAGTTATCTTCACGCTCTGCCCCCCTTTCCCATCTTCCATCGTCGCAGGTGTCACACCTGCCACTCCGGGTTTCCTTGGCACTTCCTCAAAATTCAGATAGAGCAGACCATTGCCAGGGTGAACTCGGCGGCTACTCGGTATGTGGATGATGCCTGACAGGTCTTTTTGTTTGAGTTGTGCACACTCTTCTCAGGGGACCAATGACGTCCAACAGGGAAGCCAAGCATACATCATTGATTTACTCAAATGGATTGCCAGGAACACTGACCCTACTTGTGGTACTGGGAGTCGTGGAGATCGGAAGGTGCACAGCAGGCGTGGGAGGAGCCCTGTGCGTCGTACAGCCGAAGACAATGCTCTGGCTGTCAGTTCTTGAGTCCTTATCTCGATTTGTCTAATGGACTGACTTGATTTCCCCGCAACCAGAAATCGGTTCGAGTTGAACTTTCTTTACTCTTAAAAGACAATCCACCTTATGGTTGCACCCCCTCACCTTCTTGGCTTTCCACATTCATGTCTGCGTGGGAGAGCAGTGGCCATGGCGCAACAGCCTGTGAAACTACAACTGCAGACTTTATGGTCGACATAGCAGGCGATCCGAAATCACCATGGAATGTTTCTGCGGGTCGGGCTTTCACTGATTATTTTATTGAGAAGACCGGACGTGATGATACGCCAGAAATGAGAAGGGCAGTAGAGAAGGCCTTCGATACCAGGATCAGGAGCTTGAAATCACGTTGGAAAAGAGACAAGCTTCCACAGGCAGCAAAAGTTGCAGAGCGATCTAAACATAGCCAGAGGCAGCGCAAATACCAAGTAAGTTTTCGTATTTCTAACCCAGGAATGAGCTTATCTGTGCCGCAGTTATTCCAACGTCACCATGAGATCACCAAGCTTTATGATCCACTGAAAAGGCATCTCGGCGTCTTGGATGTGTTGGGAGTGGATGGAATGTCCTCGGATGAATCTTCCTTTGATCCTCACACAAGTCAAACAACGTACACTGTCGTCAAGCCAGGCTGGCGACATCCTGACCTGCACCATTGGCTCAAAGTTTTCGATGAATTGCACCACCGAAATTGTGCTAATGGCTGCATTCTTGACAAACGGGGCATGTTTACTCACATCCGCGCAGGCTCCCAGAAGATTCGTCAAACAAGCCGTGCCCCTCCGAATCTCCCACTCAATGCATATGACCCCGGATGGCTCAAAAGCAGGGAGGGCCTTTATGTGAAACACGAGTTGCATCCCATCAAAGATCCATACATTTTCAATCACCCTTCTGATGTCATCGCGTTTGTTTTCCTATACTATTTTCGAGGTGGTTTTCTCATCTTGATCACTTATATAGACTCTTGATCACGCATCCACCTTGACGAGTGCCATGTTTGTTTACGTATTCCACTGCACTATGAGACATAGGTGCGATTCCTATTTACATATGTCTCCATGTAAGAGCACTTGTGATGAATGAAACGTGGGTTTCCCACCCCAAATCGAGCCCCGACCTTGGCCCCGACATGGCATGGGTCGGCAAGCGTGACGGATGCCAACTTCGCAGCACAATAAAATAGCGTGTGTTAAGGAGGCATGCATCATATATTTAATTTGGTAATGATTGGGCTAGAAATGAGTGAGAAACGACAGGTGTCCAACCGATGGGGGGGTCCGAATGATACTGTAGTAAGTTATGTATTTCCGAGTCGAGCTGCTGCTGAGGTCATCAAGATTTGATATCAAATTTCCGTTCTGACTATGCCGTCATTTGTTTCTGGCCCGGGCACGGTCATGGGCACGCTTGTGGGCACGGTTTGATTTATTGTTTCTATCGTTTACTAATCCTTTGCAATGCAGTGCTTGCGCTGTCATCAGTCTCGGCGCCGGCCCCCATGGGCCCTATTCGTCATATCACTGTCATATCTCATTGTCTCGGATTCGGCTCCCTTGTTTCGTCTGACTAAAATTGAAACAATCTGAGCTCGAATACGAGTCTTCTTGGTTCCTTGGAACCTTCCTTTTTGAAGGCGTGATTCCCTATGGGAAAATGGTAACTGTCTATTGACGTGCAGTGGGCACAATTGTGACGCGAAGCTATCTGAGCCAGTGTCTGGGAGCCAGCGTCAACCGATGACCAAGGGTGAACTCTGATTTGTTACAAGGGGCCCCCTGTTTTGGATTTCGCCGTAGGATATGTGGCGCATGTTGTAATTTCTCGCGTAACATTGGCGATAGTGGTTGTGAAATTAAAATAAAAGGAACCGAGAAAATGAGAAAGCGAACGTATGCGAAGTCTGAGAAGTCCAAGAAGATGTCGTCGGAAAAGAATCGGTCCTAACTGGCAATACCACGAAGTCAGCAGACGCCGATACATACCAATTATGAGGCATGTTCCGACCAAATACGAAGGAATAGGGGCGTGCATCCGGACGTTGAGCGATAATCTCAAGAAGTGGTCAAGCACATTATAAAGAAATACACCTCTTTTTTTGCTTGCTGACTCGCTGCATCTGCACGCTTGCATGCGTCATTAAATGTTCCGTTGAACAGAACACATTTCCTTTTCATACACATTTTCTGATGGAAGTTGTTGCCACATCGGAGTATTAATCGCTACTTTAAATGTCTCCATGGGGGAACGTTTGTCACCTGGTAACACAGGGGAGTGTTAAATACCTATGGATGAGCCAGTAAAGTAGAGGGAAGGGGAGGTAAGAAAGTAGGTACAGTAAGTAGGTAGCAAGAAGGACCACGAGCAAGATTGAAGCAATGGCGAACACAAATAAAGCCCTTCCCATTCGGTAGCAACTTCTTCGCACCTTCCTGTTTTACAACGTGATTCTGGAAAAATGACAGTCTTGGTGATGGCAACTGACCTATCTTCGGCGGGGTCGACAAGTTGCCGAAGAATGGATATCGGAGTTCCAAAGGGATCCCGAGAAGGCCGGGAGTTCATCTTCCACCTTGCATCCTTGATAACGGTGTCTAAAATCTACAATGAAAAATGGCTTTACTCATGCAACAGTTGATGTTTAAAGACACGAAGACGACTTTGGGGCACACGGAAAATGTGAATCTTGCCTCTGACCTGATGTGACCGCCGATTTTGGCGTCCCAATTGGCGTCCTGTCGTTGGGGTATGGTTGCAACCTGACCGAAACTATGGCACAGTTAGTTACGGGTGATGTAACAAGTTAGAATGGGGTGCAGTGCAATTCCTGTAACTATATATGTACATCTCGATCTCATGACTATTCAATTGATCTCAGTTTGATCTCAGTACAGGGTACAATAGTATCGCCACTTATGGAACAGGCACCATTCGTTCTCAGTATTACGGCTATACAAAGCTATCGTGTCCACCCATTGTCCACTTTCGTTTGATCCTCCTCTTTCATTATCACTGTCACTGTCATGCGACAAAGCTATGAACAGCATCACCAACGATATCACCAGCCTCTGCTGCATTATAATCGACCATCAACTCCAAGTCCTTGCCAGGCCGTTCCAGCTAGCAGTACCACGACAAGAGGGTTGTGGCATAATCCTTGCTTACTTGAGAATCGCTGCCCCCTCACTAAGGGACAAGGATCCATCGATATTCTGCATTCACAAGCCTCTTTCAACCATCACTGGCCAGCCGACTGAATTAAACGAAGCACAAGTCGACCTCAGGGATTGCATGGACACATCGGCTGAAGTCCAAACCGAATTTCCGCTCAGGTGAGGAACCAAAAGTATCAGCCACATCA
Source organism: Lactarius indigo (assembly GCA_025766275.1). NCBI lineage: Eukaryota > Fungi > Basidiomycota > Agaricomycetes > Russulales > Russulaceae > Lactarius > Lactarius indigo. Next base: position 571,522 of record JAFKAC010000005.1, on the reverse strand, counting down.
ACACCATTATTAGTGTGAATGACACAGGTCAGGATACGTTTCTACCCACTGGCCGATAAAAGTCTTTAATGCTTTCCCAGATGCTTTCCCAGAGGGAGCTATTCGCCTGCAGACCACACGATTACGAAAGGGCCTGCTTCCTCTCATCGTGATCAAATTGAGAGTTGGGGATGATATCCGATCACCTAGGCTCAACATCTGTGCTGAAAACAATATAAGTCTAATACAGGAAGCAAAGCCAGATTTTGTCATCGCATTTGATGAGGGGTTGATGCAGAAGCGTTCCATTGGGCCTGACGTGAGTCTCACAGTCTCATCTCTCATATTTCTACTAATCCATTTTAGATACATCCATTGTATCTGCAGCTTGTGCAGTCTTCCTTATTGGAGAGGTTTGACGAATATTTTACCAGCGTGCCGGACACACACACTGCGACGTACCTGGAGTTCATCCATTACAGTGATATACTCTTCGACAAGCAAATCCTCAATCCTGCTGCCTATACTGTTAATAAGGAGTCACACATGTATGGTCTACTGAGGCGTATCACCTCGACATTCTCCCAAGAAAACAACAATGCTTTCCATTTGTGAGTGACTCATGATTTCCAACTTCCCCCAAAGTTTAGACATCTTTCGTAGCAACAGGCCGTGGCCCCTCCATCTAAATATAACCATGCACAACAAGTCATATCGATACACACCCCGCAGCGACTTCTCTATCACCGTGAATGGCCTCCTGGTCCTTCTTCTTGAGGTGTCTTCCGATTCAAGTGGTGCCAACGAGCGCCGTATGCTGTTGCAAGCTGCCTGCCTTGTTCGCCTAGGCAACTCGCTACTTAAAACTACATCCCGGAATTACCTTGTCAAGGCAATATACATTAATCCACACTACCAGGCAGTCGAGCATACGTTATTTCAGAGGGATACCCGCGCAGGTCACATATCAGAGGTAATTATTCCACTTATTGCCATTACCGAATGACAAAACACTGACCGTCACCATAGAGTGATGTCGAATATTTTGCTACTACGATCGAATTAACCGATAAACTGCAATCGTTCAAGTTCATTTTCTGCCTATACAATTTCCTGGAATCAATGAAAGCTCTATCCAAGAAACTTTCGAAAGATTTTCCCCTGGTGGCATCGTCCCTTTTCAACCTTATCGCCCCGTTGGATACTCTCGGTCCAAGGTCTCGCCATAGTACGGGAACTGGCCCCCCTTCAAGGCAGCAACCAAGCGCTCCGCATTCGGTGCCAGGCGGCCACCATCGGGTACTTATCACAGCGAAAGGATATCAGCTCACAGTAAAAGACAACCTGCAGTCGGAGGCAATAAAGAAAGCTACTAATAAAGATGGCTTGACCATCGCATTGAAATTTCTGCGCGGTGCAACAGACGAACTAGACATTTTGAGGTACCTTCAAAGCTTCGGCACTGACAGTAATCATGTGATTAGGTTGCTCGAGACCATTGTCGCTTCTGACAATGTTGCCATCATTGTTATGCCATGGCTATCACCCCTGGATGATTTCTTGCGTGAGCGCCCCGATGTGGCGGATTCACTGCAGACTCAGTTGTTGGAGGGTGTTTGTTTCCTGCACAAGCATAGCATCGCTCACCTTGACTTGAAGCCCGCAAACATCCTTGTTGGTGGGTCATCATTACCACAATTGTCAATTATAGACTTCGGCCTGTCTATCCGAGTTGAGGACGAATGGACCCTGGTAGAGGGGTATCGCGGAACTCAGTCCTGGACTGCACCAGAAGTCGGAACGGAGGACGAACCCGGATTCAAGTACAGCGCGATCCTGGCCGACCGGTGGGCCTGCGGGAGGGTACTTCAGCACATCGCACAGTCCCTTCCAAGCCACGTTGTCTCAGTGTCTAATCCAGAGTTCGATTACGCATGCACCCAATTACTCCACTCTGAGCCAAGCAAACGCCCTCAGCTGAACAGTGTACTTCAGTTACGGAGTCCTGCGACAGCGGGTGCACAAAAACGCAGTGGTGATATGGAGGTACCTGCGCTGTCGAAGCGGCACCGTAAAAGGACGACATCAGCCTGGTATGTCTGCTTTTTCTGTCATGTGTCCAACATCGTCCTCAGGTCTATACAGCGCAAGCGAAAGCCAAATACAATCGATGGCACGCGACGACATCGCAATTGCGATATGACTAAATTGCGAGGAGCCCGAGCTCCAGTCGCTCTTGTTCGCACTACGCCTGTGTCGCAGGATAGGAAGCACTGTACCGGCTTTTTTCTATTTGATATACCCGTTTACATTATTCTGCGGTACGTTTGTCTAGGGAATGGTCGAACTTTGATTTTTCTTTTTTGGGTGTTTCCATCATGTGTGTTGTGTTTCATACCGTATGTCTGTACTCTCTCTGCTCGTTTCGAGTTTTCTCGCTTTGTAAAACGATGTTGCTCTCGCTGTAGGGTGTACGCCCTTTAATAGCTTTTGTTTCTGCCAGTGGAGTGAGCAGACTTTGAACTTAAATTGGACGGTGCTCGTTGCTTTGCTTTGCTTTGGTATGTTACGCGTGTGAGTAAACGGAGGCAGAGGGTGGAGAAGAGGTTCAGGCCTTCAGGGGTTGAGTGCATCGCCTTCTTCGGGCCGAAGAAGGCGACAAGTCGGATGTCTTCGACTTGAGACCTGATCCAAAAAGTTGTCAAATCACAAGAGGACGAGGTTGAGTACGGGGGCAATCGACTGGTACATTCAACGCGTGACCCCGAGAGCCTTTATACAAAACAATCAGTACCTAAGGCAAATGGGAATCGAAATGTTTAGGTCGAAAGTTGTGAGGGATAAAAGTCCAGGTGGGGAAAAGTAAATGGAAAGATATAGTTACTAGAGAGGGTGTCAATGAAACAGAAACATGAGGTAAACACGAGATGGGAAACACGATGGTAGGTGAAAGTGGGGGAGTCATTAAGCAGAGGTGCATGGCCGGGGAACAGCGCCGATGATAACGACGACGCACACCAATAGTACAATCCAAACGTTAGAAAGGAAAGATGGGCGCGTCTAATGCCCGAGACAAAGAGTGCGAACTAGAAAGATCCAACAAGAAAACGAGGTGATGAGATAGGTGATGCGATGGGAACGAGACGGAGAATGAAGGCATGGTATACTTGAGGCCGTCGGCATCGCAGTTATCCCAACACAGGTAAGGTGTGGACAATCAAGAGGCGTTCGACGATGGCGTGAAAGACGGGGTTTCGATGAGGCAGGAAGTGGCTGAGATGAACGAAAGCGTCTAATTTCGGGGCCAAGGGCCAAGCTGCCCTTACAACATCATATGCACCTGTTCATTTTGAAAGTGCGTTCGTTACTGTAATTATTTTAACCGCTCGTTTAAACGTTTTGCACCGCCTGACTGCCGTGTGCATACTGGCCTCAATTTTGAACATAACCATGGCTCACCTTCGAAGGCCAGGTCAACTCTCAACTCGACTTCGACAGGATACGCATGATTTCCATAATAGAACAATTACATATCTACGTCCCAACACAGCTTCAATGGATTGCAAGGGCGCTTACACCTCGGCTACTAACACCTAGGCCTGGCCAAATGCTAGGGGAAATGATGATGGATTGTTCCAATGCATGAGAGTGGGACAAACCTCTTCATATATGACGGAAATGGGGATCCAATCTCCACATGAGCGATGCAAGCCTGCATGTATCTGAACGAAGTTAGAAATGGACAGACAATGAGAATATAAAATAAAAACTCACTGAACAATGGCAAAACGAATCAAAGACTTGGGTGGCGCACAAGAAATATAAGGCCTCCTTTTCCCAATGAACAAAACAGCTATTTCCCCTTTCCAGGGAATGAGAGGAAAGTCATGCTGTAGGTTTGGGTTTGGACCAAGGCGATTGTCAAGGTAGCCAGTAATTAAAATCTTGTGGCCAGCAACATGGATGAGCGTATCAAATACTTCAGGCGGGAAAGCCTTTGGTAAGAAAAATGCGGCTTCGATATCAATGTAAGGGGGATCTGTCACATCCCTGTGAAGAGGGAGGACTGCATCAAAGGTGGAAGTAATACGCCGGCGAGGCCATCTTGACCACAAATAACCAGATACCGCAGAAGGTCTGGTCTGAAGTATCAAAAATGAAAACTGGTTACTTGCAGAGATGAAAACAGTAAATACTTGCAGGGACGTTAGGCGGTGTGCGACGGTGGATGACCATTGCCTATGTAGGTGAGCAAACAGATAGAGGCGAAGGGAAGGCGAAGGCAGAAGGTGAACGCTCCTGCGTACCCAAAACGTGCCCGCATGCGCCTTAAATGCCGCGTCTGCCAAGCCTGACGCGTACATTTTAAAATGTACGAAGTGCGTAATACTTGGAAATGAAATCACAAAATAGTGGTTGGCTGAATGTCCAACAAAGACCTTCGTGATACGGAGTCACTCACATCAGACAAAAAGGATTCAAGATTACACCCGGCGCTCCTGGCATTCAAAGTTGCCTATTTCGGAATGAGCTAATGGCCATTGTGCTGCACAGCAATAGTCCAGTTCTGGGCGGCTATCACGACATCGCGTCATCGTTGTCACCTGCTTCAAGATCGAGAGGTCAGGGTCCATTGTTATACTATTTTGGGTAAGCCTTACCGTGACGGGTGAGTCGTGGCGCTAGTGACCACAGTAGATATCGTCGGCAAAACTCGACTTGAGTCACAACTGTATGAATTGAACATGCACAGCCGCACATCGTTAGTGTTACTTCTCGGTCGGAGGTCAGAGTCCATTGTCATACTGTTTTGGGATGGGCTTACGTGACCACGAAAGACTCGAGTCACGAACGCACGACGTCGGCACTATTCGGTCGCATTGAGCACAAGGCATGTTCACCAAATCTACGGGGACTGACCTGCAGGTCGGGTGTACGTGAGGCGATTGCAGTTGCTAGGGTTTTGATGGCAATCCGAGCCAGGCGAAGCGCACACTGCACCGAATGTCAGAAGTAGTCTTGAAAGCAAAGATCGTGCAAACTCGATCAAAAATATCGAACACGATTGAGTGGTCACTCGTGTATGGAAATTCGGCGTTGCACTGCGCCACCTCGGTTCCTGACATTCGTTAGAGCAAAGATTGTTGGAGACAAAGAAATGAACATGACGCCTACGTGCTACGGGATCAGAGGCATCAAGACCGGCCAGGGCGCCATTGGCCCAGCAACACGCGGAGTGGTGTCAAAGCTTGCCTACGTGGCTCACCGACCGATAGAGCCCATTCATAAACGGCAGCAGGTCGGAGAAGCTCAATGGTCGCACTGCGGTGGCGGCGGAAGGGAAGGTACAGAGTAGCACTGGCCTCGGACCTAGAGACCTGTAGGTGCAATGAGGAGTTGCATGGAAAGAGGAGAGGTCACGTAGACGACGTCGAGAAAAATGAGACGGATACTCACCTGCTGACCTCCATAAACGGAGTGAGGCATGCCTGTGATGGTCCGCGACAGAGACCAGGCGAAAGGTGAGCGTCAAGTAACGAGCAACCTTCCACCAAAGCAACCAGACAGTGCGTCAAGGCCGCTGGTGATAGGTGCCGTACGAAGAGAGTGGTAAAGAAGATTGCGGACACCAAGAAAGGAAGGTCAGGGAAGCGCACACTCCCATTGAGGTAACCAGACGGTGCGGTAAAAACATACGAGGCCCGGGGACATCAAGGAAGCTTGAAGCTTGAAGAAGCGTGGTCACGTGAGCGTGACTTACCTTTTCCGAAAAAAGGCCGAGTCCACCGCACTACGTGTCATGCACGTTACCCACAAGTCATTCTTTCCCCCTACCCTTTTTCCCATGTTCTACCTCCCCACCTCCCTATTTCTTTGGTATCCACAGTGTCCAACGCGATGTCTCCCCTCTTCCTGCACGCCGCCCCTCACGGGGTAACCTTGACTCTTTGTCTGGTTGCCTTGGTGGGAGCATTTGATGCCCCCCCCTTTCAACCTGGTTCCGATTTGGGCGCTCCTCTATCTGCAACACACTTCTTGCTTGTGGGTTGGCTTTGAATGGTCGTCTGGTTGCCAAAACTTTACACGACGGAGGTATTTGCTGTCCTCCCCCATTCCCACCTTCAAGACCCATCTTTCCACATCTGCACGCTGTCCCTCACGGGCTGACTTGACTTGCCGTCGGTTGCTCGGTGGGTCCCTCCTTCTATCCCGACTTTCTTGCTAATGGCTGCTGTATCTGACTCCTCTATTGCTAGGCATTCGTCTCCCTTCAGGAAGTCTCAGAAAGAAATTCTCGGTCCTCCGCCGTCACTGCAGCTCGCGGCCCCAACCGTCGGTATGCCTTCGCCCAAAATTTAACTGTTTCCTTTCTCACGCATGCTTTGTCGTAAGGCGCGAGCAAGGAGTTTCGCTACATTTGTAGGTCTAGCCCTCTGTCCGGTAACGTCCAGGTGAATGCTCTCATTACTTTTCTATACACTGCCTCTGACATCTCGGCTTAGTGACCCCAACCCCTCCCCTCCCGCGTGACCTCAAGGACGATGGCGGGGGATTGTACATGTGACGGTGGGTGCATATCCTTGAACATACGGAGACGACTGTTGCAGCATATTTTGAGGTGGTCCGGCGGCCTTCGCGAGCGACCTTGACACACCGTCTGGTTACCTCAATGGGAGTGTGCGCTTCCCTGACCTTCCTTTCTTGGTGTCCGCAATCTTCTTTACCACTCTCTTCGTACGGCGCCTATCACCAGCGGCCTCGACGCACTGTCTGGTTGCTTTGGTGGAAGGTTGCTCGTTACTTGACGCTCACCTTTCGCCTGGTCTCTGTCGCGGACCATCACAGGCATGCCTCACTCCGTTTATGGAGGTCAGCAGGTGAGTATCCGTCTCATTTTTCTCGACATCGTCTACGCGACCTCTCCTCTTTCCACGCAACTCCTCATTGCACCTACAGGTCTCTAGGTCCGAGGCCCGTGCTACTCTGTACCTTCCCTTCCGCCGCCACCGCGGTGCGACCATTGAGCTTCTCCAACCTGCTGCCGTTTATGAATGGGCTCTATCGGTCGGTGAGCCACGTAGGCAAGCTTTGACACCACTCCGCGTGTTGCTGGGCCAATGGCGCCCTGGCCGGTCTTGATGCCTCTGATCCCGTAGCACGTAGGCGTCACGTTCATTTCTTTGTCTCCAACAATCTTTGCTCTAACGAATGTCAGGAACCGAGGCGGCGCAGTGCAACGCCGAATTTCCATATGCGAGTGACCACTCAATCGTGTTCAATATTTTTGATCGATTTTGCACGATCTTTGCTTTCAAGACTACTTCCGACATTCGGTGCAGTGCGCGCTTCGCCTGGCTCGGATTGCCATCAAAACCCTAGCAACTGCAATCGCCTCACGTACACCCGACCTGCAGGTCAGTCCCCATAGATTTGGTGAACGTGCCTTGTGCTCAATGCGACCGAATAGTGCCGACGTCGTGCGTTCGTGACTCGAGTCTTTCGTGGTCACGTAAGCCCATCCCAAAACAGTATGACAATGGACTCTGACCTCCGACCGAGAAGTAACACTAACGATGTGCGGCTGTGCATGTTCAATTCATACAGTTGTGACTCAAGTCGAGTTTTGCCGACGATATCTACCGTGGTCACTAGCGCCGTGACTCACCCGTCACGGTAAGGCTTACCCAAAATAGTATAACAATGGACCCTGACCTCTCAATCTTGAAGCAGGTGACAACAATGATGCGATGTCGTGATAGCCGCCCAGAATTGTACTACAATGGACCCTGATATCTGTGCAGGTGATGTCTGGATGATATCACCATTGTTCCCTGGATCCAGAGAGTGAATTCTCTCTCTTGATGCCTGTCCTTGTACATCATGTAATGGAATTCGTTAATTCACTTGTTTCTTTGCAATGAAATTTGACCAAAATCTGGCGACAATACAACCCCCTGATGGGATGCTGCGAACATTGACGTTATTGGTGAGCTACTCTTGACTCACCATCACCCATTGTCTGATCGCGTGTACAAATAATTGAAACGTTCATGTGGACTGGTTGCGGTAATCTTCTTAAATTTCCACCCAGATACCTGAGTTTGCAAGCTCCCATGGATCCTTCAGGTAGCGACGACGACGAATGCCTCTCAGTTCAGCTAGATGGCAGTGACATGGCCCCGAATGCTGCGAAGGTTATCTTTCATTATCTTGACGTTGGTACTCACCTCATTCCACACCGACTAGACTGTCCTCCAACAGAGGTTTCCAATGAGGCGTTATTATTTGGAGCCCGATGGCCGGCTATCGAACTTGGCGAAAGTAATGGAGTGAGTCGCGTGCGCTTTACTCTGTGCTCTCAGGTATGCTGAACCGGGTCATTGTTAGCCGGTCTGTTCACCAAGTTGCTCCTTGCATGATGGCCCCGGCAACCAGGTTGTCCTCCCTTTTTTCTGCGGTGTTGGTTCATCTGACACGTATCCAGTGGAAATACCCCTGATACTGATACCGCGCATATGATGACTCAGTCGATCTTGGCTTTCCTCCACCCACACACCTCCTCTCCCTCTACGCCCCTTGTTGCCCGTGCCATGACCAGTCTGATGGCAAGTGATTTCGGCGAGGAGGAGCTTAATCAGATTTTGAACACTCAGCTTGACTCGTTGGCTATATCCCCACAAGCCAAGCAAAATATAATTCCTGGTCTTCTTAGCATTGCAAAGCTGGCCGCCAGAGTGCAGTTGCAGGGGTATGTTTACGCGGCACTCATTCCGGTGTTTGATTCTCAGTTTTTGCCTATGTATAAGTGCACCCGTATCGACATTGCCGTCACAAGCTATTCTACCTGAACCCGAGTCTGAGCTCATACACACGAACACCGACACCTCTTATCAGATGCGCCAGCGACCTTTCTCTTCTCAATCTGGAAGTGGCTACACAATCTGGTACTTTAGCAGGTCAAATTTGAGTATTCTAACACCACCCACTGTCCCCCAAGTCAAGACTGGACATCTTTATGTTCACCTTGATGCTTCTAGGGATGTCTTCCAATACTGGATTTTTACTAATCGCTGGGAGCATGTTCAATCGGGGGCGGAGTATCCTTTGAACCATGATTGAGTTCTTGCCGTCCGTGCTAATGGAGAACCAAGTTGGGTTACTCATGCGTCGACCGTTACCACAAAGATGAGGAAGGAGAAGGAGATTCGAGAACAATCGGTGCAAGGGTGATGACCATGGGCGTGATTATGTTGGCTGGATAGACTCTGTCGTGTATGTAAATCTAGCATCTGACTAGGCTTTTGCAATCTACCATAACTTTGATCGTTTTAATCAACTGCCCTCTAGGCTGCCCACTTCTGTTCTCACACGACCTCTTTTTGCCACAGACGGAGTCACTCGAGCTTTTCTGAGTTCTTGACTCGGAGCCAATCTACTGTGACTGAGTGGAGCACGTCGTGCTCTAGACTCCTTCCCTTGTCGATGCGCGACTATGGTCGCACTTCATGTGTTTTTTTCCTACACTCACCTTCCTTTTTTATTGTAACTTCTCGTCTTGTTACACTCTGCAACCATGTTCTTCTAACTTACTGAGCCCACCCTGTTCCTGACAACATCACTCGTCAAGATATGCGTTCCTTGATTCGAGTTGACTCATTTGACCAATACTTTGACACCAACGAGTAGCTATTCTTCCACTGTTCCCTGGTTATTTACTACTTCTCTCGTTCAGGCCATGGCAGTTCACTGGTATCGTTTTCTCTGCGTACATCCCATTTCTATGTCTTACCTTTACGATTAGTCCTCCAGTCCCAGAACATGGGCATGCTGTGCCTAGAGAAGTCCTGGCGGCCCATTACCACCTTGGAGGTTGACGGTCAGCATAGGGATGAAGTCATGCTTGGCATCGACGGCCAGAACCCGAATCAGAGAGAAATAATGCTTCTGTATGTTCTAATTTCGGGTTCCTGGTTGGTGACCTGATGTCCTGCAGTCATCACGCGCACAACCAAATGCAGATCAAGCTAGATATCTGGCACAAGCCGCAGAGTAAAGCTAAAAGTTGGAAGCGTCGGCACCTCGTGACGTCCACCTCGATGGCCCTTGGCGATGCGATAAAAAAGCAGGGTATAGAACCACGTGCGCTGTCCCCACTTATCCCTCTATACGTGTGATGTTCATCCAACCTCCAGTCATAGAGCTTCGCTTTTCTGGCATCCCTACTGCACCAAGCCTTTCCTACCCTCACCGACCGCAAGACAGCAATCCATCACAACCAGCATCAGGTATGAAGAGCGACACGCACATAAGCCCAACAGCTGAGCGCATGCGCAGAGGCATTAGCAAGCGAGCCACATCCACGTGGGCTCCCACATCACGCATACACCCTTGCGATGACATTCTGAGCCACTGAGCGCACTTACAAGGTCTGCAGCACAATACACAACCCAAATTCGTGAGAAGCGACGTTTAACAAGAGGCCTCAAATACAAACCCAACCGTGAGTGCGCCACGGTCATGCGCTAGCTCATATGTTGTTCACAGGCCATGATTGACCTTGCACGTTGACAGTAGCGACTACAGGTCCCGTGGCAGCGTGCACAGATAAGTGCGACGGGGTTCTTCCAAGAGCGACTCCCGGCGCAAAGAGGAACTCAAACACGAGGTTCAGCAGCAGTGCCACTTGCGCGTGCATGTCCACAGCGAACTCCAAGATCGGACACCGCTACCAGAACACGCGACAGCATTTACGATACCCCTGGAGACGTGCGCGATACATTCAGATTGACTTGGCCAAAATCAGCATGTATCAAGACATTCTAAAGTACATGCATGGTAGTGAAGCGCCACATGCGCGCGGATGCCCACGGTGCATCTAAAACTTGGTGACAGCATATGACGCTCGCAGTACGTATACAAAATGCGCGGTGACACACGTGACACCCGCAAAACAGCAGCGACATGCACCAAGGACGATCGCAAGTCCGTGTACAGCAGCGACAGCACCAACACCGCGGACCTTCACAGCTCGCACAATGGTTCTGGACATCGAGAACAGTGTTTTCAAATCTCGCAAACGTGTGCACAGCAGTGCGACTTCACATTGGGAGAAGAATTAGCGATTTAGCGATGTACCTCAAGCACGCTCAGGCTAGTGTACCAGCAACAGTGCCACAATCGCCCAGCCTTCGGCAACTCTGCTAGGCATCAAGGATGACACCACGTACCAGCACACACGTTTACAACTCTCGTGACAGTGTGCCCAGCGAACATGACTCGGCCCAAGACATTGGTACTACCGCGCAAGATAGTTTCAAGTGCACAAGGTGTAGCGACTTAGCCACGCCCGCGTGGACTCCCACGACTCGCTGTGAGGACTGTAGATGTCCAAGGAGAATTTTAGGCACCCAATGCACATGCGCAGCAACACGCGCTATTGCTGCGCTTTAACACTGACATTGTCACCCTCTAGCAGACTGCGCTGCGAAACGCCTAGTGATAGCCACTAAACCACTAAGCCACGGACTGCCACTTTTGGTTAGAAGTATGACTGCGACCCTCAGCAGCTGCAAGAGCGATCCAGAAGACCGCAGAACCACATGCAGCAAACGTGCGATGACATTGCCCACTGTACACGCAAGACCAAGATGCGCGTTGAAGAAGGGGCCACAATCGCATCATGCCTGACTCGGCGACTCACATACCACATGTTTAAGACACCCACAATCGGCCCATGCACCACATATGAGCGATTGCGGTGCACGCAGATAGCTGAGGACAGTTAGTATTTCAGTGGGGAGGAGATAATACAACTGCGCTCTCCCTAAGCCCTGAAACTGCGACTTTCACACTCTGTAATGCCCTCTGCTTGTCCGCGCTTGCCCATGCTCTCCCGCGCTTTCGAACTCTTTCTAAGCGCCGCATTCCCGCTCTCTGTGCGCACTTGGCCTCCCACTTGTTCCGGACATTTTCCCTACACGTTCACCATTCCCCTTGGTCCCCTGGTTACCTAATGCACCCTCTTTCCTTAGCCCATATACCCTATGGCTCATGTAATCTAACCAGAAAAAGAGAATAGTAGACTTTCCCCTTCAGATTTCGGACTTCAGATCAAGGTTTCTGGAACTGAGATACTGTCTTGAGCAGCAAAGTTGACAGAGTTGAGCTCATAAGTAGACAATGTGTGGCTCATTCATCGCGTTCCTCATTCATGCCGCACTCGCGCGCGGCTTAGCGACTCGAACCCAACGCGTTACTAACCAAGGTAGCCACCTTTGCAAAGTTTCGCGCCATGCAGAAGCGTGCGCGACCGTTTGCGATCACTTGTGATCATCCGACCTTCAGGTTCTGTGTAGCCTCTCTCAACCCTGCCGCAGTTGCGCGCCGCCTTATCTTTTTGACACCGACACGTCCACGATCGCTGCGGACCTATATACCACAGCTCGCGCTCCACGGAGGCCTGCGTGACACTGCAACGCTTCACACCCCCCAAACACTGCACATGACTCCTAGCGATTAGTAAAGGTTTAGGGTATCAACGCATAATTCAATGGCCTCGCGTTCTAGTTGAGTACCCGTGTTCAGAGAGGTGACAAAGGACGGTAATGAGTTCAGGGCGCATCTGTACTGTGCACAAAGTCCACTAGTAGTAGGGTTTTTGCCTGGATTTTGGCACAAATTAAATTTATTTAGATCAGTTCCCCGGTCCCTGCATTTCCGAATCCGGAACCCCCCGAAAACCCCGAAATAAGTTTGACAGCTTACTGAAGGATTTAAGAACAGGCAGTCTTTATTATACTTTGAGATAGAGCCCAGTCATTGTAATGAGATTGGGCTTCAGTGCTTGAGGGTCTCAAATAACTAAATAATATATTCCCAGACTCACACATCTACGATTAAAAAATACAGAAACCAAGACGAAAGAGATGACGCCAGGAAACGCCGAAGACACGTGTCCCCAGTCGGTGCGTAGGTTGGGATACAAAAGGAAGTTGGATGTGGAAAACACACGTGATTGGGAATGTCTGACCGTCTTGGGCTCATTGGTCTGTTTCCGTCTCATTTTCGATCCGCTGTTGCCGATCTTCCACCTCCTCTGCACACATTCCATCTCGAACAGCTTCGAAGCGTTTTCTAGCTGTATTGTGTGGTTTGCCGTTGCCCCTGTTTCCATCCCAGAGTCGATACGTCTCAAGGCCGAAGTACTTGTCTTCCTGGTTACTCTTTTGTGTCTTTCCGTCGGTATCCTGTTCGCTATCCCCCTTTTTTGTGCACTGATTCTAATTGATTCTTAGATGAATAAACCTATCCCCCCTCCTCCACATCTTATATATGCCTGCTGGGCCTCTGCCGACGAGTGGCGACCTGGATTCGTAATACTAGGTGCCAATGTCGACGCTCTTCCCACCCCCCCTCCCCGGTCCAAACCAATCGTCAGCGTGGACAGCTTCTGGGGACCTCACAAGTGGATTCTTTACCCACAGCCGTATCATCGTGCATTTCCCTACCTCCCCTGGATCCCTATACGCCATCCAAGTTCTTCCGTCCCATCTGATATCCTTACTCACCCTGTTGAGAAGACAATGTGGTGAACTCATGGCCATAGATCCGATTCTCACGTCATTAAGGCTGATTTATTGGACGAGCTCACAACCAAGTGGAAGTCGATCAAGGCGGCCCTAGAGGAGTTGTTATCCGCCATGTCCTCCCAACCATCGCTTTCTTGTGTCGAGCAGCCAATGAAGGTGTACGTCAGGGCTTTCAAAGCCCTTGAAAGACTCAGGGGGAATTTCGAGGCTTGGTGCGATTTCGTTGTGGTTTTTCGAAATCTGCAGAGGTGTCTTCTGGAACTCTCCGCTTTCGTGGACTGGTGGAAGGATGTTCACGCTGGAGATGCCTTTCAGCCCTCTCTTCGTGTGCCAACTCGCAGCACCATTTTTGAAGATGAGCATTTGTACGCCGATCATGCGCGTTGGTCCGTGGCAGCATATATTCTCGTCCCCAAATCAACCTTTGTGCTCGATCTCGCAAGGGAAGTTGTGTTGGCCCCACGTAAGTTATGCAGTACACAGCCCATGTCTCTTCAGCCACTTTTCCACTCTCTTCATCAATGGTACTACCCGCCGCTTGTGGATGACGTCATGGCAAACCTGGAGACCGCTGCTCGTGGCTATCTCGAACGCTTGGACACCTTCAGGCCAATGAAAGGGTTCAAGCGTACTCTGGACAAAATAGAAAACAAGAAGAACGACGAAGGTCAGCATATTTTTCACTTGTCCTTGAATCAGACTAACGTCCTGTACGTGTACAGCTCGCCGCATGGCCAAAAAGGCAAGGATGAGTACGACTTCTCAGATCCCCCGGTTGGAGAGTGTGGAGCTTAGACGCCTCACCGATGCTGGGGCAGCGCCTGAATGGTTTCCGAAGGCCCAAGATGTCTGGCTTCATGCTATGAGCCACGTTAGCCACCTTGAACTCGCTTCCTCCGCGTCACCTCGTCGGTTCTACATCCCCCCCATTCACCTCTTCTGGGGTGGTAACGAAGAGAACCAGCGAATATATTACTACCATTTCCTCATCCTGCGCCACGAAATCCGGGAACGGCCCATGTGCGACCTCCCACCCCTCACCACAAGCGAATGGAGGTCAATCTTGGGAAACTCTTACTGGAAGAGGCAGTTGCCCAACCAAGACTCTCCATCGCCTGATGAAACGTTTGACCCCAATGTGTTCTGGAAGTACGGGGGCCCTCTTTTTTTTGGCGACCAATGGAGTGCAGATGTCGCTGCAGGACATTATAAGATCACGACCTCGTTGCCTTGCCGCTGTGACGTCCAGATGACTATGGTCGATGACACAAACATTCGTCAGGTGGTTTTATACTACTTGAATTCGTATCATGCCTTTGAAGAAGTCAAGGAAATGGAACGCATCCAGTTCCCAGCCACTTTCAAGAAGTGGTGGAAAGGTCAAGAGATGTTTATCTACATGATAGTGGAGATGTGGGACGCAGCGGGGGGTGGCACCAACTTCAAATTTTTCGACAACAAGAAGGTGTGGAGAAATTGGCTTTGGGCGGTACATGAAGTCGCCATGGGCTGGGATGGCTTCGATAGCTGGGACTGGGGTGGGTTTTCAAATGTGAGAACCCTGCCCATCAATGCGCTATCTGCCCAGGACTTTCACAGGTTGTCCATCCATCTCCTCGCATTTTTTATCCATTCTTTTGTGACTCGCCTAGGCTACTATCCGTCTCCCATGCTTCTCCCCCCCCTTCTCGATACTGCCTCTTGTACTAATCACCGTCGGAAGTTTGGCCATGGGTCAAAGTTAATCGTCATGTAGTACATATCATACTTTTTAATATCATACATATTCGTCTATTCGAGGCACTGGCTACAGGTTTGTGAGCGTGTACAGGGGACCTAAATTTTTTGACGTCATTGTCAGAATTTTCCCTTTTATCATATACTAGCGGAAGAGGACGGCCCAAGGGCCATCCTCCGCTGGCTTGCCGGATTTTGCAGATGGAGTATCGTAGGGATGTGTGCAGGTGAGCCAGTTTCATTTGATGAGAAGAGAGGAATAATGTGAAAACGCTGTTAAGATTAGGTGAGGACGGCAGCTCATGTAAGTGAGGTTAGGTGTAAATGGGATGGGAGTTCTGGAGTAGAGCATATACTCCTATCTCCGCAGTTAGCGATTACATAATTGACCGGTCTGGCCAACTGTTACATTGCAGACTCCTTCCCGATTCAATGCTTCGTCCAACCAGTCACATGTCACAGAAGTCACACAACCAACAAAACTTTATCACGATGTCCTCAGACTCAGAGCATGTCTTTCTCTCCTCATGGGCACCCTCACCACCAACCTCGCCCTACACATCGAGGGCTACCCTAAAGCAACCTTTGCAGGAATCTTCTGCGGAAACACCTCATTGCCACTGTCCTCCTCCCACTCTTGGGTTTGCCAAAAAAAAAAAAAAACACCTCCATTTACCACTGGCAACAGAGTAGTTCCCTGCACCTTGAGAAATGCTTGGTCAAACAGAAGATTGAAGAGCATGAGATCACCCTTCAAGTACTCAAGGAGCAGATGTCCAATATAGAGGAGAGCGTAACTAGTACTACTTTCATGGTGGGTAGGTTACACTGTTTCATGGACCGCGTCGGTGTCTCCATCCCTGATATGCAGGATCACATAGCCACCTCCATTTTTCTTCCGGAGGTCAGTCTTGCCCTCTTTTTCACAGTCCCTGTCACTTGAAACGCTTGGGCAGGATGACAGAACTAGCCGAAACTCACGTGATGAGACCTTTTTTGAGGAAAACGAGGTTGTGTCTGGGTGATTGCTATTACTCTGTGCTGGAGTTGTGTAAGCAAATTCCAAGTTACCGTCCTTATCTTTTGGTTGACTTCTATTTACTAGAGTCCTGAAATGTTCATGCTGATGCTTGTTATAATGTTGGTGTTCGATATGTACGTACGACGCCTGACACGGCTAGGTCGCACTGCAAATACCAAAGACGTTACGCGCCTATACCACCGCGCGTGATGAGTTGTTCATAGTAAGTACGGAATTGCAATTGCTTGGAGGTTTCCCTTGCCCGAGTGCGTGAGACGACACCGCTGTGATTACGAACGGGAGGACGGATAGCATGGTATTCTCGCGTCATCGCCTTGGATCCACCTGATCACTCGTTTGACTGCTTCACGCATTCGCCCGAGTGTGCAGACGATATCGCATATTTGCTGCGAGAATACAGCCTTCGCTCGGACATGCTTTCACATGGCACACAGCGAGTTTGCGCTGAAAACAAGCAGAGAAGTGGTTGATATGTTTCTATGTACATTCCAACACAGACTGACCCACCCCTTCCCTAAACTTGCTCAGTATCTTCACCTTGGACAGTGGCCGTGCCACGAGGGAGCGCGATTCACACCGCCAGGTTGATGATTGCTTCCGCCCCAGACAAGATCCTTATGCGTGCCGACACGGCTACTTCTGTGCGCAGACCCATGTGCTGCATCTTTTAAATGGTCAGCGCGGCATTCGATCAGTGAATCAGCAACTTACCCAGCCCCCTACCGGCTCAATAGCCACGGTGTGCACCCAATCCCAAGCGACTCGAGCAATTGAACGAAGATATTCAAAGGGCATCTAAAAGCGGTGAGTTAACGCATTACAACATGTATTGAGGACTTACTGTGATAGTAGGTGTGGTGTGTGCGCAAAGAGACGAGTGAGACGATGAAGACGATGACGATGAGAATTGTTGGAAACGGCGTTGACGCGCGGCGTGGAAACGAGTGCCGACGTCACTTCACGTTCGCCACAGCGTCGGGACACTTTGACGAATACACGTTGTCTGCACATGGTGTACTGTAGTGTAATCGTTGAATAGTAATATTTAGTTATATTCAGCAATGTTTCAATTGAATCTCTCGAAAAAACTTATTACCGACGTATGAAATTAGAAATACTGTAACGTCACGTGTAAGTCACATGTTTTTTTTGAGGCGACCGAATTTGGATACCCGCATTTCCACCGCACCGCACGTTACCCACAAGTCATACCCTTTTTCCCATGTTCTACCTCCCCACCTCCCTATTTCTTTGGTATCCACAGTGTCCAACGCGATGTCTCCCTCTTCCCGCACGCCGCCCCTCACGGGGTAACCTCGACTCTTTGTCTGGTTGCCTTGGTGGGAGCATTTGATGTCCCCCCCTTTCGACCTGGTTCCGATTTGGGCGCTCCTCTATCCACAACGCACTTCTTGCTTGTGGGTTGGCTTTGAATGGTCATCTGGTTGCCAAAACTTTACACGACGGAGGTATTTGCTGTCCTCCCCCATTCCCACCTTCAAGACCCATCTTTCCACATCCGCACGCCGTCCCTCACGGGCTGACTTGACTTGCCGTCGGTTGCTTGGTGGGTCCCTCCTTCTATCCCGACTTTCTTGCTAATGGCTGCTGTATCTGACTCCTCTATTGCTAGGCATTCGTCTCCCATCAGGAAGTCTCAGAAAGAAATTCTCGGTCCTCCGCCGTCACTGCAGCTCGCGGCCCCAACCATCGGTATGCCTTCGCCCAAAATTTAACCGTTTCCTTCCTCACGCATGCTTTGTCGTAAGGCGCGAGCGAGGAGTTTCACTACATTTGTAGGTCTAGCCCTCTGTCTGGTAACGTCCAGGTGAACGCTCTCATTACTTTTCTATACACTGCCTCTGACATCTCAGCTTAGTGACCCCGACCCCTCCCCTCCTGTGTGACCTCAAGGACAATGGTGGGGGATTGTACATGTGACGGTGGGTGCGTATCCTTGAACGTACAGAGATGACTGTCGCAGCATATTTTGAGGTGGTCCGGCGGCCTTCGCGAGCGACCTTGACACGCTGTCTGGTTACCTCAATGGGAGTGTGCGCTTCCCCGACCTTCCTTTCTTGGTGTCCGCAATCTTCTTTACCACTCTCTTTGTACGGCGCCTATCGCCAGCGGCCTCGACGCACTGTCTGGTTGCTTTGGTGGTGGAAGGTTGCTCGTTACTTGATGCTCACCTTTCACCTGGTCTCTGTCGCGGACCATCACGGGCATGCCTCGCTCCGTTTATGGAGGTCAGCAGGTGAGTATCCATCTCATTTTTCTTGACGTCGTCTACGTGACCTCTCCTCTTTCCACGCAACTCCTCGTTGCACCTACAGGTCTCTAGGTCCGAGGCCCATGCTACTCTGTACCTTCCCTTCCGCTGCCGCCGCAGTGCGACCATCGAGCTTCTCCAACCTGCTGCCGTTTACGAATGGGCTGTATCGGTCGGTGAGCCGCGTCGGCAAGCTTGGTATCGGACCGCGTGAACCTGCTGCCCCTGGTGGGGAGGGGGTCAACTCCGTACTGTCACCACTGGGAGGTGTCAGACCTGTGGCAAAAGGAAAGCAGGACTGAGTGGGAGTGATGCAGGTCTACTGTAATGACAAGTCATGGGGTCGGGGGTGGTGAACGAGTAGGGAAAGGAAGTTGGGAGTTCGCACACAATCCTGACTCGTTTGTGGAGCATTGGAAAAGAGTGTCTGTTGTATGGTTGTCGTTTGTTCAGATTTTGACTTGGTATTCCGAGACATTGACTTGGGATGTTTTGATGTTAGATGGATGTCGTGTGTTGTAATGTTGAGATCTCTTGATGTCTTCAGTTGTTAACTTGCGATGTTCCGATATCAGATGTCAGGCTGAATGTCTCCTCAATGAAATCTGAGGATTAGTGGATATTATATTAGGAATATGAGTCACTATGTGACCAGGATGAGTAACCCGAATTCATTGGCAATGAATGTGCGAAGCACATTGAAAGTTTAGAAGTAAATATATTTACAATATATTTACAATGTATCTGATGGCATAACCCTTTCTTTATTGTAGAGTACATCATAAATAAGTTCACACTGTATTGCATGTCAATATTTTAGACATTTCTCAAATATATTTCTCATAAAATTAACATAAAAATTCATACAACATTATACTCTGCCCACAGTGTCTGACATTCATGCTACGCCATCCCCTTCTCCCCTCGCCGCAGAGGACCATTAGAATTCCCCCGCCTCGCCGACAAACCCCACCGACGACGTTGCTACCATTGCAACAGTCCCCACCATCTCGTACGCGACTGCCCTACCCGACCGCGGCCAGCTTGCCAACATTGCCAAAGCCAAGAACACCAATCTTACCGGTGTATCTTCCGTCGTGCAGGAATGGTCGCCGAAGTCATCACCACCTCCCAAGCAGACGAACGCATTCGACAGGCAGTAACTACTGAGGCGACCACCTCCTTTACTGCCCCTGAGCCACCGACAGTTGCTACCGAAACTCAGGGAAGGTGGTGCAGACGATGCTTCCGCACCAACGCCGACCATGACGAGATCCGGTGTCCACAGTACGAAATGTGCTGCAAGTGTGGAAAGCGCGGACCTCTTTTCTTTCTCAAAACCCATTACTGCCGACTAGACATCTCCCCATGGCCGGAGAATGACCTCGATGCTGACATTTACGACCTTGTCGACCCGGAGAGCTGAAGTCGAGGCGTCTTCAGGCCAAGACGGGGGGTAATGTTACAATTTCCTTTGGACTCGTTCTTTCCCAGATTACTATCCCTTCCCCGATACTATACAAGCCCTGTATGATTACACGGACTTCACGATCACTTGGATCCTATCGCGCGCCTTGCTTATCGATGTCCCCTTCTGATAAAGTTCGACATGTGCTAGTTTCCGACTTGTTCCTACTCACGCGCGACCCCGCATGATTTGCCTTTATTCTTGATATATCCACGCCTTGTTCCCTTTATGCCTATCCCTTTGTCTCTTAACCTAGCGATGGCACCATCTATTTGTAGCAGCCATACAACGCAACCTCTATTTAACTCTAAGTCATACCTAGCTTGTATGGTAGACTAGACTTCTTGTGTAATACTACACTCGTCTACACGCGGACACCTTTGTGCTTTTCCCTGTCTCAAGAACCCCCTTGTCTCTGCTAGGCCTTCGAGCCTTAGCCTTCCACTACGATCCAAGTGACTGACGTCCTTGTGATCCTTGTGCATCACCCTACTGAAGCTGAGCCCTAGAGCTTGCGCTACCGTGACACGACTGACTTGGTACAGGTCGTACCCTACGCCTCTGTAGTGGCGTAACACTGATGGACACAGGGGGTATATCTTTGCTTTCCCCTTCTGTTTCTTCGCTTACGGCTTCTCCAGTTGAATGTTCTCATAATTGTCCATCAATAGGCCCCCAATCGGCTTGTGAATTTTGATGTCTTGCATTGATGTTGCACTGGTAATTTCTTCCAGCTGGTCATACTACGTCCCAGTGGTGATCTATCGGGTTCCACATAACTTCTGTCCAACACAGATGATTGAAGTTGAACTCAACAGGTTGAAATCTTGTTGGTCCATTAAACTCCACAAAGTAACCAGTTTCGTCTCCTCGGTCTCTCCAATGGGCCACTCCTAAGAAGTGGGTAGGTATGTTTCGATCCCCTCGTTGTTCAAGGTGATAGGGGCGGAAACTGGTCCACTGACCTCTTGTAGTGATTGCCGCCACAATGATATCTTGGTCTTAATGTAACGCCGTCAAGACGTCAGCTCAACTTGAGCAGAGGGAAGGGCAACAAGGGACTTAGCAGGTCATGCGTATAGTGTATGGCTCACAGGCACGATGTGAATACTTGAAGGTATCATGGTGCAAAGGCAACACTTAGCCTGTATCAGAGTACAAGGCTGCCAACTTTTAGGAAGAGAAGCAAAGAAGACAAATGACAATTGAAGAAGACCAAGATGCCCATCTTGGTCTCTGCAGCACATCTTAAATACAACAAGAAAGCAGGCTTTAAAGCACCACTAGTGAGCGTCCAACATATTGCATAAAGGACTCGAACCCTAGTACAACTACTAGGTGGTTTGGAAACCACTAGAACCCGACCCACTACTACTCCATGCTTGTGACTGGCCTACTGACTGAGTCCGTGACTAATGCTACCTTACTACCCTAGTCCCAACTGGTATAATAAGGGTACCGAAACGTAACAGTTGGTATGGGGGACAAGGGGCGAGTATTTCTTTAGCCCCTGTAAGCCACCCTTGAATTCGGTCTGCTGATGTGTCCATCACATTTGGGTCCCTTGGTAGATTCCTGGGTTGCCAAGAACTCCTTGGTGGCCCTTGCCATTGTCGTTGCTGATGCTGTTGCCCTTGTCCTTGTCCTTGGGGAACACCTTTGTTCAACATGGCTTTGAGGTGGAGATATTGTTGTTGGTGGGTGGTAGCAGCCTCCTTCCATTTGTGGTAATTGCGAGGGTTATCGAGAGTGTAGACCTTTTCATATAAGTCTTTTGGTAATCTGCTTGCAAATAAATCCAGTGTCTGCAGATCGTCAAGTCAATACTGAGCGTGGCATATTAATTGTTCGAATTGGGTGCAATACTCATCTAGATTGCCCCCGGTCATCTTGACACCCTTCTTGAGCTCGTATTGAGCTTGTTCTTGTTCCATCATATTCCGGAAGCGCTGCATGAAGCTGCATGTGACTTCATTCCATAATCCTTCACTTGTACAGGGTATACCGGCTTGTATCTGGCCATTAAGCCATGTAAGCATTGCTAACACCCATTCACTGATGTTGACCCCCTTGATGTAAGAGAGAAAGAGTAGGGCACATCAATATGGTGTCACCATGATGCCTTTGTCGGTGTTCATGCCCCAGTAGACATGCCATTGTGTGAGAAATGCTTCAACTTTTGCACATTCTCCATCGAATACTGTGGGTGCTTCCCCAGCTAATTTGTTATTTTGGGGAGGAATGATAGGACCTGCACCTGGTAACCCTCCTCCAGGGTGTCCTCCTCCTGGTGGTCCTCCTGGGTATCCTCCAGGAAACCCTCTGAATCCTCCCCCTTGTGGTGGTGGTCCTCCTCCTGGTAGATTGTTAGGGGGTCCACCTCCTCCACTGGGTGGATTGGGTACATCAGGTCCAATGGCACGATGGATGGCCACGTCGTCATCTGTCATTCTATGTCCCGTATGGGGGTTGATAGTACTAATATAGCACATGCTTCTTGTGTGATGCAATTTTGTTCTTCTTGAGCCATCTGATCTATTGTGTCAGCGGCTAGTTGTACTTCCTCTTGTGTGATCGTGGTAGTGGCCATTGTAGCTGCTGGACATATGAGGTGCTTGCCAATAGCTCCTAAACCGGTGTCTTCTTCCACAGGCGTGTTTCCTCTGCTAGGAGAGGGTTGGCTGTCAGAGGCTTCTTCTCCACTAATTCCCTCGTCTGTGTGTTCTTGTGCTTGTCTGTCAATAGGACCATAGTCTGCACGACTATTAAGTTCGTGTGCATCAATGTTGCAGTTATAATTTCTTCCTGCTGGTCTTACAATATCCCAGCAATGGTCTATGGGATTCCAAGTAACCTTGGTCCAGCAGAGGTGATCAAAATTGAACTCAACAGGTCAGAAATAGTTAGGACCATTAAACTCTACAAAGTACCCACTGTCCTCTCCTCGTTCTCTCCACTGAGCTGCTCTTAGAAATCTTGTTGGTACATTGCGGTCTCCTCATCATTCAAGATGATAAGGATGGAAAGATGTCCACTGTTCTCTGGTCAAATATGCCACTTTGAAGGATCTTGGTCTTAATGTTACGCTCCACTGGCATTAGTCCAACTTGGACTTCTGAATAGGCGTAATCGACTTAGCAGAAAATAGGCGAATAGGGATCAGGTGTCAACCCAATGTGAGCTGAACAGGGGCACTTCAGGCACACACTGCAGCAAGGGTAAAGAAGTACTATCCCTTGGTGGATAGAAGTGGAGGCACTCTTAGTTGAAGACTAAGGCAGATAAGAGATGAGTCAAGATGGTGGATTGAAGAAGACCATGATGGGGAGTCTTGGTCTTCCGAGACAACTATTTATACAGATACACGCAGGCTTTAAAGCGCCGCTGGAATACTAAGAGACCAATAGCATAACTAGCTCAAACCTGTCACGGACACCCTATTTTTTCCCTATTTTTCCGTATTTTTACAGATTTATTTGGTAGAAATAAGCATCCAATGTTGTGCTCAAAACATTCAAGTCCTTATCATTAGATATGATAAGATGGTTAGTCACATGATGCCAACATGTGCACCCACAAGCACGTGACCCTGGGATAGTAACTTCCTTATCGGATGTTACCTCTTTAGGTCACTTTCCTCATTAGTATAACAGTTTCTTATTGGACGATAAGCAGGGAACATTCTAGATAGTTCTAGGCTACATTGTCATAGGGTTATGACTCATAGATAAGGACACGTCATTGTTCTGTCAGCATTAATGACTGTGCATCAGTTAGCACAATAGATAATGCTATTATTAGATACGACGCGTCAGCGCCTGACTCATTACTATTACACATACCTTTAGTAATAAGGTTTAGTAGTAATTTGATCTCAGCCACAACATAGTATATAAACCCCTATGTAGTGTCCTGAGTGGAACCAACTTGTCCTCTTGGTTCTCCACTCAGGTGTGCATTTCTTTGTATTTCCCTTTACCTTCTCCAATATTAACTTGTCCTCTTGGTTCTCCACTCAACATGCCACTGCGTGATCACTTTGCCTTTGACCTTGCATAAAGGTCTCACATGTGCATACTCTCCGCAGTGACTGTATGTTTGGTGCGTGACTTGTCTCCGTGCTAGGCTTGGGTGTGCTACTAGTTCAGTTCACTTACCTTCTCTTGGTCTAGTTGTCGTGATAAGTCATACTGCTACATTAGGACAAGTTCCTTTTCACATGCCTCTTCACTCTTGTTTACCAGCGTTTTCCTTTTATCCCTCTAGGTGGTTGATGACCACAAGTCCCTTGTGTCACACACCTCACTCTTTGCCTGTGGACCTTCATACACAGAATCTGCGCTATCTTGGTACAACTCTAGTGTCCGTAAAATCGGCATAGATTGTGCTTGCCTATAGGACTTTATCTGGTCATCAGTAAAGTTCCTGGGTACTGCTTGCAGAACTGGTCACCATGCCAGATAAGCTGCAAGTGGAAGAGAAGCCTGCCAGGCCTAGCCTGCAACAGCTGTATGTGAAGTAAACAGAAACGTTTGAGAGCACTTCAGCATGAGAGGCAGCCAATAGGGCAAGGAGCCTGCAGCAGACAGCCTTGTGTTCTTGCACAAACCCATTACCCTATTCCTGAGTGTTCTGTTATCACTGCAGCCTCGCACAGTGTGAAACTATCACTGTGTATTGGTCTTGCTTGATCAGACTCTCCAATCACCTTCAACTTAGTGTTGTGCGGTCGTCGTAACACATTGTCATATTATACCACCTTCCATCTTCCAAACTGCCTCACATATTTGCGAACGTTTGTCAGCATCTTCGATGTATCTTCCGGAGGAGACAGGAAACAGTACTCCCTGTCCCAGTGCCACCGTCACCCCCACGTTCTTATTTCACTCCAAATTTAGCCTCTGCTTCGGCATCGCTACATGTACAGGGAGCAGATCAATCGTCCTCTGAACCAATCCCTTCACCTCATTTCACATCTCCAACTCTGACAGTAGCTTTGGAGCATTCCTACCATTTGGCACACTCCTCCTCCAACGAGACACTCGTTGACGACCCCTATGCACCCCCAATTGTTCACCACCAAGAAGTTTTTGCTGGTGAAGAGATACACTATAGGTTCTCTTTAGAAGGCGAACCACACAATGACGCAGAAGCCTACATCCATGCCCTCTATTTTGATAGAGAATTTCGTTTTGCCCTTCTCGAACTTTACGGTATCTCCGGCATTGTTGTGGGCACCCCTTTCACTGTCCCTCAGCTGATCACCTTCGTGGCAGCCCTCACTCCCGAACTTTCTCCTCCCCCATCCATCCACTCCCATCATAGCTCCCAAAGGGAAGCAGAGAGCATCTCAAGCTCAAGCTCAGTATCCCACAGGAGTAACCTCGAAGTACAGAACAATCCTCTCTAAAGAAGAAAAAGAGTGGATCAAGAACTTCGACAACTGGGATGACTTCGACGAAGACGAACAGCTTCACCTCATTGAAGACAGAAGGGAGTTGATCAGAAAGTACAAAGAGAGAAAGAGACAAGACAAGTTAGATAAGATGTCCGCCGCCACCGCTGCTCCCCCCACACCTATAGCTCCTGCTCCACCCCCAACTCTCAACGACTGCTTGCACCTCATAAGTGATTTAGGCCAAGTAGTCAGTATACTTACACAAAAAGTCATGGACTTGACCGCACAGGTTTCAGCAACCATGGCCAAGCCGAGTCCAAAACACAAGGAAGTAGTGGCCCATCCCAAAGCATGGGATGGGAAAGGCAACTCTACAGATGCCCGTCACTTCCTTGCAGCCTTCCATAATTGGGCAGGCTCACAGCAGGACGCTATGAACACCTGGGACCTGGCCCAGGGCATGTACTTCTGGGCAGATGACCGCTGGATTATGGCGGTTCTTAACTTAATGGAAGGGGAAGCCAAGTCATGGGCTCTCCCCTACCTTGAACAACTTCAGCACATTACAGTCCCGTTCTCTGGCTCCTGGGATGAATTCGTCAAGGAGTTCAATAGACGATTCTCACCCCTCGACACTACGGAGACAGCAAGGGAGCAGCTGAAGAAGACAAAACAGGGCCGCGGATCGGTTGCAGAGTACCGATCCGTGTTCAAACAGTACTCTGGACAGACTGGATGGTCTAAAGCAGACCTCTGCACCTGCTTTTACAACGGTCTTTTGGACTGTGTGAAAGATGCACTAGCCTTGACAGACAAGGCCCATGTCGACTTCAATGACCTCAAGCAGGTCTCACAATCACTGGATCAGCAACTGAGACAGAGGGACTCGGAGAAGAAGGGTGGTTTGTCTAGCCAGTCAATCCTGCCTGTGAGGAAGCCGTCCGATCCAGATGCAATGCAAGTTGACGCATCATGTCAGCAGGGATCTGGCACGAGCAAGCCCACATCCAGTGGAAAGACCAGGCAAGACTACCAGAAACACATGCAAGGCAAGTGTTACGGGTGTGGGTCTAAGGACCACTCAAAGAAGGATGGAAATCACGAACGCAACATGTGCCACCATTGTCAAAAGGTTGGACATAGGGCACCCATCTGCATGCTCAAATTCATGGGGAAACCCACCAAGGTGAAAGCCGCAGCCAGTAGCGAGGAGACCCCCTCCCAACCTTCTTCCAGTCAGTTGGCGACTTCCACCACCCAATCAAGTAGTTCCATGCCACCCAAAGCCAATATGTCCCAGGCAGATGTGGCAAAGTTATTGGTGGCACTCACAGCCCAACAAGAGCAAATCAACACTCTCAAAGCGGCTTTTTAGATCTAGGGGTAGTCATAGCTGCGGACTCCCCATGTAAAACAGATATGGTTGACTTGGCTTCATGTAGTTGTAAGATATGCCTATGATCTCGCCTCATTTTGGACTCGTACCAATCTGTAATTCCTATGTACCACTTTGTTTCTGCCTGTAATATTGATAGTAGTGATGTCTCGGCTTCCTGTTCTGATTCTACATCTACATCTGCCTCGGAGATGAACAATAGTAATAGTGTTCCGATTGCTCCACAATTTTTAGCAGTGCCGCAAGTGATGATTTCTGATGCAGCACTTTCTTCATGTATCATTCCCAAAACAAAAGATAGCAGATCTCATTTTCATATTTCTGTTGGATTACAAGGACATCATCATACTGTAAAAGTAGCAGCCATGGTAGACTCCAGAGCAACTTCATTGTTCCTGGACAAAAAGTATGCTGACCGCCACAAGATGTTGCAAGTTCCACTGGAGCATCCCATTACCCTATACAATATTGATGGGACACTCAATGAAGCCAGCAGTATCACCCATAAAGTAACACTCATCCTGAAAGTTGGTCCTAGTGCAGAGAAGTTCAACTTTATGGTCACTTCACTAGGTCCTGAACGAGTTATACTGGGACTGCCTTGGCTTAGACACCAGAACCTGCACATAGATTGGCAGGAAGGCACTATGCGTCTCAACTCCAGCGCTGAAATAGCTGCACTGGAGATAGAGATAGAGGTGACATGCATTATGGCAAACCATATGGAACGCTGCCATCTCCTTGTGGAGAAAGTGTTGGACACAGTCTCTGACAAAGTTTTCTGTTTGGCTGGTTTCACATATTCTCAGCAGATTGCCGAGAAAGTGATAACCTCCAAACCTAAGAAAACCTTCAAAGAAATGGTCCCTGAACACTATTGTGACTTCGCAAAAGTCTTCTCTGAGGAAGAATCCCAGAGACTCCCTGAGCACCAGCCGTGGGATCACGCCATAGACCTAGAACCAGATGCAGTCAAACACTGGAAGGTCAAAACATATCCCATGTCACCCAGCAAGCAAGTGGAATTGGATAAGTTTTTAGACGAACACATAGGGAAAGGATATTTAGTGCCATCTAAGTCACCCATGGCATCCCCTGTGTTCTTCATTAAGAAAAAGGACAGCAAGCTCCGTCTAGTCCAAGACTATCATCATCTTAATAAAATCACCATTAAGAACCAATATCCACTCCCACTCACTGCAGACATTATCAATAGGCTTAAGGGAGCTCAATACTTCACCAAGTTCAACGTTCGATGGGGGTACCATAATATCCACATCAAAGAAGGCGATGAATGGAAAGGTGCTATTGTCACCAATAGGGGTCTATATGAACCAAAAGTCATGTACTTCGGCATGACCAACAGCCCTGCCACTTTCCAAGCCTTAATGAATGCCATCTTTGCCGATCTTATCGCACAAGGAGAGGTCACTATATATATGGATGATATTCTCATCTATAGCAATAATCTAAAACACCATTGCAAGATAGTATGTGAGGTGTTAACTAGATTAGAGCAATATGACCTCTATCTCAAGCCTGAGAAGTGTGATTTTGAGAAGCAAGAAATGGAGTATCTTGGGATGATTATCCGTCCTGGAGAAGTGCAGATGGACCCTGGCAAGGTCTCTGCAGTAAAGGAGTGGCCAACCCCAACTACGCTCAAAGAAGTAAGAGCATTTATCAGGTTCGCCAATTTCTATAGAAGGTTCATTAAGGACTTCGCGGCTATCGCCCAACCCCTTCATGACCTTACTAAGAAAGATACTCCTTGGACATGGCAGTCTGAACAGCAGAAAGCCTTCGACCTATTGAAGGAATGTTTTGTACAAGAACCTATTCTTAAGGTGTATGATCTGAACCTTCCAACTAGAGTCGAGGTGGATGCTTCAGGATTTGCTACCAGCGGTATTTTAACTCAGAAATACCTGGACGGTCTCTGGCACCCTATTGCGTATCGCTCACAGTCTATGAGCAAAGAAGAACGCAATTATGAGATTTACAACAGAGAAATGCTCGGCTTAATCCGTGCCCTAGAGGATTGGAGACACTTCCTTGAAGGCATCTCTTTTGAAGTGATAACCAACCATAAGAATATGGAATGGTGGGCAACCATGAAAGATTTAAATAGGCACCAAGCTAGATGGGCCCTATTCTTAAGTCAGTTTGCCTTCAAAATCACTTATAAAAAAGGAGAATCCATGCAAGCCGATGCATTAAGTTGTTTCTCACAAGACCAAGTCCAAGACTCTGAAGACAACTGCCAGGTCCAGGTATTAAAACCTGAGCACTTCCTCGCTGCCGCTCAAGTGCACTTTGTCCCTGAAATAGACTCCTTAGGGAGTCGTATTAAGCTCACATCTATTAGAGAAGCTGAAGTTATTGAGGGTCTTAAAAGCATATCTAAGACCGCTCCTAAAGCTCTCACAGATGGCATATTAATGTGGGAAGAAGAAGACAGTTTCGTATACCATAGGGGTAAACTATATGTCCCAAATGATCGTGCCCTTCGCAGAGACGTGGTTAAATCCTGCCACGACTCAGTCACAACCGGACACCCCAGAAAGAATGGAACCATAGAGCTGGTCAGTCGCTATTATTGGTGGCCATGCATGTCAGGCTTTATTGCCTCATATGTAGAAGGATGTGATTGATGCCAACGCTATTGCAAAGATCTACACCCCAAAGCAACCATTCAGCCACAAGAAGTTCCTGAGGGACCATGGCAGATAGTTGGGATCGATCTAATCGGCCCACTGCCTGTGTCACGTGGGAAAGATATGATCTTAAACATTGTAGATCATTATACGAAACAGATTCATCTGTTCCCTGTGACTTCTCAGATTATGGCTGATGGGGTAGCCTCCATCTACTTTGAGCAAGTCTTCCCCTTGCATGGGATCCCTCGCAAAGTCATAAGCGACAGAGTGTTGATAAGTGACCCTTGCGCACTTAGCGGCTCTAATGGACCGGACTTACAGATACGGACTGCTGTAGATTAATTAGGACCACTTTAGATTAGATTTGATCTGTACAATCTAGGACTTCTATGACATCACTGTACAATGACATCATATGGACTACTCCCAGACTTTTCATTGTACTACACATTCTTGTATCTTTCTTTGTTCTGCTTTAGGTCTATCCTTATCATGATGTCACTATGATATCATTTACTTCTAGACTCTCCTTGTTCTTTCTGTCCTTGTTCTCAGAATGTCCACTCCTTTGTCCATTTGTAGAACAATAACTACCTTGTAGTACGTGACTTGTGTTACATCCCTTGTATAGTGTCACTCCCAGAAAGTGTATAAGTAGAGTACCATGTACGCTCCTGGTCCACATCAGTTCTCACTGCTTGTGTGCCAGGTAAGCTCCCTCTTCTCCAATGTAACATCAGTTCTCACTGCTTGTGTGCCAGACACTATCTTGCTTCACCTGCTTGACATTCCCTCTGCTGCTATACAGCTGCTTCCTGTATCTCACCACAGTCACCTTGCCACTGTGAGTATAAGTTCTGTCTTTGCTGTTCATCAGTTCAGCAGGGAAAATTCCTCATGTGCCGATAAGGTCATCACCTGGGGGGATGACTGCAATGGGATTGCAATCACTGTTGTTGTCTTGGAAGATGTGACCAACAGCATGTTCAATGTCTGGCTGCTGCATCAGGTTGGGGAACCTCTGTAGGACATTAGCCCATTCTTGAGAGGTGGTATACCTGGCTCACATGTTGCTAGGTGTGTATGGAGTGAGCTGGACCTGTGGAACCACAGTTTCTTCATCGTCTTGGATGATAGTGGCAGTGTCTTGTGTGACTTGGTCAAGGAGGATTGCTGTGGTGACATGTCTGAGGGGAGAAGTGGGCATAGATGTGTGGGAGGAATGGATGTAGAGGGGATACTCTCCTTGGTCGTCAGTGACCTGGCTTTTAAGGTATCATGTCTCAGTCTGGCCTGCTTGATACAATGCTATTGCTTCCAGGGCAAACATGTCATCCTTATCAACCCACTGATTCTCCGAGTCAGGGTATCCCTTCCATTTGATGAGATATTAGAGTTTCTTGTGGCAGCCAAAGTGCCAAGAGTTGAGAATGGCCTTGACTTCATATTCTTCTTCCCCTTCTATTAGATCCGGTGGAGGATGAGGGAAATTTTCTCTGTGGAAGGAAGTATTTTTGTATGGCGTGAGAAGGTCTGTGTGAAATACTGGGTGGATGCTCCACTGTGTGGGAAGTTTGAGGTGATAGTTGTGAGGGGACATCACCTGAACAACCTTAAATGGTCCGTGGTGTCACACCACTAATTTTGCCGTTGGCTGATTGGTTTAAAGGTGTTTACCTTCCAGCCATACTTGATTGCCAACTTGGTATTGTGGGGTATCTTTGTGCTTGACCCAGCTATCTTGTGCCTTTTTGATAAGGTCTTGTGCCAGCTGTCATGCCTCTTTTAGTTGTGTCAGTCTAGTGACTACATTTGGAATAGGGGATGGCTTATCCATCCAATCAGTGGTTGGGTTATAACCCATAAGGAGCATGAATGGAGATTGTTTTGTGTGTTTGTGGGGCCAATTGTTATGAGTGAATTCGGCTATTGGAAGGTATGCCACCCAGTTATCTTGACACTCATTTGCCCAGAAACGTAGATATTGCTCCAGCCATTGATTGGTGTGTTCTGATTGTCCATCAGTACATGGGTGATATGCAGTGGAAATGTTTTGTTTGATGCCTAGGATCCGGCATGCTTCTTTTGAGAATTTGGATGTAAAGTGAGGATCACAATCACTAATAATTTTGCGTGGTAGTCCAAATCGCTTGAATACGTAGTTTATGTACAGAATGGTGGTCTCCTCCATGGTGATCTTGGTTGCATGGAATAAATATTGCAGCCTTGCTGCAGTTGTGATCTGTAACGGTCAGGATGCTGTCATAACCTTGGGAGATTGGTAATTTGGTAATGAAGTCCAATGCTATAGTATGGAATGGCGGGGCATCCACTAGTGGGGTGATAGGGTGTAGTGGCATGTGAGTCGGTCTTGTGTTGACCTTATTTTGTTGGCACTTGGTGCATCCCGTGACATATTCATACATGTCATGGTGAAGGTGAGGCCACCAGTAATGTTGCTCTACAATCTGTTGGGTGTGGCTAATGCCTGGATGTCCATGGATGGGGGGATCGTGGTGATCTTGAATGATCATTCGGTATGCAGATGTGGGTCCGGTGATCACCAAATGTCCTTCCTTGTACCATTTGCCCTTGATCTTCTTTAGTTGGTGGGTGTCCACCCAATGCTTGATAATCTTCGGGTCCTGTCAATGTCTCGGTTGTTGCAGCATTGGGTGTGTTTCCAGTGCATGGGCAATGTTAGTGGTCTGTACAAATACTTCAGGAGGGAGGACAACCACACCTTGGTTATCGTCTTCCCCCTGGTTATAGTCTGGTCACCTAGAGAGTGCATCTGCCCTACTGTTGTTCTTTCCCTTTATGTGGTGGATTTCAAAATCATATTCCATTAACTCCAATACCTCTCTGGCGACTCTCCTGCTGATCTTTTGTGGGGTCTTCCAGTATTGGAGGTTAAGGTGGTTGGAAAATATCTTAATTTTGTGTGGAGATCCTGCGAGTAAGTGTTATGGTATGGACTTTGTTACGATTAGTGGATGACTCATGGTTGGTTATGACTATGGCCTGACAGCAGTATTAGTCATGGACTCTTACATTGCATCAGTTAGCATAGTAGTTTGCATGTGATTGTGACTCATGTATGACTCATTCCTAGGATAGCTGTACTAGGGTTTTGTAGTAGTATGACTTATTGCAACAACTAGACCAAGAAAAGGTAAGTGAACTGAACTAGTAGCACACCCAAGCCTAGCACGGAGACAAGTCACGCGCCGAATGTACAGTCACTGCAGAGAGTATGCACATGTGAGACCTTTATGCAAGGTCAAAGGCAAAGTGATCACGCAGTGGCATGCTGAGTGGAGAACCAAGAGGACAAGTTAATATTGGAGAAGGTAAAGGGAAATACAAAGAAATGCACACCTGAGTGGAGAACCAAGAGGACAAGTTGGTTCCACTCAGGACACTACATAGGGGTTTATATACTATGCTGTGGCTGAGATCAAATTACTACTAAACCTTATTACTAAAGGTATGTGTAATAGTAATGAGTCAGGCGCTGACGCATCGTATCTAATAATAGTGTTATCTATTGTGCTGACTGATGCACAGTCATTAACGCTGACAGAACAATAATGTGTCCTTATCTATAAGTCATAACCCTATGACAACGTAGCCTAGAACTATCTAGAATGTCCCTGCTTATCGTCCAATAAGAAACTGTTATACTAATGAGGAAAGTGACCTAAAGAGGTAACATCCGATAAGGAAGTTACTATCCCAGGGTCACATGCTTGTGGGTGCACATGTTGGCATCATGTGACTAACCATCTTATCATATCTAATGATAAGGACTTGAATGTTTTGAGCACAACGTTGGATGCTTATTTCTACCAAATAAATCCATAAAAATATGGAAAAATAGGGCAAAAATAGGGTGTCCATGACATCACCCCCCTCCTTAAGGGTCGACGTCCGCATTGGCCAATGTGTCCACATGATGAGCTTGCCAAGGTAAGGACACATATATGAGAGCCGCTATTTTTCTAGGTGCACCTGGGTTTGAGGAGTGGAACTCCTTAACCGCATCAGGGGCATGGGCTAGATTTTTAGCTGGTTCCCATGTGTCCTCACCCTCACCATATCCTTTCCAACAGACAAGGTACTTAAGAGTACAACCGAAGAGTTTGGAATCTCTTATGTGGTCAACTTCATACTCTTCTTCTCCCTCAACTGTTACTGGATCGGGTGGTGGGGGCATAAGCCCATTAACTTCATTTCCTTTGTAAGGAGAGAGGCAGTCTACATGAAATACATCATGGATCCATAATGCAGGGGGTAGTGCAAGCTTATAGTCGACGTCACTTATGACTTTGGTGACCTCAAATGGGCCTAACTGCTTAGGTCCCAATTTGGACGACTGTTGGTGTATCTTTATTTGCTTAGCTTGCAACCAGACTTTATCCCCGACGTTAAAGGAGTATGGCTTAGTCCTTTGTTCAACGTCTGTCTGCATTTGCCTTTTACTTAGGCATAGCACCACCTCTGCATCCTTTTGAGTGGAAACTAAGTGCTAAAGGCGCTTGTCGAGCACAGGAATGCCCATAGGTCTACCAGCAGGAATTGTGAAGTCCAGTGTATAGCCATAGAGTAACTCAAAGGGTGTATGGCCCGTGGCTGAGTTAAGTCTACTATTGACTACAAATTCTGCTGTAGGGAGCAGGTCTGCCCAATCATCCTGTCTCTTGCTAATGAACATGTGTAAATATATTTCAACTTCTTGATTTTTACGCTCAACCTGTCCATTAGCTTGAGGGTGATAGGCTGTGGTTAGACCTGCATCTATCCCGAGTCGCTTGTAAAGGGCACGCATACTTCGCGCTGCAAATTGAGGTCCTCTGTGATGAACAGCATGCAGAGATCCAATACTCACAGTGAGACAAAGTGTACTGTGGTGAGATAAAGGGGCAGCTGGTAAGCAGCAACAGAGAGATCTTGCAGAGGTGAAGCAGAGGGTGTCTGGCACACAAGCAGTGAGAACTGATGTGGACCAGGAGCATACATGGTACTCTACTTATACACTTTCTGGGAGTGACACTATACAAGGGATGTAACACAAGTCACGTACTACAAGGTAGTTATTGTTCTACAAACGGACAAAGGAGTGGACATTCTGAGAACAAGGACAGAAAGAACAAGGAGAGTCTAGAAGTAAATGATATCATAGTGACATCATGATAAGGATAGACCTAAAGCAGAACAAAGAAAGATACAAGAACGTGTAGTACAATGAAAAGTCCAGGAGTAGTCCATATGATGTCATTGTACAGTGATGTCATAGAAGTCCTAGATTGTACAGATCAAATCTAATCTAAAGTGGTCCTAATTAATCTACAGCAGTCCGTATCTGTAAGTCCAGTCCGTTAGAGCCACTAAGTGCACAAGGGTCACTTATCAACATGAATGGGCCCTTGAAGACCCCACCAGAGTACAAAGCAGCAGAGGATTGGTGGAGAGTGGCAAAGGGGTGGGCTGACAAACAGTTGCAGTTAGTGCAGAGGAGATTGAGCAAGTTGTGGCAGTGCAGGCAATGCTGCTGGATGACAAAGCTCACCATGAGGACAGAGATTACTACCCAGTCAGACACCCCCTCCTTCAAATGCATAGCCACCCTACTAATCCCCAAATCACCCCATGGCTTGTCCACACTGATGGCACCAACATGTCTTGAGGATGTGTGTGACTGCCTGGCGTCACACTACACACCCCCATCACCCACAAGCAAGACCCTGTGCAGGTCCTTGCACCTGAAGGGTTCTGGGCAAATCAATAGCCCCATTACATTCACTTCCCAATCACCAGACCTGATGGAGTAGAGATGAATGCGAGCCATGTGCAGATTGTGTCAGGTGCAAACCCATTCGTGCTCAGAGTCATCCCAGGTTCCCCCCACCTATATGGCAAACTGCTGTATGCCCACCCGATGCTGCCAGCTGCGAGACACACCCACATCACCCACAAGGATCTCATTATCCTCACTGCCAACAAGATTACCAACCGCACACTTAACCGGATTGGGGATGAGTCCTTGGTGGTGGAGGTGACACACTATCGGGCAGCAGCATACAAAGAAGAGTGGTTGGCCACACGCATATGCCAGCTCAAGGTGATGGCACTCTCAGCAAAGGACAATAAGATGGACTGCATCTATTGACTTGAGAGGGCCAACGTCTTTGAACAAATTGAAGATGAACAACACACGTGGCCAGCTCATGACTTTCAGTGAGCCTGGGAGTCTCACACTGAAAAGGGGGTAGTGTTACATTTGTTATGATCTGATGTGGACCCTTATCGTTTATGGTATGACATGGGTGATAGGGAGTAATTTGTCATGGACTATTACTCACTGTACATTAAGTTATGACTCGATCCTAGTACTGGTAGTAGTAGTACTAGGGTTTGCTCTGTTTATGCAACTTGTTGGATGCTTTCAGACGGTGCTTCAAAGCCTGTCTCTACTTGTATTTAGGATAGGCTGTGAAGACCAAGATATGCCATCTTGGTCTTCTTGAATCATCACTTCTCTCTGTCTCTTTCACTCTCTTCTCTGCAACATGTATTATGGCTTGCCTTGCGATAAGGAAGTCCTTGATTTATCTAGCACATGCGAGTGTCTAGGAATTGCCTTCATGCCATACATCATGTGACATGTTTAGCTGAGTAGTTGTTGACTTCTCTGAGCTCAAGTCAAGCTAACATTGTGATGGCGTTACATCAGGTCACAGAACCACAGCCCACCCCCCCTTGATCTCACAAAAATATATTCAATAACAACCATGCCTTGTGCCACAGCAATCAACACACCCCACCAACTTCAAAGCTTGACAAGAAGCTATGCTTTTCCATTTCAGAAAAGGGGAGAACTAAGATAAAAGGGTAGAACACAGAAAGTGGAGAGTTACAGATGCACAGATACATTCACAAGTGTAGTGCTACATAGGGTACTATTCCCTCAGGTGCACAAAAATGGATTCAAAAAAAAAAAGTGCTGACAACTTGAAGGACAATTACTGTAGAGTAGCCTCAGTTGTTCGAGACATACAGCCTCATCCCATTTATGGGTATATTCTTCGGAGTCGGTGGAGTGAGACGTGTTGACAAGTGAGTCATGAGTCATGAGAACTGATAGAGCCGATAAGCTGAAAGTTATATTCAACCCCGACATGCATGACACGATGCTAACTATTCTAGTTGTCCGTCCGATTAGTGTGGTCGGATAGACACACAGAAATAACCATTCAGTCCATAGTCTGCAGTAGGAACACGAGAAAATCTCCCATTAATCTAACCTCGCCCTCCAGAAGAAGGTCCATCCCATTGTCTGGCTCGATGTGCACAACCGAAGACCTCGTCACTGTTGACAGATCGGATCCGTGTTTCCCGGGTAGCAACCATCGATGGACACGCAGTACTAATCGTGAATGGTCAACACTACGTTGTCTAGAGCCGGAAATACACGTACGGGCTGTCCGGAAACGAGGTCGGTGCAGTTGCTATTCACATTGTCGTTGTAGTTGATGAAGTCCGCCTGAGTGATATTCCACTTTGACGCCAGCCCGTCGCACGTCGTGTCCGTGGCGGTCGCATTGAGCGTGCATGTAGGATCCCACGTCTTAATGCACAATACTTCGCCTGCGGGGAGGGTGCTTTCGCCTGTCGTAGGGAAAAGGTGCACATCCCAGTTCAAATCTCTGCTCCGAGAAAACAAAACAAAACATAATAGTGACTTACAGCTCACCCCGGGATTCATGGACAGAATCGCAGTCTGGTTCGCGCCGAGTAACGCGCCGAGAGTGTCGCAGGTTTCACCCTCCCTGGTGGTGAGGGAGACGGTCAGCACGCATACATCGGGAGGCACTACGGACAGATACTATATTCCGACACTTACGGAACATTATACGTTTCTGTACACGGATGGAACAGCATGAAATCGTCTTCTCAGACTACCAGAAGTGAAATAGTGATAAAGATGGCGCACCGGTACACTGTGTTCGCGGACCAGTTGCCTGTACGACGACGGCCAGCGACGAGGCCAAAGCAAGAAGGGATACAAAGGTAGTAGTGGAGATGGCGTACATGGTAAAGCGGATCTTGCGTCAAAGGGGTTTTGCTCCAATGAAGGGGAGCTACTCTCCGTTTTATACCCGTAGGAAGCTGAGTTGCACCAATAGACGGACTGATGAAAGGGCCAACTCAGCGTCTGGTAGCTCACGGCCTCACGTAAGGGTTTACACATGTGGAATCAGCGCGGATGAATGCTTATTCCCTCTGTGACACGCTTACCGTACCTGGAGGTGTGACCCCAGACTGCGCAGCGAAATGGTGGAGGATAGACGCCTGGCACGCTTCTCCGCAGCGTCTCCAGTGTCGGATAACTGGAAGCACTGCTTCGAATTGCGACCAGTCGGAAAAACCAACGAGACTAGTAACGTAGTAAATGTACATATAGTTACACTCACATACTACGTCCCATTGCAAAAGCTGGTAGCTGAAAGCGCAGCTCAGGTGATGCGAAATATTGAGGCGAAGTGGCGCAAGACATGTACTCAATCGGGTTTGTGGCGAATGAAGACTTTTTTAACCTACTGTAAAGTGTTTTCAGCGTTCCGGTAATAAAGTTAGCCTGTGCAGGGTATGTCATCGGCATGG
Organism: Lactarius indigo; assembly: GCA_025766275.1. Lineage (NCBI taxonomy): Eukaryota > Fungi > Basidiomycota > Agaricomycetes > Russulales > Russulaceae > Lactarius > Lactarius indigo. The sequence goes on along the minus strand of JAFKAC010000005.1, from coordinate 533,314 downwards.
AGTGGAGCCGCCTACTACATGGAAGTCAAAAAAAACCGGTCAGCGACTGTAGTCTGTAGGTGGGTTCGATTGGGATTAACGCCGCCTGGTGCCGATCCACCACTGTTGCAGATTGACCTGCTAACCCCTAACGTGTCGAACCGTGTGTTGTTGAATCGCCTATACAAAAAAAAAAAAAAAACACTGCTGCGGCCCTCATTTTAGCGCCACAATCGTCCATGCAATTAGGCCGACGCCACGGCACCGTTGAGGAATACCGTCCCCGACTACGAGAACTGTAGATTCGATATTGCATGATAGGATGGCGCTTCGCCCAGTACGACGTTTGACCTTTAGACCGTGCAACGTTCACCCAATGATTAGATGTAATTTCCGGGAAAGCTTATGAGAGCTACATTGCATCGCACGTAGCTCGTTTTTTCTCATCATAAAGACGAAAGGCACTTCTTTTCTCGTCCGGTCCAAGAGAACCGCAGGTATTCACCAAGCCGGGTGAAGGGAGCACGTGTGCGATTGTAGCTCGGTTTGGAGGTGGAGGGAAAGTGATCCGATGCGCGGACCAGGCATCGCCGAAGAAATGAATGACCGAGAACTGCGCACTTTGCAGAGAACCTGAAACGATGGATGGCCTTGTGCGAATGGTCGGTAACGAAGATGCTGTGCTGTGGTGGAAAACAAGACTGCGCGTTTATATTTATTTACGCGGTACATCAGTATCAAGCGAACTGCTGAGGGCCGATCACGACATGGGCCTCACAGAAGTTCTTGCAGCGGCAGTAGGCATGGGGATAGCTGTAAAATAGTTCACGATTTGAGTTGTGACCTGGTTGTGACACGGCATGTGTATCCCGAACTGCGCATCGGAAAGACGAGATCCTCAGGCCCGGGCCAGGGCTAGGTTTAAGCACTCTTGACTGAAGTCGACTGTGTCATATCGGTCCAACATACAGATGACTACGTTCAGAATTGTAAGCACAGACTATTCCACAGACTATTCCCATTTGTTCACTCACCCCAGTGGCGTCACGGTGCACTGGCAAATGTAATCGAAGGGCAAATGCCCCTCCGCAACTCTTTACTCATCTCTGTATCAGTGTCCTCGCTAGCTTTCATGTCCAATAGTACAATTTCCGTGTTATCTATACGTCAACGAGTCCCTTCTACCTCGCGTTTAGCCTAGCCCTTTCTCAATTTGTCACCGACACAATCAACAATCAACCTTTCACCTCAAGACGGCAAGACCTACTACCGCTACTGATGTGAGGCACAAGTGTTATCTGCTATCCCCCTCTGCTTTCTCAGATAAGTAAGATGCGTCCACGAATTTGCTGTTACGCGCAGTTCCTAGTCTTCGTTGCCTCAAATTATTACTCTTCTGGTGCACCTCTGCAGTTCGTGATCTGTACACCCAATAAGAGCTACTTTTCGGAGGGCACGGATACAGTCGATGTTTCATGTGTGGCACAGAGAACTCCAGCAAATAATCATAAGGTGCCCTAATGGTACAGGTGGCCGAGTCTATTTGAAAATATTAGGATGCGTCTGTATGAGGAGCACTGCGATGTCGTTTCGGTGGCCTCGGCGGTTTTGGGGGCGAAATCGTCAGTAGAGCATCCTGTGCGACGGCGTGTGTCCCGCCACGGAACTCGACAAACTCCCCGATGAGTTGAAGGGCCTCGGTGACATGGGTACCTTTCTTCCCAGCCAACATCTCCCCTATGAAGGTCAGGAACTTGTCGACGATGTACGCGGGGACGTCCTCGGCAGGCGTCTCGTCATTTTTCGGGAGCACCTGTTGGAGGAGGTGGACCAGAAGGCGTTGCGTACCCGGAGCGTCTCGATGCTCCTTCCAGTCGGACGTGAGGCTCTTGAAGGTCCCAATGAAGAGGGGTCGCGAAGAGTGATGTAGCGAGACCTTACTGGCACGGACTGCGGCCATGAATAGCTCGAGCATGAACACGAAGCCGCCGTCGCGCAGGTCCTGTAGGCGCCAGAACTGGGCCTTCATGGGAGTTGGGGTTGGGTCCATGACCCGCCTAATTTCCGAGACGTCCATTTCTGGCGCGCATAAGTCTCCCAACGCCTTTGGCTGATAAGGGCTGGCACCCCAATCCGCGGTGGCGATGTTTCGCAATGCCAAGACGCAGATCCATAACCGCTGAGTAAGCAATCGAGGAGGGAGGAACTGGGGCATCAGGTGTAGGGGCGCTGCGCGCATCCCAACATCCGGCTTTCGACGGGAATCATGGGCCCATGAGAGGACTGCTGTAGGAAGGTAGCCGAGCACGCCGCCTGTGGTGAATACCATAGTCCGCACGAGGTCGATGATTGCCTCGTCGGCCTTGTCCGCCCAGCCAAGTGAGTTCCACGCATCTCCAAGGTCCTTGATGGCAGCTTGGGATTCTCCCAAGGTCTCCAAAAACATCTCCTCCATCTTATCGGGTTCTACCTCGCGACTGAGGGCAGTGCGCAAGATGTCCGCCGCTTCCCATCCGCTCTTCAGGTGACGGTCGATAATCCCTGTCGTCTTAGCCGCCACCTCGTCCTCGTCCCCACCGTTCTCCCCGCGCACCTCGGCGAGACAGGTGATGACGTGCCGCGCCGCGGCCCGCACCGCCGGCGCGTTCAGCATCCTGCGCACGGCCACGAGGGCCATGCACGTCCAGCGTACCGCGAATGCCGCGTCAAAGCCGGGGGCCGTCGGTTCGCGAATTCTCTCAACGTCGCCAAGGTAGGTGAGAGCCTGTGACATGATCTCGGGTTCGGCGAACCACTCCCAGTCGTCGTCGATGGAGAGTACAAAGGATAAGGAGGCATCCACGCACGCGCGGGCGCGCTTGCGCCGCGCTTCCTCCGTCGGCAAGACGCCGGGGTCAGTGCACGTCTTCAGGAGGCGCGTGATACGACCGCTGAGGTCCCCAATCGTATTCTCGCGTTGTGTGAGCATGGGCAACGAGGGAGGACCACCGGGACTGCGCGATACGACCGCAAGTTCCGTCACCTCGTTCGGCTGCGGAGTACTGGCGCCACCGCCGCTGCTTCTGTTATCGTCATCCGCTGCGACGACCTCCCAGACCTTTTTGCCCCAATTGGAATTGAACGAGCCGGGGACGCCAATAACGAACGGCTCCAGCTCGCTGTCTTCTGTGAGGTTATCAACTACCCAACGGATCGCGCGCGCGTCCCGTTTCTTGCGGTCGTCGGATTCGTCCATAGCCAGCTGCACGCGGCCGTCTGTCATGTTGGTGCTGATACGTTTGCGTGCACCGCCTGTGCTATGGTCCCGGTGGGTCCGGCCGCGGATGATTTGGAAGAGTGCCCAGAAGATCCCGGACAGTGGGCTCTGGTAGGGCGATTGGGCGTCGTGGACGGGGGCGATGATGCACCAGAGATAAAGGGCGGCACAGATGGTGATCATGATCGTCGTGGTGGTCGCCGTGGCAGTGTTTATGCTGAAGAGGTAGTCCGCGAGTCCAATGAAGAACAAGAAGAGTGAAACATGGATGAGCGCGGGGACAGCCTCAACTACCACCGGCATGTACCACTTTTCCGCACCCTCGTAGAGGAACTGTCGCACTCGCGCACGCTTGAGGGGATGGTTGTACCTCTGGAAGACGTGCATGTAGTCGCGGACCCATTGCTGGACGATCGTTGCGGCGAGAGCCGAAGTCAAACTGAAAACCAGGCTCATGAACCAGAACACGTTCACTCTGACGTCTGATGACGCGGGATGGAAATCCGGGAAGGACTTTGGCAGTGGAATTGAAGCAGGCGGCGGCGAACCGCTCGCAGCGAGCTGTGCAGAGATCTGCGCCAGTAGGACCACGGACTGTTGCGAGTAGTACGCGCTCTGCTGCGCATAATTTGGGGTCAAGTTTGGAAAACTCTGCTGCAGGAAGGCGGTCAAGCTAGCCGAGTACAAACCGGCCTATCATAGGGAGGAAATGGCGGACAACCCATTGTCAGTCATGTTTGATCACGACCAGGGACGAGTTACGGCAGACGCACGAAAATGATGATTCCCTCCATGTCGTCCTTCCATGTCTCGATCAGGGCCTTGTCGTGGCTCTCGGCCTCCTGTACATACACGGACCAAAACTTGGTCGCTCTTTCGTCGTACTCGTCCATGTCGCGGTCGTGGGATTCGGCAGGGACGACACGGTTGTCGTTGAGAGGTTGGACATCCTCCGGACTTGTTGGTGGTACAAGCTTCTCGTCTGTGTCTAGCCTCTCTGCAGGAGATACCTCTTCTATCACTTCTTCTTCTGTCATCGTGAGGTTGGTGTGACAACAAAATGCACAGTGAACACGCACCTTGGGCCGGTGGACCGTCGACCTGCGCTTCAAGGTCACGATGAATTGATTCTGTGGGCTCAGTCATGACGGGGGAAGGAGAAGAATGTCCAACTGATATGGGGCACCCGACAGGCGAGAAAAGACAAACAATGCCGGTGAGAAGACGTGGAGACAAGCGAAGTATCAATTGTCACCACGGTGATCTTAGGCTGCCAGGGGCGTATCCGTGAGTCATCGTGACCGACGCGTGGCGCTCCAAATCCCATCCCGACGGTATTTAACGTTGGGACACATAAGGGGTTTGCAATCCTCTTCAGAGGTTCTCTTCAAGTCGAAAGAATACCTGGGACAGCCCCGTTCCCCTGTCTCTGAGTCCGAGTAAGTGCCGTGTACAGTAAGCCCTTGGTCTGACGAGACCTGCATGTCGAAGTGATCGGCTGGCGTGCTGTCAACACTGCCATCAGGTCCACCCAGTGATCGAAGTCATGTGGATCGTTCGATCTGAGACAATGCAGGCAGGCGCCTGGTCGTCAACTCACAGCTCTATTGGGTCTAGAAGGGTGACTAACTTAGTTGTACAGTACAACTTATTGCATCGACCTGCGCTTCATTCGCTTCCTCAATGCAAGTCACCACCGGGCATGCCGCCAGCCTTGCTCAGTAGTTCCACATGCGGATATGCTTCAACAAGCCGGCCTGGCCCGACAGAACCCTAGAAAACGAAGAGGTAAACCCTCTGTTCATCCGCACGGAACTGAAGGCGTCGCAGTGGGCACGAATTAGTTGAAACATAAGTCGAAGATAAATTTTACGTGCCTCGTGTATCACGATCGCGTCCTCACTGATCCTCGCAATGACACTCTCCTCAATCTGACTCGGGAGTACCAGTTGTTTCTGCACACAAGGCAATGATTCGCGGTCACATCGCCGCGGATCAAGCGCTACACCTGCGCGACTGAAGTCCCAGATATCTACCAAATCCCCCGTTTCAGGGCGGGGGATGAACTGCGAGCCCGAAAGCGCGTCCCGGAAGTACCCCGATAAGTTTGGGTCTGGGACCCGCCGAATCCCAATGGATCCCCAGTCGTTCCATGGGATGTACCGCGTTCGTGTATCAGTAGCAGTGGAACCACTAATGTGCGACGTGAGTCTGACCAGGGGTATGAGGAGAATGTGGCCAAGCACGATGCTTTGATCGTCCTTGAGTGTACCAGACACTTGGAGGGCGATTAGATCCATTGGAGTGCTGAAGAACGGGACGGCGACGCTGTGGGAATAGGGGTGAGTGTTGAAGTAATAATAAAGTGATAGGTGGGTGGGAATGATATCGTGCCCGATTTCGAGAGCAAAGACGGCGATCGGAAGGGCGGCAGCTCCCTGTTGCTGCGAAGCAGACGGTTGATCCAAGCTATACATCACCAGAGCCGGGCAATTCCTTAGTTCGTTGGGGTTTGCTTCCGTGGCAAAGTCATCCGCGCATGTAGTAGCAAGTAAGATACGATTCTCCGGGAGAAAGGATACGCTCCTGACGTTCTTGGGAGTGATGTCCTTGTTTAAGTCAGGAACCCCCTTCTCACGTTTTTCGTGGTGGCCCTCTAACGTACCAGCAATATTCGTCCAGTTTTCCAATTCCAAACCCTGAGTCGTTGGTTTATTATCAGGAGGGCGAAATGATTTTGAGTTACGTGAATGTCCACGAGTTCTATAGAACGGAAGATGGAAATGTGGTCACAAAGGGGAGGGACGGCGGCTAGGGGATGGGGTTTTCCAGTGCTGAGCGATAAAAACTGAAGGTAGCATCTGCAAGACGTGGGGATAAGCACAGGGTACAATAGGGCCTAAAGCCACTAACTCATCTTCCCGCAATATGACGAGAATATCCTCGGAAGGGTCAAGAGCACATTCGCGTGGAACCGAAGAAAGCTTAAGTTCCCATTGTCGCATAGGGATACCACGCAGGTTGGACGGAATTTGCACAACGATGATCTTGCTTTCTCTCCCAGAGATAAAAATGAGAATGCCACCCGGAGCGATGCTCATTTCATTGTATTCATGATTGGGGATGTTCAACACGTTTACGCAGGCTGACCAGCGAAGACTCCTCCAGGCATCATCGTAGGCCTGTAATCTTTCCCTACGCTCGGGAATAGACAGAGTGCTCAGAGGTCCATCGTTCATGTCGCACCTTCCCAGCTCGATGTGATACTGCAATAAAGCAGAACCTCGGATAATATCGGCCATGCACCTGCACACCTGTTAGGACCGCGCTCAGCTAGTCGTCACAGTGGGATTGGAAAAAACCGAAGACGCACTTGGGTGCAAGAGGCAAGGTCCCGATAATGCAGCGCCGCGAGGATATTTGTGATCAGTTCATTGGGCAAGATTTTGAGTAAATCTCTCGGCGAGTCGTCCATTTGTTCCAGTCGAAGCAGCGAAAAGGGAAGGAGGCACCACCCTCTCTCGGACGCGGTCATGTCTGCGTCAACGAATCACCAAGCAGAAGGCCTTTGCCTCCGTTTTCCAGAGAATTTACCACCGCACTCGTCGCTCACGCATGAGGTCGCCGTTCAAATGCTTGTCCGCGCGGTCGGCCTCGCAACACAAATCGCATTTCAACCCAGCTACGTCGACAAACCACCGGGTGCGCTACTTCCTCCTCGCGCATCGTCGTGTGTCACTCAAACACGGCCACAGATGGCCAAATCTATCTCCTCTTTATTCCGGGCGGCGTTAACTTCCCACTGGATGGGGTGAGATTCCTGGAGACGGAGCAGCGCTATTCTATCCCTATTCAGGGCGGACGCGTACGTTGGTCCTTTTCCCCCCATCCGTAACACCTGTAACACCCTTTTCTCGTCGATAGGAACTGGAAGTCATCGAGGCACGTCATGGCTTTATCCCTCTTTCGGGGGAGATGGCCGCTTCGCGCGTCCGTAGACGGTATCGTCTTGTCAAGGGCGGCCATCCATTCCTCGTCCTTGTGCACTATTCGCGTGGGCAGTCGATACGTTAGTCCCTCACTCGCTTTCTGTGCCACGTCGACGCTATTTTTATTTTATTCTTAACCAAATAGCTGTCCCACCGCCTCTGCAAACTCAGCCAGTCCGGCAGTACCCATTGCGCCCGCACAACGAGCCAGCTGTCTTTGTTCTTGGCGAACGGCAAGGCCAGCGCATTCCCCCGGGGGGTCCCATCGCCGGGGGAATGCCACCCAACGTTGGCGTTGGGGTCGGAATCGGTGTCAGCGGACGGCCTGACGCGCAGGCGATGCTCGCACAGCAGAACCGCGAGATGGAGGCGCTCGAGCGTCGGAGCCAGCGCGAGCGCAGTGCCAGCATGAACCCAGGACCGGTGCGTCGCGTCATCTTGTCTCACATATTTGACTCTGACTGATTTGCGTGCAGAGGCAGCCTCCGCCGCCGCCTCAGCGACTTGACGAGGAGGACTCTGCTGACGAGCTCGAGAACATATCGACTAGAACCCTCGCGCTGACGCGGTACAGGCGGAACCACGAACTTATGAACGAAGTGTTCACGTACGCTGCGTTCGGTCAGTTTTGTTACCCAGAGCGCCTTCATCCGAGTAATTAACGCCACGCGTTCTCGCTATACAGGCGATAAACAGCCGCCCAAGCCCTCAACTCCATATTCCATTTTTGAAGAGACCGAGTTGGAAAGTCGCGTGGTACGCTTGCCTCTCCCCTCACAATGTCCTGTGTTAGTGAAAGGGAGCTGATTCACTTCATCTTACAGGAAGCCTTGACGAAAGAAATCGAGGAGCTTCGAGAAAAGTCTGCAGCGAGGAAGGCGATGGCGCGAGAAAAGGAAGAATGTGCGGATATGTACATCGACAAGGCCTCTGCTGCCACTCCTGCGGTATCGAGCACATTCGTGGCTTGAGAATTTGTATGATTCGTATCATATCTATTAGTCCAGTCTCGCGGCTACCTTCTACCTTGAAAATTGCATCCCAAGATGTGGTGATCCTTGTCTTTCTTTTCTTCTCGGAGGCGCTGTCTCTCTTTGAGTTTGAGGCAACGTTAAGGGTCCTCAGTTCGGCGACCAATCCAATAGTAGCTTTTACCTTGCAAAACCGATATGCGGTAATCTCTGCTCCCATCTCGGTGCGCAACACTGTTCTAGACTCAGACCGGGCTAGATGTCATGATCGTCGATTAGGGATACAAAGTCTAGTAAAAGGATGGCTGACGTTGGTGGCGGCGTCTTTCGTCGAGCGAACGGAACAGTCGAGCGAATTGGCCAAAGCAGGGGCTAGAGTGTCTCCGTCTCTGCAATTCTAGACCGATTACGTCCGCACCCGTTACTACGCCGCAGCCTCCTTGCTTGGATGCGGAAATGGCACTTGCGCCCCTGCGGCCGCAGCGATGGCCCTCCCCAAAGCGTCGACACACGTACAGCTGCACGCGTCTCTTCGCTCCCACCGTCGTCTTCGCCGCTGCTCAACACCGTCTTATAAATGGGTCTTGCAACCTCCTGCCTCGATATTCGTCTCCCTCGACTCTAAACCAGCACACATTCGAATATGTCGCGCGAACTCGGCTTCTCTAGCTTCACTGGTTCGGCTGCACGCGGTGGTGGCAATCGCAACAGGCCAGACCATGCAAACAGCCACTACTTCCGCAGTTCTCGTGGGGGGCGGGGAGGTGCCTCCGCCAAACCTGGTCGTGACGCGCTCCCCGAGGTCAATATCAAAGAGGGCTTGGACACCTCCAAGATCATCGAGACAATACCTCAGCCAACGCGCGCTAGTACGCCAGAGGATTTCCCCATCGAGAACGTGAAATACGTTGCGTCGTATAATTGGGTCGACACGGACAAACCGACGATCGTAGTCCCGGGTGCGTCGTCCTTCGACATCATTTTCATTCTTTTCTGATACCAAAACCATTGCAGGTTCGCCGGCTATATGGACAGGGCGTGCTGTCCCATTCACGCTACAGCCCGACGACGGCTCCGTTTTTGTCGACCAGAACAGCGCACGGCTGTCCGAGTATCCCATGCTTCCCCTCTTCGCCGCCGCGGACGAGATACACGGCCCCAAGACGGCGGCCTCACCCGTCGATTGGCCGACGGTCGACGTCATCACGGACCGCAATGGCTTGCGCAAGCTCCTGCGCTGGCTCAACCCATCGCCGGGCAGAGAGGTGCGCGACTTCAGGATCGACGTCCAGCTCGTGGGGACCAAGACCGTCATACTGGGCCGCTGGGAGGGCCGCTCACGCGAGCCGCCTACCGGCCGCACTTACGGGTTCGGTTTTGAGGACGCGACGACGCGTGCCGCGCCAGGCTGTCCCCCATCGGGCCATCATCGGGCAATCACATATGTAAGCTGCCACAGTATTTCCCTTTCCTTGGGTTAAACGTGCTTCAATAGGATATGCTCGGGGTAAAGATGGTAGTTCGGTTCGAGGTTGACGCGTGTCTACCTACCGCGACCTCCAACGTCCCGAAGACGACACCTGCGTCCGTCGACGACCTAGCGGACGCGCTCGGCGGCATGAACATCAGGCACCGCACCCCTACGACTCAAAAGACTTCTACGTCGTCGTCATCGCCAGTCATCGACATCATCCGTGCGGGGACGCAAGTTCCGCAAGAAGCCCTGGTCGAGGTGACCTCACGCTCCGTATACTTCCTCGACCAGCTCGACTGGAACGAGCTCTACCCACAACTAGCACTCTCGCAAACGCCAGCGCTGCACATGGGCGTGCACGAGCGAGGCGTGTTCACCCAGCTGCACGAGTGGCAGCTCGACGGTCGACCACCACGCACCGTAACAAGGATAACGGACGATGTGGCAGAGGGGGCGGCGAAGGCGCCGGATATCTCGGCGCAGCGTCGGGAGACGAGCGCGCAGATCGTGCGGCTCGCGAGCCTGCTTGAGGTCGTGCAGGAACTTGCAATCGCGCGCGGGGCTGGCCCCGCCGGCAGCTTTAGTCTCGTGTGCGAGGGCGGAGAGCTGCGCGCGTACAAGAGGGACGCAGGCGCGAAGAGCTGCTTGCCGCCCGATGTGGTGGCGCGGTTCGAGGCCCACACGCAGATCTAAGTCCGGCCCCCGGATGCGCAATGTCGTGTAATTCTGTACAGTAATGCATGTGGGGAAATATTAGTCCGTGCGGAAGTCCGGCGCCGATGCAAAGAGCAACGAGTTGTTGTCGTCGTACGCGTAAAGTAATTAGGGTACGATGCTACGGGTTACAATCAACGCGACTCATGCATAGCACGCATAACCGATTGAGGGAGACGGTGGAAACCAGCCATATCCACTGAATGTGTCGACAGGAATTGGCCCGCATTCGACGAGCATCATTCCCCTTACTACTTATCGAATGCATGACCACACTACATTCACATCAGTTGTTGGCCGGGACGCCGGCGCAGGCCGGCGCTCGGACAAGGCGAAAGTTCGGTGAAACCGCGGGGAAATGGCACGGATCGCTGGGGAGAGCCACTCTGGTTAATCCATTGTAAATGCCACACCCATATCTGTCAACCAGTACAGGCCGGCGAGCGCGCAGCTACACGTAAATGTAATGTAAATTCGTCCCAAATGCCCTGTCGGTGGTGGGTTGAAGTGGTATTACAGTAGTAGCTCCAACCAAAAGTAGAATAGTCAATGCGATCGGTGCTTGCGGTATAATCTCCGTGCAGCGCAGATTTCCCATTGCCGCGTGCAACACACGCCCCCATGTCGCCGCGATGGACTGCGAAGAATCAACAGGCAGGCTCTGATTTAGGGTACGCCGCGTGCAGTACAATTTGCGGCCCAAATAACTTGTGCTAAGTGGCGCAAGTGGCACATAGTGACACCGAAGAAAGTCCCTATCGGGTTTGAGGTTGCATCTGCAACAAATCACGTTGCATCAGTGTTGCTTCGCTTCCTTTCTGGTTTATTTTCTTTCTCCAAGGTGGTAGTACATCGGAAGCTGTGTAGTTTTGAGATAATTGCGTTGTTTGTGTCACGGCGCAGTAGCCTTGTTTCGATGGGGCATGAGCTAGGAATGCACGTTCGTTTATTGGCCACGGTGAAACCCTTTTGTTCGGCGCTCAAGACTACTGAACACGCGAAATCCAGGGCTCGAAACGAAGTTGGCAGGGAGCAGAGAGCAGCCCAGACTCGACATAATATTACCGTAAGACACCCACCATCTACCCCGAGAGAACGATCGTTTCTTCAGTTGCTGTGTTCGCACGAGAAAGCCCTCCTGTGTATTACGGCGGTTTTCAGTCGAGGAAAGTGAGAGAACTTGAAAAAAAAAAAAGATTGAATGATACCTCAACAAAAATCGGGCGCCGCCAACACACCCGCACCACCACGGGCTTTCCCGGAAAAAAAACGCGGGACTTGTGATTGGAGCATCATCGCGAGTCTCAGATCATGAATCAGTACCCGAGAGCCACGAACCGGGGATCGGCTGCAGCCATGTATGGAGCGGTGAGGGAAATATTACTGCAAGATGCGGGCGGATCTATCAGGGGACACCATCTGGCATGTTCTACTGTACTTACCCCAATCCATGCTGGGGTGTATACGAGTCTTTGGACGCACGTGTGGCACCAGGAATCTCTAGAAACACAAATTTGTTGTTAGGATTCGGACTGTTCCGTGATTGGGAAATGCCCGCGGCGACTCTTCAAGTCGACTCTAAATTACATCCTTTTTTGTGAACTAAGTAAGGGCAGATCGTCACCAGTGACGCTGATTGGATGCATCGTTCGTATACGTACTGCATCCGCCGGCAAGCGAGAATAACGGAGTTATTGAGACGTGCCGTAACGGTCCAAAAGAAGAGACGCAGAGAAATGGCCTCTTTATTGCAGGGTTGACTCCGAACCCACTCATGAATGGGTGGGAGGATGTCATAAGCGCCAGAAGGAGGAAAATTGCGCGTTGCGAAGATTATAATCCAAAGCCGCGCGATGGATGCCCACCGCGCACAAAGGAAGCACAGGTCAGAACCTCCGAGTGACGGTCGTTTGGATGTTTGCGCCCAAGAGTCGCCATGTGTCACCGCCTCGAGGGTGGAAGTTACGCCCAAGGAGGTCTTATGAACTTCAACGCTTAGGGCGTAGATTAACACAGGTCAAGAATGGTCGGAGATACCAAATCAGAGGGCACTGCATGTTCGTCAAAATCACGATCGCAAATAAATATGGTTGTGAGGGCACCATTCCATTGCAGCCACCGGGCACATGTTCGCAGCGGAGGTGCTAGCTTCGCATCTGTGACCGCATTTGGTAGCTCTGCTGTGCTACGAAGGGCGAGGGAATAACGTCTATTCGGGTTGAAAAAAGGAATTGAATACCGAGAGGATGGAGGCAGTCGCACACCGTCGAGGCCAGGGACGTCAAGACAAGAGAAGCGTGGAGGGGAAGGGCCTAGAAAAGGAATTTTGGGTGCTGAGAGTATTTTGGCGCCCTAATGAGGCGGCCTAAATCCACCGTATGGCTTAGTGCCAAGGACGTAAAAGAAGTGATCGGGCTCAGTTCTGTGGTGAAGAGGTGGGGTGCCTAAAGTAGATGATGATGACGCCAAGGCGAGATTGCATAGCGAGGTGGACTGAGCGAGGCATGAGCAAAGCGGGGAAAGATAGGCAGCGGGCCAGAACGGTGAGAGCGCAAGGAGAGCATCGTTGTGAGAATCACCGGAGAGGATGGACGGCCGAATGCCGGGGAAGCGGAGATGGGGAAGCCAAGAGATGGATTACCTTGTTTAGAGATAAGATAAGCCGGGGAGTCGTCGGGAGATTGCCGCACTAGGGAAGTAGACACCGGCCGGAGTAACTAAGCCTGATGCATTCAAACTCCGACAAGGCCGCAGTTCGTCGTCCCCTTTGCTACAATGACGCGCGTCGGGGTGCGTATATCAGCCTCTCTTGCTCTTCCGTTCTCTATTCTTTTCCCCCTTCTATCCCCTCCCCTCCCATCCCCATGCCAGACATGTCCGCTATCGTAAATCCGCAACAAAGACAATTCAACCCGTATGCAGAAAATGGTGGCACAATCCTCGCAATCGCAGGCGCAGACTTCACGGTCATCGCCGGCGACACCCGCCAAAGTGAGGGTTACAGCATCCAGACCCGCTATGCCCCCAAGGTCTTTAGATTGTATGCCGTACAACTCGCAATAGACTCGCATCCTGCTGACGCGTCCCTTTCAGGACCGACCGGGCTGTACTCGCAGTCAATGGCTTCGCTGCAGACGGCAATATGTTCGTGAAAAAGGTCAAGCAAAGACTCGAGGTACTTTCCCCTCCCCCTCCCCCTGCGGATGTTGTTAATGTTGTTTTGCTAGTGGTATCGGCATGCTCACGCAAAGGACATGCCTCTGCGGGCGATTGCGCGTCTAATTCAAACCATGCTTTACGCGCAACGCTTCTTCCCATACTATGTCTACAACATTCTCGGCGGCATTGAGGAAGATGGTTTGCTCGTTCACTCAACCTCTGCCAAGCATGCCCTCACCGCCGCATGATATACAGGTACAGGCGCCGTTTATTCCTTTGATCCCGTGGGATCCTACGAACGCGAGACATGTCGTGCGGCAGGAGCGGCACAGTCTCTCGTACAACCTTTCCTCGATAATCAGGTGAGTATACCGCTGTCGAAATGATTGCCCTACACCACGCGACTCGCCCTCTCTTTCTGTCCCTCCGATCTCTCCCCGAGAATTTTCCGGACCTCTTGCTAACTCCGTCCTTCTCGATAAGATCTACTTCAAGAACCAGACACCTGCGCAGGGCTCGCCACACCCGGCACACCTGCCATTACCAGATGTCCTTTCTATCGTGATCGACTCGTTCACCAGCGCCACGGAGCGTCATATCGAGGTAGGCTTCCATTCCCCAATCATCTCCATTGATGACCGTATCGATCACGCCCCACTTGCCAGGTTGGTGATGGCCTAGAGATGTACATCGTTTTGGCGAAGGGACGGACCTTACCCGACGCGGTAGCGGGTCTACGGCCACAGGAGCTTCCTTCAGCTGGTGGTGAGAAGGTGTTTGTACTGAAACGAGATTTGAAGAAAGACTAGCCCTTTGTATAATATTATCCACACTGGTTTTTTGCAATCACAATGGACCGCCATTGGCCTCCGCTCACATCATCATATTGTACCAGTCTCGGATGTATCTTTTGTGAATTGAATAGCGTATGAGACTCTTTTTGTGAAGCCGAAACCTGACGTGGGTGTTGCCACGCCGGGTTGGGAAGGAGACCCAAAACAGGAACAAACTGAACTCGTCCTCTTCGCAGCGCAGTCACTCCACTATCTTCACCTCGTCCACGTCCTCCTCGTCCCCACGCGCACTCGCGTCCCTCTCCAGCCCTCAAGACCACTCCTTTTCCGTTCGCCCGCGAGTGCAAAGAAATCCCCTCCCCTATTAATACCCTGGCTTTCGGTTTTCCTATGTTTGTCAGCTCTCTCGCTCTCCTAGCCCTCGCGACCATTCCTGCTGCCCTCGCGCAGTTCGACTCGGCACATAATGCTACCCCTATTGGCGGAACATGGGCGTCAGGTTCAAAGAATGTTATCACTGGTTCTGTGCGTATCATGTGTGGGCCTTCGTGCACAAGCAGTCGTTCACCCGCGCTGGGAATTTGAATAGTCGTTCGTAAATCCGGCCAACGTCAGCTTCAACTATCCCTCTACGACAGGCATCTCCCTTTCTATGTGCGTAATCCTCGCCTCCTTTCAAAAATGATTAAAATTCGATCTGATGCTCATCCCCTTTTAGCACCGAAGACGGGTTTTATGAGTGGGCACGATACCGGATGTATGGCAATGGTGAGTATATCCGCAGCCCCGCCGCCTCAATATACGCTCAACTGTCCACTCATAGGCTCATCTCCCCAATGCATCACCGGTGTCATGAACTGGGTCCATGGCAAATTTACATATAATTCTAATGGGTCGTTGACCATGTACCCATTTGGCGACGGCTTCCAGCAGATCCAGGCGCCATGTTCCGCGACCTCCAATTTCTTGGAGAATTACAACGACACGGAGCTATTCCAGCTGTGGCAAATTTTCGTAGATCCAACCGACGGGCCCAAGCTCCACTTGTATCAGTTTGATGGATCGCCACTTCCGCCCATGTTCCTAGTCTCCACAACACCAAACATGCTTCCCACACAGCCATTACGCAATGTCTCCGCTCCCTCATCGACTTCATCGTCTAACGTCTCAAAACGCTCAACCAACGACGCACCGCCTGTCGGCCGGTGGGCGACTGCGAGTCTCACCGCGGTGGGAGGGTTACTTGTCGGTGCACTGCTCGTTTTGGCCTAGATGTGGTGGCACGGTTGGGAGCTGCCGCGCAGGTTTTGAGCGGGGGCTGGGTAGATTCCAAAGCATACACGCGGACTTGGGAGCAGACACTTTGCCAGAACGATTTTCTAAACGCACAACCAGTACAGTATACTTCTCGTTTCCTACGTTTACCCCGTTTACCCCTCACGATACCCGATCCGTCGGAGAAACACGCTCCTTTGTTTTTCATGTTCATTCCCCTGCATGAATGAACGCTCTGTTGGTCGGTGGCTCTCACTTGAAACGCAATGTCTCATTGCAGCAGCAGCATACATAGCAAGCGTTTCTCCTTTCTTCCATCTTGTTTATTAACCTTTTTCTTTACGCTTTCTGGCGTGCTACGATCTGGGCGAGTGAGGTTGCATTTGTGTTAAGTATATGCTTGATACATTACTTTATGGGATTACCGCCTGGTGTTGGTGAAAACGACTGTAATGTAGTTTCGGTTACGCTTTAGACTCGTTATATAATTAACACTCCTGAGCCCGACAGCATCAAGCACGGTAACTTCAGTTCAAACCCTTCGCCGGTTCAGGCTGGGCACTGTTCCGGCGTTCGACTCCTGCTTTTCATGTCCCCATCACATGGCCCCAGTTACGGTCATATTCTGTTATCATGTCGACAGACGAAAAACTCACCGAAGCTCGAACCACCGAAAGGGGCCGGGTTCGCGTGCCCCGCAGTCGTGCGATGTTCGGCGGGCGCACGGGAGAGTACCAAAGTGACAAAACTTTTTAGCGTTGTTCTTCCTCTTCTGCTTCTTTCTTCCTGGTTATTGTTATTCTGTAAGATGATGTCCTCGGGGGAAAATAACTTACCGTCATGACGGTGGTTCTTCTGGTGAACAGTTTAGGGTCGTTCCGCCGCCCAGATAGCGTGCGCTAAAGGGGTGTCATGCCTCGACGTGATGACTGTCACAGTAAGGTAATAGAATACACGGAGTCGAGAAGATGAAGGAAGTCTTCTACTGATGGTATGCACCGGTCTTCCTTGGCTTCACTGCCCAATAAGTGAGTCTCCTCGGGCATTGCAGCTGAGTGGGCGACTGGATGCTACGAATGACATGGACGAGGGCGAAGCACGTACCACTTTGTTTCTCGAAAAGGACCATAGCCAAGCCAGAGTCAGCGACCGGTTGTCATCGGGGTTGACTTATTGCCTGACGGCCTGGAGAGAGACCAACATCGAACGCACGCGTCGCAGGGTAGGAACGGGGGTGTGCGTCCTTGTTGCCGTAGACGCACTGGCAGGCACGCAGGCACGCATGGTCATACAGATTGGTGGTTGTGGCCCCTGAAACATCATGATGTGAATCACGCTTCGCTCAAAAGAAAGCTCTGCCTCATAGGGCCGCCGCGAATCAGAGACAGAGACATCGAGCCAAGAGGACCATTGTTGCGGTATGCCCGCACCGCAAGTATCCTTCTCCATCCCCATTCCTTCCGCGTGAATGGGCTGGGGCCGCCGCCGGGCGTGGCTCGGTTCCATTCCTGTGCGCGAGGTACTCCCAGTCAGTCGGTCGCGGTGATTTTCCCGCTCCTGTCATCCACGCGGGCATAACTCGCTTCGCCAGGCGGAATTCAGCGCACGAAGAGTGGACGTGCAACAAATCGAGCGAATAGAACGAGGGGTGAATGGGTGGAGCCACTCTACTACAGCATTCCGTCAGATTAGCGTGACAGACGTGCAGAATCGGACGCACAATTGAATTTGAGCATGTCTGTCGTTCTTTGCGTCTGCGGTACATGCACCACGTACTTACTGTACTGTATGAGGGATTGACATCACCTGTTCGCTCCCATAACGGTATCCCCCTTTCTCCGTGTTTCTTCTCTTCTTCTTTAGCCACAGGGAGATACTGTATCACGCGCCTCCTTTCTTGGTAAATTCCAAGTCGTGAGTACCATGCTAGTGGCGGGAGAGGGGCCATGTCACGATGGATGTCCCGTGAGAATTGCATGTCGTTGCCCTGTGCCTGCTTCCATCACGAAGGGATCTACGAGACTATCAAACGAAATCTAACAGAGACGAAGAAATTGAACGCAACTCCCTTGTCCGTCGGGTTTTGTTGGAAACGTCTCACAAATCCTTTCGCTCGTTCCTTTTCGCCTTTCAGGGGGGGCTTGCCAAAATAGCCAACTGAATGTGGTCAGCAAGGGGCACTCACTGCGCTGCGCCCGAGTCGTTCCCGAGTTGTCTCGTGATGGGCATACCTTTTGTTTTTCACTATGCTTTGCTGGCACCAGTGGCCCAGTCTACGGTGTGAAGAGGGAATTTCTTCAAGCAAGCGGGGGAGATTGTACGTACTAGAGAACATGCCATTTGGCACCCCAATGCGGCAAATGGTGTGTGCGTTCCGTCAAGGTTCTGTTCGTGTTTATCGTATTGACGAACACGTGGACGGTGTATGGGCTCCTACCTGGGACCAGCGAAGTTGCTCCCAAAATGGCCCATCAGGTCTGATTCAGGCCTTATGCCTCCTTCCGAGCCAGTGACCTCGTGAGCGACTCAGCTCGCTTCGCGCGCACGGCGACCGGGCGACTCGGAGTGGCCCACGTCACGCACGATGGCGTGCCTACCCCCATCACCGCTTCGGTCGCTGGCCGCCAACCAGATTTGTCGTTTTCAGCCAGCCCATCAATAGCGGGAATTTAGAAGTGGCAGGTTCTAAATTCTGAGGCGTGCTTCCTCCCCACTTACTCCTCACTTTCCACTTTCTGCCACGTGCCCCTTTTCGTACAATTCGGGAACGTTCGTCATGGATCATAGGCCGTTTTCTTTCGTCGCGGCCTTCTGCCTTCATCCAAGTTACGGCGGCCGTTCGTTGTACAATCTAGCGCAATGACTTGCAGATCTGATGACTTGAGAAATAATTTCTATTATTATTGAAATTATGGTATTATAGCATTTGGTGTTAATTATTATCGGTTATCGCAAATAACTTCGGGGTTATTTTTCCTGACTCGGACGCGCCACTGGTATTTGCGTATTGAGTTAGTGTTTCTTAGCTGGCAGATAAGATCTCTCGATGACGACTCGGATGGGTGAATCAAGTACGGAGAACGAACCTGGAGCAACGTCGCGCGGGGTGTGCTCGGAAAAAAGGCGGCTGACTCTGTGCCTCCCCGCCAGCCCATTGTCGGTGGACTTATGCTTCCCGGTAACGGACGACTATCGTAGAGGCCGCTGCTGCTGGGGTCAACTTCCTGGTCACGGTCTATCTTGTGTTATTGTTGTCGCTGTGCTCTACACGGTCATTGTTACAGTTAGGCTCCGTGACTTGCAATTGCGATCACGGTCCATATCTTGGTCCATACGCGCGTGATGTGAACCGTGATTCCAGAAAGAAAGGGGGAAAGAAGGACAGACGGATTTGGCGAGTACTATGGTTCGGTAAATTTATTAACGTCGGGATACCTTTCGCTCACTTGTTCCGCGTCCTTCTGTGGGCATTTCCCGCCCACAACTAAAAGTGGAGCTCAGATCCCAGTCGTTTCCGGACTCTTGGGCCCTACGGCGCCAGCCATCGAGCATTGAACCCTGCTTCCTCGGCACTCCGTTCTCTCTTCGGGCTTCTCTTGTTGTTTCATTAGCTGGAATCTGTGGCGCACCGCGTCGTACTGATCTATCTCCGCGACCAATTCTGCAGCACGTACTGTATGACGTGCCCCACAATTTAAAGGAACGCCTCTCACGTGCTGACCTTTTCTCGCCTCAGAGTCGACGCTTCCGCCAACGCATGGTGAATGGAGAGATACGGGGCCTGGCGTCCTCCGTTAAGATCATAGATCGGGGCATCATTTGCGACGAGTGAGCAGAAACTCAGGTGTAGGTAGCGCTCTGTCAAAGCCCTCTGAAGGGAGACGCGTCCTATAGCCTCTCAGATCCCTTCCAGCCGGTATTGCGTTAGAGGATGCAGCGCAACGCACCCGTCATTCCAGGATGATTTGACGAGCTCTAGCTCTTTCCTGTGTGAGCTTGTGTCTAAGAATAGAGATTAGACCCATGACGCAAATAATGCAGGTCAATCAGCGGAGGTAAGTATACGCGCTAGTTCGTTGGTGGCCCTTGACCTCAGCCTTACGTTCGAAGACTTAGGCAAACACTAAGGCCCAAGGCCTAAGCGATAGAAAACTCTTTGTAGTTCTTGCAAGCCTTGTGCCAGATCCCATCGAACCTGCTTACGGCTCTAGGGTCCGCGTGACGGTCTCTCGTTGGTAAGTCTCAGTCTGCTTTTCCAGGAAAGGGTGTCTCACTGACACCGATGTTCCACACAGTGCTCCGAGACTACACCCGTGTATTGTCTGAAATACTACCACTATTCACTGGGAGTGTCCGTGCACTCGTAGGAATTTCGCCAGCTGGGCCTCCAAGAGAAAAATCGAGCATAAGAGTCCAGAGACTGCCTCTACTTACAGTAAGAGTTGCATAGACTAGCTCCGAAAGGCCCCATCTCTTCTGGTTGTCACTTATCGGAGAGCGTGGCGCCTCAGACCATGTGCTTCTTGTTGTCACGGCATCCAGCACTGAAGATGCTTGACTTGCGTTGTCAAAGAGAATCGATGCTCGGAGACAGCTGAGCGTATCGGTCGTGTTAGTCAGACAGTGAATTGGATGTAGGGTTTCCCACTGGGAACAACCAGTACCTGTGATCTTTGGAATGAGGGGCCAACATCGGTAGAATAAAAAGGTAACAGGGGCGCTTATTGATACACTCACTAAATGGGGACGCATGGGCATGTCATCTAATCGGGCCCCTGGTCGCACTTTCAAACCCCTGTTTGAGCTTGCACACATCACAGTAAACGTAGATTCGCACTTGTTGATAGATAGCGGGCTGCCAGAGATTGAACAGTCCACATTCATCCAGGCAGTGATTAGGGACAGTGAGGATAAAAATGGATCCAAAAAAAAATGTTGGCCTGAGGGACAGGGACCATTTGCTCTCAGATGGATCCTTTTTTAGCGTTCCCTGTGTATAGAGAACCCGATCGTCAAGATTCGATCTACGTCGAGTAAACTATAAGCTTAGATGCCACTCGAACGAAAGTGGAGGTGTGACAAACTTAGCTTTGAAGAACCCGGACACGCCTATGCGCAGCCGGCTTAGTGGGTGCGTGCTGCGACTGTTCCTGTGGCATCTTGTATCTTGTATACAGGTCTACAGCGTCCCCTCCGCCTGCAGAGCTTAAGCATCACCTGGGACGAGCGAAAACAAAAGCAATGAGAGTGCCTTTGAGAAAGGGCGACGACGAGGTGTCAAAAGTAGCGTCATGGCCTTGCATGGACGTCGAGGGTCCGTTGAGGATGGTTCGAGAAAACAGACTCCTCCCATCGATGTGCGGTTCACGGAGAGGTCGAGACCACAGCTCTCACAGATTTGGGGCACATTTTGAGGATAGGACCGTTCGACTTGACCACATTCGATTGCGTCGCTGCTGGGCGAGCGCGTTAACACCATGGTTGCCCTCTTAGATACCTCCAACTCCGCGACATGTTTCTCTTCTTTGGCTTGGAAGCCTCGCATCGTTCGCTGCACTCTGGGCTTCATGCTGCGCGATCTGCTTTTTTTCGTGGGAAAACGCAGTCTGGAGGACCGAAGTGGGGATAGCAGGGGGGGTGAGCGAAAGGCAATTGGGGGTGCGGGTAGTCGAAGATTCGAAGGGGATCGGCCATGAGAGGAGGGTGGCCAGGGGGGGGGCGAGGACGGTGGGCAGGCGAGGAAGAAGAGGGTTTGTATGAGGAAGACGACGAAGAACTGGAAACCCGAAGTGACGATAGAGACTCGCTCGCAAAGGGTTTATCCGTCGGGCCGCGTCTGATACCTTTGGCTCTGGCAGGGGTGGGACTGGCCATGTCGGCCAATTTTATGGACCTGGCAGCCGAGGGTGTACTACTGTGGCAAGGTGAAGGCGGTTATGTGATTAAGAGCGGGGACTGACCACTGGGAGACGGAAAGTGTTCAATGTGGCATTCCTGGGAGGCAATAATGACAACCTTGTATCGACATTTCTTTCGAGGACCTCCGCTAGCTTGTTGCAATCTGATAACTAGGAAGAATCGGTGATCGATCCCGCAACCCCCGGTCATGGATTTATAACTCGCTACGGGATTGCCTAGACTTGCATTGCTCCACAGCTGTCAAGCCAAAAACCAGATCAAGTCAGATTTGAAACGATGAGCGCTACGTAGAACAAATCTTCACCACCCAAGTAAAATCTGAGTTTCCGGCGGACATGACTCTTTCCTCGTGCATGGCAACAGTTGGAACTGCTGCAACGATGTGCTTTACCTTATGACATTCAAGTTGCTTGCCTATGGCTTCCTAATAACTCGTCGTGAGTTGCCGGTCCGGCTCAGAAGAGGCTAGCTTAAGCCGGCCCGGCCCTGGGCCAAGTGCTCCAGCCCTCAGCGTGAACTCAGGCTCAGGGTTATTGCCAATGCCAGGCCAAGATCGAAGGGCAGTTTCTGCATCACCGCTGCATGAACATACAAGAGAGGAGGATTTACCTTCCGCTTCAGGGTTCATAGCTCTTGGATACACTGGGAGTATCTGTTCGAGCAGTAATCACTTTTTTTTTCTAGTGAACCCAGTCACGGTCGCAAGCACGGTCGCGCATCGGTAAGCGTGTCGGTCAGAATCTTGAAGTCGTTTAACTCCCACAACTGACATTGGTCATGTTCCGAGCCGTCGTGTATTTTCGCGTCGATGGTGGGCGGAGAACTCGATACTCCGAAAGAGGCCGTCGTGCGATAGTCGGGTTGACGGAGGAATACCAAAGTGACTCACCTTTAATTCGCGTTCTTCTTCTTCTCCTCTTTGTTATTGTAATTCTGTAAGACGTCCTTGGGCGCAAAGTGGTTGTCTCTAACTGTAATCGTGCACCGCCATCAAGATTCTCCTGGTGAATTATTTTAGGGTCGTTCCGCCATTTGGTTAGCATGTGTTAAAGGTGGCACAGGACAGCACACATGCGGACTTTTAGCTCATAAGGTTACAGGTTTTTCGACACAGTCCCCTCTCCTTGAAATGATTCATTTCCGCTTGCGTCGCTCGTGCCTTCGGTACTCCTTGGTCTTGTGAATAGCGTCTGTCCGTGGGGACGTTGCCACTGTGCTGGTCGACGCTCGCTGCGATGGTTTTGCACAAGATTGTGTCGACTCATGGGATGTGAGAGACCATGAAGAGTACGAAAATCTATTTTTGACGGGCCCCATTAAGTCATTTTGGTGCTTAATACTTGGTTTATTCAAATGGATTTGACGACCGTTGGAACGTAAAGAATACACGGAAGGGGCTCGACAGAGCGAAGGAAGGTCTCTGGGAGATAAAAAAAAATCCAACAATTGATGGTATGCACCATAGCACCGGTCCCTCTTGGCATCACTGCTCAGCGCTCAGTAGACCGCAGGTGAGTCTCCTCGGGCAGCAGTTGCATGGGCGATGACCGTGGGGCTGCCGTAATACCCGAACGAGGGCCACACGTGCTTCCTTTCTGCTCAAAAGCAAGAGACCAGCATCTGAGCCAGAGTCGTCGTCGCATTTACTGGAGAGTGTGTGTTGTCAAGGAAGAAAAACAGACATAAACGCCTGTCAATTGGGAACCAAGCCGAAGGCGACAAACAACACGCGCACGCATCGCAGAGCAGGAACGTGCGACCAAACTTGCCGTAGACGCACGTTCCGTACAGTCCCACACATGGTCATGATCGTGGTCCCTGAATTATGCTTCACCCAAAGAAAGCTCTCCCCCATGGGGCCGCAAATCAGAGAGTGATCGAGCCAATAGGGCCATTGTTACGGCATGCCCGCGACGCCCTCTGGGAGGAGCAAGATCTACAGCACGGCCGCCGCAGCATACAGTACAGTATTATGCATTATGGCTTGGCTCCGTTCCGGTGCGCGAAGTCGGTCGTGGCGATTTATCCTTCCTGGTTATCTATGCGGGCAACACCTGTTTCGCCAGATGCAATACAGCGCGCGAAGAGCGGATGGAAGGAACGAACAGAACATGTGAATGAATGGGTGGGGGCCACTCTATATTCCCCAACGGATTTGCGTAACGTACAGAATCCGAGGTCAAAGACGCTCCATACTACCCGGCCGTACTTTTGCGTCCGCGGTGCATGCCCCACACGCCAGCGATTGGGGTCACTGAGATCTCTCTTTGCAGTTTCTTTTTCTTTTCTTTTCTTTTTCTTCTCCCTTGGAAATAGGTGTCATGCGTCTCCGCAAACGGTGAGAACCGTGCTAATGGCGGGAAAGGGGTTAGGTCACCATGCAATAACCCTTGAGACTTGTGTGTGCGGAGGTTGTTCTGGGACTGCCCTTCCACGTCCCTTTTTGCCTTTCAGACGGGTTGTCCAGCAACTGCGTCTGTCCTTGTTGTTCTCGTTCCCGAGTCGTCTCGTGATGGGTCTATACCTTTTTTCTTTCGTTGTGCTGTGCTTTGCTGGCACCGGGAGCCCACTGGCAGTCTACTGTAGTGGGGTATTTTCCTCAACGAACCTACGGACGGACACTTCATACCTGTCTTAGACACACAGCTTCGTGCTACATAGGGTATTAGGCCCCAAGGCGCACGTAAATGGATATTAAAAATAAAAAATTTCCTCAACTGAGTGGGGAATCATATACTCTGGCACTCCAATGCGGTAAACGCATGACCGTGGCGTGTGGGTCGCGTGCATACCTGTTACCGAAAACGTATGGACACTGCACGGGTTCCTGCCTGGCTGGGACTAGCGAAGTTGTTCTCAATTTCGGGTAGGACTCACTGCGGCTTTCCGCCTCCTTCTGGGCAAGTGGCCTGTGGTGGCGTTGTTCTCGTGAGTAACTCAGCTCTGCCTCATACATACGGCGAGTGGCCCACGTCACGTACGGTGGCGTGCCTCTTCTCTCCCCTCTCAGTTGCTGGCCGCCGCCGTGCCCTTTGCTTTCGGAAGGGTGTTTGAATTACTAGCCGGCCCATCTATAGCAGGAATCATTGGGAGGGGGGGGGGTGTAAAGTTCTGAGTCATGCTCCCCCCTCACTTCTTACTTCTCGGTTTCCATATTTTCTGCCAAGCATCCCCATCTGGGTGTGGTCAGATTCGGGAGCGTTCGTTGTACGATAATAGGTCCCTTCTCCCTTCTTCCCGGTTATGGCGATCGTTCGTCGAACCCGGCGCGCGGTAGCGCTATTGATATCTCTGCGTGCTGGTCTTTCTTGGCTGATCGACCAGATCCCATTGAGCGGACCAGGTGAGTTCAGGCCGAGGATGATCGGTGAATAACGAGTACGGTGAGAGAACCCACCCGGAGAAATATCGCGCGAAGTTGCCGGACGCGCGGGGCGTGCTCGGAAAAACGGCGCCCGTGCCTCCCCCCTCTTACCAGCTCATTGTCCGACCGAAGTTAGTGAGCTCGTTATTCCGGATAATGATTGACTGGGTCGACTCTCTGCCGCGGGTTGTTGCCGTCGTCATCGCTCTGCTCCGGGACAGTCGGGCTGTGTGACTTGGGATCGCGGTCCATACGCACATGATCTGGGCCGTGATTCCGGAAAGAAAGAGGAAAGAAGGACAACAAGATTGGACAAGTACTGTGGTTCGGTCAATTGATTTAACATCGGAGTATCTTCGCTTCCTTGTTCTGCGTCCTTTGGAGAAGGCACCCCCATCTGCGACTAGAACTCGAGCTCAGATCCCAGACGTTAAAATTCTGGGCCTCTCTCGCGCTAGTTCCCGACCCGAAGATGGAGTTTCGGGCCTTGCTTCGTCGGCGTTCCGTTTGTTCCTCGAGCCTCTCTCGTTGGTTCGTTGGCTGGAGCCTGTGGCGTACCGTACGTCATACTGATCCATTTCCGCGGCCCACATTGGAGTACGCACCATATGAAGCACTCCACAAATGTGCGGGAACGCTCTACATGCGTAGCTTTTTTCTTGTCCCTAGGTCGACGCTTCCGCCGACGCATGGAGAAAGAGAAGTAGAAGGTCTGGCGTTCTTTGTTGAAACCCTAGATCGGGGGCATCGCTTACGACGAGCGAGCGAAAACGCATCATCAAGGTCGTTCAGAAGGAAGATGCTTCTCTCAGAGGAGATGCACTCGTGGATGATCTAACCCCTTCTTGTGTGCGTGTGCCTCGGGATAGAGAGAGATTGGTCCCATGACGAGGACCCGTAAATAATGCAGGTCAATCAGTAGATGTAAGTATATGCGCACGTTCCTTGGTGGTCCGGAATCGTCCTGTTACCTCAGCCTTGCGTTCGAGTGACCTGGGGTGGGCCCTGGAGTTTAAGGCCTAAAGCTCTTTGTAGGATTGCTAGCCATGTGTCAGATCCTATCGAGTGCCTGAGGGCGTCTGCACCTCACTTACGCCTCTTTGAGTTCGCGTGACGCCATCTCATGACGGTTCTTTTCCAGAACAGAATGTCTCACTAACACCGATGTAAACAGACGGTGCTCGTGCTCCGAAACACAGACGCTCGCAGTCGTCCATTCTGCATTCTACCACCGTTAGGTGGCTCACAAACGACTCACTTCGAGCCATGCTGGACTGGCCAGGGTGTTGGTCTGCTCGTCGGGTGTTCGGACACGGACATCCCGGAATAGAAAGCTATTGACTACGGTCGGTCGGTTTAGAGAGCCGGATCCGGGCAGGCGAACCTGCGTCGTTCCCAATATACAGCTTGGGTGGGCGAAGCGTCAACAGCGATGATCGCATCGCTACGAATGATGGAACTTCGTACCATAGCTTGTTACGGTGAGCTGTATGTCCTCGGGATCTCCAACAGCTAGAAGCTGGGCAGTATATGGGATGGCGGACCGTTTGTATTTGTCATCGCATCAGCGAGGATGATCCGGCATTGTCCCGCAGAGACTGAGGATAACCACGGTGGGAGAGGGAAGGAAGAAATGCGAGGTGGAGGATCTAGCGACTGCTGAGGTAATAATCGCTCAAGACAAGGGTTTTGAAAGCTCATGAGAGGATTTGGAGGACGCAGCCGGATTTTGATGGAGAATACTCGCTTCATTGGTAGGAACCTTACGCCGAAGCCTGTGCCAAAGTTATTCTCGAACCGCACCTCCCGTATTGAATGTACGCTACGGCTTGGCCAGAAATATCAGTTGATGGCGCCCACCTTGAGACTTGTCACGATTAGATCGGGACGAAGGCAAAGGGACAGCTCGATTTGCAAGCCGGTGACGTTACCTTACTCTTATGATGAGTAGGACGGAACCGGGTCGCTGGGAAATTGCCTATGATGTCTGACTGACAGTTGGGCATGGTGGGAAGGCATCCCACGGGAAAAAAACCGCTGACTCGTATTACGTATGGGATGGAGGCGTCATGTACAGTAGTATGTGAAGGCTACTGCATCACCGATTATTTTTAACACGGCTAGGAAATAGACTCGAATACACGAGGAAAGTCGACATGGAATATCTCCTCGTTGCACAGCGCGGGATTGTCCTGAAGGGAGGATGAGGGATATTTATGTGCCTGATGGGTTCGAGAAATGACGTGGCGGACGAAGGTGGGGATCAATGATGGGTGTACAGTAGCACAGTATTGCTGCAAAGGCGAGATCCGAGGAAGATAGAATAGAAGAGGCGAAAGAGAGATTTAGGAGGGAGAGCCTGAGATGGTCAAGGGGACACAGGACAACAAATATTATAAAGCACACGGTCAGGCTGGTCACCGACGCTTGACCAACACCCTGTCGTCCATGCACTCAGCTCTCCTCCAGCGTCCCGTAATCTCCTCCTCGTCTCCCTTCCCCGGTCGTGCTCTTCCCGATGACGACCTTGATTCCACTCTCGACATGCCTCACTCATCCCGCTTCCTCACAGACCCTACTACACTCTCCTCGTCCGCTCCAGACTACGATGGTCTCCCACCTTTGTCTCCTATCTTCCCTTCCCTCGACCACACCAGCACCGTCTCCTCGTCCCCTGCGGCCATGTTCCTCTCAGCTTTCAGTCCCTCCGTCTCTGCTGCCCCCTTGCCCGATGATGAGGGCGAGCAGGTCGACGGATACAAGCTCGGTCCCATCATTGGCTATGGCGGTTTCTCCTCCATCCGGCGTGCCTTTTCCCCTTCAGGTGGGACCGTCGCCGTCAAGATCGTACGCCGCTCAGACTTGGGATCTGATTCCCCCCAGGCCCGCGAACGCATTGAGAACGAGGCATCCATCTGGAGTACCCTTTCGCACGAGCACATCCTTCCCCTCTTCCACTCCGTCCACACCCCTTACGCGGACTTTTTCTTCATGCTCCTCTGTCCTGCCGGCACTCTCTACGATATTCTCAAGCGCGATGGTCGTCCCGCATTGCCCCATGACGACGCCGGTATGATGTTCCGCCAGGTCGTCCGTGGTGTTCGTTACCTTCACGAGCAGATGGCTCTCGTTCATGCCGATCTCAAACTCGAGAACGTCCTCGTCGATGAGATGGGCGTATGCCGCATCTGCGATTTCGGGATGACCCGTAGCTTCGTCGGAGAGGAAGAGGACATCGATGATGAAGATCTCCCTGCACTACCATCTGCCCCACATGGGCTCCGCAACCACCGCTCCATCCCAGAACCAGCCAAGCTCCCCCGTACTTCCTCTCTCCTTCGTAGCGGCCGTGGTTCGCTCAAAGCCACTGGCCATCTTTCACACTTGATTCACCAACACTCACGTCCCCGCCGCCGCGAGTCCACCCCAGTCCCCACTCATGCCCAGTCTCAGGCGCCCCATCTCCACGCCGTATACGAATTCCCACCTGGCTCGCTTCCCTACGCCTCTCCGGAGCTCCTACGCAGGCCAGATGCAGACCGCCCTTATCGTCCACACCCCGCCCAAGACATCTGGGCACTTGGCGTCATATTGTACGCATTGCTCACGGGTGGCCTGCCCTTCGTGGACTCTTTCGAGCCACGCCTAACGATGAAGATTTTACACGGTAGATTCAACATTTGTTCCTAGCCTCGTGTTATCTTGCTGACAAATCCCCCAAGGTGCCTTTGACATGCCAAAGAATGTTGGTCGGGGTGCCGAAATGGTACTCCGTGGATGTCTAGAAGCATCGGTACCCCAACGTTGGACCATCGCAGCGGTTGATGATGTCAGTTGGTCTGTCGGTTGGGGCACCGAAACTGACGACACGTCTCCCGGGTCTGCAGAGAATGAACTCGAGCAACTCGAACAGATGGTTCACGAAACCCACGCACGCGCCAAGAAGCACAGATCGTCACGCTCTCTGTCTCGTGCCCGCGCCCACACACCTCTTATCGTTCCTGATCACGACGCCGTTCCGGAGCTGGAATACGATCCCGAACCCGTGGGTGGCGCTGCCTTCGCGCGTTCCACTTCGTCGCGCAGCCGCAGCACGGGGACGGGGCCGTTCTCTCCCTTCACGCACGCATGGTCCGAGATCGAAATGCCGTCTTCCGTCGGCCCACTGGAACTCGCGCTGCTGGGGACCCCGCCTGTGCAGCCGGCGACGGCGCTCGCGCTCCTCGAGCGCCCCCGCGGCCGAAGTCACAACGCACCAAAATGCCACGAGGGAGGCCAGACACCGTCACTGGGTGTTCCGCGCTCGCGCAGCTCGAGCGTGGCGCCTCTATCGCCGGCAAGCGCGGAAATGCGCGGACGACAGGGCATCGCTCCAAGGCCCTTACTCACCTTGGGGCTTGGGCTGAGCACAGATACCCGCCTAGGCTCGAAGCGCGCCGGCAGTCAACCCCCGGCGCGTTCGACGCCGTGGGCTCTCCCGTCACGAGCGAGGGCAAGCGTGGGCGTATCCCCCGCGTTGTCCGTCGCGTTCTCTACGCCACACGCCGACGGTGGGTTCGTGTTGAACTCGGGGGTAGCCAGCGCGCTACGTAGCCGCAGTTCCGGACGCGCTTGACGTGCAGTGACGTCGCTTGCATGATCTATCTCCATCTGTTTCACCACTCTCGCACGTGCAACCTCCTCTTCCCTTGGTTTTTGGTTTTCTAATGGCGATTTTCTTATTGTGGATTTGTCGCTCGTGTATGTATTCTCTCACCGTTGTGTCTATATTGACAGGTTGGACCCATCATCACTTTCGTTGTACAAAATTATCTCTGTAAACATATATCCACTGTCGTATCGTAATAGGACACCAATTGCAATTTTATCTATGTGTTCACCACTTTATCTTGGTCACACCCGGGAATTATCAAGGTTAAAGATAAGGATGTCCTCCGCGCCGACGCTTACGAGTTGGTCCATCACGTCCGCCATCTTGGATCGCTCGACCATGGCGCTAACCCCGACCCACTCGGGATCTTCGAGTGGGCTAATCGTCGGCGCGCGTCGGCCAGGCGTGACGGCCGTCGCAGCGGAGAGCGTTGCGCGACGGACGTTGTACTGGCACACGATGTACTTCCCGGCAGCGATGACGCCTGCGATGCGCGCGGTGATCTTGTCTACAAGCGGGGCAAGGTGCGCGTGCTTCGGCGTCGAGGACCGTATCAGCACCGCCTCAGACTGCAGCAGCGTCGCGATCGGCCGGAGTCCCGCTGCGCGCATCGTCTCACCGGATTCTGTGAGATCTGTTACTATCTTTTCCTGTCTCCTGGGTGGTTTTTACGCACCCACAAGGTCGACTGCGAGAGACAAGTCAGTTGGGAACGCCTATACAGAAGGCGAGAGACGCACCGATTCCATCTGCAAGGCCGAGCGCGCACGCGGCCTCGACGCTGCCTCCGACATATTCAATCTGCGTGCGAGCGTCGTCGCTCTCGATACCCGCGCGCTTGTCGACGTCCGCGAAGAAACGACCCGCGAGGACCTCGAAGCTCGTGACGATGCGCTTTCCCGCAAGCGCGTCTACGCTTTGCACAGGCGCAGCCTCGGGCACCTGCACCTGCAGCGCACATTTGCCAAAGCCGAGGCGCAGCGTCTCCAAGACGTGCGCCTCCATCTGCGCCTCGAGGATCACGTCGTGGCCCGTGATGCCAAGGTCGACGTTGCCCTTTCCGACGAACGAGGGAATGTCAGACGCGGGCAGGAAGACGCTGCGAGTCAAGTCAGCGCGAGCGAGGTGTGTAATGAATGCGACACACAGGACGATAGGGTGGTTTTGGACGAGGCAGACGTCGAGACGGTTTGGCCTATGGAACTGGATGTCGGCGCCTACGCAGAATCAGTCTGGAATAGTGCAAGTCTTGAAGGATGCGCACCAGCGAGCAGTGCCAAGCATTTTTCGTGAAGACGGCCTACGAATCGATGGTCAATGCCCAGCAGGACGAGACAGTGAAATCGACGTGCCTTTCTTGGGGATCGCAAAGAGCAGACGACCGTCGAGAGTGTTAGCATCTGCGAATGGGTCAGTTGGGCCATACGCGATGCCAGTAGATGGGCTCTCCGACCGAGTGCAGACATTGTCACTGACCAACGAACTGATGTACGCGATCTAATCAATTTTTTTTACAAACCACGATCATGTCTCAGTCGGACCTCAATCCAGCTAGCTTTAAACTCGTCCTGTCAAAGCTCATCAAAACACCCCAAGACTTCACCGACGCAGACATTCAGCTCGCCATCAACCACGTCGTCACTCCCGGCGCCGCACTCCCAGAGCAGGTTGGCGCGTTCCTCACTGGTCTCACCATCGCTCGTGTCGAGCTACGCAAAGACCTCCTCCTCGCCGCCGCCGCCTTCGTTTATTCGCGCTCCATCCCAGCCATCGTCAACGATGCAGATAAGCACTTTATCGTCGACATCGTCGGCACGGGCGGCGATGGACACAACACTTTCAACGTCAGCACAACCGCCGCGATCATCGCGGCAGGTGCAGGCGCACGGGTAATAAAGGTAGCATATCCACATCTATCCTCTATCACATCCCGACAACCTCCTGTAGCACGGCAGCGGCGCCTCCACGTCATCCAGTGGCTCCGCAGACCTCCTGCACGCCCTCGGATGCGTCTTCACCCCACCACGCGGCGGCAGGCCCCCGCCCGTCCCTGACATCCCGCTCGTCTTCCTCTTCGCACCACACTACCACCCCTCATTAGCAGCGCTCGCGCCCGCCCGACGCGCGCTGCCCTTCCGCACGCTCTTCAACGCCCTCGGGCCACTGCTTAACCCAGCCCGTCCACATGGGATGCTCGTCGGCGTCGCAGAGCCCGCCCTGGGCCCGCCATACGTCGCCGCGCTCCGCGCTGCCGGCGTGCGCCGCGGCTTCGTCGTGTGCGGCACTGAAGGCCTCGACGAGATCTCGTGCGCGGGCGACACTCGCGCCTGGGAGCTGCGCGAGGACGGCGACGTGCGCGAGCGCACCCTCCACCCTACGGCCGACTTTGGCCTGCCCACGCACCCTCTCGCGGACGTGAGGGGCGCCTCGCCTGCGGAGAACGCCGCGACGCTCAAGGCGCTCCTCACGTCGGGCAATGACATACCCGAACGCCTAACACCCATCCTGGACTTCGTGCTGCTCAACTCGGCGGCGTTGCTCGTCGTTGCTGGGCGCGCGGATAGTTTTGTGGATGGCGTCGCGCTGGCAAGAGACGCGGTTACTTCTGGAACGGCGTGGCGTGCACTCGAGTTGTTCCGAGAGTACAGCTTCAAAGATGCCGCGGAGGCCGTGGTCGGGACCTAATTGCGAAAACAAAGGAGGAATAGGGTGTACGTTGTGGGGTTTGTGTGAGTATAGGAGCGTGTAGACCCAAGGGGAAGACGTAGACTGATAGCGCAGGAACAGTAGAACATAACGAGACTGCTTCATTTTGGAATCTGATACTAGCAATACATCATATGCTTTCGGTTCTACTATGGCGAGGCCCTCAGCATTGAACAGTAGCCATGACCTTGAGGCTTATAGGGGGAAATTGGGGTGTACTACGTTCAAGTTGTTCAGATGGAGCCAGAGAAGTTGGTTGTTGCCTTTTGTTTCATTCTGGGCTCCTTTTGAGTGGCGAGAGACTACACAAGCGCAACCAAGCGTGGCAGAGTGAATGCGCGGACCCCGGGACGGTGCATGGTAGCACATCTGTTTCGTTTCCCACAACAGCACACCTCCCAGGTGTACTAACTTGCACACATTTCCTCCTCAATTAAAATGTATGCATATGTCCGATTCTCTCTCCGCATTACCTCTCTGAGCAAGCAGTTAACCAGGTCGACACCCAGTAGGAACTTGTGGCGCAGCAAAAAATGCGATCGTGAGTCCGAGTCAAGTCGAATGGGGGTAGAGCATTACAGTCGGCCATAGGTTGGATTCTTTTCATCTCTTATTTATCCCTGTAATTCGCCATACGCGATACTACGCCGCAGCGCTTTCGTCGGGAAGTGGTAATCGGACAACTCGCACGTCGACACTGACGTCCAGCTGCGATGGAACCCGCTCTTCCCAGTCTGCGGCCGCAGCGATGCCTCCAGGGGCGAACGACGCATGTATAGCTGCGCATCTCTTCACTCCCCACTATCGCATCGTATAAATGGACCTTGCAGACTCCTGCCTCCCCCATAACCTCTCTGATCTAAGCCACCGTATATCCCCACATGACATCACGCGAACAGCCCAGCCGCCTAAATTTCACCAACACACGCGGGCGTTGGAGTCGTCTCAGAATAGATCATGGAAACAGGTTCTACTTCCACGGTTCTCGGGGAAGGGGGAACGGCTCCGCCGCCAGACCCTCCCACAGCTTCCCCCTTGAACCCGACCTCAAAGAGGGCCTTGACACGACCGGGGTCATTGAAACAATACCCACACCAGCACACCCTACTGTACCGGAGTATTTTCCCATCGACAACGTGAAGTATATTGCGTCGTATAATTGGATCGACGCGGAGAAACCGACGATGGTGGTCCCAGGTGTGGCGCATTCTCTCCAATCTTTTTCCTTGTGTCTCTTATCGGTCCATTGCAGGTTCTCCAGCTATATGGACTGGACGTGCTGTCCCATTTACGCTGCAGCCTGACGACGGCTACGTTTATTTCGACCAGAAAAACGCGCAGCTGGCCCAGTACCCAATGCTTCCACTCTTCACCGCCGCGGACGCGATACACGACCAGGAGGTGGCACCGCCCGTCGACTGGCCGAGCGTAGACGTTGTCGCAGACCGCAATGGCCTGCGCAAGCTCCTGCGCTGGCTTGACCCGTCCCCAGGCAGAGCGGTACGCGATTTCAGGATCGACGTCGAACTTGTCGGGACCAAGACCCTCGTGCTAAGGCGCTGGGAGAGCCCCACAGGCTGGGGGCACACAAACCGCTCGTATGGGCACGCCTTTCAGGCTGAAATGACACGCGCCGCGCCAGACTGTCCTTCCTCGGGTCATTACCGGGTCGTCGCCTATGTACGTCGCCACCACGTTTCCTTTCTTCAACGATGTCGGGGTCATTGAACACACACTTCATGGGATAGGATATGTTCAATATGAAGATGATAGTTCGTTTCGGGGTCGACGCGTGCTTGCCCAGTCCGGACTCTAGCATAGCAACGACATCCATCGACGACTCGAACCTGGCGGACGCACCTAGCAGCGTGATCGCCCAACAGACACCCACTTCGACAACGACAACGGTATCGCCAGCCATCGACATCGTCCGTGCTGGGATGCAGGTTCCGCAAGATGCCCTGGTCGAGGTGGTCTCGCGCTCGGTGTACTACCTTGACCAACTCGACTGGAACGAGTTGTACCCGCAGATGGCGCTCTCGCAGACGCCGATGCTGCGCCTGGGCGTGCACGAGCGAGGCGAGTTTACCGAACTGCGTGAATGGCAGCTCGAGGGACCCGGTACCCGAGTAGTAGGCACCGAGACAACACCCCAACTCGGGACGCAGAGGGGAGCTGACGTGCAGGACCTCTCGGCTCAGCGCCAAGAAACGGCCGTGCAGTTCGTGCGGCTGGCGAATTTACTCCAGGACGTGCAGAAGCTCGCAATCGCGCGTGGTCCGGGGCCCGCAGGCGGCTTCAGTCTCGTATGCGAGGACGGGAAGCTGTGCATTTATGCGCGCAAGATGGACGGCGACGGTGACGGGAAGAGCCTGCCTGGGAGCTGTTTGCCCCCTGAGGTAGCGGCCCGGTTCGAGACTCGGATGCATGATATTTTGTACGAAAATGGGCCGCAGACGGCGACGATGTAAATGAGACGAGCATAACGAATGAATATTGTACACAAGGTTGTGCGGCTACGCGCCTCAAGTCATCGACTCACTCTCCGGCGTTTAGGAAAGAGAGCTGATTGGTCTCATCTTACAATAACGTTTAACGAATGCAGCCAAGCTTCGAGCGGTGCCGCTGCTGGGATAACTGAAGGAAGCACGTGTAGGTGCCAGTGTGAGCATCAACAAGGCCCCGCCCCACCATGTTATCATAGCTTGAGAATCTGATATCATGTCTCGTTCTTTTACTTGTACTCGTAAGTTATAGAGCTTTGAATTTTGTATTTAAACTTTGATGCTACATCTGCAATTGCAATTCGCGCATCCCAATCTCTTTTTCGTGTCGGCGCAACTATCATCTGTCTTTTGGTACTGGTGCTGCGGTGCATGTGTGCATGCGCAGATATCATCAAAAGGACCCGTCCTGTGAGAAATCGTGACACGGTGATCTCTTGCAGGAAAACGACATTCAGGAGTCAACTCGTGAAATGTCGGCGGCTAGACGTAGTAGACTGGTTATCACCCCGAGAGGAATGAATTTGAGTCGAGTGGGGGTAGAACTGCCTTGTGAATCATTCTCTCCTTGTTTTTCTCGGCATAGGGCATGCACGCAACACGATACTCCTGTACGCCGCAGCCGCACGAGAAGAAACCTCCGAAAGCGGTATCTGGCGCGTCAACGTACTGACAGATTGAACCCGCTCTTCCCAGCTTCCCAACCTGCGGCCGCAGCGATGGACCTCACAAGGGTACGACGCATGTATAGCTGGCAGCTGCGCCGCGGCACTTCTTCACTTCCACCATTGCGTCGTATAAATGGGCGATGCATACTCCCGCCTACATCCACAATCTCCCTGATCTAAACCGCCGTCCCACATGTCATCTCGTGAACAGCCCAGTCGCCTAAACTTTACCAAAACGCGGGGGGGACGTGGTAGTCGTCTCAGGCCAGACAACGGGAATAGGTTCTACCTGCAGGGATCTCGCGGAAGGGGAGGCGGCTTTGCTGCCAGACCCGCCCACGACCTTCCCCCCGAACCCAACCTCAAAGAGGACCTTGACACGACCAAGATCATTCAAACAATACCCCCGCCAGCACGCCCAAAGGTACCAGAATATTTTCCTATTGACAATGTGAAGTATGTTGCGTCGTACAATTGGGTTGAGGCGGAGAAACCGACGATGGTGGTCCCAGGTACGGTGCATTCTCTCCCTCAGTTTTTTTGCTCTCTCATATCTGTTATTCAGGTTCTCCAGCTATATGGACAGAGCGTGTTGTCCCGTTCACGCTGGAGCCAGACGCCAGTTCCGTTTATGTCGACCAGAATACCGCGCAGCTGTCCCAATACCCGATGCTCCCACTCTTCACCGCCGCGGATATGATACGCGACCAGGATGCGGCGCCGCCCGTCGACTGGCCGAATGTGGACGTTGTCACAGACCGCAATGGCCTACGCAAGCTCCTGCGTTGGCTTAACCCATCGCCAGGCAGAGCGGTTCGCGATTTCAGGATCGACGTCGAACTTGTCGGGACCAAGACCCTCGTACTAAGCCGCTGGGAGAGCCCGACACCTGAAGTCAACTCGGGCCGCTCGTTTGGGCACGCCTTTGAAGCTGCTATGACGTGCGCCGCGCCGGACTGTCCTTCCTCTGACCATCAACGGGTCATCACCTACGTACGTCGCTGCCATGTTTCCTTTCTTCGGCGATATTACGTTTATTAAGCACCTACTTCTTGGGACAGGATATGTTCAATATGAAGATGGTAGTTCGTTTCGGGGTCGACGCGTGCTTGTCCAGTCCGGACGCCAGCGTGGCAACGACCTCCACCGACGACTCTGACCTCGCGGACGCACTCGACCGTGTAAACATCCAACAAACATCCACTCCGACGACGACATCGCCGACTATCAACATCATCCGTGCTGGGACGCGGGTCCCACAAGATGCCCTAGTCGAGGTGGTCTCGCGCTCGGTGTACTACCTTGACCAACTCGACTGGAACGAGTTGTACCCGCAGATGGCGCTCTCGCAGACGCCGATGCTGCGCCTGGGCGTGCACGAGCGGGGTGAGTTCAAGGAATTGCGCGAATGGCAGTTCGAGGGACCCGGTACCCGGGTAGCTACCGGGACGACGCGCCAGTCCGGGACGCAGATGGGAGCGGATGTGCAGGACCTCTCTACTCAGCGCCGGGAAACGGCTGTGCAAATCGTGCGGTTGGCAAAGTTGCTCCAGGATGTACAGAAGCTCGCAATCGCACGTGGTCTGGGCCCGGCAGGCGGCTTCAGTCTCGTGTGTGAGGACGGGAAGCTGCGCGTGTACGGGTGTAAGGTGGTCGGCGACGGGGACGGTAAGAGCTTGACTGGGAGCTGCTTGCCGCCTGAGGTAGTGGCCCGGTTCGAGACCCGCACAAATCAAGACTTGGATGCGTGATATTTTGTAGGAAAACGGGCACACCGAAGGAGGTGATGGAAAGGAGACGGGCAGAACAAATGAATGTTGTATGGTGTCGTCATACTCAACAGATAGCATTTACATAAATCAAAAAACTATTTATTGAAACCAGACCTTGAAACCTGAGATTTGTCGTAGCCTCGTATTTTGTATAATACGACCTATAATGCCAGTGTGCCTAACCTTCTCTAATCCTCATTAAGGCCTCATTACGAAACTTAGACCGCCACAACGTAGTATGTGATGGTGATTAGGAGCTCGAAGGGAGTAGATAGTAACTAGCCAACCCTCTGCGATGGGATCGCTTTTCCCTGCCTGCTTGCTTCATGCGGGTCAAATGCGGGTCATCAAACGGGTGTGTCGGCGTTTCAGCTAGCACTTACTACAGACCAAAAAACTCCATGAGCGACCACATCCTAACAATTATCTTGCTCCATCCCGCATAAGCGACAACTCTAGAAAACAAGAAGACATGTCTTGGGCTTGAACAAGTCGTTGCCGTACTGTTGGCTTCACAGAGAGCAACAATCAGTTGAGCAATAGCGGAGATTGATACATGTCCCTGGTAAATCAACGCGTCCTCACTGATCGCCGCGCTGCCATACTGTATCGGGGGCGCCATCCATTTCTTCACGCGGGGTAGAAGTGCTCAAGGCTTTTGTTTAAGTTGCGTGACATCGGCGCGGCTGGAGTCCCAGATGCGTATAATTTCCGTCACTTTAAGACTCGGGAAGCGAGCTATGGAAGGGACGCAACAGAAATAGGCCGGGCACCCACCGAGTGCTTGCGGCTCCCTAGTCGTTCCACGGGATGTAGCGCGTCGCCGCGTCGCCACTGGTAGGGCCAGCACTGTCGATGTGGAACGTGAGCCTAACTATGGGAATCAGGAGAACGCGAGACGATGGCAATGCTGTAGCACCCCAATCGCCCTCGTTTTGAGGGCGATCAACTGATCCGATGGCGACCCGAAAAATGGGACGGCGACTTCGTCGGAGTACAAGTGGATGTTGGGGTGGTAATAGAGCGCTATTTCACCAGAGTTAAGTTTGAGAGAAAAGACAGTTAAGAGAGGGGAGACGCCCTCAGGCTGCGATCTAGACGCCTGTTCAAGCCATGCATTACTATAACCGGGGATTTCCAAGTCCCTTGAGGGTTGCGTCTTTGGAGAGGTCAGCCGCACAGGTAATGGCAAGTAAGAAACGATTGTCAGAGAGAAACGACACGCTCTGGAGGGTATTTGAAACGATGGACTTGGCGTGAATCAGTAAATCCTTTCCCTCGTGCCCCGTGGGGGAACCAGTAGACGTGCTAGCACTATTTGGCCTGTTTTCCAATTGTATACACAAAGTTCATACATCGGATCCAGGATGGCGAAGTAGTTTTGAGCTATGCTGAGAACAAAAATTTTCGAATCCGCAGAACGCATGAGGCGGTGAGATTGAGATTAAGAGTGTCCCCAGTGGTAAGAGACAAAAAGTGGAAGCGGTCATCTCTACCAGTATAAGGTCTATGAGAGATGAATAAGTAATGGATAATAGGGTCCGACAGCCACTAACCGGTGCCATTCATATAAAACGAATGTCCTCAGAGGGTCAACTTGAAGAACATACTGGCTTGGGATAAATGAAAAGGCGAATTCCCATCGTCGCATTGTGATACTACCATTGTGTCGTGGCCTGTCACAACGCCACACGAATTCGTGCATACGTACGTACACTATGCATAGGAAAGGCCCAGCTACCAAAAAACCCCAGTGCCAGATACTGTCATCGAACCACTGCAACCGAGTTTAGAAGTTGTGTGATACGTGTGCCCCAGTTCTCTATCAAGTGTTGGTACATAAAATTTTGTTCTCACAGGAATGCTACGCGAAGAAATTGACATACTAGGACCAGAGCCGGTGGTGAGAAAAGTGACGATGACAAATGTAACTGTTATGAAGAAAGATTCGACTCTTCATAAAACCATAACTTTACGATCACTGGGGGCCCGGGTGTGTGCCAGCGGTTCAGCTGGCACTGGCTTACCAACCAAGCGAATCCACAAGCTGCGCCCTAATAACTATATTACACTGGCTCAAACATAACTCTAGAAAACGAGGAGATATGTTCTAGGATTTTTCCAGTCATGGTGCTAATAGCGTCATGGTAAGCAGTAGGCAATCAGTCGGGGGATAGCACGAAGATTAATACCACGAACCTGGCATATCAATGCATCCTCACTGATAGCCACAGTCTCAAGATCAACACCCGTCATCTGTATGGGGAGCGCCACCTGTTTCTTCACACCAGGTAGAAATCCTTGGTAGCAAGGTGATTCAAGTTGTGCGACAGGGGTGGGGCTGAAGTCCCAGACGTCTACGAAATTCTGATGATTACCAAGAACTCGAACTAACCGCGAACCCGAAACTTGACGCGAGCTGAGGAAGTAATTCAAAAGCTGTTTGGGCGCCTATCCAGTGCCCGTGGTTCCCCAGTCTTTCCACGGGATGTAGCGCATCGACGCATTGGTGGCTGCCGTACCGTCTATGTGGGACGTCAGCCTGACCATGGGAATCAGGAGAACGGGACGAGATGAGGTGCTTTCGATTTGAGGAGGAAAGCTATTTGTTAGGAGGGTGATGAGCTGTTCTGATGGCGAACTGAAGAACGGGACCACAACTTCTTTGGAGTAAGAATGGATATTGAGGTAGTAATAGAACTCCTCCAAAGGATTCGGCGAGTCAAATTCCCCAATATCTAGTGAAAAGACAGCGATCGGAGAGGGGATACCTTCATGCTGTGGTGCGAGCCCCAAATCCAAGTCGTACACCGCTAGAACAGAGACATGCCCATACCCATCAGGGATTGGATCTTTGGTAAGATCACCCAGACGAGTGGTGGCAAGCAAAAGACGATTTTCAGGGAGAAATGACACGCTCAGGATGGCGTCTGAAGAGATAGACTTGTGTAAATCAGCAAACACCTTCCCTTGTGCTCCGTGGAAACACTAGACGTACTAGCACTATCTGGCCGGTTTTCCAATTACATACACAGAGTTCTTGCTTCGGCATCAGGATGGCTAGATAGTTTTTGACCACGCTGAGTCTAAAGTTTTCTACATCCAAAGAACGCATAAGGTGACGGGATCCAGAGAGGAGAGAGGTGGCAGCTAGAGAATGGGGTTCGCCAGTGGTGAGAGACAAAAAGTGGAAGCGATGTTCACTTCCACAAAGTGCAAATGGATTGAGCGGCAAATGACTACATTCCATTACAACGAGGATATCCTCAGAGGGATCAAGAGCACGTTTGAGTGGGGGAAATGAAAAGGAAAGTTCCCATTGTCGCATAGGGATATCACGCAAGATCGATGGAATTTGCACAAAGACGAGCTTGCCTTCATCCCGAGTCCTATGGACAAGTGTGAGGATGCCACCTGGGGAAATGTCGATGGCATGTCTGCGTCTGTCAGGGTTGGGCAGCTCTATACAGGTTGACCAACGAAGGTGCTTCCAGGCATCGTTGTAGGACCTCAATCTTTCCCTACGCTCGGGAATAGACATGACGCAAAGAGGGCCATCTTCCATGCCGGATTTTCCAAGCTCGAGGTGATATTGTAGTAAGGCAGATCCCCCGATAATATCGACCACGCGCTTGCACACCTGTTGAGATCGTACTAGTTTAGTCATAACAGTAGGACAGGAAGCTAGGAAGGCGCACCTGGGTACAAGAGGAAAGGTCTCGATAATGTAGCACTGCGAGGATTTTTGCGATGAGCTCATTAGGCAAGAGTTCGAGTAAATCTCTTGTCGAGCTATCGAGTGGAGTCTGACAGCCAGGTGGAGAGGAAGGAGACTGGTCCCCTCCTTTCTCGGTGTTGGAGGTCATGTGGGGTGCTGGCGTGACGTCGCCCCTCAGGTGATTCAAGGTAGCCAGTACAGTCTGGGAAACAGTGCCAAGTCGAGGGTAGAACCGAAGTAGAGCGCAAGCAATAACAGAGGAAGTTTTGAACTTGGCCATTGGAAGGATTTCAGACGAGAGCACACGGTGGTGTTTCGATAAAAGGATGGGGTCTTTTTGGTAACATGCAGGTCATTGTATATAACTGCATTTTAATGAAAACAGGCGCAAAGAAGGCGGAAGCGATCGGACTCCTAGATGAAGAGCAGTGGAGTAGCAAGGATCGCAATTTGTGTGTGAGAACCCCTGTGACAATTGATTTGGTTGCGCTACTTGCCTTATGTATCGCCTGCGCACCTTACCTTACGCCTATTCAGACACCCAACCGGGGACCTACATTGAGAGGCATTCCCGCAGCGACGGGACTTGCGACATATGCAAGCTACCCTCCCTGTTACTCAGGCCGAGGTCAAAGATGACGCAGGTGATGGGCAAGCTGGCTGAGCCTGCAGCGCCAATGGAACGGCTCTTTAGATCGACCATTTTCAGTGTGAGAATGAAAGTTGGGATTCAACGAAATAGGGACCGCCACATTGACTTCTCGCATACGGCGAAGAGTGTAATGGGTCTGTGAAAGGCAGGTGTCAAAGAATGGGGGGAACCAGAACACCATCCGGCGCACCATCCAGTGGAGAGCCTAGACCACCCCGTAAATAAGTGATAGATTCAAGTTTGACTGCGAACCCAGTGATTTGTTTTTCCGAGTCGCCACCAGTGGGGACTCAGGCGCATCGTAGACTCGGAGTTACTTGGTCTGTAAGTCAGTGTCGGTTGAATCACTGGCACACCCGCTCTGCGGTAGCCCGCATGACGCAAGCAGACAAGGAACAGGCAATCTCATCACGGACGACACAGTCATTGGTTAACACCCCATCAGTAAACAAAAGAAAAAAAATCCAGTGGACACATCCGGAATTGAACCGGACACCTCTCGCATGCTAAGCGAGCGTGATAAACCATCTACACCATGTGCCCGTGCGATATATTCGGATTACACAATCTATGTCACGCGCGGATTGTTCGTTCCGACCGAGGGGCACGCACCACGCCCTTCACGCTCACTACATAACCAGGACAAATGTCCAAGCAGGCCAAACCTCTCGTTGGTTCAGTTTTTGAGCGGGAGCCCCGCTCCTCTGTGTCTGCTCCTTCCACACCCAAGTCGGTCGGGTCAAACAAGGGATTCCCGATGGCACAGCACCGATCGGAGAGTGTCTTTGCGCGAAGCAGAAAGGCCCAACAACAACCCGGCGCGCAATTATCACGGGCTACGGAGCCGCCTATCGTACACGCCGCACCGGTAGTGCAAAAAAACTCACCGTTGGAAGGATCTGAAGGCGATGATTGGCGCGCCCGGATGAGCGAGGAGAACGAAAGGCGCGTTGCTGCGATGACAGAGCACGAGAGGGAAGAGGAGCGAAGAGAGATCGAAGAGAGATTTGGCAAGAGCATCGGGGAGGTGCTACAGAGAGCGCGGAGGACTCGGGAGGCCAACCAGGGGCGGACGAAACCCGCTAGTTCCTTGGAAAGTGACCTTGCGCGTGGCCTTCCAGATGATAGTGCGATCGCTCACCCTCTGCCCCCAAGTGCGTATAATATAAAAATACATCAAGTTATGGATCTGACACTCCGAAAGCGTTGCGTATTGTTCCAGTGGGTACGTCAGTCCATCTTGCGTTCTTACCACGCGCGAAAGTTGACCTTCACCCCAGGCGAAGGTGCAGTAGAGCAGTCTTCCCCGCTCTCAATTATTTCTGGCGCAAACTCGCGACCTTCCACTCCGGCCCGAGCAAGTCGCAAACTGCGCTTTGCGGATGTCACCCCCGACGATGTTCATGTGTACGAGTCCGCTCCTTCTTCACCACGGAGAAAGCCGTTGGCACTCCCACCTTCATCTAGCGATGACAGTGCAGTGTCCCTTGGTCATTGGAAGGGCCCTTCTCTCAAGTCACTTAGTCCTTCCCAACCGCCTTCGGAGTCTAAAGTCTCTCCAATCTCTCTCTCATCCGTGGTCTCCGGTCCAACCCCAGAGGAGGGTACGCCCGAAGATATCAGACGTCGTTTTTTCCCATCGCTCCCATCTGGAGACCCATCCCTCGCCTGGATCGAGGCCGCCCCGCTGCTTGATTCCACTGCCTCTACCCTTCGCTTTGATCTCCGTGGCGCACCGATACCCCCTCAGTTGTCCGTGACCCTGCCAACGCATCTGGGGCTCCATCACCATGCAGAAGGTGCTCGTGCTGGTTATACCATTGATGACGTCTTCTTGCTTGCGCGCTCGACCGTACCCGCACAACGCGCCGTCATGTTTGGGATCATGGCGGGAATAACGCGGAGACTCGCTGTCTTACGCCGGGGCATTTCGGAGGACACGGAAGGGTTGGAAGAACTACGTGGTAAAGAAGAGGACCTCCGCAAGCGGGCGGTCGCCGCCAGCGCTGAAGCGATGGGCGAGAGAGGCAGTCTAGGCTCGAGAGCGGTAGAAGTACTATGGGAGGCTCTTGTTGGGTGGGATTCCGACCTAATGAGCGTCGACGGTGTGGAGCTGCAAGAAGACCCTCCAGAGAAGGGCGCCCCCGAACAAGAGGGGGAGAGTGTGGTGAAGGGCGACGCTATTTCGTCTCTCCCTCTGCACTTCTTCCTCACTCAAGTGGCTACCATCTTTGGTGCCACTTATCTTCCGCGCCTCTCGCTCCTACAACTGCTAGCCATACTCCAACGTCTCGCAATGCATAGCAACGCCATCGCGGACACGATTACTGATACACCCTCTTTAATCGCTAATCTACTTCGTGTCTTTATCCTAACGCCTATTCCCCCGTCAGCAGACTCACCTCCACCCACCCCTGACGCCATCTGCCTCCTGACTACACTCGCATCAGCTTCCCGACTGTCCACTTCTAAACTTCTCGACCCTGCTTCTGCGCTTCTGCGCTTTCTAATTTCGTCTCCAACCTC
The DNA here is from genome assembly GCA_025766275.1 of Lactarius indigo. NCBI lineage: Eukaryota > Fungi > Basidiomycota > Agaricomycetes > Russulales > Russulaceae > Lactarius > Lactarius indigo. Next base: position 489,223 of record JAFKAC010000005.1, on the reverse strand, counting down.
ATCTCCCTATCCACCTCCACTTGCTACCTCTCTCTTGACGCACACGTTGCAATTGTACACTACATTCGCACGTTATGGACTACACGCTCATACTGCGACGATAGCTGCAGAACCCCTTACCTACCTAGCTTCTCATATCCTCTCACCCGAGTGCGATTCGCGTCCATTATTAACCGCCTACATAACTCTACTAGGTGCCTGGACAACCTGCGCCTCCGATCCCCATCAGACGACACCCCCACACGAAATTCTTTGGAGTCAAATATCCGGTTGGGGCTGGATCTCAAATCTCCCCATTATTGCGCGCAAGTTCACACAGGAGCCTGCAGACCGGGGTTCGTGGACTGCGTTATGGAACGCGGAGGCCGCATGGCTTGAAGGTGCGCGGCATAATGGCGTGCGTAGTGGTGCCGAGGAGCGAGAAAGCTCTCTCGCGTGGTTGAAACCCGCGTTTGCCCTCAATACTGAAGTGATCTCGGGAGCGATCTCTTCATTGAAGAGCTTGCTGAGCGAGATCCCCGCGAGCTATGACGTCAATAGGGACTTTGCGTTCTATCGCGAGGTGACGGAATCCGCCTCACTCCTAAGTGCAGCGATTCGTCTCTGGCTCGCCTGTCTCCCTCCCGACAATACGCCTCTCCCCGAGCCCCCTTTCCAGCTCCCATTCTCTCACCTTGGGGTGCTAGCGTCATTTATCTCCACTCACGCGCTTCTCTCCGAGTCATCCGGCGTCTCTCCACACATGCGGCCCTTTTTGCGACCTTTAGTCTCGTATGTCTCAAACTACGTGCGGCTTTCGGGTCGCCTTCCAAGCACAAAAAGTGATCTCTTGCTAACGCAACTGGGAATCGCCCTTATGCGGTTCCTTCCCGGAGATGAGGATGCCGCCCTCGATATGCTTGGTGCTATAACCAACTTGGCTGATGAGCGGTATCTCAGTAACTGCGGTTGGAGTGTTCCATCAGAGGTGTGGTCGCGGGGTGGGCTCCACATACTGAGTCCTTTCCTAACCTTTGACCTCGTGTCACGTCATGACGATGCAGGTGTTGAGGGTGAAAAAACTGCCCGTGTGCGTGTCGCACCGCTTGTTCCCACACCCCACTCCCTCAGGTTCGTAACAACACAACGCCTCCCTGCCACCCGCGGATTTGGCTACCTCTTCGCACGTGACTGGCCACTTCTTCCCTTGGACCACCTCCTACGCTCTGGCACCTCCCCAGTTTGGCAGTGCCTGCCGTCGGGTTGGGACGCCAACGAGACGGAGGTCGTTCGTGCCACGCTTCTTCTTACACGGGTAGTGCGAGAGGCGATGCTCGCGAATGGGACACAAACATTCGCAATGACACGCGCGGAAGTCACGTTCAGCTGCATGAAGGTTTTCATGCTCGAACATGGACAAGCACAAGGCGCACCATCTGAAAGCGGAGGAGACCGAGAAGAAGTATTCCGCGACGACACCGTCGGCGAGCTGATGAAGGCGCTCCTCATCCCTTGCACTCTCGGTGCGTCCCCGAACGGGCTCTCCGCTTCGGCCGCGTCGGACGAACAGGACGACCTCGATTTGGCCGCGAGCCGGTTTCTCGGAACCGGCATGCCGTTCTTCCAGTTCTACACGGACCTGGTCGCGCTGTACGATGCGGTCTCCTTCGGACACCCGCTTTTCGCCGCGCTGCTCCTTCCGCCCCTCGCGCAGCGCTATGCGCCTGACTACCGCAAATTAGTTTACGATGAGACCGCTCATGTCCTCGGTACCGTGCGCACCCCCGTCGAACTCGTCATCGGTGGGGCTGCCGGCACCTTCCTCTGGCCCGCCGAACAGGTGCCGGATGTCGTGGGTGCACAACTTAGTCTGCTCGTGGGCCACCGCGCACGTGTACCGATTGAGGGCTTCGTGCACTGGATGGCGGTGCACCACATTGCGGCGAATATATGGCCGGACCTCCGCGAAGACCCGCCCAGTGCTATCGCAGATGAACGTGGACGCAAGCTACTTGAGGCTTTGGTGATTCAGGGGGGGCATGCGGTTGTCCGTGAGGTCACTCTGTATTGGCAGCGACGGGAAGGCACAGCCGTTCTGCCTCCCATGTGTTTTGACCTCGATCCAGTCAGGCGTGTGAACCGGTTGGAGTGGGTGAAATTCTGGGCGAAGGGCGATTTCGTAGAGCGTGTTGAGGAATTATTATCTGCTGATGACTAAGCAAAGTATAGATGTAATGGGTATTACCCGCATATCATTACGAGGGACTATGTAATGCGAAATCAATCTAAAGGAATGTGGTCTATTTTCCAAGGGGGGCAGTTTGGCTATTGCCAATACTGACACCATTCAGCGCGTTTTCGACGAAGACACCCGAGTAGAGGATTGACTCTGTAGTGCCCTCCTGGATACCCTTATGCGCGACGTCTGCTTGGTCTGCAGGAGAATCAGCAGGGTTGATGAGCGGAAGCTATTCAGCGTATGCGTATCAGAAGATGGGCTCTGAAAGTGTAATCGGCAATGACGCCTCAGGACGGACCTTGAGCAGACCGAAGTGGAAGTCTCCCTGTCCGTTCGGACCTTTGGTGGCGCTCGAGTTGTCCTCGACCTGAGTGACGGCCTTCAAAGTGCACGCGTTCTGCGAGTAGAACACCTGGAGAGTAAGCTTGTCCCAGTCGACGGCGACGGCAAAGTTGTGCCACGTGTTTTCAACGAACGGCGTCTGGAACAGCACCTTGCTGGCGTGCGAGCGGATGCTGAGCACACGCGCATCGGCATCCGATACTGTTGAATTGAATGGGGTACCTGGCACGAGTGATTGACACCTGTCAGTTCAAATCGGAGGGGGGAAGGGGCGAGCGCGCGCATCATACCGGAGTGAAGATCAAAAATGTGCGTCCCGTCGCTTGGCTCGATGAACAAGGGCTGATACTCGTGTTTGAAGTTCAATGGCTGCTGGGAGTCCGCTTGCACCGAGAAGTGGAAAACCGTGAGGCCGCTCTCGATCTGCGTGTTGAACGTGGTGCGATTCCCATTCTGGTCCGGCTGTGCGATGAGCTCGCCGCGGCGGAAGCCAAGCTGCGGCGGATTGGAACCGGGCGTGAATATTGACGAGTTATCGATGGTAGCACGGATTGCCTGTTCCTGTACCGGGCTCCAAAGCGGGGTAGGGGGAGGACTGTTGCCGAGGAATTGGAAGTACTATTTGGGGGGAAGAATCAACACGTATACGTCTCGAACTCGAGAAAGCACTTACGTGACTAGCATTTTGACTCCCTTTCACTGCACTACAATCTCTTGAGTTGAGGCATTACAGGGAAAGATGCAAGGGATGACATACGCCAGGTATGGGCCCTTTGACTGGTCGAGGTCTGCCGCTGTGATAGTAGACGGTGCCCGCCCGTCATAAAGAATTGAACTCGCCCGCCGAACTGGGCTTGCCCAGACGGTGGACTCGAGACCAAGTGCAAAAGCGATAAAAGAAAGTAGTAACATCTCTGGATACCGCCTTGACCAGCCGTCCTGTGCAGGTTTTATATCCCCGTGGGCTGACACTGGCGACGTGAGCTCGAAAGAAATACAATAAGCGCGTAGATCTAGTGCCCTAGTAACCGCCAGTAGTAATATTTGGGTCTCTAGATGGGGCTAGGGAGACCCGACAGGACGAGGTTGGGAAAACTCTGAGCAAGTTGGTGTTGGCATGGAAATGCGCGAGTATCCAAAGTTGGTACGAAGGTGATTGTTCATTGTTCAGTTCACGTATCAGACAAACTCTTGGATAAACCCTTGCACGTACATACTCACCGGTAAATTGTGGCATTTAGTTTTGCACGGTATTCAGTGTGGCGCCACAGACTTAGACTTCATCATCTCGCCATGGAGCGAGCTCGTGGACTCGGCCGAGTCGCGGCTACGGGACTTGGCAGTGACGTTAGCACGAAGTTGTGCCAAGTGTGCGGCTTTGTTCAAGCAATCTCCGCGGCCCGGGTCAACTCAAAGTGAGTCTTCGTCCGAGGATCGCAGGCACTCCGACGGACATTGAATCACCCATCTACCGATGGCCTCTATCATCTCACCCGTAGTCATTGGCGGCCACAGATGGTCATGCACAGCGACTGCCCTCGACCCTTTTTTTTCACTGGAAAACTTGACTTGAAAATTGACCAAGAGATTACCAGATTTCACACAGGTCCTTCCTTGACAGCCAAGTGTGGCCACTGCCCGCATTTCAGACTGTGAGGTCGGACCAAGGTTTCAACTTGTACAAGAATCTTCGAGAAGGACGGCTAGATGGATCTTAAAACGCTGGCATGCGGGTCTAATAAGATGAATACTCTACGCTTGGACTCCCGAGGAGGACAAACTTGCCGTCAGACTCGGAACTCGTAAAGTCTTACAGTGCAGGCTATGCATATAGTTGTTAAACGTACGAACGCCTAACGGTAATCCGCGGAATAACCTTTGACACCGACAGAATATTTATTTGTTCGGATGTCTTCCCCATTGTTACGAAGTCCCGTAATTTGACTCCTCGACGCCCGAAAACGTCTTGGCGTTGATAAAGAGGAGTAGAACGCCCTCTTAGCCACTACAAGGGCTCGATGCTTGCGATCGTATGGGCTCGCGTTGATGTTAAGTTTGCATAGATCACAAAAGACAAGAGCTGAGCCGGTGCCGTATGAAATGGTGTATTGTCTTGTCGTCTGCAACTCAGGCTGAGGTCCGCTTCTTGCTGAAGAGGCATTCTCGTCGATAACAAAAAGAAAAGAGAGTTCCCCCAAAGCGTACAGAACGGTCATAGTAAGCTCCGTAGTTGGTAAAAACGCCTCAAAGTCTCTCATCCCCCGAATTCATGCAGCGCTACGTTTTGCGTCCCAGGCAACTCCTCTACAGCTAGTATCGAAAGTATTTCAGGAAACCGAGGTGTGATTTTGCACTCTTACGGAACTAGATTACTGCATCGCACAAAAGTCAGTACTCGAGCCTGGCGGTGGGATAAAGAGCTTGCAAAACCAATCGGTTATCATCTACGAAGGCGTCCGTATCAAGAAGCACTTTCTCCCCATCTTGACCACGGACCCGTTCGAGGGTCTCCGACCATAGCGCTGTGGCTATGAACAGTGACTAGTGACTCTTTAGCGATGTGTTTCCCCACGAAAGCGTGGCGCCCAAAATCAAATGTGCTGTTCCCTTCCTCGCGCGTCTCCGCAGGACCCGAGATGATCTCGCCACGCACGTCCAGCAACCACCCGGGCCGGAACACTGCGGCGTCGTCGCCATAGGTAGACGGATTGTTGTGGCAATTCCAGAGAATCGTAAGGCACAGCGTTCCCTTGGGGACGAAAATAGTACCAGTCGAGGTGTGTGGGAGAGCGAGAGCGATGGCAAGGCATCATCGAAAGACCTCTTTGGCCACTGCTTGTACATACAGAAGGCCTGAAGCGTCCCAAAAATGTCGGCGTATGCGACCGCTCACCAACAGTGTCTAGCTCAGCTTAGGCGCACCTCTGTACTTTCGGATCCGCGACCATTATGAGTGCCCACCAATCCATCGCCAAGTGCGTCGTGTCCGCGCCAGCGGCGCTGTTGGAAGAAATCAACGAAATATCTTCGACAGTATAAGGGGAAACACATTATAATGTCCCCACAAGTCAGGCCATTTCTTGACTAGAAAGCTGGTTGCAGTCGGAGTTGTGGATGAGCGTCGCAATCAAACACTGTCGTTCAAAAACCTTCAACTACGTTCCAGTGGTTCGGTAGTCTTCGACTAACGACCTTCAATACCATGTCACTCAGAGCACGATCTTGAATATGATATTATCCTGCTTGAAATACCACCTTTTTTTTTTTTGAATCCATTTTTATTCCAGAGTACATATCATAGATACAGACCGGTCATACCGCGAGCCGAGTACATTTAAGGAACTGAAATACCACCTTCCATCGTACTTCAATTTCGCGAACGTAACACAATGCCTGATGACTGAGTCGGGAAAACACCACGTGAAGAACGACAACAACAACATTTCAGGGATGTGCAACATCCAAGAATACAGCTCAACAAGACACGATGTCGTAACTGCCAAGGCCATGTCGACGAACAGGAGAACGCAATGTATTTTCTTGCAATCTCTCCCAAGTAACCAAGACTTGTCCCAAATTTTGAAAGTATTTCCGATAATAGGAGATTCATGCGGGCCGGAAAAAATGTGGAGCCAGGGCTCTTCACATATCTCACCACTAGAATAGCCACGAGACCCTGCCAGTGCGCAGCCAAGCCAACGCGGGTTGTCATGAGTCTCCAGACACAGTCCAATGAGAGATGATAAAGTAAGGACGATGATCTCCACAACTTCGCCACATCGCAACCGAAATGAGGAACAGAACCTCCAGAAAAATGTTCCCTCTCATCATGCTGGGGAGGATAGTCGCAGGGTACCAAAATGCAGAAGGCGACGCTGTACGCACTGTGGCTAAGACTTGAGAGTTTAGTTTTCGTTGGGGCCTGGGGCCATGGCTTGGGTCACGTGTCCGAGGTCCATAATTCATTACAGCTGGTTCCATAACGATTGTCCCCTGGTGATCATTTTTGGACTTAGGCGAGGTTTGAATATTTGAATGGGTAACTCCGCCACCGAGATGGCACAGCTCTCGAGTAGAGCAACACAGATAACCATTCCATAATTCCAAACTACATCGAGTACGTACTACGTGTCCCTGCTATTTTCTGGTATAAAATACCAATACATGGTCAGAATGGGAACCTGACGAAGCGCTAGTTTCATGATCTGCGTTCGGGATGAGCCTCCACAACTAGCAGCCAAAAGAGGGGCCCGAGAGGACTCACAAATATCAGGTCACTACTACACGGTAGGTAAATGGGCGGGATGTGTGCGGGATCTCTCTGATCCACCCGTGTCTTCAGGAAATGATATAGTACCACGAAGAGGTTGGGAGAAATCTGGAGTCGTAGCAAGGACTAAGGGCGCTGCCAGTGACTGCTGTCGCTGCGGGAGGGTCGTGGTAGAGTTGTTTGTTGGGAGCGACCTTGTCCCTGAAGGAATGTGGTCGGACCAGGACACAGAGGAGGTTAGAGAGTTTGCAGGAACCGCGTTTCTCGAAACCTGGATTGAAAGGGACGGCGATGGTGTGTCAAGTAGCGTCGCGTGAGTAGGGACAATGCGGAGATCAGCACCGTCTCTAGAGGAGGCAGAAACAAGAGCGCCAGCAGCCATATCAGCGAGTGGCTCAGGTAAACGAGGATCGTCCTTGACTTGGGAGATACGAACTACAGCGCGGGGGGGCGAGATGGTCGAGATAGGTTGTGGCAGTACGGCGGTCATATCACCAACTGACTGCATGCCCGCGAAGATGGTACTAGTGTGACCAGTGTTAGACGTGAGGACCGACGATGCGTCATGCGTGGCCAGAGGTGGGCCAGGTTCCGAAACGGCTGTGGGGCGCGAGACGACGCGAGGGCGAGGAGGGGTCGAGGAGGTATGGACAGCCTGTGTCGTCGCATTAAGAGTCGCGTCGGATACCACCTTCGTGCGATGGTAACGAATTCTCGACAGCGGATTCGGTAGAGGGTTAAGAGCAGTGTTAGTGGGGTGAGGGGTGACACTTGGGCCAAACGAGGTGGCGTGGGTGCGGGCATCATCCTGTATCATACTAAAAGTATTCGGAGAAGAGGAACCCGGCGGGAGGCACTGGATTCCATTGTTGGCGGGTACGACCAGCGGAGTGTGGACAGGCACGGAGACCGTGCTCAAGTCTTGTGGAATCGGAGGCGCACCATTGGGCGATGGTCCCTTTGTGGAGGCCTGCTGGTGGGGCTTAGCTGGCACGGCACGATGCAGTAATCAAGGAAGGACTGACTTCGGATATGTTTACACAGACAACCTCTACCTTGGCGGAACATGGATCCGGGTGGTGGCGGCTAATATCGCACGAAGGATATGAAGATGGGAACACCAGGATGATATCGTCGTCAAGCGTCTTGTCGGTAAATGCTGTAGCGACGGCAATGATGTCTCGATGCAATTCAAAATAAACGCTACGAATGTGCTTGAGGATGTAAATTGAAAGATTTCGAGAGCGTCGGTCCCTTGTGTTTCGAACAAGTTCATTCCACATGTCGCAGAACTTGTGCCGCAGTTCAGGAAGCACACCTTGAACGTCGAATCTAGAAGCAAGTTCCATAGTCTTTGATCGTGAGTAGACATCGCGAGGCCACCTGTGCTCAGAATAGGCATCCAATGTGCGCCGACAAATAAAAATACAATTAGCAAGCAACACGCTGTCGCCGTGGTCGAGGTAGCTGTCGAGGGTGGACTTTGATATGCCTAGTTGGCCAGTGACTAGTTCAAACCAGCGGTCATCGCGTTCTTTCACCCGAGCAATAATGACGGCAACCACGCATTGCGAATAGTACTCCGCAAATGGGTCACTGTACCGTGTATTCCTCAGAAAGAGCCCGAATTCAACAGAATCTAGGAGTGCACCCCAGTCCTTGTACAGAACACGCTCGAGTGTTCGCTGGCTGATAGGGAGAGACAATTCGGCCATTGCCGCGATATAGTTCTTGATCCGACCTTCTTTGGTTGACTGTGTGATCAGATCGGACGATAATGTACGGTCCATTAGTCCAATTAGAACATCTGTCATCTCCTCGCCGTTCGACGTCTCGAAGGCTCCCCGGAATTCGTCGAGCACGTTTGAGTCGCGGAAATCTGGGATACTCCCAGAGGACCGGAGCGCCCATAAAAGTATGCGACCGTCAATCTCCGATGGCGATTTCTGGGCGGATTCCTCGGCGGCCTCCTCTATACGATGCAAAAACCGTCTTCCATAGTGATCTTTCGAGTGACCGAAACGATTCCACGTCTCCTCGTTGAAAAGGTTGAACGCCGTGCACCACCGGAGAATTCGGAAGGTGACATATAGGGTTCCAGTGTAAATGAGCCAGAATGGAGGGGAGAGGGGAGTATAATATGGGCTGTCGTGTCGGATGAGGGGTAATAACGTGAAGCATGCATACATGACGGCGCAGAGCCCGACCCACGACACCACGACTTTGAGGACTGTATGGTTGTAACCAAAGGAGAATATAATGAATCCGGCCAAAAAGAGAACAAGGGACGCGTGTAAGAGGATGGACAATGCGTCAATGGTCCATTGAAGGTGTAGCTCCTCGACGCCTTTATGAAAAATTGCACGAACACGTGCTCGTTTATGCGTACTACTTGCAGAATGTCGTTGTGTGGTCTTGATGTATCGGCGGGCCCACTGCTGCACCAATATTGCGAGCAGGGCACATGAAAGAGCTATGACCAAACTCAAGGACCAGAGCGAATTGACCCAGACAGCAGATCTCGGTGGAGAGAAAGTGGGTGGGTTAGACTGAGTAGAAGAAGTGGGGACACGAGTCCCATTAGGGTTGGCAAGGAGCTGATAAATGTTCTCGAGATAGAATGTAGGCTTGTCCTGTGGATCCGGTCGCAGGTCCTGAAATGACACAACAAGGAACGCCGCAACAACGATAGAGAACAGTCCAGACTACGGCCTCGGTGGTCAATCCACAGTACAATAGAATGGACACGAAATCTTACAAAGAAAAGCGTCGTAAGTGCATCCGCCTTCCAGCCATCTACCATCTTCCTGTCCTCTTCTACCGCCATTTTTAGATACATGTCAAAGAGAGGTCTTGATCCACCAACGAAGCCAGGCTCCCCCTGCAATACTTTGTCTCTCTCTGACTCCGACTGGAATAGACGACCGTCTGTGGGGTTTTATGAGGACGGTGAGTTTACTGCTGAACGGGTGAACGTACTTGATGTGATCCCCTTTCCAGGCGCGTCATGATCTTTACGGTGTACGACTTGGTGAGTATAGGAAGGAGTTGACATCTGTGAATTGGTCCGGATAGACTAGGACAAACATCTTAAGAGGTTGTGTGTGGAGCATTGACCAGTTGACCGCGAGGCAACCATGAGGCAAATGACGCATTGACCAGTCCGATAGTGGCAGACGCAAATTAAAATGAAATCTAATTCGGCGTTGGATTCTGGCCAGTGTGCGCCTACCTCGCCTTATATGGCTTTATGCTTGTGACACGGCCCGGGTGAGCCATACCGTATGTGCGGAGAACACGGCATTCCATTCCACGGTTTAACGCCCCGGAGTCAGGTGAAGTGGATCTGGGCTGTACGTTGTTCTTGGAAGGGCCAAAAGCACCTATGAACTTTGTTGGGGTGCTATTTCAGCCGCCTTTGGCGCCTGCATTACCAGATGCCGGTGATTGTGAGGACCGGTGGCTGGTGAGTCCCGAAAACCAGTGCTGGATTTACTGTACGTATTGAAATAACGCTTACGGAACACAGGACAATCATCCAGGTTTGACCGCAAGATTAACATCGTTGCATCAACATTTTTCGAGCTGCACGAGATGTGCATCTTTCCGTAGTGATCTATACAGTTAAGCCGATAAAGTACGCCTCGTGCAAAGCCTGAGCAGGTCTGAGACACATCATGATGCATAATTACAAAGTCAGGATGTCACGCACGACACTTATATAACTCAAGGTGTCCATATTGTCAAGCATTTTGTCCACCCCTCTCCGGCCACAGCGCCATCGGTGTTCCTTAAGCCACCATCTAAAATGTGTGTGGGTTGCCTCGGAGTAAGGTGTAAGGTCGTAAAATTCCCGCAGATGCGTTCAAACTCATCCAGAACGCCATCCGAGTCAATCCTAGCATGTCTTTCTTGATCGCGGACCTGGAGGACGTATCATTTCTGCAGCAAGTATACTATAACAAGCACAAAATCAAAAGAGGTAGTGGTGGTACGAGGAAAAGGAGGGATGTGGCGGAGCCAAGTTTGAGCCCTGGCCCCAGACATGAGGAACAGGCGTGAGCTAGGCAAACACTGCCTACTGCCAGTGTAGCGCATTATTGCCACGTTGTCTCATCTGCGAGGTGCGGTTGGAGGCGGCGCCGACCACGTGAAGTGGTTTATATCTCCACTGCTTCAGGTTCGTATCACATTGGGGCTGGCTGAACATGGTGAAGGGGAGCGCAATAGACTTTGAAAGATGTTGACGGTGTTCGACGAACCGGTTTCGGACCGTTTCGAGCGCATGGTCGAAAAAGTCGAGCAGTGGTCGAGAGTTCGGCCCGGTGCCAGTATTATGTGTCGCACTGCTTTAATCTCTATCCACCTTATCCTATGGTTATACGGTTGTACGTTCCGAAAGTTCTAAATATGCTCTGCGGAATCGAACACGGTTGATCCGGCATAAAGTTTAACAGTAAGTTACAATGCCCAACACGCAGAACCCCGCTGTGACTTGCGCTGTGACGCCGTCTTCGTCATTGGCAAGGTATGCGCAGCCAGAAGGGGGTGAGAAGAAGAGTTCGGTGCAAGCGAGGACCGTCGTGCATCAACAATAGCATCCAGTCGAAACACGAGGACAAATATAAATATCGTGCTACGAGGCGAACAGAAGAGAGGCAAAGCGCTTGATGCTCACCATCGTACCCGTCAATCTTCGTTTGCTCATCCCTTTGCAATGCTGATTGCATTCCCACAGCAATATCACATAGAAGACGTACAGGTCATGTCCCTGTTGTCTTTGGAGAGTACAAGGCAGAAATAGATGGTCAGGCTGGGGACCTGACGAAACGCGAACCTGGTCCCTCCTCGCCGTCATGGTTTATGCCCGAGTTTGAGCCCTGAGCCTCCATAAGAGTTCCATAAGTAGCAGTAAATGTATAATAAGTATCAATACCATAATACGACCATCAGGCTACAACGCCACGGTAGGAAAATGGGTGCGGAGGTGCGCGGGATCTCCCTGGTCCCTTCGCGTCTTCAGGAAATGGTCTAGGATCACGAAGGGGATGAGAGTGATCTGGAGTTGTAGCAGGGACCAACAGCGCTGACTGCTGTTGTCGCGGGGAGAGCTGTAGAATCGTTTTCTACGAGTGATATCGTCCCTAAAGGAACGTAGTTGGATCGGGACATAGAGGAGATTGAGGACGATTGAGAGAGTGTGTTGCCTGAGATTGGGAGGGACAGTGACGGTGTGTCATGTACCGCGTGAGGGGAAAAACGGAGACGAGCACTACCTCGTGAAGCGATGCTACCACTAGATGAGGGAATGGCAGTGAATGGATGGGGTAATGCGGAAACAGCGCCAAGGGCATCGGAGATAGAACCAGCCGTCGAAGAGGCGGAGGTAGGAGTGGTGCCACGAATGTCATCAACGAGAGACCCACTTAAACCGTCCTTCCGAAGTACAGAGCGAGGATGTGGGTCTGAGTTGTTTGAGGACGCCCTCTTGCGAGGGTAACTGGTTCCCGACAACGGAATCGACGGAGAGCTCGAAGCAGTGTAGGCTGTGTGAGGGGTAACGCTTGGGCAGAACGCGGTGGCGCGGGTGCAAGCGTCATCCCATATTACGCTAAAAGGGTTCGGAGAAGGGAAACTGGGTGGGAAGCGCAAGCTTCTACTATTGGGTTTGGCTCGAGCGTGGGCAGGCGCGGGCAGCACAGAAGACCCATCGTCAGTTGATGGCTCCTTTTACGAGGGGTTCAGCATAGTCGCTGTACGAGGCAATAATCAAGGAAGGACTGACCTCGGATCTTTTTACACAGACAACCTCTACCTTGACGGGACATGGATCCGGGTGGTGGCGGCTAATCTCGCACGAAGGATATGAAGATGGGAACACCAGGATGATATCGTCGTCAAGCGTCTTGTCGGTAAATGCTGTAGCGACGGCAATGGTGTCTCGATGCAATTCAAAATAAACGCTACGAATGTGTTTGAGGATGTAAATTGAAAGATTTCGAGAGCGTCGGTCCCTTGTGTTTCGAACAAGTTCATTCCACATGTCGCAGAACTTGTGCCGCAGTTCAGGAAGCACACCTTGAACGTCGAATCTAGAAGCAAGTTCCATAGTCTTTGATCGTGAGTAGACATCGCGAGGCCACCTGTGCTCAGAATAGGCATCCAATGTGCGCCGACAAATAAAAATACAATTAGCAAGCAACACGCTGTCGCCGTGGTCGAGGTAGCTGTCGAGGGTGGACTTTGATATGCCTAGTTGGCCAGTGACTAGTTCAAACCAGCGGTCATCGCGTTCATTTACCCGAGCAATAATGACGGCAACCATGCATTGCGAATAGTACTCCACAAATAGGTCACTGTACCGTGTATTCCTCAGCAAGAGCCCGAAATCAACAGAATCTAGGAGTGCACCCCAGTCCTTGTACAGAACACGCTCGAGTGTTCGCTGGCTGATAGGGAGAGACAATTCGACCATTGCCGCGATATAGTTCTTGATCCGGCCTTCTTTGGTTGACCGTGTGACCAAATCGGACGACAACGTACAGTCCATTAGTCCAATTAGAACATCTGTCATCTCCTCGCCGTTCGACGTCTCGAAGGCTCCCCGGAATTCGTCGAGCACGTTTGAGTCGCGGAAATCTGGGATATCCCCAGAGGACTGGAGCGCCCATAGAAGTATGCGACCGTCAATCTCCGATGGCGATTTCTGGATGGATTCCTCGGCGGCCTCCTCTATACGATGCAAAAACCGTCTTCCATAGTGGTCTTCCGAGTGACCGAAACGATTCCACGTCTCTTCGCTGAAAAGGTTGAACGCCGTGCACCACCGGAGAATTCGGAAGGTGACATATAGGGTTCCAGTGTAAATGAGCCAGAATGGAGGGGAGAGGGGAGTATAATATGGGCTGTCGTGTCGGATGAGGGGTAATAACGTGAAGCATGCATACATGACGGCGCAGAGCCCGACCCACGACACCACGACTTTGAGGACTGTATGATTGTAACCAAAGGAGAATATAATGAATCCGGCCAAAAAGAGAACAAGGGATGTGTGTAGGAAGATTGGCAACGCATCAACGACCCATCGAAGGCGCAGGTCCTCGACGCCTTTGTCAAAGAATGCGCGGTCACGTGCTCGTTTATGTGGACCACTTGCAGACCGTGGTTGAGTGACTTTGATGTATCGACGCACCCACTGTTGGACCAATATCGCCAGCAGGGCAGAGGAGAGAGTTATAACCAAACTCAAGGACCAAAGCGAATTGACCCAGACGGCGGATTTCGGCGGAGAGAAGGACTGAGAGGGGAAGGTGGGGACATCATGAGTTCTGTTAGAGTCGGCGAGCAATTGATAAATATTTTCGAGATAGGCTGCAGACTTGTCCTGTGGATCCGGTCGCAGGTCCTGAAACGACACAACAAGGAACGTCGCGACAACTGCAGAGAAGAGTCCAGACTGTAGCAGTCAGTTAGCAAGTGATGGAGACAGACAACGATATTGGGGCTCACAATTGTCATGTTGTCCCGAGCTACCGCGTTCCAGTTTTCCATCATCTCCTTATCCTCTGCCAGCGCCATCTCCGAATACTCATCAAAGAAAGGGCCCAGATCTTTGACAAAGCTAGAATCCCCTTGTAGCTTGTCTCCTAGAGAGGTGACTGAGTAGTCACCGGTATGTAGTGATTAAAATTGGAGATAGGTGAGAGATAGAATAGCGGTGACGCACCTGTTTCCTTGTTGGCGGGTTCGTCGTACATCTTCGAGTACTGAATTATCATGAAATCGGTGACGATGGGCAGCTCATAATATACCTAGCAGGTACTCCAGGTTGATGACGACACCCGCATGGAGGATGTAAGGCCTAGCTATGATGTGCGTGGTACATGATGAGCGGGCGTGGGTAAGGCAAGGCCCATTGCACGTTGTTACCATTATCAAAAGACTACAGCAGGGTGAAGTGGAGACCATACACGTGCACGCCACGCGTATACCGCACCAGGGGACAGGTATCGTTTCATTGCTTTGGGAGGAGCAAGGGAGCCACGAGGCAGGAAAACGACCACAGCCGATAGATGTTGTGTCAGCGATGCAGGTCCCAGGGTACGATGAGAGACTATATTGGTCATACTACATGGTCTCTGTTTTGCCGTTGCTTCAATTTCTCGTCGGTTTTGGTGAACACAGTGAAGGAGGAGTGAGACTCGGATAGACTTTGACGGACATGTCACTGACCCAAAAGTATGGCCCGGCTGTTGCCGACGCTCTCCTTGCCGCACAATCCGTTCCAGGCTGGTTCATAGTCCAGTCGACAAAATGAGTCGATAATTCAGCTCTGGAAATTTGCTGGAAAGTCGGATCAGTTTTGAATAACCAGAGAGCTTCTGTCCATGGTAATCCACAACACCGCAGAAACAGCCCCAGTTTCGGAAAACCGCTATATACATGCACACCCGATTTTTACTTCATGACCTTACTATGCAGTACAGGTGCAAGCCACTAAATAATAATATCCCCGAACACCCCGTGGTGAATATGAACTGAATGCCACAAGACAGGGAACTGCTGGCACTCGCGCACCTGCATGGCAGACGTGCACATCACAACGCGGCGTGGCACGGGTATCCTCATACTGTCTCCTGCACTGCCTGTGATATACCATGCCATGCGCCATGCACAATGCAGTGCAGGAGGTGGTGGAAGTCATCAGGGAGGGGGCATTAAAGTTGCGTGCTGCACACGCAGGAGAGAGTAGTAGCGAATTTGACCGCCGGCAATGGCGAGGCTAAGGCCAGGTGGTGGTTCAGAAAGGATGAATATCATCGATGAATGCCTGTCGTGGAGAACTGTGAGGGCCTCTTCGGGACACCCTTGGCGTCATTCGTGAAAGTTAGACTGGAAATTCGAAAGTCGGAAGTTGAAGTTGCGGTGAAGTGACAAATGATATAATATTATCCGTACGTAGGAATCCAGCACGGTAGACGAAAGTCGTGTACAGGCTAGGCGATGTGGGTGCAACTGAGGGTACGAGAAGGAGAGTTTGACGGGAACTTTGTACTTAGCACCAATTAGGTCAGGGTAAATGTAGCCATCATCGAGTCATTCGTTACAGTAACAACCGCTCTCCTCGAAAAATGATAACGTATATCAAAACAATGCATGGCATAGAACTGAGACCAACGGAAAAGGAACAAAGCGAGTCGTACCGTTCCTTGGTACCATCACTTCATTGTCACCGTGACTTACACGTGCCGTGCTTTGTTTGGCCATCCCCCTTACAGGAGCCCCACCACGTTGAGCACGTACTGCGAATGTCGCTGCGGTCTTTGAATAGTACGCGACACAAATAAATGATCAGGACGGGAACCCGACGAACGCGATCTTCGTTTATATGTTCCTTGCGCGCCATCACGTCCTATGCTGAGCCTCCACAAGTAGCAAGCAGAGGACAAAACTTACGAATGACCCCTGGAATAACTACCAATACATACCATAACATCACGATGCCAGGTCAAGCAAACGAGTGGGAGGCGTTCGGCCGTGGCTTATAGCAGGGCATACGGGAGTTGCCCAGAACCGGGGGATTGGGAAGGATGGCGGAGTGGTGTGTCAAATGCTGTCTGAGGCTCTGAACAGGGACAATTTGGAGATCTCCAATATTCCCTGAAGCGATGGATATAGATGAGGGAGAGGCGGCGGGCGGAAGAAACTGCGTCAGGGTGATAGAGCTCGTCGTATGATAGAAGCCGGGGTGGTTGTTGCGAAAGCGGTAACGGTGCGGGTGAGCGGCCCGCTCCGGCGAGGGCGACTCAGCGAGGAGTGCCAGTGCGAGTTTGAGTGCAAGTGCATAATCTCAAGAAGTGACTAGTGACTAGCTCATTTCTACTGTTACTACTCAGGCCGTGGTCACCTCGTTGGCTCGACTTACACCTTTTCTTGGCCACTGCATGTCCACCTTTTATTAATATGACTTGTCGCTAATGTACTCTTTTCGTTACGATGCATTAATAAACGCCTCTGACTTGTTGGTCTTGGTGTTGATATCTTGTGTTTTTTTCTGGTCACATATGCCTGCTCGTATTCGTCTTGTATTTACGAATCCGTGATAATAAATTGTACACAATTTTACCTTGGAATAACTACCCATTAGGGGGGGAGTGTGGTGCAATGGGCTATTGCTCCCCCCCTCGCCTTACACGGGACAGCTTTGGTGACGGACTCTGGGTTCGAATCCGAGCTGGTGCATTCCCTGCGGGCTACCCCGTGCCTTGGCACGTGAACTACCACGGAGTTCTGGCTCCACAACAAACCGCCCGGCCCTATGAAAGCCACCCGGGGTAACCAAACCTGGGATTAACCACGCGGCATCGTGCCGCACGACGATCACTTCCGTCCTACCCGGGTCCCTGCTGCAGCGCCACCAGCATACCCACGCTCCGGGGTCTGTTCAAATAGCTGCCCCCCGGTTCTACCCTAACCCGACATGTATCCGCTCCTTCCCGATTCGTCTCGCCCGCCCTCATTCACCCGGCCAAGCACCGCTACCACCAGTACCGACGTGGCCGAACCTACCTGTATTGGAACACACCCCGACACCCTCTGCAACCCCGGCCCGCCCCAACCCCGTATGGCACGGCACATGGCTGCCCTTGTGTGGGATAAAGGCCGAAAGACGTAAGACCCATGTGGCAGTCTGGTGTAAGTCCGGCGTAGTGAACCGGCCTCCCGTGGTACCCCGGTAGTCGTCGTCCCCAGCGGGGGGAAAGGTGGGTAGGTAAGCCGTCACCCCCAGATCGGGCCTGGGAAACCCACTGGTCTAGATGGGCGCCTTGGGGCTCTGTGGTCCGGCAGAAGGGTCCATGAAGATTAGTAAGTAGGTTGTGTTGGGAACCCCGGGACACGGACCGTGTAACCGGGGGTTTGAGTGGAGGAGGCTTGATGATGACATACGCACGATGGACGCTTACATTACCGATGCTTGCAGGACCTCCCTTACCGGGGGTCCCCCACGCCCGCTGACCTCCTATGGGTTGGCTTCTCTATAACCGTAAATTATCTCGCGTGGCTGCGACACATAAATCGGCCCCTCTGAACGTGCTCCTTAAATGGGTTAGATTAGGTAGTTAGTCAGCCCGACCGGTCTGTATCTCTGGTACGCACCCCGGAATATAAATTGATTCAAAAAAAAAAAAAAAAAGAATAACTACCCATTTGTTCTCGAGACCATCAGACTGTTGTATGCGTCTCACGCTCTCCTCCTTTTCTCCCTGGGCGGCTGGGCTCGACTCCACACCTCTTATCTTTTATGAACGCACGTGTCGCTTTCGTGCCACGCGTTACCCATCGTCCTCACATCTTTACTAGAGGTTCTAGTAGTGCCATGTGTTCTGTTAGCGAGTAGCCCACGGCTGTCCTCAATAGACCCCCGAAGCACAGCACGAGCAGGTGGGGCGACTGCCGCAGGCGGTGGTGACAGCGGCACCCCATACCTCAATCTGCCTCAATCGGTGTCCTTGATCTAGGAGTTTAGACCACCGACCCATATGCATACATACTACGTCCTGTGCCCGTAACACAAGCCGTATGGAGCAGAGTGTTTGGAAGAACGCAAATGTTGCGGAAGAGAACCAATTTGGCCCTGAATTTAACCCGATTCTTCAATTGCGAATCAATTCAGATTCCTGATCATTGATACTGATGTCACAGTAAATTCCCATCGCATCCCTGTTGCCAACTTCTATTGTAGCATTGATACTTTTCGGGCTATGTGAAATCTGTATCTTTCTTTAAGATGTTACAGTAAATGCGACAAGTGGGACAATGACCGTTTCGTGATGTCCTGGCCCGGTTTGGCCTGAAAGTCCTCGCCCTATCGCACACTCCCGGTCCATATTGAGCCACGTCGAGGATGGCGACTTTGGCCGCTGGCATGACGCCCTGATACAGTAAGCCTCGGTGTCTGCATACTCTTCCAGGTGGTCGGTCTTGCTCGGGTCATCTGCCAATGTCCCACTTTTGTCTTCAGACCCCAGCAACATCGAGACACTTGCCGGGACAACCCAAACGACACCGCCGCTACTCTCGCATAACCCCAGCAACGCCTCAATCTCGAATATGGAAATGCGGCGCCCGCATCTCTGTGCTTTCCCTTGCCTCAGGCGCAGGGGAGCGGGGGGGCGGTGCCGGTTCTTCCAGGCAGGTCACTCGGCGCAACAACTTCCCCCATAAGTCGACCCGCCTTGCTGCCCACGCTTCTTTCTAACGCTCTTCGTGACCTGATTGCTGTGTCGCTCCCAGCTGTCTCAACAAGGTCTCTCCCATTACCATGCCCGCGCACTTCAAATAACGTCATTGGAACTATCCCGCACATCTCCACCAGCCCCACGCGCATGAACGGCTGGTGCGAGTGCAGGCATCAGTGCGCGGACCACGACCTGAGCGCTCTTTTATAAAAATGGCATTTATATCCTGGAGCACGTACTGACGCTCTCTGCGTACCCTCGGGACATAGCGAGCGCACGCAACAAACAGCGCTCTTCACTGGTGTCCCCATCCCCCAATGCTTCTTGCGACCCCCTGGTGCATGCGCCCATGTCACCAGCGCCGTATCGCTGCTCGCTGCCTGCAGAACAGGTACGTCACCGCGCGTGGTAGGCGCGGCGATTCGTAGTGTAACGTTGTTGGTGGGGAAGTGATAGAACGGCACTACTCCGCCTTGTTGCTAACAAATAAGCACAACCGTTTAGGAAGCCTGATGGACGCGAGCTTGACCTCCCGCAAACCTTTATTATTACTACTTGGTGGATGCTTCTCAAATGTAGTCTCGGCTATGCCTGGTCTGTACCTACCACGGTACGTACCCCGGGATAAAATGGTTCAAAAAGAGAGAAAGAGAGAGAACGGTGTGTAACACACTAGCATGGGGACACGCAGGCCCTTGTTGTACATAAGTTGAGAGCTTTGAACATTAATTTACTACGTGTGGCTGTACTACACGAGCTTTCGCGAATTGTACTATTACTGTATTTGGTATTTATCAAGGCAAGCCACGGATCTGCCCGAGGGCTGGCATTGTCAGCTGACTATTCAAGGAGCCTCAACTGACAGCTTTGAGTCGGCTGAAACATCCATAATCTTGTTATTGCGAATGGTACATTTAAATTATCATGGCCCAGAGGGAAGGGCAGACCTAGGGTTAACATAATTACATACTGAGGTTCTTGATACAGTATACTACACTGTAGTACCAATATGGTGATACGGCTAACTCAGGCACAGATAGCGAACTTTGTGGTGTGGTACTGTATCACAGTAGGCTATTATAGTCTACCTAATTTGTACCTCAATTTGCGTCTGCTGACGCTGTGTGAGGTCGGAGTCGTAAGAATGCGACATGCGATGACCAAATAAAACAGTCCAAGTCGTCGTATTGTCAAGGACCCGGGCGCCTCCGACTGAACCACCTTCGGATTTTCATAATCAACCTTCTGAGACATGTGGGCTTCGATGGGCTTCGGCATAATTTGGTCTCGGCTTGGCCGGGGATGCCTGCAAGTGTTCCTGTCTCGGTTCCCATGCCACTAGTGGCCTCCCCGGCCTGAGTGCGCCGCTCTAGATTCCTCATTGAGTGGGTTTCAGAGAGATACAGAGATCACATTACCGGTCTCTGAGGCATGCCCTGCCTGGGATGGTTCTGGTGACGAAGGTTGGTGGCCGGCCCCCGGTGTATCCCACCCCTTTTCAAGAAGAGCTCCGACAGATGTGGCGGGAAGATCACTTGAACCCCTTAGCTTTTCCCTACTGTGAGCAGGAAGAGCGGGTAAGGGTGAGCCAAAAAAACTTACTATGATATCTTGCTCGTTGGCGGCGGGCAGCGCTGAAGTTGAAGAGGTGTCATTTCCCGAGTTGTATTTATTCTGTGTAATATCGCCATGACTGCCTTGCGAGAACCGCAGTGTCGTTAGAGGCGTCGACTCGGACTTAGGCATTTCCTCCGGTCTATTACCACCAGCAGTAAGTTGACTGGAGGCGTTTCCATGGTCATTGGTGTTGGGGGCCATGCAAGAAGCCACGTAACAGAAAAGGTGAAGTGAGAAAGAGTGGGCTAGTGTGGGCCGATAACATTATCTCCTCCCCAATGGAGGCGAATTATAAAGGTGGACGGAGTAGCCATCGATCTATGGTGACAGGTTTGGTGAGCTGCGAGCGAGAGTAAGTGACATAATCATTCAGTGACTTATTCGGTGGGCCTCTAACACCCTTCAAAACCCCTCCCTGTGGCATAACTTTACCCGTTTATGACAATCTCAGATATTTTGCTTGCGAGGGGCGCTTCCAATTGTTAAGTCAGACTGCTAGTCGCTACCGGTATACTCCAGTCGCGGAACCGGAACCGATTCAGTACTTACTGCCAGTGATTGAATCAGTGGCTTGGTCAAAGCCTAGGTTATGTTCCCCACCGCTCATAAAATTTCACATCTCAAACTCACCGCAACTCACTGCTCTTATTCTACCCAAGTGTACTGACCACCACACCATTCCTTGAGTCCTACTGGGGTGGTGGCCACCGAAAAGGTTCAGGAGTATCAAGCGGAGTACTATATTTGATGGTAACGAACATTCTTAGTCATGTCATTTAGGCCACTGGCATGGAACTTGCTTTTACACCTTTCGTGAGTGATGCAGTGATGAGTTGATGAGTGGTACCACACCGGATCAGATATCCCCGGAGTTGCGAACGAGAGAAGCCAGTGAGAAGCCCTTGGAGAAGCCCCCCAAGTAGTGGAGGTAGACGCGTCGGCACTGTAACTAACCCGAACCTGAAGCACAGCCATTGCACAGCCATCCGCGAATACTCCGAGACTACGAATGCCCCGCGCAAGTGGCACCGTATCCCATGATGCACAACTTGGTGGTACTGTATCTCTGCCCGACTGCGTGGTCTTTGCGACTGCTTCATAAATTGGTGCAGAACCCCTTCGTTCTCTCAGATTGCAACGTTGTTCTGGAGAGATACTCAAAATCGTAGGAGTGTGGTCTATGTAAACCACGAATCGTACAGTAAGCAGGTCCGAAGAGGCACAAGCCACTGTACTATTATTGGGTTGACAAACGTGTACGAAGATCCATGGCTCTCATAACGTTAACTCCAGAAAGGGCAAGATGACAAGACGATCCGGCGATTCAGAATCGGCGGTTTCTCTTTCTCCTCGAGTCGCATCTTCGACTGCGAGGCCAAAAGTCCATAGGAGATAGGACAATGCCCTCGAGAGCCTGGGTTTTTTTTTTTTTTTTTTTTTTTTTTTTTGAATCGATTTTTATTCCGGGGCAGTACGTAATAACGAGAGCCTGGGTTGAGTGTGGAAATTCGAATACGATGTTAACAGTCATAATGTACAGTAGGCGTGCTGCAAGAGCTCACTGTAACTTAGGCCAAGACTTAGGCGCCTATTTGTTACTTATCCTGCAATTACACGCACGTCACATTCTGACAATTCTAGAGATTCTCTATGGCCAATCCGACGCAAACTCAGTCTACCAACACGACGCTGTCCAACACGCCGAATCCCGCTGCGACCCCGCCTTCGTCAACGTCCTCCGCCTTAGTTCGCACCAACCATCCCGCCTGCTCCTCCTTCACCTCCCGCCCCTCCCCAAACAGTGCCCATCCAAACACCCCAAGCTCACTCACCACAGACGCACTCACCCTTCCCATCCCGGATCTCACGAGATGCGCACCAACGCCATGCGGCGGGCGGATAAGCTCCATCGCGATCCACGCCGCGCGCTCGCGCTCCGGTAGCTGCGCGATAAACTGCGGGATCTTGTCGCGGTAGATGTTGTTCCCACCCCCCTCGCGCTGTGGCTTGAGCACGAGCTCTCGCGAACGGCGCACTGCCTCGTCTGCGCCCGCGCCGTCGGGCCCCTCGTCAAGTGCCCACATGCGCACCCAGCTCTCGCGCACCGGTCCGGCGCCCTCGGAGGGTGCGAGGAAGCGCTCGAGCACTCCCGGGCGGGTCAGCACCTCTTGAACCTTCTTCCCACCGGCGAGCTGCAAAGCGAGGCTCGGACACTGCACGGCACGCGAACGCTCCAAGAGCGCACGTGTTGCGTAGTCTGCGGGAGACGCATAGTCGACGGGGGAGTACCCAGTACGGTAATATACGACCGAAATTTCAACCGGGGTTTCGTTGAGTTTGGGCGAGGCAGGGGCAACTAGAAGAGCACGGGAAGGAGAGATCGACGCAGTGGTTCCCAGTTCTGTAAGAGTCCGACGGGAAACGTGAATGCCATGGCTGTAAAAAAAAAGTTAATCCGACATACGACCAAAACATGTGACTCACGATTCGAAGAGCTGGTACTCCAGTAGGCGTTGATCGAACACGTTACGTTCATCGGGCTGTACTACGATGAGAATATGCGCACTATTTAAAAAGACTAAGCCGCGCCGACCACGGAAAGACTCTGGAGACACATACTTGGAGACGCCATATGCTCTATGCGCTTCTGCAAGTCCCTTGGCAAGGCCATTAATGGTATCATTAAGTGGGAGGTTCTCAGATGACAGAAGTGGAGAGACGCCGAAGTAACTGGTCGACTCTGCGAGGTAGCTAAGTAGATGGTTTACTGGTGGTTCCCACATCAAAAACTAATAAATCTACTCACCGATGCATTCCAGCGACTTTCTGAGAGAGACAACCGAAGGATACCGAAATAGTATTAAATTCTACTTGCTTGAGCGTGATCTGGTCTCCTGACGTTGGCTGATGCAACAGGTAGTCAGAGCGAAAGATGCCAAGGTGGAGTGGCTGGTAGTTTATTCAGCAGCAGCGTTTAGTGGGAGAGTATGGTGCTTCGCGCACTGGGGGTACACCCTCGTCTCGAAGCTGCTTCCACGCTGTCCAAAGCGCAGAGGAAAAATCGTCAACATCAGCGACACCTCCAGAGCCCATTATATTATCCAGGAAAGCAGTATCGAGCGCGATACGTGCATACAAGGTATTATAAGCACGTTGGAGAGCCAGTGCTCTCTCAAAGAGCTGGCGGGGGACGGGCGTCGGAAACAGAGAGAGCGGGGCATGAATGGCAGATTCTGGTACGGGAGGGAGAGGCTTTTCAGGTGTGAATGGAGGTAAGTAGATCAGAGAATGTGAGAGTGCCCAGGTGGTAGCCAGGAGCGTGAGCTGGTCGAGCTGCTCCGTTGTAACTTCGGGAGGCCAAGCGGTAAACGCACTCATCGCTCTCTGTTACTTTTCAGTAATCTGTGACCCGAAATGTTCTACCTCGGTTTTGGATGTTGGACGTCAACCACTCGTAGAGCGAACCAAAGAGCGAACGAAACGAATGAGAAATCATGATGCATGATGCATGATGACCGATACCTGATTTCCGGGCCGGTTCGGACCTACTTACAGTGGTCGATAATCAGTCATCGATCATCTTGGTTCGTGAAGAATTTGCGAATACTTTCATTGGGTCGACATACGACCGTGCTATATACAGATACTATCATTGGATCAACGATTCAGACGTCCCATGGGAGTAGAGCTGCCAATGGTTCAATGACCGTATGTTGCTTGAAGTCTCATCTTCACATAGTCCCCTGCTGTCGTGACTTCATAACGTGGTGGCCTCTCGTCGCTCACACAGCCAGCAATCGGCTACCCGATTCATTTTAAACACAGCTATTTCGGGTGGGGGGACAACATACCTCCAGCAATACGTCATAATCAGTGCCAAAGAAGAGAGGAATAGAGTAGCGTCGTTCACCCGAGCGGTTTGCCGCACGGTGCACCGTACTCTTGAAAATGTCATCTGCATGGGTTATATAGATGTGGTCACCACGTCTCATAGTGGAGGGGCGACGCAACGCACTGGTCCACCTGGCGAATTGGTCTCCTAAACTACAATTTGTCTTCGTCAGAACCGACGCGTGGGAGGACTAGAGTGCAAATAGGAGCACTTAATAACGAGCGTTCCCGGTGTGGGTGTGGCATCGATCCACTCGCCACTGGTGTTGCGTACTTGCAACGCCTGTATACCCGGTTGTTGCCACAAGATCGTGAAACACTGGGGTCCGGCCATGTCAGGATCGACTGCACAGTGCATCACCGAAGAGCTCACCTCAAAACTAGAAGATGAAAAAGATTAGATTAGGAGGTAACTGCGAAAGTGACGATCCAGGTGGCAAATCAACCAACCCGCCTTACTCTGTGTGTGCGCCAATTCCAATAACACGTTCATCAACGGGTCCCTTCTGCGGCGGGTAGTGCAATACGCGCATCAGGGCTGCCGAGTTTCGTGTCTATTTCGTGTCCATACCATCACCGACTGTTCCACGTGCGCCGCCACTGTACAATACCAGATACACGCACATGATGCTTACCTTGTCATCGAAAAAGTCAGGTGCAAGGTCGAGAGCGCGCGCGAAAAGGGGGAAGAGGTTCTTCCCAAGGCCTACTGCGGCGTGGCTGTACGACATCAAGAGGTGGGTTTTGAGCGTCGTAATGATCGTCCAATAGGCAAAGTCGGACATACTAGTAGTTTAGCAGTGATTTCCTGAACCCCGGGACGTCGGGCCACACGTTCGCGCCGGCCATAGAGCCGTCGTTCATGCGGCACGCGTCAAGGGCACCTGGGGCGTCATCCATTGCCTCCCAACCAAACTCGAATCCCTCGTGCATATCTCCGGTGCTAGCTGGATCGTTGTTGCTGCTCAACACAGCGTTGTATCCTTTGAAATTTGGTGTTTTGGTATTGTCGAGCTAATACAGGCGTCACGAGGACGTCAAAAAGCTCCTTTAAAAAGAATGCATGCCTCCATCTTGGTTTCTAAGGGTAGGGAGAAGTACGTCTTCATGGACTCAAGAGCAGCTGCAATAGTCTCTTCAGAGATACCGTGGTTCGTTACTGTGTGAGATGGTCGGTGCCTAATCGTTGGATCTTGTCAATTGCGTACCGTAGAAGAAGCCAACATCAATGCACGCATCCCTGATCTGTTTTGCGAGGGCCCGTTGAACCTCAGGGGTCGGATCGCTAATATCCTTCAAATCTCTAAAGACAGAACTGTGAGAAAAGGCTCAATGCGAGATAAACGAGCAGATCTAGACATGATCGGTATCTCAGAAAATGCTGTATTAGCACTCCGTACAGCTTCGAGGAGGGACATGGCGAAACCGTGTGGCGACTTTAGGCGAACCACCCACGGTGATGCCAGTGAGGGTTTACCGCGGTATTCCGGCCCGGAAACGACTCGAATATCCACAACTGTCCTTGCTCACCCCCCCCCCTAACATGTCACGTGACACCACGTGACACTTCCAGCGGGTCAACGCCGACCTTAACAAGTCATTTATCATTTTTGAAGCTAATTACATAATTATGTCACGTGACTCAATGAACAAAAAATCGTAGTACACAGTGTACGCAATTTAGATTCCCACGCCAAATGCTACCCACCACAAATGTCGACTTTGCCCCACCATCCGAGAAAAAGTACTCCCGGTCACTTGGCCCTATTTGTGAGTGATTAAATGGAGCATTGTTGCACAAGTCCTTGTGCGTTGTGCTTGGCGTTGTGTGCTTGGTTGTGTGAGTCTAGGTGAATTCATGAGGCCGGGCCGCAGAAGCCTCCATGCGGCGCAAACTGCAAGACATCACTCGTGGCCTTGTTCGTGGCCCCGCTTGTTTTGTCTCTCCTCTGTGCCTTATGCTCATCACTCGGTGCTTGTCGACTTTGGTCAACCCTCGGATCTTCATTGTTTCTACCTCTTGCGGGTACGTCCTCTTCCCTCGCACACTTGCCCTACTGCTTGCTGTCTTACTCTTTGGCACCTCGCCCACCGGCACCGCCCTTTCACTCATTGCTGCTACTGCGGTTGAAGTGGAGGTGAGCAGTGATGACACCGAGAAGCAGAGAGGGAGGCAGCAGGTGAGTACATCTGCACTCTCAACTAGCCCCTTTCCTCGTACCTCCAACGCTGGCGCGCTCCCCTGCCTCTAAGGAATCCAACCATATCGAGAACTGCATTCGCCACGACTTCGCTGGTCCAGGGCCACCATCGTTCCAGGGGTTACTTTGATCGCTTCCCCCAAGCTCAAAAACCAAAGTCCGCTCATGGTCAATTTGCGCACGCAATACGAGCAGTCTATTTTTCTGGATATGGGTGGTGACATGAGCTCTGAACACCGTATGAGAAGTATATCGAGGTGCACCGCTCGGTTTCTCACCTACCTTTTTTCCCACTGACAGTTGTTCACGATTTTTTTTTTTTAATCTAACGGTCGTCCGCGATTTGACCACACAAACTCTGCAACCCAGATCAAGTATACCGAATCTGACCGCGTCCGAACACTCTATGAGAAGTATATCGAGGTATGTTGCCCCATTCTCACCTTCCTTTTTTCTCATTGCAATTGTCTGCAGCTCGACTCCGAATCTGACCGCGTCCAAACACTCTATGAGAAGTATATCGAGGTATGTCGCCCTGTTCTTACCTTTCTTTTTTTCTCATTGCAATTGTCTGCAGCTTGACTCCGAATTTGACCGCGTCCGAACACTCTATGAGAAGTATATCGAGGTATGTCGCCCTATTCTTACCTCTCTTTTTTTCTCATGGCGATTGTCTGCAGCTCGACCCACAAACTCTGACCGCGTCTGAACACTCTATGAGAAGTATATAGAGGTATGCCACCCCTTTTTTCCCATTGACGTTTGTCCGCAGTTCAACCCCACCGTCCGCAGCGTGTATCAAGTATGCCAAATTGGAAACACAACCCGCAGACTACAGCCGTCGACCCTCCCCACTCCTTACATCTATAATTACAAACGCTTACTTGTAATCGATTATTTTTGTGAGATCATGGAACTCGGCGTACTATTGTTTATTCATATTGAATAGAAACTTGTCACTTACAAGTTCATGGGTCTTGACGTACTATTGTTTATTCTCATCGAACGGAATCTTGTCGCTTACAGATTCTCAACCCTTTTTGAGTTCATGGGACTTGGCGTACTATTGTTTATTATACTTACTTCCTTTGCTTCAGGAGCTCACTGCATACTTCACTCACTCGTTCTCCGATATTCTTTTTTTTGGTGGGCTCATGGGACTTGGCGTACTATTGTTTATTTTTTCTTTCCTTTCCTATCGCTTGTTACTTACGTGGAACGCGCGCCATGTTACGACAGTTAATTCTAAGTCGGGTATATTGTGACTAAAAGCAGCCAGAGAATGTGCGGCGTGTGTAAGGAAACGTAAAGTATTACTTAAAGCATATCGCCATGTGTTGTCTCAGTTGCCGTTATCACGGCATGGACGCGATCGATAGAACATCGCATTGACTGTTGTCCTTTCCCATGTTGTTGGGGAGGACGCTCGACTTGAATTAAAACGCCTTTCACGACTGAGGCAGTTTTGCGCAAGTTTGATGAACCCAGCACCATCTTTCTCTAGTGTTCTCAAAAACTGGCGGTCTTCAAATTTGACTTGGAACTCGAGGCCATTGCAGAAATCTCGGATGAGGCGTATGTAATCTTCCAGTTCTTCTTTACATGTTTTTCGCTCAGAGTCGCCTTTCTCCCCTGTATCGATGAGTCCGTCGTCGTCTTCAGACCCCGAACTGGAGTCAATTTCGTTTCCGGCTGTGTTGAAGTGATGATACACCTCCACACTTGTATTATCGTCGCCATCGCCGTCTGTGGCCGTTGCCTGGCCCACCTCAACACTCTCCGCGGCTATCGAAAAGGGCTTGAGGGAAGGGTGGCTCCAGAAAGGTACGGAACAATTTCGCGTCACTTCGAGGAAGAATCGTGGGTTGACCGGGTGGAATTGCTGGACCAGGTGCTTGCATACCAAGAATCGACTTACGACGAACTGCGGGCAGGTGCAGACGAATCGTCTCACGTCTGGTCGGTATTTTTCGTTCAACGGCATTGTTATCGGCATTCTCATCGCTTTCTTCCATGCAGCTTTGAAATCTTTCCTCCACTTAGGGAGTTCTCGAAAGCGGCCAATCTCGTTCAACATGACTTCAAGCTTTCGGTAATACGTCGGCGCGAGCTTCGTAATCAAGACCCACACGAGCAGGTCCAGGCGCGGCAAGCTGAAGTGATGGAGGTAGTCCTCCTTCACGTGCCGCCAACTATGAGACACGGTGAGTTCACAATCGCATTATATTCAAGCGACTTTTACTCACTGCCCCTCGACGAACATCGTTGTCTTTAGGCGTGGTATTTCTTTGGGGTTTCCGCTCCTTGCCCATAGCTCCCACCTCCCGTGTCGATACCAATTTTCCCAGAGGTAAGCCCAAAGGTTAGGCAAGTCGTAGTGAACACAAAACTCATAGGCTTGTTTCACAGCCCAAGCCTTGATACCTTCGGGGGTTGGTGCCGAATACCCAGGGATGAGGGGATGCGTGCAGAAATGCTGCTCCATCATATCGACTACTGTTGTGCGGTATTCGTTTGGACAAAATGTACGTCGTTCAGATGCTGTCTCTTCATCGAGGCCGGGCTCATCTTCGGCGGTTGGGTTAGCTTCTCGAATCGTTGATAGGGTGGGAATTCGGATGGTAAGTTTCGAATTGTTGGGATGCGCTCTTGGTTCCGTAACTCGAATTGCAGGGATGCGACTTGGTGCATCGGGGTGATCGCTGGTGAGTGTCTGACCATCCGTGTTGATCTTTGCAGCTACTGATTGTCCGTTAGCTATACCCCGCAGACCAGAGCGACTCCCGCTGAGCGTAAGATCACTCGCGACCGGATTAACTGAGGCCCCGAGCAAATCAAGGCGACCGCTGCCGGGTGTCGGGTCACCCGCGCTGTTATCTACATGCGCAGCGGCATGTCCACCCAAGCCGCGGTGACTGCCACCAGGTGTCGGGTCACCCGCGCTGTTATCTACACGCGCAGCGGTGTGTCCACCCAAGCCGCAGTGACTGCCACCGGGTGTTGGGTCACCTGCGCTGGTCTCTCCGGTATCCTGGAGGTCTTGAGTCCGTTGGCTCAACGCGGGAATTCGAAGCTTGATCGAATTAGGGTCTTCGCTGGTGAGTGACATTGTTGTTGCCTCCTCCCCTGGAACACTTCCCTCTGAATCATTTGGGTCCACGCGGCCATAGGGCTTGAAAGTAGCGTCGATAAATGGGTGCTCGCGTCTAGCACGCTGGACATTGTACATGGAGGTAGGTAAGTTTCCTTTGAGACGTCTCCGGAGTGCTTCGCGCTGATGCCACCAACAGAGCTGGTGTTTTGCCTCAGGCCAGACGTGTTGACTCGCGCCAATTTCTGCCATGTCCTTGTCTGTATGAACAAATCTCGGGACGACGCCGTATTCATTGCGCAAGATGGCTGCCCAAGCTTGTAAAGATGTGGTACGTTTTCTATCCTCTAATGAGGCGGCTGTTGTTAAGAGACAGTAGGATAGTGGAAATCCGGTATTGTCGTATTCTCCGATGATGGTGTATAGTTCAAGGTGACGAGAATTGGTATTATCTGTTTGTTTTTTTAGTTAGCCTGACTGTTTCCGAGACTCGGAATCATTCCTTACAGGTGGCATCCATCCCGATCTCGACCAACTTGCCTGTAGCGGTATGACTTATCGCGTACAACTAGACCAAGGTGAGGTAAGCGAACTGAACAGGTAGCACACCCAAGCCTAGCGCGGAGACAAGTCACGCGCCGAACGTACAGTCACAACGGAGAGTATGCACACTTGAGGACTTTATACAAGTCCAAAGGCAAGGTGATCACGCTGTGGCACGCTGAGTGGAGAACCAAGAGGACAAGTTGGTATTGGAGAAGTAAGGGAAGTACAAGGGAAATACGCACCTGAGTGGAGAACCAAGAGGACAAGTTGGTTCCACTCAGGACGCTACATGAGGGTTTATATACTATGCTGCGGCTGAGTTCGAATTACTACTAAACCTTGTTACTAAAGGTATGCGTAATAGTAATGAGTCAGACGCTGACGCGTCGTATCTAATAATAGCGTTATCTATTGTGCTGACTGATGCATAGTCATTAACGCTGACAGAACAGTGACGTGTCCTTATCTATGAGTCACAACCCTATGACAACGTAGTCTAGAACTATCTAGAATGTTCCCTGCTTATCGTCCAATGAGAAACTACTATACTAATGAGGAATGTGCCCATAAGGGGTAACATCCAATAAGGAAGTTACTATCCCAGGGTCACGTGCTTGTGGGTGCACATGTTGGCATCACGTGACTAACCATCTTATCATATCTAATGATAAGGACTTTGGATGTTTGACACAACGTTGGAGTCCCGTATCTTCACCAAATGAATCCATAAAAATACGGAAAAATAGGGCAAAAATAGAGCGTCCGTGACATCACCCCCCTCCTTAAGGGTCGACGTCCGCGTTGGCCAATGTATCCACATGATGAGCTTGCCAAGGCAAGGACGCGTAAATGAGAGCCGCTATTTTTCTAGGCACGCCCGGGTTCAAGGAATGGAATTCCTTAACTACATCAGGGGCATGCGCTAGATTTTTAGCCGGTTCCCAAGTGTCCTCACCCTCACCGTATCCCTTCCAACGGACAAGGTACTTAAGAGTACGACCAAAGAGTTTAGAATCCCTAATATGGTCTACTTCGTACTCTTCTTCTCCCTCGACCGTTACTGGATCGGGTGGTGGAGGCATGAGCCCGTTAACTTCGTTTCCTTTGTAAGGAGAGAGACGGTCTACATGAAATACATCATGGATCCGTAATGCAGGGGGTAGTGCAAGCTTGTAGTCGACGTCACTTATGACTTTAGTGACTTCAAATGGGCCTAGTTGCTTAGGTCCCAATTTGGACGACTGCTGATGTATCTTTATTTGCTTAGCTTGCAACCAGACTTTATCCCCGACGTTAAAGGAGTATGGCTTAGTCCTTTGTTCAACGTCTGTCTGCATTCGCCTTTTACTTAGGCGTAGAGCTGCCTCTGCATCCTTGCGAGCGGAAACTAAGTGTTGAAGGCGCTTGTCGAGCAATGGAATACCCGTAGGCCTACCAGCGGGAATAGTGAAATCAGGCGTAAAGCCGTATAGTAGCTCAAAAGGGGTGTGACCCGTGGCTGAGTTGAGTCTACTATTGACTACAAATTCCGCTGTAGGAAGCAGGTCTGCCCAATCATCCTGCCTTTTGCTAATGAACATGCGCAAATATATTTCAACTTCTTGATTCTTGCACTCAACCTGTCCATTAGCTTGAGGGTGATAGGCTGTAGTAAGACCTGCGTCTATTCCGAGTCGCTTATGGAGGGCACGCATACTTCGCGCTGCAAATTGGGGTCCTCGATCGCTTATGACTTTGCGAGGGATCCCATGCAGGGGGAAGATTTGCTCAAAATAGATGGATGCTACCCCATCAGCCATGATCTGAGAGGTCACGGGGAACAGGTGGATCTGTTTGGTATAATGATCTACAATGTTTAAGATCATGTCTTTCCCACGTGACATAGGCAGTGGACCGATTAGATCAATCCCTACTATCTGCCAAGGTCCCTCAGGTACTTCTTGCGGCTGAATGGTTGCTTTGGGGTGCAGATCTTTGCGATAACGTTGGCATCGATCGCATCCTTCTACATATGAGGCAATAAAGCCTGACATGCGTGGCCACCAATAATAGCGACTAACTAGCTCTATGGTTCCATTCTTTCCAGGGTGTCCGGTAGTGACCGAGTTGTGGCAAGACTTTACCACATCCCTACGAAGGGCGCGATCATTTGGGACATATAATTTACCCCGGTGGTAGACGAAACCATCTTCTTCTTCCCACATTAAGACGCCATCTGTGAGAGCCTTGGGAGCGGTCTTAGAGATACTTTTAAGACCCTCTATTACTTCTGCTTCTCTAATAGATGCGAGCTTAATGCGACTCCCCAGGGAGTCTATTTCGGGGACGAAGTGCGCTTTAGCGGCAGCTAGGAAATGCTCAGGTTTTAATACCTGAATCTGGCGGTTATCTTCAGAGTCTCGGACTTGGTCTCGTGAGAAGCGACTTAATGCGTCGGCTTGCATGGATTCTCCTTTCTTATAAGTGATTTTGAAGGCGAACCGACTTAAGAATAGGGCCCATCGAGCTTGGCGCCTATTTAAGTCTTTCATGGTTGCCCACCATTCCATATTCTTATGGTCGGTGATCACTTCAAAAGAGATGCCTTCGAGGAAATGTCTCCAATCCTCTAAGGCACGGATTAAGCCGAGCATTTCTCTGTCATAGATCTCATAATTGCGTTCTTCTTTGCTCATGGACTGTGAGCGATACGCAATGGGGTGCCAGAGACCGTCCGGGTATTTCTGAGTTAGAATACCGCCAGTAGCAAAACCTGAAGCATCCACCTCGACTCTGGTTGGGAGGTTCGGATCGTAAACCTTAAGAATAGGTTCTTGTACGAAACATTCCTTCAACAGGTCAAAGGCTTTCTGCTGTTCAGACTGCCAGATCCAAGGAGTATCTTTCTTAGTAAGGTCATGAAGGGGTCGGGCAATAGCCGCGAAATCCTTGATGAACCTCCTATAGAAATTGGCGAACCTGATGAATGCTCTTACTTCTTTGAGCGTAACCGGGGTTGGCCACTCCTTTACCGCAGAGACCTTGCCAGGGTCCATCTGCACTTCTCCGGGACGGATAATCATCCCAAGGTACTCCATTTCTTGCTTCTCAAAATCGCACTTCTCAGGTTTGAGATAGAGGTCGTATTGCTCTAACCGTGTTAACACCTCGCGTACTATCTTGCGATGGTGCTTAAGGTTATTGCTATAGATGAGAATATCATCCATGTATACGGCAACCTCCCCTTGTGCGATAAGATCAGCAAAGACGGCGTTCATTAAGGCTTGGAAGGTGGCAGGGCTGTTAGTCATGCCGAAATACATGACTTTCGGCTCGTATAGTCCCCTGTTGGTGACAATAGCACCTTTCCATTCATCGCCTTCTTTGATGCGGATGTTGTGATATCCCCATCGAACGTCGAATTTAGTGAAGTATTGAGCTCCCTTAAGCCTATTGATAATGTCGGCAGCGAGTGGAAGTGGATACCGATTCTTAATGGTTATCTTATTAAGACGTCGGTAGTCTTGGACCAGACGGAGTTTGCCATCCTTCTTCTTTATAAAGAACACGGGGGATGCCATTGGTGACTTAGATGGCACTAAATATCCTTTCCCTATGTGTTCGTCTAAAAATTTGTCCAATTCTACTTGCTCGCTGGGTGACATGGGGTACGTTTTGACCTTCCAGTGCTTTACGGCATCTGGTTCTAGGTCTATGGCGTGGTCCCATGGTTGATGCTCAGGGAGTCTCTGGGATTCTTCCTCAGAGAAGACTTTTGCGAAGTCACGATAGTGTTCAGGGACCATTTCTTCGAAGGTTTTCTTAGGCTTGGAGGTTATCGCTTTCTCGGCAATCTGCTGAGAGTACGTGAAACCAGCCAAACAGAAAACTTCGTCAGAGACTGTGTCCAACACTTTCTCCGCAAGGAGACGGCGGCGTTCCATACGGTTTGCCATAATGCGCGTCACCTCTATCTCTATCTCCGGTGCGGCTATTTCAGCGCTGGAGTTGAGACGCATAGTGCCTTCCTGCCAATCTATGTGTGGGTTCCGATGTCTAAGCCAAGGCAGTCCCAGAATAACTCGTTCTGGGCCTAGTGAAGTGACCATAAAGTCGAACTTTTCTGCACTAGGACCGACTTTGAGGACGAGTGTTACTTTGTGGGTAATACTGCCGGCTTCATTGAGCGTCCCATCTATGTTATAGAGGGTAATGGGATGCTCTAGTGGAACTTGCAACATCTTGTGGCGGTCAGCGTACTTCTTGTCTAGGAACAACAAAGTTGCTCCGGAGTCTACCATGGCTGCTACTTTTACAGTACGATGACGTCCTTGTAATTCAACAGAAATATGAAAATGAGATCTGCTATCTTTTGTTTCGGGAATAATACATGAAGAAAGCGCTGCATCAGAAATCATCACTTGCGGCGCTGCTACAATTTGTGGAGCAATCGGAACACTAATACTATTGTTCATCTCCGAGGCAGATGTAGATGTAGAATCAGAACAGGAAGCCGAGACATCACTACTATCAACATTACAGGCAGAAACAGAGTGGTACGTAGGAATTACAGATTGGTCCGAGTCCGAAACGAGGCGAGATCGTAGGCATATCTTACAACTACATGAAGCCGAGTCAACCGTATCTGTTTTACAGGGGGAGTCCGCAGCTATGACTACCCCTGGATCTAAAAAGCCGCTTTGAGAGCGTTGATTTGCTCTTGTTGGGCTGTGAGCGCCACCAATAACTTTGCCACGTCTGCCTGGGACGTATTGGCTTTGGGCGGTGCGGAAGTGCTTGATTGGGCGGTGGAAGCCGCCGACTGACTGGAAGAAGGTTGGGAGGGGGTCTCCTCACTACTGGCCACAGCTTTCGCTTTGGTGGGTTTCCCCATGAATTTGAGCATGCAGACGGGTGCCCTATGTCCGACCTTTTGACAATGGTGGCACACATCGCGTTCGTGATTTCCATCCTTCTTTGAGTGGTCCTTAGAACCACACCCGTAACACTTGCCTTGCATGTGTTTTTGATAGTCTTGCCGTGTCTTTCCGCCGGATGCGGGCTTGCTCATGCCGGATCCCTGCTGACGTGATGCGTCAACTTGCATCGCGTCTGGATCGGACGGCTTGCCTGCAGGCAAGATCGACTGGCTGGACAAACCGCCCTTCTTCTCCGAGTCCCTCTGTCTCAATCGCTGATCTAGCGACTGTGAGACCTGCTTGAGGTCGTCGAAATCGACGTGGGCCTTGTCCGTCAAGGCTAAGGCATCTTTTACGCGGTCTGAGAGACCATTGTAAAAGCGGGTGCGGAGGTCTGCTTTTGACCATCCAGTCTGTCCAGAGTACTGTTCGAACACGGATCGGTACTCTGCAACCGATCCGCGGCCCTGTTTTGTCTTCTTCAGCTGCTCCCTCGCTGTTTCTGTAGTGTCGAGGGGCGAGAACCGTCGGTTAAACTCTTTGACGAATTCGTCCCAAGAGCTACCGAACGGAATATTGTTTGACTGAAGTTGCTCGAGGTAAGGGAGAGCCCATGACTTGGCTTCCCCTTCCATTAAGTTGAGAACTGCCATAATCCAGCGGTCCTCTGCCCGGAAGTACATGCCCTGGGCTGGGTCCCAGGTGTTCATAGCGTCCTGCTGTGAGCCTGCCCAATTATGGAAGGCTGCAAGGAAGTGACGGGCATCTGTAGAGTTCCCTTTCCCATCCCATGCTTTGGGACGGGCCACTACTTCCTTGTGTTTGGGGCTAGGTTTGGCCGCGGTTGCTGAAACTTGTGCGGTCAAATCCGTAACTTTTTGTGTGAGTATACCGACTACCTGGCCTAGATCGCTGATGAGGCGAAGGCAGTCGTTGAGAGTTGGGGGCGGAGCAGGAGCTGTGGGTGTAGGTGGAGCGGCGGCAGCGGCGGACATCTTATCTAACTCGTCTTGTCTCTTCCTTTCCTCGTACTTTTTGATCGACTCCCGTCTGTCTTCGATGAGGCGAAGCTGTTCATCTTCGTCGAAGTCGTCCCAGTTGTCGAAGTTCTTGATCCACTCTTTTTCTTCTTTAGAGAGGATCGTTCTGTACTTGGACGTTACTCCTGTGGGATACTGAGCTTGAGCTTGTGCTGCTCTCTGTTTCCCTTTGGGAGCTATCGTGGGAGTGGACGGACGGGGGAGGAGAAAGTTCGGGGATTAAAGCTGCCGCGAAGGCGATCAGCTGAGGGACGGTGAAAGGGGTGCCTGCAACGAGGCCAAATGCTCCGTGAAGTTCTAGGAGGGCGAAACGGAAATCTCTGTCGTAAAAGATGGCGCGGACGTATGCTTCCGCGTCGTTCTGTGGTTCGCCTTCTAGAGAGAACCTGTAGTGGACTTCTTCACCAGCAAAGACTTCTTGCTGATAAACTACAGGGGGTGCTTGGGGGTCGTCAACGAGTGTCTCGTTGGAGGAGGAATGCGCCGAGTGATAGGAATGTTCCGAAGCTACTGTCGGAGTAGGAGATGCGAATTGAGGTGAAGGGATTGGATCGGTGGACGATCGATCTGCTCCCTGTACGTGTAGCGATGCCGAAGCAGAGGCTAAATTTGGAGTGAAATAAGATCGTGGGGGTGATGGGGGCGCGGGGACAGGGAGTACTGTTTCCTGTCTCCTCCGGAAGATACGTCGAAGATGTTGACGGACGTTCGCAAATATGCAAGGCAGTTTGAAAAATGGAGGGTGGTATAATATGACGACGTGTTACGATGACCGCGGAACGCTAAGTCGAAGGTGATGGGAGAGTCCGATCAAGCAAGACCAATACACAGTGGTGTTTCACACTGCGTGAGGCTGCGGCGATAACGGAACACTCAGGAATGGGGTAATGAATTTGTGCAAGAACACAAGGCTGTCTGCCGCAGTCTCCTCGACCTATTGGCTGCCTCTCACACCGAAGCGCTCTCAAACTTTTCTGTTTACTTCGCGTACAGCTGTTGCAGGCTAGGCCTGGCAGGCTTCTCTTCCACTTGCAGCTTATCTGGCGTGGTGACCAGTTCTGCAAGCAGTACCCAAACGTTCTACTGATGACCAGTGTAACGCCGTCACAGCGTTGGCTCGACTTGAGCGTTTTTGTAAAGGCGACGGTTTACGACTTAGCTCGGTCACGCCGAAGGCGTATGGCACGAAGGCAGGTCCTAGATGTTCGCAGACACTAGTGAGTATAGACGACTTCCCTCTTGAAGGCGAAGTGAACAGTTTAGAAGAGAAGAGACAAGTGATGATTGAAGAAGACCAAGATGGCGTATCTTGGTCTTCCGCAGCTACCTTAAATACAAGAAAAGCAGGCTTTCAAGCGCTGCTGTGAGTCATAGTATCGTAGCGTCCAACGTATCGCGTAAGTACCGCAATCCTAATACTACTACTACTCGTACTAGGATCGAGTCATCCCCTAACGCCTAACTCCTATCGTAAGTGTCAAGTCCGTGACTAATCTACCTTAC
Source organism: Lactarius indigo (assembly GCA_025766275.1). Taxonomy (NCBI): domain Eukaryota; kingdom Fungi; phylum Basidiomycota; class Agaricomycetes; order Russulales; family Russulaceae; genus Lactarius; species Lactarius indigo. The sequence continues at coordinate 451,367 of JAFKAC010000005.1, read as the reverse complement.
CGCCGTAGTCACAACCGGTACAGTAAGGGTATTGTGCGAGAACCGTAACACCACCCCCTTCCTAGCGTGAGTCCCCAGACTCACCGAAAGTCGCGCGCCGTCCACGTGGACTGTTCGTCACTGATCCGCTCAAATACATTGGCCCTCTCCAAGCGATAGATGCAGTCCTGCTTGTCGTCCCTCGCCGCAAGTCGCATGGCCTGAAGCTGGCGGATGCGAGCCGCGAGCCGCTCTTCTTCGTATGCGGCCGCCCGATAGCGCGTCACCTCCGCAGTAAGGGATTCATCCCCGATGCGGTGCAGTGCGCGATCCGTGATCTTGTCGGAGGCGAGGATGACTAAGTCCTCGTGGGCGATGAAGGCGCGTCTCGCAGCCGGTAGCATCGGAAAGGCGTATAGGGGTTTGCCGTAGAGATGAGGAGAGCCAGGGATAAGTCCTAGCACAAAGGGGTTCGCACCTCCGACAATCTGAATGTGACTGGCATTCCTCTCTACGCCGTCGGGTCCGGTGATGGGGAAATGAATGTAATGGGGCTGTCGATTCGCCCTGAACCCCTCAGGCGCAAGGACCTGCGCGGGGTCATTGTAACGCCGTCACAGCGTTAGCTCGACTTGAGCTTGAAAGAAGGCGACTTTGACTTAGCTAATCACGCAGAATGCGTATGGCACGAAGGCAATCCAAGTAGATGTTCGAAGACACTACGAACGCGATGGCACTCTATCTTCGACTTAGAGGCGAATAATGGACAGGACAGGAAGTGACGATTGAAGAAGACCAAGATGGCGTATCTTGGTCTTCCGCTACTACCTTAAATACAAGAAGAGCAGGCTTTCAAGCGCTGCTATGAGTCACAGTATTGTAGCGTCCAACGTATCGCGTAAGTACCGCAATCCTAATACTAATACTACCCGTACTAGGATCGAGTCAGAGTCCAGTCAGCAATCAACCCCAATCTCCTATCGCACTACATCGTAAGGCCCTATGGCCGAGAGTCCGTGACTAATCTACCTTACCGCCGTAGTCACAACCGGTACAGTAAGGGTCCCGAGACAGGACGTAACATCACCCCCTTTTCAGCGTGAGACCCCAGACTCACTGGAAGTCTCGTGCGATCCAGTCACGCTGTTCCTCCTCAATACGTCTGAACACGTCCGCCCGCTCCAGGCGGTATACGCAGTCCATCTTGTCCTCCCTAGCGACAAGGACCATGCCACGGAGTTGACGGATGCGTGCTTGTAAACGCGACTCCTCGTGGGCAGCGGCGCGATACCGCGTCACCTCCGCAACCAGGGACTCATCCCCTATGCGGTTGAGTGCGCGGTCCGTAAGTTTGTCGGCGGCGAGGATTACAAGATCCTCGTGGGCAATGAAGGCGCGATTCGCAGCCGAGAGGTGAGGGTTGGCGTAAAGGGGTTTGCCGTAGAGGTAAGGGGATCCCGGGATAATTCCCAGGACGAAAGGGTTCGCACCTCCAACAATCTGTACGTGACTCGCTTGCAGCTCTACTCCGTCCGGCCCGGTGATGGGGAAGTGAATGTGATGGGGCTGTCGATTCGCCCGGAACCCTTCAGGCGCAAGGACCTGCGCGGGGTCGTCGTCCCGCGTGATGGGGGTGTGTAGTGCGACGCCGGGCAGTCGCACACGTCCTCGAGACATGGGGGTTCCGTCGGTGTGCAGGAGCCACGGGGTGATTCCGGGATCAGCAGTGTCGCGGTTCGTTCGAAGGAGGGGGTGGCTGACCGGGTAGTAATCTCCGTCGTCATGGTCAGCTTGGTCCGGCACCGCTGCCTGCGCTGCCGCAACTCGCTCAATCTCTCCTGCGCCAACCTCAACTGTTCTCTGGCCCACTCCTGAGCCGTCCTCCGCCAGACCTCCTCGGCCTCCATCTCCTCCCGGTCCTTCGTTAGATCGATCGGTCGGGAAAACTCCCCTAGTACCGATAAGAGCGTCGTCTGGGGGGATGATTGCGATGGGTTCCCGCGCCCCGCTGTCATCTCGGAAGATGTGAGCGACGGCAGACTGCTGCTCGTCGCCGGGCTGGCGCGTGGGGTCTGGGAACCTCTGTAGGAGGCCAGCCCATTCTTGAGCGGTGATATGCCCCGTTCGCATGTTTGCAGGTGTGTACGGAGTGAGCTGGACCGTTGGAACCACGGTTTCTTCGTCGTCTTGGAGGGTGGCGGCGGCGTCTTGCGCGACTTGGTCGAGGAGGATCGCCGTGGTGACATGTCTAAGAGGAGAGGTGGGCATAGATGTGGAAGCGGATCGAATGTAGGAGTGATACTCTCCCTGGGTCCCTTCTGTCTCGCTTATAAGTCTGCGTGTGGCTGCCCGGGCCGCTTGATATGTTTCTATTGCTTCCGGGGCAAAAACATCATCCTTGTCTACCCATTGGTTTTCTGAGTCAGGGTACCCCTTCCATTTGATGAGGTACTGGAGCTTCTTCCGCCGGCCGACATGCCGCGAGTCCAGGACGGCCTCGACCTCGTATTCCTCTTCTCCTTCCACAAGATCCGGTGGCGGTCGAGGGAAGTTTTCGCCATGTATGGTCGTGCTTTTGTATGGCGTGAGAAGATCTATGTGAAACACCGGATGGATGCTCCACTGTGTGGGAAGTTCCAGACGGTAATTGTATGGAGACATCACCTGGATCACCTTGAAGGGGCCGTGGCGTCGCGCCGCGAGTTTCGCCGTGGGTTGATTGGTTCGCAGATGTTTCCCTTCTAACCACACTTGATCGCCTATTTGATATTTCGGGGTGTTTCGGTGTTTCACCCAACCATCCTGGGCCTTTTTGATGAGAGTCTGGGCCAGCTGTCGCGCCTCCTTGAGCTGTGTGAGTCGGGTGATAACGTTTGGAATAGGGGATGGCTTATCGGTCCAATCGGCCACCGGATCATAACCCATGAGTAGCATAAATGGTGATTGCTTCGTGTGTTCGTGGGGCCAGTTGTTGTGAGCGAATTCCGCTATGGGAAGATATGCCGCCCAGTTATCTTGTCGCTCGTTGGCCCAGAACCGCAGATACTGTTCCAGCCATTGATTGGTCCGTTCTGATTGCCCATCAGTACGTGGGTGATACGCCGTTGAAATGTTCTGCTTGATGCCTAGGATTCGGCATACTTCTTTGGTAAACTTGGACGTAAATCGGGGGTCGCGGTCACTAATGATTTTGCGCGGCAGCCCGAATCGTTTAAACACGTGATTGACGTACAGAATAGCGGTTTCTTCCGCCGTGATCTCTTCGTTACACGGGACGAATATCGAGGCCTTGCTGCAGTCGTGATCTGTGACGGTGAGAATACTGTCATAGGATTGGGACGTTGGCAGCTTCGTGATAAAGTCCAATGCTATGGTGTGAAAGGGGGGTGCGTCCGTGGCTGCCGTGATGGGATATAACGGCGCGTGTGTTGGTCTTGTGTTGACTTTATTCCGCTGACAGTCAGCGCACCCCGTAACGTATTCGTACACGTCTCGACGGACGCGCGGCCACCAGTAGTGTCGTTCAACTATCCGTTGGGTCCTGCTGATACCTGGGTGTCCATGGACAGGGGGGTCGTGGTGGTCGTGTATTATGGCCCTGTACGCGGACATGGGTCCCGTAACCACCAGTCGTCCGTCCTTGTACCATTCTCCGTCGATTTCTTTCAGTTGATGAGCGTCGACCCACCCCTGGATGATTTTTTGGTCTTGTTGTCGTCTCGGTGTTTGCAACATTGGGTGTATTTCCAGGGCGCGTGCGGTATTAGCAGCTCGTACAAATACTTCGGGGGGTAGCACAACTACACCTTGGTTATCCCCTTCTCCTTGGTCGTAATCGGGTCGTCTGGACAGGGCGTCCGCTCTGCCATTGCTCTTCCCCCTGATGTGATGGATTTCGAAGTCGTACTCCATCAATTCCAATACTTCTCTGGCGACTCTGCGGCTGATCTTCTGCGGAGTTTTCCAGTATTGAAGGTTGAGATGGTCGGAGAAGATTTTGATTTTGTGTGGGGACCCCGCGAGTAGGGGTCTCCAGTGTCGAAGGGCCTTGACAATGGCCAGAAGCTCCAGGTCGTAGATGTCGTAATTCCGTTCAGCTTCGTTGAGCGTGGCTGAGTAGTATCCTATTGGGTGCTTGCGACCGTCACCTTTCTTTTGTAGAAGTACGGCACCTACCGCGAACCCGGATGCGTCAACTTCTAGCTCGAACTGATCTTGTAGACTGGGGTGTGCCAGTACTGGTTCTTCAGTAACGAGGCGTTTGAGGGTGTTAAATGCGCGATCCTCGTCTTCCGTCCACCTCCATTCTGTGTCCTTTCGGGTGAGTCGGTTTAGTGGCCGTGCGTGGGTTGCGAAACCGCGGATGAAGAGGCGGTAAAAGTTGCAGAAGCCCAAGAAGGATCGTACGTCTCTGACCTTAGTCGGGGTCGGCCAGTCTTTGATGCCGCGGACTTTTACCGGATCCATGCGTGTTACCCCCTTTTCAAGGATTACCCCCAGGTAATCCATCCGCGGTTGGTGGAAGAGGCACTTCTCTAATTTGAAGTAGAGATCATGGTCCTGGGCAACGCGAAGGACGTCAGTAACGGCGGCAATATGATCAGCCGATGTGAAGCCTTCCCGCGTGGCGATCCCAATGTCGTCCATATACACTCGGATGATCGTTCCCCGTGATTCATGCTTGGCGATGGTGTCGCGGTAAATGTGATTCATCATGGTTTGAAAGGTGGCTGGTGAGTTGGTGAGGCCAAAGAACATGACCGTCGGTTCGAAGAGTCCGAATTTGGTTTTGAAAGCCGCCTTCTCTTGATCACCCTCGCGTATGCGGACGTTGTTATACCCCCAACGAATGTCAAGCTTTGTATAGATGTGGGCGTTGCTGAGGTCGTAGATGAGGTCTTGAATAAGGGGAAGCGGGTATTGGTTACGTATAGTGTGCGAATTGATGATACGGTAATCCTGTACGGGGCGTAGCTTTCCGTCCTTCTTTTTAACGAAGAAGAACGATGAGGCGTACGGAGAGATGGAGGGTCGAAGGTAGCCCTGCTTGAGCTTCTCATCTAGGAATTCCTTGAGCTTCCCTTCTTCTTCTTGCGTTAACGGGTATATTTTGCAATCTATCGCAGAGGGGGTGTCGGGTTTGAAGTCGATGGCGTGATCCCAGGGTCTCGCCGGGGGAAATCGTTGGGACGCTTCTTCGCTGAAGAGCCTCTCGAAGGCTGCGTATACTGCCGGCAGTTTGACGGGTGGTGTTTCTGTCTTTGCTTGGATGGCTAATTCCGCGGATATGGTTGCCCGCAGGTACGTGTCGCTTTCATCCATACCGAGGACGATCGTCTCTTTTTCGTCGTCGGTGAGCGCAGCTGCAATGACAGTTTGGCGATGTAGACTGTCCTGCGTGCTAATCACGACCGGCATGATTTCTTCGTGTATTACGGCGTCTCGCCAATTAATAGTGGGTTCGTAGGTTGCCAACCAGGGGTATCCTAGGACGATTTCTTCGCTTCCTAGGTCGGTGATGAGGAAGCGCATGGTTCTGTGGTACCCTTTGGCGTATACGTCTAGGTCGGTAAAATGAGTGATAGACCCAGCTTTGTTTTCCGTGTTGTCTATATTCCAAATTTTACGTGGTGTAGGTAGGGATTGAGTTCCGATACCCAACCGCTTCGCGAAGGTTGGATGCATAAAGTTGTCGGTTGCTCCAGAATCGACTAATGCTCTTATGTCGGCCATTCGGTAATTCGTGCGAATCGAGACTGGAATTCGAAGAGAACGAAAGCGCGTCATGATTACAGAATTACAATTTAGAGCCCTCACCCAGGCCGATGGGTTCAGGCGCTCCGAAAACCCTCTTTTCCCCACAGATCCTGCAGTATCAGGTCTTTTACGTCATCAGGGGCATTGGCTACTCCGGTAAGCCACTCCTTGGCTCGCTCTTCTGCGGTCTTGCTCGTGGCGGCGGCTTGTATCTGGGCCGGCGGCGTGTTTTGTGCGTAATAATTGGTCTCCGTCATTCGGGCGGTGGACGGCCCGGGGTCCTGTGATTGCCACTGTCGCTGCTGCCGTGGATGGGGGCAGTTTCGTGAGAGATGACCCGGTGCATTGCAGTTATAGCATAGGACTGTCCTTAGGTCACGACGCATTCCTCCCCTTCCCCGTCCTCGTACACCCGGTCCTCCTCTTGGGGGAAACGGGGGCAGGCCGGTGTATGGTGGCTTACCGTAGTCGATTTCGTCAGATCCGGCCAGCCTAACCTTCGTTCGGTCGGCGGATGTATCCATCGCCCAGGGATTTGCGAGGTTTTGTGGGACGGTCCAGTTAGCATTGCCCGTCTTCTTTGGTTTGCTGTCTTTGTATTCGTCCACCCTGGCCCGGATATGGATATAATTTCGTTGTCGACGGAGCGTTGCTCTTTTCCATTCGTCGAATGTTTCTGGCTCGTCTAGGTCGTAAGTTTTCTCATACAGCTTCTTCGGCAACCCCTTCGTGAATAGATCGATAGTTTGCGGGTCGTTGAGGCGGTATCCTGCCTTTCTGGCCGCTTCTTCGAATTCGTTGACGTATTTGTCGATGTCGCCGTCGACCATTTTTAGCCCCTTTCGCAACAGGGCTTGAGCTTGTTCTCGTTCGAGGGTATTGACGAACCTTTGGTTAAAACCCTCTGCTACTGCGTTCCACAGATCCCTAGTGTATTGATCTATTCCTCGTTGTATTTGTCGGTTGAGCCACTTGAGGTACGAGAGTACCCATTCGCTGACGCTTACTCCTTTGATGTAGGAGAGGAACAGCAGGCATCGTCGGTAGTCGTTGCGCATGACGGAGGTGTCGAGGTTCATTCCCCAGTACACGTGCCATTGTGTGAGGAATGAGTCTACCTTGGTGCGATCCCCGTCAAAAATGGTGGGAGGTTCACCTGTAAGTTTCTCATGTCCGTGTACTCCTCCCCCTCCTCCGGCGGGCGGTTGCCCTCCATCACCGTCTCCTCCCCCCGGAGGTCCTCCATGGGGAAGGTCAGGCGGATTTCCTCCTCCCCCTGGTCGTCGGGGAAAGTCTCCTCCTGGAGGGCCTCCCCATCCCGGAGGGGGGTCTAGTGGCAATCCACGCCGGGGCCCTTCTCCCGATGGGGGGTCTCCTTGATCGGGTCCGATAGCCCGAAAGATTGCTGCGTCATCTGCGGTCATTCTGTGCCCTGTTTCGGGGTTAATGGGCATAAGATGTCGTTGGGACTCCTGTCTGATTGCTTCTGCCGCTTCTCGCGCGGCTTCTTCCCTGACGGTCATGATTTCTTCTGCTGTCATGGTGGTTGTTGCCATTTCGGCGGCGGGCGAGCGTACGTGGATTACTTCTGGATGTTCTGAGATGTGAAGGGACTCAGCTTGTTGGATGGTATATTGCTCGATAGGTCCAACGCTTGCTGGGCGATGTTCCTCGCTTCGTTCTTCTTCTTCTTCTTCGGTTTCCTCGCTCACCGCTTCTCCGGTTGAATGCTCACGTAGTTGGCCGTCGATTGGCCCCCAGTCTGCGCGTGAATTGAGTTCTCGCGCGTCGATATCGCACTGATATTGTCTTCCTGCTGGTCTGATGACGTCCCAGCGATGGTCTATTGGGTTCCACGTAACTTCCACCCAACACAAATGGTCGAAGTTGAACTCAACTGGTCGAAATCTTGTAGGTCCGTTAAATTCTACGAAGTACCCGGTTTCGTCTCCTCGATCTCTCCAGCGGGCCGCTCCCAGGAATCGGGTTGGTACGTTGCGATCTCCTCTTCTCTCCAGATAATAGGGACGGAAGCTCGTCCACTGATCGCGGGTATTGACAGTCGCCACGACGATATCTTGGTCTTAATGTAACGCCGTCACAGCGTTAGCTCGACTTGAGCTTGAAAGAAGGCGACTTTGACTTAGCTAATCACGCAGAATGCGTATGGCACGAAGGCAATCCAAGTAGATGTTCGAAGACACTACGAACGCGATGGCACTCTATCTTCGACTTAGAGGCGAATAATGGACAGGACAGGAAGTGACGATTGAAGAAGACCAAGATGGCGTATCTTGGTCTTCCGCTACTACCTTAAATACAAGAAGAGCAGGCTTTCAAGCGCTGCTATGAGTCACAGTATTGTAGCGTCCAACGTATCGCGTAAGTACCGCAATCCTAATACTAATACTACCCGTACTAGGATCGAGTCAGAGTCCAGTCAGCAATCAACCCCAATCTCCTATCGCACTACATCGTAAGGCCCTATGGCCGAGAGTCCGTGACTAATCTACCTTACCGCCGTAGTCACAACCGGTACAGTAAGGGTCCCGAGACAGGACGTAACAGTCATCGTCGTGCGTAATGGGGGTGTGTAATGCGACGCCGGGCAGTCGCACACGTCCTCGAGACATGGCAGTTCCGTCGGTGTGGACGAGCCATGGGGTGATTCGGGGATCAGTAGGGTGGCTGTGCGTTCGAAGGAGGGGGTGTCTGACCGGGTAGTAATCCTCGTCGTCAGCGTGAGCTTCGTCGTCAGGGAGCGCTGCCTGCGCTGCCGTAACTCGCTCAATCTCCTCTGCGCTAAGCGCAGCTGTTCGTCGGCCCACTCCTTCGCCACTCTCCGCCAGTCCTCCGCTGCTTCTAACTCCTGTTGGGTCTTCAAGGGGGCGATCGGCAGGGAGAATTCCCCGTGTGCCGATGAGGTCGTCACCTGGGGGGATGACGGCGACGGGTTCTCGATTGCCGTTGTCGTCTCTGAAGATGTGAGGGACGGCATGCTGCTGCTCGTCGTCGGGCTGGTGAGTCGGGTCAGGGAACCTCTGTAGGACATTAGCCCATTCTTGAGCGGTGATATGCCCCGTTCGCATGTTTGCAGGTGTGTACGGAGTGAGCTGGACCTGTTGAACCACGGTTTCTTCGTCGTCTTCGATGAGGTTGGCGGCGTCTTGTGCGACTTGGTCGAGGAGGATCGCCGTGGTGACATGTCTGAGAGGAGAGGTGGGCATAGAAGTTCGAGTGGATCGGAGGTAGGAAGGATACTCTCCCTGATCGTCCATCGGTCGACTTTTAAGGGATCGCATGGCGGTTCGGCCCGCCTGATACGCCTTGACAGCTTCTGGTGCAAACACGTCGTCTTTGTCAACCCACTGATTTTCCGAGTCAGGGTAGCCCTTCCATTTGATCAGATACTGGAGCTTTTTGCGGCGGCCGTAATGCCGTGAGTCCAGAACGGCCTCGACTTCGTATTCTTCCTCTCCATCCACAAGATCCGGTGGCGGTCGTGGGAAGTTCTCTCCGTGTATGGTTGTGTTTTTGTACGGCGTGAGAAGGTCTATGTGAAACACCGGGTGGATGCTCCACTGTGTGGGAAGTTCGAGACGATAATTATAAGGGGACATCACCTGGATCACTTTAAATGGTCCGTGGCGTCGCGCCGCTAGTTTTGCCGTAGGCTGATTGGTTCGAAGGTGCTTCCCTTCTAGCCATACTTGGTCGCCCACTTGATAACGGGGTGTATTTCGATGTTTCACCCACCCCTCTTGTGCCTTTTTGATAAGGCTCTGGGCCAGCTGTCGTGCTTCCTTTAGTTGCGTCAATCTGGTTATCACGTTTGGAATGGGGGATGGCTTATCCGTCCAATCGGCCGTTGGGTTATAACCCATAAGCAGCATAAATGGCGATTGTTTTGTGTGCTCATGGGGCCAGTTGTTATGAGCGAATTCCGCTATAGGGAGGTACGCCGCCCAGTTATCTTGCCGCTCGTTGGCCCAGAATCGCAGATACTGTTCCAGCCACTGATTGGTTCGCTCCGATTGTCCGTCCGTGCGTGGGTGATACGCCGTTGATATGTTTTGTTTGATGTCTAAGATTCGGCATACCTCCTTGGTAAATCTCGACGTAAATCGGGGGTCGCGGTCACTGATGATTTTGCGAGGTAATCCGAATCTTTTGAACACGTGATTGACGTACAGAATAGCCGTCTCCTCCGCAGTAATCTCTTCGTTGCAAGGAATAAATATTGATGCCTTGCTACAGTCGTGATCCGTGACTGTGAGGATACTGTCGTACGACTGGGAGATTGGCAGTTTTGTGATGAAGTCCAGCGCAATGGTGTGAAATGGAGGGGCGTCCGTGATTGCAGTAATGGGGTATAGCGGTGCGCGGGTCGGTCTTGTATTAACTTTGTTTCGCTGACAATCGGCGCATCCGGTCACGTAGTCATATACATCCCGGCGAAGGCGTGGCCACCAGTAATGTCGCTCCACTATCCGTTGGGTCCTGCTGATGCCCGGGTGTCCGTGTGCAGGGAGGTCGTGGTGGTCATGTATTATTGTCCGGTATGTGGTCATAGGGCCGGTAATTACCATCTTCCCGTCCTTGTACCACTCTCCGTCGATTTTCCTCAGCTGGTGGGCGTCGACCCATGCCTTAATGATGGCCGGGTCCTGAGTTCGTCTCGGTTGTTGCAGCATTGGGTGTATCCCCAGGGTGCGCGCGACGTTAGTTGCTCGTATAAATACTTCGGGGGGGAGTACGATCACACCTTGATTATCCTCCTCTCCCTGGTCGTAGTCGGGCCGTCGAGACAGAGCGTCTGCCCTGCCATTGTTCTTTCCTTTGATATGATGGATTTCGAAGTTGTATTCCATCAATTCTAGTACTTCCCGTGCGACCCTTCTGCTGATCTTCTGAGGGGTCTTCCAGTACTGAAGGTTAAGGTGGTCCGAAAATATCTTGATCTTGTGCGGAGATCCTGCGAGTAGGGGTCGCCAATGTCGAAGAGCTTTGACAATGGCGAGGAGTTCTAGGTCATAGATGTCGTAATTTCGTTCAGCTTCATTCAGTGTTGCTGAGTAGTAGCCTATTGGGTGCTTGCGACCGTCACTTTTCTTTTGTAGAAGGACCGCACCTACCGCGAATCCTGACGCGTCGACCTCTAGTTCAAACTGGTCTTGTAAGCTAGGATGCGCTAACACTGGTTCTTCAGTGACAAGGCGTTTGAGCGTGTTGAATGCGCGATCTTCATCATCTCCCCACTTCCATTCTGCGTCTTTCCTGGTTAGTCGGTTGAGCGGCTGTGCGTGGGTGGCAAAACCTCGGATAAAGAGGCGGTAAAAGTTGCAGAACCCCAAAAATGATCGTACGTCTCTGACCTTGGTCGGCGTTGGCCAGTCCTTGATGCCGCGAACTTTTACCGGATCCATGCGTGTCACCCCCCTCTCAAGGATTACCCCCAGGTAATCCATCCGAGGTTGGTGGAATAGGCATTTTTCGAGTTTGAAATAGAGGTCGTGTTCTTGGGCGACACGGAGGACGTCGGTGACTGCCGCAATATGATCAGCGGATGTGGCCCCTTCGCGTGTAGCGATACCAATGTCGTCCATGTACACCCTGATGACGGTGCCGCGAAGTTCGTGTTTGGCGATGGTATCTCGGTAAATGTGATTCATCATGGTTTGGAAGGTTGTCGGCGAGTTGGTGAGGCCAAAGAACATGACCGTTGGTTCAAAGAGTCCGAATTTGGTTTTGAAGGCTGCCTTTTCTTGATCGCCGTCTCGTATGCGGATATTGTTGTACCCCCAGCGAATGTCAAGCTTGGTATAAATATAGGCATTGCTGAGGTCGTAGATGAGGTCTTGGATTAGTGGAAGTGGGTATTGGTTGCGTATTGTGTGCGAGTTGATGACGCGATAATCCTGTACTGGGCGTAGTTTTCCGTCCTTCTTTTTGACGAAGAAGAAGGATGATGCGTACGGGGATATTGAGGGTCGAAGGTATCCTTGTTGAAGTTTCTCGTCTAGAAACTCCTTGAGTTTACCTTCTTCTTCCTGTGTGAGTGGGTATATTTTGCAGTCTATCGCGGAGGGCGTTCCGGGTTTAAAGTCGATCGCGTGATCCCATGGTCTAGCAGGGGGGAATCGCTGGGATGCGTCTTCACTGAAGAGCTTCTGGAAGGCGTGATATACTGCCGGCAGTTCCACGGGGTCTTCGTCCTTTTTTGCTCGGATAGCCAGCTCCGTGGACGTAGTTGCCCGCAAATACGTATCTTCCTCGTCCATGTCAAGGATTATTGCCTCTTTTTGTTCGTTAGTAAGGGCCGACGCGATGATGGTGTGGCGATTTAGACTGTCCTGTGTACTGATCACGACCGGCATGACCTCTTCGTGTATGACTGCATCCCTCCAGTTGATGGTTGGTTCGTAGGTTGCCAACCATGGATACCCTAGGATGATTTCTTCGCTGCCGAGTTCCGTAACGAGGAAGCGCATAGTCCTATGACATCCTTTGGCGTATACATCTAGGTCGGTAAAATGAGTGATTGACCCAGCTTTATTTTCCGTGTTGTCTATGTTCCAAATTTTTCGTGGTTTGGTTAGCGGTTGGACACCGATACCCATCCTTTTGATAAAGTTTGGATGTATAAAGTTGTCGGTGGCTCCGGAGTCCACCAATGCTTTTATGTCGGCCATTCGGTAATTCGTGCGAATTGAGACTGGAATTCGAAGAGAACGAAAACGTGTCATGATTACAGAATTACAGTTTAAAGCCCTCACCCAGGCCGATGGGTTCAGGCGCTCCGAAAACCCTCTTTTCCCCACAAGTCCTGCAATATGAGGTCCTTAACTTCGTCGGGCGCATTGGCAACTCCCGTAAGCCACTCTTTGGCGCGTTCTTCAGCGGTTTTGCTGGTTGAGGCCGCTTGTATCTGGGCCGGTGGTTGTTCCTGCGCGTAGTAATCAGTTTCCGCTACCCGGGCGTTAGATGGGCCCGGATTTTGCGGTTGCCACTGTCGTGGTTGTCTGGGATGGGGGCAATTTCGTGAGAGATGTCCCGGGGCATTGCAATTATAGCACAGGACTGTCCTGAGGTCTCGCCGCGACCCTCCTCTCCCTCGCCCCCTGACCCCCGGTCCTCCTCTTGGCGCGAAAGGGGGTTGGCTTGTATATGGTGGTTTTCCATAATCGATTTCTTCTGACCCTGCCAATCGCGCCCTTGCTCGGTCGGCGGAGGTGTCCATTGCCCATGGGTTGGCGAGATTCTGGGGCACGGTCCATCCGGCATTACCTGTCTTCTTTGGCTTGGCATCCTTGTACTCGTCTACTCGCGCGCGAATGTGGATGTAATTGCGTTGCCGGCGAAGCGTGGCTCGTTTCCACTCGTCGAATGTTTCTGGTTCGTCCAGGTCGTAGGTCTTTTCGTAGAGTTTCTTTGGTAACCCTTTGGTGAACAAGTCGATGGTTTGTGGGTCGTTAAGGCGATATCCTGCCTTTCTAGCGGCTTCTTCGAACTCGTTGACGTATTTGTCGATGTCTCCGTCGACCATTTTGAGCCCTTTTCTTAGAAGCGCTTGAGCTTGTTCTCGTTCTAGGGTATTGACGAACCTTTGGTTGAACCCTTCTGCTACTGCGTTCCACAAATCTCTTGTATGTTGACTTATCCCTCGTTGTATTTGTCGGTTGAGCCATTTGAGGTACGAAAGTACCCATTCGCTGACTGATACTCCCTTGATATAGGAGAGGAATAGGAGGCTTCTTCGGTAGTCGTTGCGCATGACCGGGGTGTCGAGGTTCATTCCCCAATACACGTGCCATTGTGTGAGGAACGAGTCCACCTTAGTGCGATCTCCGTCGAAGATGGTGGGAGGTTCACCTGTTAGTTTTTCGTGTCCGTGTCCTCCTCCAGGCGGGCCTCCTCCTCCCCCTCCGTCTCCTCCGCCTCCTCCGTTTGGCGGGTTGTTTGGGAGGTCTGGCGGGTTTCCTCCGCCACCTGGTCGTCGAGGAAAGTCCCCCCCTGGGGGTCCTCCCCATCCTGGCGGAGGGTCGAGTGGCAGCTTCTGAGTTCCTCCTGACGGAGGGTCCCCTTGATCGGGTCCGATGGCTCGAAAGATTGCTGCATCATCTGCGGTCATGCGATGTCCTGTTTCAGGATTTATTGGCATGAGGTTTCGTTGGGATTCTTGTCTAATTGCTTCGGCCGCCTCCCGCGCTGCTTGTTCTCTTATGCTGAGAATTTCTTCTGTTGTCATGGTAGTTGTTGCCATTTCTGCCGCAGGCGAGTGTACGTGAATGACTTCCGGCTGTTCTGAAATGTGTAGGGACTCAGCTCGTTGGATAGTATACTGCTCTATGGGTCCGACGCTTGCTGGTCTGTCTTCTCCGCTTTGGTCGTCTTCTTCGGTTTCCTCACTCACGGCTTCCCCAGTTGAATGTTCCCGTACTTGTCCGTCGATGGGCCCCCAGTCTGCTCGCGAATTGAGCTCTCGTGCGTCGATGTCGCACTGGTATTGCCTTCCCGCTGGTCTTACTACGTCCCAGCGATTGTCTATGGGGTTCCACGTAATCTCTACCCAACAAAGATGGTCGAAATTAAACTCAACAGGTCGGAACCTAGTAGGTCCGTTGAATTCCACGAAGTATCCTGTTTCGTCTCCTCGGTCCCTCCACCGAGCTGCTCCTAAAAATCGGGTTGGTACGTTACGATCTCCTCGTCGTTCTAAGTAGTATGGACGGAAATTTGTCCACTGGTCGCGGGTGTTGACAGTCGCCACGATGATATCTTGGTCTTAATGTAACGCCATCACAGCGTTGGCTCGACTTGAGCGTTTTTGTAAAGGCGACGGTTTACGACTTAGCTCGGTCACGCCGAAGGCGTATGGCACGAAGGCAGGTCCTAGATGTTCGCAGACACTAGTGAGTATAGACGACTTCCCTCTTGAAGGCGAAGTGAACAGTTTAGAAGAGAAGAGACAAGTGACGATTGAAGAAGACCAAGATGGCGTATCTTGGTCTTCCGCAGCTACCTTAAATACAAGAAAAGCAGGCTTTCAAGCGCTGCTGTGAGTCATAGTATCGTAGCGTCCAACGTATCGCGTAAGTACCGCAATCCTAATACTACTACTACTCGTACTAGGATCGAGTCATCCCCTAACGCCTAACTCCTATCGTAAGTGTCAAGTCCGTGACTAATCTACCTTACCGCCGTAGTCACAACCGGTACAGTAAGGGTATTGCGCGAGAACCGTAACAACCAGATAGAACGCCTATAGGCAAGCACAATCTATGCTGACTTTACGGACAATAGAGTTGTACCAAGATAGCGCAGATTCTGCGTACGAAGGTCCACAGGCAAAGAGTGAGGTGTGTGACACAAGGGGCTTGTGGTCGTCAACCACCTAAAAGGAAAATGGAAAACGCCGGTAAGAATAAGGGGCGTGTGAAGGAAGAACTTGTCCTAATGTAGCAGTATGACTTATCGCATACAACTAGACCAAGGTGAGGTAAGCGAACTGAACAGGTAGCACACCCAAGCCTAGCGCGGAGACAAGTCACGCGCCGAACGTACAGTCACAACGGAGAGTATGCACACTTGAGGACTTTATACAAGTCCAAAGGCAAGGTGATCACGCTGTGGCACGCTGAGTGGAGAACCAAGAGGACAAGTTGGTATTGGAGAAGTAAGGGAAGTACAAGGGAAATACACACCTGAGTGGAGAACCAAGAGGACAAGTTGGTTCCACTCAGGACGCTACATGAGGGTTTATATACTATGCTGCGGCTGAGTTCGAATTACTACTAAACCTTGTTACTAAAGGTATGCGTAATAGTAATGAGTCAGACGCTGACGCGTCGTATCTAATAATAGCGTTATCTATTGTGCTGACTGATGCACAGTCATTAATGCTGACAGAACGGTGACGTGTCCTTATCTATGAGTCACAACCCTATGACAACGTAGTCTAGAACTATCTAGAATGTTCCCTGCTTATCGTCCAATGAGAAACTACTATACTAATGAGGAATGTGCCCATAAGGGGTAACATCCAATAAGGAAGTTACTATCCCAGGGTCACGTGCTTGTGGGTGCACATGTTGGCATCACGTGACTAACCATCTTATCATATCTAATGATAAGGACTTTGGATGTTTGACACAACGTTGGAGTCCCGTATCTTCACCAAATAAATCCATAAAAATACGGAAAAATAGGGCAAAAATAGAGCGTCCGTGACATTGCCCTGAAGCGGCAAAGTGATTCGTTTCATCACCCATGCAACTTGCTCGACACCATCTATCACCGGAAGGTCAAGGATCGCCACATCATCCCCAAGTTCACCTAGAAGAGCTTTAACAGAAGGTATTTGCTGGGTATCTCGTTTCCAGAGTGTTTCGCTCATAGTTGTCCAGGCAGTGTGGACCTGGTTTGCCGTTATAGATGGGTAAGTCATTTGGACTTTCTTTGCGACTTCGTTAGGGCATGACCAATCTAGGTTTTCCCGGATCAATGCCGCGGCTTCAGGGGGCAAAGAGACATTGTAGTAGGGTATGTGCTTGACATGATGCTCGAGCCAGATAGTGATTGTGTAGGTGCTTTCTTCGCTTTTTGTATTTGTGTGACAAGAGATGTTCAATTTGCTTTTGCAGTTGTACCAGTGCATGCCAATTGTATCTCTATGTTTCACCCCCTCCCTTTGGCTCGGTCGCGTCACTTGCTGTCTGTTCTTGTCCTGGCAACACCAGTATCAGGTTTTGTGGCCGTTTTTCAATGTCATGTTTTCTTTTACCCTATTTCATGTGAGTTATTCCTTCTTATCATTATTTAGAGCTTCTCTCACGTAAAGCGATAACCAGTGACCTTCCATATGTCATATGCGGCTGCTTTGACATAAGCCTTCTCGGAAATTAATGGGTCTAGCGGTGAGTCATAGGACCCATGAAAGAAAATCTGCTCTGCTGATTTAAATATACTTCTTAGCTGCTTCATGATCGCGTTCTTATGCTTGAATTTGACAGGGACATTTTCATGCAACTTGAATGGGTAAGCGTCCGCTGATAAACAGAAATATGACTTCACTCACCTTTGTCTGCTCCTCATCTCCCTCAATGTCCCTTTTCTCCAAATGGCTGCTTGGAGCTGTAGACGGTGAGTTACGGTGATGTGAACCATCATCAGCTTTCTCCCTTTTCCGCTTCTTTTGCATCCCGAGCCTGCTAACACTTCGGCATTTTTCACAGGTCTTATATTGATAACCAGCTTCAAGGACTGCCTTGCACTTTGACTGGGAGCACTTTTTCTTGGATGGTGGGGCGAAGTTGACATTTGTGGTGGGTAGCATTTGGCGTGGGAATCTAAATTGCGTACACTGTGTACTACAATTTTTCGTTTATTGAGTCACGTGACATAATTATGTAATTAGTTTCAAAAATGATTAATAACTTGTTAAGGTCGGCGTTGACCTGCTGGAAGTGTCACGTGGTGTCATGTGACATGTTAGGGGGGGGGTGAGCTGGGACAGTTAATATCCACATAACCTCTTGCATATACTCCCAATTTGATTCTGAAGAATCGAGCTTAAAATTTTAAAACGTTGAACATTAGCTGCCAAGTACAGTAGAAAAGTCTGAGTAAATGGAGATAGGAATTGTGTAGATTGCGACTGTCTTGCCAACCGCCTGTCTTTTTTTTTTTTTTTGGAAAGCGTTCTAAATTCGGAAAGCACATACTATCTATAGTAGGTAGTTTCCGTAAATAGTTGTCAGACAGCAGGAGATTGTAGGTATCAGCCCTGCCTGACTCGCGATAGCCGGGCCACAGCCCAGAGTGAGGGAAAATACAGATTAAGGTACACCCCTGGTGTAGGGGTAGTGTGGGACTCAAGGCACGTTGTCGTCGCCATCGGCGGCCTGGGACTGGCGTGCATTCCTACCCACTAAAACCTCATGATTGTGAATCCACCGATCCGGCAGATCAGAGGACTTTTTCAGGGCTTTCTCCCAGGTCGCCTCCACGAGCTGGGTAAAGGGGACGCTTCTCTTTATTTTCGTGGCTGTTATTTTGTCATCGGTAAGTCTTCTATTTATGGCTTTAAGCCATCTTGCTTTGACCTGGCTCAGTGAGTGGTGGGTCCCTTGTATTACTCTCTCGCATCGTAGAACCCATATCAGGTGCGCCGTCTCGGAGAGGGTGATTTGGAGGAGACGCGTCGCGGCCTTCTTTTTTAGGTTGGCCCCTCGTCGTCTATCTTCTTCGTCTAGTAGGGTAACGTCGTTCGGGGATAGGCATCCGCACCCTAGGATGGTGCCTAGGCTCGGTTCCAGCCATGGTATGTCTTCGTGTGGCCACAGTTCTCTGGCTAGATTCTATGCTATCCTCACGGGGTTTTCGCTGCAGCCCAGGAGGATGTGGTCCATCGTTTCCGTCGTTCCGCATGTGGCGCACGTTCCTCTCTGTTTGTATCTGGGTATGTGGAACCATACTTCACCGACCATGGGGGTGGCGTGCATCGCCTTGAAGAGGAACTGCTGGACTCTTATTCGGATGGTGCGTCTTCTTATACTTCTCCACAGGGTGTCATCTGTTTCACAGTTCCCTGTATATATTCTTACCACTTCTCTCGCGGTGTCTAGGTTGTGATTCGTGGAGGGGCGGGTCGGGACTGTTTGCCTTTCTCGGATGCCCTTATACGCGATCACTTGCGTTAGCGTTGTGAGTTTGGCCCCTTGTAGGTCAAATTCTATTGGGACGCCCAAGGGGAGTTCGTCTTCTTCTTCCCTGTCTGCCCCTTCCTTCGCTAACTTATCACTCTCTTCATTTCCTAGGTTTCCTCGGTGGCCTTTTACCCATTGGAAAGAGGTCGGGGCCGTCCTACTCTTCAAGAGGTAGGCCGCGCGTTTGAACATGTCCGCATTTTTGATTCCTATCCATCCTCTGTCTTCCCAGCTTCCGAGGTGTTCTGTGAGTCCCTCGATCATGTATCTGGAGTCTGTTATTAGGGTCAGGTGACAGTAGTTCGGCAGTGCTTTCACTGCTGCGATGACCGCCACCAGTTCTCCAACTTGGTTCGATTGGCTGGGGCCCGGGACTCTTAGGGCGTTGTTGTGTGGGTGGTCATCGCCGATCCATACTCCGCCTCCACACCTCGCATCGAGTCTGCCATTGTTTGAGCAGGAGCCGTCAGTGTAGGCCTCGATCTTTATGTGGGCGAGGTTCCTGCCTCTGGTGAGCTGGTGGCTAGCCGGGGTCATCGTGAGTCTATCCGGGTTCGTGAATATTCTGAAGCATTCTTCTATCCCCCTTTTGCAGGTGATTGTAGGGTCAAAAAGGACCTCCCCTTTCGTATCTTGGGCCTTCATGTTCTTTGCTTTCCTGTTGGGTGTGAGGGACAGATCGTCATGCTGTTCGGGTGCGTTCGGGTTGTATTTTGGTGCTATATCATTGATTCTTTCCATAGCTTCCGACACGCAAGCGTGGGGGTTTTTGCATCCCAGGAGTCTGTCTCGTGCACAGTGGACGCAGACGCATGCTTGGGACGGTGAGTGTGCTGGCATCCGGTCTCGTTGTCTGATTTTCCGAGTGAGTTTGATTAGGTCTGCTACCGTTTTTACTGCGTGGCGCCTTAGTAGGCACTTTGAGGCTACGTTTGTCATCGGGCGTGGTGCTGCCCCTGGGTGGTACCATGCAGGGAGATTCACCCGCAGTCCAGGTGAGAGCCTTATCGCAGCTAGGTTCAGTTTATATTTCTTGGCTATCTTAAGCATTCTTATGATGTCTTCACCCAGGGTTGCTGCGTGGGGGCCCTGGGTGGGGGGTTCCCATGTTTGCAGGAAGGTGTTTGTCCTTGCAACCGCGGATGTGCCTGGGGGGGCTGCTGCATTGATCAAGATATCTGTTACGATCACCCACAGCGGTCTGGATGGCGATAGGTTTAGGTATGCTTTCAGCCACATGATCTCGATGGCGTCGTTCCTTGCTTTGATATCCAGGAGGTTGAGTCCTCCTTCGTTCAGCGGTTTTTGGAGGAATTCCTGGGAGATTCTCGGGGACATGCCTCCCTCCCAGATGAAGTCTCTGATCATGGTAGTGAGGGCGTCTTTGATGTGGGGGGGCATTCCTTGTGCCATCGCGAGGAACTGGGTGTGTCCGCCGATTACCGCTTGGGCGATGAGTCTTTTTCCATACATCGTTGGGTGCGTTCTTCCCCATATTTCGAGTTTTCTCTTCATCTTGTCTAGGGCTATCTCCCAGGCTGTCAGGTCTTTGGCGTTGTTTCCCACCCATGCTCCTAGGGAGCGTACAGCCTCACCATCTTTTGCAATGTGAATGCGTGCGTCGAGCTCTTTTTCATCTAGCGGGTTTATCTTCCTCGTGTTGATTACTTCTAGTCTGTGGGCTTCCCCGCCGATCGGTATGATCTCTGTTTTTTCTACATTGAACTTCGCTCCTGAGGCTTCACACCAGGTCGTTAGGATGGGTTCGACTAGGTCAAACCGATCTTCTTTGCTGAGGTAAAGGAGGGTGTCGTCTGCGAAGAGACTTACGATTAACTTTTCTTCTGCACCCGGGATTATTAGTCCCTTGAGGTCTTCGCAGTTTCTCATTTTGCATGCTAGCAGCTCGATTGCTATATTGAAGAGCAGGCATGAAAGGGGATCCCCTTGGCGTACTCCTCTCGTGACTTGGAACGGCTCGCTTAGGACACCGTTTAGTGCTACCTGGGTGCACGCGTTCTGGTACAGGGATTTGACTGTCGTGATAAATTCCTGCGGTATGTTTATGTTTTCCATTGCTCTCCATAGGTACTTGTGTCTTATTTTATTGTATGCTTTTTCTTGGTCTAGCACTATTATCGCGCCGTCTTCCTCCATCACCTCTGCATAGTTTATGATGGCCTTTGTGAGCTGTATATTGTTGAATATTGATCTTTTTGGTATGAACCCGGTCTGGTCCGGGTGGATGATTTTGTGGATCGGTTTTACTAGTTGGAGAGCCATTAATTTTGTAAGTATTTTGTAGTCCGTGTTTAGTAGGGTTATCGGCCTGTAATTCCCGATGTCTGTTCGGTCTTTCTTCTTGTATATTGGGCACATCCACCCCTGTGCGAAGTCCGTTCTTGTGTCTACTCTGTATGTTTGGATGTCGGTGAAGAGTTCCATAAGGACTCCTAGTATGTCGAAACCCTTTTTCCTTTCGATGACTGCTACGTCGTGGCGTGATTTCAGTTCTTTCCATAGTTCGTATGGGCATCCGTCTAGGCCAGATGCGGTGCCGTTCTTTGACAGCCATAGTGCCTCTCCAACTTGGGCATAGGATGTCGACCAGTCTGTGTTCGCTGCTTCCTCGTCCATCAGTCTCTGACTTCCTGGGACTTCCCTCGGTGCCGTCTCGATTTTCTCTAAGTACTCCCTGTCATCATCTGGTAGGGTGATGTCTTTCGTTTGCAGGCTTTCGTGAAAGTCCCGTGTGAGTTTGGTCATTCTCCTCGTGTCGCGTTCGTACCTGACCGGGCTGGAGTCAGGTACTTTCAGGTGGTATATCAGATCTCTCGGCTTCCTGTCCTTGTTCATTGCTGACCAAATTCCGCCCAGGACTTCACTGTGGTTCGATATGATTGCTCTTGTGTGGTCTTGTTTGTCTCGTGTTTGGATGCGTTCCAGGTGTTCAAGTTCGCTCGCTAGGTGCGCTTCATTTGTCCTCAGGGTTTTGTCATTGTCTAGCTCCAGGTTGTCCATCAGGCTTTTTCTCTCGCGTTCTATGGCGCTTATCTTCTTTGTGAGTCGTCTTCTTGATTCCTTGCAGTGTTTTTTGGCTATCGCTTTTGTGTCTTGTTTGAAGACGTGCCAGAGTGTCTGAGGGGTTTCTACCTCGCATGGGACGTTGTCTCTCACCAGCCTGAGTAGGTCTGCTTGGAGGCACTTCCCTCTTTCGATTATTGGGTCCGTCAGTTCCTCGTGTTTTATTTCCGAGGCATGGATTGCATCCCTACCGGTGCCTATGTACAGGGCATGCGACGGTGCGTATTGTCACGGACGCTCTATTTTTGCCTTATTTTTCTGTAGTTTTACGGATTTATTTGGTGGAGATACGAGTCTCCAATGTTGAGTCAAACATCCAAGTCCTTATCATTAGATATGATAAGATGGTCAGTCACGTGATGCCAACATGTGCACCCACAAGCACGTGACCCTGGGATAGTAACTTCCTT
Organism: Lactarius indigo; assembly: GCA_025766275.1. NCBI lineage: Eukaryota > Fungi > Basidiomycota > Agaricomycetes > Russulales > Russulaceae > Lactarius > Lactarius indigo. The sequence goes on along the minus strand of JAFKAC010000005.1, from coordinate 429,430 downwards.
ATTAGGCGTTACCTCTCTAGGTCACCTTCCTCATTAGTATAGTAGTTTCTCATTGGACGATACGCAGGGAACATTCTAGATAGCTCTAGACTACGTTGTCATAGGGTTGTGACTCACAGATAAGGACACGTCATCGTTCTGTCAGCGTTAATGACGGTGCATCAGTCAGCACAATAGATAACGCTATTATTAGACACGACGCGTCAGCGTCTGACTCATTACTATTACTCATACCTTTAGTAACAAGGTTTCGTAGTAATTCGAACTCAGCCGCAGCATAGTATATAAACCCTCATGTAGCGTCCTGAGTGGAACCAACTTGTCCTCTTGGTTCTCCACTCAGGTGCGCATTTCCGTTGTACTTTCCCTTACCTTCTCCAATGTTAACTTGTCCTCTTGGTTCTCCACTCAGCGTGCCACAGCGTGATCACCTGACCTTTGGACTTGTATAAAGTCCTCACGTGTGTCTACCCTCCGTTGTGACTGTACGTTCGGCGCGTGACTTGTCTCCGCGCTAGGCTTGGGTGTATACCAGTTCAGTTCACTTACTTTCACCTTGGTCTAGTTGTACGCGATAAGTCATACCGCTACATTAGGACAAGTTCTTCCTTCACACGCCCTTTCATTCTTACCGGCGTTTTCTATTTTCCTTTCTAGGTGGTTGACGACCACAAGTCCCTTGTGTTATCCACCTCACTCTTTGCCTGTGGACCTTCGTACGCAGAATCTGCGCTATCTTGGTACAACTCTATTGTCCGTAAAATCGGCATAGATTGTGCTTGCCTATAGGCGTTCTATCTGGTCATCAGTAGAACGTTTGGGTACTGCTTGCAGAACTGGTCACCACGCCAGATAAGCTGCAAGTGGAGGAGAAGCCTGCCAGGCCTAGCCTGCGACAGCTGTACGCGAAGTAAACAGAAAAGTTTGAGAGCGCTTCGGCGTGAGAGGCAGCCAACAGGTCGAGAAGACTGAGGCAGACAGCCTTGTGGCTCTACACATTTCCTTACCCTATTCCTGAGTGCTCCGTTATTGCCGCAGCCTCGCGCAGTGTGAAATACCACTGTGTATTGGTCTTGCTTAATCGGACTCTCCAATCACCTTCGACTTAGCGTTTCGCGGTCGTCGTAACACGCCGTCATTAAAACCACCTTCCATTTCCAAACTGCCTCGCATATTTGCGAACGTTCGTCAGCGTCTTCAACGTATCTTTAGGAGGAGACAAGAAACAATTCTCCCTGTCCTAGTGCCCCCGTCACCCCCACGTTCATACTTCACTCCAGATTTAGCCTCTGCTTCGGCATCGCTACACGTTCAGGGAACAGGTCAATTGTCCTCTGACCCGATCCCTTCACCACGATTCGCATCTCCAACTCCGACAGTAGCTTCGGAGCACTCTTACCACTCGGCGCACTCCTCCTCCAACGAGACACTCGTTGACGACCACGCACCCCCTGTAGTTTATCAGCAAGAAATCTTTGCTGGTGAAGAAGTTCACTACAGGTTCTCTCTAGAAGGACAGCCTCAGAACGACGCGGAAGCATACGTCCGCGCTATCTATTACGACAGAGACTTCCGCTACGCCCTTCTAGAACTTCACGGGGCATTCGGCCTTGTTGCAGGCACCCCTTTCACCGTCCCTCAGCTGATCGCCTTTGCGGCAGCACTAGTCCCCGAACTTTCTCCTCCCCCATCTGTCCACTCCCACAATAGCTCCCAAAGGGAAACAGAGAGCAGCGCAAGCTCAAGCTCAATATCCCACAGGAGTAACGTCCAAGTACAAAACGATCCTCTCTAAAGAAGAAAAAGAGTGGATCAAGAACTTTGACAACTGGGACGACTTCGACGAAGACGAACAGCTTCGCCTCATCGAAGACAGACGGGAGTCGATCAAAAAGTACGAGGAGAGAAAGAGACAAGACGAGTTAGATAAGATGTCCGCCGCCGCCACCGCTCCCCCCACACCAATAGCTCCTGCTCCGCCCCCAACTCTCAACGACTGCTTGCGCCTAATAAGCGACTTAGGCCAAGTAGTCGGCATACTCACACAAAAAGTCACGGACTTGACCGCACAGGTTTCAGCAACCGCGGCCAAGCCCAGCCCTAAGCATAAGGAAGTAGTGGCCCGTCCCAAAGCTTGGGATGGGAAAGGCAACTCTACAGATGCCCGTCACTTCCTTGCAGCCTTCCATAATTGGGCAGGCTCACAGCAGGACGCTATGAATACCTGGGACCCGGCCCAGGGCATGTACTTCCGGGCAGAAGACCGCTGGATTATGGCGGTTCTTAACCTCATGGAAGGGGAAGCCAAGTCATGGGCTCTCCCCTACCTCGAACAACTTCAGTCAAACAATATTCCGTTCGGCAGCTCTTGGGACGAATTCGTCAAAGAGTTCAACCGACGGTTCTCGCCCCTCGATACCACCGAGACGGCGAGGGAACAACTGAAGAAGACAAAACAGGGCCGCGGATCGGTTGCAGAGTACCGATCCGTGTTCGAACAGTACTCTGGACAGACTGGATGGTCAAAAGCAGACCTCCGCACCCGCTTCTACGACGGTCTATCGGACCGCGTAAAAGACGCTCTTGCCTTGATGGACAAGGCCCACGTCGACTTCGACGACCTCAAGCAGGTCTCACAATCGCTAGATCAGCGACTGAGACAGAGGGACTCGGAGAAGAAGGGCGGTTCGTCCAGCCAGTCGATCTTGCCTGCAGGCAAGCCGTCAGATCCAGACGCGATGCAAGTTGACGCATCACGTCAGCAGGGATCCGGCACGAGCAAGCCCGCATCCGGCGGAAAGACCCGGCAAGACTATCAAAAACACATGCAAGGCAAGTGTTACGGGTGTGGTTCTAAGGACCACTCAAAGAAGGATGGAAATCACGAACGCGATGTGTGCCACCATTGTCAAAAGGTCGGACATAGGGCACCCGTTTGCATGCTCAAATTCATGGGGAAACCCGCCAAAGCGAAAGCTGCGGCCAGTAGTGAGGAGACCCCCTCCCAACCTTCTTCCAGTCAGTCAGCGGCTTCCACCGCCCAATCAAGTAATCCCACACCGCCCAAAGCCAATATGTCCCAGGCAGACGTGGCAAAGTTATTGGCAGCGCTCACAGCCCAACAAGAGCAAATCAACGCTCTTAAAGCGGCTTTTTAGATCCAGGGGTAGTCATAGCTGTGGACTCCCCCTGTAAAACAGATACGGTTGACTCGGCCTCGTGTAGTTGTAAGATATGCCTACGATCTCGCCTCGTTTCGGACTCGGACCAATCTGTAATTCCTACGTACCACTTTGTTTCTGCCTGTCATGTTGATAGTAGTGATGTCTCGGCTTCCTGTTCTGATTCTACATCTACATCTACCTCGGAGATGAACAATAGTATTAGTGTTCCGATTGCTCCACAATTTGTAGCAGCGCCGCAAGTGATGACTTCTGATGCAGCGCTTTCTTCATGTATTATTCCCGAAACAAAAGATAGCAGATCTCATTTTCATATTTCTGTTGAATTACAAGGACGTCATCGTACTGTAAAAGTAGCAGCCATGGTAGATTCCGGAGCAACCTCGTTGTTCCTGGACAAGAAGTACGCTGACCGCCACAAGATGTTGCAGGTTCCGTTGAAGCACCCCATTACCCTATATAATATAGATGGGACGCTCAATGAAGCCGGCAGTATTACCCACAAAGTAACACTCGTTCTTAAAGTTGGACCTAGTGCAGAAAAGTTCGACTTTATGGTCACTTCACTAGGCCCAGAACGAGTCATATTGGGACTGCCTTGGCTTAGACACCGGAACCCACACATAGATTGGCAGGAAGGCACAATGCGTCTCAACTCCAGCGCTGAAACAGCCGCACCGGAGATAGAGATAGAGGTGACGCGCATTATGGCAAACCGTATGGAACGCCGCCGTCTCCTTGCGGAGAAAGTGTTGGACACCGTCTCTGACGAAGTTTTCTGTTTGGCTGGTTTCACATATTCTCAGCAGATTGCCGAGAAAGCGATAACCTCCAAACCTAAGAAAACCTTCGAAGAGATGGTCCCTGAACACTATCGTGACTTCGCAAAAGTCTTCTCTGAGGAAGAATCCCAGAGACTCCCTGAGCATCAGCCATGGGACCACGCCATAGACCTAGAACCAGATGCAGTCAAACACTGGAAGGTCAAAACGTATCCCATGTCACCCAGCGAGCAAGTAGAATTGGATAAATTCTTAGATGAACATATAGGGAAAGGATATCTAGTGCCATCTAAATCACCAATGGCATCCCCTGTATTCTTCATTAAGAAAAAAGACGGCAAGCTCCGTCTGGTCCAAGACTATCGGCGTCTTAATAAAATTACCATTAAGAACCGATATCCACTTCCACTCGCTGCCGACATCATTAACAGGCTTAAGGGGGCTCAGTACTTCACTAAATTCGACGTTCGATGGGGATACCACAATATCCGCATCAAAGAAGGCGATGAATGGAAAGGTGCTATTGTCACCAATAGGGGTCTATATGAGCCTAAAGTCATGTATTTTGGCATGACTAATAGCCCCGCCACTTTCCAAGCCTTAATGAACGCCGTCTTTGCTGATCTAATCGCACAAGGGGAGGTTGCCGTATACATGGATGATATTCTCATCTATAGCAATAACCTTAAACACCATCGCAAAATAGTACGTGAGGTGTTAACACGGTTAGAGCAATACGACCTCTATCTCAAGCCTGAGAAGTGCGATTTCGAGAAGCAAGAAATGGAGTATCTTGGGATGATTATCCATCCCGGAGAAGTGCAGATGGACCCTGGCAAGGTCTCTGCAGTAAAGGAGTGGCCAACCCCGACTACGCTCAAAGAAGTAAGAGCATTCATCGGGTTCGCCAATTTCTATAGAAGGTTCATCAAGGACTTCGCGGCTATAGCCCGACCCCTTCATGACCTCACTAAGAAAGACACTCCTTGGATCTGGCAGTCTGAACAGCAGAAAGCCTTTGACCTATTGAAGGAACGTTTCGTACAAGAACCTATTCTTAAGGTCTACGATCCGAACCTCCCAACTAGAGTCGAGGTGGATGCTTCAGGATTTGCTACTGGCGGTATTCTAACTCAGAAATACCCGGACGGTCTCTGGCACCCCATTGCGTATCGCTCACAGTCTATGAGCAAAGAAGAACGCAATTATGAGATTTACGACAGAGAAATGCTCGGCTTAATCCGCGCCTTAGAGGACTGGAGACACTTCCTCGAAGGCATCTCTTTTGAAGTGATCACCGACCATAAGAATATGGAATGGTGGGCAACCATGAAAGACTTAAATAGGCGCCAAGCTCGATGGGCCCTATTCTTAAGTCGGTTCGCCTTCAAAATCACTTATAAGAAAGGAGAATCTATGCAAGCCGATGCATTAAGTCGTTTCTCACGAGACCAAGTCCGAGACTCTGAAGACAACCGCCAGGTTCAGGTATTAAAACCTGAGCATTTCCTAGCTGCCACTAAAGCGCATTTCGTCCCTGAAACAGATTCCCTAGGGAATCGCATTAAGCTCGCATCTATCAGAGAAGCTGAAATAATAGAAGGTCTTAAAAGCATCTCTAAGACCGCTCCTAAAGCTCTCACAGATGGCGTCTTAATGTGGGAAGAAGAAGATGGTTTTGTTTACCACCGGGGTAAATTATATGTCCCAAATGATCGTGCCCTTCGCAGGGACGTGGTAAAGTCTTGCCACGACTCGGTCACTACCGGACACCCTGGAAAAAATGGGACTATAGAGCTAGTCAGTCGCTACTATTGGTGGCCACGCATGTCAGGCTTCATTGCCTCATACGTAGAAGGATGCGATCGATGCCAACGTTATCGCAAAGACCTACACCCCAAAGCAACCATTCAGCCGCAAGAAGTCCCTGAGGGACCCTGGCAGATAGTCGGAATCGATCTAATCGGTCCACTGCCTATGTCACGTGGGAAAGATATGATCTTAAACATCGTAGATCATTACACCAAACAGATTCATCTGTTCCCTGTGACCTCTCAGATTACGGCTGATGGGGTGGCATCCATCTACTTTGAGCAAATCTTTCCCCTGCATGGGGTCCCTCGCAAAGTTATTAGCGACAGAGGACCCCAATTTGCAGCGCGAAGCATGCGTGCCCTATATAAGCGACTTGGAATAGACGCAGGTCTAACCACGGCCTATCACCCTCAAGCTAATGGACAGGTCGAGCGCAAAAATCAAGAAGTCGAAATATATTTGCGCATGTTCATTAGCAAGAGACAGGACGACTGGGCAGACCTGCTTCCTACAGCGGAATTCGTAGTCAATAGTAGGCTCAACTCAGCCACGGGTCACACCCCCTTTGAGCTACTATACGGCTTTACGCCTGACTTCACTATTCCTGCTGGTAGACCCACGGGTATTCCATCGCTCGACAAGCGCCTTCAGCACTTAGTTTCCGCTCGTAAGGATGCAGAAGCGGCTCTACGCCTAAGTAAAAGGCGAATGCAGACAGACGTTGAACAGAGGACTAAGCCATACTCCTTCAACGTCGGGGATAAAGTCTGGTTGCAAGCTAAGCAGATAAAGATACACCAACAATCGTCCAAATTGGGACCAAAGCAACTTGGCCCATTTGAAGTCACAAAAGTCATAAGTGACGTCGATTATAAGCTTGCACTACCCCCTGCATTACGGATCCATGATGTATTTCATGTAGACCGCCTCTCTCCTTACAAAGGAAACGAAGTCAATGGGCTCACGCCTCCACCACCCGATCCAGTAACGGTCGAGGGAGAAGAAGAGTACGAAGTCGACCATATAAGAGATTCCAAACTCTTCGGTCGTACTCTCAAGTACCTCGTCCGTTGGAAAGGATATGGTGAGGGTGAGGACACATGGGAACCGGCTAAAAATCTAGCACACGCCCCTGACGCGGTTAAGGAATTCCATTCCTCAAACCCAGGCGCACCTAGAAAAATAGCGGCTCTTATATACGCGTCCTTGCCTTGGCAAGCTCATCATGTGGATACACTGGCCAACGCGGACGTCGACCCTTAAGGAGGGGGGTGATGTCACGGACGCTCTATTTTTGCCTTATTTTTCTGTAGTTTTACGGATTTATTTGGTGGAGATATGAGTCTCCAATGTTGAGTCAAACATCCAAGTCCTTATCATTAGATATGATAAGATGGTCAGTCACGTGATGCCAACATGTGCACCCACAAGCACGTGACCCTGGGATAGTAACTTCCTTATTAGGCGTTACCTCTCTAGGTCACCTTCCTCATTAGTATAGTAGTTTCTCATTGGACGATACGCAGGGAACATTCTAGATAGCTCTAGACTACGTTGTCATAGGGTTGTGACTCACAGATAAGGACACGTCATCGTTCTGTCAGCGTTAATGACGGTGCATCAGTCAGCACAATAGATAACGCTATTATTAGACACGACGCGTCAGCGTCTGACTCATTACTATTACTCATACCTTTAGTAACAAGGTTTCGTAGTAATTCGAACTCAGCCGCAGCATAGTATATAAACCCTCATGTAGCGTCCTGAGTGGAACCAACTTGTCCTCTTGGTTCTCCACTCAGGTGCGCATTTCCGTTGTACTTTCCCTTACCTTCTCCAATGTTAACTTGTCCTCTTGGTTCTCCACTCAGCGTGCCACAGCGTGATCACCTGACCTTTGGACTTGTATAAAGTCCTCACGTGTGTCTACCCTCCGTTGTGACTGTACGTTCGGCGCGTGACTTGTCTCCGTGCTAGGCTTGGGTGTATACCAGTTCAGTTCACTTACTTTCACCTTGGTCTAGTTGTACGCGATAAGTCATACCGCTACACATATCTGACTGATACCATCCAGTGGTCCGTCGGGACTGAGGTCTGGTGGGTGCTCCACTCATAGGTCGTCTTCACCGCCTCCGACGAGGTGTAAATCCTGTCAATCCAGGATTTAATCGGTCGGCCATTGATCGTTGCTCGGTAGGAGAAGCATCGGTCATGTGGGAAGGCGTGGCGCCAGGTGTCCTGCAAGTCAAGACATTGTCTGAGGTTTCGGAGGGCCGCGATTGCGGTGGTGTTATCGTTGTGCGCTGGGGCTCTGTCAATTGGGTCCTCCGTCAGGTTGAAGTCGCCCATCATAAAGTCCGGGCGTCGTAGGCCCTTGGATCTCCTCTTCTGGTCTAGGTTTTCCCAGAACGGTTGATGGTCGTTCTTATTGTTCGGCGCGTATACGTTTATTAGAACAATCTCATCGTTTCCATGCCACTTAAATTTTATTGCCAGTGCTCTTCCCTTTTCCAGTTCGAAGGATGTCATGTTGGCCGGTGCTATGAGGGATCTATTTATTGCAAAGGCGACACCCGCGGACGTGCGTGGGCCTGTTTCGAGCTGGGAATTTATTATTGTCAGTCTCTTGCCGAAGCACTCGTGTACAGAGTGTAGGAGATCATTATCAAGGTGCGTTTCCTGTAGTGCCAGGATCGCTATTTTGTTTTTGTTCATAGTTTGGTATATGGTTGACCACTTTTCAATTCCAGTCATGTTGCTGGCCGGCGTGGCGTAGCTGTTCATGTTCAGTGATGCGATCTTTATGTTCGCTTTTAGCGTCTGGTTTTTCGGTTTATGATTTATATTGTAGTTATCCCCTTGTATGGGGGGGTACCGGTGGGTACCTAGGGGGGCACCGTAAGTGCGTGACTCATTGGCATGCCTCTGGCTAGGAGGGCGTGGCACAGCCTGGGGTGGGGGTGGAACACGTATCATTGGGGTCTGTGGGTGGGCACTCCTCGGTTTATATACATCGTGAGGCGCTTGTCATTTTATATACATTTTATGGGGGTTAAGCCGGCCATGCGAGGTAAGTCTACATGGGTGGCTGACTTTGTGTATTCTAATTACGGGAGGGAAACTTCACTGACTGGGGGCGCTGGGCTGTGGCGAAGAAACCTGCGTTTCGTTGCTTGAGGGGTTCCCCGCTCGTGTCTCTGGTCGGGCCGTTCCATCCTGTTACGCTTGGGAAGGGGCACAGTCCTCTCGGGTGGTCAGTCCCATGGCAGCATGTGCATACGTACGGTGTGTGTTGCGGGGTACCTTGGCCCTGCATGGAGGACGTGTACGGCTGTTCAATGAGGAAGGATCTCAGTCTTTTCCAGATTTCGTCGTGGGATATCTGGCCACTGTCCGCGTAGATGTTGAAACGTGGGTTTAGTGTGTTCCCCGCCTCCTTAATGTCGAGCCTTGCAAGGTTCATCGTGCTGAGGAAGTGGTCTATTTCGCCGGCGACTCTCACCTTCTCGCTTCCTGGGACAGCGTGTGTCAGTGAGTCCGCAAAGTTTCGCGTGTTCTCGCTCTCCCACACCTCCTTGATGATGGGGAAAATGTCTCTTGTTGAGGTGGTGATAAAGCCCCTGAGCGTGAACAGGAAGGTTGGGCATGTCGGAGCGAAGGGGGAGACCCAGAATGTGATGACGCGTGAGGACCAGACTCTACGGCATAGGAGGAGTTCCGCCTGTTCGTTTGTGATGTTGTAGACTAGGAAGGAGGCTGCATTCGGTACTCGGTCAGATTTCCTCACCCTCGTTAGGTTCAGTCTTGGGGCCGCAACACTGGCCTCTTGTGCGTTGGTTATTTCGGCTACTGCAGTCAGTATCCTAGCCCGAATGTAATCGTGAGAGTCCGCGTCCCTCGCTTCCGTGTTGAAGGGGATCGCCAGAAGCTTTGCTCCTGGGTGTGTGTCCCATTCCTCGACCAATTTGCGGTCGATGTTGTCAAAAGGTGCAGTGGGGTGAGCGTCTTGGATCAGTGGCATCGGGCCTGGGGTGTATTTGTCCAGGGCGTTCTTCGCGGGGGCTCTACCTGACCTGTCAGAGATGTCGTTGTCCACTTGTTCGAGACGTGCAGAGATCGTGGACGTCTTCAGGATGGGGGTGGTTGCGTTTGCATGGAGGTGTAGCCCCAGCACGTTTTGGGTGGGGGTGGAGGGTGATCCAAAGCATGGTGGGGGGGGTACCGGGGTCATCTCGACATCCTGTTGGATGTTCGGGGATGCATGGGGGGTGTTCACGGTCGTCCTTGGGTACGGCGTTGGGGATGCGGGCGGGGTCGGGGACCTTTCGTTGAGATGTGGGGGGAGTACCATAGGAGGGGGGGTCCCTCCGGGGTCCGACTGGGGATAGGGCGTCGCCAGGCTAGGTTGCGTCAGGGGGGGGGTGCTTAGGATCATTGGCACAGTCGGCGTCACTGGGGTGGATGGTGGTGGGGGAGGAGGGATGGAGGTCTCGCTACCTGGTCCAGGAGCCTCGGGCAGCTCCTGTGTGTGCGCATGGGTGGCTGGAGGGTTGCGTTGCGTCAGGGGGGGGGAGTTCAGGGCAGCTTGGGTCGTCAGCGTCACCGCGGTGGTCTGCAGCGGGGGTGGGGGGGGGAGCATGGCGTTGCCACCCTCTGGTGTGGTCGGGGGGTCCTCCATCTGGGGGGGGTTCTCTTGGAGGTGGGTTAGCTTGTACTTGGATGATGGTCCGATGGTGACTCACTATTTTTCTTTTTGTTTTTTCCCTTCTGGGCATCCGCCGCGCTCGCGGCTGGTCCGCTCGAGGCCGCTACATGTGCGGCTGTGGTGGACTTTTCTCTAGCGGTCGGCTCTGAGCTCGGCTCCACGGTGGCGAGGTCCGAGGCATGGGTTGGTTGGTTAGTCTGAGCCATCTGGAGGAATAGACGATGGGATGTTGCATACCTAGGGGGGTCTTTTTAAGGAGCTTTTTCCTGTCGGTCTGGTCCGGGGGGGGGGGGGGGGTACTGCGGCTTCGCGTAGTAGGTGACTGGATGTGGACTAGGATGGTGGCGTTGTGGTTGGGATGAAACGAGGGGTCAGTCCCTTGTTGCGACAGGTGGGTGTTAGTCACCTTGGGGGGTATCGCATGGGGCAGCTCACTTGGTGGGTCCGTGAGGGGTCCATTCGAGGTCTTGTGTTTGTTTGTGTTCGTGGGGGGGTCGCATCGCTATGGCTTGTGGATGGGCGTGTTGGCATTGCTGGGCAGAGTGGTGCAGTTTCAGGGTGTGGTCTTCTCTCGTCTTTCCTTCCGTATTTTCTTCTTTTTTAATCTTATTATTATTTTCTTTATTCAGGGGGGGGCGTACCTTGGGGGCCGGTCGCGGTCTCTAGTGTTGGCGTCCAGTGGGGTTTGCCTTGCTTTCGCACGCCCTGTTTTTTTTTTTTTTTTTTTTGGCTCTATCGGGTGTAAAGGGGGGGTAGGGGGGCCGGTTCTGTACGGCCAGGGTTGATCGAACGTCGATCGATGGCTACGTTGGGGGGGGCGTACTTGCTTAGTCATTTGTGTTTTTTCGTGGGGGTCCGTCGCACCCGTATGTGTTCTCGCTCTCATTTTTTCCTTTTTTCCCCTTTTTTCTTTTTTCTTTTTTTTTTTTTTTTTTTTTTTTCCTTTTTCTTCCACTTGGTGTTGTCCCCCTAGGGGGTTCAGAAGGTTTCTTGTCGGTCAAGGGGGGGTCGCTTGGGGTGTATTGGGGCATGCATTCTTTGTGAGTTCGCTCTCCTACCCTCTCTGGCTAGTCTAGATTTTTGTTTCTGTCTGTCTCCTCGGTGCGCGTGCGGCTCGTGTGTCTAGTATTTTCATATTCGGTACATCATGTGTCTCGGTGTGCGGTGGGTGGGCCACCTGTGAGTGAGGGCGGAGGCTCTCCAGCATCCAGCCCATCCTTGCCCCCGGCGTACCGTGGGAGAAACCGTACCATGGTGGTGGTTACGGTACAAGGAGCCCGGTCCCAACCGCCTGTCGTTGCCCTGGCAGTAAGCCTGGCAGCTTATCAAATCTGAATCGGGACTCGGACTCAAACTCGAAGAGCTGACCCAACTACAACTCGATCGCAATGGTACTTTTCTTCACCTCGACAGGTCCGTCCACTTTTCTATGGAAAGGAAAACACTTCAACATCCCTAGTTAGCCTATGAGCCTCCAGTGACTGTATATATGGGTCGGGATAAGGTCGAAAGTGCGTACGTCGTGTCTGACCGCGCGAGCGCTTGGCATTTACTGGCACGACACAGATGAGGACCTGATCAAATATGCATGGCCACAGGACGTTTGGTTCCACGTAGACAAACTTTCTTCCGCACACGTGTACCTCCGGCTGCCTGAATCGATATCCTCTTGGGAAGCCATTCCTGAGGCATTGTTGGTAGACTGTGCACAGCTCGTCAAGGCAAACTCGATCGAAGGTGTCCTTCAAACCGTTTACATTGCTCTTTCAACTCTTACTCGAGACGTGCAGGCAATAAGCGGAATGACCTTACCATCATCTATACACCAGGCGACAACCTCAAGGTATGATCTCTGGCTGCCCTGCATGTCTTACCCTGAGAAAATTGCGCGAAGAAAACCGGGGATATGGCAGTGGGACAGGTGTCATTCCACAACGACAAACGAGTACGTCGTGGCTCACATCGAATGACCCACCCCATTGAGCTTTGCCTGCACAGGTAAAACGTGGTGCGCAGGCTACTCCGCATGCAGTGGCATGACGCGCCGACACTCTGTTCAGTTCACGTACCGAAACGCGAAAACGCGATCGTCAATCGTCTAAACAAGACAAAAGTAGAACGCGTCGTCGACCACGAGGCAGAGCGGATCGAGCGAGTCAAGGGCGAGAACGCCGCCAAGCGCGTCGCGGCAGCAGCCAAGGTACGATCGGTCCACATGTCTCACGTCAATCAGTCGCTAGAATTCACTGACCCAATGCCCGACCATGTAGAAGAAGGCCGATCTGGAGCTTGCAGAGGCACGCAAGGCCGAGAAGGCTGCGCGCTCGTACGATTCATTCCTAAACGTAGAAGTCGACGATGAAGAGGAAGAGGTAGAGAAACCGAAGTATAATTCTGTGAGAGAAATGGAAGAAGATTTTATGTAGGGTTATCATTGTGCGTCATTGTACCTGTTCGCATCGTGTCGTTATCCACTTTCCCAGCGGCCTTGTCGCTGTGTTTCGATCAACTCTCCTTGCACTTTTGTCGCGACAGACTTGAGTTACCAAGGCGAACACCCATGTGACGCTGTTTACGGTAGTACCTACGGGCACACCTCGAAACGTCACATTACCGAAGGAGCGGTGTCCACAACGTATCACGCACGCCTTGACAATTCCCCCTGTATCTAAAAACCGCTATCAACAAGACACAGTCATCTTGTATATCAGCTCCACTCCGACGGCATGTGCTAAGTTTCACCAATATTGAGTCTTCTGGAAAGTGAGGGGAGGGGTAACCATATTGATTATGGAATCGGCCAGCACAGGTCTATGAAGTACGAGTTATTCTCGGTGCGGGTCCCAAGCGAGATGAATTCGGCGTGTCTCCCTGATGTCTGCGTCTGGGTGCGCGTTCGCTTCTCAAATTCTTGAAGTTGTAAGCTGTAAGGTCCGTTCAAGTTATGCCGCGTGCAGTAGTCGTGCAGTTTCGAGTGATATCCCGGCCCGGCTGATATGAGGCCCGAGAGCCGCCGAAGTCAGCCAACTACGGCCGCAGTACCTACGGGCACACCTCGGAATATGACCCCGACCGAAGGGTGCGCTTTACTGATGACTGCGCCGGATGGGGGATCACGCCCTTGTAGTCTCACACTTGTCTGATAACCGCAACCAGCCGGACACAGTGAACTCGTTTTACAATAATGTACACCGGCTTTTTGCCGACAATATGTACTGACTGATTCCGCCTCTCATGGAACGCTAGTTGTTGGCCAAAAGCCCTCAGACACTCCAGCGTTCGCGTTCTTCTGCGAGGAGTGACATCACTTCAGGAAAGCGAGGCGTGACATTGCAATCAAACGGAACCGGATTGCTAATCGTGAGGTGAGGACGTCAGCGTCAAGTGCACTGAAAACAGCTGGGGGCGCAGCCCGGGCAGGGGACTTACATGAATAGTCCCGGATCCACAAGGGTGTCCGTGTCTGGCAGAACCTCGTTTCCACTCTCGTCCCGCACGCGCTCGAAATTGACCGCCCACAGAGTCCTTGCCACGTAAATGAACAGGGAGTCGTTGGCGAGGAGCTTTCCCACGCAATTCCGCCGCCCGAAACCGTAAGTAGAGTGCCCTTCCTGGTTTCGGTCAATGGGCCCCGACGTCAACTCCCCGCGCTCGTTGAGGAATCGTTCTGGCCTGAATTCGTCCGCATCGTCTCCGTATACGGCCGGGTCGTGGTTGCATCTCCAGATGTTGGCTATGCACGCTGTGCCCTTAGGTATGTACATCCCTTCGTACCAGTCCTCACTCGTTGTGACGTGCGGTACTCCGAGTGGCGCAGCGGGTCGCCAGCGAAGAATCTCCTTGACTATTGCGTGTATGTACGGAAGGTGTGGAGAGTCGGCGAAGGTCGGGAGGCGGCCACGGCCTACGACGGCGTCGAGTTGAGCTTGCGCGCGGCGTTGTGCCTCGGGGAAGGCTACCATTGCCACTGCCCACCAGTTTAGAACGGATACAATCGTCCCGGAGCCAGCAGAGCTGTAATACATACGTGCTTTCATGTTTTCTCGCTCATCGATAACAATTGAATGCCTACTCACTGCATCGACCCGGCAAGAAATGCCATCTCTGTCTCAGTCAGGAGGTTGCGGTCGGCGTCCAGTATCAAGGAGGCAGAAATGCTAGGACGGGTCCCACCACTGGCCTGCACGTCCGTTAGCCAGGTTGTGGACTGTGTACGCTATGATTACACGTACCAAATCACCTCGGACACGATTCAAAAGACGCAGGAACATTTCTTGGTGTTCGGCAGCCTGCTGCAAACCTTCTCTCTTCCATTTTGCAAATCTAGTTTGCACTTACGGGTCAGCACTAATCAAGCATACATGAGAAACCTTATATATGACCTCTCTGGGATGTACATCATCCAAGGGAAAAATTCAACAAAGAAACTCCCGGGCGTCGCAGCATGAGCGGCCCGTTTGTTATAGTTATCGATTCCTTTGATGGCGGTGTCTTGTTCCGATATGAGTGTTGGGTAGTCGTATAAGATGGACATAATTGCGGAAGCGGCAGCACGCTGAAAGTGCTTTGTGCGATCGCTACTGAACGGGTTCGTCAGGAGTGCCGAAACCAAGATGGTTGCCTCCTTCGTAAGGACAGGATAATACTCCTGCACTGCCTCCTTGCTGAGAGCTGCCTGTGCTGCACGCCGTTGGCGACGCCAACTGTACCAGCGTTTATGGGTCAACAATGCGTGGTTGTGTGCCATAATTAGCCTAGGACTTACGACGCAGTATAGCTCATAAATCCCATGACAAGACCTTTACTGAGAATTTCTTGCGCCATAATGAGCCGCGGTCGGTTGGAATAGTTATTTGAACGGCGCTCAAGAAGTTCGACGGCAGGTTTAAGGCTATTGAGCACGATTGTAGGCGACCCAGCGGCATCAAGATACATAACATCTCCTACAACCCAAGCGCTTGGGATTTAGCACACCTCCCCGACGAACTAGCAGTTACTCACCAAAGCGGTCCTTGCAATCTTTCGAGATCAACCAAGGTATATCTAACAGTTGGAGGGCATTTCCAATGATTGGCGTGCGTCGGGGGCTAGGAGGTAGTTTCCGCCATGGACTCCTTGCATATAACACCGTGAACATGATTAACAGAGCAAGAAGGATGCCTGTGATCAGGGTTCTGTCCTCCAAGATCGGTCTCAAGCTAACAACGGTTTCCTTCAAAAGGCCTGGAGGAGCAGATCTATTGAGGGGATCCAACGATGCGAGCGGAGGCAAGTAATTTGGAGCTGACCCATACATGACGAGGGGGGTTCCTTCAGTCGGTGGTGGTACGGTGGGCGTATAGATCGAGGCTTCGTAGGCTCCTAGGGGCCAGCCCATACACTTCTTCAGACTACCTATTCGTGGAACGACGCGAGGATCCATCGAAGATATCCGCGTTGACTGTAGATCTTGCAGTGGAAAGCAGGAGGGAGGTTGGGGGCAATGCGACGGCCATATTTCAATAAATAACAGGAGTTCCCCAAGCCACGAGGAATGGAAGGGGTATGCCCGATTTGATTAAATATGGATTGGGAAGCGAAATTCTGCCCTATTTGTAGTACGGCCATCATAGATTGCTGGGAAGTACTGTATAGCTTTCAGGAACGTTGTGGCCATTTCTTCCACCTCCGACCACAAACGAAATTCAACAAGTTCGACGATCAAGTTGGGTGTAACTGGGAACCGTCTGGTAGTCTCGCCAGCAGTAGCCAGTGACGCCTTCTGGAAAATGAGGAGCAAGATTACACGATATAGACTCGGGATTGGTCAGGTACAAAGTACAGTTACGACTATGCTCGGTACGGGGCAGAAGCGAGATGATAACCGCTCATAAGAACAGTTGCATCAGGTGGCATCAGTACTGTATATCCTTCCTCCAAGGCCACAGGTCTCTCGTGGAACGAGGCCTCTGGTACCACAGCAACGGAGATGAAGTGATAACGAACGGCAATTTGCTTTGCGATGCGTACACACCGCTTCCCGAAGCTGTAGCCCACTGTTACTGGCGCGTATCCGTGGCCCCAGAATTACTTCATGCCAGCGGAGCATAGATTTAGTACGTATCCACTGGCAAGCCCTGGTGCGATGATATTCGCCGCTTCATAACCTCCCATATATTTGTCACCTTCCCCCACCCAGTCTTATTGTGGGAGTAGGAGGGGTTTCGGGGACCAGGAGACGTTCAGGCTATGTGTATAAAGCCTTGTATAAAGCCTTGATTACTGCACGTATCCTCACATATCTTACCTCATAGCCACGCATTCCAGACGTCGAAGTCCAGCATCATATTGCGGCGACACCGCGACATTTTATTTAGGAAGGACTACACATGACTAATACTATCCACGACAAAAGAAATTAGGAAGTTTCAAGTCCCACATGCGATTCTACATAATCGCACCCCTGGGCCTTTACTGTAAATCGCCTACAGCGGGTGCGCAAGTGACAGATTCCTAAGGAGTTCCATCCCCTTAACGCGGAACCTGTCTAGCGTCACAGTTCTGTTGATAACTTGACTATCAACAAGTGTCATCAATTGCCGCGACCAGGTGGTATACTGCGGCCATTGGGGGCTCAATCCGCCATTGGGGTCCAGATTCGTAGCAAAATGGATTAGGAAGTCCGTCAGGTCTCCTCCGCCGTACATGTTAACATTATCGGACGCGTGAAACGAACCGAGTACAGGCAGTGACTTCAGGCGCTTACTTACTGTGTGAGAATCGACGTGTTAGTGCAGGGAACAATGACCCGCATACGTAGACGGAGGGACACGTAAACGTACAAAATGACCAAGCATTCTGCTTTTTCGACAAGTTGTCCAGGAAGAAGCGGCGTGGTACTTGGAACCCAATATCACCTAAGATCGAAGCAAGGCGTTTGAATTGTGGGGTGAACGCATTTTGAGTACCCGTGTCGTAAGGCGAGCCCTGAGTGACGTCCTGAGGGTACAGTGTAAGCAGCTCGTCCATTTCGGAATTCGTTGTATTGGGAAAGAAGAATTCTGCCAAGTAATTGCGTAGGTCTGCCTCAGTCCTAGGGACATTCTGCGATCAGTCTAACGTCAGAGACGTCGCGTGAAAAATGGAGCATTCACGTGATGTTTGACGCAGAAGGGCAAAGACAGTCCCTTCATCGCAGACTCCTGTGACAAAAGGGATTCTGGCGACTTTGCCTCGTTGGACAAATTTCTGGGGATTATCCTCCAGGAAAAGCCATCTGCCCAGGGCCGCCAGACAACCGCAATAGACTGTGGGATGGTTCTTAGCTACGAAACTCCGACGAACTTGGGGAAGTAGACCACGCACCTGATATGAGAAGACTGACGGAGAGTTGTCCACAGCGGCCTTCAGCGTCTCGTAAGGTGTTGCCCGCAGACACGCTAGGGTGTCGGAAGAACCCGTGCAACCAGTGCGTTTAACCAGGTCGTCATAATATTTTTGACCCTGCAAGATTGCTCATTTCTCAGAATTGAGCGAATTCCAATACATATTCCTACATGAGTGATATCACCAATCGACGCAGGCGCACCGGATTGCATGAATGCTCCACGGAATAGGCCTTCGGTATTCCCACCCATTGCCAACATCTGAAGCGATACCGACATCGAGCCAGCACTCTCCCCCCAGCTGAAAAGATGTCAGCAAACTCCACGTTAAGTGGTCACTCCACTTACATGGTCACTTTCGACGGATCACCACCAAATGCGTGAATATACTTCTGTACCCAACGAAGTGCCAGACGCTCTGTAAAGCCAAATGTCACGACGCTGATTATGCCGACTGCCCGAACGCTCACGGTCCCACAGTCCAAGGTTACCAACTTTGGCGTCTTTGACTTCCTGACTGGCCAGGAACCCGAAGGCTAGCAAGGCGTCGATTTTGCTTAGAATTCACTGGAGGGGCAGACGCACCTGAAACGCTGACAAGAGGAGAGGAAAAGGGTCCCGCAAAGTTACGAAGAATGATTCCCATTGTACTCACCGATAATTCATGCTGACGTAAATCACGGGCTCCGCCAGTGCAATTGAGCGATTCACTATGACACCGCCATCGTAGCTGTGTATTTCTTTATCTTACCAGGAAATGAATGACGGAAATAACAAATGTGACCGTACAGCGCTGACGACCCGGTTTCAAAGGCGCCTGTGTAGTAATAAATGATGTCAGTGTGGGAAACAGGTAAAAGACATTGTGTTGGTTGCACCTCCATATATCCACTTCCAAAGTGGGTTATTACTATTAGCTCAAATGATCAAGAGTACATACCACTACAACCGGAACCTTTGAACCATTTCTGACCTGGGATGGTGCAAAGACATTGAGAGTCAAACCCGCAACTATTATCAGAACTGCTCTCTGTCGCACGGAGCGTCCACGATGGCCTCCTCACAGTCTTCGCCACCTATGACTGTGGGCCCATTGATGTTTGAGAGGTAATCGACTGTTTGTTGAGGTAACTCGCCCGGAACCACAAACGTGCCTGCTTGTTGGGGGCACGAAAGACCGAACGCGGTAGCATTGTGTGTATCCGAGTAAGGGTCAAGTGCCTGGGGAAGACGGAAGCGCAGGTCGCCAACTCTGTCGGTGAAGGCCGGTTCGGCGGATCAGTCAAGAGAGACAAAGTTAAACCGACGTCAACTATGAATGGTGGTTGCGCGAAGGGGATGCCGAGAAACTTGTTTATGCCGCCAGTTGTCGTTCCTATGAATGTACCCTCGTCAAGGGTGACGATAGACCAGTATCATGTAATGCAAGAGTAGCCAAGACTGTAGCAGGTGCGGCGCAGACGATAATACTTGCGATGACAAGTAATTCTCGAAGAAAGGAGGCCATGACCCCCAAAGAGAATGATAGGTGAGCCCTGGACAGCGTCCGAGGATAAAATGGTCTTTAAGTACAGTGGCAGTATGTATACACTGACTCGTAGAAAAGTGCTTCTAAGCAACTACCAAGCCTCATCAGGAAAGGCCTCGCGCACTAGTGAGGGATAAGTGAATTGTGATGGAAATTTGTCGACGACTGAAGTGAGATACTGTACAGTAACGCACCAGTAATTCGCGCAAAGGGGACTAAGTCGGGGGTTGATAAGTCGGAATAGTTGAGTCTGCCATTACTGTAAACGCGACTAAACTCAAGGTACTCAAGTACAATCGTCTCATAAGATGGGGTTATAAGGGACTTCAGCTCAGGCTGTCGAGCGCAATTGTGGTTGCGGCAACTTTCTAAACACGTGCGTCATTGAACAACACGTAATACCGCACCGATTACAGCCGTTTACAAATCGATAGAGCGCTTTTCCAAAAAGCGTGGATCTGGCGGGGCTTCGGGAACCCCCGTGCTGGGGCTTACCACTGACTTACCGGGTTTTTTTTGAAATCATACTAATAATATACCGGAAAAATGACTAAAAAAAAAGCGATCAAAGCCTCTAGAGTAGACATAGTGCCCTTCTTAGTGGGATGGTAGTCCTCCTAAGGCGTCGTATGCAGCCTGCAGAAACTACAGTTACAGTGTCCTGAGCCCCAACTCCGTCTGAGCATCCGCAGGTCTTGGGGCATGTGATACGTTGCAAGGTGTCGTGCACGCGTCCGCGGGACGTGCGCCGTCGTATGCGGGTCCGCAGTGATTGGGGATGTGTTGCTCTTGAGGGGCTAAACGTGCGTGGACGTGTGGCAGGGTCGGGAACAGAAACGAGGTTGGGTTGTTGCAAGTGGTCGAGAATGGTCGTGCATGTTTGCGCGTGACACGAAACTTCATATAAGTAGTCACATAAGTCGGGAATACGGTTTCTTCGAGCCAATAAGGCCGCACGCAAATGCAGAAAGCTGGGGAATAAAACGAATGGGCCAGACTCAACTATGATAAATGTAAGTGACAAAATTGTGGTGTGGTGTTGATGTCCAAGATAGGAAATAGGGCAGTCACGTGCTCAATTTGTTCTGCAGACTGCAGTACAGTGAGCCCGACTTATTACCTCGTCCTCACATCGGACTGTTGAGTTCAGTGACATTTGTTTTCCCCAGCATTCCGCATTTGCGCGTGGCCTTATTGGCTCGAAAAAACCATATTCTTGACTCATGCGACTACTTATATGAAGTTTCGTGTCACGCGCAAACGTGCACGACCATTCTCGACCACTTGCAACAACCCAACCTCGTTTCTGTTCCCGACCCTGCCACACGTCCACGCACGTTTAGCCCCTCAAGAGCAACACATCCCCAATCACTGCGGACCCGCATACGACGGCGCACGTCCCGCGGACGCGTGCACGACACCTTGCAACGTATCACATGCCCCAAGACCTGCGGATGCTCAGACGGAGTTGGGGCTCAGGACACTGTAACTGTAGTTTCTGCAGGCTGCATACGACGCCTTAGGAGGACTACCATCCCACTAAGAAGGGCACTATGTCTACTCTAGAGGCTTTGATCGCTTTTTTTTTAGTCATTTTTCCGGTATATTATTAGTATGATTTCAAAAAAAACCCGGTAAGTCAGTGGTAAGCCCCAGCACGGGGGTTCCCGAAGCCCCGCCAGATCCACGCTTTTTGGAAAAGCGCTCTATCGATTTGTAAACGGCTGTAAAGTCGACTAGCCTAGGCCGACGACTGGCACAACACGCGGTGATACTGTATCTCCTACGTGGTTTTTCATCTATTTAATTTCTGTAAATTCCCTCGAAAAAGAACCTTGAGGGTCTCTTGTCCACCCTGGGTTAGACAGCGTGACTCAGCTGCCCCCGAAGTACACCCTGGCTTTCCTTTCCCAGGAACATGGGCAAACTTGATGGGAAAGATGTGTTTCCCGAGGATAACGGATTCAAAAGAATGAGTTAGGCGACGCATAACGACTTCAAACTCCGGCCCGTACAAGCGCGGTAACTCTAAATCGGCTGTCCGATGCAAACGGTCTGGACGAGCATTCTAAGAAATCTACTCTTGACAGATTTCAGGTGGGCCCGCGACTTGAATCTACAATGTAACCAAATTACGAACCTAATTTACAGTTCACAAAGTGTCATCATGGGTGTTGTGCTCCTCGCTTTCCAACCACGACTCTAAGTTACAGTTAAATACAGAGGAAAATCCAAGGGGTTATCGCCGCAAGGACCATCACGGCGATTATGAGTGGAATCATACCGCCATCCAACACCTCTGCAAATATCTTCAAGTACTCGTGGATCATGTCTTGAGCAGTTCTTTTTCCTCTGCCAGAATTGAGAGCGCCTCGGGGAACCGAGTCTTAATTGTGCACTCGTATGAAACTGGCCTGCTGCAGCGTACAAGTCAAAACACTAGTTGTGACACAAAAAGGACAATATCGTACCAAGCTACGCCGTTGTATATGAAGGAGTTCATATCGAGTGGAGTCTCTTTACCATCTTGATCGTAGACCCGCTCGAGGTTTGAAGCCCATAGAACTGTGGCTATGAAGATGAAAAGAGAGTCGTTGGCAACATGCTTCCCAGGGCAGGCGCGCCTCCCAAAGCCGTATGTGCTGTGCCCGTCGTCTCGCGCCTCAGGTGTTCCTGTTGCAGTCTTTCCTTCAGCATCCAGGAACCGCCCTGGATTGAAGTTAGCGGCGTCGTCGCCATAGAAGGCTGGGTCGTGGTGACATAGCCAAATATTTGGAAGGCATATAGTGCCTTTCGGGATGAACATTCCATTGTACCAGTCGTCCTCTGTCGTACTATGGGGGATAGATAATGGGAGAGGAGGGCGCCAGCGGAGAACTTCCTTGACTACTGCTTGTATATAGGGAAGACTCGAAGCATCCGAAAAAGCTGGGGTACGAGCCCGACCGACGACTGCGTCCAGCTCAGCTTGAGCGCGCTTCTGTATTTCCGGTTGCGTAATCATCGCAAGTACAAACCAATTCATCGCCGTATATGTTGTCTCTGCCCCCGCAGAGCTGTGCATGGTGTTCACAAGAAAACTCTTGGCCGATATGAGTCAAGAACGCACTATAAGGATCCCACCAACCAGGCCATTTCTTGATTGGAAAGCCCATTTCGTTCCGAGTTCTTAATGAGCGATGCACTGACGCTCGGACGATTTGACCCTTTGGACTGTGGTGTGATGACTCAGTGAATGCCGAATATAACGATGCAAGCCAAAAGGAAAGTCACCCACAATCTCCGCACGAACATTATTAAAAAGCCCCTCGAACATGTTTGTGTATCCAATGAAATATCGCTTGCCCTCACGCTTCCATTTCGCAAGGCTGACACAACATTCGGAATGAAAATAAGCGCCGAATCATTAACGCATACCTATCGGGGATGAGCATCATCCAAGGAAATAGCTCGACTAGGTGTGCCCCAGGTACAGCAGCCTCCGAGACATAGTCATTAAAGGCATGAATCTCCTTGAGAGTTTTGTCATTTTCCGTCTTGAGCGTTGGATAGTCATATAAGATGGACATCGTCTCGGAAGCCGCAGAGCGTTGGAAATGTTTCTCCCGGGCCTCCGGGCTGTCAAGAAGGGCGGAAGCAAGAAGGATTGCCTCCTTGTGGAGAATTGGATGATAGTCACGAACTGTCGACCTTGTGAGGCTCTCGTGTGCTGCACGGCGGGTCCGACGCCAACTACAGATAATGCGTTATTGTCAAATATTCTAGAGGAGAGCGATGCACCCACAGATCCCCGTATGGCATGAATGCATATAATAAGCCCCCACAAAGAATGTCATTCGCGACGATGAGGCGGGGACGGTCAGAGTAAATGTTCGCGCGGCGACCAAGGAGCTCGGCGGCCACTTTGTGGCTGTTTATGACAATGATGGGTTGGCCCATAGCGTTACAGTACATCATCTCGTCTGAGATAGAAGTCAGATAAAACAAATGTTATGCTCGTAGCAGAAGCGGACATACTAAATTGTTTCTTGCAATCCTGTCCAAGTAACCAAGGCATATCCCTGAGCTTGGAGGCATTTCCGAGAATAGGAAACCCACTGGGACCAGGGGGGACGCGACGCCAAGGGCTCTTGGCGTACCGAATAACCAAGACAACTACAATACCCACAATCAAACCAACAGGAAGTGTGAGAGGAACAGAATCAAGCGAGCGAAAGTCATAGCGCATGTGGCTCAGGCGAGGAATGAAACTCTCATTCGTCATCATAGGCTAGAAGGATAGTTGGGGGACGCTTACAAGTAAGCGTTGCTCATATAGGGGGTAGGCCTAGTCACGGTGTCATGGCGCAAACTCCTAGCACACGAACAAAAGACAGCACTGGCGCTGGTCCGAGCGGCAGGGTTCCATCAGCGTTCAGGACAGTGGTATATGGGCGCAACTACTGAATGGAGTAGGTGGGTTTTTGCATTAGGCAGTTGTTTACGCCTGCCTTTTAAACTTGATAGTCGTGCTCATTGGCGAGAAGATATCTTGAAATTGCGAATGTGTTGAAAGGTTGAGGTGAAACAGGCGATGACCGGTGACCGCGAACCCGTCTGCGCGGGCCATCGGACCGTCACGATGAGTGAGTGGCATGGTGTACGACAGACGCCAAGACAGACGCTCTGCGAACACAAGAACGTCCCATAAGTAAAGTGCAGGTCACCGGTCACTACCCGTTCTGGTCGTCTGATCCGTGCTTGTCGGATTCAAGCGAACATCACCGGGGCCTTTCATCCCACCACCACGCGGTGCCAAACGCCAAGTGACCAGGGGTTTCTGAAGGTGGTATGCTGATTCCGACCAAGATTCCGACCACAACCGGAGGCTGTGCGAATGCCTACTCCCCGGGACGATGGTGTGCCCCAAGGACTTCGAAAAAGTCAAAGCGAAAATATTCACGCTGACAGTAATACGCTACAGCAGTACAATTGCATTCAAACCCCTTGCCAACGAATTTTGTGGCCGGGAACTATAATGCTGTTGGCCCCTGGGGTACATTTCGTATCGTATCGTTTCTCTTTCTCAGTTTGGTTGCTCATTTGGGTGTTCTGTGCTCACGGACGCTTTAGCGGTGGAAGTTATGTCAAGTAATATATTCTCAGTGTGCTCGATTCCAGCCAGGTCTGCCTGGCAAGTTATGGCAGTTAACCCGTGGCTTGATCAAAGTACACATTAAAAAGGGGGTCTTATAATGGGCATATATTCAGCCTCACCGTTTTCAGAGGTTCTGCTTGGTTCAGGGTTCCGCCAGCAGAGAAGCAAGGGGAAAGGTACCGCCATGTTGACATTGGGACCTATGCTACTGTGACCGGTGGCATTTCATCGGAGGGGAGGCTTTCATTCCCCGTCAGAAAATAGAAGTACGAATCAAGGTATACGAATATCTTAAATTCTAGTTGCGATCCCTATAAATCGACTACAGCGGATTCGCAAGTCGGAGTTTCGTAAGGTATTCCATCGCCTCAACGCGGTACGTGTCCAACGTTATAGTTCTGTTGGTGGCTTGACCATCGACGAGTGTCATTAA
Organism: Lactarius indigo; assembly: GCA_025766275.1. Lineage (NCBI taxonomy): Eukaryota > Fungi > Basidiomycota > Agaricomycetes > Russulales > Russulaceae > Lactarius > Lactarius indigo. Next base: position 404,484 of record JAFKAC010000005.1, on the reverse strand, counting down.
TTGCCGGGATGAGGTGGTGTACCGCGGCCATTGTGGGCCCAATCCGCTGCTGTTGGGATCCAAGTTCGTGGCAAAGTTGATTAGGTAGTCCGTCAGGTCCCCCCCACCATAGATATTCGGAATATCGGACCCGTGAAGCGATCCAAGTACGGGCAGCGACTTCAGGCGCTTGCTTACTGTGTGAGAATGGATGTGTGAGTGAGGTACAAGGGCCCACATGCAGAAGCGGGGAAACACGAATGTGCAACGTACAAAACGACCAAGTATTCTGCCTTCCCGATAAGTATTCCAGGAAACTGCGCCGTGGTGCTTGGAATGTAAAATCGCCCAAGATAGAAGCAATGCGTTTGAATTCTGGGGTGAACGCATTTTGCGTACCCGTGTCGTATGGCGAGCCCTGAGTGACATCCTGGGGGTACAGCGCGAGTAGTCCGTCCATCTGGGCATCCGTTGCATTGAGAAAGAAGAATTCCGATAGGTAATCACGTAGCTCCGCCTCGGTCCTGAAAGCACTCCGTGATCAGTAAAATGATTGGCGTGCCCAAAATCGAGCATTTACGTGATGTTGGTCTGAGAAAGAGAAAAGAGAGTCCCTTCGTCATCGCAGTCTCCTATGACGAACGGGATCCTTGCTGCTTTCCCTTGTTGGGTGAGCTCCAGCGGGGGGCCCGCCAGAAAAACGCCATCTATACGGGGTCGCCAGACGAGCGCAACAGACTGTGGGATGGGTGGTTCATTGGCCATGATGAAACCCAGATGAGCGTGGTGAAGTAGACCACTCACCTGATATGAGAAGACTGACGGGGTGCTGTCTACAGCGGCTTTCAACTCCTTGTAGGGTGCTGCTCGCAGACACGCTAAAGTGTCGCAAGAGTCCTTGCAACCAGTGCTTTCAACGAGGTAGTCGTAATATTGTTGACCCTATGAGCACAAGTCCCCTCAGCAGTTGAGCGAATCTGCAGAATATATGCCTACACGCGTGATATCACCGCCTGACGTGGGGGGCCCAGACTGCATGAATGCCGCGCGGAACAGTCCTGCGGTGTTCCCACCGTTTGCCAGCATCTGGAGTGATACCGAGACTGCACCAGCACTCTCACCCCAGCTGAAAGATGTCAGCAGACGTCGCGTTAAAGGGCCATTTCAAACTTACATGGTCACTTTCGTCGGATCTCCACCAAATGCGTGAATGTACTTTTGTACCCAATGAAGTGCCAGACGCTCTGCAAAGTCAGATATTACAATTGTGTCTGTGCCGATTGCCAAACGCTCACGATCCCAAAGCCCGAGATTGCCCACTTTGGCGTCTTTGACTTCTTGACCGGCCAGGAACCCGAAGGCTAGCAAGGGTCAATATGTTCAGAGAAAAATAAATGTAATCGATCTGAGGCGCAGACGCACCGGAAACGCTAAGAAGAGGACAAGGGTTACACATGCAACGTCACGAAGAACGATTCAAGTTGTGCTCACCGATAGTTCATACTGACATAAACCACAGGCTGCTGAAGCGCGATTGAGTGATTCACAATGACGCTGCCATCGTTACTGTGCATTTCTTTATTTTCCTAGGACACAGACGATGGAAAAATCGATCTGATACGTACAAAGCTGACGATCCGACTTCGAAACCGCCTGCGAGGCATTAAATTATGTTAGTAAGAGCGACAGGTCGAAACGTTGACTACGTTTCACCTCCATATATCCACTGCCAGGGGTTTATCATTATCGGGGAAAGTGACGCCATGACATTCATAGAGAACACACCACAACTACTGGGATATTTGAACCCGGTCTGGCATTGGCGGGTGCAATGACGTTTAATGTCAGACCTACAACTTATGATCAGAATTGTTCTCCGTGGTGCGGAGCCTCCCAAAAGGCCTCCTCACAATCTTCGCCGTCTTGAATCGGCGTGGTTGTTCCGTTTCCAAAGAGGCTTGCGAAGTACTCAAGCGTCTGTTGAGGCAGCCCATTCGGAATTGCAAGCGTAGTCGCTTGTTGCGGGCACGAAAGACCGTACGCAGTAGCATTGTGTGTACCATCGTAGGGGTCAGGTGACTGGGGATGACGGAAGCGCAGATTGCCAACTCTATCGGTTAAGGCCAGGTCGGCAGGTCAGTCAAAGAGGACAGAGAGCTGAGCCAAAGCCAACTACGGACGGTGGTTTCGCAAAGGGAATGCCAAGGAACTTATTCACGCCGTTGGCCGTTGTTCCTATGAACGTTCCTTTGTCAAGCGTGACGATAGGAGAAGTAGGATGTGTTGTAGGAGTGGCCAATATTGTAGCAGTTGCGGCGCAGATGACAAGAAGCGATACCCGAAGAAAGGCCATGGCCGCCAGAGAAGGATTGGGGAAGTCTAAGGGGGACCTCTGAGCAGCATGAAGGAACTAAAAGTAAGTGCACCGAGACTCGGCGGCCGCCTAAATCCATGCATCCCGGGTCCGGTGCCATCGCGACCCTCGGAGTATATTGACTTTGGAAGTCGAACTTCCTGATCCAAGGAAGGCACTGTTTGGATTCTGAACAACGCTGACCGGAAAGGTTTTGTGTAAACCGCGGGTAGTAACTCTCACGCGGTTTCAAGTCGCCGTTTTCCCAGTTTGGACACCTCGCTCACAAATATATAGTATGATGCTCCAACATTCTATTTTGTGTTGAAAAGTTGGTAAAAGGACTGTCCTGCACTGTACTCGACCCATGCGCCTCCAAACGTCGAAGTCCATTACGAGAGGTACCAAATTTCTTATTGTCAAGCACTGAAATCTCCCTCCTACCACCACCGTCTCTCCTATGGAACTTGACCTTGGTCTTGCCCTCATCTCCAACGTGTTCCACCGTTCCTCGCCCTCTATAAATGTTCAGTCATGGGGGTCCTTGGACTATCCCTTGCCCACCCCTCCTCTGCGGTGGCCCAGGTAACTGTCGGATTTACCAGGGCTACCCGTACCCGTACCCAGGAGAGTCCATACCCGTGGGGGCAGGTACGAGTTTACCCGAGTACGGCTCGGGGGTCTAGTGAACGCCACTATGGTATGGGGTTTTATGCTCTGCTTCCACAGGGCGACAATCAAAGAGGTTGGCTGATAACGAGCCGGACCGTGAGGTCCGCACAAACAAAAACAAAAATATATAATTGATAACAACTTGGATAACAATTGGTGCGGATCGCTGAGATGGGATAGCTCACTCGAACAAGAAGTACCATGATATTGGTACCCGTCCTACGGCACCCGAGTCGCGCGGTCCGAACACCGAAGTCCAGCAACAGGAGATGGTGATATTCCATCAAAGAAAGGCTACGTGAGGTTTTTATTCTCCGAGTCCATCAGAAATAGAACTACGAATGTTTTAAATTGCGGTCCCACCTAACCCGAACATCGGCTATAGCGGATTCGCAAGTAAGAGTTTCGTAAGGTATTTCATCGCCTCACCGCGGTACGTGTCCAACGTTATAGTTCTGCTGGTGGCTTGACCATCAACGAATGTCATTAATTGTCGAGATGAGGTGGTGTACCGCGGCCATTGTGGGCCCAATCCGCTGCTATTGGGATCCAAGTTCGTGGCAAAGTTGATTAGGTAGTCCGTCAGGTCCCCCCCGCCATAGATATTCGGAACATCAGACCCATGCACCGAACCGAGTATAGGCAGCGACTTCAGGCGTTTGCTTACTGTATTACATGTAAGTGTGGAAACAAGGACCTGCGCGCGAAAGCGAGGAAAAATGTGCAACGCACAATATGACCAAGTATTCTGCCCTCCCGATAAGTTGTTCAGAAACTGCGCCGTGGTGCTTGGAATTCGAAATCGCCCAAGATAGACGCAATGCATTTGGATTCGGGGGTGAACGCATTTTTGGTACCACTGTCGTACGGCGAGCCTTTAGTGACATCCTGGGGGTACAGCGTAAACAGCCTGTCCATTTGGGCATCTGTTGCACCGAGAAAGAAGAATTCCGATAGGTAACTGCGTAGCTCCGCCTTGGTCCTGCAAGCACTCCATGATCAATGAAATGATTGACGCGGCGAAAATCGAGCACTTACGTGACGTTAGTGAGTGAAAGAGAAAAGAGAGTCCCTTCGTCATCGCAGTCTCCTATGACGAACGGGATCCTTGCTGCTTTCCCTTGTCGGGCGAGCTCCAGCCGGGAGTCCCCCAGAAAAACGCCATCTACACGGGGTTGCCAAACGAGTGCAACAGACTGCCAGTGTGGGTTGGATGGATTATTGGCCACTATGAAAGTCTGGCAAGTGTGAAGAAATAGACCGCGTACATGATATGAGAAGACTGACGGAGTGCTTTCCATAGCGACCTTCAACTCCTTGTAGGGTGCGGCTCGCAGACACGCTAAGGTGTCGGAAGTGCCCGTGCAACCAGTGCGTTCGACGAGGTAGTCATAATATTGTTGACCCTACCAGATCGCTCAGAATTGAGCGAATTCGCAAGATATATTCCTATATGAGTAATATCACCTATCGATGTGGGCGCTCCGGATTCCATGAATGCCCCGCGGAACAAGCCCCCGGTATTCCCACCGTTTGACAACATCTGGAGTGATACAGAGATTGAGCCAGCACTCTCACCCCAGCTGAAAGACCTCAATAGAATTCGCGTTAATGGGCCACTCCACTTACATGGTCACTTTCGACGGATCACCACCAAATGCCTGAATATACTTCTGTACCCAACGAAATGCCAGACGTTCTGTAAAGCCAGATGTTATGACGCTGATTATGCCGACTGTCCGAACGCTCACGGTCCCACAGCCCGAGATTACCAACTTTGGCGTCTTTGACTTCTTGACTGGCCAAGAACCCGAAGGCTAGCAAGGAGTTAATTTTGCTTGGAATCCACTCGAGGGGAAGATGTACCTGAAACGCTGACAAGGAGAGAAAATGAGGGTCTCGCAAAAGTTGCGACGAACGATTCATGTTGTGCTCACCGATAGTTCATGCCGACGTAAACCACAGGCTCCTCCAATGCAATTGAGCGATTCACTATGACATCACCATCGTAGCTGTGTATTTCTTTAATTTCCCAGGAAACGAACGGCGGACAATATAAATGTGACCGTACAGCGCCGATGACCCGAATTCGAAGGCGCCTGTGTAGAATAAATTATGTTAGTGAGAGCAACGGGTTAAAGGCATTGCATAGGCCTCACCTCCATATATCCACTTCCAAGGTGGGTTATTACTATTAGCATGAGTGATAGCATATCACAGAGTACACACCACTACAACCGGTAGCTTTGAACCATGTCTGACTTGGGATGGTGCAACGACGTTGAGAGTCAAACCTACGACTATTATCAGAATTTCTCTCTGTGAGGCACGGAGCATCCACAACGGTCTCCTCACAGTCTTCGCCGTCTAGAATTATGGTCCCGGGGGGGGTCGAGAGGTAATCGATCGTCTCTTGAGGTGACCAGTCAGGAACCGTCAATGTGCCTGCCTGTTGGGGGCACGAAAGACCGAATGCAGTGGCATTGTGTTTGCCAACGTAGGGACCAAATGCTTTGGGCAGACGGAAGCGAAGGTCGCCAACTCTATCGGTTTAACGGGTCAATCAAGGAGGACAGAGAGAAAAGGCTAACTACGGACGGTGGTTTTGCGAAGGGGATGCTGAGGAACTTGTTTACACCGCCGGTCATTGTTCCCAAGAACGTCCCCTTGTCAAGCGTGACGATAGGAGAAGTAGGATGTATTGTAGGAGTGGCCAAGATTGTAGCAGTCGCGGTGCAGATGATAAGAACCGACGCCCAAAGGAAGACCATATCCACTCGAACAGGATTGGGAAGCTAAGGGGGACCTCTGAGCAACATAATAAGAAAGAAAGAAAGCACCTAAATGTCCATTGGGTGCCCCACTGGCAAATCAGTGCGTGCCAGCGTTAAGGCCAGCGTGGTCCCAGGCCCAGTATCACCGCAGCAATATTCATACTATATTGAGAGCTTAAAGTCGAGTTTCCTAATCCGATTTATGGCCAAGTTACAATGGGAAGCAAGATGGGAAGGCGCTTTTTGGATTCTGAAGTTCTGAACAGCTGGTCAATCCAGAAAGGTTTCAAACCGCGAGCAACTCTCATGCGATTTGAAGTGGCCGCTTTCTTTTGGCATAAACTGTAGCGTAACTCCCCAGTTTGGACACGTTAATTTATTTTTTTACTCACCTCAGACCCAAATTAAATATATTGTGCTGCAATTTTTTAATCTTGTGTTGCGAAGTCGGCAAAATGTTTGCAGTAGCTATGTCGAGTTTGGTTGTCCCAAACCGTACCCGACCCTTGAGGTCCAAACATCGAAGTCCAGCAGAGGGGGCTGTGACAACCCCGCCTGAGGGAAGCCAAACCGGAGACCATCCAAAGACGAAAAAAAAAAATACATAAACGTCGTCAAGAACACCCAGAAAAGCCCGTAAGAGGTACTGCGACCTACCAGTTAACTGGATAAATCGAAACTTTTAGCGGGTAGTAGATTCTGACCCCGGAAGTTAGCACTTGAGTCCCACACTACCCAACCAATGGGTGTGCGCAAAGGCATTTTTCCCTATTTTCGAGCCACCAAGGATCGCTTTACTGCGCGTTAGATAGGACTATTAGGTAACATAGTTACTATCTTTTGCTATCTAAGATATTGCTCTTCCAAAAAAAGAGAGACCAGTCTTGTGCTGTTGGCTATCCCGGAATATATATTGTTTTTTTTTTTCCAAAAAGGTCAAGCAGAATGTGGTGGCGTTTCACCAAAGAAAGGCCAAACGAGGTTTTAATTGTCCATTGAAAATAAATTTACGAAAGGTATCAAATGCAAGTTCACATGACCGCAGCCACTTCCTCCTACAACGGATGCACAAGCGAAATCTCCGTGAGGAGATTCATCGCATCAACGCGGTACGTGTCTAACGTTATGTTTGCGGGGACTGGGCCATCGAAGAGTGTCAGCAATTGCGGCGACGCGGTGGTATACTGCGGCCAATGCGGGCCCGATCCGCCATTGGGATCTAAGTTGGTGGCAAAGTGGATTAAGTAGTCCGTTAGGTCTTGCCCGCTGTAAATGATCGCAATATCGGACGCATGTGCCGAACCGAGTACAGGCAGAGACTTCAGGCGCTTGCTCACTGTGTGACGTATGAGTAGGAGGACGATGATCTGCGCGCAGAAGCGGGGAAATAGGTGCAACGCACAGTATGACCAAGTATTCTGTTTTCCCGATACGTTCTTCAGGAGAAACCGCCGTGGTGCTTGGAACACAAAATCACCCAAGAAAGAAGCCATCCGTTTGAATTGCGGGGTAATCGCATTTTCGGTATCAGTATCGAATGGCGAGCCCTGGGTGACATCCTGGGGGTACAGCGTAAGCACTTGGTCCATCTGGGCAGGTGGTACATTGATCAAGAAGAATTGAGATAAGTAGGCGCGTAAAGCCGCGTCGGTCCTGCGGGCACGGTGATCAGTACAATGTTCGATGTACCAAAACTAAATAAACAAAATTACGTAATGTTGGCGTTGGAAAGAGAAAACAATGTCCCTTCGTCATCGCACTCCCCTGCGACGAACGGGATCTTTGCAACTTTCCCTTGTTGGACAAGTTTCTGCGGATGATCCGTGAGAAATTCGCCATCCGCAAGGGGCTGCCAGGCGAGCGCAAGAGACTGCAGGATGATTAATTGGTGGCTAGGGAAACTCTGAAGAGCAGTTGGGAGTAGACCACATACCTGAAATGAGAAAAGTGACGGGGTGCTATCCATAGCAGCCTGCAACGCCTCGTAAGGTGCTGCCCGCAGACACGCTAAGGTGTCGGGAGAGCCCGTGCAATTGGTGCGTGCGACGAGGAAGTCATAGTATTTTTGACCCTACGAGTTCGCTCAGAAATTGAGTGTACCTGTAAAATATGTGCCTACATTCGTGATATCACCGACCGGCGTGGGGGACCCGGACTGCATGAATGCCGCGCGGAACAGTCCTTCAGTGTTCCCACCGTTTGCCAACATCTGGAGTGATACCGAAATTGCACCAGCACTTTCACCCCAGCTGAAAGATGTCAGCAAAGTCCGCGTAAAGTAGTCATTTCACTTACATGGTCACTTTCGACGAATCGCCACCAAATGCGTGGATATACTTTTGTACCCAACGAAGTGCCAGACGCTCTGCAAAGTCAGATGTTACAACGTCGATTATGCCGACTATCCGAACACTCACGATCCCAAAGCCCAAGATTGCCGACTTTGGCATCTTTGACTTCTTGACTGGCAAGGAACCCGAATGCTAGTGGGGGATTAATTTGGTTATAGAGAAAAAATCAAACTGAGGGGCGGACGCACCTGCGACGCTGAGAAGAGGACGAGGGTTACGTAAAGTCTCGAAGAACGATTCAAGTTGCGCTCACCGATAGTTCATGCTGACATAAATCACAGGTTGATGAAGCGCAATTGAGCGATTCACAATGACACTTCCATCGAAGCTGGGGATTTCTTTAATTTCCATGACACGAATGATAGAAAAATAAAACCGTACAAAGCTGACGATCCGTCTTCAAAACCGCCTGAGGCAACGTATTGTGTTAGTGAGGCAACAGGTCGAGGCACTGCGTACGTCTCACCTCCATATATCCACTACCGAGTGGGTTACTACTATTAGCACTAATGACAGTATACCATTTACAGAGCACACACCACTACGACCGGAAGTTTTGAACCAGGTTTGATGTAGGCAGGTGCAATGACGTTGAGCGTCAAACCTACAAATTATGTAATCAGAACTACTCTCCACGTGGGTACGGAACCCCCCAAACAACTCCCTCACAATCTTCGCCTATTGGAATTGTAGCTTTGGTTCCGAGGCTTGCGAGGAACTGGAGCGTCTGCGGAGGTAGCCCGGTCGGGAGCGCCAGAGGGGCTGCTTGTTGGGGGCACGAAAGACCAAAGGCAGTAGCATTGTGTTTGCCAACGTAGGAGCCAAACGCTTCTGGCAGACGGAAGCGCAGGTTGCCGACTCTGTCGGTTCAACGGGTCAGTCAAGGAGGGCAAAGAGTCGATCCGAAGGTAACTACGGACGGTGGTTTCGCGAAGGGGATACCGAGGAACTTGTTGGTACCGTTGGCCGTTGACCCTACAAACGTGCCCCGATCAAGCTTGACAATAGGGCCACTGTATGTTGGAGGAGAGGTGGCCAAAACTGTGGCAGCCGCGGCGCAGATCGCAAGAAGCAATACCCGAAGAGAGGCCATATCGGCCAAGAAGAACGATTAGCGAGTTCCGAGGAAGCGCGGGGACTCTGAGCTTTAAGGCATTGGCCTCTGGAACTTCGGGACCCGGCGGAAATGTAATGTTGGCTATGCCATTGCCAATTAGATGGGCGTGTAGTCAGAAGCCGGATTCTCGTTGGTGGTTTTGGACGGTTACTACGTAACTGGCCGATGAGACGAGTGATCAAATCCATTCAATTCATATGCGACCCACATTCTTGCGGTTGTACTACGACCGGACACCGCTTTCCCTTCTTTTGGAGGCGTTTCTACGTAAAAGCTGTCAATTTTGTAGAGATGGGGATGATCCTCGCTGATGAAACAGGGGGAGCTGCGAATCTACCCATAAGAGTCTTTGGTATGCAAAAACGGAAACGTCCTTCTATAGTCGAGTACACGCTCGTATGCACCCTCAGTTCGTTGCTCTGGCACGCTGAGGGATAACGCCGATTACTTAGATCTTGAAGACTTTTTCCCCTTTGAAGGCGCAACATTCTATGTGCAGGAAAAGCAGGAGGATGGGAGGATAGAGAATAGGAAAAGGGAAGCCGGTGATGCATCAAGCAGTGATACTAGATGTACGTGCTCTGTAAGCTCCGTATCCCAAACACTGTTGTACATAGCCTATGGGCGAGTATGTTATGAACAAGAAACAAGCGGGATAGGATAATAGGAACAGGGCGATGCGGTAGGGGCGAGGCATGTCAGGGGTCAGCGAACCGTTCACATCCCCGCTTAACGTTGATCGACATGGTTTTATTATCGAGGCCGAAGAGGCCGCGGACACGGGAATATGCTAGAGAAAGTATGATGACGAAAGCGACGAGGACGAGAGCCAAGGCGAGGCAAGAGGACGTGAGCTGGCAACAAGCACAGGACAAGTGAACTGGTCCGGAGCTGGCTGTGAGGTCATCCCCGTCTCACCGAGGGGTTCGTGTCCAGTCAGGGTCTACGGCCCGCACCCCGGGGTATAAATTTAGAAAAGCGCCGAACGGTGATCCCGGTGATGCCACAATCCTGTGGACCCTGCACCCAAGGACTTTGTACATAAGGAGTTGTTGTACATTCTTCCGGTGTTGATCTCATTTCACTCTCTTGAACTCTCCCCACTGCCTTAGTGATCTTCCGAGGCCTTCTGCTCTGGACGTGTCGGGCATGGAGGGCTTGAGATCTTGAGGCGAAGACTTGACTCTCAGCTATTTGTTTTTTTTTTTTTTTTTTTTTTTTTGATTTCCTTGCGCTCTCTCGAAGCCCTGGTTCGAGTCTTTCCTCCTGAGATGACAGTTGATATGGTGGTGTGTGGGAATGCAGTGTGGGGACGGGATAAACGGGGACGAGGAAGTCTTGTCAGAAATGGCGCAAGAAATAACTTCGTTGGACGGCGTCCGACGGCATGAGTACATGCCGGATGCTTTCGAGGACTCAAGCGAGGACTTGCACACGTGGGTCCGACCACCGTGGGACCCTAGAGAAGCCCTATGATGGCCCTATCACATACTTGAATTGAATAACTCACTAAAGGTATGCCGGTGAGCGCTGACCAGCAAAGCGGCAGCATTTAGATCCACAGTGCACGAGCCATGCACAATGTGTGCCTTAGTACAATAAGTGCCCCAGACGCGCGCCTGGCGATTGCTCTCATGATAGCCTAAGTACTGTACTAGGATACGTAAATGCTAAATGCAACCGCCATCAGGTCAGATAGTCAATTGAAACTTGTTTGTGGCGTGCTCACGACTGGCGATGACGGTGCGATGCCCACCACTTTGAGTGACCCGTTGCAATGCAAGATGTGGTTACCGTAAACATCTCGTAAAGATTCGTAAAGATTTCGTACTTACTTCAGTTGCCAGGGACCGGAACAAGGCAAGGAACAAGGTCAGGAACTGTCGGTGCTACGTACGAAACCATGACATCGAGGTCGAATTTCTTTCAAAACATGTGATCCGAGCCCAACGAACAAAATGTGAAGCCAAGCCATTGACTCTCTGTACATGCAACTCGGTACGTGGTCATACTGTAAGGTTGAAAATGCGCACATGTCTTTATCATATGGTCTCATTACCAGAAAAGCTAGAGTATTTGTGGGTCACTTACCTTGGCTTACTGAGGACGTATGCCCGAACCGTGCCGAACGAGGAGGGCAAGGGAAAAAAGAATGCAATTGAGCAGGTGTGCAAAGGGCAGTAAAGAGCGAGAGGAAATGCGGGGCGGTAAACGACTAAATATAGGAGTCTATGGGGTAGTAGAGACCGGGCGGAAGCACGAAGTGCTTCTCGATAGAAAATTTGGCGATTTGTGTCCGAGTCGAAGTCACGGTCGCGACGGGTGGGTGGGACTCTCCCGGAGCGCGCTGATGTGCGAGGGACAAAAACCGCTTCTTCATCGATCCCTTGGCTGTTTTACTTCCAGGGCGTGGCGGGCGGGCGAAAACAAGAGTTACGGTTCTTCGAACCGGTTGAGAAAGTGGATGTACGGGTGGCATGCTCTGCTCTAAGCGTGCGCTCGTTCCTCGCTGCGCCTCTCACCCGCTATGATAAACACGCCGCGTCCCGTCTCGGTCTCCGGTCCGTATTGTCGGGCTCCCCAGCGTCCCGGCGTCCGTTTTTTTTTCTGAACCATTTATATACAGTATTTGGGGATACAGTTACTATAGTGTGAGTAATACAGCCTTGGTCCATCGACAGCCAGGCTTCCTTGGTGGTTGAACCTGAACGGATACTAGTAACAATACCGGTGGGTGTGAAGCTCAACACAATCTCTTGCCACTATTGCCAGGCTAGATTTTCTGTCTCGTCTAACTGCGGTTACTACTGGCATTCCTCTATGCCAGCGACACGTGTGCTCCGTAATATTAGATTTAGACCGTGACTCGAATCGAGGCGAGTGTTCATTCACCTTGCATTCCACGATACAATACAACGAAACCTGCGGCGAAAGCCAAAACAACCTACGAAAGTCACTAATTTGACCTCAGTCAAGGGAATGCGTTTTCAAGCCAATCGACAGCCACCGTTTCGTTCTGGGTATAGAGGACTTCTGAGTCTGAGCGGTATTGGGAGAGCATGCGCCTTGCACAATTTGAGGGTGACTGTACCTTTGATTGTACCCCTGTTGGAGGATTACAAGGCCCCAACAAGGCCCCAACGTGCTCTCCGCTGGGGCTGGCCCGGCGGCGTCCATAAAACTCGTTCACGCCATTGGGTGCACTGGCGGAACAACGCCCGAGGAAGATATGATATAAGCTCAAATTTCAAGAACGTTCGGCAGATACAAAATTTCAGTAGATAAAAAGATAACACGATTTCCTTCATCTGGAGCGAGTCCAAGATCGAGCAAGACACATTCGAGATAACTGAAAGAGGCCACGTATCCTAGTGACCCGATTTATAGTTTTCTTCGCGCGTTTCTGCTTTAGATGGGGTAAAGTAAGGACATGTTCGCAACATAGTTGAGCGCGTCGGTGCGGTAGTTGTCATCGCCGACGATAATCGGGAAGATGGTGCTGTCTTGGAAGATGATTGCCTTGGGCTTTTTCGGGTCCCACTGGGGCCACGGCACCCCTAGACCCCCCTTGCCGTTGGGATCGAGGTTGTTGGTGAATCGGATGAAATAGTCCCTGAGTTCCGCGAGGACAGGGCCAACGCCGAAGGCGTTGGGGACGTCCGTTATATGGGACTGAAGAGCAATGTGACATGTCAGTAGCCTGTGACGGGCGTGGGAAGCAAATCAGGCTCCTACCGCTCCGATGAAGGGCAAATCCTTGCCGCGCTTGTGGACTGCGAAGCACGTGAGTAAAATAAGCGACGGGTCGAACCTCAGCATGCATCAACGTACTGAACCCCCACGACTTCTGCTTTCCGGCCCTATTCTGGAGGAAGTGCCGACGCGGGCCGTGGAACACGAAATCGCCCTGAAGAGCGGCCGTACGCTTGAATTGTGGACCTAGCCATCATCGTGTGAGTATTTGCTAAATTGTGACTCTTGGGTGAGAGCGACTGTACTGAGCATGTTCTTCAATCCGGTGTCGAAAGGAGACCCGGCCCGCTGGTCATCTGGGTAGTACTTGAGAAGGAGGTCGACTAGGCTGTCCTTGGCTTTCGGCATCATGTACAGTTTCATATATTCCTTCAGTTCGGCCGTGGTCCTGGAGGGAGATGAGATTCAATGTGCACCAACGTGCGGTGGTTCCCACATACGTAATGTTTATTGTGGATATCGAGAATAATGACCCTTCGTCGTCGCAGTTTCCTGAAATACCGGGTTAGCCCAGGTCACGAATGGGCTCAGCAGACACACCTGCAATCATCGGCACGTTCGCCACGTTGCCACGCACGACAGAATGTTGTGTAGGCTCCGTCAGGAAGACGCCATCGACACGGGGTAACCAGGCCAGCACGAGTCCCTGTGGAACTGTCAAGCACCCGACCGCACAGCGACGACAAAGCCATAAGCCCTCACCTGATACGCAAAGAAATTCGGAGAGTCGTCCATCGCTTTCTTGTATGTGGCGTATGGCACCTTGCGAAGACAGTCGAGGGTGTCCGAAGCCTTGGTACAACCAGTCTTTTCGACCATGAAGTCATAGTACCGCTGCCCGTTCTCGATGTCTCCGACAGGGATGGGCCCGCCAGACTGCATGATTGCGCCACGGAACAGCCCTTCATTATTCCCGCCGTTCGTCAGCATGTGGTGAGCCACAGAGATAGCGCCAGCGCTCTCTCCCCAGCTGTGGCCCGAGTGAGTCGACGGAACCAACGAAATGTGATACAAGGTGTTGCTCACATGGTCACCTTCGATGGGTCACCACCGAACTCTGAGATGTAGGTCTGCACCCACTTCAGGGCAAGGCGTTCTGCAAGCAAAACGAGTATGAGTGAAAACACACCAGGCAAGAGCACCGTCCACTCACGGTCTTGGAGACCAAGATTTCCGACCTTTTCCGCTTTGACTTCCTTTCCAGGTAAGAAACCGAATGCTGCGAGGACAGAGATCAGAGCCCGATCCATGTGGGAAGAAGTTACCCATCACACCAGAAAGCCTAAAAATCATCATTATTAGTAAGAAGCCCCCCGTCTTGGGGATATAAAAACCTCACCGATAATTCACGCTAACGTAGATGATCGGTTGGCCAATGTCAATAGAACGAGCGACAAAACTGCCACCATCATAACTGCGGAGATAGATCTCAGAAGTCGAATCGTGTCGAAAAACAAAGACAAACGTAGAGGTTCCACCAATCTCGAAACCGCCCCCGAAAATCCACTGAAACGATATGGTTATCCAAGTAAACATCGTGGCACCCAGAGATCATGGAAATACGCACAAATATGACGGGGAGATTAGCCCCTGGTTTTACATTTGAGGGTTTCACAACGTTGATGGTCAAACCTTGGAGCATAATTAACTCGCGGCCGATAGGGAGGACAGCATTTCCCTTACAGTCCTCGTCCGCAGGTGTAAGACTGTCTAAGAGTACATTCACGACGCTGCTGACATCTTTGACTAGCTTCGAGTCCAGGCCGTTTGGAAGATCCAGACGTTGCTGTGGGCAAGACTTGCCGTATTCTTGAACGTAATAGAGACCTTCGTATGGAGGAAGGGGTTCTGGTAGGCGCAACCGCCGCTCGTTCGTCCTGTGTGCACAACAGCGTGAGAAGTTATACAGGATAGTAAAAGCAGGGTGCTAACGGCGGATGTGCGAAGGGGATGCCCAAGAACTGATCCGTTGCGCCTTTTCGGATACCAGTGAATAAGGCGTCATCAAGGCGGACCTCTGCGGTAGAAGCTAGCTGTTCCGTCGACTCTGGGCCAGCGCAGGTATTTTCTGACACCGGGTAAGAGAGGGGTTCTTGGACTACGAGCCTCTCTACAGGTGAAGCAAGAGCAGAGAGGGCGTGCACGGCCAATGAGGCCAAAATCGCACGCTTAGTTAGCATGGAGAGAAAACCGCAGATGATAGCAGACGAGGCTGGTGCAACCCTAGTTTGAACACGAGAGAGATTATAAATACCCAAGGCCACCTTGACAGAGGCATGATGAATCCCAGTGTGTACAGAACCTCGAATGCAACAGACCAACGTGTGTTTCGCTTTGGAACATCTTCGGTTCACAGTATGCAGAATGTGACACCTGTGTGGGAAAGATCACAGAGATGCGAATTCATATGACGACGTGCATGATGCGGACCAACGCCTGGACTTTTGGCGGCTAATTTCCCAAACAAAAACAAAGATGTCGACAATAGGATACCGTTTGTCTACGGTCCTCGGGTTGATACTAGCTTCTGTGGGAATCGATCTTGGGGCGGGATCTTGAACCGACTATACACCCAAACGAGAGGGTTTCACGAATTTTCGAAATTGTAGAGCATTGATCCATTAAACGTAGTCCACGAAGAAATCATTTATCCCCTCGGATCTAGACTCTAGAGAGGAATGTGCACCATAAATCGGTACCATTCAGAATAAGGTCATCGAACTGAGTGCATGATCCCGAGCAAATACAATGCTGTCGGAGTTGTGTGGACGCCCAATTTGCCCAAGCCTGGTTAGTCTGCAAGTTCGACGTCGTAATTTGGGAGTCGGGTCGACTTCGTCTCTTCGTCTCAATCATTGGTGCCTGGCGGTAGGGACACTTTGGTAGAAGCACAAACTTTAACTTCGAGGCTCTCGTCCCGGTAACCACTGGCATAAGCGTGGGTACTATAAAAGGAGTCTTATTGAATGATACTCAAATTGAATGACACTCAAAATGGATTGTCACATGGGTCTCTCGTTTCTGACATCTATACAATAATTGGCACGGCATCAAGACGGCATTGTCATCTTTTTCGCAACTCGCTTGCCGCATCCCCGTAGTCTGCGTTGGACAACCCATTGCCTGCGTCCGTACTTTCTTTTGATTTCTCTTTTTTCTTAAAAAGCTATGTCTGACGCCCAGCAACTGCCTGTAACCGTGGTGTCCCTTTTCGCCACTTCGGAGTCCCATGTTGTCACCTGATTGATCACTTGTCGCGGTTGTCTCCTTGTGCGCCTTTTATCATAACTCGATCGAAACGTTCGCGACGGTTTTTTTTTGGGCACTGGCCGAATTGAGCACCTCACTCTGGTGTCGCGAATACGATCGTTTCTTCATTTGGAGCGAACGAAGCGAGCAACTGGTTGCTCCTGCGTCGTAGGAATGAATCTGCCAAAACAAGTCCGTTGCACCGTTTTTAACGCACTCAGTGGTGTTTGCCGCCCCCAGTAACGCTCCTTTTTCCATTTCGCCCTCCTCAAACAATGTCAAACGGCCCTGAAACGACCAACGCAGCGGTTACATTTGGCGTCCGTAAGCTTTCATGAATGACGGCCCCATGAATTGCTAGTTCCATTCAAATTACAAGGCACGGGGTGACAATTTCTATCTGGGGTCCTGTTCACATCAGTCGTGGTGCTCATCTTTATAGCCAACTCGGATGTTTTGGTGAGGACCAGAGCCTATGAGATCTCACTGTAAAGTGACGTGAACTGTAGGCTGTCCCAGAATGTGATCAACTGACCAGAATTTACAGGTACAAGTATTTACAACCGAATTGTCTACTGTACCTGAACCGGCGGCACGTGCTGAATAACAGGGGATGTGCCCTCCCTGCTCGCCTTATCACCGCGGCCAATCCCCCATGATTGTTGGTCCATTCGTATGTTCGTCGCCTGTCGATCTGACTCCACGCCTCGAGTTCACCCACTTCGCTCGATTATCTCCCTTTCGGTTCTAATGGACCCCAGCGAGCAACGCAGGACTCCCGGTTCCGGTAGCTGGCCCTCCGAATCTGATCGTGGTTCTAATCCACTTGATCCACTCCTACGCCGCCTCAGTACTATAATACGCATCGCCGATATGGTGCCTACACGAAGGAGAATGATGCGGTGGTATGTATAACCATTCCTTGCGTCGCGAGTTCAAAAGATACTTCCATTCTTGCTCCAGCGGCACCGTAGGCCGAGATACGTAGCCATTCATCCAATCCTACGTAACCCCGAACCTGCGACACGTTCCTTGCCGCAGAAGGGCGCCAGCCGTGAAAGGCCGTTGGCGTCCTGTAAGCAAGGGCCTTACGTTCTCGCACTGGCATGCTGTGCTCAGTTTCTAATTGATCCGCTACTGTCGGCGGTGACCATCGTTTCCCCACTGGTCTTCGTTTCACCACTTTGTCCAAGTTACACTTAACACCACTGGGAGGGGAGGAGATTCACATGTTCGCGGCATTTATATAAGTGCCACCAACTTCTTCCATGTGACGCGCTCCATTGATATGCCGCCCTCTGCGCGACTGGTCCCCCTCAAGGTCCCCCTCCTATACCCGTTCTATTGCTGACCGCTATTCTCCCCACTGTGCAATTATTCACCCGTTCCAGCGTTTGAGACCCTGACGACTCTAGAACTATCGAGTGCGGTACGACCCGGGGGGTGTTAAACGAGTGAGCGACACTTGGCCAAGAACGGCAGAATGGCGAAAACTCCGAGTCCGCATTACCTGGTCAGAATGTCAACGCGTCCTTTAAATTCTTCAGATCCTCTAGGCTACTTCATATGGATGTTTAGTGATGATGCCGTGAATCCGTGATCACGACGATCTTCAAGTTGGTTCTGCGTCAAGCTGTCCAGTTGTAAGTAGCCACAGTGAGTCTGCTGGTGCTCATCAGCGAGCTCGCATCGTACTGTACATTTTTCTCGATAAAAAGTTTACCGTATTCGGAAAATGACCTGTCTGTCGGATCAC
This sequence comes from Lactarius indigo, assembly GCA_025766275.1. NCBI lineage: Eukaryota > Fungi > Basidiomycota > Agaricomycetes > Russulales > Russulaceae > Lactarius > Lactarius indigo. The sequence continues at coordinate 386,480 of JAFKAC010000005.1, read as the reverse complement.
TTGAGGCTGGTTGGTCATTTCAAGGGTCATTTGCGACAGTAAACGACAATTCGTTGTTGCCTTACTGGTATAATACTTATATAAGAGTTATGTAAGACGGTAGCGATTCTGAGTCCAAGATCGAGGAAGACATGCTGAAGACACGCCTGAGATAACCAATAAAGGAAACCAAGTATAGTATGCTAGTAGACCGAGTTATTTTTCGTGATTCTCATTTAGACGCGATGAAATAGGGACATGTTTGCGACATACTAGTGGTGTCAGGTGGATGCAAATGGTCACTAGGATGCAAATGTTGAAAATGGCCTCAGATCACCCTCTTCCCGTGTTCCTTTCTGCCCTCAAAAAATTCAGTAGGTATAGTAGGATCTATAGATATGAGATCACAATAAAAAATAAAAATCTATGGAGAATTTTGACTACAATGCGACAAGGAAGAGGGGGGAGTCGTGAAAAGTAATGGCCCAGACCACCAGATCCCAACGATCTTGGTAAATGACATGAAGATCTGTTGGAATAGAAGGTTAGAATAGACTACTAGGAGCACCTATGATAAATTTGGGGTGATATTATGTATGCGATAGAGTTGTATCACCTTGGGAGTCCCTTGGAGTGATACTGCGCGACTAAGTTTGCATTGGGGGGTGAAGTCGGTCATGCTCACTAGGAGCTAGAAAAAAAATAAGCAAAAATCACCATTGAATAGGATATCCATCCTTCTATTAGTATGTACAATATGAAGTAGCCACGATGTGTTGTTGAAGCTACAGAAAATAAAAAGTCGATTTTTGCATAGGTACTACCACACTAGTAGTCAAGAGTCACCAGTTACAGTCAGCGCGGTAGTTGCCGTCAACGACAAGCGGGAAGAACACGCGGTCTTTGGAGATGGTACAGTAATAGTGATACGGGCCCCGCGTTCCCCGGCCGTTCCGAAGGAAGGTGAACCCTTATTGTGCTCATAGACTGCGAAGCATGCGAGTAGAATAAGCAGTAGGTCCACTTCACCGTACAACCGAATGAGTAAACTAAATGGGCTAGCGCTCACGACTTCTGTTCGGCCCCGTTCTTCAAGAACCGAAGCGGGTCGTAGAACACGAAATGCCCTGAAGAGCAGCGATACTTTTTTTAAAAAACCATACCAGCGACACGTTTAAATTGTAGACCTAGCCATCGTCGTGTGAGTAACTATTCGGTGTGGGCTTGGGTGTGGGCGCTTGTGTGGGCGACTGTACCGCGTGCGTTTTGAATCGAGTATCAAAAGAACAAAGGCCCGCCTGCTGATCATCTAGTAGTATAGAGTAGTAAGTTACTTGAGGAGGTCAATCTCGCTGTCGTTTTGGCTTCATATACGGTTTCAGTTAGTCCTGAAGTACTCAGTTCGCTCACAGTCCGGGGAGTACCGGCGACAGTGGAGGCAAGGGGAGCACCGGATGACGGGCCGACGCTACTCCCTCACGTGGAGCGTGCATGGTGGTGACGACAGTCGGGACGAGGGCGCGGTAATGTAGTAAGCAAGGTAGTAAGACCAAGTGTACTGTAACATAGACTGGTACCGCGACATATGTTGTCCCGGAATAAATATGGTCCAAAACTAGGTTCAAAAAAAAAAACTTACGTAATATTTCGTGGTCTGCGCGAAAAACCGAATACTGCAAGTTGCAAGGACGGAGATCAAGCCCGGACCATGTGTGAAGGAATACACAGTGTTCCTGTTCGTACTGTATATGATGAACGGGAAAGCCCTTCAAAGTCTTACGGACAACCTCAGTTGCGGGTGGGAGGTGATTACGGCAGATCTGGGCTTCGCGAATTCCCCAAAGAACCACGTTGTCGCGAGGCAGACATCAATAGCGAAGGGTTCATATGACCAATGGGCGGATCTGTGTCCCATTTGCGGAATCATCTGACCAAGACGACCCCACATTTACCCAGCGTGTGGTATTCAACAACGATTCTCCAGGCTACTGCGTACCAAGCGGTAGGCTAGGAGCGAGCCCTCAAATAGTGTCCTATCCTCTCTCAGCCAGCGCACGGTTCTCTCGATTGAGTCACGGCCAGCGCTATGATGTTCGCCAAATGGGCCATTGCCGCCTACGCCATCAACGTAGCGCGTGCTGTTCCCCAAGTTGAAATATCGACTACCACCGCGCCTCCCGGCGTATCGACTAGTGCTCCATCGATTACACTGGTGACGTCCGTTGCTAGTCCGACAGCCCCTCTCACGGCCACATTGCCCTCGCAAGTATCGCTGCCCCCCGTGCAAGCCTGGTGCCCGAGTGAGATTTTCTGTGCTGGAGCGGTGTGTCACGTGTTATTTTCGCGCTCCGAATCCAGCGCATATATCCACTACTCCCTTCTGTACAGCTCCTGCAAACTGTCAACGTCGCTGAGCTCTGGTCGGACCCGAAGACCTTTGTCGACAAGCCCACGAACTCAAGCTCGCAGTCTGTCCTTACTGCGTTTGCGTCTATCAACTCCACCAATACCACTGAGGGTGTCGTGCTCGACTTCGTAGATAGCAACTTCCGTGGCGAAGGTCTCGAGCTTGAGGCACAGGCTCTTCCCAACTTTAACGCAAACCCGCCTTTCCTGAACAACGTCGCAGACCCGTTGCTCAGAGCCTTTGCTCAAGTTGTGCATAGCTACTGGACACAGCTCATCCGTGGGACGAATTCTTCTACACTCTGCGATGGAAAGACGTGCGAGAGCACGCTTATCCCACTTAACCATACGTTCGTGGTTCCAGGCGGGCGGTTCCGCGAGCAATGTATGCGATTATCGGACATATGGCCTCTGTTCGAATACTTACTTCGATTCACAGACTATTGGGACAGCTTCTGGATAATCGAGGGTCTGCTACAATCCCAGCTATTTGATATTGCCAAAGAAACGCTGGAGAATTTCATGGACGAAATTGAGAGATTTGGGTTCATTCCTAATGGCGGTCGAATATATTGTATTACTTTTCCATATGCGCCGCGTTTCAAGGATTGACGCCATTATTCATCCAGACCTGAACCGCTCGCAACCTCCCTTGTTTATCTGGGTGCGTGTATCCTGTGATTGATCCACCGGCATTTTGTTTTTACTAATTGGCGAATCAGATGCTATCCACCTACGTCTCAGCATCCAACGATACTGCCATTCTCGATCGGGCGCTCCCTTTGGCAGAGGCACGTAACCATTCTTCGGCTTTACTTCGTCTCACGATCACCTACCTTTAGAGGGAACTAGCATGGTGGAGGGATAATCGTTCTGTCAACGTCACCAGTCCTTATACGAATAAGACCTACACCCTATCGCATTTTTCCGTCACCAATAGCGCGCCCAGGCCTGAATCCTACTTGACTGGTACTATCACATGCTTTCCTTTGCCATCACCGCTATCGCCGACGACGTTTGGTCTTTAGATTATAACACAGCAAACGACCCAACGCTGAGCACACCTTTGACTGAGTCACAGAGGGCCGAACTCTATTCAGAGCTCGCTAGTGGGGCCGAGTCAGGTGGAATCTACTCTTCTGACATTTTCTTTTATTGGGTGGACTGATAAGCGCTCTGAACAGGTTGGGATTACTCCACTCGTTTCATTGCCTTGCCTGTGGATGGCGGAACCAATAATACAGCGCCTGCTCTCCGTTCTGTGAATGTTAAGAACCACGTCCCCGTTGATTTGAACTCTATCCTTTGTAAGCCATCTAAATAAGACAGTTTGACGCTATCTCACCATTGTATCAGATAAGGCCAATCTCGTTCTCGCAGACTTTTACCGGTCAGGAAATCACTCCAATAGCACTGCGGTCTCGCAGCATGAGGCGGCGGCGGCGAATATCCGCGCTGGCATCCTTGACCTCTTTTGGGATTCTTCCAAACTTGCGTTCTACGACTTTAACTTAACCTCAAACTCGCGTAATAACGTCTTCTCAGCCGCTACGTTCTACCCACTCTGGGCATCCATCATCCCCGAAGAGGTCCTCTCCAGCTCCACGAACGCGTTTGGCTTTTTCTCAAGCATCAATATGGTGCTCCGCCGCTATAACGGCACATACCCAACGACTTTCATAGAGTCCGGTTTGCAATGGGACGCTCCCAATGCTTGGCCACCCCACCAATACATTGCGCTGCAGGCTTTACTTGGGCTCCCAAGCAACATATCCAGCGGTGCAATCCCGCTGCCCTCTAGTGGACAGTCCGCATATGCACTTGTGCCGAGCGGACAACTTGACGTGACGGAGAACGCACTGCCGGGTCAAGTGATCGCGAATGGGAGGAATGCTTCGAGCACCGGGAGCAGCGCGGATATCAACGCGTTGAACGGGACGTTCGTCAATGGCGGTAACGCCACCACTGGCGAGGGCTGGCGCGACGCACTTGCGCGAGGACTCGCGAATCGATACTTCACGAGTGCGTTCTGTAGTTGGTACGTGTACTATCTCCCTTGTGTCACAAGATCCCTGACGACCCCTGGGTTATTCCTGCTAGGTACGCTACCGGCGGGTCGATCCCTAACTTACTCCCGCGATTGACAGATCAGCAGCTGAACGTCAGCCAAAGCATCAATAATACCGGTAATGTCCGTGGCCTCCCTCTGTTTACTTTTTTCCATCTCTTCCAACCTCCAAGTACTCACTTCTGTCGTCGTCACTATAGATGTTCGAAAAGTTCTCGATCAGAGACATCGATAGTGGCGGGCGTGGCGGCGAGTACACCGTGCAGGCCGGCTTTGGGTGGACGAACGGCGTCGCGCTCTGGGTCGCGAACACCTTCGGCAACAAGCTCGTTGCGCCGACGTGCCCTGACCCGCTTGTCGAGGGCAGCATAACGGGCAGCAGCGGAAGCTCCGGCAGTGGCAAAGGAAACGGCGCGCTGCAACTGTCTGTAGCGCCGAGCGCGCTCGTCGGATTGGCGCTGCTCGCAGGTCTGCACCTGATGGTCGTATAATGGGCAGAGGTTCTAACAACAACAACAAAGAGCGGTGGACAATGTATATTTGCCTTTTTGCACATAGCCTTTTGGGCTTGATCCCTTTCCTGTTTCTAGACTCATCTACATGTTGAGTATGAGTACTTTTGCTAAACACATGTTGTTGTCTTTACGTACTGGTCCAAAAGCCGGGCTTTTGCACTCAGGCTGCTGCACGCGGTGCTATTGGACAAGGCCCAGGGCCGTCGTGTATGACCAACTCGGTGGGGGTCTCGAGAATGTAGTGCCAGTATGAGCCCAGTATTGGACTTGTGGCCCACTGGCAAGAAATAGTCGTCCTGCCTCGAATTTGCAAGATTTGTGTTTCCCGGGAATATATTTATAGCTTGACTGGATTTGGAGTCCGTCACTAGACAACGGTGCCAAAATTTGCCCAGTCGTTTTCGTTTCGGGTTACATAGCGTTTATATTCCACAATCATGGTGTAATCCCCATAAATGCAGGGTTTCCTCAGGCTCCCACGATAGTAGTACCTCTGTAGTGCCGTACGAGACGTACGAGAGGAGAGGGCAGTACGGATGTCGGGCCGTGTCGGAAAAATGGTGCAGCTGGCAGCATCAACTTATACCTCTGTTATACGATCAATACTCAATCATGTGCTTCACTCCCTGACAGCGCCGCGACCTCACTCAGTGCCGCCGGCACATTTGTCTGGTCCTGGTAGCTTCCTTGGCCGGCAGGTTATCGGACTGTCAATGGCAACAGCCCGTAGTAGCTTGTTCAGTGGTAGACATTCATCTGCGAGTCCATCCAGCACCTCACCCCGCCGCCCTGTGTCCTTTTTTGGCGACGACGCCAATCTCCGCTATGGCGGACGTAATTCACAGCTGCGACCTGACTGCCCCACAGAAGCTAAGGAGAGACTCACGTGTGGTCTTTGGGGGGTTCGGGCAGCTGAGTCAGCCACGTGCTTGGCTAACGACCTGCAAATCGCTGACGTTGCATAGGTTCTGTTGGCGTCCACGTAGTGGCGAAGGTGCGTGCGGCGTGCGGCGTCAGACGTGCCACGGCTGCAGGTCACCAGGAAGATGACTCGGCGTCAGCCAACGTGTTCCTAGGGGAACAAGAGGAGTCCACTATATTAGGCAACAAGCCCTTGCTTGGCTAGTGCTTTATAGTGCTCCTAGCAACAGCTGGTCACATTTCTTTTTTATTTCGGTGCCCTTCGTTCGGACCAAACGGCTTCAAGTTTCGGTCACAGCGCGCGGTGTGACGACGCAGACGGGACGGTGAGGTCCAGCGCGGGGTTTTCCCTTGATATTTGTGCGTATGTGGCGTTAAACTTGCTGTAACGGAACATTCCCCTTGCTCAAGTATCTCTCAATCCACCCGCGGATTAGTTACAGTAACAGCCGCGGGTCGCGTCTTGTTAAGACAAGCTCCTATCTCCGTTTGACTACGAGATGCGTAATAAATGCTTTTCTCCCCAGCCATCTTTCTCGGTTCCTCCGCTCCTTTGACCTTTGAATCTGAACACCTCGCACGGTGACCTTCTAGTAGGTCTAATTATGCCCTGCCACCAGCTCTTTATACTCTCTGTCATCGCCGCTGGGATCTTTCCCGACTTCGTAACGCCTCTCACATCACTTTGGGATGATATGCGCATCAAGCACTCCTGGGACACCGTCCCGGCCAACTGGGATACCCTCGGTCACCCTCCAGCTGGCACTACCATTGACCTCCACGTAGCGCTCAAGTCTCACAACGAGAGTGCTTTGATTGAGACGCTCTATGAGGTGAGCGATCCAAGCAGTCGAAGGCATGTCGTCCCACAACATTCCACTGCTCACGACGGACTCACGTGCGCGGCTGCTCCGTTGCAGATATGGTGCGCACCTATCAAAGGAGCAAGTCGCCCGGCTTGTCGCGCCACACCCAGACGTCCTTGAGCTCGTCAACTCCTGGCTTGAACATCACGGTGTACCGACCTCGTCCGTCTCGACGTCACACGGCGGCGGCTGGCTGACGCTGACGGGCGTGCCTATATCCCAAGCCAACGAACTTCTCGGAGCATCGTACCAGCTCTACAGGTCCACAGGAACAAATGACACCACTATCCTCCGCACAGTCAGCTATGCACTCCCCGCGGTGCTGCACAGACACGTGCAAACCATCGTGCCGACGACGCACTTCGCCTCCATGCATACTATGCGGCAGAGACCGCAGAGGCACTCTGTCGAGGCAATTGCGGATATGACGTCGAGAGAGTCCGTGATGGTGCGGTCGCAGAGCAACGATATAGTCACCCCGGCAGACCTGCGTTGGCTGTACAGGACGATCGCCTATGTGCCGAGAGCAAAGGACCAGAATCTGCTCGGGGTTGCAGGCTTCATGAACGATTACCCGAGCCCGGCGGATTTGAAGACGTTCATGAGCCAATGTCGCGTGGACGCGATGGATGCGACCTTTACTACCGTGCCGATTAACGGCGGTGTGTACAACCCAAAATACCCCACCCCCGAGGCGAGCCAAAACATGCAGTACGCGCAGGCCATGGCTTATCCGACCCCGCATTTCTTCTACAGTACCGGGGGCGTAGTAGAATCAACACCTGGAACCAACTTGCCAGCGTTAGGCGACTCATTCACAGCGTGGCTCGACTTCATGCTTAGCAGGCAGAAGGTCCCGCCGACGATCAGCGGTTCGTATGGTATTAAGGAGACGATCACCCCGCCTGAATATGCGACTGCCTTGTGCATCCTGTTCATCCAACTCGGTTTGCGTGGTGAACGTGCTCGAAAGCGCGTGCGTGAGAAACGTGGGCAGAGAGTGGGAAGGAGGGAAGTTAAAAGAGAGCAGCCCGAGAAAGCGATAGGACACGGGAATTGGCAACAAGAAATGTACCGAAGAGTACGCAAAGTCGAGCAACTTAAGAGGCAGGGAGGGAGAGTCGAGCAGAAGAACACTTCGCGAAAATCGTGAGATTAATCGCGAAGAGAGGTTACCTAGAGAAAGACAAATGTTAGTGGGATGGAGCAGGGGTAATGAGATGAGAGTCGATCTTGAAGCAAAGGAAGGAAGGCAGCGTGAAGAAACAACGTCGGGTGTCCTAGACTTTGGACCTGACCTCGAAAAGTCGTTAAATCACACAGGAGAAGAGCAGACAGGAATGAAAACTGGAGGGGGAAATTGACTGGTACATTCTGAACGCGAACCCGAGGCTTTTATACATGCGGTCAGTACCTAAAGCCAGACGAAGTAAATCGCGACTAAGTCGAAAGGTGTGAGGAAGGAAGTGTAAAAGTGGGGAAAGGTAAACTAAAAGTTGTAGGTGAAGAGGGAATCAACAGGTGGAAACACGAGGCGAGCGCGGGGAAAAGGGTACGAGTCATCGTGAAGGTAGGAGTCGGGGAACAAGGGAGCGTGGCCGAACGATAGCGCCGGACGTATCAACGACGCGCACTACGAGTACAAAGAAAAATGTCAGAAAAAGAAGGGTAAAATTAAACGATATTGGGCGCGCCTGTGCCCGAGACAGAGAGCGCGAACTAGAACAGTTCGACGAAAAGTCGTGGCTTGAGAGGCGATGACGCGAAGTCGATCGGCCGAGGGTGAAGACATGAAGGAGGCGATGAGGACGTCGGGGAAAGCAAAGGAATGGTGAGTGGTGGAAGCATGGTAGACTTGAGGCCGTTGGCGTCGCAGTTGGGAGGCTTGAAGGCGACGTTAGCCCAGTACGGGCAATCGGGTGGCGTCCGATGATGACAGAAGAGACGGGGAAGATGGCGAGGCAAGGAACGACAGATTTGACGACGAGATGAAGGAGGAAGGGTGAAAGACGAGGCGAGGCGAAGTGAGCGAGGACAGGTTGATGAGTTGGTGGTGATGGACGAGATAAGCGTGACGGGTGACAATTGCGGAGTGGCTGAGATACTCGGAAACAGCCAGTTTCGGGCCCAAGGGCCGTGCTGCCGTTACAGTGGCGCCAGCGTCATCTTCCCTAGCGGTAACGGTGGCGTCGGCAACGTAGAGGACTGCGTGGTCGACGACGGCTCCGGGAGGGTCCGATTCGTCCCCATGTTCCCTGCATCCTGTATGTGTGGTATTTCATTTCTCCTTGAAAGCAGTACAGCGTCGTAGGCACACGTCGCTCACCACACAGCCACGGTTTTACAGGTCCCTATGTTACTAGCGTCGGCGGCACAACGGGCTACCCCGAGGTCGCGCTGAGCTTCTCTGGAGGCGGCTTCTCGAACTATTTTCTGCGGCCGGATTACCAGGAGATTGTTGTACCTATCTACCTGGACCAGCTCGGCAGCAAGTATGAGGGCTTGTACAAGTGCGTTTTCTGTCGCGACTTGACTTTAACCTATTCTTATCTTGCGATTTTTGTGATTTGTGCAGCCCGGCCGGCCGCGGCATCCCCGACATCGCTGCGCAGGCGCACAAATTATATAACATCGAAAACAACAACGGATTTGTCTCGTCCGGCACAAGCTGTGCGGCACCGGTGCGCCCCCCTTCTCCTCTGGCTCGAGGGCCCAGCCGACCACTAACGTACAGATCGTGGCGGGCATAATCTCACTGCATAACGACTACCTGCTTTCGATAGGTAGGTCCCCACTCGGCTTTCTCAATCCCTGGCTGTACGGCGTCGGCATCGCCGGCATCAATGATATCATAATCGGGTCCAACCCCGGCTGCGGGACTGACGGATTCTCGGCCGTCTTTGGATGGGATCCTGTTCGTCCCGCAAGAGTGTACTGGTTTTCAAGGTTGGCTAATTTTCGGCTCGGCAGGTGACAGGTCTTGGAACGCCGGATTTTTTGAACCTGCTGGCCTCACTTGATCACCACCCCACTGGAACCCAAACCCACACTGGAACCCAAAACCCCACCCTTGATCCCACCTCGCTTGCAAAAAAGCACCTTGAAAAGCATTAAACGTATTCTGTAGCCTCAACAACACATTGTACATACTTCAATTGATAGAAACCATATACCCCATTACATTCTAATATTCGAGGGTCATTCAAAGTCTGGATGTCACGAGATCTTTCGATAGAATAATAGCAATGACTGAACAGCAGCGATATGGGAGCAAACTACTACGTGCATGCCACAAATATTTGAGGCCCAAGGAAATGGGTGGGTAGTTTTCACATCAATCCCTTGACCCGAGCGACAGCCACTTGCCGGGCTGAGGAACGGGTCCTTTCAAGATGCGAAGGAACACCTGGACAACTCTCAGGAAACTCGGGCGGACATGGGTTAACGGATGATCCGAAGCAGTCGCAACGAAATTCGAATTCGGTCCCTCACCTGCTGGCATAAGTACCCAGCGAATATTGGTACCATAGTTCCCCCTCCCAGGCCTGCTTTGTTACACTACCGAGGAAATAATAGTCTGACGTTATCATGGGGCCTGAGGCCTGAGGGTGTAGACCTCTCACGTGTCCTTTTCCTGTTTAGTTGGACAAATTGGGTTCAACTCGCATCTCATTCATCATTGATGCAGTATCTGTTAAGTCACCCCATGTGTATCTTGCCCGCTACGGATAGAAGGTGCAGGCGAACTGCTCATGGACGACGGCGGTATCTAGTCCAGTCTGTGATCGATGCTGAACTCTCTGGAGAGCTATCCATCGAGCGTCCATCAGAGCTGAGAAGCAACATTTATTCCTTCGCTGATAGTACTTCGCCCAGTGGGCCCCCATGCTGAGTTCGAAAATACTACAAACACCAGCGTGGTATGCCGTCCCTTGGTCGTCGAGACAATTGTAGCTAGGAAGCGGAATAAGCGACCACTACGGTCACCCTAGATGGATCGCCTAGATGGATCACATGAAACGACGAACAACAGCACATAAGTTATAACAACCCGGATACGACCGAGAGGCTATGAAACACTCCACAAAGATTTCGAACAACCTTCTACTTAGTTCCTTGCGGGTCACTCCTTGGCTGGCTGGTGGGACGTAAAAAAAGAGGTACCAGGGTGTGCGCGCGAACGGTTACTGGGCGGAAGCTGGCGCCAAGTACTTCACAATCGGAGATGAGGACTTCACCCTTCTGGGGCAAAGTCGCGACCGGTGGGTTGCGCCCCTGAGAGCGAGTCGAAGAAGGGCCGAATGCGGAGGCCTCATCACCGATCCCTTGGCTGTTACTGAGGGCGAAATTTTGGGTCCTATGGGCCCGTCGTGATCAAGCGGATATGTGACTTAGCAGTATGTGAGATGGGTGCATTTGTTCCTTAAAGACCATTGCCTCTAGTTTTTTTACCAGCATCCCATACCGCTTTCCGAACCGTAATTGGCAACCAAGATGGGGTTTATGAATCCCTAGCTGTCATGAAAATGGGGCTTTCTCGTGCATCTACGCGTTCCCCAGGGTCGTATTTGCAAACAAGTGCCATTTGGCCAAGATGGCCAAAAACAAAATGAAAAGGGGCGGGGAAACTCACCTGCTAGGGTGACTTAGAACATCTTAGGACTTTGTGTCCATTAAGCGCAATCAGTGGGCGAAGTCGTCGCATATATGCCTATGGACCACGCCCCATGCCCCGCGGCGGTGGTGGCACGGACGATCAATGCGCTCTCAGAAAGACGGATAAAAGAGGTCACTCAGCGGTGTCCAAACCTCACGTGCGTGCGTGTACACCCGTGTCAGGAGGTAGGGGAAGAAGAGCGATTCAGATATCAAAGGCCGTAGCGGAATCATTTTTACATGGTGGCGGCGGATCGAAAGAGTTACTCACTCGCGCGGTCGTCCGCACCTCGCATTGTCAGTCGTATCCTTCTGGTACTCCCTATCAGACCACACATTCCCGCCCCAGTCCTGCCTATTCGAGTAGGGAGGTTTACGCCAAGAACGCACCTGCCCTGACCACGACTCCTGCCATCACCCGTCGACCATCATTCGTTCCGTATGTAGACCCTCCCCGTATGCCATGCTTTCGAAGATGACTTGCCGCCACACGGATATTGTAAACTCTGCGGCTTCCTCATCAAGGACCTTAGTAACCACGTTAGTTTTCAGTACGGATGGGGACGACACATTTTGCACGTACGGGTTCCAGACCCTCTACGAGTTTGACAGGGCTTTTGTGATCTTTGAGATGTTCAATAACGTACATCACGACGTCGTCGTCGTCGAGCTCGCCAAGATATTTGACCATTAACTTCTTGACGAGCGGCTCTAGCTTGCGATCGATCAATTGCTAGCATATTCAAGGTCAACAAAAAGGAAGTTTGGGTGTCGACTGAGACGCACCTCAGTGACCGCATCCCACCTGACCTTGGACTTGAACAGCGTTTCTCGTTCTTTCGGCACCGAGGCCTTTATGTGTTCCAGACGCTCCTTTGCCTTCCCACTATCGTTCGCCGCGCTGAAGTCGAGTAGCTGGAGAGGGACCTTGCGCTTGCGCGTTGCCTCTTCCTCCTCTTCTTCAACGCCGAACACGGCCGGTGCGGGTGCCTTCTCCTTCCCGCTTCCTGCATCCGCCTTTGGCGCAGCTGGCGCGAGCGAGACATTGAGTCTGACAGGTGCGCCGTCGTCGAGAAGCATGCCGGCCTTGCGCTGCTCCTCCGCGAGCGCCTGTAGCTCGTCCATCTGCCGCGCAAGGAACGCCTCGCTCTCGCGGCGCAGGTTCTCCGCCTCGCGTGCTTCATAAGCGCGCATCTCATTGTCGGCGGCCTCCTCGGCAACGAGGCGTCGGGAACGCTGCGCACGCCAACGTACGCGGTCTGTGTAGAAGACCTCGTCCGACTCGTCGTCATCCCAGATGTCGAGTCGTGCACGCATCTCTGCGCGATCACGGTCTTCGGCCTCACGTGTGGCGCGCTCACGGGCGATGGCGCGTTCAAGGGCTTGTAGGCGGTTACGCTCACGGGGCTCGTACCGACGTTCCCGCTAAAAAAAACATTTCATGAGGTGGGACACAGGAACAAGTTTCCTGCTGCGTACGTCTCTGAACGAGTTCTCTTCGTCCCGCCTCCTAGCCTCCTTTCGATCATGCTCCAGCTCCTCGTCCGTTTTTGCGGTTTTGCCGGGAACCTGTCGCTCGTCGTCGCGCTCTCGGCTTCCCGCCTTGACAAATCCGACTGGCTTTGAAAACCCCTGTTGAGGATCGGTCCCAAGGGCCGCGGGTTCACGAGCGTCGGCACTCCCTTGGGCTTTCCCCCACTCGCGGACCTTCGGGCCGCTTGGGGAAGCTTGCGCGCTGAGGTTAGGTACGGCTGCACGGACATCGCGTAACTTTTCGCGCTCGCGCTTCGCTGCTCGCTCACGGAACTGCGCAATTTCTGAGATGACGAGCCCGCGTTGAGTTTCTGGGAGGTCGGCTTCCTGAAGATCGTGTAGGTGGGGTGGAATCACGTAGCGTTCTTTGTCCAACAGGCCATTATTAGCAGCTTCTTGGGAGACACGGTTGATGTCATTGATGAGTTTAGATACATGGATTTTGGCTGTTTGCAATGCTTCTTCGTCCGCCTAATACAATTCCAGCAGGTCAGAGGGATAAATGACTGGGCAATAGGAACACGTCGCAGCCCCTCCGTTGGCACATACGACTCCGACAGGGGGAGACGCATATATGCACCGGATGGGCTGCAACATGGGTTCGTCAGGTCAGAATCGTAGTGACGACGCACGTTTGTTTGCATTCGTTGAGCTTGATAAGCATCGAGGAAGACTTTGGTCTTTTCGTCGGCTTTAACCTAGGTGACGTATGGACACGAATATTAGAGGGAGAGATGCTATAAAGACGCACCAACAACTTCTTGTTCACGCAGCCATCCTCCAAGGCAGGTAGCTCAACATTATTTAAAAGAGCCATTGCTCGCAGCGCACCGTCCGGATCCTCAAATTCGGCAAATCCAAAGCCTTGCGGTTTATTGGCGGGTGTGATCAATCGCTTGAACGACCTGACTTTTCCACAGGCCTGTATACTGCTATGAGTGGATTGAGAAGACAGTGGAGGAGAAAATTCTCACACAAAGGAGGTCATTAAGGAAATTGTCGGTGATCCCACCTGATATTGAGCCGATGAAAAGGGATATCTGCTTTTGAGATTGTGGTGGCACAAAGCCCTGAACATGCATTTGCTGCTGCTGTGCAAGAGCCGACATTGAGGGGCCTTGCCCGTACGATGGCAGGGGAGGACGCAGACCAAGTCCTAGCCGATTGGGCTGCATAATTGCTGCTCTTGACTGACTACTTGTGACCTGCCAGCCGAATTCGTAAACCCAATAGACGTGGTCGAAAATAGAAACTACGACGTTACCTTTTGACCCGAACTGAGCGAAGTGTGTGATGTATGCGAGATTTTGGTCAAGTTCAAGTTGACTCCAAGCCACAAAGGTGGGAAGGCACCCCTACAAGCACGACGACCCGAGATATACGTAATCCCGGTCAACCTGTATGGCAATATGGCCGAGCGGTCTAAGGCGCTGGAATCAGGCTATTCCTTATCCAGTCCGAAAGGGCGTGGGTTCGAATCCCACTGTTGTCATCTCTTTTTCTCCTGCCGTCCATAGGTCCCCGGCAATAATTGCCATGCAACGTGTGTATAGGACAAGAGTCCAATTTCGCTGTCCTTGCCAATGTCCCTCCCTGCCTACAGAGAGAAACGATTGTTGGTGTAATTGACTTTTTCGACTGCGGTACAATTGTGTTCTCGAAGCCACAGCTGGCACCTGAGATCTGAATCGTGTAAATAAAACGAAGATTCTCCGAGTCTTCCCGAGCACTCACAAGTAATTGGAGCCCGGGCCGCGACATTCGTTGTAACTCACGATAACTACTAGGTCGCCACTAACATGCTTCGCTGTCATCAGTTCAATTTGTCCAAAAAGCGAGGACCTCATTACTTGCGGGTGCGGCAAACCAAATCGCGGTACAAGAATTACTGTAACGGTTACCCTCCACGGCGTAGTTTCGCCGCTGAGGAAGCACATTGGTGCCATAGTGACTCTCACAATAAATTGGTATTTTGCCGACACAGTGACCCGCGACGACTTCAGCCCTTCCCTCGCGAGGTGGCCGGTGAACATTGAACACCTGTGCACGAAAAAGCAAATTAGAATGCCATTGCCAGTGCGCGCACCGACCGACGGCCTGGACAACGAGGTGCCCCAAGGTGCCATCAGGCCAGTCCGGAGAAATACAAGCGCCCTCCTCTTGGCCCTCCTGGTTGCAGGGACCATCGCAGTCCTACTGTAATACGGTGAGTGTGGCTCATGTGGGCTTCTATTCTATTATGTATACAGTATTGTGAATTAATTATTTGGCGCCTGTGTGGAGCAGGTTCATGTGGTGCAATCCGTTGCGATGCGCAACCTGAGCGCTGAGCCATCGGTAAGTTACACAAAGCCTTGGTCCCCATCCCACACTTCGGAGTCGTTTTTGTCTCAATGTCATGTCAACAACCATCAGCGAAATGGAATTGAGATAAAGCCCTGGCCCCTAGGAACCCCAAACTTGACTCCACTTCAATACGTATACGCATGCCTCGTTTAGCGCCGCGGCTTGTCCCGGTGAAGCTCACCTGACATTGTATTCTTAGGATCGTATGTTCTACAGACGAGTCGGCCAAGTTATACAGCGCAGTCATGGTCGTACCGTTGTGAAGTGCCATTCAGGTTGGACTAAATCCAAATAAGGAATACCCTCGCTTACAGTATCCTCAGTATGTAGGTCGTTAGGTTAACCCGAAAACCCCAGTTTTGACGTTCCATTCCAAGTTGCCACACCGCACTAGCACTGATTGGTCTTTGAATCCGGCGTCGAAACCTCCGGATTTGAGCTCGCAAAATGACATCCCTTCAGCACATGCATTATGGCTCCTGAGGCCTGAGTCCAGAGGTCCTGTGCACGCTCCATGACTTACGTATAAAACTGCTTTGCACCGTTCGAGTATGCGATACTAAAAACCCCGCGCGTCTCCCTGTGCAAGTCTGAGCTGGTCGGAGCTCTCTCTCGCCCATGTACCTCTCCGCTGCCCTCGTTCTCACCGCCTTGTCCTCTCTTGTTGGGGCGGTCCCACTTTTTGATACCAGCCACGGCGTCCGCGTGGCCATTTCCAAGCGCTCTGAGCTATGTGATAGCGATGGTATAGTCAAAAAGACTGAGCTCCGGGATCAAATTCACCGTGCGCTGGAGTACGTGTCGTGTTGCAGATCATAGGCCGAGTACGATGCAGTAACCGCCTAGCGTTCACCTCTAGAAAGATTCACGGAGGTTTTACGAGGTATCAAGAGAATATCGGGGAAGCCCACCCTTTGGCCTCTTCCCTCTCTTTTATACGCCCAGCCAAGCGTGCAAGCGGTGGTGACCCCCTCACTGACGCCAACTCTACGCTATGGTACGGTGAGATATCCGTGGGGACCCCTCCCAAGACATTCACTGGTCAGCACAAACGATTCGGTACTATGGATGCGAACTTAAACTCTCACAGTCGACTTCGACACCGGGAGCAGTGATTTGTTCCTCCCTGGGGCCGACTGTGGCTCATCGTGCTCTGGCCATAAGATTTACAACGTCAGCGAAAGCTCTACGGCAAAGGACCTCAACAAAAAGTTCGAATTAACGTACGGCGATAACTCGACCGTCAGCGGGGAGCAATATACGGATACCGTCTCAATTGTTGGCCTGAAAGTACGCCTCTCGTTTCACTACATCGCTAACTTGAGCCATGTCTGACGTCTCTTAGGCAAATGGGCAGACCCTTGGCGCAGCGGGAACGTATTCCACTGGGTTCCAGAGTGACCGCTTCGCCGCAGATGGTCTACTCGGAATGGGCTTCCAGTCTCTTTCCGTTTACAATGCAGCTCCGCTCTTCCAGTCTCTTATTGCTCAGGGTGAGGTCGACCAGCAAATCTTTAGCTTCTACTTGGCGCAACAAGGCTCTGAGCTCTACATCGGTGGAACGAATCCCAGTCACTACTCCGGCAACTTCACTTATGTTCCTGTTACCACGGAGGTAGGACAGAAGCGTCTCTTTCCTCATGCCCTCCTTCGAGCTGACTTGCGTTTCCGTGTCCAGGGTTACTGGCAAGTTGATTTTGACGGTGTCTGGGTAAATGGCACCCAGGTCAAGCAGAATGCCTCGACAATTGTGGACACGGGCACCACTCTAATCCTCGGTGAAACAGACGGCATTAATGCCCTCTTCGCCAAGATCCCTGGCTCCCGTCAGGTCGATAACGGTCTTTATACCAGTCCGTTCCCCCATTCTCTTCGCCCCTGTGGAATCCTTAGCTCGTTTTTAGTTCCATGTGACTTTAACACCCCAATTTCAGTCGGATTTGGCGGAAAAGAGTTCTCTGTGGACCCAAAGACATTCAATCTTGGGTACCATGACTCAACTTCCACAGACTGTGTCGCTGGTGCAGCATCAGACGACTCTCTTCGCGGCAGTGAGTCTGTCTGCTCAATCCCTCCGTATGTGCTCATTAGAAATGTCTTGCGATTACAGAATTCTGGATCATCGGAGATGTTTTCCTCCAAAATGTGTACACAGCGTTTGATGTTGGTAACGGTCGAGTCGGGTTTGCCGACTTGCATAGCTGATTGCACAGACTGGGCTTGAAAGTTCTCCAACTTACCACTCCTACGCTCGTTTATTGTTATTAAAGTACTTGTCCCTCGTTTGCAATTGATACCCTCCGTTCGTTTGATCCAACCAGTGTGAGTGGGAAAAACATACCTTTCTCGGCCGAGAAGACAAATCATAAAATAAGTTGGATCATCTCAAGCCATCGAGCGAACGAAATAGCAACATGAGCCTTCACCTCCCCGCTACCTCACTCGACCTTATCGGAACCGGATCAGAGTCGGGGAGCGAGCCAGATGAAAACGAGGAAGTTTGGAGCGACTGGGTCTCGGACTCCGCAAATGCGAGACAATGCAAGTCTTTATTCGAGGACAAACATCTTGCATCTGCAGCCGAGGCGTTAGATTACGACAAGAGAACTCATGGATTCGATCTGAACACGTTTTGCGAAGAGAAAGGTTCTCGGCTGCTCCTCGGCTGCTTTCATGAAACCCCTAACACAGAGTGTTTACGACAGCGCTCGACTTCCATGATCGTGTCCGCCTCATAAACTATATTAGGAAGGAGGTATGGGCGCCATCTCATCGCTCTCGTGTGGATTTCACGATGGCATTTAGAAACCTCCGGCGTCGAGTCTGCAAGCACTCAGCGGGAAGGAGCCATTCTTCTTATCCGATGATTATCTGCTACCTGTGATAGAAGACGACCCCCTCCTTTGTGAGTCCTATGCAGGCCAAGCCTTTCCCTGTTAATTCTGGGCCAGTAAACTCTCTGGATAGCTGGTCCGATAGCGAGGATGGTTCCAAGGCCGTGGTCCCTTCTGACCTCGTTTCTGCCACGAGAAGAATTGCCACACTCGAAACAAAATTAACCGTGGCAAAGGAAGAGCTGGTCGAATATCGGTCGCTGGTTAGCCAGCGTGTGGATATCGCCCTCATTAGAGAAGCGATCGATGCCCCTGGCGAGCCCGTCTCAGGCTCTAGTAGAAGTGACGATGACTCGCATTATTTTGATAGTTATGGAGTAAATGGTAGGTCCGTCCGAAACCCCATCACCTACCATCTGAGTGTTGTTTCTCTCTTAGACATTCACGCGGTGATGATCCAGGACAGAGTTAGGACCTCTTCTTACGCGTCTTTCATTATGACCAGTGCTGCACTCTTCCAAGATGCGATCGTTTTAGATGTTGGATGCGGGACAGGAATTCTATCTCTCTTTGCTGCTCGTGCCGGCGCAAAGCGTGTAATCGCCGTCGATGCCAGCGACATTGCACTTAAAGCCAGGAGAATTGTCGAAGCCAATGGTTACGGAGATGTTATAACGTCCGTCGTCCTTTTCTGTAGTTTATCTAATCTAACGTGCGCAGTGTAATCCAGGGCAAGGTGGAGCACATATCCCTTCCAGATGACATCACGCAAGTTGATGTGATCATTTCCGAATGGATGGGCTATGCCTTGCTCTACGAGTCGATGCTGGACTCTGTACTCTCCGCACGAGATCGCTTCCTTAAACCTGGTGGGGTTATGGCTCCAAGCCAGTGTAGAATGATGCTCTGTCTGAGCGAGGCGAGTGGGATCTATAAGGAAAGAGTTGGTTTTTGGAACGATATATATGGTGCGTCAGTCAATCGCGACTTGCTTCGCGCTGATATCATCCCAGGTTTTGATCTGTCGGTGATGGGAGAGGACGTTTTCAATGACGCTGTTGTGGATATCGTAGGACCCGACACAGTGATGAGTGAGCCGTATATGCTCAAGGTGCGATTACCATTTCCCTACTTTGTCTCGCGCTCATGTACTTGCAGGATATCTATCTTGGGGATGTCACGACAAAACGGCTGGAGTTTAGCGCACCTTTTACGCTAGTCTCAACTGCCGCGCGACGTACTAAAATCCACGCCCTCGTGCTTTACTTCGATACTTTTTTCGAAACTACTGGGTCTCCGATCTCATCAGACACAGCTGTACATGTGACGCGCGATGGAAGCGAGCTCGCGGAAGTATGGCCGCTCGGACGCAGGCTCAGCGTACCCCGGCGACAGAGCATAAAAAGCCGGCAGGGGATGATAAGTTTCAGCACGGGACCCCGCAGTACGCCCACGCATTGGAAGCATACGATTTTCTTGCTGCGTGAACCTATCGTGGTCACTGAAGGTACTGAAATGTCTCGTTTGGAAGCTAGGTGTGCTTACACTTGAACGCCCCGTACTAGGAACGACCGTGGCAGGGACATTCCACTGTCGAAAGAGCAAAACGAACTCGAGAGAGCTGGACGTTGAGGTACACTACGCAGTCAAATCGGGCACCAGCTCAGAGACGGGGAGTGAAACACCGGCAGATGTAGTCGTGCAGATCTATAAGGTACGATAGTATGTGGACTTGTAGGCTGTAATCCCCGGGTATGCGGAACCGGCGTGAAGAGTTCTTTTTCCCGCGGAGGGTCGTTCACACCTTTCTTGCGCAGTTCTGACCCTTGGGCTGTCATCGTGTCACGTGCGCAATCAGCAGCACAAAGCATCTTACGGACATTTCCGAATTCGGCGCGCTGAGCGCACAGCTCTGTGCATACTCTAAGCAATGCCTGCGCAAAGACGCCAGTGACAGTAGGTGGGTTGTAGTGATAATGAACTATTTTTTCACGTGGGCCATTAACTTCTCTGCCTCCAGTCGCAGCTTGATGATGCATAGCATTCCATTTTCATCTAAATCTTAACGTATATGTGGCATCCCGGATAGATGAGTTGCTACTGGCGCCCGATGAAACAACTTCCATGTCATATAGGAACATGATTCCTAGGACAATCGGCTCTGAAACTTGGACCTTGTCTTGAGGTCCGCAGCAGCTCAGATGGGAAACGACTACAGATTTGTTTTGAGGCAGGGACCCAGGGCAGAGCCCAGAGAGTTTCCAGTGTCAAGGTCGCCGAGTATGATACTCAGTGGAGGTGCGGTCCCTTTCGCATCCCCGGACTTATGCCTCTGGGCACATGTTGCCTTTGGGGTAATCTTTTTCGTTAGAGTGATTTTTGCGCGCTCGCGCCACTAACATGTCCACGCGATTTCCCAACACTTTTATCTCTTTATCTCTTTCCATCTGCGAGAAGGAGACCTTCTCAAAAAAAAACCGTTAAAAGGACTAAACAACCCCCGATCTCTCCACCTCCCATTCTTGACACAGTAAAAGATGGAAGAATCCGACCCAACGGCTTCAACCATTTCCCTATTATCTACAGATACGACGTCGTCCTCGTTTGACCCCAAAAAGCAGGACAGAGCCAGGCGGCCTCCCCCACAGAAGGATTACGCTGCTGCGTTATCCACGCTGCAGGGAAAGTACGGCCTAGCTGACGCCTCCACCACGTCTGTGCCACCTCCGCTCTCCTCGAAGAAACAGGCCGCGCCCCAATATATACCAACTCCTGCCAACCCCGCTGGTACTACGCCATCCTCATCCACCATCGCACCCCTTCCTGCGAAACTACAGAGGGGAGAGAAAGCCAAGACCCGCTCCTCACCCCTTGCCCTTCTTCGGGAAAGATACCGTTCTGGTGGCTCACCTGTGCCGCCCTCGCCCCTATCATTTTCTGCCTCCTCCGATGGCGATAGACCAAGGAAGGGGCCCGGAGACAAGAAAATTGGGAAGGCTGATGCCGCGACGACATCATAGACCGGCGGTGGAGCCTGGCTATTTAAGCCAACCTAACGAAGTGGTAGGATTTGCGCTTGTGCATGTTTTTCGAGGAACGACTAGACCGCTGACTTTGTCGAGGAAGTTCCACAATGATGCGTGACTCGATGATGAAGGCAGTGTTACCTAGTATTTCACTCGCTGGGAAAAAAACGCCCTCACCGCATTGATATCTTAGTTTTCTAGTTTGAGGCTCGGTCTTATTTGTCCTGACTTTCCCCTCGCTAGAGATTAAGGATTCCTTCATATGATGTACTACAACTGCTCTTCTTTCTCCGTTGCGCATGGTGAACTTTCTTCTCCAACATGAAACTTTGTGCAATGCTCCTTGCCGTATCAGCTGCTAGTTCCCAAAGAAAGAACAGATGTTTCATGTCTGTGGTTCGGTGTAATATATCGGCAGAACCATCTGAGCTAGAATATGGTTAGAGCGCCCACGCACCGTAATGTGGGAATGCAGGAATGACTCGACTACCCAGGGTACACATAGCACATGTACCAATATGCACCAAACAGAGACGCAGACCACAGCAACATCTTTCTCTCGAGCATAGCTTGTTGAATTTGTGCGACGCCTCAATACAACAACTAGGGTCACGGTAGCCAGCACTGTTCTAACTCTGCCGGCGCCGTACATTACTATCGAGTCCTTCGACTATCCAATAAACCGGATGGGGGGAAGTCCGTCCTTTCCCGCATCCCGCATCCACCTGGGTCGCGGTCAAGACACCATCCAAACTGAGCAAGGGAGCCGCGCTAGTGGGGATCCATTCACTTTTTTGCCCAAGTAGATAACTTGTATACGGATGGCCCAAGTTATGTCCCCGTTAGAAACAATTCCTGTTGTCAACCCACACCAAGACATCGAAAATCTGACGTGACGATCGGGAGATTTTCGAGACACTGGTGCTACAATACTGTGAAAACCTGTATATAGAATAGTGCCCTCATGAACTGCCACTACTAGTACGCGCTCAGGCTGTTCACAACTAGTAAATACGGTGGATGAATCGATGAAGGGTTAACGAGGAATCTGAGGGCCTTCCCCCCCTAAAAACCCTCTGGGAGTGTCACGGATATATATGTGAATTGAGAATTTTCATAACAAAGGGTAATGCAATAATGCCCAAAACTTGAAGGCGGCGAGTTGGGATTTGAGTTGAGCAAGGAACCACGCGATCACAGGTGACCGGACCGAACAGTACAGCGCCGGGCCTTGAGTCATTTGCCTGCCAGTGGCTCCCACGTTCCTGGGACCTAACGCGGCCGCCGGCACACGACTTGGTCACGGTACCCACGGCGTTCGGTTGCACTTCTTTTCTGGCGTTTGCTGACCGCGCCCCTTGATGAACTACGATCTGTCAATGTGCTCTATGGGGCTAGGGTAAGATGCCATTTGCGCAGCCCTGTTCTAGTTAACCTGTGTCCACTGCGGCGGAAAACAACAGGAAATCAGCATCGCCCCAGCTGTGCCTGTGCCCACCTGAGTCATTCTGACTAACTTGCGCAGACGAGTCATAGAATCATACGGAGATGCCGCTTTCCTGAATGCTTAAAACACGCAGGAGTGTGTGGTCTAATGTATCACTTAATCTCACATCGAAACAAAGCCTTCCTATGTCTAGCGTTT
The DNA here is from genome assembly GCA_025766275.1 of Lactarius indigo. NCBI lineage: Eukaryota > Fungi > Basidiomycota > Agaricomycetes > Russulales > Russulaceae > Lactarius > Lactarius indigo. The sequence goes on along the minus strand of JAFKAC010000005.1, from coordinate 363,685 downwards.
CCAAGTCGACCTCTCCCTCCATGCCTCGTCGTGGTCTCTTGTCCAAAATGTTCCAGAAGCCCACTTCAACCCAAACACATCCCTACACCCATCCCAGCACCTCGGCGCGCGACTCCGGTATGTGCCCTTGAGCCTGCTGTAGGCTCTTCGACGATCTAACTCCAAAATTCAGAGAGTACAATTGTCAGTCCACCGAGTCGGGGCGTAACAAGAAAGGACGAGCAGCGCGATCCTGACGCTGTTTTTGGCACCCTTTCTTCTACATACGGCTGGGGAGGTGTACACGTTCCTGCCCTTCCTTCGGAGCCAGCGGCCACTGGCAAAATGTCCGCTACCAAACCTGCCACAACACAGCAAGACGTTGCCGCACCGGCACCCTCCACTTCTCACCAACCTCTCCCACGGCAATTGACCCAGGCTCAGCGCGAGCAAGCGATTGTTGACCTCTCGTCGAGGTACGGCTACGCTTCGCCTTTAGCCGGCGGTCGTTGGAAAATGTAGACTTTCCTGGGTGGTTAGTGCTCAGCGAGAGCTTCGTCCTCGTTGCGATCAGTGGCGGACGCTTGAAAATATCAGCACATTACCGTTTTGATAATTTTAGGACCATAGTACTGTATGTACGGCCAGAAGTTTCTCTGCCGTGAAAATAGCCTTAGCGATAACAATAACGATAACTCCTTTACTATGCTCGACCCGGAGTTCGAACGCCCCCCCCCCCGCGAGTTCGGACACTTCAAATTTCTTGCCCAGTTCTCCTCCAATCACATCGAAATAGATATAATCTATCTGGTACCATTTGTGAACACTCTTCAACTGTTTTTAAAATAAAACTTTGTTGTGTTGCAAAAAGCGAGGATTGGGTGGTTTGTCACCCTTCTCATGTTCTGGTCGAAGTTTGATTAATTTGATTGAGTAAGCACGCACCTTCCAAAAGCGGCCCAGACAGTGACGTCAAATCCGACACTCATGCGCCTCGTCTGGTGTCTGATAGATCTGATCTTTCACAACCACTTCTCCCGGCTCCCACCCCCTAGTACCAGAAGATGTTGATCACATTTACTTTGTGATCCCCAAGGTAGCCCTGGTCTTTCTCTTGGTCTTCTAGTATTTACTGTAGTAACATACGGCCTTGCTCACGGGCTCACCTACTCTTGGTCCTAATATCATAATCCTCCTACAATAGCATCCATAATAGTATGTAGATAGGACTGATAATTCAATGCACACTGACACTACACATCTTGCACTGGCAATCGAGCGAGCGACTGACCGAGTTCAGGTCAGGTTTCAATAAGGGGCATGACAAAGCGTGACTGACCGAACTCGGCGTCCGAACTCCGGGTCAGGCATAGTACGTGGTAAGTGCGTGGTAATTTACTTGTTTTGACACTGCCCATATGCATGTACCAATCCTCAATAACTTTGCGACATATTATCACGTCCCCAATACTTTTAGTGCCCCCAAATTATAAAACGTCTAATAGGTATGTATATGATCATCGAGAAAAAAAGACCGTTGATCCACAAATGCCCGTATGATGTCACTGTGGCCGTTAAAGAAAGGGACATGTTCAAGGACGTGTCGCCAGTGGGTCGTGTTTCTACTTCCAAGTGCCTAACTGATTCTCGATGGGATCAAAAAACCTTGTATAGAGTGCATCATCAGGACCGTTCAGGAAAATTCCGACGTACCACAGCCATGCGAGCGATTTGTAGGATCTCACGAGGTCCAACCCCTTGCGGTGACAGGAACTGTGGGTGACTTCCTAGAAAATTACTAATAAGGCCGTACCCGAAACTGTACCCGAAATGTGTCCCCACGAAAACAAAGACTGTTATTCGCGTGGAACAGTATAAAAGATCTAGAACAAAGCAAGAGTCCGAACGACGGTGCGCGCCGAGGGCAGGTTCATGAATTGATGGAACCTCGTAAGGGGTTACCGGTTACCTCCCGACCACGGATTAGTGGAATCATATGCTTGATTTGGCCAGCCCTGACACTCACAAACGGCATTGATCTTCACTGGGCTAGCAATTTACCTTTACTGTAATGTGCCGCACTGTGCATCTTCTGTTCGGGTGAGTTGTTTCTCACGAAATACCACGTCACTCAAGAACCACGTCATGGGATGGAGCATGGTCTATATAAGCCAGTAAGCCTGGGTATTATCTCAACAACAACCGTGCCCTCTTCCCCACCGCGGCGATCGTCATGTCCGACGTCCCATTCATTCCTCTGCTTATTAACGGCGAGCGTCGCCCTGCAAGCACTGGTGCAACTTTCGAGGTCCGCAACCCTCATACGGGTGCGCTCGCTTCCATCTCTGCAGCTGCATCTTCAGACGATTGCCGGGCTGCCATCGAGGCCGCCCAGCAAGCATTCCCCGCGTGGGAAGACACCCCACCCAACATGCGTCGGGGGATTCTGCTTCGTGCCTTAGCTACGTTAGAGTCTGATGAGTGGCAGAAGAAGGTGGCCGCTCCAATGCGTGCCGAAGCGGCCATGCCAGAGTCGCAAGTTCTCTTTAATCTCCGCAGTGCACCCGTCTCTCTCACGAACATCGCATGCTTGGTGAATGAGTTGAGCGGCGAAACGCTTCCCAGCTTTATCCCCGGAGGACAAGTATTCGTCCAGCGACGTGCACTTGGGGTAGTGTGCGTGCTGCCTAGCTGCTCGTCATTGCTTCTCCATTGCCGCCAAGGCGCTGACCAGAACTGCAGGTACTCGGTGGTACCATGGAACGCTCCGCTTCCGCTAATGCTCATATCTGTGGCACTTCCACTTCTTTGTGGCAACACAGTCGTTGTTCGCCCCTCGGAGGTCTGCCCACACACCTCCTCCCTCGTTACAGACGCTCTGCACGATGTCCGTAAACTTACCTAAGTATGGGGTTGTTAAAAGGCTGATTATGGTTCCAGGCTGGGCTCCCCGCGGGCGTTCTTAACTTTTTACCTATGTCCGTGGAGGACACACCTTCACTCACCTCGGAGATAATCGCCCATCCGGCAGTCAGGAAGGTCGGGGTGCGTACCTTGAACCCTCTCTTCGATACTTTCCGACGTGTACGTTTGACCAGTTTACTGGGAGCGACCGTGTCGGGAGGATCCTTGCCGGCGAGGCCGCAAAACATCTTAAATCGTGTGTCTTCGAGCTCGGTGGAAAGTCACCCGTGGTGGTGCGTGCGACCACCGCTGCCTTATTACTCACTGCACTGATACCTGGCGCGTGTCATAGGTGCTCGCGGACGCAGACATTGAGCAGGCTTCGAGGGCTATCGTATCCGGTGCTCTCCTATTCTCCGGTCAGATCTGCATGTCCACCGAGCGAGTGATCGTGCAGCGTCCGGTGCTCGAACCGCTTGTCGCTGCGATCAAGCGAAACATCGATACCCTCACCGTCGGGGATCCCGAGCACTCTCACCTCTCGTCGCTCTTCACAGACCGCAGCGCGGATAACGTCATTGAAATGCTGAAGGAGGCCAAGGAAGCCGGGGCCGAGGTGCTTCTTGGTGACCTGGAGAAAGCGGGACCCGCGCTACTAAAGCCTCACGTCCTCACCGGGGTCAAGACAGAGACGCGGCTCTGGCAGCGCGAGACGTTTGGTCCCGTGCTGGTCGTGGCCGCCGTCGATACCATCGATGAGGCTGTCGAACTCGCGAACGCGACGGATTACTCATTGGCGTCTGCCGTCTGGACGAATGATCTTTACAATGCGATGAACGTGTCCAGGCGCCTTCGTTTCGGTTTGTGCTCCTATTTGATCATTCGGTTGCACCGGACTGGACTGGGTCGTTTGTCGTAGGCACTGTGAGCATCAACGGCTCGACGATTCATGTCGAAGGCGCGATTGGGGTTACTGGCTTGGGGTGTGTTGTGTGATTCACGGGTATCTCCGTCAGCTCACTCGTTTCTAGGGGTTCGAGCGGCTATGGCAGATTCAACGTCGACAACTTCACGGAGAGACATACGATCACACTACACCCACCAAAAGCCAGTTACCCACTGGGTTTGTGATGAAGCAATCAACGTGCACGAGTGCAAATGTCTGAAATATTCCTCTGTCCTGACTCCTGAGGACCATGTTGCGTTCTCACAAGTACCCAACTGTCTTGTATCTGTAAAACACAATCAATCCGAACTCCGCTGAATCAACCACGCCGACAGGTTGTGGTAGACAAAATGGAAGAGAACTATAATAGGCAATATCGATTTTTCAATCTAAGTCGGATTCGACATACTGAGTTACGGGACTTTTGATTGTTGAGCGAGTCATCGAGGTACAGAGCTCGACATCCCGTGCCTGCCGGTGGGAAGTCAAACATCTCAGAATCATGCACCATGATAGCGTGACTCAGATGCATCAACAACGGTGTTCTTTGCGAGTCGATGCTCGGCTCTATTCGGGTCAAGTTTCGCGCGGCGCTTGAGGGAGGAAAGAGGCGCTCAGCACGGAACGCTAAAGAATGGCAACTGTTCTTTAGGTATATATGTAAAACGGTGACATGGAGAACAAACTCTCCGGGTATCACTGTCAGTTGTAGCGAAAATCTCAATGGTGTGTGGAAAGGTTGCGTAGGGATTGAGCACGATGCACTTCTCGATCGAAAATGAAGGGGGCTTCTGTGACCGCGAAGGGCGCCATGGAAGCCAGAAGCTTGTGGACCTCATCATTGATCGCTTCACTTACTGGGTGTGGCGGGCGGGTAATTTTTTTTATTAAAAAAATTATGGCTCTTCAGACCGGTTGGCAGAGAGGTGGCAAACCTGGTTGGCAAGAGATGGCGGCAAGAGAGAAATGAGCACGTGCAGCCTCATCTGGGGAGCATGTTTGGTTCTCAGGTACGATCCACTCGTTCTTAGGTAATCCAATCTGCTGTCACAAGCAAGGTGAAGGCTCCGCTCGTATCTTACTCTGCCTCGAACCTTACTCTGATACTTGTACGTATCCAATCCACGGAGGAGGTCGATTCGTCGTATCTCCGATTCATTCTCAGACTCCTTCCCGATCCAGTCATCCGTGCAAGAGACCACAAATAGAGCATCAAATAGGGAAGGAGTCTACCCATTGACAGGCTACTTGGTTATCTCTTGCCACGCGGCTTCCACGTGTTGTCCTGGCCATTGCATCATAGCGTCGAAATCGTATACCCCGGTTCTGTTGACAAGATTTTTAACAGGGCGGGAGGCCCTGGGTTGAGGCATTAACTCCCTGGCCATGGTTTCTCAGTTTCGATTCTGACGTGCGTGGAACATGAGTTACATAAAGATCATTTGCGCCCGACGTGTCATGCACGTAATTCGGAGCCGAGGAAATATCACCAGACATTACGATAGTAGCCCATATAAACGAGCAGGGTTGTCCTCTTCTGATGTCTCTACCAGGAACCAACCCGATCCTCGCAATGGGAGGCAAACCTTTTGTTGGTAATTATGCCAGTGGTCTGGGATGCGACACGGCTGCGTTTCCTGGATCGTGGTTTCCTTATTGCCACCTCTCACCCGACTATGTTCGAGGGCTTGCGACGACCCGCGGTGGTTTGGTTGTAGTCTTGGGTCTCGCAGTTATTTTGGTGGTTCGCTATTTGAGGAGCCCCTGGCGCCGGGTTCCTCCTGGTCCGCGGGGATTTCCTATTATCGGAAATGCCCTTGGACTACTGGACAAGAACTGGTTGTTTGAGAGAGAATGCAAGGAAAAATACGGTGCGCCCTCCTTTTTGTTATTACCAACATGGGGTTCACGAGCTCACGATGTTCCAGAGGATATGATGTACTTAACTGCTCTCGGTCAACCCATTCTCGTCCTGAATAGCATCAGAGCAGCTGCAGAGCTCCTTGATCGCCGTTCCAGCATTTATTCTGATCGTCCTCGCATGATTATGGCTCAAGAAGTCCTTTCTGGCGGTCTTACATTTCCCTTTCTCGGTTATGATGAGTCAGTTTCATGGTTTTCTCGTACAAACCGGCGCTTGACTGCCTTCCCGTAGCCGTTGGCGCCGTAGCCGACGGGCAATCCACCAGAACCTTTCAAAAACGGCAGTTCTCAGTTATCACAATATTCTACGCGAAGCAGCTGTGCTCCTTACTTCTGCGTCGCTAGCGGATCCTGGTGCCTTAGAAAACCACTTTCAACTTGCCGCCACTTCCACGATTATGTCTGTCCTTTACAGTTACCCCACTCTTGAAAGTGAAGAGGATGAAACCGTGCAGGCGATTTACGCTTTCATCGACCGTATTTCCAGGGCGGCTGCTCCAGGGGCATATCTCGTCGACTTGTTCCCTTGGATGTTGTACATCCCTGAAAGGTCCGCCCTAATATCGATGCGGTGTTTCTCTAACTCAGTAGTATGGCCTTGCCCCAGATTCGCTAGGTGGAAATCCGAAGGAATCCGAGATTTCGCGCGATATAATACCTTGTTCGAGTCACTCCATAAGCGTGTTGTCAGTAGCTTGGTAGGTGCAGATGCAAAGGCGATCATTCGAAGTCACCTGAACCAGGAAATTTATAGTCTGAAGGTTCTGATCGACCGAGTATGAGTGCATCGTTCTTCAAAGGCTCTGCCCGCAACCAGCTTTCTGGTCAAGAAATGGCTTGGCTCTCTGGGGCATTATTGTGTGTCCTTCCTTCATACTCTCGAGACACCTCGCTGAACCTCCCTTTCTGACAGCGCCGCTGGCTCGGAGACGACATCCACGACGATGAAATGGTGGGGACTTGCAATGGCTGCGAACCCAGAAGTACAGAGGCGTGCACACAAGGAGCTGGACACCGTCGTCGGCCGATCGCGCATCCCTACATTTTCGGATGCCCCCAACCTTCCATATATACAAGCGATGGCTAAAGAAGCCCTCCGATGGCGCCCTGCTCTCCCACTTTCGCTCCCACATTCTACGACAGAGGACGACTGGTACAATGGGATGTTTATCCCCAAGGGGACCTTATGCCTCACGAATCTCTGGCAGTGTCACTGGGATCCATCTGCTTATGGTGACGATGCCGCACAATTCAGACCCGAACGATTCCTTGATGCGGATGGAAAAGTCACGTCGGGTCCCCAAGGCGCGGAGACACACGATGGGCACGGCGCATACGGCTTTGGGAAGCGCGCTTGCGTGGGAAAACACCTTGCTAACGACTCGCTCTTCATCTACATAGCCACGGTACTCTGGGCAGCGACCCTCGAACCGGCTCGTGATAAAGACGGGAATGAAGTGCCCCTTGATATCGATGGATTCGTGGATACTGGGACGATTGTGTATGCAATTTACTCCCAATGCTGCGTTGAGCCTGACTACTAACTTGCACCTCGTAGAAAACCATCCCCATACGAATGCAGGATAACGCCTCGGTTTCCTGAGGCAGTTTCGATACTGGCAGGAGAGAAGGAGCTCCTGAAAAGATCCTGAAAACATGAGTCTGGGACAGTTACGAACCTGATGCGGATCACGATAGTTGTTTCTTAATGCGGAGCAGCCGGAGCTTCATAGTCGCACGATTCTCCATGTAGACGAATTACAGTAGAGCCACTCTTTCCCATTGTTGTCTGTAATCCTATACTGTTTTCGCATTTAAAAACCGGGAAAACGTGGTGACCTGTACTTACCACCCAAAACGTGAAAACTATTGCGATCAAATTTCATGACCATTCGAGGATTATCAAGTCAATTTATAGCCCCGAATGAAGTCTAAACGCTACTTTTCCAATTCCAATGAGCTGAATGTTTTTCGCAGTTTTTTTTCTTGTGTGATGATAACTCTTGAATGGACACAAAATTTAAATATATTTCTAATTACGAATTGCAAAAAATTCTAAGTATTTTATTTGTCCTTGTTTTTTTTTCGTGCGAAAAACAGCAGAAACCATGTTGGCTGGCGCGTGAACTCCGTGACGGTGTCGGCGCATCATTGAAAGCGGTAATTGTGTGTCCAGAGCGAAACTTTTGGTCTGCCAACCAAGCCGACTCATCGTGTCAGGTATTTTGTATTCATTACAATGTAGTTGACGTCCAGGTCGGCTCCGAGCTAGCGGCGGCTGGGCGAACTGCGACCTCGATGGCCGAGCTGAGACCGCAACTGGAAACGGTGGAAGCAAGGGTGGAAGAGTGACCTTGGGGCTCCTCATGGCATGTCACGGACCACGGTTGTCATATATAACTTGTCTTCATGGTTATCTGCGGCTAACAGGTCGCGAGGTCTCAGTCTCAGTTAGAGAATGCACGTCTCGACGCTGGCAAAAAAATGTTTGCATCGTGCTACTCGGGTCCTCGGAGTTATGGAAGTAGGCATACGGCGGTGGCCGCGCATCTCGACTGTACTCGCGCACAAAAAAAGACAAAGCACCAACCACATCAGTTTTGGCGTACGCAAGACTCGATCGAACTTGCCCCCAACACAAACAGCAGCACTGCAGAAAGGGGCACTCATGGCGAAAGCCGAGCGAATGCTGGAGCGGGTTCTAGCGGTATCACGAGACATATTTTCAATGCCCGCTCAACACAAAGCTGGCTGTTCGGCTAGGGACTTGACGAGGGTGTTCGTCATCGTGATGTACCCTCCGAGCTGCCGAGCTCTCTGCCGAGGCGTCGGGATACCTGCTTCACGATTGGGTGCGTTGGGACATTCCACGTCGAAGATACGAAAAACATAGTCTCAAATCTCAGAAGTTCGGATGTGGCGCATGCGGATGGGAGTCAGTCTACGAACGAGTCACATTTGCGTCACAAGTAAAGACAAGTCGATCTAATACGGTGCTTGCATGTTTTAAAACGAGAAAAAGCAAGGTCAACCCTGCAATGTGGTTGAGTGCGTCGGTGCGATAGTTGTCATTGCCGAGGACGATAGGGAAGAGTGCCCCGTCTTGGAAGACGATCACCTTGGGCTCATGTGGGTTCCAATGTGGCCAAAGGACTCCGGGACCACTCTTTCCGTTAGGGTCAAGGTAATTGACGAATCGGATGACGCAGTCCTTCAGGTCCCCGCCTAGTCCAAACACTGCGATGGTGTCTAACGCGTGGGCCTAGAAGGGGAGATATTGGCTACACCGGGTGTAGGAGCTAAGGAAGCGCACATACAACCCCAATGAAGAGCAGGTTCTTTCCATACTTATCAACTACGAAGAACAGAGAATTAGGCGGAGGGTCCGACCCCACGTTGCAGAAGAATAAGAGTAGCGTACTGAACTCTCATGACTTCTGCTTGTCGGCCCTGTACTTCAAGAGGAACCGTCGCGGGCCGTGGAATACGAAATCACCCTGAAGAGCGGCCGTACGCTTGAATTGTGGGCCTTGCCGTGAGCACAACCAATTTTGACGGCATGTATGAGTGGGACAGTACTGGGTACATGCTTGATTCCAGCGTCGAAAGGACACCCAGCCCTCTGGTCATTCGGGTAGTGCTTGAGAACGAGGTCGACCTCGCTATCCTTGACATCAGGCATCATGAACAGTTTCAAGTACTCCTCCATTTGAGCTGAGGACTTAAGAAGGCGATACGGCGATAGATGCCATGGTTCCTGCTTGCGTAATGTCTATTGTGCTGAGTGAGAACAGGGAGCCCTCGTCATCACAGTTTCCTGGGGTGCGGGTCAACTACGTAACGTGATACGGAACATCAGACACACCTGTGATCATCGGTACGTTAGATACATGGCCACGTAGGACGGAATATTGGGAGGCTCTGTCAGGAAGACACCATAGACAAGGGACATTCACGCCAGGACGAGTCCCTGAGAAGCTATGAATACATAGCGGCGACACAGCATAAACACTTGCCTGATATAAAAAGAAGTTTGGTGACTCATCCATAGCTCTCTTGAACGTGGTATATGGAACTTTGCGAACGAGAGCGTCCGGGTAATTACTACAACTGGTCCTTTTAACCATAAAGTCGTATTACGGCTTCCCATTCTCGATGTCACCGACGGGGATGGGTCCACCAGACTGCATAACCGCGCCACGGAACAGCTCTCCTTGATTCCCTTTGTTCACCAACGTGTGCAGCGACACTGGGATGGCACACGCGCTTTCTCCCTAGCTCCGCCTCAAGTGAGCCGACGGAGCCCAGACCAGCAGAAGACGAGGCGTTGCTCACATGGTCACTTTCGAGGAGTTGCCACCAAACTCTGAGATACAGGTCTGCACCCACTTCAGGGCCAGGCGTTCTGCATACTACGTGAGTGGGACTTACTGGACCATTGTCTACTCAACGAGATTCCCGACCTTCGCCTCTTTGACCTCCTTCCCAGGCATGGAACCGAGTGCTGTGGGGACGAAATATATTCGCTAGAAGTAAATGGGAGAAAGTAATTCATCATACCGGAAAGGCTTGAAAAAAAATACTGTATCAGAGATCGTTGTCACTTTAGGAACACGAGAACTCACCGGTAATTCATGCTAACGAAAATGACTGGTTGGCCAACATCAATGGATCGAGAGACATCAAAACTGCCATTGTATCTTTGGAGCCAAATCTCAAGACGGGTTTCAAGCGAAGCAAAAGCAGACAAACATGTTGGTGGAACCAATTTCGAAGCCACCACCAAAGATCCACTACGATGGTTACCCCTGTGAACAGTCATGAGTACGAAGATACCTACAACAATGACGGGGAGCAGAGACTTGGGTGTAGCATAGGAGGGTTTTACAACGTTGATGGTCCGAGTCAGGCCTCAAGAACCATTCAAATTCGCGGCGACATAGGAAAGACAACATTGTCCTTACAGTCCTCGTGTGTGGGTTTCGATGCGTCATATATACGTGCCACCACCTTGTTGACTTGGAAGACTGGCTCAGAGTCCAGCCCGTTTGGAAGTCTCAGAAATTGCTGCGGGCAAGCGTTGCTATAGTCTTGGACGTAATGGAGGCCTTCGTATAGCGAAACCGGTTCTGGCAGGCGCAATCGTCGTCCATTTGTCCTGTGGTCTTTGAGAACTATGTTAGATGGTGAAGCGAGTACTCACGATGGGCGCTCATAAGGGCATACCCAAAAACTCATCCGTGGCGCTTTCTCGGAAACCAATGAAAACCGCATCGTCGAGGGTAACCTGAGGCCCGTAAGCATCGACTGGTGGGTGCTGTTAACTCCGTCTCGAAGCTCATTTGATTTGACGCTAGGTAGGGATTGGGGTCTTGTATTGTGAGTCGCACAATTGAAGACAAAGCAGGAGAGCCTGAGCAACAAATAAGGCCAAGATGCCATGTTTCGTTCGCATGGCTGGAGAACTACTGCTGAGCGATGTGGAGCACTGCACGAGAGGGGGATTATAAGCAGCCCTCGGCCTTCGTTGACAGAAACACGAAGGAATTCCTCCCGAGTATAGAATTCGGCGTAACGTGAGTCGCAGATTCAGTGCACGGGATGCACGGGTGCAAAGCCGCATGTACAGAACGAATCCCGCATTCAAGAATCCAACACTGCACGATGAAAATTTGAGGCCCACAGGCCCGGAAGCGGACTCGATCCATTCCACGCCAGGTCAGATCACACTTGCTGTAATTCGTATCTTCATTACGCCGGGGCCAGGGAAGACTGCACCACCTCACGTATATGCTGCGCCAATGATGCACCTTGGGTCTGGCCAGTTCAAAAGTGTTATCAACTCGCTGCCCTACCGACGACTGATTGTAAGATTCGATAAACTTCCATGAGCGTGTAGAAATCTTGCTTGCCCTTTCAATGTCTAATAGAAACCGTCAGGCCCTTGCGTCGCTGTGCGCTGAGCCAACCCTGCTGCAAAGGTCGAAACTTGGTCGTGCCGAACGAACATGACAGGAATGAGCTGCCCGCGCAACATTTTCAGCTGACTTTCGACGTTTCACGTTCAGCTACAGTGATGGTCGGAAAAGAGCCCAAATTGTCTCATTACGTAAACATTGGACCTCTGGCAGAAACGAATAAGTTAATGATAATAATACAGTGCATATGCTCAAGTGTCTACGATATGTGTTTTTGAGTCTGAGGCACGATGGGAACTACCGCATTGCATACGGCTGCTCACTAGTCGTCGTCGACGTCCAGATCGCCCTCGATCCCCAGGCCCTCGCCCGCATCGACATACTCTATCTCGGTGGCGTCGTGTTCCCACAGCGGGGCGTCCGCATCTGGGTCGTCGTGGGCCCCGGCAGGAGTCTCGTCGACGATCTCGAGGAGGGGCCGGGGGGTGGACGACGAGGTCAGAGGTGGCGCGGCGAGGGAGGAGCGTACGATGTCCAGCACTTCTTCCATGCAGTTCCCCAGCCTGTCTTCTAGCTCCTCGACGATCTTCGGGGGGAGGGTGGACATGAGCTGAGGGAAGGAATGGGAAGAGTAGCACGCACGACGTAGAGCTCGACGGGCTCGACGGGGGTAAGGTTGACGACCTGGAGTTTTTCGGCTTTGGTCAGGCCGTAAGGGGCAAGGCTCTTCGTGAGGCGCTCGATGCCCTCGGCGGTCTGCACGCGGGTGGGTTGATAGTCTGCGGTGAGGTATTGGATGGCCTGTCCAGTGTTGGGAGGGCCTCGTGCAAGGAGCTGCAAGGCTCACCTCGACCTCGATTGTGCGTAGATTTTCAGAGACCGAAAGCGGTGGATCGGGGCTGGGTAGAGCATGATGGCCAGTTGCAGCTGCAGCGTCATCTTCCTCTTTTTTGAGACGCTGAGCGGTGCGTGTACGTGCAATATGGTCAGCCTCGAGCTGTTTGAGGAGATCGAGGACCTCGTAGTTGGACAAAAGGGCAGCTCTGGGGTTCAAAACCTGGGACTTGTTTGGTGGCTGAGTGAGGAGCATGACGAAAAAGGCAAAAGAGCGGAGGACCCCAAAGGGGCATCAAACCTCTTCACTCAACGACACGACTCTGCTTTTTTCTCAGACAAAACCAATGAATCGACCTGGTGATTATTCTCCCTTTTATTCTCTTTAATGTCTTATAACTAATCACAGGTCAACCCCCTCAACGACCACCAAGTCTCGGTCCCACTCCTGGCATCGGTGGTCCCTTCAGAGGCCCGTATCCCACATATGGCCTTCCTCCCAGAACCATCGTCCCTACCTATCCCACCCAAGGCCTGCAAAATCACAGGGCAACTCAGAATCTCGTCCCACAACCCACCCCCGGTGGTTTCGTACAGCCGCGTACCCCAGGCGGTTTTGCCTTTGGCGGCGCGAATCCCCAACAACAGCAGCAACAATCCCAACCCCAGCCGTCCCATCCGCAACTACCCCTTCCCCCCCATCAGCAACAGCAGCCACCCACAAGTGCGCATCCGAGCCTGTCCCATCTTCAGAGTGCCACGCCTAGTTTAGGTGGAGGTACTGGCAACGGAGGCGGCACGGCGCTATCGGTATCGTCCACCAGCGAGCTCGGTCTTGACCCGAATGATTTCCCCGCGCTCGGTGCCACCCCTTCCACCGCAACGTCGACGAGCAATCCTACCCCCGCAACGAGCTATGCATCCCAGGCAGGTACGGGCGTTCCACCGTCAGGCAGCACGGGCGCAACATCAGGGGGCTCTGCTTTGCCTCGCGACTTTACGGCAGATGACTTTCCCGCGCTCGGTGGTGGGCCTACTCCCGCACAACAGCAGCAACAGTCGTCACAGCAGCAGCAACACCAACCTTCACAGGGACAGCAACAATCTCAACCAACATCACACGACAGTCATCCCCCGGGATTGGGTGGTTTGGGGAATCAGCAACAACAACCTGGTTTATTGAATCTCGGTCCTCGAGCGCTCCAGAGTCTCCAATCGGAAACGGAAAAGCAGCGGGTGCGTGACCAAATCTCCCCACGCTATGACGTGGCTGAGCTCATTGGTCTCGATGCAGCATAATATGAAGCTGAACGCGGCAGCACAGGCGGCATGGAACCAACCCAGCGCAACTCCCTCACAGGGTCAGGCACAATCGTATCAAAATGGCACACAGCAACAGCAGCAGCAGCAGTCATTACACGCGCCGCCTGGCGTCCCACCACCCTCATCCTTCTCGCAACAGCCTTCACAACAAGGTCAAGGTCAAGCACAGGCACAGGGCACGCCGTTTTTGGGAAACGGGAACGCGCCTGGAAACGGTGCAGCAGCGACAGGCAATGGCGGAAACGCGGTAGGTGCGGACGCGCAAGGGCAATCTGCGCCGACATCCATTGCGCCTGTCCCCCAGACACCCGCCCAGCAGGTGCTCATGTCCGCCGCGGATCGCTGGGGCCTGCTCGGTTTACTCGCTATGATCAAGAACGCGGATCCTGACCAGGCATTATTATCTGTTGGCACCGACCTTGGTACGATGGGACTGGACATGCAGCAGCAGGGGTGCGCCGCTCGCCTTTCTCCCCCTTCTTCGCTGAATGGCCTCGCAGGAACCTATATTCAACGTTCATCACGCCTTGGGCCGATTCGAGCGCCGCGCATACAGTCGAGCCCGACTTCCACCTACCCGGATGCTACAATGTACAGCCGCCGGCGCCTGGACCCGGAAAGGCTGCCGCATTCAGTGACGAGACACTGTTCTTCATGTTCTATTCGTCGCCGCGTGACACGTTGCAGGAGGTTGCCGCGCAGGAGCTGTAAGCAGCCCTCTTCTCCAGACAGCCTTGGCGGCGGAGTGTTTACTGACCCGGGCAGGTACAACCGGAACTGGCGGTACCACAAGGAGCTGCGGATCTGGCTGACGAAGGAGTCGGGCACAGCGCCGTCGCAGAAGGTGCCTGGCGGGGAGCAGGGCACGTACACATTCTGGGACCCAGACAACTGGGCCAAGGAACGCAAGGAGATGGTCGTGCTCTACGCGGATCTGGAGGAGAAGACACTCACCACGCCCGCTCCCGCACCGCCGGCCACTGCGACGGCTGCAGCGTTCGCGCCGGGGAGCGTGCAACAGGGTCCGCCTCAGCTGCAGCAGATGCAAATGGGGCAGATGGGGCAAATGGGACAGGTACAGCCGCAGGTACGCGGGGCGTTTCAGGGCGTGAGCATGGCAGCGATGTGAGAGGAAGAGAGACGGACACGAGACATCTCACTATATTTTTCGTGCTTCCTTTTTTTTGGCGCTTGTTGGGAGGAAGAGGGAGCGCCCTCTCGGAACTCACCAGAAACCACAAGTCCCATTGTCGTTTTCTATTTACTTTTCCCACCACCACAGGGCGCTGTATCACTAGTTGTTCTCAACTCCCCCCATCGCAATGACACGATAATTTTTTATTTTTATTTTTCCGTTAAACGCCACGTGATCTTGCTAAGGGTCCCTTATCGTGTGCAACTCGAGAGTTGAATCAACACCGATAGAAACAATGAGCCCGACGGATCTAGGTGTCAGCCCTCTACCCGTGCTCAATAGCGTGGGCCACGTCGCGCATTGCAGAAGATGTCTGGACGGGTTGCCTGCAAGCCTTGTCGAGATGGACGCTTCCAGGTATGTGTGTGCGGGCAACATACCTGACCTCGTCGTAATTGTTTCAGAATGGCGATCGCGTTTTATTGCCTGGGCACGCTAGACCTCACTGGCAGCGCAGAGCGCAAGATATCGACTACGGATCGCGAGAACTGGACTGAGTGGATCTGGGCGCAATACGTCGGTAAGCCGCCTCTGCCTCGCAGCAGCGCTTTAAAGCCGATACTCTTATTATAATCAGGAGGGGGCTTTCGCTCGGGTCCATGCGTGGAACAGGTACGCGTGCGCATTTGCAACCCGCGATGATGAACCATGGAGCCCCCCAAGTAGCCATCCGCAGACGGGCCCCACCTGATCATGACGTACTGTGCGCTGCTCGCGCTCGCGGTCCTGCGAGATGAGTATGCGGCACTGGACCGCCCCGCACTCGCGCGCATGGTAGGCGCATGCCAGGACGCTGACGGAGGGTACGTCTCGTGACTTATATACTCGGCTTTCCTTTATCGCCTCATCAAAAAGGTTCGCAACGACGCCCGGCGCAGGCGACGCCGATCTGCGCATGACGTACTGCGCCTTTGTCGTCTGCGCGCTGCTCGACGACTGGTCCTGCATCGACCTCGCCCGCGCGCTCTCATACATCCATCGCTGTCGTGTGCGCCCCTCTCCTTTCCTCTCTCTTCACACCAATATCTCCGCTGATTGATAAAAAAAAGTCGTATGAAGGCGGGTATGGACAGACGCCGCGCGGAGAGTCGCTCGGCGGACCGACGTACTGCGCGCTCGCGGCGCTGCACCTCGTGCCGGCAGAACACGCATGCGCGTCCCGCGCGCGGCTGCAGCCTGCAGAGTGGCGCGCGACGGTGCGCTGGTTGGTGCAGACGCAGACGCATTTGGGGGGAGGCTTTGCGGGGCGCACAAACAAGTTCCCTGACGCGTGCTATGGGTTCTGGTGCGGCGCGGCTCTTTCCGTACGTCGTTTCTCTCTCTAGTGCGCGCGCCTGCTTGATCAATATACAGATCCTCGGGGCGGGCGATTTGCTCGATGCGCACGCGCTCGGCGCGTTTCTCGCGCGGTGTCAGTACAAGTTTGGCGGGATCAGCAAAGCGCCGGGAGAACACCCTGGTGAGGTGGTCTTCGCATACCCCACTACTCATATGCTCAGGATTTCAACAGACCCATATCACACATACCTGTCAATCGCGGCGGCGGCGATTGTCTCGCCCGACCCGAAGTGGGAGCTTCAGCCACTAGACCCACTGATCAATGCGACGCACGACACTGCGAGGTGGGCAAAGACGCACGTGCGCATTACGGCATCGGAGATCTGATTACTTGATTACGGTTACGGGTCGATGGGGGTCTGCGGCTATCGGGCTATCTCGGGCTGAGCTATGATGTCATTTGTTAAGGTTAAAAGATATTCTGTACTGGGTCTATAAGTAAAGCCTCATCAACATCAACGGCCGCAGTACCAAGTTTCGACGCCCATCGCATCACATCATGGCAGCAAAGCAGTCCTTTGTCGTGTGGGCACCATACCAGACCGACTCTGAAATGCTCTCGCGCCGTACGGCCGCCCGCACGGAGCACCTCGCAGGTCTCAAGCAGCTCGGCGCTCAAGGTTCCTTGAGTGTGTGGTGTGGCTTTTTCGATGGGTCCCCACACTCACTCACCCACTCCGTTCGACAACAGAGCTCGGCGGGCCGACGTCTGATCCAGAATCGGGAGAGGCGAAAGGGAGCATGCTCATCTACGAGGCGGAGAGCGCCGCCGTCGTGCGCGGCTTCCTGGAGAAGGATCCATACTGGGCCGGCAACGTCGTACGTGTCTTCTTTCCTCACAAAGTGCGTGGCTCACGGTGTTTCTCTGCAACGAATGACTCGCAGTGGGATAAGGAAAAGCTCGAGATCAGAGCGATCGTCCTGACTATCCAGTGAAATTTCCTTTAACGGTTCTGTAGTCATGTTTACTTGTAGTTAGCCCCCTTTCCCGCTTCGGGAACCGCAGCTGAAGAGGTAAATATATCAACCATGTAGTACCTGAGTCCCATCATCGCCTTCCGGGTGCACTTCTCCGAGTAAGATGACCAATTGGTCCCCCCTGCGCAGGGTTTGCGGCACTGTCGGTGGAGGTATCAGCTTTCGTTACCCCAATCCCGGGTTTTTCAAAGAAGCCTGCGCACGAATGCCCCAATGCTTTGTTATCATTATCTGAATGGCGGCAAAGCATCAGCCCTCAGCCCTCAGCCTGGGGGCGGCGATAGACCGTGGACCATGCGAGCTATTGTTCGTCGACGACTTCGAACGCATTCCAGGGATGCTTTCAACTCCTGGAGGAGACTGTGGGTGCACCGAGACGCGGACGAGCTGGGAGTATGGGTAGGGGCAGGAAATGCTGGGCCCTTGCAACTTAATTACGTTCACATCCATGCCACCACCCTGGTACTCTAGCGTCACGGTTGGCCTACGCTGTCACCCATCCGGCCATTGTATTCTAGCACCCCATAGCACCCTATCCTAGGCATATCACGTATTTCCTGTGTGTCCGCCTTAGTGCCTATTGTGCACACGCAGCAGATTTTAAGAATCGAGATCCAAGTCAAAGTCGTTTAATCGGCACCGGCACTCAGGCTCTTACTGTAATCTTTCATTTGTTGGGGCCGTAGATGGAATAGATAGAAGCGATTATATCATCGGCAACTCGACACAAGTCGCACACAACCGTTTTTTTGTCCAAGTTTCAAGTTGTCTTCCTTGGTTCCATTCTCATCGGATTTATCGTAATCTGCCACTTCGCGTACACGCATATGATGCGGCATATCCTGTACACATACCATGTGGCGCCAGTGCCTTGACATATCGAAGATTGAGCGCGAGCGCAGCTGGACCACAGCCTCAGGGGGCATTACCGTAGTACCCGGCCCGCTCTGGGGATGTGAAACGAAATTTTGCCCGATGTTTTTTTCCGGGTGTACAGCGTACAGCTCGGTACACCATTGATTGCTGTTCGGCCGCATCCGGACCCATCAGCTGAGCTTCTTCGTAAAGTGCGCAATTTGAGTTGTCACCCCAGTCTCAGGCCTGGCACACCATTGCCAGTGTTCGATCGCGTCTAAACCCATTCGGCTGAGCTTCCTCGCGAAGCGCTCAATATACAGTAGTACTTGAGTCGTCACGCCAGCCTAGCACACCATTGCTGTTCGACCGCGTCCGAACCAATCAGCTGAGCTTCCTCGCGAAGCGCGCAATATGATACTTGAGTCGTCACACCAGCCTAGCACACCATTGCTGTTCGACCGCGTCCGAATCAATCAGCTGAGCTTCCTCGCGAAGCGCACAATATGGTACTTGAGTCGTCACGCCAGCCTGGCCTGCTCCCGCCGAGTCACCCAAGCGTCGGCTCCCTCTGGTTCCTGGGGGTTCGCCTTACGGCCCTTACCCAATACACGCTTTGACGTCCCATGCATTCCCTTACTATTCCTAACTCACTGGAGCCGTACTATGGGACCTTTGAGCGAGGCACGGTTCTTTCCGAGCTTGTCTCCCCTCTCAGTCTTTTCCCTACACTGCCAAACGTGCCTGACCCCGTTTGAGGGTTCGGTAACCCAAGGCCTGTATGACCCCAATTTAGGCTCAATTTAGGCTCACTCATTTAGGCTCATTCGAGTGCTAGTCGAGAGGAGGTTATGACAGCAACTGAACCCAGGACCCTGTACCAGCCCTGGAGGGAGCCTTCAAAACGTGGCGTGGTTTCCTTTTTTGGCTTAGACAGACCAATTGTATCCACGCGGATAACATCCCTGAACACCCGGGCCCGCTCGAAGTGTGGGTGCCGGAATGGACAGTTTAGTATCGGAGGCACTACCATCAGGTAGGGAGGTGCAGGATATTGTGATAGAAGTCCAGATTTGTTGTGCGCACAAGAGAGGCAATAGTAGTGGTGAAAGTGGGTAGTAGCAGTGTAGTGGGAAGGACACCATGGTACGAGAAATTAAAGTCGGAGTCAGTAAATAGCGGCGATGACAGTAAGGGTGGTAAGTTAGCGGTGCAGTGGAAGGACGCAAAAAGAATTGAAGTTGAAGTTGAAGTTGAAGTTGAAAGTCGCCGTGAAGCTTGAGCTTGAGCATTTAAGTAATCAAACTTAGTCAGCTCTCACAACCGGGCCTGGTGTCACCCAGCCCTGGAGCAGAGTCCAGAAAGTACTGCCTGATTGTCACAAGCCCAGTCCCTCAGACGGGATTCATTGAAGGCAACCAGTTTCAACATTCAGTTGACCTGCATAATCCCAGAACGAGATTGATACGCGGTCAGCTTGGTGTGGCCCGTGCGAACCCGGCCGTGTACCCCGTTCTCTGAGTCCTCCCCTTTGCTGTATTCATTTTCTCTGTTTCATCCTTCTTTTCAATAAGGCCCCGCCCCCTTTCACACCTCTGTTGGGTTCTTAGCTTCGGACTGGTATGTTTAGACATTGGTTCTGGGGACCAGGCCCCGTACTGTCAGTTTTCCGCTGCCGGGTGTGCTGTGATAGGTGTCACGGTTATCGAGAAAAATGTCGAGTGTCACTGACCGAATTATTGCGGTGATCGCTGCCCACACTCACTTGCATCACCTGGGTACAGGCACTGCAGTTCAGTTGACCTGTGCACTCCCCTGCTAACCATGCCCACATATTCGAGTTGAAGTGTACTAGTCGACTATCCGGCGAACAATGGCGACATATTGACCGGCCGATCCACCCTGTACTGTCAACGTGCTGCACCTTCAAGTCAGAGGCCAAATCCTCAGTAGTGAATTACTCATGGTCCTTCGAAAGACAAAGTTCTACTATAGAACGCTGATATATTCCATTCTTGTGGGCGGCAGCTATAGCCCATTTGTGTTTAGTAGGATGTAGTAACTGGTCCCGCTAGTGAGTTGCGCCCCCGTGGTAGGACTCGCTCGCGTGAAAAAAATGTTCGGATTTGAGAGACCTTCCCCCCCTCCCACACCTCCCACACCGTGACGCCAGCTTCCTAAAACACCCAAGTGTCTTGTGATGACTAAGATTGCTACTACCCGTCCCAATCCCTGGCCTCTGGCGATCGACGTGGCGCGATGTGGCGGCATAGTCTTATCGTCCCTCAATTGCCCCTGATGTCTTAATCAGGATAGACCTCAATGACTTGGCTTAGTTCATGTAGTTCACATTGTGGGGGTGAACCGCAGGTTTGGCCTCGAGAGCTAAGTCTGCATGTTCTTAAGAGATCTCTCTGAACTAGTCGATACCCAACAACCACCCATCTATTGCACCTTCCACTGAAACTCAAACGACCCTTATCATCATCATATCTCTCATGGCCAACGAACGGTCTTCCCCTCACGCATGCAATCATGTACGCGGTTCTGTGCATAGATGTAACACAGCCACTGACCACCATCACGTTGCTATTGCCCACAGGCCTCATCTGCTGTAGTTGACCGGGACCCTGCCATTTTACCAAAGGCACCGAGTGACCAATACGGCGTGAATGCTGTCGCTGAGCATTGGGCCTGTGCTGATTGCACAGGCTATACACCCAACGGGCCACCGACCTGGTACACCGCGGATCGCCTGGATTGGGACTCAAGGTCGTCAGGCGTGAGCACAATCAGTCTCGAGCACGTTATGCTATCGTCTGATCATGACCTCTGCCGAAGGACACCTATAATAATCAAGGCCAAGGCGTCAGTAACCCCACTGGAGCACCACTCACCGCTCCTGTCCTAGCACAGATACATTTCGCTGCTCCTGTACGAGCTCACCTTTCCTCCTGTATATCTGGCTCACGTTGTTCGGCAGGGAGTCCAAGAACAGGCCAACCCTGCTCCTTTGCAGGCGATTGCAGGCACGCAGGCACCCCAAACCATGGCAGTTGTACAGCCCCGTCAAAATCCCACCATCGGAATATCAGTGGCAGAAGGCCTTAGACGCCTTGCGGACCGCTATGTCAACAACCCGGCTTCGCTTGTCAGTGTGGTCCGCCTGGAACCTGGCCCCTCTGGTGGATTCCAGGTTGTGGTCATACTTGAAATGGCTGATCTTCTCTGAAGCTGGTATCGGTTCTTCTTCTGTGTCCTAGTCTCACTAGCTAACCACTGCAACATGAATCATAAGATAAGGACGTTAAAAGCCATACCAGTGGGTGGTTTAGGTGTAGATTGTCCACCCTTGCTTATGACGCGTTCTTTTTGATTTGTATGACATCGTTTTGTGCCGAGCTACGGCGGAGCTAGTACTACGTTTTTTTCTGTCCTGTGAAATGATAACCCAACATTTGTGATAAGAGCATTGAGATACAGTCAATGGAGACATACCACGGCTCACCCGGAGGCAGAAGAAGCCTTGCAGGGACCCGCATAAAGTACCTCTCCCCTACAACCGTTGTTAGATCCGCCGCAGCCACACACGGTATCTCTGACATGTAGAAACTTAATGAAACCAAGGCATATAAGGGAGCGCTAGGTGAGGGATTAGTTCAACGTGTCCACAGCGGAAGTGGAAGCGCGTTTGCAGGGGATGGATGAGGCGGCCCGATGGCCGAGTCCGGGCCGATGCGGACCGACTCGAACAGAAGCCAGGTTCAAAATTGAGCCGCGACTTTCACGGTCGTTGGGGGGGGGCGACCAGCTGTGACGGATTCGTACAGACTTTGCCCATGTCCATGTTCATTCACTCATTTTATTAGTGCCTATTCGCTCAATTCAATTTCCAAGTATCCATACCGACATGAGGGACATGCCAATTTATCCCAGCATAATTGACACTAGGTCAAGGAATACAAGCAGTTCAAAACTTGGTTTAAAAGCAAAGGCCGCAAAGAGGATGGAACAGGCCTTTGGACGCTTCCAGTGTTCAAGTTGTTTAAGATCAATCCTAAGGTTCGCGTGGTCGGGGACTGCGTGATTTTGTGAGCATCATGAGGAGGTATGCATTGATATTCCCCTGTTGAGGAACCGACATTAGCACGCCAAATTCTACGATACAGCTGTAGAGACCCGCGGCTTTTGACAAGGCTACTATTTGATGACTAAGCTCTGAATTAAAACGCAGCCTCTGACTCTGAATAACTGGGGGACATCCCTTTCTCACTGGCAGGCTGTAAAGATTTCCGTCTGCGTCCAGGTCCGTATCCGTGGCTTTGTCTGTCTCCGCATCTCTCTTCTCTACTATTTCTATCTACGCTCCCCCCTGGGTCGACGTGTATTACTTGCTACGACATGTCTGCTGTCGGGGACAATGGCGTTGGAAAGTCACTGTGTTTCATCTTTCAAGTCATTTACCGCCGAGCACGGGGAGCTCGCATGAGTGGTGGATACAACAAAGAATATGCAAATACTCTGTCGGAACCGAGCGTCCACGATTGGGTCATGATAGAAAATTGTGCAATTCGCCACGGACGTACATGACGCAGACACTTCTTTGCCCAGCCTACATTTATTTACAGTAAACAATCGTCCCGTCGGCCACTTCGCGTGGCAAGTGATACGATTCAAGGTGCGGGCCTGAGGGTTAGCGGGCTATCGCACGTTCGCCTAGGTAACCCAAGCGTCCCTTTGAAAGGTGACCCAACTAGTCGTCGAGTATTGCTCGGAGATTTTCTTGGCTTCTCGAATCGGCTTGTGGCGTGTATGCCATATCGCCGCGACTCAGTCGTGCCTGCTCTTATTCCCTTGCCATGCGCCGTCTGGTACTAGTCCACTGGCAAATGCTTCAACAGGGCCAAAAAGTCCGGCGTCCCGAGACCCGTCACCTAACGAGCCAAAAATCAGCCGACGTCGAACGTGAAAACTTAAAAGAGACAAGCATCGCAGGACGAACAGGATCCCATCCAACGACGGCAGAGAACCCGTCAGTGCCGCAGCCAGGGTTTGACCCAGATGTCACGTCCCTCAGGCCCTCGAGGCCGAAGCTGTACAGCCAGGGATTGAGGAAGCCGAGGGCATTCTTGCCTATTGATAGCCGGTAGTCGTTAAGTAGCGAGATTATGCCCGCCACGGTCTGTACATCGGCGGTCAGCTTGGAGCTCGAGGCAGAGCGGAGAGAGAGAAAACGTGCCGGTGTCGAGCAGCTTGTGCCGCTCACGAAAAAGGTCTGGGCGTCTTCGACAATAAAGAATCTGAGCGCCTGCGCAGAAATGTCGGGGATGCCGCGGCCGGTAGGACTGCACAAACCACGAAAAGTCCGAAGTAAGAATATGTCACGTCAGGTTCGCAACAGAAAACCCACTTGTAATAACCGTCATACTGGCTTCCGAGCCGCCGCAGGAAGGCGGGTACGACATCGTCCTGGTAGTCCGGCCGCAGAAAATGGTTGGAGAAGCCGCCTCCAGAGAGCTCTGCTGCGACCTCAGGGTCCAGGTCCATCGTGCCACCGACGCTAGTCACATAAGGACCTGCGAAACCGTGGCAATGTAGTGAGTGACTTGTTCCCGCGACGGTTTACCGCCTCCAAGGAGAAATAAAATCCTACACATACAGGAGGAAGGGAACTCAGGGATGAACTCGACTCTTCCAGAGCCATGGCTGGTGATGCAGTTCCCATCGCCGACGCCATCATTTCCGCTCGCAAAGATGACGCTGGCGCCACGCAGACCGAGTTGAGCGAACATGAGGCACAAGGTCGTTGCATACTCCAGCGGGACAGCATTCTCGGGGTCGCCATACGAAATGCTGATCGTCTGCGGGACTGTCTTCTGGCGGGTCATATATTTGAACCACTCCAGATATACGTCGCCAGGGGCTGGTTCGTTGCTTCCAGGTGTCGCCAACTTCCCGCCGCCGACGCTGTAGAAGACGTGCGGGGTTGGGTACGCAATGGCCTGCGCGTATTGCATGTTTTGGTTTGCCTCGTCGCCAGGGTTACTCGGGTCGTTCCCGCCGCCGTTGACCTGCACAACCTTGAACGTCGCGTCCTCTGCATCCGTGCGACATTCATTCATGAACTCCTTCAAATCCGCCGGGCTCGGATATTGGTTCAGGTGACCCACAATCCCGAGCACGTTCTTGTCCGTCGCGACTGGTACATAGGCGGTCGTATTGTACAGCCAGCGTAGGTCCCTCGGTGACACTTTATCAAAGCGACTTGACAGCACCGTCACGAGCTCTCTCGATGTCATATTCGCAGTCGCTTCGATGGAGCGCCTCCTCGGTGTCCGTGACAGAGTGCGGGTGGAGGCGAAGTAGGTCGTTGGCACGACGGTTCGCACATGTGCGTGCAAGACAGCGGGGAGGCCATAGCCGACGGTGCGGAGAATAGTGTCATTCGTCCCCGAACGCCGGTAGAGCTGGTACGACGCGCCGAGTAGTGTATTGGCTTGAGACACGGGCACGTCGGCAAGCGTCAGCCAGCTACCACCGTGTGTCGTTGAGACGGATGTAGATGGCACACCATAGTGTTCAAGCCAGGAGTTGATGAGCTCAAGGGTGTCTCGGTGTGGCGCGACAAGTTGAGCGACCTGCTCCTTTGACAGGTGCGCACCATATCTGACGGAGAGTAGCGGCAAACGTGAATACATCGTGTCTGAAGGAGTCTAAGAGAGGACGTACTTTGGGTGCCTAGGGTCGCTGACCTCGTAGAGGGTGTCAATCAAGGCATTCTCGTGTTGAGGCTTAAGCACAACGTGGAGGTCGATGGTGGTGCCAATGGGAGGATGTCCGAGGGACTCCCAGTTCGGCGGGATGGCACCCCAACTGTGCTTGACAAGTATGTTATCCCATAGCGGTACGGCGAGAGGCGTTACGAAGTTTGTGAGGGGAAAGGCGGCGAGGACAGAGAGTACAGAGAGCCGGTGGTAACGCATGATTAGGGGGCCACTGTGCCGAGGTCAAGAATGCCATGGCTGGAAGATTGGGAGTGAAAATTTTATGCCTGCCATTGTGCAACCTCTCAACCGGACGCAATCCGCGGGTTTCTGTGTTGCTACAGACTTATAGTTAGCTCTCACTCGCGCGGACCGAGTCGCGGCCCGGCTATGCATTCACCTTTGCCGGGCCGGGAAATCACTGTTCGGAATGTTCGGAATTGGACCGTAGAGTGCCCGAGGTCTATCCCAGGGTCTGTCGTCGTGATATTCTCACCATCCGTGCACCGGTCGTCGTCACATGTGGAGCTACGTGCAATGCGTCTGAGTCACGGACATAGACTCTATGTCTTCTGCCAATCTGGCGCCATAAATATACTCCCAATCCACTCTTGTCTGCCACTTCGTGATCCGCCCTACGTGGCAAGTGATACAATTCCCGTTCTATCGCCCTGATCTCACAGCCAGTATACCATCATCGTCGTAATCACTATGAGCATACACGCGCGCATGCTAGTCAGCCACCGGGGGGACATACCCAGGATGTTGTCCGCCACGGCTACCAAAACACTATCGGCTGCCACTAACCCAGCGGGCGCTCCAGCATCGATCACTCCCGCGCCATCGTTGTCAACGCCGGCCTCGGAGCCTACGATGGTGGTACTGATTACAGCGATGCCGCTTCATTGTAGCTGCATAGATAGACGACAGTAAGAATGTCCACTTTTCTTATCAGAAGAGCGTCTTTGGGGGGAAAGGCCTGTCACCGCATGTGCATGTCTAAGCGGTAACATTACTTGAGCACGTGTTTCCTCACTGTTTCCTCACGACATTACTCCGCTCCGCCGGGTCGATTCAGTAACATCAGTGTCTGATGATCAAAGTAGACGCACGGCTCCTGGTCGCTTTTGGTAAGTGTATTGCACATCAGTGTACCAGTACCCGAACCACCGGGAGTTCCTTGCAGACTGATCGAAGGCCGTCACCAAAATATACAGGCACGTAGAGAAGGTGATCTCGATGCACTTATCGGATGGGTGCAGGTGCCAGTCGCCGTCGGAAAAGAGACAAGGATGTTAGAGATACGCGGTGCGTTGCGGCGGTAGACCCTGGACGGTGGCCCGAGACAATCAAGAGGGGTGAAAGAACAGCAACTTGAAGCCGTGAACATCACAATGGAGGATATTACGCGAATGAGCTCGAGGCAGAGCTCGAGAGCTTCGTCAGCCGGAGGGGGCTCAACGTGACCAGCAGCACGGAGGAAGCCACGAACGCCGGGACCAGAACAACCAGACTCTCAGGGAGATGCAGCGCGGTTTCGGCGCACAAACCGCAAGGCGTGAAGCTTGAAGCGCGGTTGATCTCCCTGCACGAGAAGAAGGGCCCCGAGATTGATTTTCTGGACAAGGTGTTGAATCAATATCTGGGATATGAGACCGAGAATTGATGGTAGAAGACAAGTATAATTTGCGTCCCGAGTGCTACATTTGGATACGGCATGGCGCTCAGGCCGCCGGTACTAGCAGTACTTTGTGCTTCAATTCGCCCTCAAGCTCAAGCTTTCGCCTCCTCAACTTCACCTAATCTATGTGCCCGCCCTTCCTCGTGCGTGATACACTCACGCGCTTGATTGAATTTAATCTCGAATAACGTCACAGCGGTGGTTTACGTCTAGTAGGATGGCATGCTTGCCACGCTCTACTCACGTGTTGCTGCACCTGTTATTTGTGTGTACGTATCCAGTGTCACTTTCTCATAGAATGTCTGGTGTTCTTTGGTCTCTTTGGATCCTTAAATTAGTGGCTAGTCTACGGCCAGGAGAAACTTGAAGCCATCCCCAGCCCTTCCCTCATATTATGATGGGCCATTGATGGCCTTGCACTCGGCAATTCGTGGCACAACCACAAGCACTCGCCCAGGATCCTTTCTAGAGGAACTTGAGTCTCAGACGGAGCCTGAGCTGCCTATTGTATACCCTCCGCGAGCTGTCTCAAGGGAGATTGTCCCAACTGCTATCGACCCCCATCGTGGCTTCTTTCACACCATATACACTCGCAGTGCCCCCTCTAGAGCTATGATACGTATCCACTCCCTGATCAGAGAGTCATTTCTCCTGCCCACAGAGACACTCAAGTATCGGAATCGACTGGGGAGATTCCTGGTCATTAGGCCGAGCTTGTTAGCTGCAGTCATGACCTCCGGTGTGTCGCCATTCACTCTCTGTTCACGTATCTCTAACTGGCCATTGACGCGGTGCCGTGCCAATTGGAACGTCTCTACTCCTTATCCCAATCTCTGTACGCAGCTTGCATAGTTATTAGCAAATAATTAATTTACTCTGCTCAGTGCTCACTCCATTTCTCCCACGTGAACCCCGTCGCGAGCTTCATAGGTGAGTTAAGGTTCAACACGTTGGTGGTCCTCTCCTGAAATCCTTTGTAGTCTTGGTCTTCGCAATGCACCCTCTCGTCTATGTTCGTGTACCACACATATCGTCGCTAAAACGCGGCCGCCAACAATCTTGTAGCTTCATAACTTCGTGATTGACGACTTGGCAATACGTTATGGGGAAACGATTGTATGTCTACTTCATGCAACTACCGTGAGTCTCGCGATTGTGTCATGTACCAAATCCATAGGCCAATATGGCGCCCTCGCCTTGAGATGAATGCGTAAGCATCTGTCAGTATTACCCTGGGAATCACGCTGACACCACCACCACCAAGTGTCGAAGTTATCGTAGCTGTAAGCACGGGGCCGTTTCATTTTCTACACGGACAGCGATGCTATTTGATGTGATGTGCTAGATGGTTGGGCTCATAAGAAAAGGACCAGAGGCGGTGCAGGTATCCCATAAGCATTACATTTATACCGGGCAAGGCCTATGTTGTCTACCAAGTGTGGGCCTGGTATCCATCCGCATGGCACGCACGCTGTTGCAACTTCGGTTCAGTCACAAAAGAAACTCGCTCTGTTTCTGATATTATTTCTTGCTCCTAGTTCTAGGGTCCCTCGTCGTCAATACGCGCAAGTCCCTGAGCAGTTTCTACAATTGAAACACTAATTTAGGCCTTTTCTTAGTTCTAATACTTGGCTTTTGCTTCTTCGGAGGGCTTCGCCTCTCGAAGCAACACTTCGATGGGGGTATGCAACAATTTTTTTTCACCTCTTGCAAAAACCAATCTCGATGATCTTGGTGATTTCTCAATCCAAGTCCCCTATGGTAATACTAGGTTTCATAGCCTTCGTCCTCCCCTCTACACTAGACCATCTGCACTCTTTCGACGAGAAGCCGATCGCGGAACGGAGAGAGGTTACACATAGCCATTTAGTAGCCTTGTCCGTCGTTTCTTTTGGTTGCGTTATCTGAACTGAACCCTTTGGTCTAGATCTCGATCATCATGCTTTTGAGTGAGTTCCCGCAGTGTCCGCGTGTGTTTCGTTCTCCGATTGTGGCCATCTTCGTCAGCCTGCGTTGGATATAACATATCCCAACTCCTCTTAGGTAAGACTTAGAGAAATATTCGTGCTCACCAATCTGAGTCTTTTTGTTTGGATGCAGAGCCTCGAGAGGAAAGGTCAACATCAATTGCAGTTGGAGACAGTGCTCCCAGTCCTACTGTCAACCCCAACCCGTCTTCCCCTGGTGCGGGTTCACTTGATGAGGCCACTTTTTTGGAATCCAGTACTTCTGAGGAACAATATTCGGGGGCAGAAACCCCGATGATTAATACTGCTATTGCTATTATTATCTTGTTCTGTGTATGCGGGGTATGCATGATACTGTATGGTTTTACCGCGTACTGATGCTAACTATGATAACCTACGCTAGCTCCTTGTCATCACGGCCATATATCTCGATGACACTCTCCAGCGTATAACGGAGAACTCACTGATGAGCAAGTGGTTTGTTGGCTTCTTTCACCTTTGATCTCGAACATGCCCGGTAAGCCCTCACCTACCCGGTTGAACATTTAAGTATCCTCACATACCATGATTGCGCCCTGGCGGCTCATTGATACCTCGCAGACGCAATTGCGGCAGCTGTTGCCTCCGTTAATGGCAAACCGTACAGGGATCTCACTATTGCCGAGACCCTGAGCGTGGTGCGTGGCTTATATCAATTGCAACCTGAGGCTTATTGGCTCGGATATGGTTAGCAAATGACGTTCTTCACGATCCCGTGTGTCTCTTACTCAATTTTCCATTACAAAATCCTTATTTTCCTTTAGCATTGTGACTATCACCGCGTGGATGATGGGGAAATCGTTTGGTTTCTCTTCTGATTTGTTCGGATCTACTGTGCTTTCCCTTTCTAGTGAGCACTTGCACAATTCCCCATCTCTAATACTCATGTGACTTAGCGATTTTAACTCTCTTCTTGAAAAACGAGAGGGACACCTCGCCGAAGGGCGTGATACTCATGACTACGTTGTCGCTTCTCACAGCTCATATCGTGGTTTAAGTCCCCGTCTTCACAGGCACCTACCTAGTGGTGGCGACCACGTCCTGGTTTTATCCTGGACCAAGTAACGCAGCCGTGCACAATCTCCTTACCAACAGGCATTAGGCTCACCCCCGACTTGGACAAATCGAAGGCGTGAGGGAGGGTCACTAGATCCTGCCGCATTGTCGATTTGTCTTTGCAGCGGGTCGGATCGTCTTGAATGTTCGGATGTGCCCTTGTAGGTGCCTGTCAAAAAACCTTCTAGCTTTACTTGAAGGAGTTTTGAGAGTGTGCTCCTGCGGGATCTTCCAGCACTGGAATGAACGTTCGGATTGGACAGGTGAAATATATTTCAGAAGCTTTTTTCAAGACATTCTCGTTGGTGTTTATGGAACTGTTTATCCACTTCATCCTCTGAAGTTCTTTTGCGGCGGAGTCGGATTTTTGACGTAGAAAGGAAGGAAGTCGATCGTTTGGCAGCGTCGTAGGTGGTAGGATAGGCTAGAGTCGAATACGAGTGGCTGTCATGTTTCCAGTGTGCGCATTAATTTTTTCGATCTCCTTGGGTCAGTACGTTCAATTGAACGCCCACTCACTCCGAAGACAAACATTTTGTTTAATATGGAGTAGGTAATAGGTGACTTGTGCTGTAGAGTTGGGCTCAATGTCGTTGGAATCCCCAATGCATTAGTTCTTCAAAGGGTGACAACAACACTCATGTTATATCAAGACCTAACTAAAGCATTAGTATACAAAGGCAAATCTCGCTGGCAAATTGACAATGGCAGTCTGCGGGCTCGCGATGGTGGCATCGTGCGCTGCTGGGGCGTCGTTTAGGCGTGATCCTCAATACATTCCGTCCTCTTTGACCGTGGGTAATTTTTCTTTTTGTCCCTCCGCGGCGGCAGCCTCCGCCTGACGCTTCGCCATCTTCATCTCCCTCACTTTCTCGCCCGCCTTGTGCACAAACTCTGTCGGGAAGACGATCGCCCGGTCGAGCGCGACGGGAAGACCGCGGTGTCGGCCGCGCAACATGACAGCGCAGATGATCAGCTTGGAGAGCGTGCTCATCGCACCGGACAAAGAAAAGTTTTTCTTTTTTTTGGTATTTCGGCGACGTCAGCGACGGGGCAGAGGAAAGAGAAAGCAGGTTGACTAAGGACGGGAGAGGAAAAGGCGGAAAAGGAGGTGACTCAACTGATGGTATGCCAAGGGAGAGCCCGACGGTGCCGTATGCCGAGACGACTTCGAAGACTATATTATACGTGTGTATTATTCAAGACGGGATGCCAACCCGTGAGTGGGAGAGTTGAGGATGTATGAATGACGACGTACAGACAGCGAAGGTGGTAAACCAAGATGCGTTTTCGGGGTTTCTTAGCTGACCGCGCTGGACTCCACGCATCAGCAAAATTTACAAAAGAAGGCCAGCGCAAACGCGGATGCGTTCACGTACCTCGACAATGCAAATGAGAAATAACGCAAGAGCAAGCCACCACATATCTGCCAGGGAGCATGCACGCAGTCCTTAGCTGCGCCGCCACCAATCACTACTGTAGGAAAATCTCTCACCGAATGAGAGCTGTCGGCGTGTATGACGCGCGAGATAACGACCCCAAACTGCGACGCGTGAATCTGTCACGGGGTAATCCTCCTCATTCTCGATATCAGTGTCGTCTTCGTCGTCTTCAAAAATACCAAGGGAGCGTTCCTCGTAAACGTTAGTCGAGCGCACACTGCGTTCGTCGCCACCCCCACCCCATCGAGTCAACTCGTCGAATAGAAATTTCAGGGGGGGAAATTTCGAATCGTGCGCACCTCATGGCAATTGGATAGGCAGATACGTACATCATCACGAAATAGACCACTCTAGTTGGCCAATACAATCAGAAGAGACGTGGTGTGAAAACAGTGAGACCTACTGTAATGCCGGCGCAAGAGCCGAAATCGCAATCGATTGGAAGCCCGCGAATCTCACAGAAACGGCCTGTACGAGTCCGAGTAGTAAGCGCCGGCCAACAGGGACTGCGTCATACACAGGTATTCCGATATTTAACACAAGGAAGAAGAACCAATCAGTGAAACTGTACCGTCATTAGGTGTGAAAAGTAAGATGCAGGAAGCTCTTACTTTAGGATGACCAGAACTGTGAGAAGAAACCAGGTCTGTCGTGAGGGGAAGAGGTAAATGAAGCAGCGTCGTGGGTGATCGAGTAAAAAGTGAAGGGTCTCTCTCCATTTTGATCGCTTCCATGTCAACTTATAGTTAATCCATCTGCAAGCACAATCAGTCAGTTCGAGATTGAATAAAAGAGCATCCAGTAAACCAACATTACAAGTCTTAGACTGATCAAGAAGGATTGGTTCAGCTACAGAACGGTTTTTATAAAGCATACGTACAAGATAGGCTGCAGAGTAAGTTGAGAAATAAGCTTCAAGATCGGGAAGACATCACCCACAAATCCCGTATTACCAGCAAGCGCCAACCACACCATGAATATCAGTAGTGGGTATGCGGTTTGGAACGGTATCAAGTTTTGATCGACCAGCGAAAAACCCGTGTTGGCCCACGCGCCAACAACCTGAAAGGCGGAAAACCTGAACACAATGCGAATAACGGCTCAGTGAGCGAGGTCAATAACCTAGAGTCGCGTAAATTGAGACCCACCAAACCGGGTTGATAACACGGTGTTGATTTGGAGGCCGAAAGTTGTCCTTCCATTTCGACATTGACATGTAAGGGGCCACCACCGCAATCGAGATCAACAAGGTGCCGAAATAATACTACATGACCCCTTGTTAGTGTCGTTGGGCCAAGAGGAAGGGTTTACTGACGCCAGAAACAATCCAAAGGAGCGTTGAGAGGGCGCGATACTCCACGCCCCCCAATTCCTCATAATCATCATCCGAAAGCCCTAAGAAGCGCGAGTTGTGCCCGACACGGGCCTTGAAACTGAGGTAAGAGACGGGGCGTGCGCCAGGTGGTACTTCCCCCCGGTCCGAGACGAGCAACCTCGGAGTGTCAGGCATGGTAAGCGTACGATGAATGTTCCGTCCAAGGGAGGGGAAAAGACGATGCAAAATCCCCGTGAACCAGTTCACCGGGCTACCGAAACCAAGGGCGTCGTCTTTGTGCTGCAGGTCGATGGTCTGTACCGTTCTTCGGTGTGTCAACCCTGGGTAGACCATATACTCAGCCAAAGCAACCAAACTATCTGAGTAATCTTGACTTGCTCACGTGGACGAATGAGTTGATGGGTATGGTTCTGGTTTGCCGATGTTGCGGATGCCAAGGGGGACTCATACACAATATCATGCTGGTCAGACCCGCTGTCAGGCCGGAAAATTGTGTTTCCCTGGGTTGGCGTGATTGAGATACCCTCGAAATCCATGGAAGATATTGGCTTGGGTTCTGTATCGACGCGATGGATCACAAGGGATGAAGGTGTCATGCCACTATGGGTTCTACTAGAATTGACCTTCTGTCTTGCCGGGGGTCGAAGAGACGTGGTACGGCGTCCAGAGTCTCGCGTTTTAGTACGCTCAAATTCTGATTTGATGGCGAAATTAAGGTTCTGCGTGAGATACCGCTTGCGGATATAGACTGTTACCAAAGAGACGAACACCTAGCACACGGTGGGCGATGTTAATTTCGAAGTAAAGCAATCCGAACATGGGACATACAGGGGACCCAACGAGAGACACGAGGACAATGATGACTTGCTGCCATGCGGTGAGTGAACTCAAGTCAATTGTGGCAAGACCAGTGCCCGTCATTCCGCTGACGCAGACGAAGAGGGCGTCAGTAAACTTGACGGAGAATCGACCATTCGAGGCGACAAGTACGCCGGCGGACACAATCGGAACAAGTATGCTACCCAAAATGTCAGAGAAGGAACCCTCACTTGCACCTTGAAACGATGCTGCTTACAAGACAGCAAGATGAATTCGAAAGAAATTGAGTTCGCGTTCGAATACAGCGCCCCAGCTACTTGCCCAACTATGTCCCGTCCGAGCCATGGAGGCGATCGATTCCGTTACCCGGAAGAAATACTGGTACAGTATGTGGAAAAATGCGCCACTCGGACAGAGCTAAGGAGCACCAGGAACACGTTCAGGCCACGCTCCCTATAGAGACATCGTCACCTTGATCGTCACAATTATTTTGGTGGAAGCCGCCGCCAAGATTGCTTGATGCACGTGAGTCCGGTTCTTTTCTCAGTATTTCAAATGTGTCGCCCCTGACTAAGCCTGACTAGGCCCGACTGACGACGCCTGACTGATGGCCGGATTGAAGCAACCACCCGCGGACCACACAAAATAGAAATATCTGGTCAACCCTTGAGAAGCTGCACAGTAGAAATTGCTCCCTTCGGGGATGCATACGAAAAAATTGGAACGATACAGAGAAGATTAGCATGGCCCCTGCACAAGGATGACACGCTGTTTCAGAGTGGTAGACCTACGGGTCTCAATATTTATTTTTTTCACATTCCGATGGAGCTGTAAAGCAACCACTTGACGCAAGTCAAGTACATTGTCACGTAGTATCTAGTCTATAAAATCCTGCTGCAGGCTGCTCACAGATGCCTGCATGACCCTGACAATATCACAACAAGTACTTGCCCCACATTCGCCGACGCCCGCAAGCTACTATTTACTGTATGCTTGTACGACACGCCGCCAGTAACGAAAGGCAGCGGCTCGGATTCCCAACCGGAAATTTCGGTTCTCACTCACCCATACATTGACTCCAGTCACTAGTCACTACTTGCAAGCTCACGCTGAGACACATGAGCCTTCATGACAGCAATCTAACCATCAGGCAGATATTATGGTCCCCTTCGAAGCGCCAAAGGTGGAATACTAATTCCTACGCGTTCTGCTCCTTCGGATTGCCCGGGCCAACTCAGAGCGTCGAGCTTCAAGGCCTCTCGCCGACAAACATGTTACACTGAAGGACGGAGGTCGGGAG
The DNA here is from genome assembly GCA_025766275.1 of Lactarius indigo. NCBI lineage: Eukaryota > Fungi > Basidiomycota > Agaricomycetes > Russulales > Russulaceae > Lactarius > Lactarius indigo. The sequence goes on along the minus strand of JAFKAC010000005.1, from coordinate 329,088 downwards.
CTGCTTGTGTTCTATAAGCAGAGTTGGCGCCAATTCACCCGATCGTGCGCCGACTGTTTGCACAAGGAAAAATGAATTACGAGAGAGAGAAATCGAGCCCCCCCAATGGGTAAAGATAGTGTAACTATGGCCTGGGTGGAACTATCCCGGCACACACGGGAAAATACACACACCACGATGCTTCATCCGACTAGAGCATTTGGAGAACAAGAGGACGGCGTCATTAGGGACATGAAATCAGCAGGCAAAGCAAGTGACAAAAAAATGCAGTATCATTCAAGTGCTGAAGGTCAGCGTAACTTCGCGAATTTTCAGCTGTACGCTTCGCTCAGCTGTCCATTCAAAGTGCACGTTTTCAAAGGTCTCCTCGAGACTCATGACAGCTATTGAAATTGAAGGTTGAAGGTTATTTATTTTGAAGGTGGGGAACGAATGTGGTAGAGAGGGAACTCACCCGCCTCGCCGACATTGAAATTGAGGGACTTGAACGGTTCGGACCCCCCGTGTCCCTGTCTAGGCGGAGCACCGGGATAGAAAAAACTTGTGAAGCCAGTGCCGACCTTCCAGACTAGAACGCTTCCTTCTTGAAGGGACACCGTCGCAAGACGCCGGCCATCCGGTGAGAAACTGCACGCCACAAGTGCCTGCTTGTGGGATTCGAGCACATACAGGCGCGTGGCTGTCTTGAGGTCGTACATCACGATCGCACCCTCGCTCGTCCCCACGGCTAGGCGCTGGCTTGCCGTGTGGAAGTCGATTGTGGGAAAACTGCGCGCGGGGGGGGGGGGGGGGGGATTAGCCAGTAAACCCGAGGGTCAGTAGGGGAAGCGGGGCGCACGTTTTTACGACATGGCCGAGGATCTCGGTTGCCGTATCAAGGACGGCGTCGCGGTTTGAGGTGGAATTGGGGTCCAAAGATTTCACTACCGCTTCCACGAGCTTGGGAAGATGAGGATAGATAACGAGAGGTTTCTGAGAGGACATCAGTGATGCTATACAGTACGTAAAAATCTTCGATTACGACAGACCTTGCGAGTGAGAAAGGCTACTAACTGTAATACGGACTTCCGATGCTCCAGACTCTGAGGGTGTAGAATGTCGAGTGAAAGTGTGGTCATGAATATTCCAGTATTATTTGTCACAACATGTAGGACTGCTTGTCGTGCCTGAGGTCCAATATTTTGAGCGGTTATGCTTTCTTTTTTTGAACTTGTGGCGAGATTGAAGAGACTCCGTATCATCTCCATGGCGTCGATGTAGTGTTGCCAAACAGCAAACCCACGGGAACAAAGGTCAATCGCCAGCGCTTTGCAGGACACATCGCTCTCCTGAAGATACGTCATCACAGACTTCGATATAATGTTCAGTGCACTTCGAGAAAGTTTTATCAGAATGCTCTCAAAAATTGTGAGTAGGCGAACGACACCTTGAAGAGAGTAGGTTATATTGACGAGTAGCAATAAACCCACAGAGCAACAGGGCCTTTGCGGCGACGGGTGACCTTTTTTCAGAGTCCGGAAGTAAGAACGGCACTGTATAATCACCCGACATAAGTCTCACTACCAGACATTGCAGGACCAAGACGTTACAAGAATGTTGCCACCGTTCCACCAGGGAGGTGGTCTCCTCGTCCGTCAAGCTAGCGACTCCGGCGTCAAAGAGCGTTCTCGCTGCCAACCGCAGCTCGCCTGCGAGGGCGACACAAGGGAAGTTAGTCGATAGCAAAGACAAGGAATGTCATACATGGTACCTGACACATCAAACCACCATCTTGCGAGGAAAGAAAGGCTAGGAGGTATATACGCTCTGCCCACCGAGTGGGAAAGAGATGTTGCATAAAACGTGATGACGGTGTTGACGCAGTCCGCCAAATCTAAGTCGAGACTAAGGTGCGACGACCCATCATCCGCCCAGTACTCACCTTCAAAGTGTGCCAAAGTGCGCAAACAAGCTGTCAGGGCAAGCGCCCTGGAGGCAGATACCTCTCCCGACACGCACCACAGACTTTGCGGGTTCTCCGATACGACCACAGAGCTTGCATGGTTTCTGATTCACGAAAGTCAGAACAGAGTGTCACGCTATAATGAGGTGCGAACCTATGAAACCCAACGGATGCCTGGGTGACCGGGAGAACCAATTGTTCTCGACAGATCACGTCAATATCAGGGTTCAAGCCGGGGGTATGAAGAATTTGCAGAAGGGAGCGCAAAACCCCGGCCGTCCGCTCGCGAGTCCTCATCTCATCAATGGCCGTGGATTTCGCGATAGATACGGCACGTGAGAGGAACGATTCTAGATCCACCAGTATCGTCGAAGCTTCCATGCCAGTACATTAACCTTCCGGGACGTAAAAAGGAGAGCGTGAGACATACATGAATCTGGTGAAAAGGCAGAAAGAGTGGAATGGGCGCTTCCCGAAGAAGGCACATCAAGCAACGACCTGCCCATGGAAGTGAGAACGATGCACGAACAGCAACTATATACACCGTGACGGACACTTCTGCCCAGCTGCCTTGGTTGAGTAGCTCCTTCGCTTTCTCCATATTCATGGACCGCCAGAACTCCAGGGTCTTGACATCCCAGAGCCGCGCGCGGTCATCACCATAGAAAAGAAGAAGGTTATCTCCGCCGGTGCAAACCTTGATAAGAGGTGCTGGGGAACCAGGGACCATGTAAAGGCTATAGACATTAAAATGCAGCGCCAATCAAATCGTAGCGGAAAACGGCTCACAACTGATAATCGTCCAATGCAATGACGGCAATCGTGCCATCACCGGCGATACAGAGCAAGCAACCTCTCAGCGGACCTCCTTTATCATATCTAAGGTGCAGGACACGCTGAAGTGGGGAAATGAACAGAACCCATCGAGCCAGTGTCTTCATGGACCTAGAAGGCTGACCATTAGCTAGCCGTCTGGCAATCCCCTAGCACCGTCCTTACTCTAACGACCATATTGCGACTGAGCCATCGTCGGCGCCACCAACAATGAGCCTTTCTCCGGTTCTGTCATTTTGGGCAATGTGCAGACCAACGATGATGCCGTCCAATGGGATATCCGAAACGTCTTCAGGCATCAATTTCGAGTTTACCTGAACCAATTTCGCGAAAGACGACCGTCCGATAGTACCGTCGCCTATTGCACCGTTATCGGTAAGAAGTCACGGTCGGGCGATATTAATCATACTGTAGCCCAGAACAATATGCGTGAGCTCCAATGGAAGCATACACGTTATATGTTTGTCGCCAGGGACATTTGATCCTTTGTCGTGAGATTTCCATAACATCGTGCGTGTCCATTCTTTCCTGCTCTCCCCTGAAGAAGTTGCGGTGTGTAGCTCGATTCGGCGCCGTCCCTGACGGCTGATCCCCGTAGACAGAACGGCAGTAGGAGACAACGCACAAAACGCCTGAATTCCACGTATTGCCGCGGTGCTAATGACGTGCGAGCTAAGGGGGGCCGTTCAGCGGATCCACGCACTCAGCGGAAAACTTGTCTTCGCACTGTAATATGCCAGAGCTTCGCTTGTCAAGCACCCGGTCATTGTTCGGATCTACCAGTCTTAGTCTGGACACCTCGAACCGGTTCTAGAATATTCAAATCAGTATTCTAGTCCCGGCGGCCTCGCGAAAATGTTTGAACCGTAAACCTACAGAGTAGAGGGCGCAATATGTATCCCAACTGAGCCACGTGACATCCCTCAGCCCTTCGCTAGTCATTCCTAGTGAATTGATTATAAGTCGTTTCGAGTCATATTCAAGTGCCTTAAGATAACAAGTTAGAGCACCTCTAGAATCGATGAATCTCTCACGTATAGCTCAGAGTCGGACCACGCAGCACCCCGTATACAATCCCTCGTGGAACGGAGTTGAATGCCCTTCAACCGTTGGTCCAGTTTCAACTCTCCGATATCAAGAAAATCTTCTAATAGAATTCTACAGCCTTCTCTGCGCTCATCAAGAGATGCAGGACGCCCTTGGGGATGTGCACCCCCAGTTTTGAAGGGGTTGAATGCGGCCAACCCCACGCTGCCATTGTCATCTGGAGAGTCCGATTCTAGCTGAATGGTTGCAGGAACAAGCACGATACGTTGTAAAATGAGGTGGTTTGACGTGTCAACATGGAAAATTTTCAACGCATCTAGGCTTTCGTTAGCACCTCCCCTCCGTGTCAATCATCTCGGCCACTTACCATTTTCATCGGTGCAGAAACCGACCCCAGTAGTAGGCCCTTCAACCAACCACTCGCCAGCCTTGTCAAGACCGAGTTCTTCGTCCCCCTTGTCAGTGTCGTCTCGCAACTCAAACACTGCCACACGAGATAGTTGTTTTTGGCCTGTGCTGTCGTTGTCGTCTGCAGAGGACTTCGAAGTGAATCCGCTGAGTACCGCAGAGGCAAGAATAACCACCGACTTGACGGCACATGGTCAGTGGAACGATAGCGATTCAAACTGGGCACTCATACCTCTCCAGTCTCGTGGACGAACAGCCCTCTCCATGTCCAAGCTGCTCCTGAGGGTTGAACTTCTTTGGCCCCCGCTGGAGCAACTGCTGGGAGATGAGAGATCTGCGATGACCAGACACATGACCCGTCCTTAACGGCGTATATAGAGAGGTCACTGGAGATGGGATTAGATGGGCTGTACGAAATGGGAAGGAGCTGTCGTCGTACCCTTGTGACCGTAGGCACACAAAATGCCGACGATTTGCCAGCGCGCGTAAACCTACAACCGGATTTCCTGTGCCAGAGTGCCGGGGAAAAACGTGACACCCCAAAGAAAGGTGATATGGCAGACGAGAGGGAGAACTGGGAGAACTGGGCGAAGGGGGGGTAGGGAGGGTAGTAATGGAGAGCGCCGGAGAGTGCGTCGCACTTAGCAGTGACTTGGCCTCGCTCCGTCGAACAGAACCGGAAGGTGATGATAGACCTTTGGACAAGCCAGTAGCAGCAGTTCGATCAAGAGATAAGGGGAATCTATCCCCCGACGCTGAATCTCTGGCACCTCCCCTCAGCATTTCTTTCAATTTTTCAGGCTCCTCGTCAAAATCTACATAGTTTTTTGGGGCTTGAGCCTGCTCATCGGAGATTCCTGAGACAACGCGGGCGCGAGAAGTAAGGGAAAATGGGGCAAGAGAAGATGTCGGAGTTCTTGAGCGCGAGCGGGAACGAGAAAAACGGGCAGAGGTCGGGCTGGATGGCCTTGACGACAGGGGCCTCTCAATGCTGATTGGGTGAGGGGTATGATGGGGACTCTGGCGTAGGAGATAGAGCGTGCCGTCTTCGCAACCGAGCACCACGCCATCTAATGCGTCAAAAGAAGCGAATTGTTGATTAGTGGGAGAGGCTTGGCCATTTTTTAGCCAATATGTGACGGATGACACATTTGCGACCGAAGAAGCCTCGTCTACGAGTATGCTTGCGCAGGAGGGAGCATCACAAGGCCCTTCTGATCTTGAAGTACTCGCAGAAAGAGTGAAGGGAAGTACAAGAGGGACCGAATTCATCAATCGAATGGGAACTAACTTGCAAGGAACTATTCTCCGAGTCTCCGTCCGAGCCGTTCGATCGAACGTTCGTGGAACGCAAAGACGCGATCCGTGAGAAAACGGTCAAATCAAACCAAGAATAACAAGCACCAAACTCAGGCCGATTCTAAAGTGATGGTCAGATCAACGACGGACGAGAAGTGCGACTGCAATTGGCCTTTGGGTTGGAAGTGTTGGTGACGACACAACCCCCTAGTCACGTGAATGCGACTGATGCCGAACGTGGACTAGTGCGTGTCGACTTGGGCCACTTCTCAACTTTGTCCTGAGACATGTCTGGAGTGAAGAGTCCAAAATCGAGCTCGGATCAGTTCGATGCGCTTATTGAACTATTGGCCACCGATGACGCGGCTGACGACTCTAACTTTCACATCGTTCCCGAAGGAGCCGCATCTACAGGGCTCAGAGATGCAAGTGGAAAGCTAGACTACACCAAAATCCGATCGTTGTTCCAACAAAGACAAGCCAGCAAGAATGCCGAGCATGTCTCATCTTCCGACCCATCTTCCGACCCCGATGCCGAGATCAATCTGCCTGAAGTAATTGCCCACGTGTCACCTATCGCCAGATTATCGCTCATGTACTCTGCTCTAGATCGTAGTCGAAGGACCCACGGCTTTGGCGGACATATCTCCCCATGTCAAGCCGCAGTGGGTTGATGAGTCAAGCGAAATCGAAATAGCTCCAGGGGTTCGTTTATTCACCGTGTCGTGGGAGTGGAGTTGTGCCTAACAAACGTTTGAAGGAAAGCAGCATTCCCGACTCGGATGCTCAAGCTGTCCTCGTTCCTCAGGTTGACGCGTTACTCCCATGTCAAAATATTTCCCATTTTCTTACCGTAAATGTGCACAGGACCCCGAAGATTCTGTGGTGCGCAGTCTCGAGGACGCACTCTCCAAGGCTTATGAAGAAATCGCGGAGCTCCGACGTCAAGTCCTTCAGCTCGAGACTCAGGCCGCTGAGCTATTCAAATCGAATTCGCCTAAAGGTAAGCTTTTTAGATCGCAAGTGACAATGGTTCGTTGCAGCCCTATCGACAAGATCTAGACTCGGGTGACACTCGTGGGTACGTTTCAGAGTCTGCACGCCCGACCCTGAGGAATGTGAGTTTTCATTCACCGGAGGTTTTATTCGTTCGATTGAGTCGATAACGAAATAGGCGTTTGGGACGGAAACACTCGTGCCACCCGGCGTGGATCGCTTGAACACGGAGCGCGCAGTACAGTTTCTAATCAGGGCCGATGAACTAGTATGGCGGCGCTCTCGGTACCCCAACGGCCCCTCGGCGCCGGTATTTTCACAAGACAACGTAGACGCCGTCACGCAACGTCTCACATTGTGGGAAAGCATCATCAGGGCACCGGGCCCTCGATAATCTACACCAAAGCCCCATCACAAAAACTTCTGTGTCATTAACCCCGCGCGTATCAAACCCGGATATAGTCCTACGCGCGACATGGCGTTCTCGCCGACCTCTGGGTCCGTTTTGTTCGAGAATCTGTTAGTTTGAGCCCCTATATCGTCGGGCTACGGGTGTCGAAACAAACATCGGGCTCGGGGTATGGAACCTTTGTTTCGAAATCCGTCCTCCTTTGTTCTTCGTCACGATTGGTCCCCCCTGGATCTGCCTTCCCACCCTTCTCGTTCCATGAGACAGTTGCCCAGAGGGGTAAGCACGGCTGTGCCATACCTTTCCCGCAAGCCATCAGTAAGTTACCAGCGCTGTGGTAAGCCGTCAATGATCGTGGCGATGGTTCCTCACGTTCTGTATATTGTATGGATCACAGAGTGTTTCCGAAACTTTGAATGGGTATATATGTGGGCTGCTTGGCCCAACCGACGCGAACCCCCACGGCGCCATTACCGTTTCCCCACCTCCTGTTGAGATCATAGCACCACCACCCGCCGATGTCCACCCCCGTATTACTTCAGGGCTTGACCTTCGATCTCCAGAGCATCAATGACCTCGCCTTTGACGAGGATTGCGAGATCTTCTTGCAACTAGGTAGGTCCAGACACTCGGCGGTCCCGTACACAGACGAACCTCTCTAGGCCTATTGGCTTTTCTTGCGGCCTTCATATGGTTCATGAACAGCAGTCGCAGTTGGCAGGAGATATTTGAGACGCTTAACGGGTCGTTATCGGTGTTGTCTGAAGGTGAACGCATGCCCTGTCTCGAGATTCTGCCCAGTATCTCATCCAAATATGCTGAAGGTTTTCTACCCAATTATTCTTAGTAATCGCCGAACGTTCCCCATTTTGTATTTGTTCAAACATACTATATCCATCGAGACACGGACGCCCGCCACCTCCCATGCTATATAAATCACATTTTTGTTTAGCACTCTAGCTCAACTAAGTGTGGGGCGATCGATCTCGTGAGCTACGACCATGTGAAAATTAGTATGGGATTATAGTAAGTAGCACTAACGTACAGTGCCAAGCCCGGGTTCAGCAAGAATGGAGTAATTTCCAACAACAAAGCAGGGCCAAAAAGGGCAGAACCGACGATCGGCCGTATCGGTTTTATCGTCAAAGTCAACAACCTTTGGCTCAAACTTCAATACTCAACCTCCATCATTGACCGTAATTCGCTCTCTCATTAGTACGACATCACGTCCGTACATCGCATCTATGCGCAGTTTTTAGCGCAGTCTTTTACGTTACGCGTTTCAAGTCCTGTGCAGAATGCAGTGACCGGGCCTGCCCTCTTGTGGGGGCTCGACTACAGAGCATTCACTACTTAAAACACAGGAATTGAAATATGTGAACACTCAGAATTAACCCCCTTCGATCTATGAACCCGCCAGTCGACCCGCCACCAGGACTTGGGGGCCCACCAGGCCCCCCTCCGCATTTGCACCCAGGCTCGGGACCATGCGGGCTCACAGCACAGGAGTGGCACGGGTTCCTCATATTTGTAATTTTACGTGAGCACCAATCACGCGCCCCGTTTTGGTGTTATTCGCGTCTTCTCACTCGCCCAACCCCCGCAGTAATGCTCGTCTTCCTTATCGCCGTCCTCGTCTCGTGGTACCACGAGGAAGAGATCTCGGAAATATGGCTCCGGGCGAAGCACCGTATCCAGATGGTTAGAACGGGTACACCTTCCCCCCTTTGCTGCTGGCGTATCTGGATGTATATATTGATGATGTGTAGAATGGCATGACGAGCTGCTCAAGCACGTGTTGCCGCAGCACGACATAGATAGCGACAGACTCGTCAGCCCCGGTGTCGCCGTGCGAGCGCATCCCGCTGTCAATTTTATCTTGGCGTCTCTTTTCCCCTCAATGCGCCATCGACCAGGCCCGTCGTAGGAAATACGCTCTTGCGTTTGCATCTTTATCTCTTAACGCGCTTTATGACCGTGTTGCGATAGCTCACTATCTTTTTTTGTTGTTGTTTTTTTGGATACACTAGAGTACCACCACCACCACCCCGCAATCTGGTGATTAGACCTTACGTATATACCCCCCATCCGAGAAGAAGCCCCAATCTACCCCATGTACGCTCCACCTATTCTTAGGTTCATAGAAGTCAACCCACACGCTCCGTTTGGGCATCGCCCTGCGGGATGGGCAACACCGCTTGACTCGTTCCGATATGGGACTGCCTTTGTGATGCCGCAGCTGGAGGGGGCGCAGATATGCTCTTACTCCGCACAGCCTCAAAGTTACGGCTTGGAACAGCCCAGACGCTCGAACAAATTGAACCTAAAAAGAGGAAGCCCCATCCTGTATTTGTACAGGACGACGATCAACCGCACATTGTGTCAAAATTCTAGATTGTTTGAACCCCATTTTGACAGTTTCAGCGTTCAAGTTCACGCGTTCGCGGCGTAAGAGTTAGATTGGGGGTACCGTACGTGTTCCTGGCTAAACAGTTCTGCAATCAAGCACACACTGGCACAGATTACGCCAGTGTAGCCGTCAGGAGTACGTTTTGCACGCGCGCTATCTTTCGCTTTAATTTCGCACACCGGCGGTTATTCCCACCGTCATAACGACATATTAAACTTGCTGTCCTATAGACTTCTTTTGTATCTTCTCCTTCAGTCAGGCCTTTGGTTTCTGATTTCTTCCTTTCCCCACGTCGCCGAGGACACCCGGACAAGCAGCGACAATGACGCAAGCGGTCTTATAGGAGCTGCTCTAGGGGAACCCTTCGCTCTCACAGTATCCCCACGAGATGAAAGCCGGTGTGCACGACGTCCACGATTTCTAGACGCTACGCCTAATGATACCGAGACGTCTGACCTCCGGAGAGGCCGTTTCTTGCACCCGGACTCTGGAGTTGATGCAAAAGTGCTGTTGAACTTCTACTGGGAGATGCTGATGCTTGCCGACCGCGCGGAGGGGCCCACGTCCGTCTCCTTGAAGGTCCTCTGTGTGCCTGCATGCTTTTGATACCCGAAAGTTCATTTGTGGAAAACCGGAGCCCCTGGCCGCCATCGCATATGGGTGTCAACATTGTTGAATCCAGTGTATGCCGTTTTTTTTCGTTTCAGAGATAGTCCTTATTTGATGTTAGCTCAGGCTTTCATGGCTCTCTGATTTTCTTCCTAGGGGTCTCCACACATGATCGATCACGATCCTCAAACCATCTTGGATTGTCGTTCAGTACGAATTACGGTAAGTTTCACGTCTTCAAGTCTTTGGCAACATCATGAAAGTGTAAAAAAAAAATAGAAGCGCGCAATAAAATTGAGTAAAGTTCAAGAGCAGATGTTATTGAATGTCCCGAGTCTGAGTCCGTGCAGCATAGTCGTGCGTAGCAATGGTAACGTAGGTAGGTGGGAAATACGACCAACACGCGTCGCCGATCCCTACGAAGGTGGAACGTTGAATATTATCCCAGGAGTGCCGAGCTTAGCCAGCGCTGGAAGAGAGTTCGATGGGGCATGGCGCATTCGTGACAGACGTCGCGGTCGAATGCTTGGTAGGAAGACCAGCAATACTCATGTCAATGTTGAGACGGAATCTGAGGCCTGATATCGGATGAGTCATCAAAACCGTTAGCGGTGTGACGATGACGGACCTGGCCGTACGCCACCAGGATACTGGATTTTGTTTTTGCAGGCATTATACCAGTTGATCCCTGCGAGAGGGATCAGCTAAACACGTAAAAAGGAAGCGCAGACTGACATGTTTGATCGCTAGAGTTCGTCGCCACATACGTGAAGTTGACCGGTATCTGTATAGCTGAGAAATGCTTTGCTGGGAGCTTGGTGTGGTTCAAGTGACCCGTTCCGACGAGATGGAACGAATCGAGGTCGTACAACTGCGCGTCCAGGTGTTTGAAAACGAGCGGTAGGAAGTTCGAGCCGGTGTCGACCTCGAGTGACACGGCAGCTGGGAAGGAGAAGTTGGCGGGAGAGCGGCTGAATCCCACCGGAACGGACTGGTTGAACCAGCCTGTAGCCGACACAAGAGGGGTCTGCCCATTAATGCTGAAGCCCGGCACGCGCGGGATAGTGAAGGCGAGCACGATGCCGATGCTGGAAAGAGAGAGTCTCAGTCGGTGTGCAAAAAAAAAAAAAGCGCGCAAGGGACAGCGTACACGGCGCAGAGCCCAAAGAGGAAGAACACGAGCGTCCGGCGGGTGAGCCATTTGCGACCAAACATGCCGTATTCTCCACGATTGAATGCCTTCCACTTTCGCCCGAGATTCTCCTTCTCCTTCTCCCTGCGCCCCCGTTTGGTCATGTCCTTCAGCTCGTCCTTGCCCCACTCCGCGCCCAGCGCAGGCACGGTGACCATCTCGACTGGTCCCTGAGCGCTGGACTCTTCGTCCATTTTTCCCGTGAGCTGTGGTGAGAGCTGCTGATAGCTGCCATGCACGTGTGAGCTGTGATAGCTAGATAGATAGATGACGCACCTTGCTTCATTATTACCGATGCCAAATGCATGACTATAACGGGGTCCCGCGTTGTTGAAGTCTGCATAAACATCCCAACCACCTTCGTTAGGCCGCTCCGCCTCGTCGTAGCCGCCCTTGACGGGTTCCACTCGCCCGGCGTCAAAGAACGACATCCGATTGTACCCGGCACTGCTCGAGTTGATGGGAACAGCAGCACCTCTTGGGAGTGTTCCGGTGCCCGTGGGGGTGAAGAACGAAGAGGAAGAGTCACGGCGAGCTCGAGGGTCAGATGTTGGGGCTGGCGCTGCGTAGTCTCTATTGAGGGCATCCACGGAGGACCTTCGACCGTAGAAAGAGGACACCGTGGATTTTCTGTCGGAATCCATGGTGAACAACGGGAATGTGAGAGGAAAAGAGCGTCGGCGTCGTAGGCAACAGCGGTGGAGGATAGGCGATATTGGCAGGGCCAAGCTTGGTCCGCGTGGCTCTGGACATTCCCACGCTGCTTGAGCGCAACGCGATTGCCGCGGCTCGGGTTGATCCGCTTACTACAGCGTCGATACATAATAACTTCCTATCTTTCAATCTGCTTCGAAACTAGCAGGTACAGTAACATAATATCGCTTGAAACCGGCTTCTGGAGGCGGTATTCCTCATAAGTCAAGCCTATCGATAACACCCAATTATAGCGTCATAATATACAAAAATGAGGACGATTCGGTACAACACGGGATGTACATGGAGAACCTCCTCTAGCAGAAAACGAATTGAAGCATGACGGTCGAGACGATATCGTTCACCGTCTGAACTGGGCGTGCGCTGATGCCGCCTCCCAGAACCCTCCCTTCTGGGCACATCGCTTCGGTGTAGGTGATGTAGGTGCTGTCTTGGGTGTGTCGCCCTTCTCCGCAGCTTTCGCTGAGGAAGCAACGAGCGTGGTGCCTGAAGAGTCTCGTCAGCCGCCTGGAGGTCCAGTGCATAGCGCTGTATCACTCACTTGATTCGTTGGTCGGTGTCTTTTTTGTCAATGAACCGGGTATTAACGAAGTCAGGATCTTGTTGACCCTGGATGACGAGGGAACGCTGGGCGATGAGGTGCTGTTTTGCTTGGAGGACATGACTCGGAGGATGTGTGATATGTGGATGAACACAAGTGAGGGTTGGTTTGTTATGAGGTACCTTTATACCTCCCACTCCTTTTATCTTGTATCCTGAGTCAAAACCGTGCCGAGGTTGTAGGCCGAAGGGTGTCAATGACCGCTCGTTCCAGTGCTGGAGAGGCGCCAAGGAAGGACCTCATTGACGAGTCAGCCATCCAATCGGTTCCGTTCTCCCCCTTGCCATGGCCGGACACTACACTACGCCGCATCGCCCACAATCAACGTTCCTTGGGGCTCCTCAGGTGACCAGGCACAGGTCCATCGTGAGCCTGTGTTTTGTGACACTCATCGAACCCTACGCAGTACTGTGCTTTCAGCCGATCTACTAACTGCACCATTGTCAGTGAGAATATAGGTCCTGCACTTCATTGCTATAAGGTGTCAACGATAATAGTGATGTGCATTGATTGTTCTGTACCGCCGCTCCCGGCTGCTCCGCCCAAACGCACGGCCAAGGCGCCGGTCAAGAACTTTGGGGATCCCACCCAGACTGCGGACAGATGCAGTTCAGCTGTGGCGGTAGGCACAGTTAATTGTATGAGTCAGGTGGTGCATAGCATCTGTGCGCCTTGAACTTAATGTCCTTTCCCAAGCACAGGTTGCAACGACATTGAGAACCAGAACCGCACGTACCTCCTTGCGTGTAGAACCACGCTCGCTCGGAGAACCGAGGCTTGGAAAGGGAGAGTCTGACACCCTCCGCAGATACTTTTGGAACCTGGGGGGGAGGGGTCAGCAGTCTCTATTTGAATTGTGTTCGGACAACTCTCCAAACCGCGGGGCCGCGTCTTACGATGGGCAATGTAAGAAGTAAACTTACTTTATCGGAGTCGTGGCCTGACTCACTCTGGCCGATCTACTGTACTGCTTTCCATATTTTTTCCGTACTTCAATCGACGGCCCGGGTATAACCGCCCAAACGGGAAGCTTGCTCTCCTCCTTGCTCCACTGTACTCTTACTCTTTGAAATTTGATCAGCTACTCACCATGACGGTGGTACGTTTTTTCTCATGATCGAGAACTGACACCAACTGGGGCGAGGATGAGTAATAAAAATGTTCTCGAACGTTGTCGGGCCACCTATGTTATATTTTTGCTGACCATCCCCTTAGCGCTGTAGCCATGAAATAATCAATGTGCAATGTGTAACTTATGTTGTCCCTGCATAGACCATGTCACTGTGAGCATACAATACTATCCGCCATTGGTCACGGCGCGTGGAACCATATAAAAAACTGAGGGGCTCCTCAAAGTATGACCACCACCATTGCTGGGAGTTGCCCCTCTTCCGACAACGCTCAGTGAAGTACGTCACGGTCATGTACATACTAGCACATGTGTCCGCGTTAAAAAATCGGATTGGTTGTGAGTTGCACTGCATCATAATAGGTTTTGCCCGAGGGCGAAGCCCGACTTCTAGTGCCACTTCTTGTTGGCCCAGGGCCGCAGTAACTCCAAGTTCTCGGAGTTCGGAGCATAATTGCCAGCAATTCAGTGCGCTAATGTGCTAGCTTCCCGAGACCGCGGGATTCAAGTTGTACTTCCAATATAGAGCTACGATTAATTATCACTGTACGTGTATGATACGCCAGGTTCGGGTGATGCACGGCAGCCATCGTCTCCCTGCTCAAACCTTCCCCATACTTGGGCAGCCATCCACGGGTGTACTCCCTTAAACTGTTTTAAATCGCTAGCAGGTGGGGACCGACACTTCGAACCTAAAGAACGCTGCGTTATAATTGCTGGTTCTAAAGCTCCCGTTAAACCGGGGCCCGTGGACACGTGTGACCTTTGCCTTTTGCCGTGCTTTGCGATTCGGACTCTTTCATTCGCATAAGTAGTAGTGAGCTCGGGTCCTACTACCCACGGTACCACTCACCCTTGGACGCTCGTCACTATGGCCGACGACAACTCATCCGTCCCGAAAACGACATGGTCTTCCTTGCTCACTCAGATCTACTTGACGGACAGGCGTCCAGTCAATGGTTCGTATGACCATCGTGCCGTCGAGGCCAAGGCACGCGAAGTGACGAAGGGCAATCATGGTGCGCACTGGCCGCATGCATGCCGATCTGATGCATTTCCCATTAAACGATCGCGTCGTGACTGTCAGCTGCCTATATGTACACCTTTGGTAGTGCCGGGACCTGCAACACGTATAGGAACAACCTCGAGGCACTTCAGCAATGGCGCATCATCCCTCGTATGCTCCGCAACGCTACCGACCGCAACCTTGAAGTATACGGCGCCTACTTGCTCCCGGCGCCCCGAGCTGACCCGGTTGCGTCCCTAGACTACCTTGTTCGGCGTTAAGCTTCCCTCGCCGGTGCTCATCGCTCCTGTAGGGGTACAAGGCATCCTACACAAGGATGGCGAGCTCGCCACTGCAAGCGCCGCAGCGACCGTCGGAGTGCCATTCATCATGTCGACCGCCAGCACGCGCTCCATCGAAGCCGTGGCCACGGCCAATGGCAATGGGCATCGGTGGTACCAGCTATACTGGTACGCGTTTCGTCTTTGCGTGGTGCTAATAACAATCTTTGTAATATAAAATATACTGCAGGCCGCGCAACAATGACGTGACGCTCTCGATCCTGGGCCGCGCCAAGGCGGCGGGCTTCACCGCGCTCGTCGTCACCCTGGACACCTTCTTGCTCGGCTGGCGACCTCACGACCTCGACACCGCGTACCTCCCATTCGCCGCTGGTCTCGGCGTGCAGGTGGGCACATCGGACCCCGTATTCATGCAGCGCATGGGTCTCCCGGTGCGTCCGGATGAGCGTCCTGCATTCCCGCTCAACCTGGATGCGTTCCGCCAACGCCTCGCACCAGGGGCCGACGACGAGCAGGCGGCCCTGGCGCTCAAGCTCGGTGCTGGGTGGCTGCAGGAGGCCAACTCGGGTATGTTCCGCACGTGGGAGGACCTCAAGTTCCTACGTGAGAGCTGGGACGGCCCTATCGTGCTCAAGGGCGTCCAATCGGTGGATGACGCCCACGCGGCTATGGACGCCCAGATGGACGGTATCGTCGTGTCCAATCATGGTGCGTTGATCAGTCATCCGGATCGCGAGCCGTTTGTGCTGATGGTTTGCAGGTGGACGGCAGGTGGATGGCGCGATTTCGTCGTTCTCTGCTCTGGAGAAGATCACGGCGTCGTCGAGGGTGCTCCGTGCCCAGAAGGAAGGAACGTTCACGGTGCTGTTCGACTCGGGGATCCGTCAGGGGAGCGACGTCATCAAGGCGATTGCAATGGGTGCACAGGGCGTCTTAAGTACGCACATGTTTGATTGACCATAACCCCTTCATTAATGTAGGTTGCAGTTGGACGGCCGTTCATGTATGGGCTCGCTATCGCTGGGGAGCAGGGCGTCGAGGAGGTCCTCCGATCACTCCTCGCGGAAACGGAGATTACTCTTGGGCTGAGCGGCTACAAGAGCATCGAGGAGATATGGGCGAAGCGGGGAGCAGTATTGGAAAAGGCGGACGCGTCACCCGAGACAAAACTATGAACTAAACGATGTCGAGATCTGTAAGACTATGAAACATCGTACTTGTATGCCCTGCTCGATTGTAACATCTCCGTGCGAAATTCTAGCTTGAATCCTACACACTGGTGACCCCAAGGGGCACACCCTGTTGTGTGCCGATCACTCGGCACACCGGCCACACTGTGGCTCGCTCAATCAACACTGAATAGGTTATTTACGAGGGCTGAAAAAACGCTTACTCAGTCTGGCAGGCACAGTCCTCCAACATCTAGCGGGTCGAACCCCCAAAAATCCTCCAAGAGCCCAACGTCGTTCGCCGCTAACCCGAGTCTGTTTCCTGGGTGTGGAGAGTACACGTTCGATTCTGACTTGCATCATCTTCAACGAAACGAACGCAGCAGCCTTGGGTTATTGCATGACGGAGAGACGAAGGACTAGGGCTGGCAAAGTACCTGGTTACTCTGCGCCTACAATTACAAGGTTCAAGGTTGCGCGACTTAGAGACGAGAGGGTGGATGAAAGGGTTAAACCGATTGCATTTAGGGGCTCGCTTTCGAGCACCCTTTATACTACCCATACAAGTACTATACTCTGTAAAGTAAGCCGAGAATTTTGTGACGCGCAGACTGTGTCATTTTGCTACAGCAGGAACACCCGAAACGCACGAGCTTGATACAGTAAGTAACACATACACGCAAGCACGAGAACACAACGCGAACATACGCGCATATGTCGACAAACAATAGACATACCAATAACACGACAAGAGACTTTGAACGAGAACGTACTTAATTCACTAGGGGGGGATGCGAGCGAGGAGACGAGACGAGACGGAGGAGACGACAGAAAAGGGGAAAGGTCCATTAAAGAGCCCGTTAAGGAACCCGTAGAGGAGTTCGTTGAGGAGCCCGTTGCGCGTCGAGTTCACCATCTACTGGACGATGTCGTAGAGGTAGCTGCCGGGAAAGACCTTCTTAATCTGCTCGTCGAGCCACCAGTACGGGGTCACGTAGGTGGTGTCGGTCTCATCAGTCGCGCCGCCACCCCCGGTGAGCATGCCGACGATGGCGCCGCCCCTCTCGAGGACGATGGCGCCAGAATCTCCGGGGGCAGAGAAGGCGCCCCGCTTCCTGTCGCAAGGCAGGACGGCTACCTCGACGGACGTCTCCTCGAGTCCGTATTCGGTGTAGACGCGAGTGAACGAGTCCAACCCGTTGACGCAACCTACGGTGGTGCCCGTGGTCAAGCCGTTCTTCACCACGTGGAGGCACTTGTAGCCGTTGGCGTCGAGCTGCTGGGGTGAGCGGATCTCCTTATCCTTCACGACGCCATAGGCCTGGAGGAGACCGTCGCGCGGGTACTTGTAGCCGGCCTGGTCCTCGGGTCGGGGGAACATGATCTTGCGGTAGTCGGACGACGAGAGGTTCCCGCCTGCAGGGATAAATATAATAGTAAGCTAAAACCGCGGAACGATACTGTGGCTAGCGATGGAAAACATACCAATATAGACCTTGTTGCCCTTGAACGAGCCCCAGTCGATCTTGTCCTCGTAGAGTTCGACCAGTGCCCAGTCGCGGGTGAACTTGTGGGGCCCGTCGCTGACGGCGATGGGTTCGGCGTGGAGGACGAAACCAATGATGCGCTGCGCTGGGATCGTCCTGAACCTGGTGACGTCGCTGTGAAACTTGTTTATCTTCTCGATCTTCTTCTTCGCCTTGTCTACCAGGTCCAGGTACTCCTGGCGCTTTTCGGTCGTCTCCTCATCTTCATCCCCGCCATCGGCGGGCTCGGGCAACCTAGCAATATTGTCGTTCCAGATGTCGATCGAGCTAGCGAGGTCGCCAATCGCACTCAGCATACTCGTGATAGCTTTGCCATAACCCTCATCCCCGAGCGCGACGATCTCCTCAGTAGCCTGGCTGTTGCGCCTGCGCGACATACCCGTGTTGGTGAACGCGGGAGGAGGACGAGCGACGTGGGCGGCGGTCAGGAGGACGGTGCGCTTGTCGGCGTTGCTGAGGCGGAGG
Organism: Lactarius indigo; assembly: GCA_025766275.1. Classification (NCBI taxonomy): domain Eukaryota; kingdom Fungi; phylum Basidiomycota; class Agaricomycetes; order Russulales; family Russulaceae; genus Lactarius; species Lactarius indigo. Next base: position 311,009 of record JAFKAC010000005.1, on the reverse strand, counting down.
TATAGGGCGCCTGTGCCCTCGTAGTACGGTGTCTTCAGCGGCGCTATGGAGAGGCCGAGCGTGGGCGTGAAGGGCTTGAGGAGTTCGGGGACAGGGTCCCGAAGGGGATTGAAGGGAAGCAACTTGGGACCCGGAGCAACAGACCGGGTGACGACCGATTCACGAAAAGCGACCTCGATCTCGGGGAAGCCAGCTTGAGCAAGGATTTTCTTGAGGGCCTCAGCCGCAGCCATGGCAGCGTGGTAGAGGAGAGACTCGGGATAGACCCCGATCCACACAAGGAGTGGGCAAAACGGTTTCACCTGCCCCTGTTCTGCAAAAGCGACGGGGTCGATCGAAGTCCACTTGATGGCCTGGGAGTCGAGTAACTGATAGATACTCGTTCCAATAGCGTGCCATTGGTCGGCGATGGGGTGGTCGTAGACAGGGCGGGCTTCACGAATAATACGATGCGATTCCGGGCCCGTGCGTTCGCACCAGGCTGGGCCCGACTTGTAGACGCATGGAGGGTTGCTGGGCAAGCCGTAGAAGTCCTTATATGCCGCCGGGTAGTAGTTGGTGAGGCGGGACGGGTCAGAGACTACGATGTCCTCCTTGGTCTTCCCGCTCCGGACCGTCGGCGTCAAGCTTGACAAAGACGGAGGCTTTGAGAGAAGAAATGAGCGTGGGCGTCAGGGAGATGGGAGAATGGTTTGCCTGGTTCTCAAAGGTGGCAAGGCACAGCTTGAGGAAGTCCGGTTCGAGATTGAGGGGCGACTTAGAAGCCACTGGGAAACGAAAGATCAGTAGCTAGGAGAGATAAAAAAAGAGCTAAAGGACTTACTCGGAGGTCAGTTGTTTCTTATAACAAAAGGGAAAGCAGAGAGGTGAGTTCTACTCCTATGTACTCAGCACCTACTACATCCTTGGACGCTCCTCAATACTCTGATATGGCCAACGAAAACTCATCCGCCTCGAAAACGACATGGTCTTCCTTACTTACTCAGATCTATTTGACGGACAGGCGTCCAGTCAATGGCTCGTATGACCATCGTGTCGTCGAAGCCAAGGCACGCGAGGTGATGAAGGACAATCATGGTGCGTCTGACTGCACACCAATCTGATGTGTTCTCCCATCGTGTAAATAAGCGCATCGTGACCGTCAGCTGCCTACATATACACCTTTGGCAGTGCCGGGACCAGCAACACGCATCGGAGCAATCTCGAAGCACTTCAGCAATGGCGTATCATCCCCCGCATGCTTCGCGACACCACCAATCGCAACCTTGAAGTATACGGCGCCTACTTACTCACTGCGCCCCACCTGACCCGGTTTCGTCTCTCCCCAGACTACCCTGTTTGGCGTCAAGCTCTCCTCTCCGGTGCTCATTGCACCTATTGGAGTGCAAGGCATCCTACACAAGGATGGCGAACTCGCCACTGCGAGCGCCGCAGCGACCGTCGGAGTGCCATTCATCATGTCGAACGCTAGCTCGCGTTCCATCGAAGCCGTGGCCATGGCCAACGGCGATGGGCATCGGTGGTACCAGTTATACTGGTACGCGTTTCGTTTTTGCGAGGTGCTGATAACGATGTTTATAATGTACTGCAGGCCGCGCAACAACGACGTGACGCTTTCGATCCTGGGCCGCGCCAAGGCGGCGGGCTTCACCGCGCTCGTCGTCACGGTGGACGCAGTCTTGCTCGGCTGGCGCCCTCACAGCCTCGACACCGCGTACCGCCCGTTCACTGCTGGCGTCGGCGTGCAGGTGGGCACATCTGACCCCGTATTCATGCAGCGCATGGGACTTCCGGTGCGTCCGGATGAGCGCCCCGCGTTTCCGCTCAATCTGGACGCGTTCCGCCAACGTCTCGCACCAGGGGCCGATGACGAGCAGGCGGACCTGGCGCTCAAGCTCAGCGCCGGATGGCAGCAGGAGGCCAGCCCGGGCTTGTTCCGCACGTGGGAGGACCTCAAGTTCCTGCGCGATAATTGGGACGGCCCGATCGTGCTCAAGGGCGTCCAATCGGTGGATGACGCCCATGCGGCTATGGACGCCCAGATGGACGGTATCGTCGTGTCCAATCACGGTACGTGGACCAGTCATCCAAGTTACGGTCCGCTGTGCTGACGAGTTTTTGCAGGTGGTCGGCAGGTTGATGGTGCGATTTCGTCGTTCTCTGCTCTGGAGAAGATCACGGCATCATCGAGGGTGCTCCGCGCTCAGAAGGAAGGAACATTCACGGTGCTGTTCGACTCGGGGATTCGCCAGGGGAGCGACGTCATCAAGGCGATTGCAATGGGTGCACAGGGCGTCTTAAGTACGTACATGTTTGATTGACCATGACCCCTTTATTAATGTGGATTACAGTTGGACGGCCGTTCATGTATGGACTCGCCATCGCTGGGGAGAAGGGCGTCGAGGAGGTCCTCCGATCTCTCCTCGCTGAGACAGAGATTACGCTCGGGCTGAGCGGCTACAAGAGCATCGAGGAGATATGGGCGAAGCGGGAAGCAGTAATAGAAAAGGCGGACACATCACCTAACAAGACGAGGCTATGAGCTGAACGATGCCGAAATCTGTAAGATTGTCGCACCATCCTACTCAATTGTATTTTCTACAAAATCTCCTGTGCGAGATGCCATCTGTTCTCCATCCCGTGCCTCACGTCCGTTCCGGGTTCATCAGGTGGATACTGTAATCAAGATGGCCTGGGGTGAATAATCTACGTCTGACTTATCATAGCCCATATGATTCCGGTTCCTCGGCTACTGCGCTCAGTGGGGCGCTCAGTCTGTGTTCCCGAGAGCGCCGCACTTACACGCACACTTATCGACTCAAGCGCGATGATTTCCCAAAATGTACAATAAAGTCTGTGAAGTTTTGCGAAACGCGGAGGCGTGCGTGGTCCGTTGTGTCCCTCAGGCTGGTCACTGTATTGCCGGTGTAGCTCACCGTTTGCATTTCCGAACATGATGCACCTGTGCGCGGCCCTGACTAGTTTAAAGTAGCGCCTCCCCGAACACATAGGACACATGTACGAAGTTTTGCGCCGTGCTGATACCTGTACGACTGATTTGACGCTTTGCACCTCCCTGAACTCAAGACCTGAGTCATTTGAGAAGCCCCAGCATAACAACTTGAACTCCCAGGCTCGACAATGTCCTGAGGTCGAGAAGGACACCTAAGGTGGGCAACGAAGGAACTCTAGCCCCAAAGTTAATGGACGACCCCCAAGTCACCATGCTTCAATAGGGTGCCAAGGTGTGATGGCAGAGGGGCACAAGTCTAGTGACCGGTTCCATGGTGAGGGGAGCCATTTGTCATGCATCGTGGAGAACACGACTGCGGGGAAGGCGGCAATGCCGCATTGTCCTCCGCCATAAAGTTGTGGATTATGGGCCACATGGGAGAATTCACGGAGGCAATGGGGAAGATGGAACGACGGGGGTGTCACAACCCCACTGTGGTTGGATTTTTGCGACGACCAAACTCGAGAGGGTGTGAATTACGATATTCTTCACACCATACCAGCAGTAGTAGGGCTGTAGCTACTGTACAGGTTTACAGTGGTGCCCGATAGACGCTGGTAGACAAAAATCTGCCAAGGGCCGGGCCTGCCGCCCCTGCCTCAGGTTCTCTAACGTGACGTAGTGAGCCTAAGGGTGCTTCAAGTTACAATTCCCCTGACATCCCCTTGACCCAGAGCATTCTTGGAGCTAGGGATACTATATAAACCATCAAGTGAACTTTGTGATATTGCTTACATGAGTAGGGGTGCACCGTGTGGTTCCTGATAGCACGATACTCCGAGTCGTTTTATCACTCCACTTGCACCAAAACTTGCGGCGCAGTCGGACGCTTGGTTGGGCGTCTGAGTCACCCATCTACGCCCTCCTGCTCCAATTACAGTAGGGCTCACTTCAGGCTAAACAGATATAAGACGACTTAATGCGCCCATCGGTGCTCAGTATTTTCTTTTCCTCTTTCCCTTCCTGCACATATCACTGACACTCTCCCAAACGTTGAGACCTCATCTTCGTTTCGTCTTGGTTAGTTCATTCTCACTGTTTCTCGACGCCGTCCCCAGCATCAGATTCTACTGACCTCGTCCCACGTTGTGTGACCTTTCTCTTTTGCCGTGCTTCGCAATTTCGACTCGCACCCCTTCATTCGTATAAGTTGGCAAGTTTGGGTCCTACTAGAACTCGGCACCTTCTACTACACCCTTAGACGCTCCTCACTATTCCTATGGCCGGCGACAACCCATCTGCCCCCATAACGACATGGTCTTCCTTCCTCTCTCAGATCTATTTAACGGACAGGCGTCCAGTCAACGGTTCATATGACTATCGTGCCATCGAGGAGAAGGCACGCGAGGTGACGAAGGACTACCACGGTGACTGACTGCACATCACAGATCTCGTGTATTTTCCCATTAAATGAGAGCATTGTGTTCGTCAGCTGCCTTCTTGTACACATATGGCACTGCTGGGAGCGGCAGCACCTACCGGAACAACCTCGAAGCACTCCAGCAATGGCGTATCATACCTCGTATGCTTCGCGACGCCACCAACCGCAACCTTGGAGTAGGCGGCGCCTACTTGCTTCTTCCACCTCACCTGACCCGGTTGCGTCTCTAGACTACCTTGTTTGGCGTCAAGCTCCCTTCGCCGGTGCTCATCGCTCCTGTGGGGGTACAAGGCATCCTACACAGGGACGGGGAGCTCGCCACTGCAAGCGCCGCAGCGAGTGTCGGGGTGCCGTACATCTTGTCGACCGCCAGCTCGCGCTCCATTGAAGCCGTGGCCAAAGCCAACGGGGACGGGCACCGATGGTACCAGCTATGCTGGTACGCGTTCACATTTTACCCCACTTTCTTTTCGCGGCTAACAAAATGAATGCAGGCCGCGCAGCAACGACGTGACGCTCTCGATCCTAGGCCGCGCCAAGGCGGCGGGTTTCTCTGCGCTCGTCGTCACCCTGGATACCTTCGTGGTCGGCTGGCGGCCGGCCGACCTCAACACCGCGTACCTTCCGTTCGCTGCGGGCGTCGGTATACAGGTGGGCACGTCAGACCCGGTCTTCATGAAGCGCTTGGGCGTCCCGGTGCGGCCGGACGAGCGCCCCGCGTTTCCGCTCGACATGGAGGCTTTCCGCACACGCCTCGCTGCAGCTGACGAGCAGACGGTCGCGACGTTTAAGCTCGTCACTGGGTGGTTGGACGAAATCGACTCGGGCTTGTTTCGCACATGGGAGGACCTCAAATTCTTGCGTGATAATTGGGACGGCCCTATTGTGCTCAAGGGCATCCGGACGGTGGACGATGCCCATGCGGCTATGGATGCCCAGATGGACGGCATCGTCGTGTCCAATCACGGTGTGTTCACGTTATTCCGGATCACGGTCCGTTGCGCTGGCTGAGGGTGGCGGGCAGGTGGACGGCAGGTGGATGGCGCGATTTCGTCGTTCTCCTCTCTGGAGAAGATCACAGCGTCGTCGAGGGTGCTCCGCGCTCAGAAGGAAGGGAAGTTCACGGTGCTGTTTGACTCGGGGATCCGTCAGGGAAGCGACGTCATCAAGGCGATTGCGATGGGTGCACAGGGCGTCTTAAGTACGCACATGTTTGATTGACCATGACCCCTTTATTAATGTGGGTTGCAGTTGGACGGCCGTTCATGTATGGGCTCGCCATCGCTGGGGAGCAGGGTGTTGCGGAGGTCCTCCGGTCTATCTTGGCCGAGGCGGAGATTACGCTCGGGCTGAGCGGCTACAAGAGCATCGAGGAGATATGGGCGAAGCGGGGAGAAATATTAGAGAAGGCGGACACGTCGTCTGCCAAGACAAGACTGTGAGTTGAACGAGCTGTAAGACCAGTATACGACATCGTACTTGTACGTCCTGCTCGATGTCTGGTGACCCGGTCGGTCCGTAAAGCAGCCTACCGGTAGTCCGTCCCGTACGTCCGTCCCGGGTTCATCAGGTGGCTACTGTAACCCAGGTGGACAAACCCACATCTAGCCAATGGACCATATGGTTCCAGGGCCACAACTGGCCAACGCCGCCGTGTTTTTCCCGTATTGCCAGCACACATAAATCTCAAAGCAACAAAGCCTCCACATCACGGATCTCTCCCATCCCTCTCCTTTCCTTCCCCACACTTTTCTTCAAAGGTTTTCGCGCCAATGCGTGAGTGGCACCCCACGTCATCCGTACGATGCACACAGACTCTGCACGACGACTAGGGCTTATTATTCGCGATGACCCCGTGGCAGTGGGCGAGTACATTGGGGACTACATCGCAAAACGGTGTGTGGGTTTATCATAAGGAGCGCGGGCGCCAAATCGGCCGCTGACACGCGCAATCGGTCCGCTCGCGCGCTCGGTCCGCGCCAGGATCACCGACTTCCGGCCGACGCCGGACAAGCCATTCGTGCTTGGTCTCCCCACGGGCTCGTCGCCCATCCCGACGTACAAGCACCTCATCCGCCTCGTCAAAGATGGCAAGCTCTCGTGCGTCGTTGCTGAAAATGCCTTGTGCAAGTACCTGATGCCGGCACAGATTTAAGAACGTGGTGACGTTCAACATGGACGAATATGTGGGGCTGCCACGCGATCACCCAGAATCATACCACACGTTCATGTTCCGCGAGTTCTTCTCGCACGGTACGCGCGCGCCTATTCCCCCCCCCTCCCCTCACACGTCCTAAAATCCCACCCAGTGGACATCGACCCGAAACACGTGAACATCCTCGACGGGAACGCGCGGGACCTAGTCGGGGAGTGCAACGCGTACGAGGAGAAGATCCGCGCCGCGGGCGGGATCGAGCTCTTCCTGGGCGGGATCGGCGAGGACGGGCATATCGCGTTCAACGAGCCTGGGTCGTCGCTCGCGTCGCGCACGCGCATCAAGACGCTCGCGTACGACACGATCCTCGCCAACGCGCGCTTCTTCGCCAACGACATCGCCGCCGTGCCCCGCATGGCGCTCACCGTCGGCGTCAAGACCGTCCTCGAGTCGCGCGAGGTCGTCGTCGTCGTCACTGGCCAGCGCAAGGCGCTCGCGCTCAGCATGGCCATCGAGCATGGCGTGAACCACCTTTGGACGCTGTCGGCGCTTCAGACGCATCCCTGGGCGCTGATCGTTGTCGATGAGGACGCGACGGCTGGTACGTAAACGCGGTGGGTTGGTCCGTTGCGCCGGCGCGCTAATTCGCCCGCCCGCGTTTTAGAACTTCGCGTAAAAACGGTCAAATACTTCAAATCGATCGAGCGCGTCCACGAGGAGGTGGAGGCCGCCCGGGAGAAGGTCGCAGTGATAGGAGGCGATGGAGACGAGCAGCAGATAGGAGGTACAGAGTGGCACTAGCTGAGGATCGGGAGCGGGGGTTTTTCCTCTCCGGGTATCGAAAACGCTGTAGTCTGGCGGTTTCCATGGGTTGTGAGCAAGTTGTACATAGATTGATTCAAAGATAGGATTCCCGAGAGTGCTGTGCCCGTATTTCGTGCCAAACCAGTCGCTGCGGGACTCCTAATTCAGAGGTTGCGGTTCTGGTGCATCTTCCGTGCTGTTACCATGCCTGCTACATTAATAGCGAGTTTTGTCGACATGGAAACGGCGCGCAGTTGCCAGTACCGATGGTGCTTCACCCTGGAGGTTCTTTGGTGGTTTGCACTGGAGTGTCGATAGCTGTGACGGAATCGCATCGGCTACCGCTGATCAGGAAGGCTTGGCGTTTGCGATAGAAGTGCCTCTGCCCTGCAACCACACGACTGGGAGATCGATTGGGCGGGGCCAGAAAGAAGTTCGGAAGCGCAGCAACATATGTCGTAGAGTTCGAGATCCGACCTGAAATTAGAATCGTGCCCCCGAGGGCGTGCGCCGAGTTGTTAGATGAACGGGCACCAGTATCGCTTGCACCACCAGAGGAGAACTTTAGACTGGCCGAGGAAGTGATCAGCGAGGACTGTAGTTGGAGGTGGCACAATCGAACGGAACAAAAGGCGAACAGTGCATTGGGTGCAGCGTGAAAAGAAGACAGTCACGAGTCGGGTGCATGCAGGACCTCGTGCAGATCGCTTCCGAGTCCCCGATTTCTCGATTTTTGAATGTCAAGACGCATGGTACTCACCAAAAAATACTTGGTATGTATTTTACGTTTTGGTCAATGTATTGCATCCGAATAATTTGAAAATTCAACGGCAACTTGGCTACTCCCACCAATTTATTACTGTATCATCAACTGGTCCAGTGGACGTCCAGCGGGCGCGACCTTTGACTCCCCTTGGACTCCCCGAGTACAGGGATTTGAGCCCATCCAGGTATTGGGCTGTGTAAACGCTCGTAATCGGGGTTTTTCTGTCACGCGTCGCTGACTCGCGCGTTCTATTTTTCGCGCCGCCAGCGACTTGTACTAATGTTGGCGGCGATCGTTTTTTGTCAACAAATTGATTATGGCACAAATTGATTATGACACCCTCTTGCGTGTTCGTCAAACACTACGCGAATGACGTTTACTCCCCCCTTTATGCGTTTCGTAGCCCAGCATTTTCCTCGTCCACGAGTGCGGCGCTCTCTGCAACCCTTGACGTCGTTCCACGATTTGGATGGATGTTAACTGTTGTTTCGGACATCGCGACCACGGTCAGAAAACTATCTTTGTTGATAGGCTTCTTACCCCCGGCCAGCTCGTGGTTCAGGCCTTGACTGTGATCGATACTGAACAGCAAGACGGTCGAAACGAGAGACAATTACAGTCCTCGGGGGGCACGCCTCACCCAGTTCAAAGTCAGTTGTGGGCCATTGGCTCCACACGGGCTCGGGAGTCTCCATGTACTGATCTCATCGTGACATGCGGTAGACCCTCGTGTTACATCACGCCCTACAACCTCAAGGACACCACGTTGACGTAGTACGTCGCTCGCGGGATTCGGTTTCAGGTGCCCGCGATCGTTCTTATTTTGTTTATTGCGTGTCCGGTTCTGACCGTTGTGTACAACGTGTTTGTCCCCGCGAGCTGGCACAGTTCTCCTTCCAGCTGTCCCGGCAAGTCATAGATGACGGCGCGCTTGTGCACTGCAGTGACACCCAAAGCACTGCACAACATCCATTCACGGTGCTCCAAAGTGTGCCACCCCACAGATCGCCCAACGACTGGCGACAACTGTGCTTTTGTGCCGATATCATGGTGTTAGCTACAAAAGCCTCGTAGAGCTGTTGTTGGACGGGCCCAACGAACCACCTGTCCTTGTCGTCGTCGTTGGACATCGTTCTTCCCTCCTTCTCTAGCTCTCTTTTCCACCTACTTTATTTCTCCTCTACCCCCAAACCATGTCGTCCACCTTGGCCTCCCCAACGATCTCACTGACGGCTTCGCAAACGGCAACGGCTAGTCCAACTGGGGCAGCCGTTTCTGCCAAGAACATCGCGTGGCAAACTGCCCTATACCTCGTGATCGTCTTTGGTATGTGATATGCCATTTCCCTCGCTGTTTCACGGCCCCTTATCTTTCCCCCTTACCAACCTACCAACCAACAGTCATCGTTGCCATCGTCGCAGCCATCATTGTTTACCTCGGGCGCGTCGAGTGGACCATATCAACGCCTTGGAGAGGAAAAATGGATCCGAGGAGCCCCAGCCCCGATTCGACGTCCTATACTCTTCCAGGTAACTTAGGTACAACATCTCTCCATTTTACCGAACTTCCCGGAAAGAGTGCATCTGACCTTTTCCGCCAATAGCCTCCACCCTCGTCAGAATGATGCTACGTTACTTCTTCACAACGGTCCTTCCCCCTCTCCAGAGCCTCAGGACGGCGACCACGTCCTCGATCGGCGCCCTGTCGCGTCCGCAGCCGGCCCTCGAGCTCCCGATGTACACAGAGCCAGAATTTCGGGAACCCGTGCTTGCACCTCCGCGCCCTGCGGTGCCTCGTGACCTCAGTTCATTCCGTGTCCCTTCGAACCCCTATTCCGGCACCTCTCACTCCAATCTGCCCAGCCCCGCGCATTAGCATTTTTCTTTTTGGACACGCATTAGCATTTGTACGTTTCATAGCTTCTTGTTCATCCATGCATTCCAAATACCATACAACTACCTACTGCTATCTCCACCAACACGGGCACTGGACTGTCTGTACTGGCGCGCATTTGATTGCTTGGGTCTATCCTATTGCCTCGTTTTTGTTCTGTAGACCCAATCAAAACGGACTATGAAAAAAATACCATCTGTCTGCGCCTCGGGGATTGCGAGCCTTTCCCATGTATGTACTTACGAATACTGTACCTTCGTTATTACTGTTTGGCAATACAGCTCTGGGAGCCAATTTTGGATAATCGATTGATATAATCTGCCCACGGATCTCTCGATGCCCCACTACTGTAGGATTTTCGAGGCACTCGATCTTTAGACACAACGCTGTGACAGCCTGTGTCTCCCTAGTACTACAATGACATACCTGGCAAAGGGTGGGCTTACTTCGTGATTACAATAGTAGTGCCATCTTGGTCCGCATGGTTGGCCGCTGCGGGACTTGGTCCCTAAACGAGTCACAGCCAGAAAAAGGAAATGAGGAGACAAAAACAAAATAAATATTGAGACCCGTAGGTCTACCACTCTGAAACAGCGTGTCATCCTTGTGCAGGGGCCATGCTAATCTTCTCTGTATCGTTCCAATTTTTTCGTATGCATCCCCGAAGGGAGCAATTACTACTGGGAGGCTTCACAGGGGCCGACCATAATTTTAGATTTTGTTTGAGTGGCGGGTCCGAGTCTCTGATGAAAGTGTCCGAGTCATGACTGAATGGTCCATGCCACGCGCATTAGGACTCGATCGAGTCTGACAATGGCACTTCTATTATCATAGCACTCCTTTGCTTGTTCCGAGATTAATGAACAATACACCGCGATTGAAATGAAATAGGGCAGGTGGCACGAATGGCTTGGTGAGGAGCACACTTCATAGTAGGTCTCGACTGATGGCGCCACTAAGCACTAGCATCATCCAGCGACCGCTACAGGTCTCTCGGTGATGACGAAGCCCCGAGGGTAAAATTTTCCGGGTCTGATGATGTGGAGTGATGTGATGTATGAATCCATTGCGGTGGGTAGCCAGAGATAACAAATAACAAAAATAGAAACAAAGAAATAGTACTGTGTGAGGAGAACTACATAATGAGATGATGTGTGGGGGCTGTGAGGATGAAAAAAGAAGAAAAAACACATACTGTACATGGTCAAAAAAAAAAACAAAAGAGTATCCCCCGTGGGAAGGTCAGGAGACCCAGAATAATGAGAAGACAAAGCTCACTCAGTATGGTATGGATCAGGTCCCATCGAAGCCGCGAGCAAGGCTAAAAGTCAAACGTCCCCACGGGGCAGGGGAATGCGGAGACGCTAGTGTGACAATCAATCCGCGTCGATTTCCCACAGCCCCCCCTCACTGCCCACATCCGCATCCGAGTCCGTGTCCACCCACGTTTCAGCAGCACCTGCACCTGCACCCACACCCGCACCAGTACCCGCGTCCGTGTCCCTTGTCCACGTCGCCCTGGCACTCGCAGGCATCCCCACCTCCTTCGCAAGAAAAGCCCCCACCACCGCCGTCACAGGTGCGCTCTTTCCCTTGGCCCTCGCGACAGTGAACACATCCGCATCCGGGACATCATGCATATTATGCGTGCGGCGCACCTCGTGCAGATGCGCAGAGCGCGCCCAGCGCCGTGCGGAGCGCGGTACGGGGCCAATGAGCGATGGGCCGTTGTGCGAGCTCGAGCGCCGGACCGGCGATGGCGCTGATACGGGGACAGGTGAGGTAGCGCCGGAGCGCGGGTGCGTGGTAGGGCGTGGGCGCGTGATGCCCGTGCTACGGAGCGCGGGCGCGCGGTGGTAAGGATGTGTAGGGGTGAGGAAGAGCGGGGGGCGTCTCTGGCGGGACGACGTCGGCGTCGCGATGTTGTTGTTGGTGGTGGTGGTGGGCAGAGATCGGGGGAGCGAACTGTCGGCGGGCGCGGCGGTATGTGGCGTTGGTACGTTCTCACCGTTTGAGTGTGCGGGTGGCCCGCTGCGCAGGCGGGAGACCCAGTCGCCGCTCAGACCCAAGTTGCGTTGGCCCCATTTACGCACGGCGTCCGCGCGCCGGGGCGGCACGTGGAATTCGCCGGGAGAGCCACGGGTGACGCTGAGGAATACGAGCACGGCGAGTAGGAGGCACAGCTGCGCTATGCCGAGACGTTTTTCCAGGACGACCTGCGGTGTGCAGGGGGGTGAGTCGTCGTCAACCGCAAGGGACCAGCACTGACCTCCTCTGCGAGATAATTGACTTGTGAGATAAGCGCACGTTGCTCAATGTCCATTTCTCGACGGTGCCTCTCGAAGTCGTTGATAGAGCGCTCGTACAGCTGGGCCTGCGCACGACCTATCCCTTCGAGTCTACCGACATCTTCGCTTAGACGCCGAAGCATCTCCCGCATGGCGCTTGTCTGCTCCTCGACGTAGCGTGCATAGAGCGTCGTATTTGCTTCTAGGGCGCTGAGGCGGTTCATGATTGTGCGGTAGATAGACTCCCCGGTGTGTACGCCGACGGGTGACGGCGAGAGAGGGACGTTAATTACGGGGGCTGAAGGAGGGGCCTGTGCGACGGGGTGAGGAGAAACTGTCGTTGTTAATGATGGGGAAGACGAGCGGGATGCAGAGCCGTTCGCTTGCCGAGACGACGATAATGATACAGATGACAATGCTGTGGGAGAGTCGTAGCTTGATGATATGTGAGATCGTTGGGTAGAGTCATTGGCATTTACAGAGTCTTGGTTAGATTTCAAGGACGGGGAGGCAGCAGGTGGTGAACAGGTGGCGATAATCGGAGAATCAGAGCTAGCCGTCGGGATCGGAGCGCTTGTCGAGGGTTCCAACCGAGCGATGTCTGTGCTGTGTCGGAAGGATCCTTCCACGCCCTCAGGTGACTGCGATGTTTCCGTCCGTTGTTCCTGCGTGTTGTTGGACTCTGCCGGAGGTACGGGTGAGGGAGGTGTGAATTGATAGGCAACGTGCTCTTCCTCGGGCTTCTCGGCCTCAGAGATAGCATCTGCATGGACTAGCGTGTTCGATGCCTTGGGGTCCTGCCTGGCCTTGCTTCTGCTTTCTTCCTCCCATGTGTCCCACTTCCATTGCTCGAGATGCGTGAGGCCATAAACGCGAAGGAGTGAGATGGGGCAATAGTACTCGTTGGAATAGTGAGAATGAAAGTCGATACGGATGTATCGATAAAAGTCGCGAATATACATCGGGGGGTGGAACGACTGCAAAATATCAGCGACGAGACACGTTCCACAACGCGGTTCGGGGGCCTACCTGCACCCCACGCACGTTCTTCCCGACGTACGTGCCGACGACCGTCCAGCCCTCCGCGTCCGTAGCGTACGTCTTGGCGACGCTAACCGTGAACTCCTTGAACACGCCACTGAAGAATTCAAAGTTGGCGAGCTGCACCGTGTCGATGCGGATATCCTCACACAGCTCGACGACGACGAACTGCGGCGCCGCCGCGCACGGCGACAGCATGTAGCGGTCCCGCTTCGACGACAGGATGCTCGACGCCGACTTGGCCCCGCGGTGCGCCGTGTGCACCCGCGCGGAGCAGTCCAGCGACGCGTAGTTGAATCGGTCCGTGAGCGGCACGCGGAAATGCGGCGGCGACGCTGGTGTCGGGGTGTCGGGGCCCTGCGCGGTAGGCGCAAAGTCTGAAGCATCTAGGGTGTGGGCGCCGGCCATGACGGCAGAAGCATGGTGCTCCGGGGCGCTCTCGTCTGGCAAGCGGCTTGGCGCGCTGTCGTTGGGAGGCGCACTGCCCTTTTGGCTGTTGTTGCTCTCGCTGAACCGCTTTGCCTTCCAGTCTTCAAAGGAAAGGAAAGGGTCGTCATCTACTGGCTCCAGTGGTGTGAGAGGTTTGAGGCAGCAGATGGGCTCCTCGGGTCGTTTGGGTGCAAGAGTGGCAATGGCATGGAACGGGTCGTAGGGCGTCGTCAATGGGCGGTGGCCAGAAAGCGCAGGAGATGCAAACAACAGACAAAGGAGCGAAGTTGGAAGCCAGGACAAGCGAGTGTTGAACATCACTCGGGGGAAATGAGACTAGAACCACCAAACATCCAAGTGTTGCACAGACGCCGAGTCCGAGTCCGAGGCACACGGCTCGCGGCTCTCACATCAGATTCAATTTGCCACGTCAGAATTACCCACCCACACACAACTTTCTGTACACAATTTCTCGCAAATGCGTGGAAAAAAAACATATATATTAAGAACTGACAGCTGTGTTCGTGGAGAGAAGGATATCTGAACAAAAACCCTGTCACATTGACCGCAACGCAATAACCTGGGTCGGCTGCGCCGTATCCTTACAACATCACTGCACAGGTTCAGTTGAGGTGCGCTTATGTGTTCCGGAAAAATCATGGGCACTAAAAGAATATCAGACAGGACTCGAGGAGAATAAGAGAACAACCAACGGTCACTCCTGCTGTTGCTGTGTTCATGATGAGGGCAACAATGAGGCCTAAACACAATATCTATGAAGACGTAGATGAAGTCGGTAGTGCTGCTAAACGTACCGTACAAACCCAAGACCTCGGCGAAAATGAGGATGAGGATCTGGTGAGTTGGTATGGGTAAGTACAGTCAGACTGACGATTAGTCACTGAATAACACACCATTCCGACGAACAACCTGGGTTGCTGCGCAGTACCTCGAACGCCGGCGTCACCTACAATACCAATTGCAAAGCCCGCAGCAAGACCGGCAAGCCCGACAGAAAGACCGGCACCAAGCTGGACAAAGCCAGTGTAGAGAGGCATTTTGGGCGTGACTGGAAGGTCAAGTTCAGCATACAGTGTAAACGGCCATGCTGACAAGAAACACGTACGATTTCCAGAAATGAGGACCGAGACGACAAGACCGTAGATCTGCGAATGTCACAATTGGATCCCGCCCTTAAGTCTGAGAACCAATGATAACTCACGGCGATGATACCAGCCATGACGACAGGAACGACATTCTTCATCATGAGATCCGGTCGTAGAACGGCCATGGCTGAGATGCCAACACCAGATTTTGCGGTTCCATAACTGGGGTAGAAAACATCAACTACGTGCTGTCAGGTGCGTACGCGGGTGTTGCACTTGCCTCGCTCCGATACCTGAGAGAAAGAGTTTAGAGAACTATTTTAAGAAATGACGACAGAAAAGACGGACATGTAAAAACGATGGCGCTGGTGCAACCCTATTTTCAACAGTCAAAATTGTCACCATTTGTCAAGACAATAATAGGGCTCACCATCGCGCCGAAGAAAGGAGCGTAAACGGGGCAGAAGTCGGTCATTGTAGCGAGTAAAGCTGTTCGAATAGAAGTGGGTGCTGCGACGACCCAAACACGGCTCACTCTCCCTCTCTCAAACTCGGCAACATCCGACGCGGGCTTTCAACCCGTGGCTGAACTTTTCTCACGGCATTTGCCGATACTACTCTGCGACTGTTACTGCTGTTCATTCCCTGGCATATCGACCAACGCGGCTGAGCAAATAAAGTCATACAGAACCTTTATCACAGTGGCATCGGCCAAAGGACATATTGGGTTCTTCGTCCTCAGAGGACGTCGGCTATTCCAAGCGTGATGACGCTTGTAATGACGACTTGCAATTCACCATCTGGGCCCGGCTCCAGACGGATCGTGCTCACATAATGCGTCACGGTACCGGCCCGCGAGACGCCTCCTACTCTCCGCAATCGACGCGTCGAGTGGCAGAGCCTGGCCTGCTCTCTCATGGGCAGGCATAACCGAAGTTGTTATCCTGGACCCTCTATACCAAGACCTCAGCAAGAGGTATGTAGGGGGGAATATTGGCGCGGACGGCGGTTTGCGGAGCCCATGCGCGGTCAGGTACACGACTATTGACATTCTCGCCGTGGTTCAAATGGAGTATCGGCTCTCTTGAACAGAGATGGGATCAGGGGTGGAATAGTATTGTTCATCATAGAAGCTGCTTGTGCCGAAATGTCTAGGATCCTGTTGTCCAACTAGGTACCAAGTCGTTGGACGAGTTTGAGTGCGCCCCACCTCAGAACACCGCGGACAGGAGAAATTCTGCATCTTCACCCTGCTGGTACGCACGCATGTTTGGCTGGAAAGTGGGGTCGAGAGTGGGTGGGGTCTGAAAAATGGGGAGCTGAAATGAACCCTTGAAGACGCAGCATGCCAAGCAGCATGCATAATTTCGTACCTCTTGACGAGTGGAATGGTCCATTGATGTTTCTTGTTGGACAGAGATGGGCGAGAAGTTTGAAAGCAGTTCTCTGAAGAGGGAAACGAAAGGGAGAACAAGATATATAATCCAAGGCGGTGCATTCGTATCCTACGTATTCTGCAACGCAATAGCCACGAAGTCTGATCGCAATATATCCGGGACTCTGACTCGAAACGGCCAGTAGATATTGTCTCCAAAATTTCGAAGATCCACGGTATTGGGAAGGCGAGGCTGGCCTACACATGGCGACCATGTACGACGAACCTGATTTCATAAAGTTATTGCCAGATGGGAAAACTCACCCACCACTGACCAATGAAACGCTGCTTCTAGTATTTTTGGGCTTGTCGAATACACGACCAAAATCCTCTCTAGGGAGCGGTGACCAGAGCGGTGAGTATTGGGGAGAAGGGCGAATAAAATAAACAATCTGTGAGAACGCCTGATTGTCCCTGCTGCCACTGGGTAGGCGTACGAGGCGCCTCTCTCACATGGAGTTACAGAGCAGGTGTTACTATTTTTCGCGAAAGGTAGCCCAATTCGAGATCATTGTAACATGCAATGTACGGTACACGAGCGCGTTCCTTTTCCTTTCCACAACCCTTTACGTTTCAGATCAATGTCCCATCACTGAACGTGCCTTGTATGGCTCCTCTAAATGCTGAATCTCTTCTTGAGTCAATGTGATCTCCGTACCATCTAAAAAGAAGTTAGGGGTTGCCCCCATCCCCCAATATGTATTAGTTGCACGCACTTATGAGTTCTTCTAGGTTCTTGATGCTCGTAGAGCCGATAACGGGCGCAGTCACACGCGTCAGTGACCACGCCAAGGAGACCTGGGCCATGCTTATCCCGCGTTTTTTGGAGATTTCTTCGACCCTATTGGAGCTCTCGTGAGACCTGAGTCATGTATCTTCGCGGGAAAGAACGGACCTGTTGACAATCTCCTGGGTGCCCGCTCCCGCAAGATACCCATCTGAGTAGCTGTAGGCACCATAAGAATCAAGCAACTAAGGCACAGAGAGTAGTCAAAAGACACGGACAGATCAGCGTTACCCCGTGATGTGGTTGCGTCAGTTTTGAAGGGACGGGTAAGGAGGCCGCGCGCAAGCGGTGACCACGGGATGACGCCCACGCCAAAGTGGCTCAGTGTGGGGAACATCTCGCGCTCTTCCTCACGGTATACAAGCGAGTGGTGGTTTTGCATCGAAATAAAAGGCGTGAGATTGTTTGTAATGGCGTAATCTATGGTTTCCCTCAGCAACACGTACAGAGCTAGGGGGGTCGTTTACTCACTCTGCATGACATGGACTGAACCAACGGTCTGTGAGCTGGTCGCGGAGTTCGCGTGGACGAGCACTTACATTGCCAAGCGTAGCAACTACTCATCCCAATATATCGGACGTATCCCGCCTTGACGACATCGTGTAGAGCCTGCATCGTCTCCTCGATTGGCGTACTGGGATCGAAGCGATGACATTGCAAGACATCGATATAGTCGAGTTGCAGACGCTCAAGTGACTTCTTGACCGAATCAAAGATATGCTGCCACGAGAGGTCACAAACGGCGTGCATAAGATGAGATGACAATGTGTACCTTGCGACTAAGACCATGTTGATTCACAAATCCGATCTTGTCAAGTTCAGCAGGGGTCTTCATCCAATTTGCCTCGTCACCTATTTTACCGACAGCGAGGAAGACCTTAGATAAGATATAAGCATCGGCTATATGTCGATGTGGACGCAGACTGTGGTTCCACATACCTTCGTCATGACCACGATCTCTTCGCGTGGTAGGTTAAGCACTTTGATGGCATTGCCAAGATACACCTCAGAAAGGCCATTCGAGTATGTGTCTGCAGTATCAAAGGCGTTCACGCCGCGCTCATATCTTGACGGCCCTCGTTAGATAGTCGTAGATGTGGGGACGACGAGGATACACTCACGCGAATTTCACGTGTTCGATGGCCTCCTTCTCGCCGAGGACCCACTGTTGCCAACGAGGATCGCCGTACGACATCATGCCAAGAATGATCCTGGACACCTTCAGTCCTGACTTTCCTAGTCGAACTGTGATTGCTCGTGTCAGAAAAGTACGTGCAAAATATTTTGAGGTGCAAAGTCATACCGTAGGGAATCCGCTTTGTTACAGTGGGGGTGGTCATGACTGTGACTTGGTTCGAAATGTGAAGTGATACAATGGATATAGAGCAACACCAAACAACGATGAGCTTTTATACGTTCATGGTGGTTCGACACTTTTTGATGATTCGATAGAGCCCGACTAATGTGTGGGCCAGTGTGGGTCACAGAGCGCTACAACGTCGAGCTTAGCGCATTCAAACAATTCATTATGTGGGCCATGGGGCTGATGTCAATCGACAATCAGTTTCTGTCGGGAATATTCCTGCTTCCGGATGGACTTAGCGGGTCAACGCGATCCACTAGTAAGTATGTCACCCTGACCCACAATCCACCGAAATTAGAACTCGAGAACAGGAAATGGTCAGCATGATTAGTCACCCAAAAATAAGTGGATACCTCTCGACGGGAGAGCGGACCGGGGTGTGGGAAGCGCGCGATCGGAGCGTGACTCCCTCGGGTTCCCCAAACACCAAAGAGAGAGAGATAGGAACAGCCAGACACAAGCGATCAAATTACGGTATGACCCAGGAGCATCGCGCCTGCTCAAATTTGTTATCTCCGAATCAGCATATCGGGTCTGGACACTGAGAAATATCCGTGGCAAAATCTTGGGCGAGATACACACGGAAAGATTGCCCAGGGCGATCAGCAGGAGCTCCCAAGAGATGGAATGAATCGAAACGTTATTTTCTAGCGGGTAGCAGTTGGTTGGTAGTCCCGAAACACCTGAGTCCCACGCCACCCCGGGCCATACCCTGGGTGTGCGTCGAAGCATTTTCCCCCGTTTTTGAACCTCAGAAGCCCATATCAGCGAGTTAGATAAAGATTGTCAGGTACAGTAACCTAGTTACTATCTTTCGCTACCTACTATATCGCTTGTCCAAAAAAAAGCAACACTCTCAGGCTCTGGCTTCTGTGTATCCTCGGGAATGTAAGCGGGACCTGCCAGTGCTCCGAGTCCAATGGAAGGCTTCGTATGCCTCATGTGGTTTCAGGCTCGCTCAACTATGTGTCGTCCTGCTTATGTCCGAGTCTAACGCCATGGGCCTCGTCTTTTTAATATCATAGGAGCACTCGGCACACAGTGACTGCAGTCCCGCTCCTACCTCGATTCTAGCCCTGATACAAAACAAAATATCTGCCTCCCAGCCATTTTCTCAGTGCTCTTGTCTCCGCACCTCTAGCCTTCTTGACCCTCAGTGACCCTCTAATCATGCGCTTTCACCAGCTCTCTGTTCTCTCTGTCCTCGGTGCCGTGCCATTCGCCGACTTCGCAACACCTCTCCCACCACCTTGGCATGACATGCGTGTCAAACACACCTGGAATACTGTCCCACCAAACTGGGAGGCCCTAGGGCACCCTCCCGATGGCACGACCATCGACCTCCACGTTGCGCTCAAGCCTCACCACGAGAACGTGTTAAGTAACGCACTCTACGAGGTCAGCGATCAAAGGAGTCCAAAGCACGTCCTTTCCAACATTCCTCTGCCCACGATGTGCTTACATATACTGCTGCTCTGTTGTAGATATGGTGCACACCTCTCAAAAGAGCAGGTCGCTCAGCTTGTCGCGCCGCCACCGGACACCCTCGGCCTCATTAACTCCTGGCTTGAATACCACGCCGTGCCGTTCTCGTCCATCTCGACGATACACCGCGGTAGCTGGCTGAAGTTGACCGGCATTCCGGTGTCGGCCGTGGGAACTGCCTCGCCGAAAATGGCTCCGGAAGAGTCGAGTTCATCCCCGAGTTCCCTGGCTCCTGTACGTGTGGCCCTTTATTTCTCCTTGATAATAGTACACCGCCATGTGCGCAGGTCGTTCATCATTGCCACGGTTTTGTAGGTCACTTCGTGACTGCCGTAGGCGGCACGACGGGCTACCCCGAGGCAGCAGCTCAGCTCTCTGGAGGCGGCTTCTCGAACCATTTTCCTCGGCCGCCTTACTATAAATTTGCTGTTCCTGCCTTCCTTCAACAGCTCTGCGGCCGGTATTACGGCTCTTACAAGTGCGTTTTTTGCCACTTCCTTACGCGTTCTATTCTCACTTTGTAATTTTCGTGGTTTGTGCAGCGCGCAAGGCCGTGGTATCCCCGACATCTCCGCACAGGCGCTCAAATACTTTATTATCTCAAACGGCGAAGGCCTTCTCGTGGATGGCACAAGCTGCTCGGCACCTGTGCGTTTTTCCTCCTCCCTCTGCTCTGCCTCGAGTACCCACCTGACTACTTATGTATAGACCATAGCAGCCATAATATCACTGCTTAACGACTACCGACTATCGAAAGGCAAGACTGCCCTCGGCTTCCTCAATCCCTGGCTGTACGGCCTTGGCTCCAATGGCCTGAACGACATCACATCTGGGTCTAACCCAGGCTGCGGCACTGACGGATTCACGGCCATTGTTGGATGAGATCCTGTTCGTTCCGCGAGACTTATCCTTTCTTCACATCCCACGTTGGTCTGATGTCCCATTTGGTAGGTGACAGGTCTCGGGACGCCAAATTTTTGTCCCTACAGCAGACACTTGATTATATGGACCAGGTCCAGGCGACGCAAATCGAAAGGATAAGAACGACATTCTCGGAACGACTGAACAGCAGCGATACGGCAGTCCTACTCGCATAACTTACTACGTACACGCTAAGCTGGTTCGAGACACCGAGGAGATAGATGAATAAATTCCGCAAGCCATCACTTGGGCCACTTGGCGTCGGAGTCTTCGCCACACTTCTTTTGACTTAGTCTTGAACTTCGTTCGCACCTTCCAGTAGCTTGTGTGCTCGTCTGTATGAAATTTGCGAGTGGTAATGCGCGAGCTTGCTATCTTTCAGCATCTCTGCCATGGTGTATTCCCTGCTTTTTCAACTGCTAAATAATTTATAATGCCCAGCGTTCGTGTCTGTACGAGGGGTAGACATGGACGACGTAGGTGAACGTGGGATAGCCCGCAAGCCCTCCTAGTTGCAACGAAATTTGGACCTCGTCCGCTGGGCCCTGGCTACAGAGGCGAATTGCCGGGAGCTAAGGTATCAGCCAGCGATCCACTAATCAGAAATAGTGGAGAGATGGCGTCTTACCTTGATGACGAGAGTCCAATTACCAATAGCAGAATATGGCGCAGTTTTATCTCCCAGTGCAAGACGAATATAATTGAGGGGTGGACAACGAATCAGGGGTCCGAGCAGTGTTGGACAGTTGCCGACTAAGGTCAAGAGTCAATGTCATCACATGTCGACTAGTCGGTGACTAGTCGCCGACTGTGGAACGACCATGACTTTCTCATCACGTGACAGTAGCACATTCCGGAATCTGTATTGAGTAATATCGTACGATTTCTCTTATTCCATACCACAATGACTCATAGTGGCCAGTCATCTAATCGTTCTTGGGTCCATGACTTCTTTAAGGACCACCCAAAACTTGCCCAAAAAGCACCTGAAGCATACTCGGGCACACGGACAACCCACGACAAAGCAAAAGTATACTGCAAGCTCTGTTTGGTCAAGCACGTCAATGAGGTCCTTGAACAAGACACAAGAGCTGTTGAAGCGGGTACTTGGCAGTTTGTTCGATCCAATGATATGATTGAACTGGAGCGTGCGTAACACTATCACATCAAAATTTCTTAGCTCAATTTCTTTTCAATTAGTTTTTTCAGTTAGGCAGAATGAGGCTGGCTGTCACGGACGCTCTATTTTTGCCCTATTTTTCCGCACTTTTACGGATTTATTTGGTAGAGATACGAGACTCCAACGTTGTGCTCAAACATCCAAGTCCTTATCATTAGATATGATAAGATGGTTAGTCACGTGATGCCAACATGTGCACCCACAAACACGTGACCCTGGGATAGTAACTTCCTTATCAGATGTTACCTTTCTAGGTCACTTTCCTTATTAGCAAAGTAGTTTCTCATTGGACGATAAGCAGGGAAGGTTCTAGATAGTTCTAGATTACGTTGTCATAGGGTTATGACTCATAGATAAGGACACGTCACTGTTCTGTCAGCGTTAATGACTGTGCATCAGTCAGCACAATAGATAATGCTATTATTAGACACGACGCGTCAGCGTCTGACTCATTACTATTACATGTACCTTTAGTAACAAGGTTTAGTAGTAATTCGAACTCAGCCGCAGCATAGTATATAAACCCTCTTGTAGCGTCCTGAGTGGAACCAACTTGTCCTCTTGGTTCTCCACTCAGGTGCGTATCTCTTTGTACTTCCCTTTCTCTTCACCAATGTTAACTTGTCCTCTTGGTTCTCCACTCAGCGTGCCACTGCATGATCACCTTGCCTTTGACCTTGAATAAAGGTCTCACGTGTGCATATTCTCCGCAGTGACTGTATGTTCGGCGCGTGACTTGTCTCCGCGCTAGGCTTGGGTGTGCTCCCAGTTCAGTTTGCTAACCTTCACCTTGGTCTAGTTGTAAGCGATAAGTCATACCGCTACACTGGCCACGGGTGGTTATCAGCACGTACAGAGGGGCTGGTCAATCATCTTCGACTCTGCAATCTTCAGCCCCCAGCAGTGCTTGAGAAAGCTCAGGCACATAAAGATCGTGTGTTGGGAACCACTGCAGCTGGCAAAAGGACCCGTCGCGATATGGAGGAAGAATCCGAAGATCCTGAGGCATCGTCATCGCTATTCTGACAACGCAGCATATCACCGTATCCGGGTCAACTACCTGCATTCCATGTTCAAACACCTTCTGAGACCTTCCAGTCCCCCTACACCCTCTCGGTCGTATCAAGGGGATCTTATTCTGATTTTGAACGAGAGCCCTCTGTTGCCTCCTCTATCTCCACCTCATCGTCTAGCCGCGGTGCCTCTCCCTTCAACTTCCCACAAATCCCATCTCAATCTCAATCTCAATCTCGACGCGGCGTGTCTCGTCCCTCTTCACTTAACCCTCAAGCACTCGCCGAACCGACCTGGTCAGACATACAACAGGCGCGCTTTGAGGAACGAATCACACTGTTACGCTTGTACGGGCGTAGTGTCCGACTTGGACGGTTCTGCGGGTGCACGATGCCCCAAGTCGTCAGCCAACTTACGGGGGAGGCAAATACAGCCAAGGCGTCCCCTAGTCGACAAGAATACTGGCAGTCTTCTATTAGATAGAAAGACTGAGAAGCAGAGAATGGCAGATAAGAGGGGAAAGGGAAATGAGCAAACAGCCCAAAGAGATGGCAAACAGCCCAGCTCAAAAGATGAAGGGAAAACCGCAAACAGCAGGTACAATTCCACGAAATCTCAAGCTAGGGAACCGGGGATACAAGCTACCCTACTTATACCCTAGCTATGGTAAGGTTCAAACTCAGAAACCCTAATACAACGATCCTAGGGTGAGTAATCGTACAGTAAGAGTGTCATCGGGATTGTGTAAGCATACAGTCGGTCAACCAATCAGAACAAGATATCAGTCATCCTTATCGTAACAGTGTAATTGTCTATGAGTCATCCACAGCCAGTATCAGTCATCAGGTACCAAACATCAGTCAGCCAGGCACAAGCTCATCTGGGCTCTTCCGGTGCATTCTAGCCAGGTCACATGCCGGGGTCACGTGACGGGCGACTTGAGTGTTGCCTTTATCCGGGTCGATGGAACCTGCAATTCTGCGCATCATTGCAGAAAGTCCAGTGGATTCGCGGGCCGGGGCACTTATCTCTTGGTTTTCGGCTTATCTCAGCCTTTTCTTCGTCATCTTCTTCTTTTCCTCATGACTGCACTCTTCGCATCGCCGTTTGCCAAGGTTTGGAGGGTGAAACCGTAACAACACGCATCACTGCAGCGGCGGGATTTCCACTCTCGTGGGTGGAAAACCCAGAGTGGCTGGATTTTTGCAACGACTTTGTTCCGCAGGCCAAGTCGCCAAGTCGAAAAGTTCTTACCAAACGTCTTCTGCCGCGAACACTCAACGAATTACAACAGAAGGCAAAGCAACGGGTAAGTGGCAAGAACGCAACTGCCTCGTGCGATGGCTGGACAGGCGAAAATTTCCATCATTACATCGCGTTTATGATCATGGTTGATAAGAAGGTATGGCACTTTTATTACGACGAGCACACTGTATCTGACTAGAACTAGGTCCATACAGTGAATGTTCATGACGCATCTAACGAAAAAAGACGGCCAACAATCTATATAATCTAATGGTGGAAGTACTCGAGCGTCTTCAGTCAGAATGGAAGGTCACTGTTGTCGCGTTCACGACAGATGCATCTGGCGAATCTCGAAAAGCACGAAAGCTACTACTTGTGCGTTTTCCACACCTTGTATGCCCTGACTGTTTTGCGCACCAGGTTTGACTTTTTATTTATTTATATTCTTCGTTATACTGACACAATCGTTTCAAAGGTGAACCTCATTGTCGGGGACTACTTCAAGGCCGAGTCGATATATGTCAAGCATAGCAAGATGGCCTCAGATCTCATCAGCTGGCTACGCAGCAAGATGTATGTCCTTGCCCGCCTTCAGGAGATTCAGACGCAAAACGGACGGCCGCCGCTTACTGTGATTCGCGCGGTCTTAACAAGGTGGACAGCACACTACCTCGCCTTCAAGCGTCTGCTCGAGCTCGAGCTCCCTCTCCGAACCCTCATTACTCAAGACGCAATGGCTTCATCCGATCAACAGGTCTTCATCTCTCCGGGCTTGACAACAGCAAATAAACGAAAGGCACGTGAAATGAAAGCAGTCATTGAGGACAGCACTTTCTGGCACTCATTAGCTCGGTACGTCAATCCGAGATCAGTTGTCACGCCTCTGCGGGGGCGTGGTCTTCTGTAATGGCTTCCTGTCACGTGGCAGTCGACAGCCAAGTCGGATCGGCACTGTGTGCAACGACTCCTAAGGTCCTCTGTAACAGCCCCTACGCTAAGGTAGCTGAGTCTGTGGCGATCCCCCCTATGCTGAGGTGGGAAAGTCCTTCTGTAACAGCCCCTTGTGCTAAGGTGACTGAGTCTGTAGCAATGGATGAGCTCGGTGGCCTAAGTCCAAAGGTCATGTGTCACTGGGCTGACCAGTAAGACAGGAGGAGGATGGGAGTGAAGTCAAGGGGAAGCCTGCACAGAGGCTGAGAGGGGAATGACCCAAAGAGGATAAGGGTCAAGGGTCAGAGGTTCAGGGTCAAGGGCTTGAGTGCTGAAGGAACTGAGGCACTCAAGGAGTCAATGGGAGATACAACGCAGATAGTTGATTAAGCCAAAGCTAAGGAGCTAAGGCGCACTACAGGGTTCCTTATATAGTACAGGATTGCGCCTGAGCGCATAGTGCTACTGGTTGTTATAGATAGATAGAAAGATATGTGCTGGCAAGGTGGTGTCAACATCGTGCGAGATGGTGTCATGCCAGCAAGGCAGGAGAAGGATGAACAAAAATAGCACAGGAGGTGCTAGAACAATCAGATAACAGAGAAGCATAGGTTTAAGAAGGTAACCACGAAGAAAGGGAGTAGATCAGATAGGGATGGAAAAAGAAAGGTAACAGGGGAGTTCATGACATCAGTGGTATCGGTCTAATATTTTTTGATACAGCCTCAAGACGCATCTTGAACCCCTTGCGAGAGCCGCAAATGTGGCCCAAGCGGCATTCTGTCGTTTGGATCAGATCTTGCTCACGTTTGGCTCCCTCAGCATATATTATCGCGAAATCATGGATCAAGACCCCGACAATGCCATCGGATGTACAGCTATTCTCAACAGCATCGAGAAGCGGTGGGCGAAAGCAGACCAGGACATCTTCATTGCAGCCGTTCTTTTAAATCCGTTTGTCAAAACCGCCGCCTTTTCTCCTCGAGTTTCGTTCCTCACACGAGCTGGCGTGTTTACGCTGCTGAAGCGTTTGTATCAACGCTTCTTCTCCATCACCGAGTCCCCCGACCAGCTGTCCGCCAATATAAACACACTCTTCACAAACATCCAGGACTACTTCAGCGAGCATGGCGGCGACTTGGCAGCATATGCTGGTCCCATCAAAGATAGGGCGCAGGCTAATGGCGTGTCCCCGGATCCGGTTGAGCTATATGAGGGAATGGTTCCCATCACTGCCGGCTCCCCCCCAACACCACTCTTTAAGCTCGCACTTCACATCTTGTCCATTTGTCCTAATTCTGCCTCATGCAAGCGGTTGTTCAGCGTCTTCGGCAACACTCTCACAAAGCTCAGGAATCGTCTAGGAAAGTCCACCCTCACCTCACTCGCGGAACTGAAAATGCACATACACGATGAACACGTGCGCAACGGCGATACCAAACAGCGGCTGAAGCGCTTCTACGGGACCACATCACGAGCAAGTCCCTCCTCAGGTCAACTGGAGTCCCTCCTCACCCCGCCGCTGCTGGACGATGAAGCAGGAGACATTGCAATGGATATTGATCCCGTGTTGCAGCAGTTGTTGGATGGTGAGACTGACGATTTTAATCGCATTACAGAGTCTTTCGGCAGGCAATCAGACTACGACAATGACGACAGGGACGGACAAATGCCATCAACCATTTCAATTACGATTGTCGACCTTTTTAACCACGCAGAAAAAAATTGGATATCATTACATGAACGCAGCGCGTCTCGGAGCCTAAATGAGGAACTGGAGCTCTATGAGCTCCTCAACTCAGACCCAGCAGGAGTGGAAGGTGTTGACGTAGAGATTGATCATGCTCTGGATAGTATATTCGTTGTCTAGTATGCACACACGACACGACTTCGTTTTTTATGCATACAAATTAATTGTCGAATTGGGTGACACCGATTACCTCACTAACTGATGTAGGCATGGGAACAGTCACGGTCATTTGCGGTCACTGACCCCATGGTCAGATGACTTTCCTGACTCTCACGACTAGTCACTGACTGGCACAACACTGGGTCCGAGGCTAAGTTTATCTGTCCGCGGACCAAGTGAGTTATTCATTGCCGAGGCAGTGACCAAGGGCAGCACCAGGACACGCTCTCGAAACTAACCATCGTCGGCCCTTACATACACGCACACGGTATACGTTTACCCTCTGAAGTCGAATGAGGTGCCCAGACGTCATAATAACGAGGCCTCGCCAGCTGCCACGACCTATACCGCGATATTAAGGGCCTCAACCCCCCCCCTGTTGTACACCTGAGCTGCGGGGGCCCAACTACTGGAGGCACACGCAGCAAGCGCCACGTAATGCACATTGTAGTGCGGCTCCACCTGATCTTGTAGTAGGCCAGTCTACAAGTCAGTCGGTAGAGGTATTAGAGTAATGATGGCCGACTGCCGCTACCGCTGCATCGTATTACAAATCGAGCACCCCATGTTTATCTTCCTAGTGGTTAGTTAGCACGCACGCAAGTACACAACGAGAATCGTATCACTTGACACAAGAGGCAGATTACGGGGTGGCGGACGAGAGTGGGTTCGGATTAGGTCGGGGGTACGTTGACGGAAAAAAAATGCGGACATAGCGGTGAAAGATATAGAAGTGTCTGAGTCGTGTGCGTCCGTGACGTTGTTCCAAGTTCCAAATGTGACCACGACCGAGTACGAATGATAGTGGGAGACTCGGAAATGCGAAGACAGATCACCTTGCAGATCACGATCTAGCGCCGAGAACCAAGATGGGTCGACGTAGCCCAGAGCTCCCACCAGATCTCACCCTTGAAGCAAGTGGGATAGCTCTGAGAGGTGAACAATGGTCAGTCACAATGGCACTGAACACCGGGCCCTACGGTGGTTAGTAATGCCGACGTGCGCTAGGCCGAGTGTGGCACGCACGACCCATAGTCGATCCATTTCAAGTAATAATTACAGCATCGATTGGCAATTTGGCCTCGACAATTTTTTTTGGAAAGTGGAGCTCATTGGACTTTGCTGTGAGCCTCAGCAACTCCGAGTCTGCAGACAGTGACTACTAGTAATCGATGAGCACCTTGTGCTATACCTGGATCAATGAAGCTGTGGTTCATCTTCGATTTGCTTTCACGCCTTCATTCTCGCGAATCATATCACTAAGAGGTCGCTCCTCAAATATCTCAGATAACCCCTTTCACCGCCAATATTCTACGCAGCTGAGTCCTGGAGGGTTGTCCTCGTATTTCCGCAGTGAGTTTGATTGTGATTAGGCTATGCGGGGCTTCCTCATTATTTGGATTCCTCAGGCTCGCGCGCTTCCAATGAGCTTCTGTCTGTGCATTGAACTCAGCTTCTCTCCTGTTCGCCCTCCTTTCACGCTGGGCGAGATCCCGCCCATTGACATCGAATAGGTCGTCATTTTCCCTTACACAGAACGTCTGCGCAACTGAACTATCCGAAGATCGAACATTGGATATCTTTCAAGTGGTATCTCACCTGAGAACAGCATACTGTGAACACGCCAATGACCAGTGCATGGTGAGAATGTGAACTCACTATATCGCCTTTTCATACATTTCACCACGTAAAGTCCGACTAATTGACCCCGACAGCCAAGCCGACAGCACAGCTTGCTGTGGCTACAGCCCTGTGTCAGCAGTGTAATACATGCCTGATTAGGCATACGCCGTTTTGCCAATTTTGTTGACGCCTGTGATCCTTGACCGTGCATGACCTTGCCCTTGGCCGCATTTAAACCGATTGTCTAGGCAACTTGTACTTGCATCCTTTCCTCATCATGACTTTTGACCCTCTGACCCTCCTCATCTTGAGGTACCGTGGTAGGGGTGTCGCTGTATTTCGCGAACACTGCCTCAATCACGAGGTGAGTCGCGCCTCGCATTGTGCGCGCTTAGTAGTAAAAATATCCAATCGCCTCTATGGGTAGAACCTGCTTGCCGTCGCCCGACGCACCTTTCCGTCCTTGCAGGGTGTTTCTACTAGCGATCTTGTTCTGGTGGCCTCCATCCCCGGATATCCCGACAATGAGCCCGTAGAAATCTTGCCGGAAGTCTGGACGACCATTTGCCAAGGCGGCGTGCATGCAGTCACGATGGCCCTGGAGTCAGGTATGTCGCTATTTGGACCTATCCCCGACAATCTGTGACGGACTTGATCTTTCTTAGAAATGCAAAGTACTAGCGATGGCACGACAGCTTGCGGCGCGCCTGTCTCACCCGAAGTACATCTTCCTGGGGCTCTGACACCCCCTAGTTTATCACTACCTCTCCCCCCTCGTCCTGTTCCCCAGCCGCCCCGGCAGGGTCATCTCTCTCTCTTCGAGCTGCCTCCAATACGACGCGACCCTCCGGTCCAATCTGAAGCTCAACAGTCCAGCGACGTGCTTCAGGCTATCAACATCTCGTTTCCAGCGCGCCTCAGACCCGCACCCGCGTCTTTTGACGTCAGCGAGCCCGGGCTACTCGGGAAAAAGATCTCCCGCCTCTACGAGCTAATCGACCCCAAAGTAGGCTATACGGCGTCTAACAGCAGGTTCATTTTCGGGAACTCGTACCTGAACAACGAGCGGACCTTTTCTGATTATGGTATTGTATCTGGGGATACCATCCTGCTCAACCCAGGTTCGAGGCCGCGGAAGCCTGTGATCTACCTCTACCCCCCGTCGAGCCTCGCGGATGTTACCATCGAGCTCGCATTGGCATCTTCCTGGCGTTTTTCCGCTGTCCACCCTCCGCCCCGGACTACCGTCCCGCCGGGTGAGCCTCACACGGCTCAGTCCCTCACCTGGACGGTCGCAGCAGAGCCAGATGGTACACTAGTCGACAAGACCTCTGGGATGGAAGTATCCTACCTTTACTGGGAAGCAATGTGAGTCCTCAAATTTTATCTGTTTCGTGGTCCAATCGTGATTAAACCATTTTTCTTTCCCCCTTTACCACAGGGCGAGCGCACAGCTTGCGACACCAGGCGCGTCCCGTGCCACCACGCCCACCGCGGACACAGAAACGTTTGACCCTGCGCATCCATCCGTGAAGCCGGGCGACTCTGTCCTTCTCCCAACAAGCAAGGTCCCCGGTTACCTGGATGTGGCGCTCAAGGCGCTTGCGCTGCACACCGAAGCACGCACCTCATTCATCACGTTGCGTATCCCCCTTCCGTGTTCGTTTCGTGGGGACAATGTAACTGACAGGGATCTTGTGAACAGATATTGGCTCCCAGACATACTGAAGCACGAGTATATCGCGCTGCGCTTCGTGGCGCAAGACGCGTACGAGCGGGCGGCGCCGATGCACATCACGCCCGCACCGGACGTCGTCACTCGCGTGTTTATGCTTTTCCGCGGAGTCCCGGTGGGCAACCTCGGACTCTGGGAGGCGGCGAGCGCGCGCGTAGGTGCAGATGGGGCCAGGTTCTGGGCGGACGTCGTCGGCGTCGACGCTGTGCGCGCTGCGGATAGTGGGTTATTCCGCGTGCTGGAATGGGGTGGGATGGAAGTCCAGTAAGGTGTGTAAAGTGTTATCGCCTTTCTTCTCCCCCCTATCTCCTTCTCCGTTAGTCAGGGGCTTTGGGTTTTTTTCTTTCTTTCTGGTGTTACATGCCAATGATCATGTGTCAACTGCGCGCGCCGTATTACTGCCAGTTGGCACGCCCATTGTCAGATTCGCCACTTTTGAGGTCCTTGCTGCGGCTCAACTCTTTTCCTCCCTGTACAGCATGGGGTGTGGCAACCGAGGTGACAACAGTGAGACAGTGGACAAACCAGGATGACGTGAATTTGAAAACTGTGGAGTGATTCCAGTAAGAATGGCTCCGGATAGAAGAGAGGCCGTGTCTATTCTCAAATCCCCGAGTGTTGCAAAGGCGCTGTTCGACCCCACACCATACCACATGTATAGCCAAGACGAGCGTCTTTCCCTAAGAAACCCTTTTTTGGTCGAATGCGGGTTGATTTGTTCACAGCAACCAGTTCCCTGGGATCGGGTGGACAAAAGTCCCCATAGTACACACTTCGCGTATTCATTCACGTACCACTAGACGCCACAACTGTCACAACGGTTCATATGCTGATCAGAGATCCGGGATAACAATTGTTCCAGAGCCAATGGGAGACAAACCAGTGCTTCGAACACCCGACACACGTAAGGAGGATTGTGACGAAGTTATAGAGCTTCATTATGCGATCCATACTGTTAACGTACATATAAGCCAAAGGCACGGTGGATAAGTAAGAGGAGGCTGATAGGGCTGGATCATAGGTTTTCTCTGCATTCGTCCAAGTCAGATGTGAGGGAAACCTAAGATATCCACGCTGTCCCCGAAAGCCAAGACTGGGCCTACGCTTCCAAGCAGAATCTCCCATGTCAATGTCTGAGGTCTCTGAGAACGTCACATGCCAATCAGCGCAATGGGGAAGGAGGGAATCCAGCCTAATCTTCTGCTCCACCAGTCCCGCGGACGGGATGCCGTCAGTAGTGGGACGATACCACTAGTACGGTACCGCGCGGGAGCTATGTCCTTGACAAACAGTTTGCCACGTGATTTGCGCAGAGCACGCAAACGAAAATGTCTGCTACCCAGCTAGATGTAGCCTCACAAGCGAAAATACACTGCGCATGACGCGAACGTCAACTGGAGCACATCGTGCCCGAAACGGACAAGACGTGCCGGACACAGCTCCATCATGAAGTGGCTCACCCGCGCAACGGCCAAGCAACACCATCTGCGAGCCGACAAAATACCAGAGATTCCATGCCTTGATGATTTCGGCATCGAGAGAGAAGACCGCATATTTGTACATAACCGACAGAGACGATGAGGTGAACGAAAGAAAAGAGGAGGAAGCATATGGTAAGCAGACTGTAACGACAAGAGGGGCCCCAATGAGGGAAGCGGTAAACAACAGCGAAGAACTGACGTGGGCAAAACGAGAGCTGAGTAATTCGTAATGAGGACAACTGGGGCCACTGGGTGGGCTGTGGATTTGAGATGTAGGAGACTGTCACAGGTACGATGTCTCGTTGACTCGCCAGCAAACCAAGTTAACAGGGAAAATATCAGGAACATTAGACCGAGGGAAGACGGTTGTAGAGTAGGTCCACGCAAACACAGTAGATATCGACCCAAGGGGTCACGGCCGCGGCCACTTCTGCATCGATTTGTCGGCCGTAGTCAGGAAAGGTTTTGAAGCAGAACCGGGAAACGACCCTAGGCCACTCTTTGTAGATGGCGATTCGGAAGGATTTTGAAGCCATTGTTTCCGAGTCGGAAGTACCACACTTTCTGACAGATGAGGCTTTCAAGATCGGGATAGCTTTTGGAAGCATCTACTTCGCTAGTAACGGCTTTTGTGGAGACATTTAGGCTACATGAGCAACTGGGCCCAGACGGAGAAAGGTGATTCGGGTGGGAGTTCGATTGGAAGGTGTCATCGTGTTTAATGTGACCGAAGTAGCGAAAAACGACAGTCGTTCACTACATCATGGATACGGGCCGAAGTAGGAAGTGATGGGGGACGAGAACGGGCCAAAATTAGTGAGAATATTTAAAGGATGCGAAACTGCTGGTGCGTATTTGGGCAATCGGTTTCTATGCTTTCTATGTCCGAGTCCCAAGAGGAACGGCAGGTTTCTTGTCACGACCCCGGTGCAACCCTTCGCAAGGAAATGGACAGTTCGTAGGCACGGGTATGAGGTGAGGAAGGTGAGGGGAAAGATCCCAATGCTCGCGAAAGTGCGTCGGGTCTGGTCGGAGTCGGAAGTCGGGATTTGTGGCTCGGGTGTGGGCGCGTGAGCCGAGACCGACAGCGGCTGCTGCCATGGTTGATCGTTGGACGTTGATCAGTCATCGATTGCTAACGGGGCATCGACGGCGACTCCGCGAATCGAATCTTGACCAAGAACGTCTATTATCGACTCAGTGTCGTAGTAAAGAAATTTCCATTTGTTTCTAACATCTTTGCTAACCTCGACACGTCGCAATGCGTCTACACTTTCTGCGTCGGCACAACGACATCAGAACCTTCCATGTATTCACGAAGAGCGCACATTCGCATTTCATTTTCGTATAGACATCAAATCGATGCTCTTTAGGGGATCAAAAACTGTGTATTCCAAGTGAGCAAGTGGCCTTCGCAATTTCCTGCTCGGTCTCTACGCTCACCCTTTTACTCCAGTCTTAAAATACATATTCGATTCACGACGGTGATTCGGAAGCAGCTCAAGACATCCGGGCAGCTCCGTCTGACGACGATCTTCTCCGGCGCAGTCGAAGTCCGAGTCTGGCTACAGGTTTCCTGGGAACATCGATGGGACACTGGCAAAGGTACTTTATTCCATGATTCTTTGTACGAGTTCACTCTTTGTCAGCCCTGACCCTAGGGAGTGTGGAGCTTGCGATTTATGCCAGTTCTCGGTCCTCCCTCGCACCTTAGGGGATGTGTTCACATCACGAAAAGGCACTTATCTACCTAGGCAAATTCCGAGTCCAAGCAGATTTCGACGTGTCAAATGGAGACGTCTGCAGAATTTTTGCCGACTATAATTAGGACGACTCTTTCAAGACCAAGTGACCAATGCTCGACGATGAGACTCACACCTGTCGGGTGAAAGGATGTCTCTTCCTGGGCATCAGGCTAAGCCCTAGGGCCTATCGAGGGCGATGGACACTCTTACAGGACACTGTGCGTGCGTATGGACAAGGTGGACCAACAAGATGAGCGCGATTGTGATGATCATGTTTAGAAGTGCGTCGTTTTTTTTTTTTGCGCCAGCGCCTACGGGAGGTCCACCTCTCGTTCTGAAACCGATGGACAGGTGCTGTCTCATGGTTCCGAGTCGTCGTTATTCCCATCGCGTTCCAGGAGCCGTCCCCCATCTCTCCCTTAGCAGCAGTACCATCAATCTAGGTCCCTGGACGTCCCTCGTCGGTCGCTCCACCTCCCGTGATGAAAGAGAATGCCGAGCACAATCCGTGGCTGTGCTGATTGGGTGGTGACTTCCACTATTAAGCACAGAGAAACGTTCCTTCCTTTACCTTGTTTTCCCTCTGATCAGTACTTCCTTTCCCCTATCCTTTTACAGTATTGAGACCCACCCTCGTGATTATGCCGCACACACTGCACAATATCCTTCAACCTTTCTCGTTGGTCCCGCTCTTCGTCTTTGTCGCACTTACCCCCTTCCTTGTGTTGGCGATCCCAATCCCCCCGCAAGGCCACCCAGCATTCCCCGGACCCCCGAATCCCAAGTCCTCCAATGCCCACTTAGATCACAGGGTCATCTTTGGAATCGTCTTTGTTCTTTGTAAGGCGATCGCTCACTGTTCGCCCCGGGTCCCTGCTCATCGTTATTGTGTCCCTAGCACTCTTCCTCATTATTGAGATAGGCTATGCATGCGTAGGGTTCCGAATGCCTTTCATTTGGTTCGTTAAGGTTAACAATCGTGCGTCCCTTTTCTTTGTAAGGGGAGGTTGTGTGTGTCCTCACAAAACGTTAACGACAACATAGTAATATGTGCCGCCTCCGTCAAGTTGATGCGAAGATTATCCTCCCTCAGCTTCTTCAGTTTTTTCGAGAAGGCCGCTGATGCCATCATCGACGGCAACGTCGGCGCATCATCAGCGCGTGGCAGGAGCGATGGGACGGGCAATCTTTCGACCATTTCTCGTCCGGCCCCATTGCACGCGAGGGCATAGTCAGGGCTCATCAGCACTTCTGGGCATGTGGTTTCTATATTTGGGCTAGATTTGACTCGTGCGGGGAGAGCGCCCTGGGACGGGACGGGTACCAGCCGAGCGCCCATCATCATCTGGAAGGTCTGTGTGAACACGTCTGCTTGGACTTGTTTGGGAAGCCTCTTTTCATCCTTTCACGCCTTGTGTGGCACTTTTATTGCTCTGTTTTCTAACTGCATTGCGCTCTCCTGCTTGTCCCTGAAATGTGGTAGCTCCAAGCCAGCAGCCGAGTTGTAGGTTACCACTCTGGCACGCTGCTCTTTGCGGCTAGAGACGTAGATATATTGAGAATCAATGACTAGGATACTCTATCTTCTTCCCCTCACTTGACTTCTTGTGTTTTCGCCCTTTGGTTCGCCCTCTGGCTTGTATCAAACTCTCCTCCCCCCTATTTTCGGACCAGATTCTTTAGGATGGCACTCAATGACGGCTTTCTCAGCCGAACAATCTCAGGGTACCAGAGATAGTTTCATCTTTCGCACCGGCGTCCATTCAGCTTCAAGGCTCATCTCATCCAGTCCTCAGTGCCACGCTTTCCTCCCGGCTCATGAACGAAGAAAAACCCACCGTACCTACTTTGAATAGAAAGCAAGGACTTCCGTTCCCATCAATGACCACTTGACTTTCTGTCAGCGCGACTCGCGCCGTGAAGCAAGAAGACAAGACGTTCGATTTTTAAGCAACTCCGGCGGCTATCCTTGCAGCTATCCCTAGCTCAAGGTCTGCACCCCACTCCGAGTCTGCGTTCCGCTCAAATATCACTCATGAGGCCCTGATATCCTTCGTTCATCTTTCCCACTCTCGTCTTCAAGCTCATCCTGGATAACTCGTGAGGGCAAGCTTAGGCATTCTGTACCACATGAACTTCCCATACGCAGCTCAAATCGTAAAAGGCTCGTAGCACCGGCAATGCTCGCAGTGGTCTCCGAGGACCCTCTCGTTTTGCGGCATGGGCGGGCCGACTCGGAACCGACCCTTCCAGAGCTTGGGACACAGTCGGACCCGGATACAAACCGCGCACGCTCGCGTATACTTTATAGTACAATTTTGAGGTGACATATGACATAGCGTAGTGAATACCAGTCGAGCAGGGATTAGTAACGAGATCAACAACGCGAATAGCTATATTCTGTCATCGAAGTGAAAGTGTTCGTGACCCTGCAATCGTCCTCATTTAGGGTGATACCGCTACAAAGAGCCAGGGACGTAGGTATTCGCTCAAAGCAATGGGCTCGCAAAGCAGGTCCAGAAAGCAATCGAATTGAGCGAAAGACAACTGTAGTTAAGTACACAAGATCAAGCTTACAGCAAAATCCAAAATGAGGGGCCCCTTGCGACCACATTAGGCGTACAGGCTGAGCCTGAAAGGGTGTTCTGTTAAGTGTAATCACCTTAACTTTGTCGGCCCTTTGCTGAATTAACTATTTTATAACTATATATTTGTGAGATACCAAATTTCTCAAGAATTTTAGACTACACTTAACTATGAACCCCGCAGGTCAAATTTGGGGGTCAGCTGTCGTCCATTTTTACTCAAGGCCCCCCCCCCATTTTGGATTTTGCTGTAATCCCGAGAACCTGCGTCTCGTACTGGCCACGTAAATCCAACTATCATAAATGTAGCTAGTTCGATACGAGTCATCACAAACATCCAGTCAGAGTCAGTAGTTAGTGCGAGTCACAAAAACTTTCAAGAAGAAACAGGAAAAGTAAGGTTGTTCGTCGTCGTTGTCGTCATCACAGTAGAAATACGCTGACAGAAACCACGAGATCTCGTTTACGTCCTTCCACCGATGCCGCCAGCAAGCGAAGAAGTTTTTCCGTCCTTGTCCTCCGCATCTACATCTATGCCATACTCCGGCAAGATACGCGCGACTTCGGGCTTCGAAGATGGCAACAAATGCACTGACATTCGGATTCCTACCATGCTCCACTACTTGGGGAGATCGCTGTTGGCAGGACCTGGGTTGTCCAACGAGGCCCGGTCTTCAGTCTCCTGGCGACTGGCATCTGAATGGTGGACAAGTAAGACCCGAACAACGTCCGCGTGTCCATGGATTTCTGCAAGAGCTAGCGGTGTGCGACTGTACCTATCCTGTACATTAGCATCCGCGCCGTGGTCGAGTAGAAACTGCACAACGTCCACATATCCTTTCCACGACGCAAAATGCAGTGGTGTCCAGTTCCATACGCCCCGAACATCTACATCCACACCGCACTGAAGAAGTGACCGTACAACTTGCACGTGGCCTTGGAACGATGCCGCGTGTATTGCCGCCCCACTACCACAGCCGAGAGCACTTGCGTACTGTGGATTTTCGAGAGTGAGGCTTGTAACTATCTCACTGAATCCGCAAAACGCAGCATAGCATAATGGCGCCGCTTGAGGTTGCCTCTTATTCACGAGATCGTCAGGACCGAAACCCATATCGACGTTGTGCAACCGGACCCACGCCGAAAAGTATGGCTTGTTTGGGTTAAAGAGGCGT
Organism: Lactarius indigo; assembly: GCA_025766275.1. NCBI lineage: Eukaryota > Fungi > Basidiomycota > Agaricomycetes > Russulales > Russulaceae > Lactarius > Lactarius indigo. The sequence goes on along the minus strand of JAFKAC010000005.1, from coordinate 273,520 downwards.
TGCATCCCGTCACGGATGCGTGGGGGCACATTCTCGACCTGCGCATGACCCACCCAATGGCGAGCGGCATATAGAGCTAGAGAAACGTCATCTGCGGCGTCTTGATCAACAGGATCCCGGAGCAGGACGCCAAGACAAGCCCGGGCGAGAACCGTGTGGGCGTCTTCGAGCACAATGTGGTACTTGGAGATGTCATTCGTCGACATTGCGAGGCGATCTGACATCAAGAACTCTTTCACCGAAAAATGCGAAAACTGGACAACCCTGAAATCTCCGCCACCGACGATGGTGATTAGACTTGAGCATATTGAAAGTACCGCCTGTTCATGGTCTTGCCAGCGCCAGTCCGCGTTCAATCTCGGGATCCCTCCCTTCGCCCCATCGAAGTCAAAAGCAAGTAGTTCCGCGAGCTCTTCGACAGAAAGCGGTCGGATTGCCGCCGTCAGGCACTGCAACATACGGTAAGCATGCGCTTGGTTTCCCCTCTTGATGTCCATGACGATCCGCTCATATGTCTCGTCTAGCGATTCCGGAAGTTCGTCTAGCGTGTGCCGCACACTTGATGGGAGACAATGTCGCAGCGCATCTAGTTGACAAAACACCCATCGAAACCTGGTTCGACACATGAGCCGCCATCATGAAGTTAGGATGACGCGCTTACATTCCGTCCGCCTTCTCTGACAGGGTCTCGACAACCATCTTCTTATCATCATCTCGCCACCTCTTCATCTTCGTCTCGGAGTCAGAGTAAACCACGGCATTCACGTAATCGACGATGTCTTTCTTCTGTCCACTTTGATCATGAAGGGACACACAGTGAAGCGCCAAAGGTTCAAGAGTGGCTCTAATATCAAATTCGGGACGGCTCGTGACACATATATGGAGATGTGGTAAGCGAAGTTCGACGAGCTCCTTGACAAGGCGAAGGACTTGTTCACGAGGTGATGGGATTCCAGACGAGTTTGGACACTCGTCGAGCGCATCCAAAATAATGTAAACGGGGCCTTGATTGGGGATCATGAGCATATCCTTGAGACATTGGGTCATTACACTATCGCTGGGCTTTTGTGCGCCATTGTCGTATGCAGAATAGAGGCGGGAGAGGATGTCGCAACAAGAGCGTGACTGAGCAGAGAGCTGGATGAGGAGGGACGGGAGGAGGTTGCGACGATGTTGCTTATCGAGGTCCCTGAAGTCAAAATAAAAGTAGGCCATAGAAGCCAATCCTGCCTCCCGTAGAGTCAAGACATCTTGAATGACTGTAGAGCTAGAGGGTAATGTAAGTTCATTGAGTCACACAGAAGGCGTTGCGTGATAACGAACCAAAGGATGCTCTTGCCAGAGCCGGCTAAGAAAGTAGATGGTAATCAGGAATTGATTACGGAAGACTGGAGGAGCATACGTTTTCCGTAGACCCACAAGAGAGAGCCAGCGGACTTCCATTCCGCAAAGATACTACCTTGAAAGAACCACTCGGCCGTTCCCCCATGGTGAATGTCACATGCGATGTTGTGATTCGTTGATGGATCTGGAGGAGTAACCCATCTTCTAAGGCTCTCTCTCAATTGGTTCCCTGTTAGAAGGTTAGACCAGTACCAGCAGCGAACGGGTTTGATCACTAACATTTGACGTCATCTATGCCGTCCGAAGTTTGCTGTAGGACCACTTTCGCATCCTTTCCGTCTAACCAACATAAGCGCAATCATGATAGGTCCATGAGTAGCGAATGCGCTCGACATACCGCTCAAGACGGCATCCATCTTGCTGTCCACACCCTTGATTGTATGTTCGACGCTGTGGGTGAGCCTCAGGATCTGCGCAGCCGCCATGCGAGCTTCCTCTTGGGTCAACTTGTCTAATCTCTTTAGTGCGTCTTCCACGTCCTTCCTTCCAACGAGCTTCTTGAGATATCTTTCTGAACATAAATTAGCCTTGGATTAGCCTACATTCACGTATTTCCAGGGAGAAACACACTGGCTCGACCCTGCTTTATCTCCTTCGTCGTAATCGCGAATATGTTCAGAACTTCCACTATTATCTTCACAATGATGTCAGTCATCGCATCAGTTGGTGGGACTTCTGCGTAAGACTCAAGGCGTTTGAAGAAGTTTTCGATACGCTCGAAGAGATCGACAAGGGCTTCTCGGCTCGCGTCGACGTCCTTAGCGGCCTGACCGACACCGATGTTGAAGAATTTTCCACACAGGTACCAAGGACGACACTTACCAAGAGTAAGACCCCGACGCCTGCCGAGATTACTTTGGCGGGTGAGAAAATCTAGGAAAATGATTAGGGCCGAATAGAAGAGATATAGATCAGTTGAGACTTGCTAGTCCAACACCTTCGCCCAGGGTCGCAGAGAAGGCATAGAGGACGTTGATAGTCGGATTCAGCCAACTTGATAATCTCTCATCGCGACTCTTAGACTGATCGTACTCTTCAACTTTGTCGCGGAGAAGGGCAAGAATGTCGGCGGAAGAGTTGCAGGATTGTAGCTGTGCCGCGAGGGGATGTTTGAGAAGGTCGTTCTTCGTCTTTTTCTCATATGCTTTCAGGGCAGCAACGAAGATGGAGTGGAAATTGGATGTAGCCGCGGGGGAACTCTGAGACATGTTAACCGCAATTTGTACGAGCTAGTCAGTGATGGGAGCCCGCAGGAGGTAGCTAGAAGAGAATGGAGAGAATGAAAGTTGTGCGGACTCAGTTGGCACCAGTTATCATCGCATACACGTGATACATAAGGGCTGTACACCTACGACAGGTACAAGTACACTGCTCCGCGACGGGAGTTCCCGAGACTGTGCCTGTCGAAGGCAATAAGTGAGTCAAGTTGGCTGCGTCTTTTCCTCATCATGGAGTTCGACCCTCTAACCCTCCTCACCCTCAAGTACAGTGGTAGGAGTGTCGCCGTGATTCGTGAACACTGCCTCAATCACGAGGTAAGCCGTGCCATTTGCATGTCTCGTGTTGTCTGCGCTTAGCGAGAGCATTGATCGCATCTATGGATAGAGCCTACTTGCCGTCGCCCGACGCACCTTTCCCTCCCTGCAGGATGTTTCTGTAGGCGATATTGTTCTAGTAGCGCCTATCCCCGGATCTCCCGACACTGAGCCCGTAGAACTCTTGCCGGAAACTTGGACGAACGTTTGCCATGTAGTGCACACAGTGACGATTGCTCTGGAGTCAGGTATATCGCGGTTTAAAATGTACCTGTGACAATAAGTGATGGGAATTTATCTTTTTTAGACATGCAGAGTACTTGCGATGGCACGACAGTCCGCGGCTCGCCCGGCTCATCCAAAGCGCATCTTCCTGGGTCGAAGACCCCCCCTAAATTATCATCACCTCTGCCCCCTGACCCTACTCCCCAACCATCCCGGCAGGGACTCCGTTCTTTCTTCAGGTTGCCTTCGATACGACGCGACTCTCCGGTCCAGTCCGAGGCTCAACAGTCCAGCAACGTGCTTCAGGCCATCAACATATCGTTTCTAGCACACTTCAGTCCCAGTCCCGCGTCTGTTGACATCGGCGAGGTTGGGCTACTCGGGAAAAAGGTCTCCCGTGTCTACGAGCTCATCGACCCCAAAGAAGGCTATTCGGCATCTAACAGCGATCTCACTTTCGGGAATTCGTTCCTGAACAACGACCGGACCTTTTCTGATTATGGGATTGTCTCTGGGGACACCATCTCGCTCAGCCCAAAGCCGAGTCCGCGAAGGCGTTGCAGAAAGCCTGTGATCTACCTCTACCCCCCGTCGAACCTCGCGGATGTCACCGTAGAGCTCGCATTAGTACCTTCCTGGCGTTTTTCCGCGGTCCACCCTCCGCCGCAGACTACCATCCCACCGGGAGAGCCTCACACGGCCCAGTCCCTCATCTGGACAGTCGCAGCGGAGCCCAATGGCACGCTATTCGACAAGACCTCAGGGATGGAAGTATCTTACCTATACTGGGAAGCGATGTGAGACCTCAGTTGCTCCGTGATCCAATGTAGTTAAACCATCTTTTTCTTTTCCTCTTTCCATAGCGCGACCCCACAGCCTGTGACACCGAGCGTCTCCCGTGCCACGTCGCCCATAGCAGACATAGATACATTTGATCCCGCACGCCCGTCCGTAAACCCGGGTAGCTCGGTCCTTCTCCCAACAAGCAAAGTTCCCGGCTATCTAGATGTGGTGCTCAAGGCACTCGCGCTGCACACCGAGGCACGCACTTCATTCATCACGTTGCGTACCCTCTTTTTTCCTGGGGAAAATTAAATTGACGGCGATCTTCCGGACAGATATTGGCTCCCAGACATACTGAAACACGATTACATCGCACTGCGCTTCGTCGCGCAGGACGCGTACGAGCGGGCGGCGCCGATGCGCATCACGCCCGCACCGGATATCGTCACTCGCGTGTTTATGCTCTTCCGCGGAGTCCCGGTGGGCGACCTCGGACTCTGGGAAGCGGCGAGCGCCCGTGCCGCTGGCACGGGCGCGGACGGGGCGGGGTTCTGGGCGGACGTCGTTGGCGTCGACGCTGCGCGAGCAGCGGATAGCGGGTTATTCCGCGTGCTGGAATGGGGAGGGATGGAAGTCCAGTGAAGCACCATCGCTTCTGTTTTCTTACCTTCTATGTTATCCAGGGACTCTGTCTTTTCTTTTCTTTTTTGTATGCAATTGTTGTAGGACGATGGATGATGTGCATTATCGAGGGTCAAAACGGCAGCCACTGGATGTTCCAATATATACATTCACGCCAACGACCATCTGTCAACTGCAGGTACTGTACCGCTTGGCGTGCGCATTGTCGAACTCATCACTTTTCGGGTCCTTCCTGCGGCTCAATTTCCATTTTTCCCGTATCATCGCTCAGGCGGACCGGGCTTTTCCGCGCTTCGCCCGATGGCTTCTACGGCTCTAGTACCCTTTCCTTTGGTATGACGACCTCGCTGGTTGCTCTCTGGACTCCCTTCTAACTTTAGACCTACTTCCCTGTTTTCCAATACTTCCTGTATCTACTTCGTTAGTCTTAGCGCCTTTCTCTCTGGGCTTCAGAACCCTTTCTAGATCAGTGTGCTCACTTTCTCGTTCTCTCTAGCGTTCTGCACCTTCGCGCGTCCTTAGCTACTTGATAGAGACGTGTTTTTAATCATAGTGGATGTTCGTACGAAGTTACGAATCGCGCAGGGGCCTGCACGGGTGGAAACGCGGCTTCTCGCCTCCCTGAACCCAAGGAAGCTCGGGATGTTTGGGCAGTGTCTCTACACGCAGAGGTAACCCAGCTCGTCAACGGATTCATTCATGAACCGCCAGACACTATGGCGTCCGAAGGGTCCAAGAATTAGGGCAAGGCGCTCCAAAAACAGGGAGAAACGGAAACCAGAGCTTCGAACAACTGACACACATAAGGGGTACCTGACGGGGCTGCAGTATGTTTATATTTTTTAAATCATACAGTTACCGTACATCGAGGTAGTTCCTTCTTGGACCGACCCCGAAAGCCAAAACCAAGGCTTCCAAGAGCAGTTCCCCGTGGGAGTGCCTGAACGTGGTATGCCTTTCTCAGAATGTCCCACGTCCAAATCAGCGCAGAGAATGTGAGGGGCAGCTAACCAATCCTGCGGTGCGGACAAGGTACCGTCAGAAGTAGGCCAGTATACGGGGCCATGCGGTTCGCCACGTGGAAGAAGACGAGAATGTTCGCCAGGTGGCACAAGTGGAAACCCGCCCCACGTGGAGGCTAGCTTGAGCACGGCGTGCAGCTCGTGTTCGGAACGGACGAGCTGGCCGTAACAGCGGGGAAGTGACTTGCATAACACGACTATAACACGTGCCGGACGCAAATTGAACCGAGGTGAAGGAGACCATCACGACAACAAAAACAACAGAAACGTCAGACCGAGGGGTAACTTGGTTGTCACTCTTGCGAGAAAACACCGCCTGGGACAACACTTTTCAACAGTAGGGCCGAGATCAGAATGGGCTTTAGAAGGCATGTAGTAACAGGACTTTCGTGGAAAACTGAGAGAAAATACCTGGCAATTCGGCTACAGGAACAGATGGGCTTGGACAAAGAAAACTAATCGTCGAAATTCGGGTGGACATTCAATTGGAGGGTGTCGTCGAACTCGATGTGACTGAAGTGGCGAAGGTCGACCATCGTTGGCATTATCGCGAATACGGGCCAAAGTAGGAAAAGGAACGAACCAAAATTGCTGTAATGTGAGAACATCCCAAGGAGAAACAGTTGCGAAGGCGGTGCGTGTTTGGGAAATCGGTCTCCATGCACCGTGTCCCGAGAGTAACGGTCTATTTCTTGTTGCGACCCCATTGCGACTCTTCTCAAGGAAATGGACCGTCTGTAAACACGGGTGCGGGAAGACAGATTGATCCTGGAAGTAGGGTTGCTGACGTGGGAGATTTGAACAGGCGAGGCTGTAGTCGGGCATCGTGTCAAGGAGATGGACGAATAGAAGTCGATGCTCCGGAGGTGGGTGAAAGACCTGGGTAAGTGTGACCAGTAGGCCACTGGCAGAATCAGAAGGAGGCTCGGGTGTGAGTTGAGACCTTGGTCGAGACCAACGGCGGCTGCCACGGCTGAACGTCAATCGGCAACGGCAACGGGGCACCGACACGACGACTCCGCGAATCGGACCTTGACAAAGAACGTCTACGATCGAGTCAAACGGGAATTTCAACCTCCGTTGTGGGACATTGAATTCATCGTTGGCTCGGATGCGGTGATTCGTGCCAAGGATGTTGATTGGCCTAAAGTCTTTACTAACCTCGGTACGTTGCAACCACAACGACGTCAGAACCTTCCATCTATTTGAGAAGAACGAGAATTCGTATTCAATTTCGTCCGGACATCAAATCGATGCCCTTCACAGAACCAAAGGCTGTGCATTCCAAGTGAGCGAGCGGTCTTCGCGGTTCTCTCGGTCTCTATACTCACTTCTTTACTCCAGTCTAAAGATGGGTCGTGACAGAGAAACAGATCGAGATAGAGGACACATTCATCTGACGACGGACTTCTCTGTCAAAGTTAAAGTCCGAGTCTGGCCACATGTGTCCTGGGAACGTCGACGACACATCAGTACACTATCCCAGGATCCTTTGCATGAAACCGCACTTTTCAGCCCTGACCTTATCGATGCAGAAGAGAAAGAAGTTGGGTTTGCGTTGATGGCCACGGATCTCGGTCTTCCCTTGCCTATAGGGTATGTGTTTGCACATCGTAAAGGCACTTGTCAGTCCAGGCACTTTCCAAGTCCAAGCATTGCATACAGATTCTGACCTGTAGAACTTTCGCCGACCTGTCACCGATTGTAGCTAGGACGACCCTTTCAAGACGGCGCTCGACGACGAGAGTCACGGCGACTCTTAAACCTGTCGGGTGAAAGGATTGGGCACCGTCTTTCTTCAATTAGGTCAGGTCCCAGGACATATCGAGGATGATGGGCACTCTTGCAAGATTTCGTGCGTGCGTACGGACAAGGCGATTTAAGAAGATGGACTGCGATTGTCATGGACATTGTTTGGAAGGCGCGTTGGAAATTGTTCAGCCAGCGCTTACGGGGTCCACCTTTTCCCTCTGAATCCGATGGACAATCACTCTGTCGTTATCCTCGTCGCATCGTTCTTCCAGGAGCCGCACCCTTATCAGACCAGGTCTTTAGACATCTCCCATTGGTCGCTATTGTTCTTTCCGTTCCCGTGATGTCTATCCATGCGACAGAATGCCAAGCTCAAGTCATGGCTGTGCGCATCGGTTGGGTGAGTATCTACTGTATAGCTCCAAGGAAATGACTCGTTCTTCAGCTCGCTTTCCTATCGACCAGCACCACCTTTCACCTTTCCTCCCCATACATTATCGAGGTTACCCACACCATGCTGCCCACCCTGCGCAACATCATCCCACTTCTCTCGCCGAACCTACTCTTCGCCGTGGTCACACTTTCCCCCTTTCTTGCATCGGCAACCCCAATCACCCCACGAGACCTCACTATATTCTCTGAAGCCTCGAACTCCAAGTCCCCCCATATGGATCACAAAGCCATCTTCGGCATCGTCTTTGTTCTTGGTAAAGCGAATGCTCACTGTTCACCCCGGGACCCTCTACTCATCGTTATTTAGGGCTCTTCCTCCTTATCGAAGTAGGTTATGCATGCGTAGGGTCCCGAGCCCGGTTCAATGAAGTTAGCGACCGTGCGTCCCTTTCGAGGTCCCTTCCTTCGCAGGGGACGTTTGTGTCCTTACAGCACGCCTCGAATTTCACAGGAATATGTGCCACCTCTGAAACAGTGAACCAAATATTATCTTCGCTCCGTGTCTTCAAGTTCATCGAGAAGGCCGCTGACGCCTATGTCGACGCCAACGATGTTGGCTCCCCACCCACACCGCCGACGCATGGCGGGAGCGGTGGGATGGGAGATTTTTCTCATTCGACCCAAATGCATACATGGACCTAGTCATGGCCTTTTTGAGCATCACATCACCACTTTTGTGACGTGGCCTTGCCTTCAATCAGGCTGGATTCGGTAGTGTGGGGAAAGCCTCTCCGGTTCGGAACGGAACGGTTGTCCGAGCGCCTATTACGTCATCCCGAAGGACTGGGGACATTTTGACTTGTTTCCGGCCTCTTTTCTTGATTTCATGCCTTATGACGCTTTTATTATCTGACCACATCTGTTACATTTGACACGCATCGCTCTTTGCGTTTTGGTCAAAGGTCTACCTATCATCCACGTACCGCTCCACTTCCTTCATTCACCATTATCGGTATCACATTGATTACTCGGTCCGGCTCGGGGACTCTGACTAGTAGCACGCGGATTCGAGCTTGAGTGGTGGCTGGAGAAAGCTCGGATACATCTTGTCTGACTGCATTGTCTTTGCACTCTCCTGTTCATCTGGTAGCTAGGTTGGCAGCGGAGTTGTGGGTCGCTTTGATGCCTCTGATATGTACATATATGCTAGAGAATGGATGACTGTGACACGCCGTCTTCTCCCCCCTCCCGGTACTTCCTTGGATCCCCCGCACTCACATCTGCGCCATGTTTCAACGCAGATCGAAGAAAAGAAAAGGGATCGTCCAGGGTCCCATTCACCCAGTAAGCACGTAGGGGCTGGCTTGTGGACCAAAGAAAGGGCGGTCAGATATATACCAGACGGTTGACGCTGAGTAGCATTGATTATGGCTCCTGGCCGTTACTTACAGTACTATACCCTATTGCCCCAATTAGTAATCTTACGAAGTATGGACGCTCGGAATGAATAGATAGTCAATAAAGTGGTAAAGATCGGATGTGTGCGCGGACAGTGTCTGCACGATAAGACAAATATTACGAAGCGTATGAGCACAGGCGAATCATAAAGTAACATACGGATAACTTACCTCAGCGTTTGCGCACACTATCGAGGCAAAAGCTGAGGTACTACTTGGGGAACGTAAAGACTTATATAACTGTAGAGAATAACTGTATAGCTGGAAGATTTATGCTCAGCTTCCGCTGAGCGACAGTATAGTGAATCCGCGGCCGAGTACGACCTCCGGGAGGGGATTCGGGACATGCAATCCGACATCCGAACACGAAAGAATAACAGACCGAAATTGTAAGTAATAAGGACTTGCGCTGGTTTGCACGCAATCCTCGTGGACACGAAGGAAACAATCGATAAAGTATATTAATAGACATACTTCAACAAGTAAGGGACTGTCCGACCCGATATTCGAGGTGAGAACCGAATGTCGTTACGACTTGGAGGGCCATTTGGTATCTTACCTTACCCCATGTCATCAAGCTTTCCCTTCGTACCTTGGAAAGGTCCGCGCCTTAGCCCGAAAGTTCGAGAGGTTCTTCTTGCGAGTAGGTGTTGCGTGGGTTGAAGTTTTGATGCGAAATCCACCCTGGCATCTCGAATTGATTCTTGACATGTATCTAGTTTGCCAGTGGGACTGCCGGAGTTTCGCTGTTGTCCAGCAGTTCCGAGAATATCTATCTTGACATTGACAATGGCCTTGTTCCCTTGTATGCGTCGCCCATTACTGTACTAAGCAATATAGCCAAGCGTGCCTGCAGGTTCAAAAAGTCCAGCGTCCCGAAATCCGAGACCTACGGATCCGAAAAGCAACGTCGAAAATGAAGACACAAGTCCCGCGGGGCGAACAGGATCCCATCCAGCGATGGCCGAGAATCCGCCAGTGTCGCAGCCAGTGTTGGACCCAGATGTGATATTGTTGAGGCCTCTGGGGCCTCTATCCAGGGATTGAGGAAGCCGAGCGGTTTGATACCTTTTTTTTTTTTTTTTTTTTTTTTTTTTTTAAATCCATTTACGTGCGCCTCAGGGCCGATTACCCTACGTAGCACGAAAGCTGAGTAACTATTACAGTTGTGAAGTTCGCTTTCATATGCGTATTCTGTGTATCTTAATTCCCCCCCACTCCCGTTAGGGAGTGGCCGGTTTGATACCTAATGAAAGCCGGTACTCGTTAAGCAGTGAGATTATACCCGCCACAGTCTGTATATTGGTGTCAGCTGAGTGCTGGACGCAATACCGCGCAACTTGTCCCGCCCGACAAACCCCTCATTCTTCATGATAATAAAGAATTTGCGCGACTGCGTGGCGATACCAGTGGCGATACCAGGGCCAGTCGCGCTACACAAATCATGAAAGTTAGATAAGAGGTTAGGTCATGTGACGGTAGATACTGGTTGCCGAGATGCCGCAGAAGGCGGGCCGCATTGTCCCGAAAACCGCAGAGCGCGCAGCGCCTCGTCGTGCTGCCATACCTAAGCTTGTTAGTGGCTTGTTCGGGGGCTTGTTGTGTTAGCCACCGCTCGGGCGTCCCTAAGTGAGACTATGTACTGTCTTTGCACTCTTCATGTAAATATGTGCTGAAGAATAGGTGATTATGCTGACGCTGTGTTCAGGTTCCTCCCCTGACAGAACTTCGGCCCTTTTGTGTTCAAGATCTAAAAGAGTTACCGCCCTTCCATTATGGGATACATGTGAAACGCCTCAGGAATGAACCAATCTGACGTTAGCTGCATCTCTGCCGCCACGTCATGGCTTTTAACCCCCGAGACGTTCTCGTCCTGAGGTATCGCGACAGGAAACTTGCTGTATTCCGCAAACACTGCCACCACCGTGAGGTGAGTTTGCCAATTACGCCATGACTTGTTCGCGCACTACAGTATTACAGCAGCTAAATGCGTCTGGATAGAGTCTAATTTCCGTCGCACGACGCAACTTTGGGTCCTTGCAGGGCGTCTCTGCTGGCGATGTGGTCCTCGTTGCGACCATCCCCGGATATCCCGACACAGACCCCGTAGAAATCGCTCCAGAACTCTGGTCGACCGTGTCCCACGTTATCGACATGGTGACGATTACGCTAGAGTCAGGTATGTCTGCGTGAATCAAAGCGACAATCGGCGACGGACTTGACCCCTGCCAGAAATGCAGAGCACCAGTTCCACAGCCTGCGACTCGCCAGTCTCACCCGAAAAGGCCCTTCACAAAACCGTGTCGCACAAGTCCTTCAATTCGTCATCACCCCCGCTTCCTCCCACTCGCTGGCAGACGCGCAGGGGTCCATTCTATACCCTCCAGCAATCCGCAACATTCCCTCAGGCTGACCCTCCGCGTCAATCCTGGACCCAAAAGTCTAGCCGCGCCTTTCAAGCTGTCAACATCAGGTTTTTACCGAACACCAGTTCTGCTCCCTCATCTTTTGTCATCAACGAGCCTGCTCTACTTGGGAAGAAGGTCTCCTATCTCTTCGGGCTCATTGAGGCCAAAATAGGCTATTCGGTGTCTATCAGCGAGCTCCTCTTCGGGAATTCGTGCCTGGACAACGAGCGAACCCTATCTTCTTATGGTATTGCCTCTGGTGACACCATTACTGTCACCCTAGAGGTAGACCAACTTCTGGGAAAGAAGCCTGTGATCTATCTCTACCCACCTTACAGCCTTACGGACGTTACCGTAGAACTCTCTCTTGCGTCCTCCTGGCGTTTTTCAGCGGTCCACCCAGCGCCGCAGACCACGATTCCCCCAGGAGAGCCTCACACGGCCCAGTGCGTTACCTGGATGGTTGCAGCGGAGCCAAATGGCACGCTTGTAGACAAGACCACCGGGATCGAAGTATCATACCTATACTGGGAAGCCATGTGAGCTCAACCACCCCATACTCTGTCATCTGACCCTTACAAACTTCCCCCCCACCCCCAATACAGCGCGAAATCGAACCCTGTGACGGCGGCCGCCTTGCTCACCACGCCAACCAATTCCATAGCGAACATGGAGACGTTTGATCCCTCGTGTCCATCCGTGAAGCCTCACAACTCTGTACTTCTCCCTACGAGCAAGTTGCCAGGATATCTAGACGTGGTACTTAAGGCGCTCACACTGCACACTGAGGCCCGCACCTCATTCATTACGTTGCGTATTCTTTTTCCTTCGCCCCGAGAGCACATAAAAATGACCTCGGTTCGACCAGATACTGGCTGCCGGACATGCTGAAGCACGAATACGTCGCATTGCGCTTCATCGCACAAGAGTCGTACGAGAAGGCCGCGGCGATGCGCATAACCCCCGCCCCGGACATCGTCACGCGCGTATTCATGCTGTTCTGCGGAGTCGCGGCGGGCGACCTCGGACTCTGGGAACCGGCGCGTGCGCGTGCAGTGGAAGTGGATGGAGCAACGTTCTGGGCGGACGTGGTCGGCGTCGACGCTGCGCGGGCGATAGATAGTAGGTTGTTCCGCGTACTGGAATGGGGCGGGATGGAAGTCCATTGAGGTGTGGAAGTGTGAAGTGTATTACTGCCTCCCCGAACCTGCAGTGTATGTTTGGGAATCTTTTCTTTTCGAACCAGTTTATCACAATGATCGGATGACTAATCAGTTTTGGCACTTCCTCTTTGCCGCATCCACCACCGTATTCCCGACTAGCAGCAATACTGTGATAGTTGGAAGTTCGTCATACGTACTATTTAAGCCGTCTCCCTGTTTTAATTCGGACGGCCCAATCTGAGGGCGATGTTTCTGGTGTAGTCGAACCAATTGAGTCGAACTCAAACTTTTTGTTTTTTTTGAATCCATTTACGTGCGCCTTAGGGCCTATTACCCTATGTAGCACGAGTCTGTAATAGTTCTAATACATGATAGTAATCTGCGCCCATGTGATGTTCCGAGTAACAGATGTCCCCCCGCTCCTGGAAGGGAGTGGCTTTGCTTCCCGTCAAGCGTTGAGTTGAGAGGGGCGCGTGTGCCGCCCTGGCGTGAGTTGCGAGCCGCGTTAGATGACTTGGGCGGTCTTGATTGTGTAAGGTGGGGCTTGCTACTCCGTCGTCCTCTTCACTCGAGGAAATTTGAATGGGCGTGTAGGGCCCGGCGAGTCGTGGGGATGAGTGGGAGAGAGATGCAAGGTTGTGGGATGCGTTTGTGGTGAGGTGAGGTGTGAGATATCGGGGGAGGTAGTGCTCTTATTTATCTGCATCTCCTTGTGCCGTGCTCCTTTTCTGCCCTTCTTCCGCTCCTGCGCGTGTCTTTGTGTCGCCTTGTGAGAGTCTCCCCATGTCTTGTATGAATTTGACGAGAGGGATACTTGTCTTGGGATTTTGCAGGAGTTTTGCGAACTCCTCATCCGTCGCTCTCTTTCCTTTAAGGAGGGACCATCGTTCATGAGCGAATGCTGGACAGTCTAAGATGAAGTGTTGCAGGTTTCCGGGCTGTGGCCGCATGCTGGGCAGTTGGTATTTTCTGCCCTCTTGAATCGGAAGAGGTACGCCAAACTCAAACTTAAAGAGGTTTGCCAGATACTTCCTGGGTACGCTGGCAACACGTTAGTACACTGTATGTAGCAGGCTTTCTGCCTGGATATACACTTTGTCGGCGACTAGGACCGACCTCGTCAACCCGACTATGACAAGTAGCAAGTTCGAGTTATCACAAACATCCAGTCAAAGACAGAAGTTGGTGCACGTTACAAAAACGAGACAGAAAAGAGGAAAAGCTGATAGTCGTCGTCGTATTACAGTAACAGGTACACCGACAGAATCCGCGCCATCCTATTACATCCTTTCCCCGCCAGCGAGCGATGGGGTCCTTCCTTTCTTGTCCTCCGCATCTACACCTATGCCATACTCCAATAGGATCCGCGCGACTTCGGGCTTCAAAGGTGACATCAAATACATTGGCATTCGGATTCGCGCCATACTCCAGTAAGAGTTTCACTACCTGGGGAGATCGCCTTTGGCAAGACCCGCATTGTCCAACGGGGGAAGGTCGTCAGTGTCTTGGCGATTGACATCCGAATGGTGATTAAGTAAGACTCGAACAACGTCGGGGTGCCCCTGAATTTCTGCACGAAATAGTGGTGTGTCACCGTACCCGTCCTGTAAATTTGCATCCGCGCCGTGGTCGAGTAGACACTGCACAACGTCCACATATCCCTTTCCCGACGCAAGATGCAGTGGTGTCCGGTTCCATACGCCCCGAACATCTACATCCACACCGCACTGAAGAAGTGACCGTACAACTTGCACGTGTCCTTGAAGCGATGCCGCGTGTATTGCCGCCCCACTACCACAGCCGAGAGCACTTGTGTACTGTGGATTTTCGAGAGTAAGGATTGTGACCATCTCATTGAATCCACAAAACGCAGCATAGCATAATGGCGCCGCTTGAGGTTGCCTCTTGTTCTTGAGGTCGTCAGGGCTGAAACCCATATCGACGTCGTACAACTGGACCCACGCCGAAAAGTACGGCTTGTTTGGGTCAAAGAGGCGTTGCATCCCGTCACGGATGCGTGGGGACACATTCTCGACCTGCGCGTGATCCACCCAATTCTCAGCGGCATATTGGGCTAGAGAAACGTCATCTGCGGCGTCTTGATCAACGGGATCCCGGAGCAGGACGCCGAGACAAGCCTGGGCGAGAACCGTGTGGGCGTCTTCGAGTACAATGTGGTACTGGGAGATGTCATTTGTCGACATTGCGAGGCGATCCGACATCAAGAACTCTTTCACCGAAAAATGCGAAAATTGGACAACCTGGGAACCGTGGGCCACCCGGGCGGGGACGATGGTGATTAGGCTTGAGCATACTGAAAGTACCGCTTGTTCGTGATCCTTCCAGCGCCAGTCCGTGTTCAACGTCGGGACTCCTCCCTTCGCGACGTCAAAGTCCAACGCGAGTAGTTCCGCGAGCTCTTCGACAGAAAGCGGTCGGATTGCCGCCGTCAGGCACTGCAACATACGGTGCGCTTGCGCTTGGTTTCCCCTCTTGATGTCCATTACGATCCGCTCATATGTCTCGTCTAGCGATTCCGGAAGTTCGTCTAGCGTGTGCCGCACACTTGATGGGAGACAATGTCGTAGCGCATCTAGTTGACAAAACACCCATCGAAACCTGGTTCGACACATGAGCCCCCATCATGAGATTAGGACGAGGCGCTTACATTCCGTCCGCCTTCTCTGACAGGGTCTCGACAACCATCTTCTTATCGTCATCTCTCCATCTTTTCATCATCGTCTCGGAGTCAGAGTAAACCACGGCATTCACGTAGTCGACGATGTCTTTCTTCTGTCCACTTTGGTCATGAAGGGATACACGGTGAAGCGCCAAAGGCCCAAGGGTAGCTCGAATATCGAATTCAGGACGGCTCGTGACGCATATATGAAGATGTGGTAAGCGAAGTTCGACGAGCTCCTTGACAAGGCGAAGGACCTGTTCACGAGGTGATGGGATTCCGGACGAGTTTGGACACTCGTCGAGTGCGTCCAAAATAATGTAAACGGGGCCTTGATTGGGAATTGTGAGCATATCCTTGAGGCATCGCATCAGTGCACCTTCGCTGGGTCTTTGTTCCCCATTTTCGTGAGCCAAATAAAGGCTGGAGAGGACGTCGCAATAAGGACCAGACTGGGCGCAAAGCTGGATTAAAAGAGACGAGACAAGGTTTCGACAATTTTGCTTGTCGAGGTCCCTGAAATCGAAATAAAAGTAGGCCAAATGGGCTGATCCCGTCTTGCGTAGAGCCACAATGTCTTGGATTATTGCAGAACTGGGCGGTAATGTAAGTCCATCGAGGTATATAACGCAGAGTAATGACGAACCAAAGGATGCTCTTTCCTGAGCCTGCTAAAGAGGGGACAGTAATCAGTAGTCGATCGGGGATAAATCAGAAGAACATACGTTTGCCATAGGTCCACAAGAGAGATCCAGTGGACTTCCAGTCATTGAACATACTGCATTGAAAGAACCACATGGCTGTTCCCTCGTGGTGAATATCGCATGCGATGCTGTGATTAATCGACGGATCCGGTGGAGAAACCCATTTTCTGAGGTCCTTTCTTAACTGGTTCCCTGTGAACGGGTCAGAGATGCCACAGCCAGCGCAATGGATAATCACAAACATTTCTCGCCATCTACATTGTTTGTCAGCGTCTGCACGGCTTCTTTAACGAGCTTTCCGTCTGGCCGACGTACGCACAATTAGGAAGAGTCCTTGAAGAGTTAGACCACTTGACGTACCATTTAAGACAGCATCCATCTTGCTACCCACGTCCTTCATTGTGTATTCCACATCCGTTACTTTGTCATCGATGCTGTGAGTGAGCTTCAGGATCTGCGCAGCCGCCATCCGAACCTCCTCTCCCGTCAGCTTGTCTAACCTCCTCAACGCATCCTCCATGTCCTTCCTTCCCATCAACTTCTTAAGGAATTTTTCTGAAGTATATTAGTCGACAGCCATGCATCACAGGAAGAAACACACTGGTTCGACCCTGCTTCATCTCCTTCGTCGCAATCGCGAAGACGTTCAGGACTTCGACCATGATCTTCACGATAATGTCAGTCATTGCCTCAGTTGGTGGTACTTCCGTGTAAGATTCGAGGCGTTTGAAAAAGTTTTCAATACGCTCGAAAAGATCGACAAGGACTTCTTGACTCGCGTCAACATCCTTGGCGGCCTGGTAGACATCACGGTTGAAAGCCTTTCCACAAAAAATCAAGAAAGATGCTCACCAAGAGGAGAACCCCGACACCGGCAGAAATTACTTTTGCAGGTGAGAATACCTACGAAGTTGATATGAGAAAGCAGGTAGTAATAGACAAGTCGACCACTCAAAACTCACTAGACCAACCCCTTCGCCCAGCGTCGAAGAGAGCACATAGAGGACATTGATAGTCGGATTCAGCCAACTTGATAACCTCTCGTCACGACTCCTAGACTGATCAAACTCTTCAACTTTGACGCGGAGCAGGGCAAGAATGTCGGCGGAAGAGTTGCAGGATTGGAGTTGTGTCGCGAGCGGGTGCTTGAGAAGGTCATTCTTCGTCTTTTTCTCATATGATTTCAGGGCGCCGACGAATATGGAGCGAAAATTGGTGGAAGATGTGGAGGCGGGGGAACTCTGAGACATAATAACTGCAATTTGGATGGGCTGGTCGGTGATCACAGAGACAGCAGAAGAGCGAGCAGTCACGTGGAGGCCGTGTAAGTTACCATAAACCGTCGATGGCGACTATCATGCTGGTGCGATTGACGCTGAGGGTCATCAATCATATCCTCACCCTGAGCGCTAATGCCAGTATAATCGCAGTAAAATGTTGCGTGCTCGGTTTGACATGGATCAGAACTTCAGTTTTGAAGTTCAAAGTTTCGCCCACGTCGAACAAATGTGTGCTTATGCTTTTCATCCTCTCGACCGTCTCTACGATGCTGGTACTACTAGGACACGGTTTGCGGAAATGGCGAACGAGAGCACGAGTGAGAGTCGAACTGCTTCGCATCTATGGAAGCTTGACGGCGAGCTCGAAGCTGTTTTTTTCTTTCTCTCCAAACATGCTCAGCTCAGTTGTGGACGCCCGCAACATCAAGAACTCGAGCCGTACCGTCGCATTCAAGTTACGGCTGTCTTGAGTTCTTTATTTAATGACTCCAGAACAATCGAGTCATCGACTCACGCGGCTGCTTCTCAACGAAAATGAAAATGTGAAAGCCTGAGTGCGGACCAGACTGTACTAAACTGAACCAGCGGCGATTGCGGGAAGTCGCCAACAGGTCGAGTAATTGTAGTCAATGTAGGCCCGAAACAGAAAGGTTGACGTGTGAGTCAAGTGGGAGGCACCTTCTCAAGAAAATTGCCTTCCAATATTCACTGCCTCGAGCCCACGAGGTCGTGAGCCGGATGTTAACACTACTATGGCTTCGGAAGTGGAAGTCTGGGAGTGGGCCATCACTACGTATCGACTGGCCGACCGACCGCACGCCAGTTGTTTGCCCGCCTTGTGACGGAACGAAAGAAGCTCCCAGTAACTTACTATACTGCACAAGTTAGGGGTGTCACCGGATCGAAGTCCATGAACGGGCAGAGTGGGCATAAGGATGGCTTGATAAACAAATTGGCCAGCATTCCATCCACCCCTCCTGGAACCCGATGACGAGATAATAGATATTGTAGGGCAGTACCAGTGCAGTACCAGGTTTGGCACCAGGAAGGATTGCGGTCCTGCGGTAGCGCATCAACGTAATAGGCGCACAGATTTCCTGAAAGGCGTCTATAGTTGATGTCTTAGCAAAACCAATAATTGAAGAAAGAGGACGAAGTCAAGTTCCAGACTTTATCCCAACAGTCACTACTCTGTGAAATAATCGACCCCTGTTTACTGTACCGGAGGGAGGGCCATTCCTTTCTCTCCATCTGCTACTGATTCAAGCAATGATTCGAGAACGATTGGAGAGTGCGACCATGCTAGACATAGGTGCCCACCCGCAGTAAGTTAGCATACATATCATATATAAAGAAGCCAAATATCTCTGCGCATTCGCATCTACCGAATCTTTATCTCGGGGTCCTCGCGAGTCCAGGAACGCGTGCGGATGTAGGGGGCATGACAACCTGTCCCACTGGCAAGGTAAGCGGACCCACCTGTTGTTCGCAACTGCGCGGCAGCGGCTGCGCCACGTACAAAGACCGCGCGCATGGGGCGTGAAACGTAGAGAACGCCAAGCCGTGCACCACCCACCACCCACGCGAGACCGAGGGCAAGGTGATGACAGCCGTACACGATGAACTGGAGGCTGACGAGGAGGCCCGCGAGCACGCACATGACGAGCACGGCTGCAGGCCACGCGGTCCACGTGATGGCGCCGAGGAAGATGGCTAGCGCGAGAAAGGCGACGAAGAGCGCAACGAGGGGCAGACGTGAGAAGAGCACGGAGAAGAAGTACGACCCGTAGAGGTCCACAACAAATTTCTGGGTGCAGTCAGAGCTGTGACTAGCTCAGGACGCGCAGGGCGGGAGGAGAATCACTTGGAAGTTGTGCATGTCGGCGCTAGAGTAGGCGAGTATGAACTAGACATCGACAAAGAGCCCGATTGCGGAGGCCACGCTTGAGATGATCAGCGCGCGTTTAGCGACGCCGCTGTTGACGTTGGAGAGGTTGCCTGATGAGAAGCCGAACACAGTCGTGTCGACACTATGTAGTAGTAGCGTCAGTCTACGCTGTAGAAACACTACTTGGAAAAACATACTCGCACAGCGATGGAAAGTAACTAAGATATTATATAAGCTCCTGCAATTTGGGAAAAAGGTCGTGTTCACTGATACACCTATATAATACCACTCCTGTACTAGCTTGACGAGGACCCTGCCAAAGTCAGAGTCGGACTGTGTGGCCTGTGCTTCACGTAACTCCCGGTGGTACGTTAATGCCAGACGTGATAAAAATAGAGACATAACTTTCAGAAGTAAGGAGAGAAATATGACGGATATCGTTGAAGGCTCGTTGGTATTTGTATGGGTCTTGAGGGAATCAGGGTAGATATCATCCGAGGATTTGTCGTAAGGTTTTGGGTTCCCAAATGTCACAGGCCTTGATATCTTCTGCCTTACTGCCGCTAAAGGGGTAATCGGATTCGCTAGAGCGCTCTTCCCCAGAGTTAATACAGTAACCTTTGACCTTCTTGCGCCGTCGAAGACCAGGGGGCGGTTCTTCAGAGATCACGCTTGACCATGGTGGTAGACCTTCGCATCCGTCTATCGGGGTTGTAACCAAAGTATCAGAAGGGTCCTCGTCCCCTAGTGATGTGACGGTGAGACTTTGGCTACGGAAGACACGGTCTACACTCACCCGAACTAGCTAACGAGAGTCGCTCCGAGTGGTGGTTGTGATCGATCGGGAATGGGATAGCCGACTATGGCGATCGTAATCGAACGAGGAGAGAGGCCAAAGAGAGGCGCATGGCTGGCGCATTCGTGTTATAGATTTTCGTCTTGCAGCGGGGATGCTTGATAGGTGAAGCTCCACGTCTGAAGGTCGGATAAGGCCATCGCACGTGCAGAGTAAGCGAGGGCAGAGCACATGGTCCTGTTCCGTGCTTTTTTGTGGCGACGGTTCCGACTTGACTCTACCTTGGAACTTGTACCAAACGCCCAGCTTGATTTACGTTTGATGGTGCACATGATGGCTGTAGGATGCCAGATCACCAACCAGGAATACGAGAGTAGAACATACAGAAGCATGATGTCTCTCGTATTTGTGTTCTGGCAGTCGACACCGAGCACGACTTCGTGCTTATGGCGACCGTCGACTTCTAATGTGATGATAGACCGCCAGGACCTCTCTGGGCGCCGCGTGCTCATGCTCTGAACCCGGAGGACAAGTAGTAAAGGTGAGACATGGAAATAGGCAGTATGGAGAGAAAATGATACCAGCGAACTGCCAAGGCCTGAATAGTAGAAGAGGTAAATAACCAGGGAATAGAAAAAAGAAAAAGGAATACAGTAATAGCTACTCATTGATGTCAAAGTATTGGTTGAACGAGTCAACTCGAATTGCGGAACTTGAACGCATGTCTGAATAAGCGGTGGCGCACTGGTGGTCACGGTGTGTTCAGTAGAAGAACATAGTGGGATGATGCCCAGTGTAAGAGATAACACACTGGTGCCAATACATGTACATTCAGCCATAATTGCCAGTGAAACTTGGACCGGTGATCGTTCGTCTGGAAGCTGTGTCACGTGTACGATGCGTCCGAGGTCTGACTTATATCCATGGACGAAGTGGCAAGTCGTTTATGGTACCAGATACTTACGTAATTCAGGCTCTCTTGCATGAGCGCTGATCTCTCCGACGCCGTCTTTTCTTCTCTTGTGGGAGCCCGAGAAGGCAGCGCGCAGCTGGTGATACCTTGGGTGATGCTTGGTTCGTTGTTGTGACGGTGTAACGCGAATAGCTGGCTTGATCCGTGGCAGTTCGGAGGTTCCATCCACGTCGAATCTGCGGATACGAGTAACAATGGCATGAGCCTACGAACTAGTAAGTTAACTTGAACACTAGTGCTGAACTTGGTGGTGAATATTGAATGACGAATTTTGTGAGTACAGGTCTCATCATTCTTATCGACTCGTGGAGGTTATGCTCGCGACGATCGTCGTCTCCGGTGCTTCATATGTCCGGGTCACGAACTGTTCACGGACTCAAACTAGAACTGAAGTTCAAAAAAAAAAAAAAAAAAAAAAAAAAAAAAAAACTAGAACTGAAGCATCGCCAACTTAGGGTCATCCGAGTCTGAGGTTTCTCCGCAGCATGATCCACCAGTACAAGCTACGACTTAACATAGCTACAGTGCTTCCCTGGATAGCGCCCCTCGTACTGAAACCTGTCGTTCCTCCACCGCGCCGTTGTCACCGAGGGTTCTCGTTGTTGTGCTTGGGAATCCCGGGCGCAACTGAGACGGATTGGAAGACGTCTGGATAGAACACAACTCAAACATCGCATATGGCTATAGGACATGTACGTCGACTCGGACTCACACAGTACGCCCCGAAGCCGCTTGCGTTCTCTAGTGTCTTCCATTACTTCCCAAGTATATCTGAATCAAGAAATTAAACGACTTTTTCTCCTACACCAGATGTGCCGCGGTTAGTCAGATTAGTACGTACCTCCTGTTTTGTATCTAACCCTATCTTAAGCATAAATGTCATATCACAGTTGATCTGGTGATGGCGATCTACGCATTCTGACCAACTTACGATCGCTTACTTGATGCACGCTGTTAATCTCACCGACTCACTGAGTCTTTCCAAACTAGCCCCACCCCAATAGCATACCTCACGAACCGATTCGAGACATCAGGGAATAGACGGATGGTTTTCGCATCAAGCCCTCGACCCGTGGTACCCACTCACAAGAACCCCTCGAGCGACTTTCCGGGATAAGACACAGGCCGTTCCAAGGTACGAAGGGAAACCTGGACGACATAGGAGAAGGTAGGAGACCGAATGACCCTCCGAGTCGCAACGAGATTCGGTTCTCATCCGCTAACCGTTGAGGTGATTCGCTAGTAGACTCTTCACCATAAAGGCCCATAGAAAGGTTATGGTCGTCAATATGTTCGTTAAACAGATGATGCGAGCAGGAAGGGGACGTCAAAGCACCGTCATAGAGGTTGTCATCATTACAGTGGACTCTTTCCATGAGTATAGTTGCTTTAGTAAGGTGGGTAGAAGAGGAACGAGGTAAGGACAGTGCAAGCCCCGTACTTTTGTTTTGTTTTTATTTTTACGGTGGTATTTTTCGCTTGATCTTTCGAGAAGTACTTTGAACGCCAAGTTAAGATTGGAGGGAAGGTCCTCAAAATGTCGGGTCGGACAATCCCTTACTGCACAGAACATAGTAGCATTGTGGTACAGGACTGTAAGTAGCGACCAAGAGCCATAATCAATGCCACTCAGCGTCAATTGTCTGGCATAAGTCTGGCCTTTCTTTGTATCGACATCCACGAATCAGTGCCCTATTATGCTTACTTGGTGGTGAGTTGGACCCTGGGCGATCTTTTACTCTTCATCAATCTGCTTTAAAGCATGGCGCAGACGTGGGTACGAGGGACCCAAGGAAGTACCAAGAGCTTGACCGAGGGAAGAAGATAGTGTGTCCGGGACGTCCATTCTCCAGCATATATGTACATATCAGAGGCGTCAAAGTGACCCACAACTCCGCTGCCAACTTAGCTATCACATGACTGGGAGAATACAACGACAATACGGTCAAAAGGGATGTATCTGTGCTTGTTCCAGCCGCCACTCAAACTAGAGTCTGTGCGTCCTACTAGTCAGAGCCCCCGAGCCGGGCCGAGTAATAGCTGTCATACTGATAGTGGTGAATGAAGGAGGTGGAGCGGTGCGTGGATGATAGGTAGACCTTTGACCAAAACGCAAAGAGCGATGCGGTCAAATGTAGCAGATGGGGGTTGGGCAATAAAAGCGTCTCAAGGCACGAAAGGAGGAAAAGAGGTCAAGACTAGTCAAAATATCCCCGCAGATTTTGGGGATGACGTAATGGGCGCTCGGTCAACTCTCCGCTTTGATCCTCTCCCCACACAACTAAATCCAGCCGGATTGTGAAGGTCAAACCCCGTCACGAAGTGATTCTCTGGCCATGACTGCGTCCACACGTGCAACTTGGGCTGAATGAAAAATGGTAGAAAAATTGCCCGTCCCACTGCTCCCGCCATGTGTGGGCAGTGTGGACGAGGCAGCGCCGACGTCGTGGGCATCGACATGGGCGTCAGCGGCCTTCTCGACGGATTTGAAGACGCGGAAAGAAGATAACCTTTTCATCACTGTGTTAGAGGTGTCACATATTACTGTGTAATCCGAGGCGTGCTGTAAGGAGACGAGCTTCTCTGACGGAACAAGGCGCTTACACTTGCTAACTTCGATGAACCAGGTGAACCGTACTCGCCATCCTACGCATGCATAGCCTACCTCGATGAGGAGGAAGAGCCCTAAAGGCGCAATAACGATGAGAAGAGGAGCAGGGGCAGATAGCGAGCATTAGCTTCACCAAGAACGAAGACGATGCCGAAAATAGCCTTGTGATCCATGTGGAAGGACTTGGGACTCGGGGAAGGTAAGTCTCGCGGGGTGATTGGGGTTTCTGGCGCAGGGAAGGAGGAAAGTATGACCACGACGAGCAGGTCCGATGATAGAAATTGAATGATGTTGCACAGAGTGGGTAGCACGATATGGGTAGTCTCGATAATGTATGGGGAAGGGTAGTGGAAGGTGGCTCTGGTCGACGAGCTGAAGAACGAGTTGTTTTCTCGACTTAAATGGTGGAAACCCACCCAATCGGAGCGCACAGCCATGACTTGAGCTTGGCATTCTCTCGCATAGGTAGACATCACTGGAACAGCGCAACCAATGAGAGATGTCTACAGACCTAGATTGATGACACGGGGCAGAGGAAGAGAAGGGGTGGGGCTCCTAGAAGAACGACGCGAGAATAACGACAGGGTGACTGTCCATCGGATTCAGAGGGAAGTGGACCCCGTAGGCGCTGGCTTAACAGAGTTCCAATGCATCTTCTAGATAATGACCATCACAATCGTAGTCCATTGCCTTGTCCGTACACACGTATGAGATCTTGCAAGAGCGTCCATCATCTTCGATATGCCCCGAGATTCGATTTGATCGCAGAAAGATGTTGTCCAATCCTTTCACCTGACAGGTGTAAGAGTCTCATCGTCGAGCGTTGGTCTTGAAATATTTATCCTAGCTACAGTTGGCGACAGATCGGAATCTGTATACAATGCTTGGACACAGACAGTGCCTAGACTGACAAATGCCTTTGCGTTGCGCGAACACATACCCCATAGGTAAGGGAGGACCTAGAACCGTGTATCTATTTCACCATCACGGCCCGTCTTAGGACTGGAGTAAAGGGGTGAGTAT
This sequence comes from Lactarius indigo, assembly GCA_025766275.1. Taxonomy (NCBI): domain Eukaryota; kingdom Fungi; phylum Basidiomycota; class Agaricomycetes; order Russulales; family Russulaceae; genus Lactarius; species Lactarius indigo. Next base: position 248,781 of record JAFKAC010000005.1, on the reverse strand, counting down.
AAGTTGAGTATAGAGACCGAGAAAACCGAGAAGGCACTTGCTCACTTGGAATGCGCAGCCTTGAATCCTATGAAGAGCATTGACTGATATCTGGACGAAAATGAATGCGAAGTCTCCGAGTCGTTCTTCGCGAATATACGAAAGGTTCTGACGTTGTATTAATGCAGAAAGTGTAGACGCGTCGCAACGTACCGGGGAGCAAAGACTTCAGAGTTTAGACCAATCAATATCCTTGATACCATCACTTAATCCGAGTGTTGACCCGCAAAGGAATTCCCGTTTGATCATAGACATAGATCTGATTCGCGTCGTGATGGCCGTTGACGAAGGCCCGAACGTTCACGCGGTGGCCCGGCCAATACCGGTACCATATACTTACATAATTCAAAGCCTCAAAGCGCTGCACTGAGCGCTGATCTCTCCCGGGCCTAACACCGTCTTATCGCTTCTCTAATTGAAGGCAGCGCCCAGCTGGTGATATAGTGATACTTCATTCATCGCTACGTACCACGAATCATTTAGCCTGACTTCTATCGTTGGAGAGGTGGCTCCGCTCACGTCGAATCTGCAGATACTGGTAACACTCATGATGTGAGTCCTTGATGTGAGTCCTACGAAATAGCACCGTGGGCGCCGGGGTGAATATTGAATGACGTCTTACCATCTCGATTCGTGGAGTTTATACTCGCGACGATCGTCCATCTCCGGGGCTTCATATGTCCTGGCCACGAACTGTTCATGGGACATCGCCGACTTAATGATCGTCGAAGTCATGTGAGGAAGCTTCTCGGCAACGTGATCCACTGGTGGTACAAGCTACAACAGTTACTGTGCTTCCCTGGATTGCGTTCCGCGTGCTGAAACCTGTTATGTCGTTTCTCCACCATGCCACTTTCACTGAGAGTTATCATTACTATGCTTGGCAGTCATGGGCGCGACTGGAGCAGATTGGAAGACGTCCGGACATATTGCAGGACATGCGTATCGACTTGGACCCAGACAGCGCACGCCGAAGCCGCTTGCGTTCTTCTGGTGTCTTCCATTCCTTCCTAAGCACATCTTAATCGGGAAATTAAACAGCTTGGAGTCTTGGACCTTCTCCTGCACTAGGGGGTGACAGCGAAAATGAGCCCGAAGATGGGCCGCGGTTAGTCAGATCGGTACGGAGTTCCTGTTTTGTATTTAATCCATATCTTAGGCATTAAATGTCATATCACAGTTGATCTGATGACGGCAATCTACGTATTTTGACCGACTTACTTGACGCACGCGGTTAACCACGCCGTCTTTTCAAACCAGCCCTCACTCCAATAGCATACGAAAGGAAAATACAGCAATTGTGGCAAGCGCGATGATAGAAGGCCTCGGACGGACCCTGCATTCTCGGTGCACCTTCAAGTTCTAGCGCCGAGTCCTGCCAGTAGTCGCCAGTTGCCCGCATGGTATCACAGAGGATACGTACCATTTACACAAAGTCACACAACGATCACGGCTTAATCCGTTCTTTCATCACGAGTGGCGTTGAGAACCCCTGCTCGTACGTCTCACGACGCCACAGCGCCGAAAAAGTCGGCGTAATGCCAGTGGCGCTGGGACAACTCCAGCGACCATTGCTTGTAAGGTGGCTCGGGTGGTAGGTGGTTAGGCCCTCGGAGCACTTGGGTATGAACAGATACAGCCTTGGGTAAAAAAAATTCTCCGCGGCTGTCACAAGACCCCTCCCGTTCACATCCACGCCACTTGTCGTCTTTTATTTCGGATGCATTGTCAATACATGCATTGACCGTAACGGAAGAGCGATCGGATATGCTGGATCTAGATAACGGTGTTCGGACCACAGTCAAACCCGCAGAGGGAAACGAGAAGACTAGGTTTGCGAAGACCTTTATTCGCCAACCTGCGGTCGGGTGGTGGTGATGATAGGTAAAACACCGTAATGGATCCAGTGAATGCGTAGGCTCAGCACTATACAGTGACTAGTACATATTATTATTTGAGTGAAGGAACGATACAGCCCAATCTAAGTTGGGGGAGGGGGTTGATCCGGTGGTTCAGCCATAGAGTCAAGCATCCGATTGGGCGTGGTTATCAAAGGAAATTTAAGAACGGAGCATCCCGTGAGTTCGAAGGCGGAGTGTGATTACGTAAAGAAAGGAGGGGAGGAGATGAGATAAACCCAAGGGGTGCGTAAAACCGAGACGGTAACCAATGCGAGTACGATGGCGAGTTGCCGGCGCAAGAGCCTGAGCGAATAGATACCCGACAGACAGCGACTGAAAGGATATTAGCACGAACATGCACCGAACTATGCTGGGGGTATTCAGGGTGCGCAAGGTCAAGGGAAGAGCGAACGCGGGAAGGCAAACAACTCGAAGCTTGAAGAGCGAGCAGCAGAGAGATGGAGAAGGCGAGCGCCCGATCTGCAAGTTTTATCCTCCGAGTGTGCCTGACCCGAAAATCACACAGATCTAACGATAGGGCAACAGCGGTGGTGAGTACTATTTCAGCAGAGAAAAGGGATCGTTTAACTACAAATGGAACCAGAGGGTAGAAGGTCTAAAGTGGGGAAACCGCGAGCTAAGGAGGGAGAGAATGGATAGTAGAGGAAAGACGATATGAGGAGACGCGTGGCGGAGACCAGGCTCGACGGAACATGGAAACGAGACACCGGGGTACGAGTAGCCGAAACGCAAGAAAATGATACAGGCGAATATAGAGGGGATGCGGGAGTAGTTAACAAATACAGCACGAGGCGCAGGCCCGCGCGGCCTGTCTACGAGTGACATTGGAGCCATGGTCATGGCGAAGATTAGATGCACCTGCCAACGAGACATGAAAAAAGCAAAAGAAGGGAGGAAGAACAGGATGTCAACAAGGCAAAGAGACTAGATCATGTTGAATAGCACGATTGAGTAACGGTAGAAAATCCACGCGGCTAAAAGATAGACTGCGGTAAGGCAGATAATGCGTGGGGCTCGCAGAATACTTCTTCCCATCGTTGCCCACATAGACGACACCCTTGCCCATAACCCCCCTCCTTTTGTGTTTCCTTTTATCTCTAAAGTTTGCATCCCGTTATACTGGGTGTGATACGGCGGTCTTTTAGAGTCGAGAACATCAGACTGAGCGCGCGCGACCACCGAAGAACCACCTGGACTGATAAAGTCTTTGATCGTAAGGGGACGAAGTTCAAGGCCCTGTCCAGAGCATTTTGCTGAGTAGATCGACTGAAAGGAGACACGTACACACCTCGCCTCGGCCACGAGCAAGATGGGAGATGTCACCATTACCCTGGCGCACAAGTTCGCCGAGGGGCAACGTTGCGGCATTTCGACACAACTCTCTCAGGTCCGAGCCCGACATTCCATCCGAATGCTCAACTAGGGCCCGCATAGGGAAATTTGGGACAAGCCGCACATCCCTGAGCAGCTGTGAAGAATATTAGTTCGTCAAGGACAGCCCAGGTAAGAAAATAGTATGGAACAGAGCTTTAAATCGACGAGCCAACTCACCAACCTCAGGATCTTCTCTCGCTGCGCAGCGTCAGGTAACGAAAGCGGAAATCGTTTCGGCATCCGTCTAAGGAAAGCCGGATCAATGTCCTCAATCCTGTTCGTCGCCCCAAGGATTAATATCCTATCTGAGCCCGACAGGAGGCCGTCCCATAAGCTGCGACCACATCAGATATCTGCAAAGGAAGGAAGAAACCGACACACGTCATGAATTCTGCTTTCATCATTGCATTGGCCTCGTGGTCATGCTGACTCCGCTCTCGGAGAAGTGAATCGATCTCATCTATAAAGATGATACAAGGCTGCATCTTCCGTGCCAGGCTGAATAATCCAGCAACTAGTTTGTTCGGTTCCCCAAACCACTTGTTTGTTAATACCGATGGTGCAATGTTAATGAATGTCGCGCCGGACTCCTTCGCAAGAGCTTTTGCTAGCATCGTTTTACCACATCCTGGTGGCCCATGAAGTAGGACGCCTTTGGGTGCCGTCAACAGAGTGGATGATGAGCGAAACAGGTCGGGGTTCAGAAGGGAGATGATGACGGATTCTCGTAATGAAGATATGATGTCTTCCAGGCCGCCAATATCTATCATACGGGCTCAAAGCTAAGGTGCAAGGAAGATTCGCGGGGAGCCTACCTGTGAGTCGAACCTCGATTTTATCGGGGTGAATAATTTCGGATGCAATTCGTTCTATGAAGATCTGTAAAACTTGGAGGTAGGGCCGAGATGATGTGAACTGACTTTCGTGTTCATTCAATCTCAGCCCTTCATGTCCGAGTTTATTCAATGTTCCCATAGCTATTTCTTCCTTCGGCCCTTCGGCCTTAATCAAGTTGCGAAGCCACTGAAACTCCCATTGAACTTGAAAATAGCGACGAATGAGAGAGCAAAACTGACCGCAACTGACTGTGTTGCAAGCTGTGGGAAGTTTACTAGTAGGTTTTCTATATACATCATTTGCATTGGCGGAGACGCACCTGAGAAGCTATGAACGTCACCACTACCCCTACATAGCAAGCAGAAAAGGGTTAACAAACCACAACAGCTCGGATTCTGGACCAACTCACCGTCAACGAGGTACCGTGAGATGGTCATCCCTGCACGACGGTCTGGACGATGTAGCTGCACGACGAGGAGCCAAAAAAAATTGGGCACTCTATTGAGAACGAGTTAGAGTTGCGCGCAGTATTGAACAGCCAGGTGATGGTGCGCGGTGGCCGAACACAAGAGACCTCGTTTGTGACCCTGAACACAGAGTGGCAATAATGGTTGAAGGGACGATGCGCGCGCTACTGCACGATGCCACCGGAGCATCGCCATACTATATAACCACATATGTCACAGAGGACTCGGCGGCCGGCCACGAACCAGATACGGGCCGATGGCGCTAGTGTTTTCAAACATTCCCTTTTGGGGCACACCACTGTCCGTGGCACGTGACATCTTGCTGATCTAATGCCGGACTTTCCAATCCAGCCCCCGCTCCAGTGACATGCGTAAGAAAAATACAACGAATGTGACAAGTACAGCCTCGGCCAGATCCTTATCCGTGCACCTTCACGTTCTAGCGCATATATATCGTCCTGCCAGTACAATAATACATGCCAGCTCTGTCGAATTCACACAACTAATCACCGCGGGATTCTTTCCTTCATCGCCGGTGGCGCTGAGGGCCCTTGCTTGTGCGTCTCATGACGCCACCGCGCCGAAACTACGAACATAGGATAGGGTGCGAAGTTGGCGTACCGGTGTTGGAGAGTTCACTCGTAAGGAGGCTCTGTGGGCTCGGAAGCTACATTCTCGAAGCAATCGAGTACGCATACATACACCCAAACGATTCAGTATATTTTTGGGTAGGAAAAAAATCGGTAATAAACAATGAAGTGCGACATGGGGCTCTGTACACGGAAGTGGGACTCAAAAAATTTCGCTGTAGCTGTTATGAAGTTGGTTATGGAACCCTTACCGTTTACATACGCGCCGCTCGCCGTCTTTAGTTTTGACACGTTTCCCGTTGTGCATTGCCCATACATGTGTTGGCCGTAATGGGAGGGCGATCAGATATGCTGTGTCTACATCTCTTGGATAATAAATGTTCGGGCCACGCAAAAAGGGGAGTCAGACCTGCGAAGCGGTTTGCGAGGACTAGTTTTGTGAAGATCTTTTGTCTGCGTGTTCGCCAGCCTGCAGTCGAGCGATAATGGTAGATAAAACAACATCATAGATGCGAGGAATACATAGGCCCCGCACCGTAGTACTGCGACTAGTACATATTAATTATTTGAGTGACGGTAAAGTATACAGTCCAATTTAAATTGGAGGAGGAAGTCAAAACTTTGTCCTGTGAGCTCGGAGGCGGAGCGGGATTCTGTTAAGAAAGGAGGGGGGACGATGAGATAAACCAAAGAGGTGTGCAGGACCAAGGCCGTAACCGAAGCGACCACGATGGCGAGTTGCTGGTGCAAGAGTGAACAGGTAGTATCCGACAACTAGAGCGAGGATATTAACACGGACGTGCACAGAACTATCTAAGGAGCATTCAGGGAGTGCAAGGACAAAAGAAGAGCGAGCGACTAAGAGAAGGCGAGTGCCCGATTTGCAATTTTATCCTTCGAGTGGGCATGACCCGGAGAATCACACAGGCCTAACAATAGGATGGGAGGGAAACAACAGTGGTAGGTACACTTCCAGCTGAGAAAAGGTAGTGTTTAAATACAAATGGAGCCAGGGTCAGAGATGTAAAGTGGGGAAACAGTGAGCTATAGAGGAAATGGATAATACAGGAAGGACGATACGAGATGCAGGGTAGAGACGAGACGGAACGGAGCATGGAAGCGAGGTACCAAGGTACAAGTGGCCGAGACGCAAGACAAAAGGTGACGATGCGTGCGTGCTATATAAGACAAGAAGGATATATACTAATACAGGGGAGGGGGTGCGGGCGCAACGAACAAAGACAGCACGAGGCACGGGCCCGCGCGGCCTGTCTATGAGTGGCCTAGGAGCCGAGGTCATGGTGAATATTAGAGAATATGGATGCGTCAGAGAGAGATGAAGAAAAAAAAGAAGATCAACGTGAAGAAGATTTTGAAAGCGAGATAGAATAGCTTGAGAATTAGAACAAGGCAACGATACCAGAGCAAGGCGAGCGTGGAAAAGCAAAGATAGGCGAGCCACGCGGTTAAAAAAGTGGTTCCGAGAATGCCGATAGTGCCAAGGCATCGCAGCAACATAGAAGACACCATTGCCCACGCCTCACTTTCTGTTATATCCCAATTTCGAGTCTTGTTACGCTGGATATAATCCTGCGGTTTTATAAAGCCGAGAGCATTTGACTGAGCGCGCACGACCATTGAAGGACTGCCTGGATTAATGAAGTCTTTGATCGTGAGAGGACGAAGTTCAAGGGGCTGTGCAGAACATGTTGCTAGATGGGTCAACTGAGAGGACGGGTACGCACCTTGCCTTTGCCACGGGCAAGAAGGGAGATGTCACCGTTACCCTGGCACACAAGTTCGCGGACGGGCAACATCGCAGCGTCCCGACACAATTCTTTCAAGTCCGAGCCCGACTTTCCCCTCGAATACTCGGCTAGGATCCGCATAGGAAATCTTGGGGAAAGCGGTACATCCCTGAGCAGCTGAGAAGAGTATTAGTTCACCAAGGACAAGCTAGGCTAGAGGATGGAACCGATCTTGAGATCGACGAATCAACTCACCAACCTCAAGATCTTCTCCCGCTGCGCAGCGTCAGGTAACAAAAGCGGAAATCGTTTCGGCATTCGTCTAAGGAAAGCCGGATCAATGTCCTCAATCCTGTTCGTCGCCCCAAGGATTAATATCCTATCTGAGCCCGACAGGAGACCGTCCCATAAGCTGCGATGACATCAGATACCTGCAAAAAAAACAAAAAAGACTGACACACGTCATGAATTCTGCTTTCATCATTGCAGTGACCTCGTGGTCATTCTCACTCCGCTCTCGGAGAAGTGAATCGATCTCATCAATAAAGATGATACAAGGCTGTATTTTCCGTGCCAGGCTGAATAATCCAGCAACTAATTTGTTCGATTCCCCAAACCACTTGTTCGTTAACGTCGATGGTGCAATGTTAATGAATGTCGCGCCGGACTCCTTCGCAAGAGCTTTTGCTAGCATCGTTTTACCACATCCTGGCGGTCCATGAAGTAGGACGCCTTTGGGTGCCGTCAAGAGAGCGGATGAGCGAAACAGGTCGGGGTTCAGAAGGGAGATGATGACGGATTCTCGTAATGAAGATATGATGTGTTCCAGGCCGCCAATATCTATCATAGGGACTCAGTGTCAAGGTGCAAGGAGGATTCGCGAGGAGCATACCTGTGAGTCGAACATCAATATGATCAGGGTGGATAATCTCGGATGCAATTCGTTCTATGAGGATCGGTAAAACTTGGAGGCAGGGCCGAGATGATGTGAACTGACTTTCGTGTTCATTCAACTCGAGCCCTCCATGTCCGAGTTTCTTCAATGTTCCCATAGCTATTTCTTCCTTCGACCTCTCGGGCTTATTCGAGTCGCGCAACCACTGAAACTCCCATTAGACTTGAAAATAGCGACGAATGAGAGAGCAAAACTGACCGCGACTGACCGTGTTGCGACCTGTGGAACACTTGTCATTAGGCTTTCCGTATACTTCATTTGCATCAGCAGACGCACCTGAGAAACTACGAACATTACCACTACCCCTACATAGCAAGCAGAAAAGGGTCAACGATCACAACGACTCGAACTTTGGATCAACTAACCGTCAATGATTTCACGGTAATGTGGGATGGCCATCCTTGTACGTTGGTCTGGGTGGTATAGCTGCTCAACGAGTGGCCGAAAGGATTGATGACTCTGTTTAGAATGAGTTGGAGTTGCTGGTTAAATTGAACAGTCGGGTGACGGTGCTCGGTGGCCGAACGCAAGAGACCTCGATTGTGATCTTGAACACGGAGTGGCGGCAACTGACAACACGTGCACTACTTGCGCATAGCCGCCGGAGCATCACCACATTTCTATGCAGTAGTACTATCTATCTATCTATCATTACTATCGGGTCGTCCCGGAGTGGTCCCGCATTCGGCGGGCCTTGAATGCTGTTTGCAACTCGGTTGCAGCATTTTTTTTGTACACTAGACCCCCTTTTCATCAAACGACTGTGTGCATTGCGTCGTCACTTCCTTCCTCCCTTTTTTTAACAGTGTGATGTCAACTGTTGCGCAACTACACGCCTCTGCGGGGATGAATTTCGCCACATCTGAGTCTGGGCTTCAAACAGCACGCACGTGAGCTGTTCCGCGTTCCGGTCCAGCCTGACGAAAGTCCTCCACCCTCCATTCTTTTCTCCCCTTGCTTCGTTCTGTGCCTCTCCCCCCACCCCTTTTCTTTGAGCTGTTAAGGCTTTCAGTGATTTATGCTAGAGAAATCAGTCACTGACATGAAGGTTTGCTGTTTGTCTGAGAGCATAATACTTATCATAAACTTTTTCTAGTTGCACGCTGCATCGCTGTCGCCCATCTTTGCATGATGACGATGTTGGGGATTCGTACTAAATTACGCAGCTTGCTTTATCCCCATACGCCTCCAATGAGCCTTATTTCCGTAACGGGTTGAGCAAGAATACCCTTCCTGGTGTTCATCCTTGATCGCTCCCTCGATGTTTATCGAACATTTATCCCCCATTTACAGTTTACAGAAGGGTGCGCAAAGTGTGCTTTTTTTCTCTGTGTCTTGACATCATTCTTGGCTGTTCCTCGAAACCCTTTCCCTCACCCTCGCTGCCTCGCTCTCTAACGTCAACGGGGCTCCATCCGAGGTATTCTTGCATTCATAGTTTTACCCTTCGCTCTCACGCCCTTTCAGCCTTCTCTTGTAAATCACGTCGACGCACGTCACTTGGAAAGATTGAGCTCTAAATGTAAATATTGCCGCGCTGCGCTGACTCACCGAAAGACGCCGCACGTCGTCTTTTGTTTTGATACATTGTCCGTTATGCGTTTCTCATACATGCATTGACCGTAACAGAAGGGTGGTCGGATATACTGCGTCTACTCCTGAATAATGGTGTTTGGGCCACGCAAAAAGGGGAGTCGGACCTGCAAAGTGGAATAGAAAAACTAGTTTTGTGAAGATCCTTGTCAGCGCTTTCGCCAACCTGCAGTCAAGCAGTAATAGTAGGTGAAGTGACGTCAGGATCCAGGGGATGCGCAGCCTCAAGCTCTGCACCGGACTGCGACTAGTAAATATTACTTATTTGAGTGAGGGTACGATACAGTCCAATCTAAATAGGGTGACAAGGTCAATCCTGTGGGTTCAAAGGCGGAGTGGGATCCCGTGACGAGAAGGGAGAAGATCAGATAGGGTGAACAGAACCAAGACGGCGACCGAGGCGAACATGGTAGCAATTTGTGCAAGAGGGAACAGATATCCAACAACTAGAGAGTGAGAGGTTTTTTTTTTTTTTTTTAAATCCATTTACGTGCGCCTTGGGGCCTAATACCCTATGTAGCACGATTCTACTTGTCCAATACATATATGAATTGAGCGTTCGTGGGTGGTTCTGATTATCGTAGTTCCCCCCCACTCCCGTGAAGGAGTGGCTTTGCTTCCCGTCAAGTGTTGGGTTGAGAGGGGCGGCTGCGCCGCCTTGGCGTGAGTTGCGAGCCGCGTTTAGGAGCTTGCGCGGTCTTGATGGAATGAGTTGAGCTTGCCACTACGTCTTCCTCTTCACTCAACGTGTCTTGAGTGGGCTTGTCTGGCCCGGCGAGTCGTGGGGATGTAAGGGAGAGGTGTGGTGTGGGTGGGTTGGCGTGAGTTGGTGTGAGGTGGTGTTGGTGCGTGGGTTTGATTATTTGCGTTTCTGGATCCCTCTCTCCTTTCTATCTCTAATCTTATCTCTAATCTTATCTCTCATGTTTGCCGACGCGTGTTCTTGCGAGAGGCGTCCTGAGTCTTGGATGAATTTGACCAGGGGGATGATTGATTTTGGGTCTTGTAGGAGCTTTGCGTAGGCCTCTTCCGTAGATCTTTTCGTTTTTTGGAGTGTCCAGCGTTCGCTCACGAACGCTGGGCAGTCTAGGAGGAAGTGTTGTTGGGTTTCTGGTCTATGTCCGCACGCCGGGCAGCTGTCGCTTTCCGTCCTTTTGAATCTGAATAGGTACGCGTTGAGAGGGAAGTGACCCGATCTCAGCTGGAATATCCAGCTCGCTCCTTTCCTAGAGAGTTTGGGGTCGCTCGTCAGTTTTAGGAACTTAGGGGATGGGATTGATACGTCGATTTGCTTAAGTTTATGAGCCCTTGTCGATGCCTGCCAGTCGCTCCTCCACCACGCTTTGAGTCTTTCTTTGAAGCATTGTCTCGATGCAGACCTGCTGATTTTGAGCGGTTTGCGGAGGTGAGGTGGAAGGGCGTCCATGGGCGACGTCTTCCCATCTGCGGCTTCTTTCGCTTCCTCGTCTGCTTTTTCATTTCCTTGTATGTTTACGTGTCCTGCTGTCCATCGGACTGTAAGTGACATTTTGGGTCCTCCCTTTTTGCGCAGGCCCGTTGCTGCGGTGCGAACCAGGTCTGCCAGGTAGTGTCCTGATTTGTTGCCTGGTGTAGTTATCGCCAAGATCGCTGCCTGGTTGTCTACTCCCAGCGCGATACTTGTTTTGATGAGTGAGAGGATATTAGCACGAATGCGCATATAACTATCCTGAAGCATCCAGGGAACGGAAGGACAAAAGAAGAGCGAAAAAGCGAGTGCCTGACTTGCAAGTTTATGCTTCGAGTGGGCCCGACCTCGAGGATCACACAGGTCTAACAATAGGATGAGAGGGTAACAACTGTTACAATAGAGAAAGGGTAGTGCTTAGATACAAATGGAGCCAGAGGGTAGAAGGTGTGAAGTGAGGAAACAGCAACACAAAGAGTGAGGAAATGTATGGTACTGGAAGGACGATATAAGACGCGGGGTGGAGACGAGGCAGGACGGGGCATGGAAACGAGGCGCAAGCCCGTGGGGCCTATCTATGAGTGGCCTATGAGCCGTTGTCGTAGCGAATATTAGAGAATGGGGATGCACCTACGAACGAGGAAGGAAGAAAGGTGAGACAATGTGAGTGAGACCGTGGAAGGGGGAAAAGTATAACGCCAGCTGGGAAATGATACCAGAGCAAGGTTCACACGGAAAGGAGAAGGCAGGCGATTAAAAAACAGACTCCAAAGAGGCAGATAGTGCGTAGGCTTGGCAGTAGATTCCTTCTCGTTACCAACATAGACGACCCCCCTGCCCATACTACCTCCCTTCCTTTTGTGTTTTCTTTCATCTCCAAAATTTGCGTCCTGTTACTCTGGGCACTAACCAGCGGTCTTATAGAGCCGAGAGTATCCGGCTGAGCATGCATAACCACCCCCTTTGCTTTTGTGTTTTCTTTCATCTCTAAAGTTTGCGTCTTGTTACTCTGGGCACTGATCAGCGGTCTTATATAGCCGAGAGTATCTGGCTGAGTACGCACGACCACCCCCTTTTCTTTTGTGTTTTCTTTCATCTCTAAAGTTTGCGTCTTGTTACTCTGGGTACTGATCAGCGGTCTTATAGAGCCGAGAGTATCTGGCTGAGTACGCACGACCACCCCCTTTTCTTTTGTTTTTTTTTTCATCTTCAAAGTTTGCGTCCTGTTACTCTGGGTACTAACCAGCGGTCTTACAGAGCCGGGAGTATCCGGCTGAGCACGCACGACCACCCCCTTTCCTGTTGTGTTTTCCTTTATCTCCAAAGTTTGCATCCCGTTATACTGGGTGTGATACGGCGGTCTTTTAGAGCCGAGAACGTCAGACTGAGCGTGCACGACCACCGAAGAACCACCTGGACTGATAAAGTCTTTGATCGTAAGGGGACGAAGTTCAAGGCCCTGTCCAGAGTATTTTTCTGAGTAGATCGACTGAAAGGAGACACGTACACACCTCTCCTCGGCCACGAGCAAGATGGGAGATGTCGCCATTACCCTGGCGCACAAGTTCGCCGAGGGCCAACGTTGCGGCATTTCGACACAACTCTTTCAGGTCCGAGCCCGACATTCCATCCGAATACTCAACTAGGGCCCGCATAGGGAAATCTGGGACAAGCCGCACATCCCTGAGCAGCTGTGAAGAATATCAGTTCGTCAAGGACGGCCCAGGTAAGAAAATAGTATGGAACCGAGCTTGTGATCGACGAGCTAACTCACCAACCTCAGGATCTTCTCTCGCTGCGCAGCGTCAGGTAACGAAAGCGGAAATCGTTTCGGCATCCGTCTAAGGAAAGCCGGATCAATGTCCTCAATCCTGTTCGTCGCCCCAAGGATTAATATCCTATCTGAGCCCGACAGGAGACCGTCCCATAAGCTGCGATGACATCAGATACCTGCAAAAAAAACAAAAAAGACTGACACACGTCATGAATTCTGCTTTCATCATTGCAGTGACCTCATGGTCATGCTCACTCCGCTCTCGGAGAAGTGAATCGATCTCATCAATAAAGATGATACAAGGCTGCATCTTCCGTGCCAGGCTGAATAATCCAGCAACTAATTTATTCGATTCCCCAAACCACTTGTTCGTTAACGCCGATGGTGCGATATTGATAAATGTCGCGCCAGACTCCTTCGCGAGGGCTTTTGCTAGCATCGTTTTACCACATCCTGGCGGCCCATGAAGTAGGACGCCTTTGGGTGCCATCAAGAGAGCGGATGATGAACGAAACAGGCCGGGGTTCAGAAGGGAGATGATGACGGATTCTCGTAATGAAGATATGATGTCATCCAGGCCGCCAATATCTATCATAGAGACTCAAAGCCGAGGTTCAAGGAAGATTCGCGGGGAGCATACCTGTGAGTCGAACATCGATACGATCAGGGTGAATAATCTCGGATGCAATTCGTTCTATGAAGATCTGTAAAGCTTGGAGGCAGGGCCGAGATGATGTGAACTGACTTTCGTGTTCATTCAATGTCAGCCCTTCATGTCCGAGTTTATTCAATGTTCCCATCGCTATTTCTTCCTTCGGCCCTTCGGCCCTAACCGAGTTGCGAAGCCACTGAAACCCTCATTGAACTCGGAAATAGCGACGAATGAGAGCATAACTGACCGTGGCCGACGATGTTACAATCTGTAGGACGTTACTAGTAGGGTTCCCGTATACGTCGTTTGCATTAGCGGAGACGCACCTGATAAACTATGGACACTACCACCACCCCTGCATGGCAAGTAGATAAGGTCAACTATCCCCGATGACTGGGACTTCGGACCAACTCACCGTCAATGATTTCACGGTAGTGCGAGGTGTCCATCCTCGCACGATGTCGCACGATGTAGCTACAAGACGAGCAGCTGGAAAGGAATCAAAGGATTGAGCACTCTGATGAGAACAAGCTGGGATTGTACGGTGGGTAGAGCAGCTGGGCGATGGGGCGCGGTGGTCGAACGCAAGTTGTGACCCTAAGCCCAGTGGGAAGTAAGGACGACACGCGCGCTGCATGCGGCTGCCGAAGCACCACATCGCCGAACTAGGTTATGTCACAGAAGACTTGGCAAAAACCAAAACCAGCAAGATCATGTCGCGTACTAGAAAAAATTGCGGTCAGCGCGATGGATGCCCTCGGACAGATCCCGTCTTCTTTGCGCACCTTCACGTTCTGTCGCCTAGATGTCGCCCTGCGAGTGAAGTAGTCGTCGGAAGTCCGCATGGTAGCGTCCCGTCCGGAATCCGGCCCGCCCCCTCCCGATGTGCCACCGGAACCCGACTAGGTAAGAGTGGACACTTGTCTCACGTTTCTCCTCCTGTTACTATGTCTCCGTTTCCACGCGCCCCACGGGGCTCAACCTGACATGGTATCGCAGGGGATACGCGCCATTTACACAGGGCCATACAACCAATCGGCGTGGGATTCCTTCTCTCGTTGTGGGTGGCGCCGAGAACCCCTGCTTGTACATCTCACGACGCCGCGGCGCCGAAATTACGAGTACAGTATATGGTCCGAATTTGGCGTACTGGCATCGGAGAGTTCGCTTGTAAGGTGGCTCTGGGGGGCTCTTGTGGCTCGGAAGCCAGGTTCTGGGGGCACCCGAGAGTCGAGTATGAACAGACACCCGTGAGTAAAAAATTACTAAAAATATTCACTATGTTCCCTTGGACGTTCACCGGCGGGAAATTGAGGAACACAAACCAGTAATACACGGCGAAGTGCACGGAAATAGAACTCAAAAAAAAAACACTGCGGCTGTTACGGAATGTAAGAGCGAACCGATATCCGATGACTCGAGAGTGGGAAGATATTGGCACGGATACTATCCCAGAGGCATTCAGGGAGCGCAAGGACAAGGGAAGAGCGAGAATGCTGTTGAAAAGCAGCAGACTGGGACTCGGATACTGGCACAGTCATCAGGAAAAACCTACTTTGATAATTTCCGTATTGAGCAAGAATTATTGACATTACTGTATGATGTCGCCAGTGCTCGCTAGTCTTAATTATCATTAATTATCGCGTCACGGCATTATTCCGGGAGGTTTTTCCAGATGCTTCAGACGCTCGTAGTGTGAACAACTGGAGCACCAGGTGTATAATACGTGCTAAATACGTCGTAAATACAGTATCTACTTGTGAATTCATGAGGACGGAGGTCCACCTTCTGTAGTTGGACAGAGAAATGAACACCAAAACTAAACACCAAAATGTTAGTCCAGGGGATTGTCCTTGATTAAACATTCGTAGTTGAGACACTAAGCGGCAACGATCGTGGTGCGAGACCACTCTTTGCACGCCTCCAGGGCATGTACTCTCAGTACAATACAACGCGTAACACGAGCACATACGTATCCACTTCATGAGCGGGAGATGCCCGATGCCGAGGCAAGTTGCGCATGGGCTCACTGTATTTCAACAAATACGGACAAGAGTGAGCGACAGGGGGAAGACGAGTGCCCGATTTGCAAGTTTTATCCTTCGAGTGTACCTGGCCTCGGGGATCACGGAGGTCTAAAAATAGGATCATGTAACAACGGTGGTGAGCACTGTTTTGGTAAAGCAAAGGTGGTGCTTAAATATGAAGTGGGGGGACAGCAAGGCAAGGGGGAAGAAATGTATGGTGTAGGAAGTACGATATGAGATGTAGGGTGGAGATGAGGCACAACGGAAAATGGAAACGAGATACTGGTAATGCACGAGTGGCCGAGACGCAATACAAAGGGTGCCAAAATACGCGTGGTACCCAAGACAAGAGGGATATGGGCGAATATAGGGGGGTGCGGGCGTAGCAAACAAAGACGGTACGAGGCGTGGGTTCGCGGGCCTGTCTACGAGGGCCCTAGGAACCGTAGTTGTGGCGAATATTAGAGAACAATGATGCGTCTATGAACAAAGAAAGAATAAAGGAGGGATAATACGAGGGATAATATGAGGAAGACAATGAGGGGGAGAGAAAATATATTGTCAATAATACCGACAAGGACATGATAACAGGGCAAGACGAGCGCGGAAAAGCAAAGGTCGGCGAGCCATGCCAAGATCCACTCGATGAAAAAAGAGACTCCGAGAAGGCAGATAATGCCTAGGCCTCGCGTCAGACCCCTCATCAGTGCCCACATAGAAGGCGCCCTCACCCGCACCTCCCTTCCTGTTATATTCAAACTTTGCATCCAGTTACGTCGGGTACCATCCAGTGGCATTATAGAGCCGACAGCATCCGACTGAGCGTGCACGGCCATCGAAGATCCACCTACTGTACATCAATATCATGCACGACCACCGAAGATCTACCTGGAGTGATGAAGTCTTTGATCGTAAGGGGGCGAAGTTCAAGGCCCTGTCCAGAACGTGTTTCCGAAAAGATCAACTGAAAGGAGATGAGAACACGCACCTCGCCTTGGCCACGAGCAAGAAAAGCGGCGTCACCGTTACCCTGGCGCAAAAGTTCGCGAACGGGTAACATTGCAGCCTCTCGACACAACTCTTTCAGGTCTGAACCCGACTTTCCACTCGAATGCTCAACTAGGACCTGCATAGGGAAATTTGGGGCAAGCCGCACATCACTAAGCAGCTGAGAAGAGTATTAGCGCATCAAGGACAAAAGGGTGGCATGGAACCGAGCTCAAGATTGACGAGCCAACTTACCAACCTCAGGATCCTCTCTCGCTGCGCTGCGTCAGGTAAGGAAATGGGAAATTGTTTCGGCATTCGTCTAAGGAAAGCTGGATCAATGCTTTCAATTCTGTTCGTCGCCCCAAGGATTAATATACTATCGGAGCCAGAGAGGAGACCATCCCATAAGCTGAAAAGACGTCAGAAACCCGTGTCTCCGCCAAAAAAACCAAACAAAAACCCGACGCACGCCAAGAATTCTGCTTTCATCATTGTAGTGGTCTCGTGATTATGCTCGCTTCGCTCAGCGAGGAGCGAATCGATCTCGTCTATGAAGATGATACTAGGCTGCGTCTTCCGTGCTAGGCTGAATAATCCAGCAACTAATTTGTTCGATTCTCCGAACCACTTGTTCGTTAACACCGATGGTGAGATGTTAATGAACGTCGCGCCAGACTCCTTCGCGAGGGCTTTTGCTAGCATCGTTTTGCCACATCCTGGCGGCCCATGAAGTAGGACGCCTTTGGGTGCCGTCAAGAGAGCGGATGAGCGAAACAGGTCGGGGTTCAGAAGGGGGATGATGACGGATTCTCGTAATGAAGATATGATGTGTTCCAGGCCGCCAATATCTATCATACGGACTCAAAGTTAAGGTGCAAGGAGGATTCGCGGGGGGCATACCTGTGAGTCGAACATCGATATGATCAGGGTGAATGATCTCGGATGCAATTTTCTCTATGCAGATCTGTGAAACCTGCAGGCCGGGCAGAGTTGATGTGAACTGACTTTCGTATTCATCCAACTTGAGCTCTCCATATCCAAGTTTCTTCAATGTTTCCATCGTTATTGTTATTTCATGTTCTTCCTTCGACCCTTCGAGCCCATACAACTTGGGGTCGCGTAACCACTGAAACTCTCATTGAACTTGAAAATAACAACGAAGGGAGAGTAAAACTGACCGTGATTGACCATGTTACAACCTGTGAGAGGTTTACTAGAAAGCTTCCCGTACATAATCGGCGTCGAAAGAGACGCACCCAAGTAACTATGAACGATACCATCACCCTGGCCATCACCCTGGCCATCACCCCTACATAGCAAGCAGAAAGGATCAACAATCCATAATGACTCGGACTCTGGATCAACTGACTCAAGTCACGGATAATGATGTCACGGTAAAATGAGATGGCCATCCCCGCGCGACAATCTGGATGGCTGTAGCTGCAGGCCCTGGATGAACACCAAAAAGAGATTGAGCACCCTGTTAAGAATAAGTTGGAGTTGCGCGCTGAATTGAACAGCCGGGTGATGGTACAGGCTTGCCGAACACAAGAGACCTCGATTGTGACCCTAAATACAGAGTAGCAGCAATTGTTAAGGGGACGATGGGCGCTACTTGTGCAGAGCTGCCGGAGCATCGCCATACCACATTTCCACATATGTCACAGAGGACGGCCTCCGGCGAAGAACCAGATATGGGTCTATGGTTGCCAGGCCTTCCTTTTATGGGGCATTATTGTGACATCTTGCTGATCTGACTGACCCCGGTACTTTCCAATCCAATCTCCACTACAGCAGCACACATAATAAAAATACAACGAATGCGATAAGTGCAGCCTTGGACAGAGCTCGCCTTCTCTGCGCACCTTCGTTCTGGTGCCTAGATATCGTCCTACCAGTACAGTAGTCGTTGGTGTCTGCATGGTATCGCAAAGGATACGCGCCATTTACGCAGAGCCATACAAGCATCTGTAAAATCGGAGACTGTCAGGGACCGGTCCAGACCGGTCCCTGACGGCCTTTGACAGGCTCCAATTTTACAGATGAACCAATCACCGAGGGATTCTTTCTTTCATCGCGGGTGGCGCTGAGAGGCCCTGCTTGTACATCTCACGACGCCGACGCGCTGAAATCACGAGTACATGATATGGTCCGAATTTGACGTACTTGTATTGAGGAGTTTACTTGTAAGGCGGCTCTGATGGCTCGGCAGTTGGGTTCTCGGAGCCCTGAGTGTGAACAGATAAATTCTGGAGTAAAAATGATTTACAGTGACTGCGGCTGTCATAAGACCCCGACATTTCACATGCACGCCGCACGCTGTCTCACATTGTCCATTGCCCATTGCCCATTCATGCATAGACCGTAAGAAGAGCGATCAGATATGTTATGTCTATTTCTCTTGAATACGGCGGCGTTTCCGGCCCCGCAAAAATGACAATCAGAGCCACATACCCCGAGCGGAATGAGAAGACTAGCTTTGCGAGGATCTTTGTTTCCGCGCTCGCCAACCTGCAGTCGAGAGGTGATGGTAGGTGAAGCGACATGATAGGTGCAGGGGATGCATAGGCTCCCCACCGTACTGCGACTAGTACATATTAATTATTTGAGCGGGGGTACGATATAGTCCAATCTAAGTTTGGTAAGGAGGTCAATCCAGCGGTTCTACAGGGTCGAAAGCATCCAACTGGGCGTGCACGGCTATCGAAGTACCGTCTGGACTAACAAAGTCTTCGATCGTAAGGGGACGAAGTTCGAGGCCCTGCGGAGAACACGTTGCTGAATAGATCAACTGGGAGGGAGACGCGTACTCACCTCGTCTTGGCCGCGAGCAAGAAGGGCGACGTCACCTTTAGCCTGACGTACAAGTTCGCGTACGGGCAACATCGCAGCATTTCGACACAACTCTTTTAAGTCCGAACCCGACTTTCCCCTCGAATACTCGGCCAGGGCCCGTATAGGGAAATGTGGGGCAAGCGGCACATCCTTGAGCATCTGAGAAGGGTATTGGTTCATTAAGGACAAGCCTCGACATTAACCAGCCAACCTACCAAAGTCAGTATCTTCTCCCGCTGCGTAGCGTCAGGTAATGAAAGGGGGAACTGTTTCGGCATTCGTCTAAGGAAAGCCGGATCAATGTCCCGAACTCTATTCGTCGCGCCCAGGATCAATATCCTATCCGAGCCCGAGAGGAGACCGTCCCATAAACTGTAGAGATTTTAGATACACGCGTCACGGCGAGAAAGAAAGAAAATGCACGTCATGAATTCTGCTTTCATCATTGCAGTGACTTCGTGGTCACCCTTGCTCCGCTCACGGAGAAACGAATCGATTTCATCTATGAAGATGATACTCGGTTGCGTCTTCCGTGCCAGACTAAATAACCCAGCAACTAATTTGCTCGATTCCCCGAACCACTTGTTCGTCAACACCGATGGTGCGATGTTAATGAACGTCGCGCCGGACTCCTTCGCAAGGGCCTTTGCGAGCATCGTTTTACCACAACCTGGTGGCCCATAAAGCAGGACTCCCTTGGGTGCCGTCAAGAGAGCCGATGACGAACGAAAGAGGCCGGGATACAGAAGGGGGATGATGACGGATTCTTGTAACGAAGATATGATGTCCTCCAGACCGCCAACATCTATCATATGGGATTAGAGCAAGAATGAGTATTCGCACAGAGCATACCTGTGAATCGAACCTCGATATCATCAGGGTGGATAACCTCGGACGCAATCCGTTCTATAAAGATATGTAAAAGTTGCAGGCCGGACCGAGATAATGAAAACTCACTTTCGTGTTCATTCAATTTCAGCTTTTCGTGTCCAAGTTTCTTCAATGCTTCCATCGGTTTCGCTACCTCCTTCGACCCTTCAGTTCCATACGAGTTGATTATCCACTGTAAATTCCTTCGAAATCGGAGATAACGACGAATGAGAGAGCGAAACCAACCTGGACTGTGTACCATGCCGCAGCCTGTGGGGCTGTGAGTTAATTCTTCACCCGCGTAGGCAGAGACGTGCCTGAGAAGCTATGAATATTGCCACTAGTAGCAAGTGGAAACAACATCAACCATCTACGGTGACTCGGATTCGGGAATTCGGGATCAGCTCACCGTCAAAGATGGCCTTCCTTGTGGTAGTGGAGATGGCCATTCCCACACGATAGATGGTCTAGATGATGTGGCTGCACGAGGGGCCAGCTGAGGAAGGCAGAGCACTTCTTTGTTGAGAACGAAGTAGAGTTGCGCGCTGGCGCTGGACTGGATGGCTGAGAGTCAGAGAGTCAATGGCGCGGCCGAACGCATGTGACCTCCGTTGTGACCCTAACCCCACAAACTGAACTGTCTGCAGACTTTTCAAATTTACCAAAGCTACAACATGGTCGTAAACCCCCGATCTCCTGTACGGAAAACCTTCAACATTCGGCACAAATATATCACAAATAAGAGAGGAACTGTTTAAAAAAAATAGGAAAAGTACAAAACAAAAAAAAACTCGAAATCGTGTGACGCGTCCACAAACCACAGCCTTAACGCCAATCTCATGGAGGACCCTAATCAGATCTTCTAAATATCTCAGATCAACTCTTTCTTCAAGCGAGCGCGAGTCGTGAACCAGGAGCTAGTACAGAACCCCCCGGGGCCTTGTCCCTTCTGACAGGCGGCATTGATGACGCCGCAGAAGTGCTGGGTGAAGGGGCCCCTCGATAAAGATGGCCTCTGGCTACGCCCGAAACTGGAAACGCGATCTTCGTCGCAAGGTGTGGGCGAGGATGCAACGGTCGGATATCGTTCTCCTCAACCGACGGTACCCTCTGGGCACCGCGCTGGCAAGCGAGATATAAGAAAGTGCCGAGGGCGAATAGGAAGAGCACTGCGCCGAGTCAGCCTCGACCACGTTTCTCTAAACAGAGAGTATACCTCCAGAACCCCCCACCATCCACTTAATGGTAGACGGAGAGTTGATGGTGACGTTGTTGGGGGTGCCAGTCGGCGCACTCATGTGGAGGGACGGGTTGGGGAGAGAACGAGAGGTTGTGGGGTGAGAGGTGAGCCCTCCAGATGATGTCTTGTCGTGAGCCTTATAGGTGATCTGGGAGTGATATTTTGTATGACCCCACAACACATAGAAGGGACCAGGAAAATGGCGACCCAGGCTGTGTAAGAGGAACAGCCTCAATTGGATCCAATAACACAACCTACTATAGTGCACGGGAGTCGGAGCCGGTTGAGCCGCACTAGTGAAGGAGGCCTGGACTACTGAGTGCTTACTAGTACACCTGGCTGGGAATTGCGTGAGAACCACTCCAGTATTCCTCGCTCCGAGCGACGGCGTGAGGAAATGACCGAGGCCATCGCCTTGTTACGGAGAGCAAGGCCGTATAAGTATCACGATCGGCGTAACCGTTCCTATTCCAAGAGTACGTAGTAGTGACGAATAACTACCAGACAAAATCGTTCAGCGGGCCGTCGCCCGGCGGAATGTATGCAGCTGTATGATTTTGGAACCCCAGACTCAAACATCGGCTTTCAGAAGCTGTCCAGAGAGGTAAGGTAGCCCAGGTAGCCCGATAGCGAATAGTAACCAGATCATAGTCATACAATTATCATCTAGAGATCCGGATACTCATTATTCGATTGGATGCCCTGCCTTGGCCTTGGAGTAACCCCGGCGGACACTACACAACCCGAGCGGAGAGAAGAGGCCGACGGAGGTCAAGAAGTATCGTTCGACCCCAGGAGTGCGGTCCCTTATCTGGAATGTACTGGCCATTTTTGGTCTGCCCTTCGTATTTGGAGACAGTCTAGCCAACTAGAGCCTACATGGGGGGACGCGCGGCCCCATCAACGTGCGCGCGGATGAAACCCTAACCCTAGGAATGCAACATTCAGTTTTACCCGTTCGTAGTATTATATAGGAAAAAGTAGAAATTACTTACCTTTAAACCTGCTTATGGGAAATAGCCTCTGTCAGTCCGTTATTTGATTATTCGATCCAATGTTAGGCCAATCATGTTGACCCCGACAATTCGGGGGGGATATGACACCGACAGCCCAGACCCAGATGCCCAGACCCGACGCAAGGCATACACACTCACCCCCAAAGATAATCCCGCCTGCAGAATATAGTGCTCCATTATAGTGTCACCTTGGCGGTTCCCAGGCCATTTATTCAATCATGTGCTAGGCAGGCTTGCCTCTGGTCTTGTTCGTCAGAGAAGTATCATAGGAGAAGGCATCCAATTCGGGTTATCTCGTACCTTACCGCCAGCCCTGCATGCATCACCTTCCCACCCGTCAATACGCAGGTCATGGGATCACCAGAGGTGACAGGCAAACGAGCGTGCCCTATTAAGCGCCAGGACCACGCGACGAGGCTAGGCAGGACGGATGGTAAATTCCGGGCGCCCGTTTAAACGGACGGGTATTCGGTATTTGGCGGGAAATGTCCAGAAGTTCGTTGTCTGCCAGTGTCAGTCGTTCAGTCTAGGCCCACGTGAATAGTGCCGTACCACAGGTGACAGGGCAGACACGTGGTGATTGAATTCAGCCTGTCGAGGTGCAATCGAAGCGAAAAAATATACTAACTTACCTGGTAGGCGTCTTTTTTTTTTTTGCTTATGCACAGCAGTACACAGTAATACACAGTATCGGTCGAGGGCTAGAACCGATACAAGCAATCAGACGCTTTCCAAACCCTCGGGCCCGTAACGATAGCGACAATTGTTTGTTTGCTGTTCGAAGCGTCGGCATCGGCCTGCGGCTCTTGACAGGCGCACAGCGTTTCAGAGAACGTAGCTGTCGCGCACGAACGGCAGTCCCCTGGGGCCGCGAAAGGCGCTGTATTACCCCGTTACCAATTGAACTTGAAACACTAGCGTTCGCATGGTGACGCCAAGATGTTCAAAGATTTCGCTCCCGAGTTTTGGAATTATGTTAGTTCACGATGCATGACGGTCGCATAGCCGGCGGCAGGAGCGCTTGACATCCCCACACGGTCTGATTTTGTCGTTAACTTTCTCGAGAGTGTGTTCTAGAACATAGAGGTCATGACAGCTAACGTTCAACTGCCAGATGGGGATGCCGACAAAGCTGACCTCCGTAACGGCGATTGATACGACGAGTCCTGGATTAAAAGTAAACAACAATACGAAGAATTCTAAAGTGACTCAACCACATATGATTCATCTCGGACGACAAGTTCATCACGAACTGTAATCGGAAACACCGGTTGTAAGAGAGAACAAGTTAGGGTAAATCCGTCCCCAGCGTACGTCTTCCAGAAACAATCCCACCGGATCGAGATTTGAGGAACCCCTTCGTGTTCTTCAGAGGTCGCTTCACACAAGAATACAACCCCAATAACCCTCTACAAGCGGCCATTCCCGTCTGCGCCTGGGAGAGGTCTAGACCAGATGTTCGTGGCAACGCCGAATGCCGTGTACATTCAGTAAGATGCAGTTATGCGGGCACAGTTAGAGAAATCCTCACGGTCCCGGAAGTCGCCGCGCAGCAAATGCCCAATCACGACACTAGGTATGCAATTTGTCGTGCTGAAGAAGTCAAGGGCATAACGTTAGGTCTAGAGCAGCGCAAGGCGGAGCCAATGAGGCTAACAACGCAACGCGCCCCCCGAGGTTGATGGGGCAGTCTCGGCTCAAAGTATTAAATCTGAGCAGACCTAGAACACGACCATTCAGCATTCGATATCATATCGATTATCGCTTACACCTCGACGCGCTGTTCAGCAAGTTACTCTGCGAGGTGAGGGAAACGCTATGAGAAAGGTCCCCAGCGCCGCAGCGGAATTGTTTCCTTAAATGGTCCACGGCCGACCAAATTCAGCTTTAGTTACTTGCTCCGGAATATATATATATATATGTATGATAATGATAAAGAGGTTGTCAGCAGGGAGCGAACGAAACGAGGAAGAGTCAATCCTGGAGATTACGGACCTCTTCTACGATCCGTTTCTCGGGCGTGTAAGAATAAGGGATGAGACCATTGTGGGATCGGAGCGATTGTAACAACACTTTGGGGCCAAATCAGTAGCCATTGGTCAATTAACTGGTTTGATTTTCGAACAGGAGAGGAGGCACAGCAGAAACAGCTCAGGGTTTCTTAGAGCCGTGGTCTGGACCATCACGGGGGGCTGATTCTTGATTGGGTCCCTGGATGAACACGTTGATAAAAGGGGTCACATGCCAGCAGGAAGAAGGGGGAGGAAGGAAAGCCTCAGAAGTCCATTCATCGCGAACAACGACCTGGAGATGACCCACTTTGAGCAATCGCGACACCTATATGCACTTCGTGGTGAGGATAGCACGAACGGCCGAGACAGGGAGGTATTATTGTTAGGCAATATTATTAGAAGCGAAACCCCAAGGTATTCCGAAGAGATAGCCGGTCATTGATCAAGAGGGTGGGAGATCAAGTACAGTGAGCCTTCTAGCCTCGATCTGATGGGCAGTGTGCGCAGCGAGACGACCCCGGTGGGACCAAAGATAGTTAAACTTGAAGTTCAATGACACCAAATGGGTAGTGTTTAAAAGCCCCAAGAACAGGCCATCTAGACCTAGACGTGAAGAGAAACAGCCTGGCCACCAGTCACCAGGTAAATGGAGACCTCAAGGCGGTCCAGATAATCCCGTGTCAACCGGACTGGGTCGGCAATAGGGCGGGCAAGTCTCGACCCATGTAAGATAGACGTCTAGCCGCTAGATCGAGTAATATCAAACCCTATGAACAGGTTCGCATACGACGTGGAGGATAGATCTGTAAGTACCTAACTTGGATATTGGGTGTATTGCCTTGATTGGGCATATATTTATATTGCGTTCGGCACGAGGCCCACGCTGTCGTGCAGTGGGTTATAAGATGTCGTTGGTGCTTAGTGGGTCGCCGTTTCCTCGTATCTTCAAAAGTTCGTGCCTTCTTCAAGCTGTGACAAATAGGTTCAGTAATGGCCCCGACAGTCCTGACTTTTTTTGGTAGAGCGATGAGGCGTTGGTGGGGGGAGATTGACCTCATTTCCTTCAGAAGTTGACAAGAGCGACAAAGCCAGAAAGTTTTTCGCAGGTAGGACACCGGGTAACGGGAAATTTGGGTCAAATTTCAAGGTGGAGCTCGCGTCATGTTGGGGTCTTATCGATCACGTATTGTATTGATCACGACATGAGACGTGCTCCTCGTGTGTTCCTTTACAAAGTCCGCCGGCTTGGCTTCTGCGCTGACAAAATCGTTCATTGGCAATGAGGTCCAAGAGATAAAACAAAAGGCTCAATCATACCCCAATAGGCCGCGCGAGATTATCACTGGCGTCAATGTGTCCATTAGTGGGTGACATTTCTGCCTTCAGGCCTCGTCCTTCTGGGACTGGATGAACCCGCTAAGCATGTTAGCAACGCCGCTCTTCCCTCATGTAAGGAAAGGTATAGTGGAACCTCGGGACAGGGATTACATTGAGGTACATTTACGTTCGTCCCTATGTGACAGTGGGTTTATCCGCGGGACTATTTCAGCTACGCCCACGTCGTAGCTTTACGCCAAACACCTTTTGTGGGTCATCGACATCTCCGCCATGCGCTTTTTATAGCGTTTATAGTAGTCTGTAGCGGACGGTACGGCGTGCGCCCCCTCGACGTGTCACCTACGCCCGAACAATGCAGACCAATACCCAGTACGCCGAATCGGATTGGATATCGCCGGCCAAAGGCATTCGTTTCAGACTTACGAAACCTTTGAAGACCATATCTCACTATTGCAAAACGTTGTTAGCTCCATTAATCTTCACGCCGGCATCTTTTCCCCACCAACTACGAGGCATTAGTGACCTGTCTATCTTTAGTGAAGAGGTGACGTATTTCTCATGTAAGTTACAATGTGTTCTGGAAGCCTGTTCACGTTATCGGCAGTCTGATTGGAGATACACACTAGGAAAGTGAAATACTCGGATGGGCTACGATAATCTCCGATTCACATCTTGATCCATGGTGTTGCTTCCGCTGCCTTGTGCTACACTGGGCTACTATGGCCGGCCGGTCTTGGTCTACAATAACCCCGAATAAAAGCTAACAAACTCCTGTCGCTTCACAGGATGCCCCTATTCGAACCCAATGCCATGAGAGATGTGCTCTTAGAAAGGGAAAGGCCAAAGACCCCCGTGACGCCGGGACTCTAGCGTGGAGGTTTCCCCGTCAACAACTGCGAGGGTAGATTATTACGTCGCGCTCGAGTGTGATGGTGACGCCACTCACAAATTGTTCCTGACATGCCGCACCATCAGTTGTCCGAACATACTGTAGCTAGTTGAACATGAGAGCCGCTTATCTCAATTCCGTGTCGCGCGAAGGTGGAGTTTCCGCGGGTCCAGCCGCGGCGAATGCCACCGTGAGTAACAGTACAATGGTAGCCATAGGGAGAGAGGAAGATTCTCTATTCTGATTGGCCAGAGCATGCTTGACAGGCCGGGATATAATTGGAACATACCTGAGAGCAGAAGCACGACATCTATCCAGTGAGCGACGTAACAGCGTCGCATGACCTGGATGAATAACAACACTAACGATATCTGATTTCAGGTTAGTCAGTGATTCGCTCTGCGCCGTGGCAGCACTCAATAAAATGACGGCGTATGGACCAAAAGGAGAAACACGTGCAGGAGAGGGAGGGAAGAAGACAAAGAACCAATCGAAGAGGATCACGCATCGATCACGTGCGGTGATTATGGCATGAGCGTAAAGTCCTCGAATGACGACCCGACCGGTGGTCATCGTTTGTTATATTACCCTTCTTCTCTCCCGTCACTCCTCTTCCGAATCTGTTCAATCGTGTCAATTCTCTTTTAAGAGATTCTGCGCGTGCAGTCTCTCTTATCGTCCCGGTAGCCCTCAACTCACGCTCTTCTTCTACTATCTCGAAGGATATGGCTCCCCTCACCTCAAATGGAATCAATAGCACTGGTGGCGCAAACATCAAAGGTAGTCAGAGCCCAAAGATGCACTCAAAAGTGGTGGGTGTTACTCTGTTCTCGTTTTCTCTCCACCAGTGCGTCTCCCTCGAGTGCGTCAACATGACATACTTGCGGATGTCAGGGACATCGGGACGGCATTTGAGTGGGATGCTCACTGTCGAGGAACATGCAGTAGGCACACTGCGACGTGATACGCAGAACCTGATCCGTGATGATCTTTGCGCCCAGTTCAGCCGCTGACGTCTTCATTCATCCCAGGTCATCATTGGCTCCGGGCCCGCGGGTCATACGGCAGCAATTTACCTCGCGCGGGCGAATTTGAACCCCGTTCTGTTTGAAGGGTTTATGGCAAATGGCTTCGCTGCAGGCGGCCAATTGACGACGACAACGGACGTCGAAAATTTTCCCGGGTTCCCCAGTGGCGTGCTTGGCCCAGAACTTATGGACAAATTCCGCGCCCAGTCTCTGCGCTTTGGCACGCGAATCATTACCGAAACGGTGTCAAAAATCGATCTCTCTCGCCGGCCTTTCCGATACTGGCGCGAATATCAAGAGAATGGGGAGCCCGAGACTGCCGATACAATTATCATTGCTACTGGCGCAAGCGCAAAGCGTCTCGGCCTCAAGGGCGAGCAGACGTACTGGCAGAGTGGTATAAGTGCATGTGCCGTGTGCGACGGAGCGGTTCCTATCTTCCGTAATAAGCCATTGGCGGTCATTGGTGGCGGAGACTCTGCGGCGGAGGAAGCAACGTGTGAGTCTGCGTGTTATTGTTGGACCGGCTGAGCGTGTTCACATGTCTTCGCAGACCTCACGAAGTATGGCTCACGTGTCTACGTGCTTGTCCGTCGCGGAGAACTGCGTGCTTCTAAGATTATGGCTAAAAGGCTCTTAGCCAACCCAAAAATAGTACGTATCAGCAGGGCCAATGTTCCTTCCCGCGGGTGCTGACATTTCCAAAGACGGTTCTATGGAATACCGTCGCAGTCGAGTGTCAGGGAGACGGTGACCTCTTGAATAACCTACGCATCAAGAATACTCTCACGGGGCAGGAATCGGACCTTTCTGTCAACGGGTTGTTTTATGCCATCGGTACGCCTCCCGAACCTTCGTAGATGTGCTCATCTAACCTGTTGCAGGCCATGAACCAGCGACGGCACTCGTCCGTGATCAATTGCAGACAGACGCAGACGGATATATCATTACAGTTCCAGGAACAACACAAACGTCGGTACGGGGTGTATTCGCCGCAGGCGACGTTCAAGACAAACGGTATCGACAAGCCATCACGAGCGCGGGGAGTGGTTGTATGGCCGCCCTGGAAGTTGAAAAGTTGATCGCGGAGGAAGAGGAGCTCGGCGAAGAGTAATCGTGAAGATCCGACGTTTGTTTGCATAGATGTACAGTTGTCGTTTGTCGCATATGTGGTGCTGATATCCCTAATCCGTGGTTCGTCGCAGTTTCAGCTCTTTCTCCCTTTTCCCCCCTTCCGTTTGCAAATTTCTCACCACTTCTTGTATACTTGTCTGAGGGGGGTTAAGAGTTCGGCAGAGAGTTCTTAGAGGCGGTAGTTCGGGGCTTGTCAAGTACACGAGGCAAGTACTAGGAACACTACGTATTGTATATGTCAAATGCAACACATGCATCACATCGCAAGAAATAGCTCGCTCCGTTAGTCAGTCCTCTGCTGCGACCTCTCTGGAAGTATGGTGAACGCCACATCAGTGGCACAGGTTCTTTTCTTACCAGAGGCAAGGAACCTTTAAGGAATTGTAAATGTTGGTGCCGTCCCAAGATCCAGGGAGGGGGATTTATTTGATTAATGATCATAGCTGTTCTCCTCCGAGTTCCGAGTCGGGTGTTCGGGGCAAAGGTGTTTGCACCTTGCTTTGCACTCGATGCCAGCGGACCATATACAGTAACTTTTGGTGCACTGCACTCTACCGGCCATAATACAGGTCATAGACGTGCCACATTTTCTATAGAGAACGTGTGTGCCCAGCTTGGCACGTGTAACTACAATCCAACCGACTGCCACACACCGAGCAAGGCTGCGCAAATTCGATCTGTGGCTCTGTGGCTCTGCTGTTGGACTCCTTCTGGTCCATTATTGCCCTTGTACTTTTTTTTGTTGTTTAGTCATTCATTACGTCATTGTGCACGTTGCTTGCACGAGGCCCTTCCGTCAACCTGACGTGATACACGCGACACCCTCGCGCACGCAAGTACCCCTGCCCATCAAGCTGCCCATTGGGCGCCACCGACTCAACCATAAGTTGCATTAGTATGACCTGCGTGGATGCGCGACGCGCGACGCGCGGCAACAGCGAACGAATCGGGCGAATCGGAGGCGCACGCGGCACTTGCTCGCTCGCCGTCCCGGTTCGGAACGGCTGCTCCGGCTACTGCGAGCCGGAAGGCGCAAAGGGTCTCCCAAAGAAAGGGTGACTAAAGAATAGGCCCTCCATCACAACATACAATTGCTGTGAGACGAAAAGGGGAATCTAGCTATAATTTCATTTGGGTGAGATCCGACTCGGGAGGAGAAGGAGGCCCGAGTGCGCGGTACACTACAGAAGATGCGTCATCGTGTCATCCCCATCACACTCTGTATAAGCTCCGATGATTCAATGCTGCTACTTGCAGTAAAGGTCCCATTCGAGTTGCTTCATCTGACCAAGTTGAGGTGATCCGACTTAATGTCTTATCATTGTGATACTGGTTTACTGCGCTACTGCGGGCTTGGCTGCGGGACTGTGCAATCCTACCCACTACAGTACAGTACTAGTTGTGTCCTCGTTTCCCTGACCCTGTCCCGCCACCGGCAACTGAGGAAGCACGGTCAGAACACGTTTTTAACAAGTTCCCAAGGATTCCCGAGGTCCCAGGCTGACGAGGTCCGGGGTGCGATCCATGGACATATGTTGTACTGCCGTGCCTACTGAACTGCCTCCCTAGGCCATCTCGTACAAGTGCCCACTAAATTGGTAGGCTTCATTACTGTGATTCCCTGAGCTAAGCCGACCACAGTCAAGCGATATTAAGGCCACAATTGTATTGCACAAGCGAGTGGCGGCGCTACTCTAAAGTGCTTTCGTAATGGTCGTAACATCGTAAGTGTGGGCGTAAATAGTACTGTACATATACGGCGATGGAGGGCCCGAATGCAACAAAACGTAATGCTTTGACAACGAGCACGAACTCTTTCTCCGACATGTCCGTGTAATCCTCGACGTCAACCGTGGCGACGAAGAACGTTGCCCGCAGGTAACCGCCGAGGGAAAAAAAAAAGCGAAGGAAAAAGATAATTAAAGAAGGGCGCGCTGCGTATAATGTCGTGTCACCGGGGACATAACTTGAAGAGAATAAGATAGCAAAGGATGTGTGAAGGACCAAGTGAAGGACTCTCGTGGATTTCCGAGGACGAGTCATGCGTCACGCGTCACGTGTCACGCGACCACAGGCTGCAGGTCGCGTTCATCACAACGGAAGAAGGGAATGGCGAGTCGATCGCGGAGCCCAACGGCGAGGTACCGTTGCCATCGGTGCGGATAGCCTACCCCGGCGAACAGGGACGCGGCGCTGAGTGCCTCGGCTGTCGAGAGCCAGTAATAGGGAAGGGAGACGATTAATGGTCTGGCGTAGTGTGGCACCACCTGGAGGGCAAGATATGGCAGTGAGGGAGGGTATGGAGAAGAGACGGATGTTTGGACGTACGAGGTAGCCTTGTTATGAAAGCCGGCGCCCTCGTCCCACCCATCAACTTCATCATGTACAGTCCAAGGAAGGAGAACAAGAGAGCTGCCGGACGGAAAGGACATTAGGGATACTGTACGTGGGGGATATATGGAATCAAGCGTCTCTTACCCGTCGTGAAAATGGAATAGAAGCCCATTTCGAGGACGAAGACGCTCGGTACCTCCAAATGGAGAGCACGCTCAAACGAAGGGGGGATAGGAAGGGCCGTCGCATTAACAGCTTGGCACATGAAGAAAAGAGACAAAACCAAGGTAGAAAGGTATTCCATCGAGATCGAAGGAGGATTGAAAGGGAAAAAAAGTTGGCACGAGAACGTCAGTAGAAGTGAGGGATCGGGGTGTCGACCTTATCGGGATACTTATAGGTGGAGGTCACCCAAGGGTTTGCTGTGAAGACATATCGGGTGCCTTTTTGGGATGCCACATTAGAAAGCTCCCATTCCTATCTGGGAGAATCAGTCGCTTCAGTCGCTTGCGGCTGTGCTGCCTCGGATGATCTGACCACTCGCAATGCTGTTAGCGCTTGCTAGCGTTTTTTTTTTATTTCATAAAAAAAGCACATCACCCCGAGCTGTGACTGGCACCATGATGCGAGAATAAGCGGGGGGAAGGTTAACAGTGTGTGACGAGAGGTTTGCGAGAGGTCGTCGGCACCTAAACGCTTGCCTAAACGAGCCTTCCGATATCACCCGATTCAGCTTAAGACAATTGAAGCGGCAATCATTCATCGCTGGCATGTACAGTACCATCATGACGATCCTGTACTTCCGCAACGGCAAATGCACAAATCCTATACGACTTAGTCCTGAATATGCAAAAGTGACGTACGCAGTATTGAACGACTCACCCTGATTGACAAGCCCACTCTGGCACCGCCATTCCGGGCCCGTCAACAAGAAGCCGGCCAATCGCCAACAGGCGCAACCCACCTTGTTACAACCGTAGACCCTCACTGTAACGCCGAAGATGGGGGGTTTTTTTTTTCTGTTCAACGCACCGCGTTTCAACGTACGAGCTACATTTGGGACTTGGTCCCGAATTTCAACCTAACCGGTGCCGGGGGAGCCAATGAGGGTGCTGTCATTGGGTGTTGCCATATTGCCTCTTTTACGGAACGTCGTACGGGTAAGGATGAAATCTCAAGGCCTCAACCTCAGTCCTGACGGGTGCGTTGCTACACAGGTCAAGACACAGGTATGCTTCAGGCAGATGAAACGAAAGCGGAGTTGGCATAATGCTAGTTTTGTATGGGATGAGGTGTGTTTTACTCGCTGAACATGTACGTGATGAAACGGTTGTGTGGTTGTTGTCAAGAGTACATGGCGAGTTATCAGTATGAACTCTTTCTCCTTAACAGCCATGACTTAGCTTAGAACACCGCCTGAATCTAGATCTCGAACAATGCCGAGCTCGGGCCCATTGAGATAGTATGTGCTGTTCATCCTTTCATCCGTCCCCACATGCTTCTTTGCGGGGTCCAAGTTTTTTTTGGTTCCGCAGTTCTCTAGTGGGGCGACGGCTTGTCAGCGAGTAATCCTCGAGGCTCTAGCCGACAGATGATCGGATCGTCATACCCATACCTGTACTTTAAATGTCTCGGAGGCTTGTTCAAAAGCGAAGAGAAGTTTGAGTTTACCCCAGACCCCAGCTGCGGATCACCTGTCCGAAACGATTCCGGAGTTCCTCTTGCACCCGGAGTCAACAAGTCTTGTTTTGCCAGTCAAAAACCCAAGGGTCGACACCTCTTCGATCTCAACCTGAGACACTCGATCGGGTATCCACACTTTGATCCACCCACTATGAAACTAACTCGGCCGTCTCCATGGCAAATGCTACTTACCGGTTCATTTCATCTGCAACGGCCTCCCTTAGTACGATTTGGTGAATCCTTACTATTGGATGTCTCTACTATTACCTTTACCCATTGCTCTCCAGGATCTCATTGTCGCAGAATTTGCAAAACGGGTGTCTTGCGGAGTGCTTGAAACTTGAAGCTTGAAGGGCTTTGTGAATTTATAAAGCAATTTTGATGACCTCGGCAGGAGACGAAGAAACAAGGGCTATGGCAAGGGCAGTACGGTCCCAATGTGGTAGACTTCGACGAGCTTACTAGTGTAAAACTGAAGCGATGACGTCATTGTGATACAAAGTCACGTGTAATCAATCAGCTTTCCAATCGCGGCAACGTCTCACATTTTTTCTCGGTCACCTGGCCACTAGCGTCGAGTGTCCCGTCTCATTGAGTGAGAAATATGATGACATCCCTCTACCTATTTGTTGTGACTGTTACTACGCGATATTTCGGAATTTCGCGTCCGGTGCTACACTGGAACGCTGCACTGCCGGAGCTTGAACGCACCGCCAGGACCCTCCGTGTCATGGACAATATAGACCTTTCATCCCCACCTCCGACATTCGATGATGGATCACCCAGATGGCTGTACGGACACCCTCTGGTGGCGCGTAGGGCTGGGGAACTTGGAGGGCTGCACAGCCTCATCCACGCTCTGCCTGACACACGCATTGTTGGTGCAGGCAACGGGCATCATTTCTAGACGGCATCACATATATTTTA
Organism: Lactarius indigo; assembly: GCA_025766275.1. Lineage (NCBI taxonomy): Eukaryota > Fungi > Basidiomycota > Agaricomycetes > Russulales > Russulaceae > Lactarius > Lactarius indigo. Next base: position 215,060 of record JAFKAC010000005.1, on the reverse strand, counting down.
TTGCACTGCCCTCTTGGCCCGCCGGCTATCGGACACTTTCTGTCGTTTTCATTTTGCCTCACTAATCCGAGGATAGTGATTATACGGGGATGATTAATTCAATGAGCGGAAACGGGACAACGACATCAATCAGAGGGCCGAATAGACGGGAGGAATGCCGTCAGGATGATCACCACCGCCGCAAACAACCCCGACTCTTGGCCCCCAGCCTTGCAGGCCCCAAGCGACAGTCGCAACTGGATACGACGCGCCACCTCTTCGAGGTATGAATGCTGCGTTGGCGTTGTTGGCGTTAAAAATAGAGGCAGAACGACAAAAGACGGAAAGTTGCCGAAAACAGGCGATAGGGACGGAAAAAAGTCCTGCATCGGATGTCCTCAGGCATGGTTTCGCAGCAAAGACAAAGAAAACCTACCATTGGAACACTCAGCGGGATCGCCGCCAGCTATCCTACCACTTGAAAGCCAGGCAAGGCTGCCAAGACACGCGAAGAACAACGCTTAGATGGTTGAGCAGGTTGTGGTAGAGGTCAGAAGATGTTGGGCACACCTATGACAAAGGCAATGTCAAAGATGACATCGCGTCCCATGGAAATGGAAGAATTCTGGCGTGCAGTTAGCACAAGTGGGTCGACTGGACGTGCTGAGGTGGAGAGCGGGACGAGAGTGACGATGAGGAGTAGATATGCCAATGTCATACTGCGGAGAGGTGTGGACGGCATTTACTAGTAGTCGTTGTGGTATAAAAGATGACTGGTGCTTTAAACGCAGGAAGAACGAGCAGTTTTATATGGACAGGACGAATAATATATACATATGAAACCCTAGACTTAGAGGAATCCCATTAATTTAAGTCGGGATGCGGGGGAAATACGTGGGCTGTGCAAACTGGTTCGAACGGGAGGGCGAGCCAGATAACACGTTAGTCTGTTTGATCGATCGTCCAAAGGAATGAAGGGGAAGCGCGAGGAAGAAATAGAAAGGGGTGAACGGATCAGGACAGTAAAAGTATCGCGATCGACATTTGTTGGAGGGCAGGAAGGGAAGGGGGAAAGCGGAAAAGCGAGGGTGTTAATGCAGACAACTCACTCTTCGTGCCATACGTTATTGTCATAAAGTGCGACGACCGTCCCCCCTTTATCAATGCCATCGTCCTAGGACCCTGTCCGGGGGTAAATCGGTGATGTATTTTGAAGAGGGAGCTCTTCGCCACTGAAGAAGCGAGTCTCCGGTCAACAAAGTGGGTTCAGAGATCACTGTTCTAACAATAGCCAGGTCGTGGAAGAGTTCCTGTCTCACATTGCTGTCCAACAGCTCAGAGTCCAATGGCAGAGGGTTAGTCAGAGTGCAGGCGGTTGCTGTGTTTATGAGAGGCCGGTTACTCGCGATTGTCGGTACTGTGGGTATCATCGGTCATCTGCCTCTTCGAGGTCAAAGGTGGGTAGGGCAAGTGCTGGAACCAACTCAAGCTGGGGAGGTACAAAAGCCGACCGGCGCTGACCACAGACTTCCCTGGGAAGTAAGCTTGTCGGACTTCAAGTGAGTGCCAGGACCAAGGCTAGACCTGCGTCGAGGGGTGTCACATTGTTGGCTTTGAATGACATCTCGTCTTGCGTAAAGCTGTCAAAATTCATTGACCGAAATTACAAGCAGGGAAATAGTGATTCCGTGATGGTGGTCCAAATGAGTATTGAGCTTATGACCACGACCATCTCTGCTCTAGTGCCCATCCCCGTGGCAGAAAAAAAGTCGAACTCAAGGTCGGAACTCCCCTCTCGGAGCTGAACTGACGCACGCGGAGCAAACAGCAGCAATCCGGTTTTCAACCAAACGGGTACCTGTGGCAGAGTTTAAGATCTGTGGCAATGTGCTTTACCTCTACGTTGAGGTATCCTGTGGTCGCTACAGTACACCAAACCCACTAGCAAGATCGGCAATTGAGTCTGACTTTCATTTTGACGTCGAACAATGATGTGAGTTGAGTTTTTGATGCATTTGATGATTGGAATTGCCGAGCTTCCGCCAATAGTGTGGCTGTATGCGCGGAGTCTGCCCAGCAAGCCGTATCATCCTTCCCCATTTACTATGCTGACTCGCCATGTGGGAAGGGTCGCACGAAGGTTTCTGGGGCGTTTTCGGAACCCCAAACTCTACTTTTTACAGTAAGTACGATTCATGAAAGCTTTATCCTGGTCGAATGACCGAGCCGGTGGTTCTCGCCAATTCAATGTTGATCGATGATCCGTGTCACCGCCGTGAGAGAGATACGTATTCGTCCATTGGTGCTCCATCATCGACTTTCCACCTTCCAAAAACCCCGCCATATCACAAATCCATTCATGGGGCTTTGTTTGCCATCATTCTCTTTCCTTCCAGAGACTGGTTCCTTCGGACCCTGCAGTGTCATGTCCCTTGATCGCATCACAGCATGGGATGGTCATTATAATGAACGTCCAGGATGGCGTGACTAGTCCCTCAAAGCAGCCTAGTCATGTTGATATTATTAGTGGGAATTTGACTACTATGACTGCTGAAGTGGTAAGCCCTCCCCGGTTCTCTGTTTGAAAACTGTAACCTGACCCAAGAAAAGTATCGCATTCTGGTTCTACGGCCGCAGCTGCAGCGCTGCAGTCCGAGAAGCGATTACATAATCAAATCCGGCTAACTTCGGCCCCAGTTCCGGCTATGGCCTCCGGACCCGCGGCTTGCCGCCGGGCACCATTGGCATTGCTGGTGCGTTAATTCCTCCACTTACAACAAGAGAGCGTGTCTCTGATGGTCGCTACAGCCAATTCTCCGGAAGTTGGCGTCCAGGTATGCCGGCACGCATCGCTGTGATCCACATGGGTAATATCACATCACCCAACCGCGCCTTGGATCGCCACCCAGGTTGCGTGCTCATACAGTACAGTCCGCCTGCGTGGGCATCTTTTTTCTCTTTCTCACGCCGTTCTTACGGACGGACATGCTCGGGTGACGCATTGGGCTGTGACAGAAGGGGCATGTGGGCAGACTCAGATAACCTACTACGCGTGTCGTTTGCTGCATATAGCTCGTATTGTTCTTGGGCCGCAGCAGATTATGTCCGTCATCTGACGGCGTTTAGCTATTAGCCCTGTCAGGGAGTGTCACGTAGCAGCTACCACCACCCGGTACTTTCATTTTAACTAGGGGAGCTGAGATCGTAATAACACAGAATGACAACTAATGCCGAAACTACGAGGATGACTGCTAGGGAACCACCACGAGCTTGAGAACTCCCCGACCTTTCAGGCCCTCCGCTTTGCACCTGCCCTCGGGAAACGGTCGCGACTGGGGAAGAGGGGCCACCTCTGCGGCGATGCGTGATGCGTGAGCCAGCGTCAGTGGCGTTGGTGCTTGTGGCCCACTCGACGAGAGAGGAGAAACGAAGGTTGGAAAGGCGCTGGGAAAGGGCGACGAAGGCGGAATAAATTCCTGCGTCAAGTGGTTTTGTGCATGAATCGCGGCAAGGTCAGGACAACCTACGGTTGAGACACCCAAAGAGCTGGGCAACGGTCATCCCTGTCGCGAGCCAGGCGTAGACTAGTAAAGCTTGGACGAAAGGTGAGTGGGACGTGGTAGGAGATCGAAGATATTCGGCCTACTCAAGGAAAAGGTGATATTGAAGATGAGGTCGCTGTCTACCCAAGCCGAAAAGTCCTGGCGTCCGACTAGTATGCGTGTAGTTGGACGGGCAGGGATTGGGAGCGGGAGAAGATAGAATGCGAGGAGTAGGATGAATACGAAGTGGTTCATAGTTTGAAGGAATTAGGCGTTGTAGGTGTATTTTGTCAATGTCGGACGAAGTGTGAAAGTGAGGTCATACAACAGAGGCGAATTTTATAATGGACGATTTAGGGTAAGGCAGTGGAGGCGGAGGCGGTACACTCACCTCACACCAGGAAGCCATCTCGGATAACTTATTGGCTCATTCAAGCGACCTTCCTGCAGCCAAGGACGGGGGCCGATTCGGTCGGGGACGCAAAGGAGAGGTGAAAGGGGGATTCAGGCGCCAAGGCCACCGGAACACACCCCCATGTCCTAGCGCGATGGTATGCTGATCTCCTGAGAACCTTCGCCGGGAAACGCAACAGCATCTAGCGGCCGTCCCCTCGTCATCGATACAACATCCTAGGACCAGATCGGAGACCATCGAGGGTATCCTGTCCTCGAGGGGGGACTGTCGGTAGCGAGGAGCGGCCAAAAAAGTGGGTCACAGAGGGCTGCCGCTACGACAACAGCAAACTCGAGGAAGAACTCCCTCAGACATTGGCAGTTCAGGGGCCCATGGCAACTGCTCGGTTAGAGCGCAGGAAAATCAACCCATTTACGAGATGTGCCCATCCAGCGCGACGCCAACACTAGGCGCTTTACGCATTACTCACGGCATCGATCATCCTCTTTTCCCGCTGGGTAGAAGGGTAAGTAACTGATGTAGATCAAGTCGGCGTGTCTTGGTGCTCTGTGGTGCATCAACTGATCAGAGGCCCCTTGGGAAGGAACCCTATCTTGGTGGGAATGGTGCGCCAGGGTTCCACCAAAGAACCTTGTCCCGTTCGCCGTGAAGGACGCCCCCTCTCTGCGTAAAGCCAACAAAGCAGCCGTAACCAAGCAAGTAGGAATTTCGTGCCCGTGCCTCGAGTCGGCGTTGTACTTGTGAGTACGCTGTTATCTATGCTACAGAGCCCAATTTTTCAGCAGAAAGACGTTGAATCTCTTGCTCGGAGTTAGACTGGGGCGTGCAGAGAGAATAGCGGCCTTGATCCTCAGCCGAATAGGCATCCGTAGTCGCCGTGTCGGTACATTCCATGGCTGGGCTACCGTGACCGCCTCACCGATGTGGGGGTGAACCGCAGCAGGGTGGAGACGGATCGACGTTTTGACGATTGCAACTTTACGGTTTGACGAGGGAAGATGGTGAGTTTCCTTTCTCTGTCGTGGCCGAGCTTTAGGGTGTAGTCCATCGTCGCTGAGACTACGCGACCAGGTTCACTATTTCACTTTCGGCCACCTCCGTTCACGGTTACGACGTTGCCCCTTGCCCGTTGCTCGCTTGCCACATGGGTCAACCTGGAAATAGGTCAGACGAAGGTTTCGAGTGAGAGATACTCTTCTATCATGATCACGTCTCATTAATATTGGCCTTAAAGACCAAGCTACTGGCTCCTGACCGAGTCAACATCACACCCGCCATTATGATCGTGAGATTCATCTACCAGGCCCTGGGATCATGTCGCTCTCCAATCCATCCAACACACTCCTGGTGCTCGATTCACCATCGTTCACCTCTTTCCTCCGGCAGGCAGGTCACTCGAACCCTCAGGCCGCCGTAGCTCGCGTCATGGTTGACGGCATGGGTTGTCATGGATATGCAGTTGATGGCAAAAGGGGTCCGCCTACAGTAGGGGCGTGTTGAAGACTGGGGTGGGTAAGTCGCAGTTGCCTGGATCTCTCTTTGAAACCCGTGACGCGACGGCAGACAACAGCCAGCCACAGATGTGCAATACCACAACCCCGCACCATCCGGACGCGCGGCTCCTCGCGGTGATACGTGGCAATTCCGCGGCCTCCGAGTCAGGCATAGTGAGGCGGCCAACCAATCCTCCATGATCTCAACCATTACCAGCGTGAGCGGTCAGTTTATAGATGCTTGCTAGACTCTTCTTACCTTTGAGGCCCAGATCTTTTTTTTTTTTTTTTTGAATATTTGAGGCCCAGATCGTCGACCCAAACTCGATTCCTGAGTTAGCACCCGATGTACAGATGTACAATTATAATCATCAAGTGCGACCAATTTCTCTTTACAAGTTGCGTTACGCTCGCTTCAGTACGGTATGTTCCTCTGGTTTCCTACTCTTCTGACTTTCTACAAGTCCTAAATAGATGTTTTGCAAGCGCGTTGAAAAATGTATCGCATTCCATTTCCGAATACCCTGCTGCACAGAAGTAAAATTACCCAGATATTCAAACGTACGCTAATGTATGTTGAAAGAAAAACCGCCACCATGACAGGTTTTACGGTTTTCCTTACCCGAGTTGATCACGTGACCCGAAGGACAACTGAGACTCGAACGCCTCAATGACAATGTCCTCTCCTGCAAACGCCTCCTCCAACGCCCCAAGGTACTTTCGGGGTTCGTGAAGTCCCGATTTGCGCCGTGAAGTCCAGCGTGACAGTGCCACGTCCCTCTTCATCCCGTTCGCTCGGCGCATAGTTCACAGTCTTGGCAGTGGGGGCAGTGCGATCCTTTCTATCTTCGGGCGCACAGCCTTTTTTTTTTTTCACGCAGGTAAGGGAAATCCGTCACAAGGGTTCGAGGTATCAAACTGGAGTGGAGAACTGCCTTTGGGGGCATAACCTGCCCTCCCAGACCAGAAAAGTGCCGATTCTCCAGGTTTTCCTTGATTGTTGTCTCTGTTCAGTCACTTCACGAGACAGCGGGGCTACGAAGATGATGAAGTGTGCGGCATCGACACCCACATCGAATATACATTGTCATCCTATTTGAAAGAAGCTAGTTTATGATGGTTACGAAACGTCATTACGTGCAGTTGAACTAAGAATACTGTAACGATAAATGAAGAGAAAAATTAAACGGATACAGTAGGCGTCTGGTGGTCAGGGTCATGCGCAGAAATGGGTCCAGAGCTTTGCGTCCTCGCCATGGAAACGGACGCAGTACTTGTGACTCCGATGCGCGTGGACGAGATGCTGGCATCGGTGGCGCCAGCGATAGCGTTGCCGGCCCGCGCGAAGAATGTGGTAAGACGGAAGGCCGATAAGAATTGCTTTAGAGAGTCGGTCGCTGCACATATGCCTGTGTATATAGAAGTGTACTGTGAGGAGACCAAGGTACCCGCACGAAGAAGGTGGGAACGCACGATCAATAACATCATTGAACCCAGAGGAGGACCTCCAGGAAGCCAAGCACGCAAAAGCACCGATGGAGAAGAAGGAGAGTCCTGGGTGGCGTGGATGCCGTGAATAAGGGCCTCTGGGAGAGTAGTGAGAATTGGCTTTACCGAGTCCGAAAACGATGTCGAATATGACTTTGCGACTCATATGAGAGTGGTCGGGACTTGGGGGATTGGGGGGTGGGACGGGCTCGAGCGGGGCGATTGGCATTGCCGACACAGGAAAGGGAAGAAGGACGAAAACGGTGACGATGGTGACGACGAGCGAGATCGTCGAGAGGTGTTTAGAGGTGTTGGATGGAGAGGGCGACATAAATGGGGAGCGAGTGTTAATGATGATGTATGGAGGTTAGAGAACGAAGGTAAGGATGGTCTAGGAAAGCGTGCCCCCTTATTGATCAGTAAGTCAAGGGAGAAAGGGCCTCAATACAAATACCCACGAAGCTTGCGCAGTTATGCTCGCGGACACTGGGACGTGACAGACTCTTGCACAGGTATGAGACATCACGGGGAGGAGGATGACCAATGGGGGACGTCCATGGACCCCAGCTGAGGATCTTGCAGTTGATGAGAGGAGGAAACAGCTGCTCGATGAGAGGGAATGACCTCAAGAGTAGCGACAAAGCACAATGCGATGACCCCCAATCGGATTTCATGGGTGGAGGCGTGCCTTGAGCAGGCGCTGAGAAAGGTATCAACTCGCCCTTCAAACGTGATCATCATCATGATCGTGCCCATCTTTTAACCCCCCCCTTGGCCATACGCGCGGGGGATTTCGCCACAGTGCCCATCGCACTCAATTCATACGAGTTCCGGGATCTGGATTACAGAAAACGATGAGCTGGGGTTCCTCTTATCGACAGGTGCGGTGATCTGATGGCTAAGCGTATGCCTTGAAAAATCTCTCGAAAAGAAGTCGTAAAATGCTCACCGGAATCTCCCGTTCGACAGGTCAACACCCGCAGTAAATGCGCTCACTCAGATAAGGCCTGGACAGACAGACAGGTGCCTTGACGGTGTACGAGTGCATACTCCTCGGGGGGCAAGAGGGCCGTGCACAGTGGGCATCGATTGCAACCTCTCCTCCATTCTCCTCTCGAACCTCTCTGACGGGGCAAGGGAAAAAGGAAGGGTTTTAGCAGAGAATCCCGCGGCGATAGTGTATTGACGTGTTACAGGCGTTCCCAGGGGCACTTGGCCAGACTCGGACTTTGACTACTCACGCCAGTGAAGTTTGTTGTCAGATGACGCCATCCAACTGTTTCAAGCTTGAGCTGTATTTTCGATATCATGGCTCGAATGTGTTGCTTCCCGAACTGAATCGAAGAAGTAAGTGTCGAGATTTCCAAGGATCGGTGTGCTCAGATCCACTTGGCTTCAGGTTCAAGCTTTCAAGTTCAGTGACGAGCATCGATACGACTTCTTGTAGAAATGGATGCAAATGCGGGCTCTTCATGACGTACTGAAGGTTCAGTATGACGTCTTTGCGCCAACTCAGAATGTACGGATGCGTTGCAACGTACCGAATATAGCGATTCGTTGGCACATGGCTGGTACCATGACTGAACCTGTGCAGTTGTTGAGTTCCTTTCAAAGACGGAGATCGTGGCCCAGATTCGACTCGCGGAGTAGTCGTCACGATGCTCCTTTGTCGGGTGTTGAGTACTTTGGGTCATCGTTTGGCGATCGACCGTTGGCCTCGGCCCAACCAGAGCCGAGTCACAAATTCCGACTGCGGCCAAGGCCAAATTAAACACAGTCACAAGTATCGCTCTCTTCTTCACCCCACTACCATCCATTACCTCCTCAACAGCATGCCCGACTATTCTAGCCTCGTCCGCTCTGAGGCATCACCTCCAGCTTCCTCAACTCTTCTGCAAGGGTCAATTCGTCGTCGTTCCAGTACCCACAAATGGTCGACACTTTCGCGCAAGCCCTCAACAGAGTCGCAACCAGCGACGAGCTGTCGCTCCTGGGACCCACAGAACGCCGAAACCGGTGGCCCAAATGCACGCACCTTCGCAACAGACCCATCCCCTGCGCGGAATACTTCTCACTTCACAGCAATTCCGGCCCGTTCTCATCGTTCGTCTCTCATATCTTCCCACCCTGGCCCGTATCCACGACAACGCGAACGGCGGCCTACATCAGTCACGACGAGCACAATCGATTTCGACGACTCCCTCCACTTAAAGGCCCACCCAAACTTTGACGACGACCTTGCTTCGTCTGGGCTCCTAGCTGCTCCTGTGGCCGAAGTATCAAATCCCGTCTCTCGGTTTTCCATGAAAATGTTGTTATTCGCGAAGCAGATGCCCTTTAAAGCCCACTCTGGTCTTGGCTCCCTCCGTCGGAAGGTGTTGAAACTACGGTTTCCCACTTATAACCTCTCTAGATCACCGTCTCCCAAGGGCCGCCCTGGGGCCCTTTTGGGCTCTGCCCCAAAGCAGCCTTTCCTGACCGCGGCCGACAAACTGACGCAGAAGTGGCCGCGACCGCGATCCCTTCGGTCGATACCTTCCGAGTTTCGTGGTGACCTCTACTCGTCGAATGGGCTGTGGGGACTGAAAAGGGTCGGGGGTTGGAGCCAAGCAGACATGGAAACTGCTCTACGCGACAGTCAGGGTCTAGGGATTGATCGGGTGGGACAATGGACGCCACATAAGTGGTGTTTGCTTGCAAGCGTGATAACTGTCTTCCTCCTTGGTTTGACGTTTCTGGTCTTCTCCATATTAACTTGGTTTGCTGGTAAGTCCCGAGCTGTTGCACCTCTGTTAGCCTTCCACATTTCCGCTTGACAGCCTACCCCGCGGCACCAGTGGTCCTTATCACGGATTCCCCAGCTCTCACTTTGATCACGTTCAGCTCTTCTTTGCTATTGCTCGCTTCACTCGTTGGGGTTACTGGGACGCTTCTTAATTCTCGTCCAATTCTCGCGGTTTATGTGCTTCTGCTCTTTCCTTCGTTTATCTCTTTTGTCTCGGTGGGCTATGTGACGTACAAAAAGGCGACCTTCTCTCTCGATGCCAGGGCCAGCGAGGCGTGGAACCTCTGGTACTCTGCCGGTGCGCGGACGGTGTTGCAAGGTGCTCTTGGCTGTTGCGGATGGAGTGACCCACTTCACGCTGCGGTTGCATCTGGCACGTGTTATCCGCGGTCACCGCTTCCTGGTTGCCACGGCCCGCTTGTCCGTCTTGAGCATGACGTGCTTACTTCTGCGTGGGGAACGGTTTTTTTCGCTTGTCCCGCTGCATTTGGCGAACATTCTCGTCGGGCTTCTTTGCGCAAATCACGTGACACGCCGCTTTGGGAAGGGAATAACTCCCGCGCGGTACCGCCTCACCGTCGACGACGTCTTGTCTATGGGACTCGTGGACCAGAAGAAGGCTGGGTTACCCCTTCCCCCGTTCCCTGCATCGACTAGCTACGGAGCTTTCCGAGAGGACAGAAGAAGTACGTATGGGCGCGCTCGTGGGAAATCTTGATATTGGATCTACGCCTCGAAGGTTTTGGGGGTGTGATCGGAAAGGAACTGCCACCCTTTAATATCCAGTATGGCGGCCTCGTTTGCATCCTACTCAGACAGAGGCACAGCGAGAACCCCTATTATTCAGTCACCTGCTTGCGCATCGTATCCGCATGTCATTTTTATCTGTTGCACTTTTGGCCTGTACGTACGTAAACCGTATACAGGGTCACAGCAAGGAAAAATTTACGACGCAGGCCCATCAGGTGCTCCTTCTGTGTTCGGCGTTCCGGGTTCTGGCTCGTTTGACATGAGCGCCATTTCCCCAAGCCCCTTAATCAATTGAATATATCTGGATCCTTTAGAGCTCGTGGCGTCTCGGCTAGGTGTTCACTGACGAGAACGATGATGCTCGCGCACTTGCAATCACTGGCAATCCCCGCTCGCGCTCGTACTGTACTGTACCTTGATCCTGAGATGGGGGATCAGGATCTTAGCGCGCGCGAACCAAAAGAGGTTCCTCGGGAACGGAACTCGTTGTTAATTGATGAACGAAATTTTAGCAGACAGGGTCGAGTGCACTGCTAAGGTGCTCACTCACCGGTCAAGTGCACCCTGTCATTCATATCACACTAGGGTTCTTCACCCATTCAAATCACTCCCCCAAATTACACGGAACAGCGCCGTCAGATCATGCCAATAATACCGCGATAACCCCTGTCTGTACAGCAGGAAAAAATTTGTGCCGCAGTAAAGACCTGAACCGCGACGAATCGAGCATTCCGCGATGTCCGAACGCATTACGGATTGTACCGTAACAAGTCTGATCACGCAAATCCCAGGCGCGAATTGCCGGCTTTCATTCCGAAAAGTGCCCAAAGATTGTCATTATTGTCCCGACTCTCCTGTGGCGATTTCGCGTAGTATCATAACGTAAATTAGAGAAAGAAAGAAAGGATAGGGAAGACAATTCCACGCACCTCAATGGGTTTCCATCTCGCACCGCTCCCGCACGCAGAACAACTCGCGCAGCATGGCCACCAGCCGCGTCCACCTAGAACGTCCGCTTTCCGCCGCCCGCGCGCAGGCCAGTTCCCAGGGTCTGGGGTCGCCCACCGCGGCTCTGTGGAACAGTATGAACATGCGCGTCACAACGTTCGTCGGCACAGCCCTCTCATATTGTTGTCCGGCGGTGACATCTCTGATCAAATTCGCCGTGATCCTTGTATGTTTGTTTTTCGGTTCTTTAGGGAAAAAAAAAAGCGATGAATGAGGCGCGAGCCTCGGTGTGCGGTAAAAGCGCGTCTAAGGCCACATTTAGTCAGTTCAGCACTTTGTTGATCACGAGAGGCACTGAATCACCTGGGTTCACGGACGTGCGCGAGGGTTCAAACGTCTCCATGTTCGCTACGAAAGTGGCGGTACGAGAGGGGTCCGGCGTCACGAGGTTTGATTCCGCGGTGTGGAGGGGGCGGGCGAGAAACGATCGGAATTAGAGCAAAGATAGTGGAACTCACTTTGCTTATAGGAGGGTACCTTCATTTTCGGCCACCTGGCTCTGCTGCGACTATCTTACTAACACACGAACTCGTAGTCCTTGGCGGAGGGTGGGCTGCAGAAAAATGCCATGAGGGATAAGGTAAAGCTTTACGGTGACGTCCGCAAGACTAAATCCGCGGGTAGAGATAGATCGCATACTTTCGAACCGCCGTCTCTGGGTTGATAGAGTTGGTGTCCCCAGGTCATCAGATGGCGTCCGCTCGTCGACCAGACACGTATTCCTGAAAACGAGCCTGCCGTCGGATCGCGAATAGCCTACGTTGGGGCTTATGGGAACGGCTACAGGAAGCCCGCCTGAGGTCACATTCCGTTTATGTGATGCGCGGCGGTGTTAAACGCATAAGTAACCGTTGGTTGGAATGACGAAAGGTGCTTAGATCAGGGCCACCCAGCGTTAATTGTCTCCGAGTCGATCACCGGTTACCGGCCTTGTATGGAAATTCGGATAGTCCGACCTCCTTTGACGGGTTCGCAGTCGCAGTCTACCTCCCATCGCTGACCAGTTCACCTAAAATTCCTAGCTGTGCTATCATGTCCCTGAGTACCCTCACAGCTGTATCTTCCTCCAATTTCCGCACCATCTTTCTCGCTGCCCTGAAAAAGTACGAGAAAAAGACGAAGACCGACCTTCTCACACACCCTCTCGCAACGCAACTACAATCTTGCAACTCTTCCGGTGATATTCTTGCCGTGCTTCATGACATAGTCAACGAGTTCGATCAGTCTAACAGCCGCAATGAGAGATTATCAAGTTGGCTCAACCCAACTATCAATGTGCTCTACGCGTTCTCCGCAACTCTGGGCGAAGGGGTTGGACTGGCAAGTCTCAACTGGTTAACTAGTCTTCTACTCGTGGCTAATCGTTTTTTCAGATATTCTCGCCAGCAAAAGTAGTCTCTGCCGGTGTCGGGGTCTTCCTCTTGGTGAGCATCCTCCTTGATATCTTTGTGGGGAGGATTTTCAACAGAGGTCCGTTAGGCCGCAAAGGATGTCGAGGCGAGTCAAGAAGCGCTTGCTGATCTCTTCGAGCGCATCGAGAACTTCTTCAAACGCCTCGAATCTTACATGGAAGTGCCACCAACTGACGCGATGACTGATATTATTGTGAAGATAATGACGGAAGTTCTAAACATCTTTGCGATTGCGACGAAGGAGATGAAGCAGGGTCGAGCCAGTGGGTTACCACCTGGAAATCCAGGAGTGTATGCTAATCTTGGTTTAGAAAAATTCTTGAAGAAGCTGGTAGGAAGGAAGGACATTGAAGACGCATTAAAGAGGTTAGATGGATTGACGCAAGAGGAGGCTCAGATGGCGGCAGCACAGATCCTGAATCTGACGCATGTGGTCGATAACAAAGTAACGAGTGTCGGAAAGCAATTGAAGGACGTAGACGATAAGATGGAGGTGGTTATTAAAGGTAGGCGTGGCTTGTTGGTTACTCATTGACCCGATCCTGATTGCGCGTATTTGGGCTAGATGGAAAGGACGCAAAGGTGGTTCTTGATGACATGCAATGTTTGTGATCGACCCCTTGCTACTGCTCCGGTGTTTCTAACCTGCTTATAGGGAACCAATTGAGAGAGAGCCTTAGAAGATGGGTTACTCCACCAGATCCGTCAATAAATCATAACATCGCATGCGACATTCACTATGGGGGGACAGCCGAATGGTTCTTTCGAGGAAGTTCCTTCGCGGAATGGAAGTCCACTGGCTCTCTCTTGTGGGTCTACGGCAAACGTATGTCGTTCCTAGTCTTTCCCGATCGGCCCCTCACCGTCTGCGTTCTTAGCCGGCTCAGGCAAGAGCATCCTTTGGTTCGTCGTTCCTCAGCATCTGCGCGCGCATCAAAAAGCTTACTTTACTGTCTAGTTCTACGATCATCCAAGACGTCCTCAAGTTACGCGAAGCAGGGTCCGCCTTAATGGCCTACTTTTATTTCGACTTCAGGGACCTCGACAAGCAACACCGTCGCAGTCTCCTCCCATCTCTCCTCATCCAACTTTCTGATCAGTCTCCTCCTTGCTGCGACATCCTCTCCCGCCTTTATTCTGCACACGGAAATGGTTCCCAAAAGCCAAGCGATAGTGTAATGATTAAATGTCTCAAAGATATGCTCACGATTCCAAATTCACCGCCTGTTTACATTATCCTTGACGCGCTCGACGAGTGTCCGAACTGGCCCGGAATTCCGTCCCCTCGCGAACAGGTCCTTACACTTGTCAAGGAACTCGCCGACCTTCAACTACCGCATCTCCACATATGCGTCACGAGCCGACCGGAGTTCGATATTCGAGCTACTTTTACACCTTTGGCACATCATCGGGTATCGCTGCATGACGAGAGCGGACAAAAGAAAGATATCGTCGACTATGTCAATTCTGTTGTGTATTCAGACTCGGAGACGATGATGAAGAGGTGGCGAGAGGACGACAAGAAAATGGTTGTCGAGGCGCTTTCAGAAAAGGCCGACGGAATGTAAGCTCGTCGTCCTTACCTGATGTCTCCTGCTCATGTCTCCGTCCAGGTTTCGGTGGGTGTACTGTCAGCTGGATGCGCTGCGACAATGTCTTCCATCAAGTGTGCGGCGGACGCTAGATGAACTTCCGGAATCGCTAGACGAGACATACGAGCGAATCGTGATGGAAATCAAGAAAGGGAACCGAGCAGATGCCCATCGTATGCTGCAATGCCTGACTGTGGCGATTCGACCTCTTTCTGTTGCTGAGCTCGCGGAACTCCTAGCTTTTGACTTCGATGGGGCGAAGGAAGGGATCCCGAAATTGAACTCAAAGTGGCGGTGGGAAGATCACGAACAAGCTGTACTTTCGACCTGCTCAAGTCTGATTACCATTGTTCCCGCCGGCGATTCCCAGATTGTTCAGTTTTCGCACTTTTCGGTGAAGGAGTTTTTACTGTCGGACCGCCTCGCGACATCGACAAAAGAGATCTCTCGGTACCATATTGTCGTCGAAGATGCCAACACGCTTATCGCCAGGGCCTGTCTTGGTTTCCTACTACGGGACTCTGTTGATGATATTGGCGCAGCAACTGACCCTCTAGCTCAATATGCCGCTGAGCATTGGGTGGCTCATGGACAGGTCGAGAATGTGGCGTCACGGATCCGCGATGGGATGGAATATCTCTTTGAGCCGGAAAGGCCATTCTTCTCCGCGTGGGTCAAGTTGGAAGACGTCGATCACAGCTGGTCACCTGCCATCAAAGCTGAAATACAACGAGGAGCGGCACCATTATACTACGCCGCAATTTGTGGATTCCACGAGATAGTTGAACACCTTGTTCTCAAATATCCACAGTATGCAAATGCGATAGGTGGTAACGCGGGTACTGCATTACACTCGGCATCGTATGCAGGTCACGTCGAAGTTGTACGTTCACTACTTAAGTGCGGGATGGACGTAGATGCTAAGGGCATCTGGGATCGGTCGCCACTGCAACTTGCGTTGCGCAAAGAACACCTCGACGTTGTACAATGCTTACTCGAACACGGCGCAGATGCAAATTTTGAAGATGAGGACCACATGACGCCACTACTTTTTGCCATAGGGCAGGGCCATGTCGAGATTGTTCGAGCACTTCTTGAGCACAATGCGGATACTAATCCTCAGGACGACGACGGCTGGACTCCAGTGCAAGCGACAATTTTGGATGGTAACTCTCAAGGTGATTGTCCCCAGATTTTGCGATTATTACTGGAGCATGGCGCGAATCCGAACGTTCGGGATAAGAAGCGCCGAACCCCATTGCATATGGTGCTGTCAGCGAATTTGGTGTCGTCATCGCAGCTCGAGGTCGCACGCATCTTGTTAGCACGGGGCGCAGACGTAGAGGCAGTAGACGTGCAGGGAATGACTCCATTGCAAGTCGCGCTGGCGAAGGGCCAAGATGAGATCGCGTAGTTGTTGTCGGAATATTGTTCCCAGCGAGCATAGATGCAGTGTCGTCTATATATTGACTACTACCCGCACGAGACTACGATACAATTCGCGCTCTTTTTTCCCTGTTTCTTGTTCGATTCTTACGTCTACTATTCTACTATTCTGGGGTCCTCTTGATATTGATGACTCGCGCATGACACCCAAGCTCCATACGCATAGCCTGATGTCCCAGCCCCTCTTATTGGCAGTACACTTCCCGAAGCACGATGAATAGTAAACATGTGGAACCTACTAAGCCCCTTTCCAGGCCAAACCTACCGCCTAACACTAGTAATGCAAGACCTTTTCGTAAAATGAGTACCCCGTTTTAAGCGTGGCCTTGCAATAATTGACCCAGTTTCAATGAAGCCACCTTGCCACTGTCTTCTCCATCGAAAAAATCTTCCCGATACGTCGGGCAAGGATCTTGCATGGGTTCCTCGACGTCCTCTGACTGCCCATCTGGCGCCACTTTATCCTTCGTTCCTGCCTTCATTCGGGTCAACGCGGTCAAGAATAGAGCTCTACTGTCGGTTCCAGGTGCAAACCTCAGTTGACGTCGACACCGAAGCGCAACCGATTTAGAGTGGGGGCGCGAAATGTTATTCTTACTCGTTATAGACGGGACTGCGATTCGTGTAAACGACCTCCCCAAGGAGGCCTCCCGTCCTTTCTCCTAGATGGCACGCATCGATATTTTTTTCACCTTTCCCAGGTGAATGAGGTCTGGGGGGAAGGTCCTACATAATGATGTTCAGCGCCGACACGCCGAGTAGCAGGCTGAGGTACCGTTGCTATCTGAGGATGTGAGAAAATTCAGTGGAGGACTCTTGGGAGGACTCCAAGTTTCTTATGGGTACTACCTCAGTGAGGTGCGGTGGATATCAGAGATCACAAGCTTACAGATATTCGCGTTGATCTAGCTAGGATACCAACGTTTGCCGACCATGGCACAAATTTCGCTGACGAAAATGAAAGAGCCTACCGATACGAACAAAAATGCTCAGTGCTTCGTTCAAAGGAGCAGTGGATGCTTCTCTCATTTTGAGGGTAGAAAAAGTATGAGCTCTTTTCTGGCATTCAGGACTGTGTACAATGGATATGTAAGCGTAGCCTGAGGGAGCGCCAAACTCATGCAGTACAGAAGCCACAAAGAGAGGCAGCAGCCACAGCGCTCTGTGGCCTAACGTAGGGAGAATAGAACTAGGTCTCATTTCAAAGGGGGACGCGCTAGCTAGCACTCCTGTGAGATTTTCCGTAGAAATTGAGCTGCAGGATTGACGCGTTTCGAGTGCCATAGGACCAAGCATAAGACGATCAGAGCGACTGAAGTCGTTTTCTGGAGGCGAGGTGCGCGCCACCGAGCATCCCTTCCAAAGTATTGACCCTGAAAAATGGGGGGGTTTTAAAGCCGGTGTAGGGAAGGAAAGACCCCCTCTCCTTCCGCCACATGCCGAACACTAATATAACTTTCGTGGGAACGTTTGGACCGTTCACGACGAATGCAATGGCGGCCCGGGGGAGCGGAGTCCACCTACTGGGGCAGATGATTTGCTTCTGTGAGCACTGGCAGCGACGGATGCACAGAGTGTTGATAAGTGACCCTTGCGCACTTAGCGGCTCGTACGGACCGGACTTGCAGCATGGACTGCTTTAGATTAGATATAAAGGACTTGTAGATTAGATACTGTTTTGATCTGTACAATCTATTAGTTATCATTGCGTCACCTATGACATCATGTACTATGACATCATACGGACTCCTCTGGACTTGTCATTGTACTACGTCTTTGTTCTTCCTTTAGATATATCTTTATTGTGATGTCATTATGATATCATCTTAGTCTGGACCCTTCTTGTTCTATACGCCTTGTTCTCCATATGCACACTCCTTTGTCCTGTTGTAGAACAATGCGCTCCTTGTACTCTGAGACCTGTAGTTACTTCCCTTGTACTAGTGTCACGCCTCTGTACAGTATAAGTAGACTGCTTGTACGCCCTGGTCCACATCAGTTCTCTCACTGCTGTGTGCCAGGTATGTCTTCTCCCCTGTAATACTATCATCAGTTCTCTCACTGCTGTGTGCCAGACACCATTTTAGCTTCCACTTGCAAGATCTCCCTCTGCTGTTTTCCAGCTGCTTAGTCTATCTCACCACAGTCTTCAGTCCACTGTGAGTATGCTATTCATCTGTGCTGTTCATCACAGAGCTTCTGATGAACTGTCCGGTTCCATGCCATACCTGCTTCTTGTCGCCTATCCCCATCCACTAGTCAGCCGACACTCCGTCCCTTGTGACTGACTTGTTTTGGCGTTGGCCGCATCGTGCATCGCATGGTCCATTATGATATAAGAACGCAGTAGCACTAAGCTTAGTACCCCCAACGATACCCCGAGAAGATTGTCTCCAATGGCGTCTTTTCTCCGCTCCATCACCGTGCTTCTTTGCGCCATGCTCCTACTACCAGACGCAACACAGGCGCTATGGCCTCAGCCGCGAAACCTCCAGACCGGCTCTAGCGCCCTGCGCCTCGACGCCTCGTTCTCCATCCACGTAGCGGTCCCCAACGCACCAAAAGACCTCCTTGCCGCCGTGGACCGCACCCGCGCCCTCATCTCCAGCGATAAGCTCGGCCGCCTCGTAGTCGGCCGCGGCGCGGATGACATCCCCATGGTCCAGAGCGCAAAGGTACTTCCCGGCCTCACGCTCCACCTCGGAAGCACCTCGGGTGAACCCCGGCCTATCGCGACGGAGGCCACGCTCCCGCTCGGCACCAGAGATGAGGCGTACAGTCTCATCGTGCCAGCTGACGGCAACGCCGCGGTGCTCAGTGCTAACTCGACGCTTGGCTTGTTCCGCGGCTTGACGACGTTCGCACAGTTGTGGTACACCGCGAGCGGGACGGTGTATACGCTCGGCGCGCCCGTGGCCATCCAGGACTCGCCTGCCTATGTGCGTCCGCAACACGCTGTCCGATTTTGGCTGGTCTGAGTTTTTTCTTTCTGCAAAGCCGTATCGTGGGTTCATGCTCGACACGGCGCGGAACTAGTACGTGATATGCGCCCATTTTTATGCCCGCGACTCATGGAGATCATCTCAGTTTCCTGGTATCAGACATCAAACGCACTCTCGACGCGTTGTCTTGGGTCCATGTGCGTCTATTGTCCCCACGTACCCTCCGAACAGCCCGACGCCACACGACCTCCTAGATCAACACGTTCCACTGGCACATCGTCGACAGCCAGAGTTTTCCCCTCGTCGTTCCAGGCTTCACCGAGATCTCTCAAAAAGGCGCGTACAGCGAATCTGCAATTTATACCCCCGGTGATGTCGCGAGCGTCGTAGCTTACGCTGGCGCGGTGTGTACTCCCCCATTATCGCCGATTTTGTGACTTATCGCCTCCAAAAATCATATCACAGCGCGGCATTGACGTTCTCGTCGTATGCAGCCCTTTCAATCGCCGGTGCGGCGTTCTGAATAGGTAGTCACGCAGGAGATCGACACGCCCGGACATACTACTTCCATCTCCAAAGCGCACCCTGAACACATCGCGTGCGCCGAGGCGACGCCGTGGGTCACGTATGCAAATGAGCCGCCCGCAGGTCAGCTGCGCCTCGCGTCGCCCGCAACGGTCAACTTCACCGTCGGTCTACTGAGCGCGGTCGCAAAGCTGTTCCCGTCGACGCTGTTCGGCACGGGCGGTGACGAGATCAACGCGCGGTGCTACCAGGACGACGCGCAGACGCAGGAGGACCTCGGTGGTAGGACGGTCGCGCAGGCACTCGATACGTTCACGCAGGCGACGCATGGGGCGCTGAGGGGCCTTGGAAAGACGCCCGTCGTGTGGGAGGGTAGGCGATTCGCGTCTTTCCCTGTCTCGCGCAATGACGTGTTGGCGCAGAGATGGTACTCAACTTTAATCTGACACTCTCGAACGAAACAATCGCGTTGTGAGTCTCATCCCTGCTTCTTCACCTTGTTCGCTGATGCATTCGCTCTTAGGGTGTGGATCTCGTCCGACAACGCTGCTGCCGTTGCGGCCAAGGGTTTCCGCTTCATACACGCGGCATCCAATTCGTTCTATCTAGTACGTCGTCTGACCACATCGTGCGTTCCTTTCCAGCGCGGATTCTGACGGGCACGAACAGGACTGCGGAGCCGGTGAATGGTTAGGCAACGATCCCGGAGGCAACAGCTGGTGCGAGCCTTTCAAGACCTGGCAGAACGTGCGTTACGTCCCCCCTCTCTAAGCCAATCTTTCACAACGTACGCACAGGCATACACCTTCGACCCGCTTGCGAACCTGACCGCAGCGCAAGCGCCACTCGTACTTGGCGGGGAGCAACTGCTCTGGACAGAACAGTCCGGCCCGCAGAACCTGGATACAATCGTCTGGCCCCGCGCTGCTGCGTCCGCTGAGGTATTCTGGAGCGGCGCTGGCGGTAACGTCAGTGCTGCACTGCCGCGCTTGCATGAGCTTGGGTACCGCTTCAGGAACCGCGGGGTGCAGACTATCGCGCTGCAGCCCGAGTGGTGCGCGCTACGCCCGTTCGCGTGTGATTTGACGGCGTAGCGTGAGCGTGCAATGAACCAGTTGGAAGTGGGTTGAAATGCAGAGTCGAGAGTTGTCGGGTTTGTTTTTTGGGGGGGAGTTTTTTGATGACGGCAGGACACTAGGACTTGTTGCTTTCGTGTGGGATCCGGTGATCGCGATGTGCTCTCGAATAGATCCGGGTAGGGCTCAAATACTAATAATGATAAACGAAAACGGTGTTAGGATTGAGCGCAGCGGTGAGCTCATATTACGGGGACGCGTGAGCGTTTGGTGGTCCAGAGTAGAGTGTATGCTCTTATCCCCAAGTATTATTCATCTAGGGATTACAGTATCTAATTGATTGTTCTGGCCTCGGGTTGTCCGTTCTGGTCTGGATCCAAACAAGAGGAGTTGGACATTTGGTGTGGTATATACTGTTTATGCTGTCAAGTGCCATGTCATCTTTAATGCGTATACTTTTTCAAGTCAGGCATATCTGCCACACTGGTTCAAGCAATGAACCTGAAGGTGTGGAACATTGAGACGGAAAACGTGTTACCACTGGTGTCTAAAGTTCTGGACACGCATGACGCGTCTATAGGGGATCCCAGGGGCCAACATATACTGGCAAGGCATTCTACTAACTCAACGTAGCCCATGGAGCGGCGTCCTCTTGTGGGTCGCAAACGTTAGGCAAACCAAGACAGGAATTTTCCATATCAGGTCCGAGTCCGAGTCGTTGCAGGAGTGGCAATTTGGCGATGGCCATGGGACAAGGCGTTCAGGCCGGCATCCACTGCGACCCAGCAAAACCCTAGGGAAAGGAAGTAAAAGGAGTGGCCGAGTGGTCGAGTTTCAATACACCGATATACACGTGTGTAAGTTAAGGTGCTATCGCAGTGAGACAAGCTATCCTTGCCGAAGAACTGGAGCATCAAAGAGTTGCTGGCCCGGCCAGGAGCAAGGAGATGGCTACCGGGTCCGACAGAATGGCGGGAAGACGGGACCGCTGCGATGAGTTGGCTCGTCACGGTGAAGCGCCAGTTGGTAAAGGCTGATATAAGCTAGAGTGCAGATACAGGACAGTTCATCAAGCGTCAGTTCCATCAAGTGTACTACTATGTACTGTATCAAGAACTTTGGATAAAGTATATTGCGTTGCATACCTAGAAAGCGAAACGCAACGAAATGAGAATAAGAATCCGCTTGTTGCCAGTGACCTTGAAAAAAAAAAAAAGAAAACAGGCCAAGTTAACAGGCGACACGATGGTTTTGTATCTGCGAGCGACTTGCCGAGCGGTTATTGACAACATATTGTGTTCCCTTAAGCCATCGGCCCACACACCCTTGTAGAACATGTGCCAGCATGACAGTAACCCGAGATCCGAGTCCTCGGGACCGTAGTCCTTCATGCACTTCGATAGGAACTCGTAGGCATTGACACCAATGTAGAAAGAAGGGAATACAAGCGCATCCCATCCACGTACGTCTGCAAAATCCGCCCGATCTTCTTATACTTCACAAGTGCGCTCGGGCCCATCACCTCCGAGTCGAGCTCCGGGCTGTCAGTGTTCTCATTTGTCGGGGACCAGGGTGGTGCTTGACTTGCTCCAGCAGCTCCGCAAGCCCCTCAAATGAGTCGAGCGGTCCGTGCTGACCACGAGCTGTAACTTGGTAGACAATAAATACCGCCATTTAAGAAAGTCGTCGACGGCCTCAGGCTGAACCCACGTTGCGCGCGCTCACGATCACGCAGGAACTCCCTGGCTTCCTCTCTTACGACTTCGACTGGAGTACGTGCTCATTATCATGGGCTTGATCTCAGGTCAGGTAAATGTCCATCATTCCCCTCCGCATGTTGGTGCCCTTGCGCCTGTCTGTGGCTGTGCCTCCATAATTGAGCAATAGCGACAATGATCAAATAATATTTGACGTACCTTGGGCCCGTTACTCACCCGATTGCGTGATCACTTTCTTCTGACACTCAAGTGCATCATAGCAAGGGTATGCGTCCATCTAGGCTGGAGGGATGAGAGAGAGACGGATGGTTGGTGCTGGCGGTTCAGTGTAAAGGGAGTGATGTTGATGACTTGGTCGATGAAGTCGGTTCTTCGAGTACCCTAGTCTTGGGAGGCAAAAATATAGGGGGCTCTGCATCGGCTGTAGTAGGAATCGTCAACGTGGAAGCGAGAAGACGTCGACAAGAGATGACTCAGAGCAGTTGCGGTAACCCTGTGCCTGATGTCTACAGTAAGTGGGTTGAGAAACGTTCAAGTTGTAATGAGATATGACTCTGTCTGACGCGGTCACGCAGACTTGGCCGACTTCTGCTCCTGCGGATCCACGCCTTACTGTCCTGTCTGTCAAGAGATATGAAAATTGAAGCTTGGAGAAGCGCCTCCCATTCTTGTAATGATCCAAGGGTGTGAGCCAATCCTCAGGCCTCAGAGCGAAATCTGAACGAAGCCCTTTCGCTAATAAAAAATGGACCCAAACTCCACTCGAGAGGTGTTTTCACCAAGACATCACGAAGAAATGAAAGGTAGCCAGGATTGGTTCGGTCACGGACGTGGGAGTAGGGCTTTCATAATGCTTAGCGTCAATCGTATATATTGTCGCTGTTCTGTCCGTCCATGAGGCAGTGCCCGTGACTGCCGATGTGAGGTGTCGATTTTGGCGCTGGACGTTCCTTTTCCTCCCATCTATATTGACGGGCCCTCGATCCCTGACTGTTCCTATTATGCTACAGACTCCCTCCACGTCTACTCATTCCTCTAATTTCCGCACCATCTTTCTCGCTGCCCTAAAAGCATATGAGAAGAAGACAAAGACCGACATTCTCACGCATCCCCTCGCGACACAACTACAATCCTGCGAGTCTTCCAGTGACATTCTTGCCGTGCTTCATGACAAAGTCAACGAGTTCGATCAGTCTAACAGCCGCAATGAGAGATTATCAAGTTGGCTCAACCCAACTATCAATGTGCTCTACGCGTTCTCCGCAACTCTGGGCGAAGGGGTTGGACTGGAAAGTCTCAACTGGCTAACTAGCCTTCTACTCGTGGCTAATCGTTTTCGCAGATATTCCCGCCTGCAAAAGTAGTCTCTGCCGGTGTCGGAGTCTTCCTCTTGGTGAGCATCCTCCTTGATATCTTTGTGGGAGGATTTTCAACAGCGACGTCCGTTAGGCCGCAAAGGATGTCGAGGCGAGTCAAGAAGCGCTTGCTGATCTCTTCGAGCGCATCGAGAACTTCTTCAAACGCCTCGAGTCCTACACGGAGGTGCCACCAACTGACGCGATGACTGATATCATTGTGAAGATAATGACGGAAGTTCTGAACATCTTTGCGATTGCGACGAAGGAGATGAAGCAGGGTCGAGCTAGTGCGTTATCACCTTGAAATCCAGGAGTGTATGCTAATCTTGGTTTAGAAAAATTCTTGAAGAAGCTGGTGGGAAGGAAGGACATCGAAGAGGCATTAAAGAGGTTAGATGGATTGACGCAAGAGGAGGCTCGGATGGCGGCAGCACAGATCTTGGATCTGACGCATGTGGTCGATAACAAAGTAACGATTGTCGGAAAGCAATTGAAGGGCGTGGATGATAAGATGGAGGTGGTTATTAAAGGTAGGCGTGGCTTGTTGGCTACTCGCTGACCCTATTTGATTGCGCGTATATTGGCTAGATGGCAAGGACGCGAAGGTGGTTCTTCAGCAAACCTCAAACAATGTGGATGAGGTGAAATGTTTGTGATCAACCCTTTTGCTACTGCTCCAGTGTCTCCAACCCGTTCATAGGGAACCAATTGAGAGAGAGCCTTAGAAGATGGGTTACTCCACCAGATCCATCAACGAATCACAACATCGCATGCGACATTCACTATGGGGAGACCACCGCGTGGTTCTTTCAAGGGAGCTTCTTTGCCGAATGGAAGTCCACTGGCTCTCTCTTGTGGGTCTACGGCAAACGTATGTCGTTTCATTCTTTCCCATCGATTACTTATCACCATCTGCGCCCTTAGCTGGCTCTGGCAAGAGCATCCTTTGGTTCGTCCTTTCTCACCATCTATCCGCACCTCAAAAGGCTTACTTTACTGTCTAGTTCTACGATCATCCAAGACGTCCTCAAGTTACGCGAAGCAGGGTCCGCCTTAATGGCCTACTTTTATTTCGACTTCAGGGACCTCGACAAGCAACACCGTCGCAGTCTCCTCCCATCTCTCCTCATCCAGCTTTCTGATCAGTCTCCTCCTTGCTGCGACATCCTCTCCCGCCTTTATTCTGCACATGGAAATGGTGCCCAAAAGCCAAGCGACAGTGTAATGATTAAATGTCTCAAGGATATGCTCACGATTCCAAATTCACCGCCTGTTTACATTATCCTTGACGCGCTCGACGAGTGTCCGAACTGGCCCGGAATTCCGTCCCCTCGCGAACAAGTCCTCACACTTGTCAAGGAACTCGTAGACCTTCGACTACCGAATCTCCACATATGCGTCACGAGCCGACCGGAGTTCGATATTCGAGCTACTCTTACACCCTTGGCACATCACCGGGTATCGCTACATGACGAGAGCGGACAAAAGAAAGATATCGTCGACTATGTTAATTCTGTTGTGTATTCAGACTCGGAGACGATGATGAAGAAATGGCGAGAGGACGACAAGAAAATGGTTGTCGAGGCGCTTTCAGAGAAGGCCGACGGAATGTAAGCTCGTCGTCCTAAACTCATGACTCCTGCTCATGCACTCATGTCTCGATCCAGGTTCAGATGGGTGTACTGTCAGCTGGATGCGCTGCGACAATGTCTTCCATCAAGTGTGCGGCGGACGCTAGATGAACTTCCGGAATCGCTACACGAGACATACGAGCGAATCGTGATGGACATCAAGAAATGGAACCGGGCGGATGCCCATCGTATGCTGCAATGCCTGACGGTGGCTGTTCGACCACTTTCTGTTGCCGAGCTTGCGGAACTTCTCGCCTTTGACTTCGATGTGGCGAAGGAGGGGATCCCGAAATTGAACTCAAAGTGGCGGTGGGAAGATCACGAACAAGCTGTACTTTCAATATGTTCAAGTCTGATTACCATCGTTCCCACCGGCGATTCCCAGGTCGTTCAGTTTTCGCACTTTTCGGTGAAGGAGTTTTTACTGTCGGATCGCCTCGCCACTTCGACGAAAGAGATCTCTCGGTACCATATTGTCGTCGAAGATGCCAACACGCTTATCGCCCGGGCCTGTCTTGGTTTCTTGCTGCGGGACTCTGTTGATGAAACTGGCGCAGCAAGTGCGCCTCTAGCTCAATATGCCGCTGAGCATTGGGTGGCTCATGGACAGGTCGAGAATGTGGCGGCACGGATTCGCGATGGGATGGAATATCTCTTTGAGCCGGAAAGGCCATTCTTCTCCGCGTGGGTCAAGTTAAAAGACATTGACTACCGTTGGTCACCTCCCATCAAAGCTGAAATACAACGAGGAGCGGCACCGTTATACTACGCCGCACTTTGTGGATTTCAAGAGATAGTTGAACACCTTGTTCTCAAATACCCACAGTACACAAATGTGATAGGTGGTAACGCGGGTACTGCATTACACTCGGCATCATGGGTAGGTCACGTCGACATTGTACGCTCACTGCTCAAGCGTGGCGTGGATGTGGATGCTCAGGGCGTCTGGGGCCAGTCGCCACTTCAACTTGCGTCGTACAGAGGGCACCTTGGTGTTGTACGGTGCTTACTCGACCACGGCGCAGATGCAAATTTTCAAGATGAGTATCACCAGACGCCACAAAGTCTCGCAGAAGGCGCGGGCCACGTCGAAATTGTTCGAGTGCTCCTTGAGCACAACACAGATACCAAGTCTCAGTACGATGACGGCTCGACCCCAATGCGCTCCGACCTCCAAAAGTGATTATTCCCAGATTGTACGACTATTACTGGAGCATGGTGCGAATCCGAACGCTCGGAATAATAATCGCCGAACCTCATTGCACCTGGTGCCGTCATTGCAGCTCGAGGTCACACGCATCCTGTATACACACGGCGCGGACGCAGAGACGGAGGACGTGGAAGATATGACCCCATTGTAATTCGCGTTGGAAGGACAAGACGGGGTCGTGTAGTTGTTGTCACAATGTCAGAATATTGATCCAAGTGAGCACGCATGCCGTGCCGTCTATGTGCTGATTACTACCTGGACGAAAGGACGATGCAATACATATTGTTTCCTCCCTGTTCTTGTCCGATCCCTCCCTTCTTTGATCTTGACGCGTTGACGACTCGCGCGTGATACCCCGGAAATAGCCCACGCATAGTCTATGATATTCTCGACGATCCAGTCCCCCTTTTTACATATCCTAAAGTACACCGTGACAAAAAGTAAATTTGCGGAGCATACTAACTCGCTTTCCAGGCCAAACCTACCGCCCGATACCTAAGAACGTTTCGTAAAGTTAAAGTGAGCGCTTCATTTCGAGCGCGACCTTTATTGGCACGGATTCAACGAAGTCACGGTCTAGTCGGTCTCCTCACTCATCGAACAAAATTTTCCAACACGTCTGGTAGGACCCTGCACTGCGCTCCTCGACGGCCGCCTTTGCCTGCTCATCTAGCGCCACTATATCCTTCGTTCCTGGCCTGAAGATGCCGCATTCGTGTCAGCACGGTCAAGACTATTATTATAATGTTCCGGGTAGCAGTGCACACTACAGTTGACGTCGACGTCGACGAGTAACTGACCAAGAGCGAACTGCGAAATGTATAATTTGCACGTCATAGACGCGACCACGCTCCACGTAAACGCCTCGGGAATCTGTCCGGAGATTCTTCGCTTCCGCTTGCCCAGATGACACGCTTCGAACACGAGCTTCAAAGTCATGCCTTCGTTAGGTTCTTTACAATGACGTTCCCGGCGGTGAACAACACAGTCCTCACAGTGATGTGTGAACCAATCTTCAGGGAGCAGCATTTGAAGAGAAGGTGCCTTTACTATTAAAAAACAACGTCAATCTCAAGAATTCGAAAAGGGCAATGTCCCACTGAGAGTCATACGACAAAACTCAAGTTAGCTAGGAATCGGTGCCCTAAACAGGCGACATGATCACCTACAGCACCGCGGGGGCATGGTCATTCGACTACTAGCGCGTGTACGAATTTGCCACCACATTCAGATGAATCAGACCACGGAAAGCGCCACTGGTCGTGTTTTTGTACATGGCGGAAGCAGACTAGATCACGTGGAATAGAGTTGTGAATGCGTCTTGATATTGAACACTCAGTGGCATCCATCTCGTCCTTCAAGTGAAACAGCTCTTGCTTCTGATATGTCTGGGTCCTATCATTAGGCATGGGTTTGATCATATCTGGTTTCCCACTCAAAGCCCTCAACCCTCTGCTTACGCGCTTCTTCTGACAAGGACAGCTAGTGGTCCTTGTAGACTCTCAGACGCAAGTTGACGGACGAAGAACTGATGGCCGAGGAAAGGCATTGGTTGTTGGAATACTATATTACTGTGCGGAGATATAAGTGCGCTTACTTGACTCT
Organism: Lactarius indigo; assembly: GCA_025766275.1. Classification (NCBI taxonomy): domain Eukaryota; kingdom Fungi; phylum Basidiomycota; class Agaricomycetes; order Russulales; family Russulaceae; genus Lactarius; species Lactarius indigo. The sequence goes on along the minus strand of JAFKAC010000005.1, from coordinate 187,085 downwards.
CGCAAGGACTGCGGACCAGTGTTGTGCCGATCAGTGACCGGTCAGTGACTAGTCGTGAGAGTCAGGAAAGTCATCTGACCATGGGGGTCAGCCTGAGTGACCGCGACCGCAAACAATCATGACTTCTCCCACGTCCACCTATGCTAGTGTTGGACAGTCGTTGACCCCGGGCCGTAGTCGGATGTCAGGTCATGCATGTGTTGACCATTCAGTGACCAGTCGTCGATTGCGGATGACCGTTGACTTTTCTCATCATGTAATCACAGCACTCGGTAGCACTCGAACATCCCGAATCTGAGATTTTTATTACATTATACTCCTTATTGCACCATAGGTGGACGTGGGAATAGTCATGGTTGTTTGCGGTCGCGGTCACTGACCCCCATGGTCAGATGACTTTCCTGACCCTCACGACTAGTCACTGACCTGCACAACACTGGTCTGTACGGTTATGCCAGTGGGACTCGACATGTATGTTTACTCCGGCAATCAGGCCCTAGCCGGTAGCATCATCATTGATGAATCATCTCCGAATTGCACATTCGCCTCATGCGCACCTTTCACGGCCATGACCGTCATTGCGTACGAGTTCCGTACGTGTTCCCTCATACTTTCCCTCAACCCCCCTGCCCACATTCTAGCCCCCTGGCTCTGAGCTCATCACCTGGTCTTCGTCTGCACATTTGCCATCAGCGGCGTCTCCACGATGCCCTTTCTGGGTGCGACGTCCTCGGGCGATCCTATCGTCGAACTTCTTGGCTTGCTCCGCCAGCCACGCGGACCTAAAGTTCTGGACTCCATACACTATCTCGGTGTCTGGTCGGATAATCAAGCTATCGAAAGACATTCCTTGAACAATAACGGGCACTTCCCCGAGGCAGCTGCTTAATCTGTGCCGACCTTATTGCAACTAGAAATATCCCACGATGGGGTTCTTAGAACCCGGAGTTGTATTTCCAGTGACTCATCAATGACTTGTCAACATGCCACCAAGGTTCCGGACGATACGATCATATAGGCCTCATAAAGGTTTTGTTTGCTCGTCCCCGAATCCGCTATCATGCTTTCTCTCTTCGACGTTGCCGCCTGTGCCCTTGTAGTCCTGGCCGGGGCGGCCTCACTTGCTCTCCTCGGGCACAGGTTCAGGCAGCGGAGCCTCCTGAAAATTCCAGGCCCGTCTAACCCCTCGCTTTTCTGGGGTGAGCTCTGCGGGCTAGAGAAAACGGGCTGCGTACTGAAATAATGAGAAGGTCATTGGCATCATATGTTCAATCCCTATGCCTACTCGTTCCACGAAAGCTTATACAAGTCGTACGGAAGAGTTTCACGCGTCTATGGATTTTTGGGGGTACATCGCGATGACTTTTGACTGCTACGGGCCACTTGCTCGATGTTATACTAACTGGGGCACAGGATGTCCAGCTCGTGGTATCTGACCCTAAGGCATGCAATAACATTTTTATCAAGGATCAACCCACTTTTGAAATGACCGAGGCTTCCCTCCGGTACGTTTTTCGTTTGTAGAAGGATTGAATTCTCGTCTTGAACCCGAAAAAGCTCGAACATGCATGCGTCTGGGCCATCGCTCTTTGCTACGTCAGGTAGGGAACTCATTTTCTAATTTTCCGTGAACATACGCCTAAATATCCACCAATCCAGGTGCTCAACACCGCATGCAACGAAAATTGTTGAACCCCGCATTCAACATCAAGCACATGCGGTATATGACCCCGATTTTCTATAGGATCACAAAACAGGTACTCTCCCAGGTTATTATTCCCGAACCAGGGATCTCAATTCTTGCCAGCTTCGTGAAAACCTCTGGTCGATTGTGTCGAATGGCCAAGAAGAGATCGACGTTGCCGATTGGATGGGAAAGGTCGCTCTCGAACTCATCGGGCAAGCCGGTCTCGGGTATTCCTTTGGTATTTTTGAAGGTAGAGACGACGAATATTGTAAGGCGCTCAAGGAATGGATGTCAGTACAGTGACCACTTGAAATGGCTTTATTATTTTGATACGCTTTGTAGCCCAACTTCCTCGTCTCTTGCGGTGTCTCGAAACTTACTCCCCTACATCGATAAAATATTCCACCCCAAAGTTCTCAAGGTCCTGGGAAGAATGCTGCCGTGGCCGAAATTAAACCATCTTATGGATCTTGCGGAGACCCTGAATTCCAAGTCGAGGGGTATTCACGAGACGAAGAAGAGATTGCTTGAATTGGGTGATGACGCGACTGTCAAGCAGGTTGGAGACGGAAAGGATATCCTCAGTCTTCTCAGTAAGTACATGACACCGCGATTGCAGATTAGATACCCGAAGTGACCGTTTATAGTGCGAGCTAGTTGGACGGGGCCCGAGGACGTTCGGTTGAGCGAAGAGGAAATGGTAGCACAAATGGCGTACGCCCCAACACGCGTTGATCCAAACTGGGCGGTGTTGATAACGAGATCATTTCTTTTAGGGTCCTCCTCTTAGCAGGAACAGATACGACATCGTCCGCTCTTTCTCGGATTCTACATCTACTCGCCCTCCACCCTGACGTCCAGGATAAGCTCCGAAAAGAACTGAAAGATGCCCATGAAGACAACGAGGAGCTCACGCATGACCAGCTCGTTGCTTTGCCTTTCTTGGAGGCAGTGTGTCGCGAAACTCTGCGCCTGTAGGTGTTTGTCTTGGTTCTCGGAGCATATTCTTAATGGTGCGACAGCTACGCGCCTGTTCCCGGAGTGATGAGAACGTACGTGATGCATTGTTCTCGCTTTACGGTCCCCTTTGTACTCAGTGATGGTCGGCAGTGCACGAAGCGATATCGTTCTCCCGCTTTCTGCCCCCATTCGGGATGTCGACGGACGCGAAGTCAATGAAATATTCGTACCGAAAAATACGAACGTGTTCGCGCAAATCTATAATCTGAACCGTGATCCATCGGTTTGGGGGGCGGATGCGGCGGAATGGAAACCGGAACATTGGTTGGGACCACTTCCTCAAAGCGTTTCAGATGCAAATATCCAAGGAGTCTATGCAAATACGTGCGAAATGTGTCTGTCTACAACTGAACAGTCCACGGTTTCTGACTGCTCTTTTAGTATGACATTTATTGGCGGGACGCGGGCCTGCATGTGCGTATGACAAGCCCTTCTCTAGACGAGCTAGGCTGAATCTACTACATCTAGCGGATTCAAATTTTCGCAGCTCGAAATGAGTAAGAGAAGCCGCGTGGGCACGTATTGTATCTTGCTGATCTGACTACACCTTTGCGTCTAGAGGTCGTGTTATCGCAGATCATTCCTACTTTCCGATTTGCGCCCGCTGGAGCCGAAATAGTTTGGAGATTTGGAGTCATTTCTTCTCCATCGGTGAAAGGATCAGTTGGGATATTCCGCCCTAAGCTCCCGATGAGAGTATCTCGGGTATAGCGGTTGTGCGCGTTGCACATCCATTTGCCTTGGTAGTAGCCTCCTCACAAGTAGTTTCCCATATGTAACGCGAATCAGATGTCAACACGTAAAATGCAACAATAGAATCGAGGAAGGGCCCTCCGAATTTCTAGTTCAGTTGACCTGGCAATAATCCCCGAAGAAGGTTGACACGTGGTCAGCTTAGTGTGGCCCGTGCGAACCCGGCCATAGGTGCATAGGGTCCGGGGTGAATCGCCCGTGTAAGAACTTGAAGCCCTTTTCGTAAAGTGAGCGCTTCATTCCAAGCGCAACCTCTATTGGCACAGTTTCAATGAAGCCATGGTCTTCTCAATCGGACAAAATCCTCCCAACGTGCGGTTTTGGCAAAATCTCGCATGGCGTTCCTTGACGGCCTCTGCCTGTTCATCTGGCGCCACGTTCCTGGCCTGAAGGTGCCTCATTCGCGTCAGTACAGTCAAGAATACAATTCTACTGTTCCGGGTGGCGGTGCACATTTCAGTTGACATCGACGCCGACGCGTAACTGACCAAGAGTGGGCTGCGAAATATATACTTTGCGTGTCATAGACGGGACCACGTTCCACGGAAGCGCCTCGATGATCTCTCCTCTGGAGATTCTTCGCTTCCACCTGCCCAGATGGCAAGCTTCGAAGTTTGACCGCGTGATTTAAAATTCTGCCTTTGTCAGGTTCCTTACAACGAGTGGGCGTTCCCAACAACGGTGAACGAAATACCAAGTCGGAGGATGGGACACAGCTACAAGAGTGATAAGAATCGGAAGTACAGTTGGGGGATATCTACGACGCCCCACCCGCGCCCTAAAGTGGCGTACTAGTAAATAATTTGACGTGGTCACGTACAGACAACTGACGAGAAACAGGGCTACATATGTGCCCTGCTATAACCGCCTGAGAAATAATGGGCGACTGACCTGCCGAGGACATGAGACCGGAAAGGCCCGCTGAGAGTGTGGCAATGCTCACCTGCTGTGAAAATTGACGGAAGGCTTTGTGCATTCGAGGCCTTGACAACCCCTTCCTCCCTGTCGATCTACCATTGACAATGCAAGGGTCACTCTCCACAGGATCAGAGCTACCGTGAATCCTTGGGATCGTGATCTCCCAGACAATTCAGATACTTCAGAAGTAATGTGTCAGCATTAGCACCAGGGCAGAAAAAGTGTATCTCGTCCAGGTACATCTGCCCTGATCTTCTCATGTATACTTCGCAAGCACTCTCGAGCGCATCACCTCGAGTCCCAAGTTGTCAATGTCTCCTTCGTCGGGGTGGAGCTTGACCTGCTCCAACAGCTTCGCAAGTTCCTCGAACGAATCGAGTGGGCCGTGCCGACCACGAGCTAGTCACTTGGTGGATAATTCCCAACAATGAATACATGAACCGTCAGTATAAAGAAGAGACAAAACACAGAAGAGAGTTGAGGGCGTACCGCCAATGAAGAAAATCATCGACCCGAGCTCATCATCGCCTGTATGTGCGCCGCCCTTGCTACAGTCCGATTCAGGTCCAGAACTCTCGTGCCGCGCGGGTACCAGGGCCCAGTATGGGCCTCAGGCTGAACCTGCGCAGAGCATCCGCTGTGCGCGTTGACTACCAGTGCTTGCGCTCATGATCACGCGGGGATTGTGTGGCTACCTCTCCAGCGATTTGACCTGGAGTCCATTCCCATTGTCATGTGTTTGATCTCGTGGCAGGTGGGTGCTCGTCGTGCCTCTCTGTATGTTGGCATCTTTGCGCCTGTACATAGCTGTGCCCCCGAATTTGAGCCATTACGATGAAGATCGCGTAGTATTTGACGTACCTTGGGCCCATTACTTGGTCACTTTCTTCCAATACTCAAGTTATATGATGAACAGACACATAAGAACTATACTCACAGTGGACTGATAGTACTGTGGTGAGATATAGAGGGTGACTGGAAGCAGCACAGGGGTGTGAAGCAGAGTGAAGCAAAGTGGAAGTCTGGCACACAAGCAGTGTGTAACGAACACGCCTCGGCCACGTGACTTACCAGCATCACGTGTCGGACCTCAATGGGACTATCGCAAGTCTGGCTGGGCAAACACCGACTCTCCTGAAGAAGAAGACGAAGAAGAAGGGCTGCTTACGCAGCTACAGCATCAAGAGGAGTATGCCCAAGCCGCTTATACGCGGTGTGGATGGTTAGTGGTCACGTGATTAACATACTCACGTGACAACGTTTCAGTGTGATGTTTGCGTAATACAAACATCACACTGAACCAGTGTTACGGTCCGTGTAATGTCGTCACAACGTTAGCTCGACTTGAGCACGAATGGCGGTAACAACTGGGCAATGTTCTACTTCGCTTGAAGACGCGAAGGTCCAAGTCCCTGCCTTAGTGAATATGTGGAGGTACACCGGCAAGTCGAAGTTCTGCTGCTACGAACGAAGTCGAGCGATCTTTAAGGCAAAGAGAGAGAAGGAAGAATAGAACACAAGTGACGATTCAAGAAGACCAAGATGGCGTATCTTGGTCTTCACAAGACATCTTAAATACAGTTCGAGCAGGCTTTCAAGCGCTGCTATGAGTCACTGTAATGTAGCATCCAACGTGTCGCGTAAGTAGCTCAATCCGAGTACCACTACTACCAGTATTAGTGGCGTCTGTCATCAGTCAGCTATCGTACCGTATCACCTATCGTACTACCGCATCACCGTAGTTAAGTCCGCAACTAATATACCTTACCGCCGTAGCTGCAACCGGTACAGTAAGGGTTCACAAGTCGTACAGTCCATACGAGTCGAAACGTAACATCACCCCCTTTTCAGCGTGAGACCCCGACTCACCGAAAGTCCCTCGCCGGCCAATCGCGCTGCTCGTCTGCGATGCGCTCGAGTGCAGTGGCGCGCTCCAGTCTGTAGATGGAGTCTTGCCTGTCGCTTTGCGCACATGCGATCATGTCTCGTAGCTGCGCCACCCTCGCTCGGAGACGCTCCAGCTCAAAGCTGGCCGCGCGGTAGTGCGTGACTTCTGCCGTGAGCGTCTCGTCGTTGATGCGGTTGAGGGCGCGGTCCGTGATGCGGTCCGCGGCGAAGATAACGAGATCCTCGTGGGGGTACGTGGGGCGCAGCGCGGCATTGACATGAGGGTCGGCGTAGAGGGGCTTACCGTATAAGTGAGGGGAGCCCGGTATGACTCCCAGTATAAGGGGGTCCGCCCCTCCAATGATCTGGACGTGGGAAGCGTCCCTCTCTACTCCGTCGGGGCCGGTGATGGGGTATGGAATGTGATGGGGTCGTCTATTTGCCTGGAACCCCTCAGGCGCAATAACGTGCGCGGGGTCGTCAGCGGCGGTGAAGGGACGGTGGTCGGCGGCGCCCGGTACACGCACACGTCCTCGGTACATGGCGGACCCGTCAGAGTTGACGAGCCAGGGTGTGATGCGGGGATTAGTAGGGTCGCTTTTCGTTCGAAGGAAGGCGTGGCGTGCCGGGTAGTAATCGTCGTCGTCATGGCCAGCCTCAGCAGCCTCCATCGCTGCCGCCACTCGCGCATCTCTCTCAGTCGGGCCGCGGCTGAGTCTAACTGTTCCTTCTGCCACTCCGCCGCTACCCTCCTCCAACCGTCCAATTCGTACTCCAGGAGAGCTTGAACGCTCATCGTTGCTCGGGAAAACTCCGCGAACGCCGATGAGGTCGTCGCTTGGGGGTATGGCAGCGATGGGTTCGCGCTCCCCGTGTTCGTCTCGGAAGACGTGGACGACGGCGGATTCGTCGTCGGGCTGTTGCGTGGGGTCTGGAAACTGGGCGAGGACGTTCGCCCATTCTTGTGCGGTGATGCGGCCCTCTGGCTGGCCGACAGGTGTGTACGGGGTGATTTGGGTGTTGGGAATCTCAGTCTCGTCGTCTTCAGCGAGGAGGGCCCGAGCGTCTTCGGCAAGGGAGTCGAGGAGGATCGCTTGGGTGACATGTCGCAGAGGGGAAGTGGGCATGAGAGTGGAGGCGATAGAGCGAAGGAAAAGGGGATGACTCTCCTGAACATGAGCCGAGCCCATTTTAACTGTTGCTCTGTGCGCTTGTGCTTCCTGATAAAGACGAAGCGCTTCTGGTGCAAAGACGTCATCTTTGTCGACCCACTGATTCTCCGAGTCTGGGTACCCTTTCCATTTGACGAGATACTGAAGTCGTCTTCCTCTGCCGAAACACCGAGAATCTAGAATGGCCTCGACCTCGTATTCCTCTTCGCCATCAATCAGCTCGGGCGGTGGTCGTGTGAAATTTTCGCCGTGAAGAGGGGTTTGTTTGTATGGCGTGAGAAGATCGATGTGGAACACTGGGTGGATGCTCCACTGGACGGGAAGCTCTAATCGATAATTATAGGGGGACATCACCTGTGTCACCCGGAATGGTCCGTGGCGTTGCGCCGCTAATTTCGCTGTAGGTTGATTGGTTCGGAGATGTTTGCCCTCTAACCACACAAGGTCTCCTGTTTGGAACTTGGGCGTATCTTTGTTGCGGACCCACGCCTCTTGCGCGCGTTTCATGAGATGTTGGGCGTCTCTTCTAGCCTCTTTTAGCTGCATTAGTCGCCTTGTGACCTGAGGAAGAGGGGATGGCTTATCGGTCCAATCCGCTTGCGGATTGTATCCCATCAGAAGCTGAAAAGGCGACTGTTTCGTGTGCTCATGTGGCCAGTTGTTGTGCGCGAATTCGGCGATTGGTAGATAAGTGGCCCAGTTATCTTGTCGCTCATTTACCCAAAAGCGCAGATACTGTTCCAGCCATTGATTGGTCTGTTCGGACTGCCCGTCGGTGCGTGGGTGGTACGCCGTTGATATGTTTTGCTGGATGCCCAGGACTCGACATACTTCTCTAGTGAACTTTGACGCGAATCGCGGGTCTCTGTCGCTAATACACTTGCGCGGTAGCCCGAAGCGTTTGAACACATGAGCGATGTACAGGGCTGCGGTCCCTTCTGCCGTTATTTCTTCTCGACATGGAATGAAGATAGAGGCCTTGCTACAGTCGTGATCTGTAATGGTCAATATACTGTCGTACCCCTGTGATGGTGGGAGCTTGGTAATGAAGTCCATAGCTATGGTTTGGAAGGGCACAGCGTCCAGTACTGGCGTAATAGGATGTAGTGCTGCTCGTATGGGCCTTGTGTTTACCTTGTTCCGTTGGCATTCTGCGCAGCCTTGCACGTATTCGTATACGTCCTTTCGCAGCCTCGGCCACCAATAGTGCCGTTCTAAGATTCGCTGCGTCCTTGCCACTCCAGGGTGGCCGTGTATTGGTAAGTCGTGGTGGTCGTGTATCAGCACACGGTACGTCGAGGCAGGTCCGGTTACTACAAACCTGCCATCCTTATACCATTCCCCTTCTATCTTCTTGAGGCGATGGGAGTCTACCCACATCTTGATCACCTCGTGGTCTTGTTGATGGCGCGGTTGCAGCAGGTTTGGATTTGCGGCAAAGGTGCGTGCGGCGTTGAGAGTTCTTACGAAGACTTCGGGGGGTAGGACGACGACTTCGCTGTTGTCGCCTCCTCCTTGGTCGTAGTCTGGCCGTCTTGATAGTGCGTCTGCTCTGCCGTTGCTCTTTCCTTTGATGTGGTGAATCTCAAAGTCATATTCGGAAAGTTCAAGCACCTCCCTTGCGACTCGCCTGCTGATTTTCTGCGGGGATTTCCAATATTGCAGATTGAGGTGATCCGAATATATCTTGATTTTGTGCGGAGCTCCTGCGAGCAACGGTCTCCAGTTTCGCAATGCCTTGACTATTGCAAGCAGCTCTAAGTCATAAATGTTGTAATTTCGTTCCGCTTCCAAGAGTGTGGCCGAGTAGTAGCCTATAGGGTGTCGTTTTCCGTCAGATTTTCGTTGTAGTAATACGGCTCCCACCGCGTATCCGGAAGCGTCCACTTCTAATTCAAATGGGTCTTGGAGGACCGGATGTGCCAGCACCGGTTCTTCGGTTACAAGGCATTTGAGGGTGTTGAATGCCCTGTCCTCTTCTTCTGTCCATCGCCATTCTTCATCTTTTCGCATCAGTTTGGTGAGTGGTTTAGCGTGGGTTGCAAAACCGCGGATGAAGAGTCTGTAAAAGTTGCAAAAACCAAGGAATGATCGGACGTCTTTGACTTTTGTTGGCGTTGGCCAGTCTTTGATACCTTGAACTTTTACAGGGTCCATTCGGGTCACCCCCCTTTCAAGGATTACCCCCAGGTAATCCATCCGCGGCTGGTGGAATAAGCATTTCTCGAGTTTGAAGTAGAGGTCATGTTCACGTGCAATGTCCAACACGTCGCGCACCGCGTCAATATGGGCTGCCAGGTCGTGGTCAAAATGAGTGGCGATGCCGATATCATCCATGTAAACACGTATTGTGGTGCCTAAACGCTCGTGCTTCGCGATCGTGTCGCAGTAGATGTGGTTCATCATTGCCTGAAAGGTGGCCGGGGAGTTGGTGAGGCCAAAGAACATGACCGTGGGCTCAAAAAGGCCAAACTTGGTCTTGAATGCCGCTTTCTCTTGGTCGCCATCTCGAATGCGAATGTTGTTGTAGCCCCATCGGATGTCGAGTTTCGTGTAGATGTGCGCGTTACTGAGGTCGAGAATGAGGTCTTGAATTAGCGGCAATGGGTACTGATTGCGAATGGTATGTGAATTGATGACTCGATAGTCCTGTACCGGTCGTAGTTTTCCGTCCTTCTTTTTGATAAAGAAGAAGGATGAGGCGTACGGGGAAATGGAAGGGCGCAGATAGCCCTGTTTTAGTTTCTCATCGAGGAATTCCTTCAACTCGCCTTCCTCCTTTTGTGTCATGGGGTATATCTTACAGTCAATTGCCGTTGGTGCCGATGGTTTGAAGTCGATGGCGTGGTCCCAGGGTCGCGATGGGGGGAAGCGATGCGAGGCCTGCTCACTGAATAACGTGCTGAATTCTGCATATACCGGCAGCAGCATGGCTGCCGTTTGTTGCTGTTTTGCTGATATAGCCAACTCTGTCGAAGCGGTGGCTCGTGCGAAGGTCTCTTCTTCTTCTAGTTCCTGGACGATCGCTTCCTTCTCTGTCGTGATTAAAGCCCGTATGGCGGGTGCAGTCAGTAGTTCTTCGGTAGTAGCCAAGACTACCAGTTGCATGTCCAGATGCATAGTTGCGGTTGCCCAACTAATCGTGGGCTCGAAGGCGCTTAGCCATGGGTAGCCTAGTACCATTTCTTCGCTACCGAGGTCGGTGACCAGAAAGGTCATCCTTTTGATCTGTCCGCGTGTTTTCACTTCTAGGTTAACATAATGAGTGATTAACCCAGCTTTGTTTTCCGTATTGTCTATGTTCCATATTTTGCGAGGCACGTCTAGGGGCCGTATTGGGACTCCTGCCCTGGCCGCCATTCTTGGTTTGATGAAATTGTCGGTGGCTCCAGAGTCCACCAGCGCATTGGTTTCAGTCGTTTGGTAATTCGTTCGGACAGTCACTGGAATTCGTAGAGATCGATAGCGCGTTGTCACAATTACAGAATTACATTGTAGAGCCCTCACCCAGACTGATGGGTTCAGGCGCTCTGAAAACCCTCTTTTCCCCACAAGTCCTGAAGTATGAGGTCTTTGACCTCATCCGTGCTGTTGGCTACCTGCGTTAGCCATTCCTTTGCTTGTTCTCCCGCTGTCTTCGCCACTTTGATTTGTGGCGCTGGTGTTGCGCTGGGTGCGGGCGTCGCATATCCCGGCAATGATGGCTCGTACTGGGACGTGGGACCTGGGGATCCCGGCCATTGTGTTGGCCAGGCTGTTTCTGTCATTCTACTGCTGGCGTTTTGCCACTGTCTCTGCTGTCGGGGGTATGGGCAATTTCGTGAGAGGTGGCCTGGAGCGTGACAGTTGTAACAGAGGACATTCCTTAGGTCCCTCCTAGACCCGCCTCTTCCTTGTCCCCTGGCCCCAGGGCCTCCCCGCGGTGGAAATGGGGGTGCCGGCCAATCGTGGTGGGGTAGCTTGTTGAAGTCAATATCCTCGGATCCGGCCAACCATACCTTGGCGCGGTCAGCTGAGGTATCCATAGCCCATGGATTGGTCTGCGGTAGATTCTGCGGGAGTGCCCACCCTGCATTGCCGGTGTGTTTCTTCGGCTGAGTCGTTGTACCCTTGTATTCGTTAAGCCTCGCTTTGAGGTGTATGTAGTTCTTCTGCCGCTTGAGGACGGCTCTCTTCCAGTCGTCGAACGTTATTGGTTCGTCGAATTGAAAGGCATTCTTGAACAGTTCCTTGGGCAGACCCGACGTAAATAAGTCGATGGTTTGCGGTTCGTTGAGGTGGTAGTGAGCCTTCCGTGCCAATTGTTCGAAGTCGTTGACGTACTTGTCAACATCCTCTCCTACCATCTTGAACCCTTTTCGTAATATGGCTTGCGCTTGTTCTCTCTCTAGTGTGTTTTCAAATCTTTGGCTGAAGCCGTCTGCTACGGCGTCCCATAGGCCTCGAGTGTAGGGGCTAATTCCTCGTTGTATCTGTCGATTGAGCCAGTTCAGGAAGGACAGGACCCATTCGCTGACTGCTCCGCCCTTGATGTATGAGAGGAACAGGAGGCACCTCCTGTAGTCGTTGCGCATGATGGGGGCGTCTAGATTCATGCCCCAGTAAACATGCCACTGCGTAAGAAATTGGTCGACTTTAAGTCTGTCGCCGTCAAAGATGGAGGGTGGCTCGCCAGTTAATTTCTCACTGGGGTGTCCTCTGTCCCCTGTACCTCTTCCTTCGCCGTCGCCACCTCCGCCTCCTCCGCCTCCTGGCGGATCGCGGGGTGGCCCCCTTGGTGGCTCGGTCCTTCGTAAGTCGAATGGAACGCCTCCTCCCGATGGCGGTGGCGGGTCGTCTCCTGGTCCTCCCACTCCTGGGGGCAGTTCCATCATTGGTCGTCGTTCAGACGGGGGGTCTCCCCTGTCTGATCCTATGGCTCGAAAGATTGCGGCGTCGTCCACGGTCATACATACTCCTGTTTCTGGGTTGATGGGCATGAGGATATCTCTTGCCTCTTCGCGTACTGCTCGTGCTTCTTCTAGTGCGACTTCTTCCATTGCGCGTGTTATCGTAGCCATGATGGCTGGGGATTGAATATGAATTGGTTCTGGTTCGGTGATATGTGCAGACTCAGCTCGTTCCACTAGGAGATCCTGTATGGCTCCTCCGCTTGTTTCTGTCTGGTTTGGTTCTCGTCCTTCGCTATCTTCCTGGCTTTGATCTTCTTCTTCTTCAGACACTACCTCTCCCGTGGAGTGTTCTTGTACTTGTCTGTCGATGGGTCCCCAATCTGTTCGGCTGTTAAGCTCCCGTGCGTCGATGTCGCAACGGTATCTGGGTCCGACTGGTCGTATGACGTCCCACTGAGAATCTATGGGGTTCCACGTAACTTCCACCCAACACAAGTGGTCGAAGTTGAACTCAACTGGGCGAAACCTTGAAGGTCCATTAAATTCTACGAAGTATCCAGTCTCCTCTTGTCTTTCCCTCCAACTGGCAGCTTGCAAAAAGCGCGTGGGGACGTTTCGTTCTCCTCTTCTTGGGAGTGAGTATGGACGAAAGCTCGTCCACTGGTCTCTGGTTGTTATGGCCACGATGGTAATCTTGGTCTTAATGTAATGTCGTCACAACGTTAGCTCGACTTGAGCACGAATGGCGGTAACAACTGGGCAATGTTCTACTTAGCTTGAAGACGCGAAGGTCCAAGTCCCTGCCTTAGTGAATACGCGGAGGTACACCGGCAAGTCGAAGTTCTGCTGCTACGAACGAAGTCGAGCGATCTTTAAGGCGAAGAGAGAGAAGGAAGAATAGAACACAAGTGACGATTCAAGAAGACCAAGATGGCGTATCTTGGTCTTCACAAGACATCTTAAATACAGTTCGAGCAGGCTTTCAAGCGCTGCTATGAGTCACCGTAATGTAGCGTCCAACGTGTCGCGTAAGTAGCTCAATCCGAGTACCACTACTACCAGTATTAGTGGCGTCCGTCATCAGTCAGCTATCGTACCGTATCACCTATCGTACTACCGCATCACCGTAGTTAAGTCCGCAACTAATATACCTTACCGCCGTAGCTGCAACCAGTACAGTAAGGGTTCACAAGTCGTACAGTCCATACGAGTCGAAACATAACAGTCCGCTTGCCCTATCAAGCTTAGAGGTTATTGGGTTCCCCTGTACAGACTTTACAGGCCTACGTGCCTATCTTCTGATTACTGGGTACGTTCTAATTGGCCGATATGTTGGTGCTGACTGATACGACACCGAGGGCCTTACGCCATTGGTTGTACTTATCTATGACTCGGTATGACTCAGAATACGATACTAGGGTTTCTGTGTTTGGATCTGGATACGAACCTTACTTGTACTAGTATATAGGTAGTACGCTGGGACGGAGCATTCCGGAGCTTGAGTTCTTGTATCACTCCTACCGTTCAATAGGACTTCAGGCTTTCCCCTCCTTTGTGATCTATCGCTTGCCTCCCATCTCTCTTTTGGTTGATGGCTGTTCAACTTCTCTCTCATTCCCTGATTATCTCATTAGGAGGTAACCTTGTCTGGACTATCAAGGGGGGCGCTCTAGCAAATCGGCTCGTCCCACGAGTGATAGTCACGTGCCAACACCCGTTTACGGTCCAAGTCGGACAACACGTTCGTAGGAACGTAACACAGTGAGAACTGATGTTGTTACATTAGAGAGAAGGGAGCTTACCTGGCACACAAGCAGTGAGAACTGATGTGGACCAGGAGCGTACATGGTACTCTACTTATACACTTTCTGGTAGTGACACTGTACAAGGGATGTAACACTAAGTCACGCAGTACAAGGAAGTATTGTTCTACAAACGGACAAAGGAGTGAACGTTCTGAGAACAAGGAAAGAAAGAATAAGGAGAGTCCAGATCCAAATGATATCATAGTGACATCATAATAAAGATAAAGCTAAGTACGGAACAAAGGAAAGTACAAAGGTGTTATACAACGTAGAGTCTGGATGTATGATGTCATAGAGGTACAGTGATGTCATAGATGACGCAATGGTAAGTCCAGATTGTACAGATCAAACAGTATCTAATCTACAAGTCCTGTATATCTAATCTAAAGCAATCCATGCTGCAAGTCCGGTCCGTACGAGCCGCTAAGTGCGCAAGGGTCACTTATCAACATCTCCCCATGATCTACAATCTAAGTACACACAAGTCCCATGTCATCGTTGTGCTTCTGTAGCAGGACACGCGGTAGTGACTTTGTGAAGCCGTCCACAACCATATCCACAGTAGGAGTTCTAATGAGGGTGATGGTCCCCTTTTCAATGTACTCCCGAATAACATGATGCCGTATGGCAATGTGCTTAGACCGTCTCCCAGTGACAGGGTTCAAGGCCAAGTCAATGGCACCCTTATTGTCACCATGAAGTGGGATGGGGTTGTTGACCTTGTACCCGAGTTCCATGAGGAAGCTCTGATACCACGCAGCCTGGTTGGCCGCGTCAGTCATGGCCATGTATTCCACTTCCATTGTGTTTTGGGCAACAGTCTTTTGCTTGCGCGAAGACCAGCTTATTGCACCGTTAGCTAGTAGGAACACATAACCAGAGGTGGAGTGGCGGTCATCAGTCTGATCAGCCAGACTGGAATCAGTGTAGCCATGAAGGCCATCGCCATTGGCGCCATCATAGACAATACGCATATCCATAGTTCCCACTAGGTAGGACAGGACATACTGTGCAAGTCGCAGATGTTGTGGTGAGGGATTCGCTGTGTACTGCGCCAAACGTGACACAGCGAAGGAGATATCTGGCCTAGTGCCAATCTGCACATAAAGCAGACTCCCGATCAAAGACTGGTAGTGGGAAATATCTGAGGCAGTTGCCTGCAACGTATATTTAACCAAGTGCTCGTCAGCACCAGCGGGCAAGGGTGTGTTGTGTGGTGTGGCATCAGACATGCCAAAGCGTTCAAGGACATCCTTGATGTAGCCAGACTGATCTATTTCGATGCATCTGAGGGAGCGGTCATGCACAATGCGCATACCGAGATAGGATTCTATCTCCCCAAGATCTGTCATCTCATAGCGTTCGGACAAGTCTGACTTAAGACGCTTGATTCCACTCAACGAGGGACCCAGTATAGTGATGTCGTCAACGTAGACAATAACGAAGAGTGGATCATACCCCTCCCGTTGAGGCATCACATATATGCCAGCATCAGCAAACATCCGCTTAAAGCCGAGTGCAGTGAGCACTCCATGGAATTGCAAGTTCCATGCGTGGGAGGCTTGTTTGAGACCATAGATCGCCTTAACCAGGCGACACACCTTCGTCTCAGAGCCAGTGACAGTGAAACCTTGTGGCTGCTCCATGTAAATCTCCTTGTCAAGCATGCCATTGAGAAAAGCAGACTTAACATCCATCTGATGGATGTGCCAGTCCTCCAGCGCGGCCAACGCCAGAAGTAAACGTAGCGACTCAAATCGTGCGATGGGAGAGAAGGTTTCATCAAAATCTACGCCAGGGATCTGTGTGAATCCCTTAGCCACCAAGCGAGCTCTGTAGCGGCCATCCGCTTTGAGCTTGAAGACCCATTTGGATTTTACTGCCTTGCGATTAGGCGGGAGATCCACTAACTCCCAAGTCCCATTCTTAGCTAGGGCGTCCATTTCATACTGACATGCCTTAGTCCACTCTTCTGCAGCTGCGGACCGCATGGCCTCTGCATAAGTTGCAGGGTCTCGGCCTACAAAGGCAGCAGCCAGTAACTCCACATACCCCAGACGCCTGCCATGCCATGCCGCATTATCCGTATTGAAGTAACGCGGATTAGGCACAGGGACACGAGCAGTGCGTCTTGGTGCATTGTCCATCTCGTGCAACAGCTGACTACGCTGTGCACAATCCTCAAATCCCCCAGGCATTTCTGGTGAGGGAGGAGGGACATGGCGCATAATGCGTGTTGCACTAGGACGTGGCAGGGGTGAAGTGGGAGTGGTCTGCTCACGTTTAGGTGTGGTGGGCAGAGCTGGTAGAGCAGGTGGTGGTGTGGTAGGGCGTGGTTGGACTTGTGGGGGGTCTAAAAGGTTTTCTACATCCTCCTCCTCACTACTACTGGAGTGTGCAGGGGAGGGGGCTCGCATTGGTGGTAACGCCAGCGGGTGAGGCACGGCAGTCACTGTTGTGCTAGGCACAACTGGTGGTGAAGGTGTGGGGTGTGTCTCAACACCCTGGAGGGACGGGAAGCTACTCTCGTCGAATGTCACATCCCTGGACACTCAAACGGAGTGGGTTGAGCGGTCCCAGAGCTTATAGCCCTTAGATTCGGGCTCAAACCCGATAAGCGTGACCTCAATGGCCTTCGCATCTAATTTGCGACGCTTATCAGCGGGTACATGCATGTACCCCTTGCATCCAAAGACGCGAAGATGTGAGACATCGGGCACTTTGCCAGAGTGCCAGAGCTCATAAGGAGTGCGCCACTTAAGCCCACGGACTGGAGAGTGGTTATAGATGTGCACAGCTGCGCACACCGCATGCTCCCAGAAGCCTTTAGACATGCCAGCTGTGTGAAGCATGGACATTGCCTTATCCATAATGGTGCGGTTAAACCGCTCGGCTTTTCCATTAGACTGTGGTGAACCTGGCATTGTGAGGTGATGCTCTATCCCTTTCTGTTTAAGAGTGTCCTGCGTGACACTCGACATGTACTCGCCACCGCGGTCAGAGTGCAGAGCGCGCAATTTATGGCCAGACTGGGTTTCACCCCAGGCCAAATACATCTGCAGCGACTTAGCAAACTGATCCTTCGACTTAAGGAAGTGGACCACAGTGAACTTAGTGTGGTCGTCTATGAAGGTGGCTGTGTAGGTCGAGCCTTGCAGGGACTGAGTCTGCATAGGACCGGCGAGGTCACTGTGCACAATCTCAAATTGACGAGTTGTCCTCTTGTTGGAGGACGCAGAAAAGGGTTGGCGAGTGGACTTGCCCATCTCGCACCCATGGCAGACTGTGTGGGCCGTGGTAGAGCTATCTATGTCCATGCCAGTAGTGGCAGAGGGACCATGCGCCTTCAGCGCCGCAGAGGAGATGTGTCCCATGCGTTGATGCCAGATATCAAGTGTGGCAGCACTTGATTTTGTGTGGGCATTGAGGCCGACGCTGGCTGCGTCCAACCAGTAAAGGTTGTCCTCAAGGTAGCCTTTGGCCACACACTTTTGGTTGACAGATATTTTAAATGAGCCACTGTCAAAGGCAATCTCAGCACCCTTTTGTGCTAGGGCGCGCATCGACAAGAAGCGCATCTTCACTTGTGGTAGGTGTAGCACATTACTGAGGGTGATAGAGATACCTTGGCTCGTTGTAAAGATGACAGACCCGACACCTACTTGGTCTATAGTGGACTTGTCACCCAGGCGTACAGTGCCTTTTGTTGGGGTGTAGTCCTTGAAGTCAGACCAATGTGGTGTAATGTGGTGTGTAGCACCACTGTTACGGTACAGACTTGATGACTCATTACACACGACTCATGACCGGTTATGACTACGGTCCGATATCAGTATTAGTCATGGACTCTTACATCGCATCAGTCAGCATAGTAGTTCGCATGTGATTGTGACTCATGTATGACTCATTCCTAGGATAGCTGTACTAGGGTTCGAGCTAGTTACGCTACTGGTTACCTATTGTTCCAGCGGCGCTTTAAAGCCCGCGCGTATTTGTATAAGTAGTCGACTCGGAAGACCAAGAGTCCCCATCTTGGTCTTCTTCAATCCACCTTCTGATTCGTCTCTTGTCTGCCTTAGTCTCGGACTAAGTGTGCCTCCGCTTGTATCCACCAAGGGATACTCTCCTTTACTCTTTCACTGCAGCGTGTGCCAGTGTGCCCCTGTTCAGCCTGCGTTGGGTTGACACGTGTTCCCCATTCGCCTAACTTCTGCTAAGTCGATTACGCATTTCACGAGTCCAAGTCGGACTGACGCCAGTGGAGCGTAACATTAAGACCAAGATCCTCATCGTGGCGTACTCGACCAGAGACCAGTGGATGTCTTTCCATCCCTATCATATCGAACGACGAGGAGATCGCAACGTACCTACAAGATTCTTAGGAGCAGCTCATTGGAGAGAGCGAGGAGAAGACACTGGATACTTCGTAGAGTTTAACAGTCCTAACTGTTTCCGACCCGTTGAGTTCAATTTCAAACATCTTTGCTGGGTCGAGGTTACTTGGAATCCCATAGACCATCGCTGGGACATCATACGACCAGCAGGAAGAAACTACAATTGCGACATCGACGCACGAGAGCTTAACAGCTGCGCCGATTACGGTCCTATTGATGGACAAGCACAAGAACACACAGACGAAGGAGTTAGCAGAGAAGAAGCCTCCAAAAGCCAATCACCAAGCAGAGGGACAACACCAGCAGAGGAAAACAGTCTGGGAGCCATCGGCGATCACATCATACAACAAATGGAGTCCCTCACTATTCACCAGCCTGAGCCAGAAGTAATTCACATTCACAGCCCAGCAGTCGCAATGGCAACAGCCACCATTACTCAAGAAGAGGTATACCTCACCAGTGAAGCAAGGGATCAGATCGCCCGAGAAGAACAAAGACGTATCACAGAAGAAACGCGAGCTAATTTAGCTCCCATTAACCCATATACCGGTCATCGAATGACCGATGACGACATAGCAATCCATTGTGCCATTGGACCCGACATAGCCGATCCCCCCAGCGGAGGAGGTGGACCCCCTGGTGACCTACCCAGAGGAGGAGGAGGTGGACCTCCATCAAGAGGACCAGGATTCGAAGGATTCCCGGGAGGATTTCCAGGAGGACCACCAGGAGGAGGACCACCAGGAGGAGGACCTCCGGGAGGAGGACTACCAGGGGTAGGTCCTATCATTCCCCCTCCAAGTAACAAGTTAGCTGGCGAAGCACCCACAGTATTTGACAGAGAACGTGCCAAAGTCGAAGCGTTTCTCACTCAATGGCATGTCTATTGGGGCATGAACACAGATGAAGGCATAATGGCCACACCCTATCGACGAGCATTACTTTTCCTATCCTACATCAAAGGCGTCAACGTCAGCGAATGGGTACTAGCAATGCTCACCTGGCTCAATGGCCAGATACAAGCTGGTATACCCCGCACTAGTGAAGGGCTATGGAATGAAGTCACGCGCAGCTTTATGCAGCACTTCCGCAATACAATGGAACAAGAACAAGCTCAATACGAGCTTAAGAAGGGAGTCAAAATGATTGGGGGCAATCTAGATGAGTATTGCACCCAATTCGAACAACTGATACGCCGCGCTCAGTATCGACACGACAATCCGCAGACACTAGATCTATTTGCAAGCGGACTACCAAAAGACCTATATGAAAAGGTCTATACCCTTGACAATCCCCGCAACTACCGCGAGTGGAAAGAAGCGGCTACCACTCGTCAACAGCAATATCTTCACCTTAAAGCGGTGTTGAACAAGGGAGTCCCCCCTGGGCAAGGACAAGGAAGGCAACGACAACAACAACAGTGGCAAGGACCACCAAGAAGTTCATGGCAGCCAAGAAATTTACGAGATCCAAACGCCATGGATACCTCTGCAGACCGAATTCGAGGGCGACTCACAGGAGCCGAAGACATACTCACCCCTTGTCCCCCATACCGACCAAGGGGAGGGTTTTTACAGAGAGGAGGGGGGCGTAATAACCAAAGGCCAGTAACATGTTATAACTGTGGAAAGGACGGACACATGGCCCGCGATTGCAGACAACCGCGAGGGGGATACCAACCCCAAGCATCGACTAGTCGGTATATCAACACTGACTATCATCAACAAGAACCAGAAGTCGCTACCAGGATGGTCCAAGAAGTGCCTCCTCAACAGTGCGCCAGCGACTGGCTTAATGGAGTAGCTGGAGAATCAGACGACGTAAAGGACATCATCCTCCAACAGCTGTGGAAGAAGGAGGGTTTTCAGGACGCCTGAACCCATCGGCCTGGGTGAGGGCGGTTAATTGTAACAGTGTAATCATGACTCGCTATCGTTCTATGAGAGTTCCAGTATCGATTCGCACCAGTTACGCAATGGCCGACATACGAGCACTAGTCGACTCAGGAGCAACCCATTGCTTCATGAAACCCTCCTTTGCAAAAAGGATGGGACTTGGGACCAAGTTACTAGATGTCCCAAAGAAAATATGGAATATTGATAATATGGAGAACAAGTCGGGGCGTATCACTCATTATACGGATGTCGACATTCAAACTAAAGGCATTCATAAGGAAATCCGTTTCCTCATTACAGACATAGGCAACGAAGACATCATATTGGGCTACCCTTGGCTCGCCATTTACGATCCCCATATTAAGTGGTCGCAGGCGGCCATTCACAAGGATATGCTCCCCATTATCATTCGTTCCACTAATCCATACATCAAGACAACACCGGTAGTTGTAACAACCACCGTCCAGGACGACAACTATGAGATAGTGCACTCCTGCGTTATCACAGATGAACAACAACAACAATTTATAGAAGGATGCCGAATTAGAGCAACCGCTACGGATCTCGCCATCGCCGCTCAACAATATGTTACCAAAGCTGAGTTACCTTCTGAATATCGCGAGTTCGAACGCCTCTTCAGTGAAGAAGCATCAGATAGGTTTCCACCCAGCAGGCCCTGGGATCACGCTATCGAATTTAAACCAGGAACGGCTGACGCGATCGACTGCAAAATATACCCTATGACTCAAGAGGAGGATAAAAAATTACGCGAGTGGATTGATGAGCAACTCAAGAAGGGATACATACGACCTTCCAAATCCCCATACGCTTCATCATTCTTCTTCATCAAAAAGAAGGATGGAAAGTTACGACCCGTCCAAGACTATCGAAAAATCAATGCTGTTACCATTCGCAACCAATATCCACTCCCCCTCATCTCCGATCTTATCACTGACCTCAGTAACGCTCACATCTACACCAAACTCAATGTTAGATGGGGGTATAACAATGTACGCATTAAGGAGGGCGACGAGGAGAAGGCAGCGTTTAAAACACGTTATGGGTTGTTTGAACCAACGGTGATGTTTTTCGGCCTTACCAACTCCCCGGCAACGTTCCAGACCATGATGAATTTCATATTCAGGGACATCATAGCTAAGCATGAAGCCCGCGGGACGGTAATCAGAGTCTATATGGATGATATCGGTATTGCAACCAGAATTGACCACTCCCTCCAAGACCACATCGAAGCGGTTAAGGACGTTCTCCGCGTATCCGTGGAACATGACCCCTATTACAAACTCGAAAAATGTCTCTTCCACTCCCCACGCATGGATTACCTGGGGGTAATCCTTGAAAAGGGGGTGACACGCATGGACCCTGTCAAAATTTCGGGCATTAAGGACTGGCCTACGCCAACCAAGGTTAAGGACGTCCGCTCTTTCCTCGGCTTCTGCAATTTTTACCATCCTTTCATACGAGGTTTCGCAACTAAAGCACGACCCCTCAACAAACTTACCCGCAAAGACACCGAATGGCGCTGGGGAACTGAAGAAGAGAAGGCATTCCAAGATCTTAAAACCCTTGTCACTAGCGAGCCTGTCCTCGTGCACCCAGACCTTACTCAACAATTTGAGTTAGAGGTCGACGCATCGGGTTTTGCAACGGGAGCAGTCCTTCTTCAGCGCAAAGCAGACGGTAAATGACACCCTATTGGCTACTACTCATCCACCCTCAATGAAGCCGAATGAAATTATGACATTTACGACCTCGAGCTTTTAGCAATTGTCAAAGCCTTTCACCACTGGAGACCCCTCCTAGCGGGCTCCCCTCACAAGATCAAAGTATTCTCCGATCACCTCAATTTACAATACTGGAAGTCGCCACAGAAGATTAGCAGACGTGTAGCCAGGGAAGTACTCGAACTCTCGGAGTACGACTTCGAAATTCACCACATCAAAGGTACCTCCAATGGACGCACTGACGCACTATCCCAAAGGCCAGACTACGATCAAGGAGAAAACGACAATGAAGGTATAACAGTATTACCAGAAAGCGTCTTCGTGCGTGCTACCACACTAGAAGAACCGCGACACCCTCACTGGAGACCTGAGATCCTGCCCGTGGAAATGACACCAGAACATCCCATTTATGAACAGGACACAGCTAAGTTGAAACCCTGGGTTGATGCTCACAAGCTAAAAGACATCGAAGGGACATGGTATAAAGACGGACACCGAGTAGTCACTGGCGGCATCCATGACAAGTGTACTATCATCGCTGCTCATCATGACTCCCCGGTCTATGGCCACCCTAGTATCAAACGTACTCTCCAACTTACTGAACGGCATTACTGGTGGCCGCAAATGAAGGACGACGTCACGGACTATGTCAAAGGTTGCACGGAATGCCAATGACACAAAGTCAACCTCCAACCAATCAGAGCACCCCTACAACCTATTTATCCTAAACTGGAAGCCCTGCCATTCGAGACCATCGCAGTGGACTTTATTACCAAACTCCCTATCTCTCGCAGTTACAACTCTATCCTCACGGTGACAGATCATGATTGCACCAAAGCTGCTATCTTCATCCCCTGTAATGAAGAGATAACGGCCAAAGGGATGGCCGCCCTGTATGTTTCTCATGTTTTCCCACGATTCGGACTCCCCTCGCACGTTATCAGTGACCGAGATCCCCGCTTCGCATCCAAGTTTATGTGGGAGATATGTAAAATCCTTGGCATCAGCCAAAATATCTCAACCGCTTATCACCCCAGAACCGACAGCCAATCAGAGCGAACAAATCAATGGCTGGAACAATATCTCCGCTTCTGGGTAAATGAGCGCCAAGACGACTGGGTCCGCTATCTGCCTATGGCGGAATTCACGCATAACAATTGGCCTAATGAAACCACGCGGGAGTCCCCCTTCTTTCTCTTGTCCGGATTCAATCCTCGCGCTGATTGGACCGATAGGCCTTCCCCTATCCCCCAGGTGTCACTGAGACTAGACCAATTCAAACAGGCACGACAACGTGCCTTTTCTTGCATGCTCCGGGCGCAAAAGTCGTGGGTCAAGCACAAAGATACGCCCAAGTTCAAAGAAGGAGACCTCGTGTGGCTAGAAGGATGCCACTTACGCACTCATCAACCAACCGCAAAACTAGCCGCAAAGCGCCATGGACCATTTAAGGTCATCCAGGTGATGTCCCCTGTCAACTATCGCCTCGAACTTCCCACGCAGTGGAGCATCCATGATGTTTTCCACATAGATCTTCTCACACCTTATCGCGAAACACCCATGCACGGACCAAACTATCAGTGCCCGCCACCTGATTTGGTTGATAACGAAGAAGAATACGAGGTCGAGAAGATTCTAGACTCTCAGCGGTTCGGCAGAAGACGTCGACTCCAATACCTCGTCAAATGGAAGGGCTATCCAGACTCAGACAATCAGTGGATAGATAAGGATGACGTATTTGCCGACGAAGCTGTTCGGGACTTCAAACATTCAAACCCCGACAGAGAAACGCATATAAGGGTAGCCTCCTGTTGTGATAAGTCCCCATCTCCCATTCACTCCATGTCCTCTACTCGACGCAATGACCAGCTTGCACTCCTCTCTACCCTCGTCAACGACTCCTCCGCCACGCTTGTTGACCCCGACTCCACCAACGACGCCGCAGCCACTAGAACTGCGGGAGGAGGCCGTCCCTCCATGCAGCATGAGGAAGACGGCCCTATCACTAGTGAAGAACTGCACCAGACACTGCAACGATTCCCTGTGCCCGTACAGGGAACTCTCGATGACAATCCAGCAACAACTCAACCAGCACCTCCGCCAATGTACACCCTCACAAACCCCAACACCGGTGAGCCCGAAGTCTTTCTCACGGAAGACGAACTCTTTCGGCTTCAAGCAGCTGTCCCACGCGGTGCAACCACCCAATGCCATGAAGAAATATGAACAAGAATGGAAGGAGACGGCGGCGCGGTGGCAGCAGGAGCAACTGCATATCGCCGCCTGCCGACGCCGAATGATGAAGGAGCGGAAAGAGTACTGGACGAAGATGAGGATGAAGACGAGCTTGGAGACCATTACCCCATCAGGCACACATTCCTTAACCATGAATTCTACGCTGAAGATCCAGCAGCCACTCCCTACCTCGTCAACGCAGCGGGGGGGCCTTTACACAGGGGATGAGTCGCCGTGGCACAAGCGGCTCGTTATACACCAATGGGTGAGCGAGACCCTGCAACCAGGGCTGTCGTCCCTGAGGGGTTCCGGGTCAATCGAGGACCCGATTACATTCCATTCCCGATCAAACTCCCCAACGGACCAACGGTACAAGCATCCCACATACAGGTTATCTGAGGAGGAGACCCCTTCGTACTCGGATTAGTTCCAGGATCGGGCTTCCTTTATGGTAAACCCCTCTATGCCACTCCGCACCTCCCTAAAAAACAACCGCGCTTTCATCCCACACAAGGAGTATTTCATGCTCCACGATCGACACCCCACCGATCTACTACTCGCACGCATCGGGGATGTTACCCTTACTCAAGAACTGCGTTGGTTCTGGCAGTTCGCCTTTGCCGAAGACCAGCTGGAGAAGCAGATTTGGCAACTGCAGATGGAGAGGGAGATGGTGGTTGTGGACAAAAGGGACAGTCTCTATCGATTGGAGCGCGCTAACATATTGGCAAGGATGGAAGATGAAGCAGAACGGATGAGGCAAGAATTGCAAGCGGATTAGTGAGGTGGGCCTCACTCCTGAAAAGGGGGTGATGTTACGGTACGGACTTGATGACTCATTACACACGACTCATGACTGGTTATGACTATGGTCTGATATCAGTATTAGTCATGGACTCTTACATCGCATCAGTCAGCATAGTAGTTCGCATGTGATTGTGACTCATGTATGACTCATTCCTAGGATAGCTGTACTAGGGTTCGAGCTAGTTACGCTACTGGTTACCTATTGTTCCAGCGGCGCTTTAAAGCCCGCGCGTATTTGTATAAGTAGTCGACTCGGAAGACCAAGAGTCCCCATCTTGGTCTTCTTCAATCCACCTTCTGATTCATCTCTTGTCTGCCTTAGTCTCGGACTAAGTGTGCCTCCGCTTGTATCCACCAAGGGATACTCTCCTTTACTCTTTCACTGCAGCGTGTGCCAGTGTGCCCCTGTTCAGCCTGCGTTGGGTTGACACGTGTTCCCCATTCGCCTAACTTCTGCTAAGTCGATTACACCTTTCACGAGTCCAAGTCGGACTAACGCCGGTGGAGCGTAACAACCACTGTCCATCATCCAATGCACACGCGAGGCAGCATACAAGGCAACACCAATTGATTCAGAGGCCCAATCTATCTTGGGCTCTACGACCTCCGTGATAGAGGCGGTGGTAGGTACTAGGACATGACTATTGGCAGCCTTGTTGCCTGTTTTCTCCTTCTCCTTTGCGTCAGCCTCATCCTTCTTCCTCCTTCTGCAGTCAGGCTTGATATGGCCCTTTTTGTTGCAGTAGTGGCAGGTTAGACCAGAGTGGTCCTTCTTGCCCTTCTTGCCCGTCGACTTGACGGGGGCCACCTTGTTGAGGGAGGAGCCAGAGGGTCCGGAGCGGCGAGCTTCTTCCGACACTATGCGCGCTATGATCTCAGTGTGCTTGAGTGCGGACGGGGCCCCACTGGCGAGGATAGTAGAGGCCAACACCTCATAAGAGGGCGGCAGTGCGTGGAGGAGAATGAGACAGAATTGAGTGTCAGTGACACCCATCTGTGCGTTGGAAAGGGCAACCCTTAGCTCATTGAGCTTGGCCAACTGAGAGGCCATGGGTGCGGAGTCGTCAAGGCGGGCTTGAGTTAATTGGATCCACAAATTGAAGATAGTGGTGCTGCCTGAAGCACCAGCATATACGTCTCTGAGCTTGTCCCACTTGGCTTTGAAGGTGGGATAGGCGGTGTTGTCAGCGACAAGGGAGTAGACGTCAGGTTTGAGGTAAAGGCGGAGATATGCCTTCACCCGACGTTGTACTGAGTCCCATTTGTCTTGAGGGACATCAACTGGTCCATGGTGGAGGGTGAATACGTCCTCTGCTTCGTGCAGCGTGAGGATGGCTTCAATCGTCCCAGACCACTCATTCCAGTGAGTGCCGTCGAACTGTTCAAGGCGAATGCCAGAGGGCATGCCGAACGTTGCGCCATAGGCAGCAGAGATACGTGCAGAGGGTGTGGACCCAGTGGGGGGAAGCGTGGAGCCCCCCGCAGTAGCAGTAGCACCAGCAGCAGCGCCAGTGGGAGATGGTGCGCAAGAAGACATTGGGATGATTTAATCTATCGCCGAGGAGCAGTCAGCGATAGTGCTTCATAGTTTGCAAGACAAAGATTGAGGGGGATACCACTCCTGTCTGTGATTCTGTAAGGCCAGAACGCTAACGCGTCCTGCCTCCTGATGGTATGCCAGTGATACAAGGGCTAGGCCCAGGTTGGGAGAGTCCCTTTGCCATACCATGAGCTAGCTGCCAGCCAGGATGTGTCTAAGACACAGCTCAAATGGTTTGCGTCAGGGGGAAGGTGAAGGGAATGCTTTCAGAGCCCAAGGCTGTCTACCTCAGCCTCCTCGGCCTGTTGGTTGCCTCATCGCCACAAGTGGCTTTACTGAATCCTTTCCCATTGCCGCTACAAGGCAGGTATCTGGTTGCAGAACACCATAATGGTGAACACCCCCCAGAGCCTGAACCAGGTTTTACACTCCCATGGTGAGGAGATCCTGCGCCCAGTGTGGAGCACCAGAGACAGCTGGCGCTAAGCTCCACAATACACAGCCCAGTGGGCCATGTACGCCTGGACATTTTGAAGTTAAGGGGCTACCAGACCCAGTCTCCTTGCGCATAGCGCAGGGGCTAGGAAAACAGTAGGGGTGAAAGTAGGACTACTGGGCAGTACATGTATAGGAGGTTCCTTAGCAGAGACAAGTGGCGCCCCACTGCTCTCTGCCTTGGGCAAGGCTGGTAAGGCCCCAGACAGACCTTAGCCTGGTGTGTCCTCCTAGGAAGACAGTGACCAGCCAAGTGGAGTGGCTAGGGCACCAGGGCCCATAACCTGATGAACAGACACATAAGAACTATACTCACAGTGGACTGATAGTACTGTGGTGAGATATAGAGGGTGACTGGAAGCAGCACAGGGGTGTGAAGCAGAGTGAAGCAAAGTGGAAGTCTGGCACACAAGCAGTGAGAACTGATGTTGTTACATTAGAGAGAAGGGAGCTTACCTGGCACACAAGCAGTGAGAACTGATGTGGACCAGGAGCGTACATGGTACTCTACTTATACACTTTCTGGTAGTGACACTGTACAAGGGATGTAACACTAAGTCACGCAGTACAAGGAAGTATTGTTCTACAAATGGACAAAGGAGTGAACGTTCTGAGAACAAGGAAAGAAAGAATAAGGAGAGTCCAGATCCAAATGATATCATAGTGACATCATAATAAAGATAAAGCTAAGTACGGAACAAAGGAAAGTACAAATGTTACGCTCCACCGGCATCAGTCCGACTTGGACTCGTGAAAGGCGTAATCGACTTAGCGAAAGTCAGGCGAATGGGGAACACGTGTCAACCCAACGCGAGCTGAACAGGGGCACACTGGCACACGCTGCAGCGAAAGAGGTACGAAGAATATCCTTTGATGGACACAAGTGGAGGCACTCTTAGTCCTAGACTAAGGCAGACGGGGGACGAATCAGATGGTGGATTGAAGAAGACCAAGATGGAGACTCTTGGTCTTCCTAGTCAACTACTTATACAGATACGCGCGGGCTTTAAAGCGCCGCTGGAATAATAGGTAACCAATAGCGTAACTAGCTCGAACCCTAGTACCGCTATCCTAGGAATGAGTCATACATGAGTCACAATCACATGTGAACTACTATGCTGACTGATACAATGTAAGAGTCCATGACTAATGCTGATACCGGACCGTAGTCATAACCGGTCATGAGTCGTGCGTAATGAGTCATTAAGTCCGTACCGTAACAACAAAGGCGTTATACAACATAGAGTCTGGATGTATGATGTCATAGAGGTACAGTGATGTCATAGATGACGCAATGGTAAGTCCAGATTGTACAGATCAAACAGTATCTAATCTACAAGTCCTGTATATCTAATCTAAAGCAGTCCATGCTGCAAGTCCGGTCCGTACGAGCCACTAAGTGCGCAAGGGTCACTTATCAACATTATACACCCATCGAGGCTGGAATAATGGGTGAGAGACGGACTGTAGACACTAATGATTAGGTGGTAAAGGAGTAGTGCCGATGGCTTGGTCGATGAAAAATGGTTCTTCAAGCACCCTGATCTTGAGAGACAAGATATTTTGGGGGCACTGTCACTTAGGATACTGTATTAAGGGAGTACAGACGTCCCTAATATGATAGCTCACATTGGATAACCTTTCTCATTGCTATTGACTAAAGCTTTGGTAAGACTCTTACTTCCAACAACAACAATGACCAGGCTTGCAGGTGGTTATGGTGGTGCAAGAGCCTTTTCTGGTGGGAACACGTCAGTCCTTCAAGTTCCTGCCAGTAGTGGATTATTTGGGTGCCAGGAGGCTCATGATGGGGTATTTGCATTCCCTATGATGGCATAAGAATACAGTTGACTCTCTGATAACCCATACCCCTTCAGGAGACACCTAGGGGTATGGGTTATTGAGGTGTATGGGTTTTTGAAGAGCGCTAAAAATGGGCCTGAGTCACGTGCAAGACAAACCACCTCAATTTTTTCATCTACTCTAGAATTGATTCGAGCATCGTATTTACTGAACAAAATATGATGTTACTCTAGCGGTCCTCATGTTTTCCATCTCAAGAGCACGTGTCTGCCACCCGAATGTCACCAGCGTCAAGTCCAACTGCTGGAGGAATGGGTCGTTCTTGTCCCTTGTATAACAGCTGAGGGTCTTTGTGTTACACTTGTACGGGCATAGTGTCCGACTTAGACGGTACTGTGGGAGCACCCTGCCCCAAACGGTCAGCCAACTTACAGGGAGGCAAATACGGTCAAGGCGTCCCCTAGTCGACAAAGATACTAGCAGCCTTCTATCAGACAGAAGTACTGAGAGGCAGAGAATGGCAGATAAGAGAGGAAGGGGGGTGAGCAGACAGCCCAAGAGAGACGGCAGACAGCCAGTCACAGCTCAAAAGATAGAGGGAAGAATGGCGAGCAGCCGATACAATTCCACAAGATCTCAAGCTAGGGAGTCGGGGATACAAGCTACCCTACTTATACCCTAGCCATGATAAGGTTCAAACTCAGAAACCCTAATACAACGATCCTAGGGTGAGTAATCGTACAGTAAGAGTGTCATCGGGAATGTGTTGTAACGTCGCCACGACGTTAGCCCGACTTGAGCTCTGAGGGCAGTAACAACTCAGCGATGTATCGATGCGTCAACTTGAAGACACGGAGGTCCAAGCTTCTGCCCTGGTGAATACACGGAGGTACACCGGCAGATCCTACTTATGCTGTTCTCGAACGGAGTCGGAGTTGCTCTGAGTTTGAAGAGAAATAGAGAGGCGAAGAGGAAAAAGAAGAGAGAAATAAATGGCGATTCAAGAAGACCAAGATGGCGTATCTTGGTCTTCACAAGACAGTTTAAATACAATTCGAGCAGGCTTTCAAGCGCTGCTATGAGTCACTGTAATGTAGCGTCCAACGTATCGCGTAAGTATCTCAATCCAAGTACCACTACTACCAGTATTAGTGGCGCCCGTCATCAGTCAGCTATCGTACCGTATCACCTATCGCACTACCGTATCACCGTGGTTAAGTCCGCAACTAATATACCTTACCGCCGTAGTTGCAACCGGTACAGTAAGGGTCACGAGCGCAGAAGTCCGTACGAGTCGAAACGTAACATCACCCTCCTTTTAGCGTGAGACCCCGACTCACCGAAAGTCCCTCGCCGGCCAATCGCGCTGCTCGTCGGCGATGCGCTCGAGTGCAGTGGCGCGCTCCAGTCTGTAAATGGAGTCTTGCCTGTCGCTTTGCGCGCATGCGATCATGTCCCGCAGCTGCGCCACCCTAGCTCGGAGACGCTCCAACTCAAAGCTAGCCGCGCGGTAGCGCGTGACTTCTGCCGTGAGCGTCTCGTCGTTGATGCGGTTGAGGGCGCGGTCCATGATGCAGTCCGCGGCGAAGATGACGAGGTCTTCGTGGGGGTACGTGGGGCGCAGCGCGGCACTGACATGAGGTTCGGCGTAAAGGGGCTTACCATATAAGTGAGGGGAGCCCGGTATGACTCCCAGTATGAGGGGGTCCGCCCCTCCAATGATCTGGACGTGGGAAGCGTCCCTCTCTACTCCGTCGGGGCCGGTGATGGGGTATGGAATGTGATGGGGTCGTCGATTTGCCCGGAACCCCTCAGGCGCAATAACGTGCGCGGGGTCGTCAGTGGTGGTGAAGGGACGGTGGTCGGCGGCGCCCGGTACACGCACACGTCCTCGGTACATGGCGGACCCGTCGGAGTTGACGAGCCAGGGTGTGATGCGGGGATTAGTAGGGTCGCTTTTCGTTCGAAGAAAGGCGTGGCGTGCCGGGTAGTAATCGTCGTCGTCATGGCCAGCCTCAGCAGCCTCCATCGCTGCCGCCACTCGCGCATCTCTCTCAGTCGGGCCGCAGCTGAGTCTAACTGTTCCTTCTGCCACTCCGCTGCTACCCTCTTCCATCCGTCCAACTCGTACTCCAGGAGAGCTTGAACGCTCGTTGTTGCTCGGGAAAACTCCGCGAACGCCGACGAGGTCGTCGCTTGGGGGTATGACCGCGATGGGTTCGCGCTCCCCATGTTCGTCTCGGAAGACGTGGACGACGGCGGGTTCGTCGTCGGGCTGTTGCGTGGGGTCTGGAAACTGGGCAAGGACGTTTGCCCACTCTTGTGCGGTGATGCGGCCCTCTGGCTGGCCAACAGGTGTGTACGGGGTGATTTGGGTGTTAGGAATCTCGGTCTCGTCGTCTTCAGCGAGGAGGGCCCGAGCGTCTTCGGCAAGGGAGTCGAGGAGGATCGCTTGGGTGACATGTCGCAGGGGAGAAGTGGGCATGAGAGTGGAGGCGGTAGAGCGAAGGAAAAGGGGATGACTTTCCTGCACATGGGCCGAGCCCATTTTAACTGTTGCTTCGCGCGCTTGTGCTTCTTGATAAAGGTGGAGCGCTTCCGGTGCAAAGACGTCATCTTCGTTGACCCACTGATTCTCCGAGTCTGGGTACCCTTTCCATTTGACAAGATACTGGAGTCGCCTCCCTCTGCCGAAACGCCGAGAATCTAGAATGGCCTCGACTTCATATTCTTCTTCGCCATCAATCAATTCGGGCGGTGGTCGTGTGAAATTTTCCCCGTGAAGGGGGGTTTGTTTGTATGGCGTGAGAAGATCGATGTGGAACACTGGGTGGATGCTCCACTGGACGGGAAGTTCTAATCGATAATTATAGGGGGACATCACCTGTGTCACTCGGAATGGTCCATGGCGTCGCGCCGCTAATTTTGCCGTAGGCTGATTGGTTCGGAGATGTTTGCCCTCTAACCACACGAGGTCTCCTGTTTTGAACTTGGGCGTATCTTTGTTGCGGACCCACGCCTCTTGCGCTCGTTTCATGAGACGTTGGGCGTCTTTTCTAGCCTCTTTTAGTTGCGTTAGTCGTCTCGTGACCTGAGGAAGAGGGGACAGCTTATCGGTCCAATCCGCTTGCGGATCGTATCCCATCAGAAGCTGGAACGGCGACTGTTTCGTGTGTTCATGTGTTACGTTTCGGACTTGTGCGGCGATACTCGACTGAGAACCCTTACTGTACCGGTTGCAACTACGGCGGTAAGGTAGATTAGTTGCGGACTTATTTACGGTGATACGGTAGTGCGATAGGCGATAGGATACGATAGCTGACTGATGACCAACGCCACTAGTACAGGTACTAGTAGTATTAGGCTTCGAGTGGTTTCTGCAATACGTTGGACGCTACTTTACGGTGACTCATGGCAGCGCTTCTAAGCCTGCTCGACTTGTATTTAAGACTGCTTGCGAAGACCAAGATACGCCATCTTGGTCTTCTTGAATCGTCACTTGTTCTCTTCTTTCTCTCTCTCTCCTTCCCTCTTTATCGCTGTCAAAGGAAGTAGTGCACCTTCGAGTGTTCACTGTCGTCTACGCTTGGACCTTCGTGTCTTCAAGCAATTCGCTAAGTTGTTATCGCCTCCCTCGAGCTCAAGTCGAGCTAACGTCGTGACGACGTTACATTAAGACCAAGATACCATCGTGGCCGTAACAACAAGAGACCAGTGGACAAGTTTCCGTCCCTATTCACTCCCAAGGAGAGGAGAACGTAACGTCCCCACGCGCTTTTTACAAGCTGCTAGTTGGAGGGAAAGACAAGAAGAAACCGGCTATTTTGTGGAATTCAACGGACCTAGCAGGTTCCGACCGGTTGAGTTCAATTTCGATCACTTGTGCTGGACGGAAGTTACGTGGAACCCCATAGAATCCCAGTGGGACGTCGTACGACCAGCAGGACCCAGATACCGGTGCGACATCGACGCCAGAGAGCTCAATAGCAGAGCAGACTGGGGCCCCATCGACGGACAAGTACGAGAACACTCTACCGGAGAGGTAATATCAGAAGAAGAAGAGGAACAGAGTCAAAGCGAAAGCGAAGGAAGAGAGCCGAATCAAACGGAAACTAGTGGAGGAGCAATACAAGATCTCCTCATCGAACGAGCTGAGTCCGCGCACATTACGGAACCAGAACCAATTCACATTCGCTCACCAGCCATTATGGCAACAATAACACGAGCAATGGAAGAAGTTGCGATTGAAGAAACACGCGCAATACGAGAAGAAGCACGAGACATCCTCATGCCTATCAATCCAGAAACCGGCGTACGAATGACCGCCGACGACGCAGCCATCTTCCGAGCAATAGGGTCCGATCGAGGAGACCCCCCATCCGGACGACGACCCCCATTAGACCTTCCACCAGGGATAGGAGGACCAAGTGGAGACCCGCCACCACCGCCAGGAGGAGGTGTCCCGTTTGATCTACGAAGAACCGAACCACCAAGAATGCCTCCCGGAGGACCACCAGGAGGTGGAGGGGGCGGAGGTGGAGGAGGAGGCGGAGGAGGTGGAGATGCCGGAGGAGGAGGACACCATAACGAAAAATTAACCGGCGAGCCACCTTCCATTTTTGACGGAGACAGACTCAAAGTAGACCAATTCCTCACGCAGTGGCATGTCTACTGGGGCATGAATCTGGACGCCCCCATCATGCGCAACGATTACAGAAGATGCCTTCTGTTTCTTTCCTACATCAAAGGCGGAGCAGTCAGCGAATGGGTCCTATCCTTCCTGAACTGGCTCAACAGACAAATACAACGAGGGATCAGTCCCTACACTCGCGACCTGTGGGACGCCGTAGCCGACGGGTTTAGCCAAAGGTTCGAAAACACGTTAGAAAGAGAGCAAGCCCAAGCTATACTACGGAAGGGCTTCAAGATGATGGGGGAGGACATTGACAAGTACGTCAACGATTTTGAACAGCTCGCACGGAAGGCTCAATACCGCCTCAACGAACCCCAAACCATCGACCTCTTCACGTCGGGTTTACCCAAGGAACTGTTCAAGAACGCGTTCCAGTTTGACGACCCTGTTACGTTCGACGATTGGAAAAGGGCCGTCCTTAAACGACAAAAGAATTACATACACCTCAAAGCGCGACTCAATGAATACAAGAATACGACGACGCCAAAGAAGCAGGGCGGTAATGCGGGGTGGACGCTCCCGCAAAACCTGCCACAAACTAACCCGTGGGCGATGGACACCTCGGCTGATCGAGCCAAGGTAAGACTCGCGGGATCGGAAGACATAGACTTCAACAAGCTGCCACATCGTGATTGGCCTATGCCACCATTCCCACCTAGAGGAGGGCCGGGAGCCCGAGGACGAGGAAGGGGAGGATCTCGAAGGGACTTAAGGAACGTCCTTTGTTATAACTGTCACGCTCCCGGCCATCTCTCACGAAATTGTCCACATCTGCGCGTACAGCAACAATGGCAGACCGCCCCATCCAGCAGCCGTATGACCGAAACCACGGGATATCCTCAGGGACCCGTCTCGCAATACGCACCATCACAGTACGCACCATCGCTGCCCGGGTATATGTCGCCCGCGCCAAGCGCGACACCCGCGCCCCAAATCAACGCTGCAAAAACGGCAGGAGAACAGGCCAAAGAATGGCTCACACAAGTAGCCAACAGTACGGATGAGGTGAAAGATCTCATACTCCAAGATCTGTGGGGAAAAGAGGGTTTTCGGGACGCCTAAACCCGTCAGTCTGGGTGAGGGCTCTTCAATGTAATTCTGTAATTGTGACAACGCGCTATCGATATATGCGAATCCCAGTAACTGTCCGAACGAATTACCAAACGACTGAAACAAATGCGCTGGTGGACTCCGGCGCAACCGATAACTTCATCCGACCAAGCCTGGCAAAACGGGCGGGCATCCAGACACAGCCACTGGATACGCCTCGCAAGATATGGAATATAGATAACACGGAAAACAAAGCTGGGTTGATCACTCATTATGTCAACCTAGAGGTAAAAACACGGGGACAGATAAAGCAAATGACCTTCCTGGTCACCGATCTAGGAAGCGAAGACATGGTGCTAGGTTACCCATGGCTAAGCGCGTTCGAACCGACAATCAGTTGGGCCACCGCCACCATGCATCCCGACATGCAGCCGGTGATACTCGCAACTAATGAGGCGCTGCTGTCAACAACAACCACTCGCGCCCTCATCGTGGCCGAAAAGGAAGACATCGTACGAGAATTGGAAGAAGTAACGTTCGCCAGAGCCACTACCTCGACGGAGTTGGCCATACAAGCGAAACAACAGCAAATGGCAGCAGTGCTCCCTCAAGAATACGCAATGTTTACCAAACTCTTCAACGAGCAGGCCTCACACCGCTTCCCCCCGGCAAGGCCGTGGGACCACGCAATAGACTTCAAACCATCCGCACCAGCTGCCATCGATTGCAAGATTTATCCTATGACCCAAAAGGAAGAGGGCGAACTCAAGGAGTTCCTGGACGAGAAACTAAAGCAGGGATATTTACGCCCCTCTATTTCCCCGTACGCTTCTTCCTTTTTCTTCATCAAAAAGAAGGACGGAAAACTACGACCGGTACAGGACTACCGGGTCATCAACTCCCACACCATTCGGAATCAGTACCCGCTACCGCTAATACAGGACCTCATCCTCGACCTCAGCAATGCCCACATCTATACAAAACTCGACATCCGGTGGGGCTACAACAACATACGCATCCGCGACGGCGACCAGGAGAAGGCCACATTCAAAACCAAATTCGGCCTCTTCGAACCCACGGTCATGTTCTTTGGGCTCACTAACTCCCCCGCCACCTTCCAGGCCATGATGAACCACATCTACCGCGACACGATAGCAAAACACGAGCGACTGGGCACTACCATACGCGTCTACATGGACGATATTGGCATCGCTACTCACTTCGATCACGATCTGGCGGCCCATGTGAACGCCGTCCGCGATGTCTTACGCGTTGCGGAGGAACACGATCTCTACTTCAAACTTGAGAAGTGCCTGTTCCATCAACCGCGGATGGATTACCTGGGGGTAATCCTTGAAAGGGGGGTGACCCGAATGGACCCTGTAAAAGTTCAAGGCATCAAGGACTGGCCAACACCAACAAAAGTCAAGGACGTCCGCTCTTTCCTCGGCTTCTGTAACTTTTACAGACTCTTTATCCGCGGTTTCGCAACTCACGCCAAGCCACTCACCAAACTAACACGAAAGGACGAAGAATGGCGGTGGACTGAAGAAGAAGAAAGGGCGTTCAACACCCTAAAGCATCTCGTAACAGAGGAACCGGTACTAGCACACCCCATCCTTCAAGACCCATTCGAGTTGGAAGTAGACGCTTCGGGCTACGCGGTGGGCGCCGTACTATTGCAGAAGAAATCTGACGGCAAGCGACATCCCATAGGTTACTACTCGGCGACGCTTTCCGAAGCCGAAAGAAACTACGATATCTATGACCTAGAATTGCTCGCAATAGTTAAAGCCCTACGGAACTGGCGACCACTCCTCGCAGGCGCCCCCCACAAAATCAAGATCTATTCGGACCATCTGAACCTACAATACTGGAAGTCCCCACAAAAGATCAGTAGGCGAGTCGCTAGGGAAGTACTTGAACTTTCTGAATACGACTTCGAAATTCATCACATTAAGGGAAAGAACAACGGCCGGGCAGACGCATTGTCGAGACGACCGGATTATGACCAAGGAATCGAAGACAACAGCGAAGTAGTAGTCCTGCCCCCGGAAGTCTTTGTACGAACCCTTAACACCGCACGCACCTTCATCGCAAACCCAAATCTACTACAACCGCGCCACCAGCAAGACGAAAAGGTGATCAAAATATGGGTCGACCCCTACCACCTTAAGAAGATACAAGGAGAATGGTACAAGGACGGCAGGTTCGTAATCACAGGGCCAGCGTCAACTCAACGTGTACTAATACACGACCATCACGACCTGCCGATACATGGCCATCCGGGAATTGCGAAAACTCAACGCATCCTGGAGAGGCACTACTGGTGGCCACGACTTCGAAAAGACGTATACGAATACGTGCAAGGCTGCGCAGAATGCCAAAGGAATAAAGTCAACACGAGACCCATACGCGCCGCGTTACACCCCATCACGCCAATACTGGAAGCTATGCCGTTCCACACGGTGGCGGTAGACTTCATCACCAAACTTCCCGTCTCTAAGGGGTATGACAGCATACTAACTGTCACGGACCACGACTGTAGCAAGGCCTCCATCTTCATTCCGTGTAAAGAAGAAATCACTGCAGAAGAAACGGCGACCCTATACGTCGCTCATGTGTTCAAACGTTTCGGGTTGCCACGCAAGATAATAAGCGACCGCGACCCCCGCTTCACATCCAAGTTTACCAGAGAAGTGTGTCGCATTCTGGGGATTCAACAGAACATATCCACCGCATACCACCCGCGTACTGATGGACAGTCCGAGCGAACTAACCAATGGCTGGAACAGTACTTACGCTTCTGGGTAAATGAGCGACAGGACGACTGGGAAGCTTATCTACCAATCGCTGAATTTGCGCACAACAACTGGCCACATGAACACACCAAGGAATCGCCATTCCAACTCCTGATGGGATACAACCCGCAAGCGGACTGGACGGATAAGCCATCTCCCATTCCGCTCGCAACCGCACGGCTGACACAGCTGAAAGAAGCTAGAGACAACGCCCAACGCCTTATAAAGAAGGCGCAAGAATCGTGGGTGCGTAACAAAGATACGCCCAAGTTCAACGTCAACGACCTCGTGTGGCTCGAGGGCAAACATCTTCGAACCAATCAACCCATGGCAAAACTAGCGGCGCGACGCCATGGACCTTTTCGGGTAGTACAGGTGATGTCCCCCTACAACTATCGATTGGAACTTCCCACGCAGTGGAGCATCCATCCAGTGTTTCACATCGATCTTCTCACCCCGTACAAACAAACCTCCTTACACGGGGAGAACTTCACACGACCGCCACCCGAGCTGATAGATGGAGAAGAAGAGTACGAAGTCGAGGCCATTCTGGACACCCGGCACTTCGGCAGAGGAAGACGCCTCCAGTATCTGATCAAATGGAAGGGGTATCCAGACTCGGAGAATCAGTGGGTCAACAAGGATGACGTCTTTGCGCCCGAAGCCCTTCGCCTGTATCAGGAAGCGCAGACGCGCGGAAGGACAGTTAAAACGGGAAGCGCAACGACAGAGGAAAGTCATCCCCTTCTCCTCCGCTCTACTGCTACCACTCTCATGCCCACTTCCCCACTACGACATGTCACACAAGCGCAACTCCTCGACTCCCTCGCAGAGGACGCCCGCGCCCTCCTTGCCGATGACGACGACACCGAGGTTCCCAACACTCAGCTCACGCCATGGACGCCTCTTGCACCGACAGAGGGGCCAATCACCGCGCAAGAATGGGCCAACATTGTCACCAGATTCCCCGACCCAACAACCACTCCTGACGACAACCAAGCCGTCGTCCACGTCTTCCGAAGTGATCGCGGCGAACGTGAACCCATCGCCGCTATCCCCCCAAGCGACGACCTCATTGGCGTTCGCGGAATTTTCCCGAGCAACGACCAGCGTTCAAGCGCTGATGGAGTACGAGTTGGAGGGCTGGAGGAGGGTAGCGGCAGCGTGGCAGAAGGAGCAGCTGGACTCCGCCGCGGCCCGACTGAAGGAGATGCGCGAGCGACGGCAGCGATGGCGGCAGCTGAGGCTGGCCATGACGACGAAGATTATTACCCGGCGAGACACGCCTTCCTTCGAACGAAACGCGACACTGATAATCCCCTCGTCACGCCCTGGCTCGTCTACTCCGACGGCTCCCCCATGTATCGAGGACGTGTGCGCGTGCCTGGTGCCGCCGATCACCGTCCGTTCACCGCCGCAGACGACCCCGCGCACGTCATTGCGCCTGAAGGGTTCCGGGCGAACCGACGACCCCATTACATTCGATACCCCATCACCGGACCCGATGGAGTAGAGAGAGACGCGTCGCATGTCCAGATTATCGGAGGGGTGGACCCCCTCATACTGGGAGTTATACCGGGCTCGCCGCACGTCTATGGTAAGCCCTTCTACGCCGAACCCCACGTATCCGCCGCGCTCCGCCCCACGTACCCGTACGAGGACCTCGTGGTCTTCGAAGCCGACAAGATTACCGACCGCGCGCTCAATCGTATTAACGATGAGTCGCTCACCGCGGAGGTCACGCGCTTCCACGCGGCCAGCTACGAGCTGGACCGACTCCGAGCTCGGGTGAGCCAGCTCCGCGCAATGATCGAATGTGCGCAGGACGACAGGCGCGACTCCATCTATCGTCTGGAGCGCGCAACGGCTCTAGAGCGCATCGCTGACAAGCAGCGCGACTGGCCGGCTCGTGACTTTCGGTGAGTCTGGGGCCTCACGCTTAGAAGGGAGGTGATGTTACGTTTCGGACTTGTGCGGCGATACTCGACTGAGAACCCTTACTGTACCGGTTGCAACTACGGCGGTAAGGTAGATTAGTTGCGGACTTATTTACGGTGATACGGTAGTGCGATAGGCGATAGGATACGATAGCTGACTGATGACCAACGCCACTAGTACAGGTACTAGTAGTATTAGGCTTCGAGTGGTTTCTGCAATACGTTGGACGCTACTTTACGGTGACTCATGGCAGCGCTTCTAAGCCTGCTCGACTTGTATTTAAGACTGCTTGCGAAGACCAAGATACGCCATCTTGGTCTTCTTGAATCGTCACTTGTTCTCTTCTTTCTCTCTCTCTCCTTCCCTCTTTATCGCTGTCAAAGGAAGTAGTGCACCTTCGAGTGTTCACTGTCGTCTACGCTTGGACCTTCGTGTCTTCAAGCAATTCGCTAAGTTGTTATCGCCTCCCTCGAGCTCAAGTCGAGCTAACGTCGTGACGACGTTACATCATGTGGCCAGTTGTTGTGTGCGAATTCGGCGATTGGTAGATAAGTGGCCCAGTTATCTTGCCGCTCAGTTACCCAAAAGCGCAGATACTGTTCCAGCCATTGATTGGTCCGTTCAGACTGCCCGTCAGTGCGTGGGTGATACGCCGTCGATATGTTTTGTTGGATGCCCAGGACCCGACATACTTCTCTAGTGAACTTGGATGCAAATCGTGGGTCTCTGTCACTAATACACTTGCGCGGTAGCCCGAAGCGTTTGAATACATGAGCGACGTACAGGGCGGCTGTCTCTTCTGCTGTTATTTCTTCTCGACATGGAATAAAGATGGAGGCCTTGCTACAGTCGTGATCTGTGACGGTCAGTATGCTGTCGTACCCCTGTGACGGTGGGAGCTTGGTAATGAAGTCCATAGCTATGGTTTGGAAGGGCACGGCGTCCAACACTGGCGTAATAGGGTGTAGCGCTGCTCGTATGGGCCTCGTGTTTACTTTGTTTCGTTGGCATTCTGCGCAGCCTTGCACGTATTCGTACACGTCCTTTCGCAGTCTTGGCCACCAATAATGTCGTTCCAAGATTCGCTGCGTTCTCGCCACTCCAGGGTGGCTGTGTATTGGTAAGTCGTGGTGGTCATGTATCAGCACGCGGTACGTCGAGGCAGGTCCGGTTACTACAAACCTGCCATCCTTGTACCATTCCCCTTCTATTTTCTTAAGGCGATGGGGGTCTACCCACATCTTGATCACCTCGTTATCTTGTTGATGACGCGGTTGCAGCAGGTTTGGGTTTGCGGCGAAGGTGCGTGCGACGTTGAGAGTTCTCACGAAGACTTCGGGGGGTAGGACGACGACTTCGCTGTTGTCGCCTCCTCCCTGGTCGTAGTCTGGCCGTCTTGATAGTGCGTCTGCTCTGCCGTTGCTCTTTCCTTTGATGTGGTGAATCTCAAAGTCGTATTCGGAAAGTTCAAGCACCTCCCTTGCAACTCTCCTGCTAATTTTCTGCGGGGATTTCCAATATTGCAGATTGAGGTGATCCGAATATATCTTGATTTTGTGCGGAGCTCCCGCGAGCAACGGTCTCCAGTTTCACAATGCCTTGACTATCGCGAGTAGCTCTAAGTCATAAATGTCGTAGTTTCGTTCCGCTTCCGAGAGTGTGGCTGAGTAGTAACCTATAGGGTGTCGTTTTCCGTCAGATTTCCGTTGTAGTAATACGGCTCCCACCGCGTATCCGGAAGCGTCTACTTCTAACTCAAATGGGTCTTGGAGGACCGGATGTGCCAGCACCGGTTCTTCAGTTACAAGGCGTTTGAGGGTGTTGAATGCCTTGTCCTCTTCTTCGGTCCATCTCCATTCTTCATCTTTTCGCGTCAGTTTGGTAAGTGGTTTAGCGTGGGTTGCAAATCCGCGGATAAAGAGTCTGTAAAAGTTGCAAAAACCGAGGAATGATCGGACGTCTTTGACTTTTGTTGGCGTTGGCCAGTCTTTGATACCTTGAACTTTTACAGGGTCCATTCGGGTCACCCCCCTTTCAAGGATTACCCCCAGGTAATCCATCCGCGGCTGGTGGAACAGGCATTTTTCGAGCTTGAAATAGAGATCGTGTTCGCGTGCAACGCTCAACACGTCGCGCACCGCTTCAATGTGGGCTGTCAGATCGCGGTCAAAATGAGTGGCGATGCCGATGTCATCCATGTAAACACGTATCGTAGTGCCCAAACGTTCGTGCTTCGCGATCGTGTCGCGGTAGATGTGGTTCATCATCGCCTGAAAGGTGGCCGGGGAGTTGGTGAGGCCAAAGAACATGACCGTGGGTTCAAAAAGGCCAAATTTGGTCTTGAATGCCGCTTTTTCCTGGTCGCCATCGCGAATGCGAATGTTGTTGTAGCCCCAACGGATGTCGAGTTTTGTGTAGATGTGCGCGTTGCTGAGGTCGAGAATGAGGTCTTGAATTAACGGCAATGGATACTGATTGCGAATGGTGTGTGAATTGATAACTCGATAGTCCTGTACTGGGCGTAGTTTTCCGTCCTTCTTTTTGATAAAGAAGAAGGATGAGGCGTACGGGGAAATGGAAGGGCGCAGATAACCCTGTTTTAACTTCTCATCAAGGAATGTCTTCAACTCGCCTTCCTCCTTTTGTGTCATGGGGTATATCTTACAGTCGATCGCCGTTGGTGCCGATGGCTTGAAGTCGATGGCGTGGTCCCAGGGCCGTGATGGGGGGAAGCGATGCGAGGCCTGCTCACTGAATAACGTGCTAAATGCTGCATATACCGGTGGCAGCACGGCTGCCGTTTGTTGCTGTTTTGCTGATATAGCCAATTCTGTCGAAGCGGTGGCTCGTGCGAAGGTCTCTTCTTCTAGTTCCTGGACGATCGCTTCCTTCTCTATTGTGATTAAAGCCCGTATGGCGGGTGCGATAAGTAGCTCTTCGGTAGTGGCCAAGACTACCGGTTGCATGTCCGGATGCATGGTTGCAGTTGCCCAACTAATCGTGGGCTCGAAGGCGCTTAGCCATGGGTAACCGAGTACCATGTCCTCGCTACCGAGATCGGTGACCAGAAAGGTCATCTTTTTAATCTGTCCACGTGTTTTCACTTCCAGGTTAACATAATGAGTGATTAACCCAGCTTTGTTTTCCGTGTTGTCTATGTTCCATATCTTGCGAGGCACCTCCAGGGGTCGTATTGGGACTCCTGCCCGGGCCGCCATTCCTGGTTTGATGAAATTGTCGGTGGCTCCAGAGTCCACCAGTGCGTTGGTTTCAGTTGTTTGGTAATTCGTTCGGACAGTCACTGGAATTCGTAGAGATCGATAGCGCGTTGTCACAATTACAGAATTACATTGTAGAGCCCTCACCCAGACTGACGGGTTCAGGCGCCCTGAAAACCCTCT
Organism: Lactarius indigo; assembly: GCA_025766275.1. NCBI lineage: Eukaryota > Fungi > Basidiomycota > Agaricomycetes > Russulales > Russulaceae > Lactarius > Lactarius indigo. The sequence goes on along the minus strand of JAFKAC010000005.1, from coordinate 144,157 downwards.
TTTCCCCACAAGTCCTGAAGTATGAGGTCTTTCACCTCGTCCGTGCTGTTGGCTACCTGCGTCAGCCACTCCTTTGCTTGTTCTCCTGCTGTCTTCACCGCTTTGATTTGTGGCGCCGGCGTTGCACTGGGTGCGGGCGTCGCGTATCCCGGCAATGATGGCTCGTACTGGGACGTGGGACCTGGGGATCCCGGCCATTGTGTTGGCCAGGCTGTCTCCGTCATCCTACTACTGGCGGGGGCGTTCTGCCACTGTCTCTGCTGTCGGGGGTATGGGCAATTTCGTGAGAGATGGCCTGGAGCGTGACAGTTGTAGCAGAGGACGTTCCTTAGGTCCCTCCTAGACCTGCCTCTTCCTCGTCCCCTGGCCCCGGGGCCCCCCCGCGGTGGAAATGGTGGCGTCGGCCAATCGTGGTGGGGTAGTTTGTTGAAGTCGATATCTTCGGATCCGGCCAACCGTACCTTGGCGCGGTCAGCCGAGGTGTCCATAGCCCATGGATTGGTCTGCAGTAGATTTTGCGGGAGTGCCCACCCTGCATTGCCGGTTTGTTTCTTCGGCTGAGTCGTCGTACTCTTGTATTCGTTGAGCCTCGCTTTGAGGTGTATGTAGTTCTTCTGCCGCTTGAGGACGGCTCTTTTCCAGTCGTCGAACGTTATTGGCTCATCGAATTGAAAGGCGTTCTTGAATAATTCCTTGGGCAAACCTGACGTGAATAGGTCGATGGTTTGTGGTTCGTTGAGGTGGTAATGAGCCTTCCGTGCCAATTGTTCGAAATCGTTGACATACTTATCAATGTCCTCTCCCATCATCTTGAAGCCCTTTCGTAGTATGGCCTGCGCTTGTTCCCTTTCTAATGTGTTTTCAAATCTTTGGCTGAAGCCGTCTGCTACGGAGTCCCATAAGCCTCGAGTGTAGGGGCTGATTCCTCGTTGTATTTGTCGATTGAGCCAGTTCAGGAAGGATAGGACCCATTCGCTGACTGCTCCGCCTTTGATGTACGAGAGAAACAGGAGGCACCTCCTGTAGTCGTTGCGCATGATGGGGGCGTCTAGGTTCATGCCCCAGTAAACATGCCACTGCGTAAGAAACTGGTCGACTTTAAGTCTGTCTCCGTCAAAGATGGAGGGTGGCTCGCCGGTTAATTTTTCACTGGGGTGTCCTCTTTCCCCTGTACCTCTTCCTTCGCTGCCGTCACCTCCACCTCCTCCGCCTCCTGGCGGATCGCGGGGTGGTCCTCTTGGTGGCTCGTTCCTTCGTAAGTCGAATGGGACGCCCCCTCCTGATGGCGGCGGTGGGTCACCCCCTGGTCCTCCCACTCCCGGGGGTAGTTCCATTGTTGGTCGTCGTTCAGACGGGGGGTCTCCCCTATCTGATCCTATGGCTCGAAAGATCGCGGCGTCGTCTGCGGTCATACGTACTCCTGTCTCTGGGTTAATGGGCATGAGGATGTCCCTTGCTTCTTCGCGCACTACTCGTGCTTCCTCTAGTGCGACTTCTTCCATTGCGCGTGTTATTGTGGCCATGATGGCTGGGGATCAGATGTGAATAGGTTCGGGTTCGGTGATATGCGCGGACTCAGCTCGTTCTACGAGGAGGTCTTGTATGGCTCCTCCGCTAGTCTCTGTCTGGTCTGGCTCTCGTCCCTCGCTTTCTTCCTGACTTTGCTCACTTTCTTCTTCCAACACTACTTCTCCAGTGGAGTGTTCGCGTAGTTGTCCGTCAATGGGACCCCAATCTGATCTGTCGTTGAGTTCTCGCGCGTCAATGTCGCAGCGGTATCTGGGTCCAGCCGGTCGTATTGCATCCCACTGGGAATCTATAGGGTTCCACGTAACCTCTACCCAGCACAGGTGGTCGAAGTTGAACTCAACTGGGCGGAACCTGCTAGGTCCGTTGAATTCCACAAAATACCCGGTTTCTTCTTGTCTTTCCCTCCAACTTGCAGCTTGTAAGAAGCGCGTAGGGACGTTGCGTACTCCTCTTCTTTGGAGCGAGTAAGGACGAAAGCTCGTCCACTGGTCTCTTGTTGTTACGGCCACGATGGTATCTTGGTCTTAATGTAACGTCGCCACGACGTTAGCCCGACTTGAGCTCTGAGGGCAGTAACAACTCAGCGATGTATCGATGCATCGACTTGAAGACACGGAGGTCCAAGCTTCTGCCCTGGTGAATACACGGAGGTACACCGGCAGATCCTACTTATGCTGTTCTCGAACGGAGTCGGAGTTGCTCTGAGTTTGAAGAGAAATAGAGAGGCGAAGAGGAAAAAGAAGAGAGAAATAAATGGCGATTCAAGAAGACCAAGATGGCGTATCTTGGTCTTCACAAGACAGTTTAAATACAATTCGAGCAGGCTTTCAAGCGCTGCTATGAGTCACTGTAATGTAGCGTCCAACGTATCGCGTAAGTATCTCAATCCAAGTACCACTACTACCAGTATTAGTGGCGCCCGTCATCAGTCAGCTATCGTACCGTATCACCTATCGCACTACCGTATCACCGTGGTTAAGTCCGCAACTAATATACCTTACCGCCGTAGTTGCAACCGGTACAGTAAGGGTCACGAGCGCAGAAGTCCGTACGAGTCGAAACGTAACATGTGTAATCATCAGTCAGCATACAGTCAGTCAACCAATCAGAACAGAACATCAGTCATCCTTATTGTAACAGTGTAATCGTCTATGAGTCATCCGCAGCCAGTATCAGTCATCAGGTACCAATCATCAGTCAGCCAGGCACAAGCTCATCTGGACTCTTCCAGTGCATTCTAGCCAGGTCACATGCTGGGGTCACATGACGGGCGGTTTGATATTGGTTTTATCCGGGCCGGTGGAACCTGCAATTCTGCGCATCATCGCAGAAGGTCCAATGGACTTGCGGGCCGGGGCACTTATCTCTTGGTTTGCAGCTTATCTCAGCCTTTTCTTCATCATCCTCCTCTTTCTCATGGGAGTGCATTCGTCGTATCGCTGTTTGCTGAGGTCGCGAGGGTGAAACCGTAACACTTTGCCACAGAGTGCCTCGGCATGCCTTCTGATCGAGTCTACTGGGGTGTCCTTGGAGATGTCGTCCAACTCTCTGGCACCCTTCACATGCCCCCCTAGCCTTCATGATAGCATTGAATATTTCTTCGCCTGTTGTTGTGTTGGGAAAGTGGGCCTTGTCTGCTTGTTTAAGAGCATCCAAGAGGGATGTTTGGTGTGAGTGCTGCAATGCACTGGTGCTCTCCCATTCGTCTAGCGCAGTGACAACCCAGTCTTCGGCAGCTGAGATCACTAGTTTGGGTGCACACACATGTTGCAATGGACTGTTATGGCCACTCAGAGCCGTTGCACATGGTGTATGTGAGCCGGAGATGAAAGACCCCACTCAAACATTCGGGAAAGTCCTCTAAATTAGTCAACAATTTGGCATTGGACGCTGGTACTTATGGGTTATTAACCCCCAAAAGGGTATGGGTTATTGGTTATTAGAGAGTTATGGGTTATGCTCACAAAATCCCCACCTACCAACTCGGTGGACAGGAATGGGTATGGGTTACTGGAGAGTATGGGTTATCTGGGGTATGGGTTATCAGAGAGTCGACTGTAGTATTTGTTCAGTACAACAGCCAGCTGAGTCCAGAAATGGTAATCTGTAATCCCAGCGAAAGTTGGCTAATTTTCGCATCGGTCCCATGGACCGGTCCGCTCTGGACCGGCCTCAAAGTTCAATCCCCGCCCAAACAACTATTTTCCCTCCAAAAGAATTCCTATCTCTTAGCTAATAAAGAACATGTTATTCTCCCGGACAACCAACATAAACATTTACTATTAGATAATTAAAAGTCACATGAATACATTGTTTGGTAATACGATTAAGTCAGCGAGCGAGTTGGAGAGCAGTGAAGGGAATGGAAGTGAACGACAAGAACGGTGAGGAGGGGAACGGAGACAAGTGGACATGGTGTAGGGAATGGAGTTGAGTGCGAAGAGTAGAGGGTGGTGTGGAGGACGGAGGCGAACGCGGTGGTGAGTGCGGTGAATGGAGGCAAGTACGGGGAACAGAGGGTGGTGGCAAACGCAGTGGTGAGTAGAGCGAAGTGCGTACGAAAGAAAAACACGTACGTGTAAGAGAAAAGAAAGAGGTTAAAGAGTACGTGATTACCAGACAGCTCGTGTCTCGTACGCAAGTTGATCATGAGTGGGCCTCTGTTTCGAGGGGGATGGGCCAAGAGAGTGAGAGTATCATGAAAATTCACGTCAGAAGACGAAAAGAAAGAAAAAAAAATTAAGACGATTACCAGACAACCCGTGTCACGTACGCAAATTGACCATGAGTAGACTTCTGGATTTTGAGAAGAAGGGTCGAGTAGGCGAGAGCTGGGGCGGAGCGACGGCCTTCGACTTCGTGGAAGGGAAAAATGTGAGTGACACTTACCGCGGTCGGGATGCCCGAATCCCTGCCGTTAAGATCGCGGATATATGGGCCCGTCGGGGAGATGACGTAGAGTGCTGCGTGTGTTGACGCCAAGACGCCGGGCGAGGGTCGGACGCCGATAAGAGTGGGTTGGATTGTATAGGCTACACCCCTGCGCCCGAGGGATCCAACGCGCCTCGATTGCAACGAGACGCCTAATAAAGATGAGCAGGGCGCCTGCATCGGGCGGCTAGAAGTGTGGCGGACGAATGTCAGTAGAGACAGAAGGAAAAAAGAGTGGTGGTACTTACTGGAAGGACGATACGTTCAGTTGAACGTCCCATCCGCTCCACATTCAGCTGAGGTTGGAGTAGATGTGGGGTCAGGCCGGTCAGGTCCCGGGTATGCCTGTGGGTGGTTGAACAATAAGGGCAGAGAGGAAAGACGACGCAGCGAACAAATAAAAGCAGAGAAGATGAGAGCGGAGAGAATTGACGATGTAGCAAACAAATAAAAGCAGAGAAGATGAGAGCGGAAGGGAACACGACGTAGCAAACAAATAAAAGCAGAGAAGATGAGAGCGGAGAGAATCGACGACGTAGCAAACAAATAAAAGCAGAGAAGATGAGAGCGGAAGGGAACACGACGTAGCAAACAAATAAAAGCAGAGAAGATGAGAGCGGAAGGGAACACGACATAGCAAACAAATAAAAGCAGAGAAGATGAGAGCGGAAAATTACGCGACGTAGCAAACAAATAAAAGCAGAGAAGGTGTGATTGGGAGGATCAATGGCAAGATTGTGCGTAGCAAGCGTTGTATGATCGGAGGGCTGGGAATGACGACGCCGGTGAAGTCGGTGGGCTTGGAATGACGGGAGCTGTTGGTAGCGACGATACCGACGACGCTGGTGAGGTGGAGGAGCCTCGAAGTATGTGCAAGCGACAAGTACGACGCTGCGAGCACGGAAAACTGTTTCGGCATACTCAAACTGAGATTATAACAGGGGTATATATTATGGTAAAGTGCTACAGTTCTATATACACTCAGGCGCACGAAAATACAGTCTACATACTCTATTGTGGGCGTTGGATTGGTGGGAAATGGCCATAAGGCCAGTATACAGGGTATACCGAGCGATATGGGGTGGGCGCGTACGTTCCGGGAGGGTAAGCGGCAGGAACGGGGTACCATGTGGGGGAGACGGAGGGAGGGGGAACGGATGAGGATCCAGCGTGCATGTGGTGGCGTTCTAGGGGCTGTATGGGGGGGTTCCTCGCAACAGTGGCAGAGGCAGAAGTGGGAACCCCTGCGTCGTGCACCGTGGCCTGCACACCAGGCAAGTCGCGGGCCATGTACCATGCAACGGGGGGCAAGGTAGATGGTGGGTCCGAAGGAAGTGGGGGTGTAGCTGGGGCTGGGGCGCACGCACGATTGCGGCCGCATTTCGGGGGTTGTGAGAGAGTGCCATTGGCAGCGACTGCAGCGCGCGCGCATGCTTCAGCATTCTGGGCAGCGGTTCGCGCGTCTGGGGCGGCATCTCGTCCAGAGCTGACCCCACCAGCGTACGGGTCTGTAATCTTCACGCGCGGTCGCTTGCGATTGAGGTCCCCGATACGTGTTGATGCTGGGGGCTCGGGGGACGATGTGGTGCTGGGCTCAGGCCTCTTCCGTCGTCGTGTGGCACCCATTTGCTTTGCCGTCTCAGTCCATGTATGTTGATTAGGTGGGATTACCTCTTTTTCCGGGAGTGGACTGCCTGAGGAGCGGGAGTTGTGAACGACGGCTGTGAGATACGCCTCGACCGTCCGTAGACTTCAGACGGTGCCTGGAGAGGAAGGAACACTATCGTTCAGGAATTCCCTGGAGACGGTGATTACATTCTCCAGAATCGAGGTTGTTGCGGCACTTGTATCGCTTCGCGCATCTGGCGAGCCTTCGCGAGTCGGCGGGGGGGCATTGGGGACTGTATTTTCCACCACTCCAATTTGCTGATCATCGCGCCCAAAGAAATGGGCCACGGCGGTAACGTGTTTGCACAGCTCAACCCTGGGCCAGTCCAGACAGTCACAAGACCGCTTGCCGAGATCGACCAGGTACACGCGTGAAGAGTCCGTTTCAGATTGCACACTAAAGCGATCATTGCCGAGGTCGCGTATAGACTCGGCGTTCATCTCCGGCGTTCGCGTGACAATTTCCTTGCGACGCTTGTTGGCCAAGTCAAGTCCTTGGAAACCCATGCCCTGGCTATCAAAGCGGGCTATGTAATGCGGAAGCATATCATTTACGAGAACATGTATGAGATGGTCGGCACACCGATTTCACTTCCCATCTAGCCACTTTGACTTGAGTACATGGTGATAGCTAGATAAAACATAGATTTAAGCCGATCTCGTTGGTTTTTGATATGATAAGTCTACTTACGCCTCAATAAGCATATTAGTATCACCCTCTTGAAAGATCGTACGATTGAGCCTCGATGCCCCTGACCAAAGGGGTACAATGGGCATCCAATTGACTTTGAGATACTCAATAACACTCTGGGGTGCCGAGGAGTCGGTCTGCATCTCCTCCCACCACAAGTCAAATGTTGACTGGTCAGGGGTCTTCACCCATTCACGGATACGCTTCCAAAGTTGCGGGAATTCTTCCGTGCGGAAGCGCATCCGGATCACACGGAGCACATGCCACCAGCACAATAGCAAAGTGGACCCCGGGTATATGGACTGAACCGCATTCATTTGTGCCTTGTCGCGATCACTCATGATGATCGCAGGGGTAATCTCTGGGCTCTGCATTTTGGTGAAATTGAGAAAAAAATATATTGTCGCTTCCGTGCCGCTTGACGTCAACATCCATGCGACAGGAACGCCTGCCGAGCAGAAATGAAGTAAGTGTCCCAAAAGCGGAAAAGTGCCACAAAGCGTACCCTGGCCCCATGGATCCCTCACAATCAGGGTAAATAGTTGCAGCCCTGTGTACTGTGTGGTATTGTGGGTGGCATCAATAGACAGAAAATTCGAACCATGAGCTTGGAATTGGTCTCTCTGAAATTTAGTTTGGAAGCACAACACAAAGGAATCTGGAGATAATCCAGATCCGGGTGGGGGGGGATCCAGCTTGTCCTTCAGTGTCGCCTCGCCGCCGGCCTGTTGGAGCCGAGTGACCCACAGCCGCACAGAGATCGCGTCGTTATCGTCAAGACGGATTTCGTTGTTCTCCACAATCCGACGGATCCGGCGGATGTCAGACATTGTAATGTAGTAATCGCGTTGTGTCCGCGTGCATGACTCGCGTATATGTTTCAGCTACGCGATAAATGTCAGCTCGGAAATGAAACAAAAACCAATTTCAACGCACTATTGCCTTGGCTTCAATTCCTGTGTGAACCATATCCATTACAAGGTCTTTGGTGGCATCCGAAAGTCTGGTAAATCGTAGGTTCTCATCTCTAAGCGGGTGATCGTGCTGGTCCTCGTATTTCCCAAGGATCGTCTCAGTGTGCAGATACCGCTTGATCGTCAGACAGCACCGGCAGCCCGTCTTCTTCGATGGGATCTTCCTTTCCCATTGGTTGATATTCTCGTGGTTCTGCTTCCCACCGGTGTATTCCCGCGAGCACTTCAAGACGCACCGCTCCCGCCAGACCGGTGAGTCTGACCACTCAACTTGACTTACAATAAGTTCAATAGCCTTCTCGGATTCCTCAGCTGCCAGCCAGGCCTGGAGCTCACCCTCGTTGGCCCATTCTCGCGTCATCCCCCCCTTCTCGCGATCGTACGTGATGCTCCCACGTTGACATTTCGTAACGGGGTCTTCGGCGCGGCGTGCCTTTCGCTTGTGAACGCGATAAGTGTGTTTGTTTTCGGTAATGGGGGGACCGGTGGGAATTTCGGCCGCGGACATAGTGGGGGGTTCGGGAAAGTGGGATTTGCCTGTCCCTTCCTCCCATCCCAACACGACGTCCCAACGCGCTTCATGCCGATACACAGAAACGCGTTGTTTACGCGTTGTTTATCTTTATTTTTTATTGTATTTACTTTTACATTTGTGTGTTCTGTGAAAAAAATATCAAGGAGTGAAACGAAAGAAATCGGAGTTTGAAACTGAGTTTCGGAGAAACGGGAAAAGCGGGCCGGTCCGTGGGACCGATGCGAAAAGTCAAAGACTCCCGGCGAATGATCTCACGTGCACATAGCTTACGAATCGATGTAACTTAAATTATGCCCATACAAAAATGTGTAGGGGCACGCATCTCCTCGAGGACTCTCATCCTAGGCACATCCGAGTCGCCTCCCGGGAACTCCTCAAAACAGAATATAATCTACATTCTAGTATCCCCGACCGTATTTTGTCCGTCCTACCGCTGGCACGACTTCCGCTCTCACACTATCGGTACCCCCATCCACTGGCAAGAACCATGAATCAGCGGTCAAGTTAGAGGTGGGTCTTAACAAGAGATGAATCAGCGCTTACGGCAAAGATAAGGGATAATACTCAGTGGCACAGTCCTTCCTCGAGCTTCTTCCCCGGATCTACCAATATGGACCCCAATCTGGTGACCTGGGACGGACCAGATGACCTCCCCCTAACTCGCAGAATTGGTCATTCTGATACAAGTGCAGCCCACCATAGTCTGTACGGTCATGCCAGTGGGACTCGACAAGTATGTTTACTCCGGCGATCAGGCCCTAGCCGGTAGCATCGTCATTGGTCAATCGTCTCCAAATAGCGCATTCGCCTCATGCGCACCTTCCACAGCCATGGCCGTCATTGAATACGAGTTCCGTACGAGTTCCACGTTGGGAGAGAGGTGGGTTACCTCGTACTTTCCCTCAACCTCCTGCCCACATTCTAGGCCCCTGGCTCTGAGCTCATCAGTCGGTGCCTGGTCTTCGTCTGCACATTTGCCATCAGCCCAATCAGCTATATTGGCCAAGCGCGGGGGAAAAATATGGCCATCTTTCTCGTCACGCAATTTCTCTGCGGTTTCTTCACCGTTGCACCACTCACCAATGGCACCGGGCCCTGATGATCTTGGCGTGCCCATGCATGCTTTTCTGTTTCCTCTCCCTCCCTGAGATTTTCGCACTTGCACTCCTTGCACATAAAGCCAAGCTCGCGGCGGATCCTATGGGGAACAAGGACGTTTATGCAGACACAGAGTGTGTCAACCGGACTCTTAGGTATATCTTTCGGTCGTGTATGGTCTAGCGGCTCATGTACAGGAGCATATTTGCCGCCCATCTCTACAGGAATAAATGTGATACGTATATGGCGTTTCCATTGCGAATGGCAGCCTCGTTTTCATTGGCTCGTTTTGTTTTTTGTTGTTCGCTTTCGCACTGGTGTTTGGACACACACGTCAGCTACTGATTCAAGCACGATGTCTCGAGTACCGTATTGTATGACTCACTAGCAAAAGTCTCGAAAATCGCGCCTTCGCCCCTACTAACAACAATTGCCTTGATAGTTGCTTTTACCCTGTGTGATCGGAACCATGTGTTGGTTGTTGTAAAGTCGACATAATCAGCATTGGTTGATATCGGTTTCGGGACCATAACAGGTGTCATTGTTAGCTCACATGAGGTGGAGAATCGGCGAGATACTGTAACTGCGCACAGACACGTCCGCGGTGTTCGCCTATGACCGGGTGGATTACCAAGACCAACGCCACCTTTGGTTCGAGAAGATCCCATATTGAGACTTGGAGGTATCCAAAACTCTCTCCACGGTTCCCTTTCTGGGTGCGACGTCCTCCGAGTCGGGCGATATCGTCGAACTTCTTGGCTTGCTCCGCCGGTCACGCGGACTGAAGTTCTGGATTCAATACACTATTTCGGTCTTGATTTCGGTGTCTGGTCGAGTAATCAAGCTATCGAAAGGCATTCTTTGAACAATAACGGACACTTCCCCGAGGCAGCTGCTCAATCCGCGTCGACGTTATAGCGAACCGGAAATAATTTGCGACGGGGTTCTTAGAACCCGGAGTTATAATGCCAGCAAGATTGCCAGTGACTCATCGACGACTTGTCAACATGCCACCGAGGTTCCGGACGATACAGTTATATAGGCCTCATAGAGGTTTTATTTGCTCGTCCCCGAATCCGCTATCATGCTTTCTCTCTTCGACGTTGCCGCCTGTGCCCTTGTAGTCCTGGCCGGGGCGGCCTCACTTGCCCTCCTCAGGCACAGGTTCAGGCAGCGGAGCCTCCTGAAGATTCCAGGCCCGTCTAACCCCTCGCTCTTCTGGGGTGAGCTCTGCGGGTTATAGAAAACGTGCTGCGTGCTGAAATAATGAGAAGGTCATTGGCATCATATGTTCAATCCCTATGCCTACTCGTTCCACGAAAGCTTATACAAGTCGTACGGAAGAGTTTCACGCGTCTATGGATTTTTGGGGGTACATCGCGATAACTTTTGACTGCTACGGGCCACTTGCTCGATGTTATACTAACTGGGGCACAGGATGTCCAGCTCGTGGTATCTGACCCTAAGGCATGCAACAACATTTTTATCAAGGATCAACCCACTTTTGAGGTGACCGAAGCTTTCCTCCGGTACGTTTTTCGTTTGTAGAAGGATTGATCCTCGTCTTGAACCCGAAAAAGCTCGAACATGCATGCGTCTGGGCCATCGCTCTTTGCTACGTCAGGTAGGGAACTCATTTTCTAATTTTCAGTGAACATACGCCTAAATATCCACCAATACAGGTGCTCAACACCGCATGCAACGAAAAATGCTGAACCCCGCATTCAACATCAAGCACATGCGGTATATGACCCCGATTTTCTATAGGATCACAAAACAGGTACTCTCCCAGGTTATTATTCCCAAACCAGGGATCTCAATTCTTGCCAGCTTCGTGAAAACCTCTGTTCGATTGTGTCGAATGGCCAAGAAGAGATCGACGTTGCCGATTGGATGGGAAAGGTTGCTCTCGAACTCATCGGGCAAGCCGGTCTCGGGTATTCCTTTGGTATTTTTGAAGGTAGAGACGACGAATATTGTAAGGCGCTCAAGGAATGGATGTCAGCACAGTGACCACTTGAAATGGCTTTATTATTCTGATACGCTTTGTAGCCCAACTTCCTCGTCTCTTGCGGTGTCTCGAAACTTACTCCCCTACATCGATAAAATATTCCACCCCAAAGTTCTCAAGGTCCTGGGAAGAATGCTGCCGTGGCAGAAATTAAACCATCTTATGGATCTCGCGGAGACCCTGAATTCCAAGTCGAGGGGAATTCACGAGACGAAGAAGAGATTGCTTGAATTGGGTGATGACGCGACTGTCAAGCAGGTTGGAGACGGAAAGGATGTCATCAGTCTTCTCAGTGAGTAGATTACACCGCGCTTGCAGACTAGATACCCGAAGTGACTGTTTATAGTGCGAGCCAGTTGGGCGGGACCCGAGGACGTTCGGTTGAGCGAAGAGGAAATGGTAGCGCAAATGGCGTACGCCCCAGCGCGCGTTGGTTCAAACTGGGCGGTGTTGATGACTAATTCACCTCTTTTAGGGTCTTCCTCATAGCAGGAACAGATACGACATCGTCCGCTCTTTCTCGGACTCTACATCTACTCGCCCTCCACCCTGATGTCCAGGATAAGCTCAGAAAAGAACTGAAAGATGCCCATGAAGACAACGAGGAGCTCACGCACGACCAGCTCGTAGCTTTGCCTTTCTTGGAGGCAGTCTGTCGCGAAACTCTGCGCCTGTAAGGTGTTCGGTTTGGTTCTCGGAGCATATTCTCAATGGTGCGACAGCTACGCGCCTGTTCCCGGAGTGATGAGAACGTACGTGATGCATTGTTCTCGCTTTACGGTCCCCTTTGTACTGAGTGGTGGTTGGCAGTGCACGAAGCGATATCGTTCTCCCACTGTCTGCCCCCATTCGGGATGTCGACGGGCGCGAAGTCCATGAAATCTTCGTTCCGAAAAACACGAACGTGTTCGCGCAAATCTATAATCTGAACCGTGATCCATTGATTTGGGGTGCGGATGCGGCGGAATGGAAACCGGAACGTTGGTTGGGACCACTTCCCGAAAGCGTTGCAGATGCAAATATCCAAGGAGTATATGCAAATACGTGCGAAATGTGTCTGTCTACAACTGAACAGTTCACGGTTTCTGACTGCTCTTTTAGTATGACATTTATTGGCGGGACGCGGGCCTGCATGTGCGTATGACAACCCCTTCTCTAGACGAGCTAGGCTGAATCTGCTCATTCAGTGGATTCAAATTTTCGCAGCTCGAAATGAGTAAGAGAAGCCGCGTGGACACATATCGCATCTTACTGATCTGACTACACCTTTGCGTCTAGAGGTCGTGCTATCGCAGATCATTCCTACTTTCCGATTTGCGCCCACTGGCACTGGAGCAGAAATAGTTTGGAGATTTGGCATTATTTCTTCTCCATCGGTGAAAGGATCAGTTGGGATATTCCAACCCAAGCTCCCGATGAGAGTATCTCGGGTATAGGGGTCGTGCGCGTTGCACATCCATTCGCCTTGGTATTAGCCTCCTCACAAGTAGTTTCCTATATGTTTTCTTTTGTGTGTTTTTGAATTCAGAAGTTATGTCTCGCAATGATCTCTACCGTAGAACACTCGCATTTTCATGGTCACATGGGGGGGATTACTGTGAAAATTTAAAGAGCGCTTGTTGTAACCCCAGCAGAATAGCATACACCGCGTTTCCCACTGGCAAGCGTACTGGCATTCATCGTCGATGTAAATGGAAAATTGTCGAAAATACCCAAGGAGTAGCATCCAGATAAGTTTTGATGAAAGAAACTGGGATATCGGAATGGTGGGGCCGTCACGCTCACCGCTATTTTGTTTTCATATCATCTTGATACAGCAGGCTTACGTATTTGCAAAAACATTATTGTAGTACCGAGCTGAGGTTCGGAAATTCCCATCGGGAGACCAGACAAAGAAAAGTCGAGACCGACAAAAAAAAAAGCTGGATTTTGTGTCGATCGGCACAGATGTCATCCTTGACCCAAGCCTTGACCACCACTCACTCAGCTTGCTATGATGGTAATTTTTACACGTATGAATATTTATGAATATGAAAGCAGCTGGGATTCCCTTGGCCCTGAGCATTGTAATTCGACTTAGGCCTAAACTTAGGCGTCTATCTTCTACAAATGAAAATCTTACGGTAACGTTGCGCAATGTTTGTGTTTATATGGACATATACGAGGCAGTGCCCACTTGAACCTGGTTCAAACCAAACCTTGTTTTGACGGGCTCTCTTATCGCCAACCAGCTCACCTGAGTTGCAGTCACTATGTCTCAGACTCCCGCCGCAACTGCGTCTTCCTCCAACTTCCGCACCACCTTCGTCGCGGCCCTGAAAGCTTATGAGAAGAAGACAAAGGCCGATCTTCTCACACATCCCCTCGCGACTCAACTACAATCCTGCAACTCGTGCAGTGATGTTCTTGCCGTGCTTCATGACAAAGTCAACGAGTTTGATCAGTCCAAGAGCCACAACGAGAGATTATCGAGTTGGTTGCATCCGACTATTAACGTGCTCTATGCATTCTCAGCAACTCTGGGCGAAGGTGTTGGACTAGTGAGTTCTAACTGGTCGACTTTTTCTACCACCTACCCCTAATTGTTGTCGCAGATATTCTCACCTGCAAAAGTAGTCTGCCGGTGTGGGGGTCCTCCTCTTGGTAAGCGTCTTCCATGATCCCTTTCTGAAAGGATTTTAAGACCGATTTCTGTCAGGCCGCCAAAGATGTCGACGCGAGTCAAGAAGCCCTCGCCGATCTTTTTGAGCGTATCGAGAACTTCTTCAAACGCCTTGAATCTTACACCGAAGTGCCCCCAACCGACGCGATGACTGATATTATCGTGAAGATAATGGTGGAGGTTCTGAACATCTTTGCGATTGCGACGAAGGAGATGAAGCAGGGTCGAGCCAGTGAGTTACTACATGGGAATACGTGGATGTATGCTAATTCATGTCCAGAAAAATTTCTCAAGAAGTTAGCGGGACGGAAGGACATGGAAGATGCGTTGATGAGGTTGGACAGATTGACGCAAGAAGAAGCCCGAATGGCGTCTGCGCAGATCCTGAGGCTCACACATAGTGTCGATGACAAGGTCAAGGTCGTCGACAACAAAGTAACTGGAGTTGGAAATCATATGAAGGATGTGGACGATAAAATGGATATTGTCTTGAAAGGTACGCCCGTCCCATCAGCTACTCAAAAATCCATCCTGATTTGGTTAGACGGAAGGGATGCGAAAGTAGTCCTGCAGCAAACGTCGAACAGCGTAGACGACGTGAAATGTATGTGGTCAAGTCTTTCGCTGCTGGCTCTGGCGTCTATAACTTGGTCACAGGGAGCCAATTGAGAGAGAGTCTTAGAAGATGGGTCACTCCGCCGGATCCATCAACGAATCACAACATCGCAAGCGACATTCACCACGGGGGAACAGCAGAGTGGTTCTATCAAGGCAGTACCTTTACGGAATGGAAGTCCGCCGGTTCTCTCTTGTGGATCTATGGTAAACGTAAGCTGTTTCTACCCTTCCCAGATCGATCCCTTGACCACTGTCTGCATTCCTAGCCGGCTCGGGCAAGAGTATCCTTTGGTACGTTGTGCCTTGGGCCTCAACATCTATACGCGACTCAATGAACTTACATTACTCGCCAGCTCTACAATTATCCAACACGTCGTAACTCTACATGAGGCTAGGTCCGCCTTTATGGCGTACTTTTATTTCGACTTCAGGGACCTCGATAAGCAACACCGCCGCAATCTCCTCCCCTCTCTCCTCATCCAACTTTCTGCTCAGTCCCGTCCTTGTTGCGACATCCTCCTCCGCCTTTATTCTGTACATGACGATGGTGAACAAAAGCCCAGCGATAGCGTGATGGTCCGTTGTCTCAAGGATATGCTCGCGATTCTCCATCCACAACCCGTTTACATTATCCTGGACGCGCTCGACGAGTGTCCAAACTGGCCTGGAATTCCATCGCCTCGCGAACAGGTCCTTGTTCTTGTCAAGGAACTTGTTGACCTTCATCTTCCACACCTTCATATATGCGTCACCAGCCGACCGGAGTACGATATTCGGGCGACTCTCACACCTTTGGCACATCACCGCGTGTCCCTGCACGACGAAAGCGGACAAAAGAATGATATCATCAACTACGTCAATTCTGTTGTATATTCCGACTCGGAGACAATGATGAAGAGATGGCGAGAAGACGAGAAGGAAATGGTTGTCGAGGCGCTCTCGGAAAAGGCCGACGGAATGTACGTACGCGTGAGCCAACCTAGTGATGCTTGCTCACGTCTAAGAATTAGGTTTCGTTGGGTGTTCTGTCAACTAGACACGCTGCGACAATGCCTTCCGTCGAGTATGCGACAAACGCTAGAGGAACTTCCGGAATCGCTAGACGAGACATATGAACGGATTATGACGGATATCAAGAAGGCGAACAGTGCACACGCATATCGTATGCTGCAATGTCTTGCTGTGGCAATTCGACCGCTTTCTGTCGCCGAGCTCGCGGAACTACTCGCCTTTGACTTTGATGCGGCGAAGGGAGGGATCCCCAAATTAAACTCAAATTGGCGGTGGGAAGATCATGAACAAGCCGTACTTTCAACATGCTCAAGTCTGATTACCATCGTCCCCAACTACGATTCCCCTGTTGTCCAGTTTTCGCACTTCTCGGTGAAGGAGTTCTTGATGTCAGATCGTCTCGCCACGCCCACGAAAGACCTCTCTCGGTACCATATTGTCGTGGAAGATGCCAACATGCTGACCGCCAGCGCTTGTCTCGGTGTCCTACTACGGGATTCTGTTGACGAAAATGGCCTGAGAACACCTCTAGCTCGATATGCCGCCGAGCACTGGATAACTCACGCACACGTCGAGAATGTTGCATCAAGCATCCGTGATGGGATAAAACGTCTCTTTGACCCGGACAGGCCGTACTTTTCGGCGTGGGTCAACTTATACAATGTCGACGATCGCGGCTGGGCCCCGGATCTGAAAATAAAAATCCAACCAGGAGCGGTACCAATATACCATGCTGCGTTCTGTAAATTTCACGAGATAGTTGAACACCTTACTCTCATATATCCACAGTATGCAAACGCGATAGGCGGTGGCGCGGGGACCGCATTACACTCGGCGTCCCAAGCAGGTCACATCCAGGTTGTACGTGCCTTGCTCAAGTGCGGCGTGGATGTAGATGCTCGGGGCTTGTGGAACCAGTCACCGCTGCAATTTGCATCGATCCAAGGGCACCTTAATGCTGTACAATGCTTACTTGACCACGGTGCAGATGCAAGACATCAAGATGATTACCACAGGACGCCACTAAGTCATGCGGTAGAGGAGGGCCACCTCGGAGTTGTTCGAGTGTTGCTGGAACACAACGCGGATGCTAGTTCTCAAGATAAAGACGGCTTGACACCACTGCACAAGGCACACCAGTATGGCAATTCCAAAGGCGATTATCCCTCGATTGTGCGATTGTTACTAGCCCACGGCGCGAATCTGAACGCTCTGGATAGCCATCACCGAACCCCACTGCATCTGGTGCCATCATCGAGCCTGGGATTGTCGTTTCGGCTCGAGGTCGCACGTATTCTGTTAGCGCATGGCGCGGACGTGAGTGCAGAGGACGAGGAAGGAAGGACCCCATTTCAGGTGGCATCGCGGGTGGCATTGGGGCATCAGCAAGACGAGCTCGTGCAGTTGCTGTCGGTCGGAATATCGCCACAAGCAAGCACGAACGCAGTCTCACAAATATGTTGACAACAACTTGGGACGGATGTACGATACGATTCGCGATCGCTCATTGTCTTTCTACTCTATCTGCTCGATTTTCCTTACACCGCTGTGATCGCTTGATATTGACGAGTCGCGCGATGTCGTAACCTGCGATCGTTTATACTACCGTGTTGATATTTAGTTGAAGTATATCGTGGCACTATGATATGCGCGTCAGTACCGTCTGTCAAAAGAGATACTGGTGTCCTACACGGGGGGCCAAAAAATAGCTTACCCGTTGCTCGACGTCACGGTCCTCTTCGGTGGTACGTCGATTTATCCAGAAGCCCTTTCCAAATACTAAACCTGTGGAGCCTTTTAGGGGCCTGTCCGGCAAATAGAATCTAGCCGCAGGTCGCAAACTGAGAATGCATTGCCCCGGGTGGGGCACGAGGTCCCATGGAGCGACAAAATTCTGCTCCGAATCTTCAAACTACGAGGCGCAGGGGACGACCCTTTTTTCTTTTTAGTAAAGCTATCAAGGTGAATACCAGGTGATGATAGACAGAGTAGAGAGGCCACTTTTTTTTCTCATGACGAGGAACCAAGCGGGAGGGCATGGACGCATCAAGTAGTATCAAGTAGTAGTCGTGGCGGGTGCGCCCACTGGCCATACTCAGAAAACAGGAGGGGGGTTAGAATAAAGACGCATAAGAGAAGCACCAGGAGCGTGCTTTCCCATCCGAAACCGAGGTTGCGATACATAGCCCCAGTGAAGGGGGGAGTCGGCCTGGGCGTCAAACACAGACTGACGAAGGTCGTTTCCGGCAAGCGCGCTGGCCAGCCTGAGGGAGGTGGGTACATGTTGTGAGGTGGTTCAAAACTGCGTTCTGTGATGACTTTATGATCGGGGCTAGGTTAGTACTACGAAGACACTGAACGGCACCCACGAAAAGGAGTAATACAGCGATACCGAACAAGCTGGAGGCAATGACCAGGATAATCCGTGCACGCCTGCGCGCGATTTCCATCCGAACTAGAACAGACAGACGGGAACGATACACGCGCCAATGGTCGTGATGGTCATCCACTCCTCAGGCTTGAGTTCGCCCTTAACATTGTACCTGGGCACCTGCACGAAACATAGGTACGCGGAGAGCGGGAGTATGATTACGAATGTGCCAACTAAAATACTAAGGACAAACAGAGAATCCGCTCACCCTGGTAACAGCTGCCAGAAAACGTGACATCGAACCAGATGTAGTAAAGAAGGGCGTATATGAGACCCACGGAGACGCCGAGGACAAGGGTGATCAGCTCTCGGAAGTTGAGGGTGAACGAGCGCAGTATATCGACAGCAAAATCCCGGCGTCTCATAGCAGCTGCAGAGATCTCGGTAGCCGACTTGATTGAAGAATTTCCGGTCGCCTTACAAAGACGATTGGCTCGCCGACTGCGGATTTAGTGCAGAAACCCCTGGAAAGAACGACAGAACGAGTGTGGCACAAGAGTCACGTAACCTTCCAGATCGCCCGACGCCAACCCCCGACGCGACAAGAGAGACCATAGGCTAGCTGTTCGAGCATCTGCGCAGGAAGCGACCCTGTCTCGGATTGAAGAGAACTTGAAAGGGTGGCAGAACAAGGTTGTGGAAGGTTATGCATGGCCCCATCTCACGTTTGGCATGTGGGCGACGGAACGGGGCTTCAGAGATAGGAAAAAACCCCGTCTCGCGCTTCGAGCGAGGCAGGACTTGGACGGGCCGAGGTAAGAACGAGGGCAGGAAACGACCTGCGGCTCGTACTGACCGCCGAGGCCACTTGGCCAGGGTCGCGGGCCGGCTCATATCTGTGAGCCATGTTTCACTTGGCCGACCCACAACACTCCCATCACTCAGCAGTTCCTTTGCTCACTGTGAACATCATATACCCCAGATTTGTCTTCCTTCAAACATATTACCTGTATTTACGGCATCAACAATAGAGAATCATTCTCTTGGCTTTATATCTTCTTCGAGGCTCCGAGTCCGTGTAGCCCTTCGCATTTGTCTGCGTTCCCGAATGCGCCGCACTCGGGCGCATCCTTAGCAACTCAAGTTATACGAATTCTCCACGGCTACGATAAGGTCTACGAGGTTTCGCAACGCGCAGAGGCTCAGGCTAGTGTGGTCCTTTGCGTCGCATGTCACACTAGAGCCGGAGCGGCTCAGCTTTCGCATTCTCAAGTGTGCTGCACGCGCGGGCGGTCCTAGCTACTTGAGAGGGACGTGTCTCCGAACACATTGAATACCTGAACGAATATTTGTGTAGCGCGGAGGCATACAGGAGCGATTGCAATGCTTCGCACCTCCCAGATGGGCCTGAACTCGAGACTCGGCTCCCAGTCCCGGTAGCGCAAAGCGGGCGCCTCCTTTGTACTCATACAACTCAGTATATACCATTTAATAAATGAACACGTCCGAATCCAATCTCCGTGGACGACTGTGAATGCCGGGTCAGGTCAGCACCGTCCTGTATCCGATATGTTGACGTATAAGTCATAATCCTGTTTCAACCCTGGACGATGTGCCTTTTCCCATCACCAACCCGTTCTTATAATTGAAGTGGCTATGTCTCTAACTCCCACCACAACTGCATCGTCCTCCAATTTCCGCACCATCTTCGTCACTGCTCTAAAAGTGTACGAAAAGAAGACCAAGACCGACCTTCTCACACATCCCCTCGCAACACAGATACAATCCTGCAACTCTTCCAGTGACGTTCTCGCTGTGCTTCATGACAAAGTCAACGAGTTTAATCAATCAAGAAGTCACAACGAGAGATTATACAGCTGGCTGAACCCGACTATTAATGTCCTCTACGCGTTCTCCGCGACTTTGGGCGAAGGTGTTGGATTAGTGAGTCTCAAATGATCGACTTTAGTTGAGCCTAAGTCATTTCCCATCTTCCCCCGATCGTTTTCGCAGATATTCTCGCCTGCAAAAGTAATCTCTGCCAGTGTGGGGGTCCTCCTCTTGGTGAGCGTCTACCTTGATCGCGGTACAGAAGGGAGTTTCGACAGCGATGTATGTCAGGCTGCCAAGGACGTGGACGCAAGTCAAGAAGCTCTTGCCGATCTCTTCGAGCGTATCGAGAACTTCTTCAAACGCCTCGAATCTTACACCGAAGTGCCCCCAACCGACGCGATGACCGATATTATCGTGCAGATAATGGTGGAGGTTCTGAACATCTTCGCGATTGCGACGAAGGAGATAAAGCAAAGTCGAGCGAGTGAGTTAGAGCCTGATAATACGTGAATGTATGCTGATTAATGTTCAGAAAAATTCCTCAAGAAGTTAGTGGGAAGGAAGGATGTAGAAGACGCGTTGACGAGGTTGGACAGATTGACGCAAGAGGAGGCCCGGATGGCGTCTGCGCAGATCCTGAGGCTTACACACAGCGTCAATGACCAGGTCAAGGTCGTAGACGACAAAGTAACTGGAGTTGGAAATCAGATGAAGAACGTGGACGATAAAATGAAGAATATGGACAACAAAATGGATATTGTGTTGAATGGTACGACGCGTAAGTTACCCCAAGATCCCATACTGATTCCAAAAACATCGGTAGATGGTGTGGATGCGAAAGCAGTCCTTCAGCAAACGTTAAACAGCGTGGATGATATGAAATGTGTGTGATCAAGTCTTCCGTTGCTGGCCATGGCATCTCTAACCTGCTTATAGGGAACCAATTGCGAATGAGCCTTAGAAGATGGGTCACCCCGCCGGATCCATCATCGAATCACAACATTGCATGCGACACTCACTACGGAGGAACAGCAGAGTGGTTCTATCAAGGCGGTACCTTTGCCGAATGGAAGTCCACTGGCTCTTTCTTGTGGATCTACGGCAAACGTAGGCTCTTCTCACTCTACCCAGGTCAACTCCTGATCGCCGTCTGCGTCCATAGCCGGCTCTGGCAAGAGTATCCTTTGGTCTGTCATCTCTCGGCATTTACATACGCCTCAAGGAGCTTACTTCACTTTCTAGTTCTACGATCATCCAAGATATCGCAAGCCTACGCGAGGCAGGCTCGGCATTGATGGTCTACTTTTATTTCGACTTCAGGGACCTCGATAAGCAACAACGTCGCAACCTCCTCCCTTCTCTCCTCGTCCAGCTTTCTGCCCAGTCACGTCCTTGTTGCGACATTTTCTCCCGCCTTTATTCTGCACATGACAACGGTGAACAAAAGCCCAGCGATAGCGTAATGATCCGTTGTCTCAAGGATATGCTCGCGATTCTCCGTCCACAACCTGTTTACATCATCCTGGACGCACTCGACGAGTGCCCGAACTGGCCTGGAATCCCATCGCCTCGTGAACAGGTCCTTGCGCTCGTCAAGGAGCTCGTTGACCTTCGCCTTCCGTATCTTCATATATGCGTCACCAGCAGACCAGAGTTCGATATTCAGGCGACTCTCACGTCTTTGGCACATCACCGAGTATCCCTGCACGACGAAAGCGGTCAAAAGAATGATATCATTGACTACGTCAATTCTGTAGTGTACTCTGACTCGGAGACAATGATGAAGAGGTGGCGTGAGGACGAGAAGAAAATGGTTGTCGAGACGCTTTCTGAAAAGGCCGACGGAATGTAAGGGCGTCGTCCTAACTTGATGGTGCCTGCTCATGTCTCCATTCAGGTTTCGGTGGGTGTATTGTCAGCTAGATGCACTGCGACAGTGTCTTCCATCGAGCGTGCGCCGCACGCTGAAGGAACTTCCGGAATCACTAGACAAGACATACGAGCGGATCGTGATGGATATCAAGAATGGACACCGCGCACATGCCTATCGTATGTTGCAATGCCTAGCTGTAGCAATTCGACCGCTTTCCGTCGCCGAGCTTGCGGAACTGCTCGCCTTCGACTTTGATGGGGCGAAGGAAGGGATCCCGGAGTTGAACCCAAACTGGCGGTGGGAAGATCATGAACAAGCCGTACTTTCAATATGCTCAAGTTTAATTACCATCGTCCCTGCCGGCAACTCCCAGGTCGTTCAGTTTTCGCACTTTTCGGTGAAGGAGTTTTTGCTATCGAATCGCCTCGCCACATCGACGAAAGACATCTCCCGGTACCACATTTCCCTCGAAGACGCCAACACGGCGATCGCTCAGGCTTGTCTCGGTGTCTTACTCCTGGATCCTGTCGATCAAAACAACGCCTCCGCCAATAAGGATTCTTTCGCTCTATATGCTGCTAGGTACTGGGTGGCGCACGCGCAAGTCGAGAATGTAGCCTCACGCATCCGTAATGGGATGGAAGATCTCTTTGACCCTGACAAGCCGTACTTTTCAGCCTGGGTAAAGTTGTACGATGTCGACCGCCGCCGCTGGTCCCCTGGCCTGCATTCCAGAATACAACCAAGAGCGGCACCATTATACTATGCGGCCTTCTGTGGATTTCATGAAGTAGTCGAACACTTTGTTCTCAACCATCCCCAGTATGCTAACGTTATATGTGGTAACGCTGGGACTGCATTACACGCAGCATCGGATGCAGGTCATATCCAGGTTGTTCGTTCATTGCTCAAGTGCGGCGTGGATGTGGATCCTCGGGGGATCTGGAACCAGTCGCCGCTACAACTTGCGTCTATCGAAGGCCATCTTGATGCTGTACAATGCTTACTCGACCATGGGGCAGATGCAAATTCTCAAAATAATAATCATAGGACGCCACTGAGTTATGCAGCAGTGCGGGGCCATCTCGAAGTTGTTCGAGTACTGCTGGGACACAACGCGGATGCTAATTCTCAGGACAAAGACGGCTTGACCCCAATTCACAAGGCACTTTTGTATGGCAACCCCAAAGGCGATAATCCTCGGATCGTGCGGTTATTGCTGGAGCATGGCGCGAATCCGAACGCTCGGGATAACAAGCACCGAACCCCGATGCATCTGGTGTCGTCATCGGGTCTGGCATCATCGTTGCGTCGAGAGGTCGCACGTATCCTGTTAGCGCATGGCGCGGATGTAGATGCGGTAGACGGCGAGGGAATGACCCCATTGCAAATCGCGTTGGCGAGAGGAGAAGCCGAAATTGTGCAATTATTGGAACATTGTTCCAGATGAACACGGGTGCAGTATCCTCCATATGTTGAATATGTTGATTACGACCCTGACGAAAGTACGATACGATAATGTGATACATGTTCTTTTTTGATTTCCTCCTGTTTCTTGTTAGGTGCCACTTTCACTGGAGTGACTACTCGAGCGCGACATAATACCCAAAAAATCGGCCACGCATGTCGTAATACCACTCTCAACGACCCAGTCCCTCTTTGGTACATTGGCATTCCCCGAAGTACGACTAAACTCGTGGAGGTCTCTGAGTCTCTTTCTCAGACTGATCTACGACCCGATACCGAAGACTTCCAAGTTTCATCAAATGAGCGCCCCATCTCAAGCGCGACCATAATCGGCCCAGCTCCGACGAAACTACGGTCTTCTCCGTCTAACGAAGCCCTCTTTCTGGAACTCGCATTGCGTCCTTCGAATGCCGCCGGCTCATCCGATGCCATTTTATACCTCGCTCCTGCCCTGAAGAAGCCTTATTCATGTCACAAATAAATCACATTAGGTGCCGGTTGCACGCCTCAGTCGACATCAACGTGCAGCTCACTAAGAGCGGGCTGCGAAACATTTTACTTTGCGCATTAGACGCGGCTGGGTTTCGTAAGCGCCTTGAGGATCTCTCCTCTGAGGACGCCTCCGGTCCGTTCGTCTGAGTGGCGTGCTTCGAATGTACATGTTCCGCTAGGCCGTTGAGATTGGGAAGGAGGACCCACACAACGTCGCTGGCGGTGAACACGCCGAGTAGCGAACTGGCATAGACATTACCCACCACCATAGGCAATAGAACCTTATTTTTTGCTTAAGCGGGCTGGCTCCTGTAAGCTGTTCCTTGGAATTTGACCGGCGGTGTTGGCGCGTTCCGAGTATCACAGGGCGAACCCCTGCGCGCAGGCCAGAGCTATGTCGACGCAGACTGGTAGTCACTAAGGAATGCGCGCCGCCATGATAGTATCCTGAGACCCTCCTTGGGCTTGCAACCCACCAAAAAAATCAGGCACTTCAACGAAACCTCGTCACCATCAACACAAAAGCAGAAGGGAGTGCAGGTGTATCACCTCGAGTCCAGAGTCGCCAATCCCCTCCTTTATCGGGGTGCAGCAGCCCCGCAAGCTCCTCGAACGAGTTGAGCGGGTCCGCGCTGGCCACGAGCTGGTGATTCTGTGGATAATAGCCTAACATGAGTCGTTAAGTAGAAAAAAAATACAAAGGAGAGAGGCGGGGGTGAACAGCCAATAGTGTAGATGAGAACGTCGTCGACCCGTGCTGCGCCACCCTCGCTGGTGCTCGATCCTTGGTCCAAAATTCTCGTGCCGCGCGGAACCAGGGCTTTGGATAGGGGATGAACGTTGAACGTTGAACCCGCGCAGAGCGCCACTGCGCGCGTCGACCACCAGTGCTCGTGCCCGCGCGATCATGTAGTGACTCCGCGGCTACCTCTTCGGCGACTTCGTCCTGAAGAGTGTGGTCATTATCGTTTGGTCTCGCGGTAGGGGACTGATGACTGGTCGTCATGTCCTATTGCACATTTTGCGCGCGTCCGTGGTCGTGACTCGAAAACCTGGCCTAACGTAATTGCGACGATGATAACTTGAAGGTAGAATTCGACATACATCATATTGGGCCCATTGCGCCCCGTGATCCAACACGGTACACTCCTTCCATGTCAATTCTACATCCACTTAGACTGGAGGGATAGCCGAGAAACGGATGGCTAGTACTACTGGTCCTGTTACAATAAGGAAGTTGGGTCGATGACAATGTATCATCGGGGTAACGATGGTGGACGAAGCGACCCCGAACAGTCCAGACAGGCATGTACAATGTTGTGATCTCAGCGTCTATCGGCTACAAATAATCACCATCTGTGTACGAAAATACACGAGGCTGTGCCCCTTGAACCGTTTGCTAGCAGGTAGCGATTCACTGGCCCTGACCGGGCCTGACCCTCGACGATTCCAGTCTCCTCCTTGTCTCGACAGGTTGTCCCGTCATTGACCCGCTCATCTGAATTGCAGTTACTATGTCTCACACTCCCAATAAGACGACTACATCTTCCTCCAATTTTCGCACCGTCTTCGTCTCTGCTCTCAGAGAGTATGAGAAAAAGACGAAGATCGACCTCCACACACATCCCCTCGCAACTCAGCTACAACCCTGCCAGTCTTCCACTGACATTCTTGCCGTGCTTCGTGACAAGGTCAACGAGTTCAATCAATCTAGGAGTCACAACGAGAGACTATCAAGTTGGTTGGGCCCGACTATCAACGTGCTGTATGCATTCTCCGCGACTCTGGGCGAAGGTGTTGGACTAGCAAGTCTCAGCTCTTTAACTTTCATCCGTCGCTAATTGTTCTGGCAGATATTCTCGCCCGCAAAAGTAATTTCTGCCGGCGTAGGGGTCCTTCTCTTGGTGAGCGTCGTCCTGAATCACTCTTAGACGGATTTCCAACAGCGATCTCTGTCAGACCGCCAAGGATATCGACGCAAGTCAAGAAGCCCTCGCCGATCTCTTCGAGCGTATCGAGAACTTCTTCAAACGCCTCGAATCCTACACGGAAGTGCCACCAACCTCCGCGATGACTGATATGATCGTAAAGATAATGGTCGAAGTTCTGAACATCTTCGCGATTGCGACGAAGGAGATGAAGCAGGGTCGAGCCAGTGTGTTACTTTCGAGAAATACATGGATGCGAACTAATCTCAGTTTAGAAAAGTTTATCAAGAAGCTCGTGGGAAGGAAGGACATAGAAGACGCGTTGAGGAGGTTAGATAAATTGACGCAAGATGAGGCAAGGATGGCGGCTGCGCAGATCCTGAGACTCACACACAGCGTCGATGATAGGGTCAAAGCCGTAAACGACAAAGTAACTGGAGTTAAATGCAAGTTGAAGGATATGGATGATAAAATGGATATTGTCTTGAAAGGTGCGCCTGATGAGTTAGCTACTCAAAACCTCGTCCTGAATGCGCAAACATCTGTCAGACGGGATGGCAGTCCTAGATGACATGAAGTGTTTGTGGTCAATTCTTTCGGTGCTCGTTCTAGCGTCTCTAACCTGTTCACAGGGAAACAACTGAGAGATAGCCTTAGAAGATGGGTTGCTCCACCAGATCCATCAACGAATCACAACATCGCATGCGACATCCACCATGGGGGAACGGCCGCGTGGTTCTTTCAAGGCGGTATCTTTGCAGAATGGAAGTCCACTGGCTCTCTCTTGTGGATTTACGGCAAACGTATGCTCTACCCACTCATCTCAAATCGACCCCTGATCGCCGTCTGGATTCATAGCTGGGTCAGGGAAGAGCATACTTTGGTTCGTCGTTGCTCAGCACTCAGCGTCTCCTCAAAGATCTTACTTTACCCTCTAGTTCTACGATTATCCAAGATATCGCAAGTCTACGCGAGAAAGGGTCAGCATTGATGGCCTACTTTTATTTCGACTTCAGGGATCTTCATAAGCAACATCGTCGCAACCTCCTCCCCTCTCTACTCATCCAACTTTCTGCTCAGTCCCGTCTTTGTTGCGACATCCTCCTCCGCCTTTATTCTGTACATGACGATGGTGAACAAAAGCCCAGCGATAGCGTAATGGTCCGGTGTCTCAAGGATATGCTCGCGATTCTCCGTCCACAACCTGTTTACATCATCCTGGACGCGCTCGACGAGTGTCCAAACTGGCCTGGAATTCCGTCGCCTCGTGAACAGGTCCTTGCGCTTGTCAAGGAACTTGTTGACCTTCATCTTCCACACCTTCATATATGCGTCACCAGCCGACCGGAGTTTGATATTCGAGCGACTCTCACATCTCTGGCACATCACCGCGTGTCCCTGCACGATGAAAGCGGACAAAAGAATGATATCATTGACTACGTCAATTCTGTGGTGTACTCTGACTCGGAGACGATGATGAAAAAGTGGCGAGAGGACGAGAAGAAAATGGTTGTCGAGGCGCTGTCAGAAAAGGCCGACGGAATGTACGTACGCGCGCGCTAACCTAGTGATGCTTGCTCATGTCTGAGAATTAGGTTTCGATGGGTGTTCTGTCAACTAGACACGCTGCGACAATGTCTTCCGTCGAGTGTGCGACAAACGCTGGAGGAACTTCCGGAATCGCTAGACGAGACATATGAGCGGATCGTGACGGATATCAAGAAAGCGAACAGCGCACATGCCTACCGTATGCTGCAATGTCTTGCTGTGGCAATTCGACCGCTTTCTGTTGCCGAGCTCGCGGAACTACTCGCCTTTGACTTTGATGCGGTAAAGGGAGGAATCCCCAAATTGAACCCTAACTGGCGGTGGGAAGATCATGAACAAGCCGTACTTTCGACATGCTCAAGTTTAATTACCATTGTCACTGCCGGCGATTCCCAAGTTGTCCAGTTTTCGCACTTTTCGGTGAAGGAGTTTTTACTGTCAGATCGCCTCGCCACATCGACGAAAGACATCTCTCGATACCACATTTCCCTCGAAGACGCCAATACGGTGATCGCTCGAGCTTGTCTCGGACTCCTACTCCACGATCATATTGATAAACACGACCCCGATACAATGCCTCTCGCTCGATATGCCGCTAGATACTGGGTAACCCATGCTCGGGTTCCGGATGTGGCCTCACGCATCCGTAATGAGATGGAATATCTCTTTGACCCGAACAAGCCGTACTTCTCAGCGTGGGTCGAACTGTACGACGTCGGCCACCGCGAATGGTCTCGTGACTTGCAAAACAAAATGCTACAAGGAGCGGCACCTTTATACTATGCTGCACTCTGTGGAATTCGCGAGATAGTTGGACACCTGACTTTTAAATATCCCCAGTACGCAAATGCTATATGTGGTAAGGTGGGGACCGCGTTACACTCCGCATCGGTCGAGGGTCACGTCAAGGTTGTACGTTCACTGCTCAAATGTGGCGTGGATGTGGACGTTCGAGGCATCATGGGCCAATCGCCGCTGCAACTTGCATCGCGCCAAGGACATCTCAATGTTGTGGAATACTTACTTCGCCATGGCGCAAATGCAAATTTTCGGGATGTTCGTCTATGGACGCCACTAAGCTATGCGGCAACGTGGGGCCGCCTCGAAATTGTTCGGGTGCTGCTTGAGCCTGAGTACGACGCGGATGTTAATTCCCAGGACGAGGACGGCCTGACCCCAATTCACGGATTACTTTTGTGGGCGGCGACTCTATATTGTAGCTCCCAAAGTGATCATCCCCAGATTGTCCGATTATTACTAGAGCATGGAGCGAATCCGAACATTCGGGACAACCGGGACCGAACCCCGCTACATCTGGTGTCGTCATCGCATCTGGAGTTGTCATTGCGGCTCGAGATCACACGCACTCTGTTAGCGTATGGCGCGGACGTAGATGCAGAGGATGAGACGGGAAGGACCCCATTAAAAGTCGCATTGGCGTGGGGAAAGGACGAGATTGTGCAGCTGTTATCTTCCAAGTGAACTCAAATATATAGTCTTGTATATATCAACTACGGTCCGGACAAACGAACGATACGATACGATACGCGTTCCTTCCCCCCCCTCCTGCCTCTTGTTCGATTCTTGATACATCCGCAGATCTCTGACGGAATTCGCGTCGATTCAGATCTGGCCTGGAAGACTACAACGAATTGCACAGACGGAAAACGAGAGATATGGTCCAAACTACTTGGTATCCATTCAGAGGGGAAATGCACGCTTCTCCCGTTTCAAGCATGGATGAATGTAATTTCAACGTCTAGTATTGTATACGAACGCTGAACGTAGGAAGTGCAGGTGCGACGAAGAGAAGCGACACAGAATAGGACCAAGTCCTCTTTCAAGCAGGGACGCGCAAGCCGGCTCCTGTTACAGTGGGCCGTTCTTCTGAATTCGAGCTGCGCTGTCTGTTCCGAGTCATAGGGTTATGGACACGGTGGATGCCAAGAGCACAGAAACGAGCACGAAAACAGAATAAACCTCAGAACGCAGACAATATTGACGCTACTGCTCAAGCTCTCAAGGAAGAGTTCTCACTAGCACGCCATCGAAGGGAGGGTCTACCCATCCCATCTGTGACACGTTGAAAACCTCAATAAACGACTGTTGTTTCCCGCGGGAATAGTAGCACTGACCCTGAGGACTGTGAGGTCCTGATCAAAGGACTCACATGTCAGAGCAATGCACGGTGTCCTTTACGAAGAACCGAGGCGAGTGAGAGGGTAGCTGGCATGGCCAGGAGCGAGGAGATGGCTGCTGGGACCATCTGGGAAGACTGTTAAGTTGGCTCGCGTGGCCGGCTGCCGAAAGCTGATATAAGCAAGACCGCAGATAATACGGTCACCTCCGAGCCCACCATGCATTCAAACTGCGTCGTGATACCGTGACAGTGTATTGCATGCGTATCTAAAAAAACAAAGCAAGAAAAAAATCTCAGACCGGAAAAGTATAAGTACTCAGAAACACTTGTCTTTGCCATTATCTCTTTTCGTTTTTATACTCGGCAACGGAAACACAAGCCTTTTTTTGGTTTGCGCGAGATAAAACAAGAACGAAAGAAGAAAGAAAGAGGGAGAGTGGGGTTTCGGACACGTATTGGGGACGCAAGCTAATTTCCATGGGAATGAGAGAAGTAGTTGGGTCGGGAAAGGCGAAAACATCAGGTGAGCACGACAGCGATTAATAACTTGGACAGGGACAAACTAACTAACAGAGACAAACTAGTTCGGGGAGATGCACAAAAATAAAGAAAAAAGGGATGGGCAGAGAGCGGGGCAGGCGAGCGGCAAAAAGGAAAAAGCGTGCACCACTTTTGGACTTTCCAAGAAGAAAAAACCGAATTTCTCAACAGGCACGGAGAAAAAGAGCGTAGAGGATGAGTCCCGGGAAAGACAAATGGTTGGCGGTGAAAAGAAATGCTTTTAGCAAGTGGGCCAAGCTCGACACCGACAGTTTTTCGTACCTGCGAGCGACGCGGGGCAACTATTGTGGCCCGTCGCAACCTATCGGGCCACGCAGTCCCTATGGGACACATGCCGGGAATTGCCGGCACGACAATAACCTAAGATCCTCTTCAGGGTCATAACCCTCCAGACAAATCAGGCACTTTCAAACTCGTCAGCATTGTCGACAGAAAGAAGGGAAAACCGCAAAGCGTGCACACCCGGTCAACGCACATCGGCGCGATCCACCCAACTTTCTCATACTCCGCGAGCACGCTCGGACGTATCATCTCGAACCCCGAATTGTCAATGTCCTCCTTCGTCGCGGTGGGCAATTTGACCTGCCCTAGCAGCTGGGCAGGTTCTTCAAACGAGTCGAGTGGGTCCGTGCCGACCACGAGCTAGTGGTCTGGTGAACAATACCCTAACATGAATGGTTTAGCAGAAAAAAATACAAAGGTGAGAGTCAGGGGCGTACCGCCAATCACGTAGATGAAGAACTTCGTCGACCTGTGCCCATCGTCGCCTGTACATGCGCCACCCTCGCCAGCGCCCGATTCCGGTCCAGAATTCTCGTGCTGCGCGGTACCAGGGCTTTGCGTCGGGCTGAACCCACACAGAGCGCTGCTGTGCAAGTCGACCACCAGTGCTCGTACCCACGATCACGCAATGACCCCGCAGCTACCTCTCCGGTGACTTCGTTATGGAGAGCGTGTTCATTATTATTTGTTTGGCCTCGTGGCAAGGGCGGCAGCAGTGACGAGTGGTCGCCATGTCCCTCTGCATGTCTTGCACATGTCTGTAGGGCCGGTGTGACCCCAAAATCTTGCCAAAGGTTAAAGCAATTGCGACAATGATAATGTAGAATCCGACATACCTTCGGTCCGTTACCAGTGCTCATCTAACCTTGTGACCCAACACGGCACACTTTCTTCCATGCCCATTCTACATCTTCTAGGCTAACTGAGAGATGGATAGCTGGTACTGATGATCCTCTTAAAGGAGTAGTATCGGTTACAAATGTACCACCGAGGTGACGACGGTGACGAAGCGAGGTCCGGACACGGGCTTATGAGCAACGTACAGTAGTTCAGCCGGGCCAGTTCAGCCGGGTCGTTGATTGCAATATCGCTCGACTATCTCTCAGCGTCTATCATCTACAAATGGTATCTGTTTGTACGAAATACATCAGGCGGTGCCAGTGCACTTGAAGCTGTGGCAGGTAGCGCCGTGGCGATTCTCTGTCTCGGACACTGTCTCTTCCTCGCAAGATTCCTCGACTTGTCCCATCACTGACTAGCTCAGCTGAATTGTGGTTACCATGTCTCACACTCCCAATACGACGACTACATCTTCCTCCAATTTTCGCACCGTCTTCGTCTCTGCTCTCAGAGAGTATGAGAAAAAGACGAAGATCGACCTCCACACACATCCCCTCGCAACTCAGCTACAATCCTGCCAGTCTTCTAGCGACATTCTTGCAGTGCTTCATGACAAGGTCAATGAGTTCGATCAGTCTAGGAGTCACAACGAGAGACTATCAAGCTGGTTGGGCCCGACTATCAACGTGCTGTATGCATTCTCCGCGACTCTGGGCGAAGGTGTTGGACTGGCAAGTCTCAACTCTTTGACTTGCCTTTCATTTGTCGCTAATTGTTATTGCAGATATTCTCACCCGCAAAAGTAATCTCTGCCGGCGTAGGGGTCTTCCTCATGGTGAGCGTCGTCCTTCATCCCTTTATGGGAGGTTCATTGACTGCGGTGTCGGTCAGGCCGCCAAGGACGTCGATGAGAGTCAAGATGCCCTTGCGGATCTCTTCGAGCGTATCGAGAACTTCTTCAAACGACTTGAATCGTACACGGAAGTTCCACCAACCTCCGCGATGACTGACATGATCGTAAAGATAATGGTGGAAGTTCTGAATATTTTCGCGATTGCGACGAAGGAGATGAAGCAGGGTCGAGCCAGTATGTTACTCTCGAGAAATACATGAATGCGAGCTAATCTCAGTTTAGAAAAGTTTTTCAAGAAGCTTGTGGGAAGGAAGGACATAGAAGACGCGTTGAGGAGGTTGGACAAGTTGACGCAAGAGGAGGCCCGGATGGCGGCGGCACAGATCCTGAGGCTGACACACAGTGTCGACGACAAGGTCAAGGTCGTGGACGACAAAGTAACTGGAGTCGGAAATCAGATGAAGGATGTGGACGGTAAAATAGATATTGTTCTGAAAGGTACGCCTGACACGTTAGCTACTCAAAACTCCGTCCTGATTGTTGCGAACGTTGGTTAGACGGAAGGGATGCGAAAGTAGTCTTGCAGCAAACGTCGAACAGCGTAGACGACGTGAAATGTGTGTGGCCAAGTCTTTCGCTGTCGGCTCTGGTGTCTTTAACTTGCTCATAGGGAACCAACTGAGAGATAGCCTTAGAAGATGGGTTACTCCACCAGATCCATCAACGAACCACAACATCGCATGCGACATCCATTATGGGGGAACAGCCGCGTGGTTCTTTCACGGCGGTATCTTTGCCGAATGGAAGTCCACTGGCTCTCTCTTATGGATATATGGGAAACGTATGCTCTACCCACTCATCTCAAATCGACCCCTGATTATTGTCTGCGTTCTTAGCCGGCTCAGGAAAGAGCATCCTTTGGTTTGTCATTCACCGACATCTACGCGTGCCTCAAAGAGCTTACTTTATCCTCTAGTTCTACGATTATCCAAGATGTCGTAACCCTACGCGAGACAGGATCGGCCTTGATGGCCTACTTTTATTTCGACTTCAGGGATCTTCATAAGCAACATCGTCGCAACCTCCTCCCCTCTCTCCTCATCCAACTTTCTGCTCAGTCCCATCTTTGTTGCGACATTCTTTCCCGTCTTTATACTGCACACGACAAAGGTGAACAAAAGCCGAGCGATAGTGTGATGATTCGATGTCTTAAGGATATGCTCAAGACTCCCAATCTGCCGCCCATTTACATTATCCTGGACGCGCTCGACGAGTGTCCAAACTGGCCTGGAATCCCATCGCCTCGTGAACAGGTCCTTGCGCTTGTCAAGGAGCTCGTTGGCCTTCATCTTCCGCGTCTTCATATATGCGTCACTAGCCGATCGGAGTTCGATATTCGAGCTACTCTTACACCTTTGGCACATCACCGGGTGTCCCTGCACGACGAGAGTGGACAAAAGAATGATATCATCAACTACGTCAATTCTGTGGTGTATTCTGACTCAGAGACGATGATGAAGAGATGGCGAGACGACGATAAGAGAATGGTTGTCGAGGCGCTGTCAGAAAAGGCCGACGGAATGTAAGGGCGTCGTCGTAACTTTATGATGCCTGCTCATATCTCCATCCAGGTTTCGATGGGTATACTGTCAACTAGATGCGCTGCGACAATGTCTTCCGTCAAGTGTGCGGCGTACGCTAGATGAACTTCCGGAATCGCTGGACGAGACATATGAACGAATCGTGATGGATATCATGAAGGGAAACCGAGTGCACGCCTACCGTATGCTGCAATGCCTGACTGTGGCAATTCGTCCGCTTTCTGTTGCCGAGCTTGCGGAACTACTCGCCTTTGACTTTGATGCGGCGAAGGGAGGGATCCCCGAATTGAATTCAAAGTGGCGATGGGAAGACCACGAACAGGCCGTACTTTCGACATGCTCAAGTTTAATCACCATTGTCCCCGCCGGCAATTCCCCTGTTGTTCAGTTTTCGCACTTTTCGGTGAAGGAGTTCTTGATGTCGCATCGCCTTGCCACATCGACGAAGGATATCTCACGGTACCATATTGACCTCGAAGACGCCAACACGGTGATCGCTCGGGCTTGTCTCGGACTCCTACTCTGCGATCATATCGATAATCATGGCTCTGATATGATCCCTCTCGCTCGATATGCCGCTAAGTATTGGGTGACCCACGCACAGGTCCCGAATGTGGCCCCACGCATCCGCGATGGGATGCGACACCTCTATGACCCGGACAAGCCGTACTTTTCAGCGTGGGTCAAGTTATACAATGTCAACTTGGACTATCCCACATGGTCTTCGCAACTGACAAGCAAAATACAGTCAGAAGCAGTACCGTTATTTCACGCCGCTTTCTGTGGATTTCACGAGATAGCCGAATTCCTTGCTCTCAAATATCCGCTGTACGCGAATGCTATAGGTGGTCCCGGGGGGACTGCATTGCACTCGGCATCGCGTGCAGGTCACGTCGAGGTTGTACGTTCACTTCTCAAGAGTGGCCTGGCTGTGGATGCTCGAGGCATCGGGGGTCAGTCTCCGCTACAATTTGCGTCATACAGAGGACACTTCGATGTCGTACAATGCTTACTCGACTATGGCGCAGATGCAAATTTTCAAAATGAAAATAGTACGCCACTGCATCATGCAATAGTAGGGGGGCAGCTCGAAGTTGTTCGAGTCCTGCTCAAGCACAATGCGGATGCTAATTTCCAGGACGAGAACCACCCGGCCCCAATTCATAGCACATTGTCAAATCACGCGCGGGAGTATGGTCTCCCCACCGATGATTGTCCCCGAATTGTACGATTATTACTGGAATATGGCGCGAATCCGAACGCTCTGGATAACGAGCGCCAAACTCCGTTGCATCTGGTATCGTCATCGAGGTTGGTGTTGTCATTGCGGCTCGAGATCGCACGTATTCTGTTAGCGCATGGTGCGGACTTAAACGCAGAGGACGGGAAGGGAATGACCCCATTGAAAGTCGCATTGGGAGAGGGACAGGACGAGATCGTGCAGTTATTGTCGGAATATTCTTCCAAGTGAGCACAGACGTAGTCTCTTGCATATATTGACTACGACCCAGACAAAAGTACGATACGATCCGCGTTCTTTTTTCCCCCCTCCTACTTGTTCTATACTTGTTACATCTACTTTCCTGGTGTAAACGTCTGATATTGACGACTCACGAGGCGTTACCCAATAAATCCCCCCCTGTGACTTATTAGTTTCAACGTCCCAGACCCGCTTTCGTGGTACATTGTCCTATCTCGAAGCACGACAGCTGTAGACCCGCGGTGCTTGCTAAGCCGGTTTCCCAGCTAGATCTGTTCGTAAAGTGAGCGCTTCGTCTCGAGTGCGACCTCAACTGCAACTTCAATCAAACTATTGTCGTCGCCACTGAACAAAACCTTCCTAACACATCTATCAGGAGCTTGCGTGGCGTTCCTCGAGGGCTCCTGCAATCTGCACCACTTTATCTTTCGTCATGCCCTCATTCATCTCAGCGCGGCCAAGAATGGAATGCACACGTCGACGCAGAGGCGCAACTCGCCAAGAGCGGGCTACCCACTCTGGGCATTATAGATGGGACTAAACACCGTATAACTGGGGATCCTCCCTTCTGTTTGTACAATAGCGCGCTTCGGACGTGCAACTTCTGGCCTTTTCGAGGCAATCTAGGAGGTTCCTTACAATGTCATTATCGTCATGCCGAGTCGCAGGATGAAACACAGCTGCGGGACTGGGGAAAGCCTCCTGCGGAGTCGCTGCGGTCTCCGTACGCACGTTCCGACTGTACCGACTGGGCGAGGCGGCCCGGGCCGTTGTTGCGCTGCGGCGAAAGAAACTTACATTCGGCGAACATCTGCGATCCCCGATCTGCGCCATTGAAGGGGCGTATACCATTGCTTGATACGTTGGAC
Source organism: Lactarius indigo (assembly GCA_025766275.1). Taxonomy (NCBI): domain Eukaryota; kingdom Fungi; phylum Basidiomycota; class Agaricomycetes; order Russulales; family Russulaceae; genus Lactarius; species Lactarius indigo. The sequence continues at coordinate 108,290 of JAFKAC010000005.1, read as the reverse complement.
GGCTCCAACGAGGGGATAGAAGCGTTACATGTAGTCCCTCGGTATGACTGCCAGAGCCACTGTTATCGGCGTCCATGCTGCCCAGGATGAGAGATGGACGAAATATCACAAGCTTACAGATTTCTGATGGAAATCGCGTCGATCTGACTTGGAAGATAACGAATCGTGCTGACGGAAACGAAAGACACAGACCAAACTACTCCGTTTTCTATTCAAAGGACCAACACACGTTTCTCGAGTGTGGACGAAAGTGTGTTTCTTTTCAGCGTCTGGAAAGGTATACGAAGGCGCCAATACAAGTGCCACAAATAGAAGTTGCACTGAGTAGAACCGGATTTTCTTTCAAACGGGGATGCGCGCGTTAGCTCCCGTGAGCCATTCTCTTGGATTCGAGCTGCTGTGTTCCGAGTTCCTGGGGCGATGGACGCGGGGGACCAGAGGCACAGGAGCGAGCACGAAAACAGAAGAAAACCGCGCCCGAACGCAGACCGTATCGACACTGCTCGAGGACGGGTCTCCTGCACGCCATTGAACGTCCATTTACCCCGAAAAAACAATTAGGGCCGATCTAAAGGAGCCCTTCCGCCACTAGTATATGTTGAACGGCAGTAACGTCGACAGGAGCATTCAGCACTGGCAACCGTTTTCATCTTTGTTGACAAGACTCTCACCAATCATAAATACACACACTGTTGCAGCGAAGGACGGTGTCCCTTGTTGAAGAATGGAAGCGAGTGAGAGAGTTGTTGGTCTGGCTAGGAGCGAGGTGATTACTACTGGGACCACTGACAGCAAGAGGGCGCGAAGGCAACACGATAGCGCGGTAAGTTGGCAAGGGCTGATATAAGTAAAACTGCAGACAGCTCGGACTTATAGCGGCCTGTATCAAGTCTATCATGTACAGTATTAAAAAAGTCCGCACGTACTGGATCGTGATATGGTGCCTTGCGTACGTATCTTAAAGAACAAAGCAAGGAATAAACCTCAGAAACCCGAAAAGCATGCAACGCTAGTGATTTCTTTTTTTTTTTTCCTTTTTTTGTCTTAATTATCTCTCTTTTTTTTTGTCTACGACAACGAGAACACAAGTCTTTTTTTATTTGGTTGCGCGAGATAAATTCGGGGAAGAGAAAAGAAAACAATGAGAAAGAGGGATAGTGGGGTTTCGGACAGTTGAGGACGCAAGCTACTTTCCATCGGAATGAGAGAATTGGTTGGGTGGGAAAACATCAGAAAGGTGGGCAAGATGGCGATTAACAACGATTGGACAAACACACGAACAGATAAATTGGGGGTTTGCACCAAAAAAAAGGGAGGGGGAGAAGGAATGAGCAGAGAGTGGGCGGGCAGGCGACAAAAAGAAATGTTTGCGTCACTTTGGACTTTCCGAGTCCAAGAAGAAAACATAAGAGGCACTCAAACGACAGGAAAACAGCGCAGAGGAGCGCTAGAAAAGAACAGTTTTTTTTGTCCGTCCCCGTCTCTGTCCGTCATTGTCACAGACAGATCAGGCCGAGGCCGAGGAAGGAATGGGGGCCCACCCGGGGTTAGTATGTACCTGCGAGCGACACGCAGAGCAGTTATTCCGGCCCGTCTCCAGTCATCAGTAGATCAGTATCCATCAGTCCCTGTGAACCACATGCCCGCAAGACAGTAACCTGAGAACCTCCTCGAGGTCATTATCCTTCAGACAAATCAGGCACTATAAAACTCGTCAGCATTGTTGACAGCTAAGCAGAAATAATGCAAAGCGTACCCGGTCCACGCACATCGGCGCGACCCGCGCAACTTTCTCTCATATTCCGCGAGCACGCTCGGGCGTATCACTTCGAGCCCTGAGTTGTCAATTTCCTCCTTCGTCACGGTTTGACCTGCCTCAGTAGCTCGGCAAGTTCCCCGAACGAGTCGAGCGGGTCCGTAGCGGCCACGAGCAGGTAAATCAGTGGGTAATAAATACCCCTACACGAATCGTTTAGTAGAAAAAATACAAAAGAGTGTGTCGAGGGCGTACTGCCAATAACGTAAATGAAAAACAGCATTGACCCATACCCATCGTCGCCTGTAGGGGCGCCACTCTTACTGGCGCCCGATCCCGGTCCAGAACTCTCGTACCGCGTAGTACCAGGGCTTTGCGCGGGGCTGAACTCACGCAGAGCGCCGCTGCGCACATCGACGACCATCTCTTGTGCCCGCGATCACGCGGTGACTGCGCGGCTACCTCCAGGGACTTCGACTTTGTCCTGAAGAGCCGCGCTGGTTACCGTTTGTCTGGTCCCGTGGCAGGGGCGGCAGCAGTGATGAGCGGTCGTCGTGTCCCCTGCCAGTGCGTGTCTAGCGCATGTTCGTGGGTGTGACCTAAAAATTTAATTATAACCAGAGCATTTGCGACGATAATAAAGTAGAACCCGACGCACCTTGGCCCGTTGCCCATGTGATCCTGTGATCCAACACGGTACAAACCCATTCTACATTATCTAGGCTGACTGAGAGACGGATGGCCAGTATTGATGGTCCTGTTAAAGGAGTAGTGTTGGTGGCAAATGTATCACCGAGGTAACGACGGTGGTCGTTTACCGAAAACCATTCCGAATACAGTATACGTACCGTTCAACGGTTCACCGTTATTTGTAATACAGTATCGCTCGGCGTCTATCATCTACAAATGGTCATCGGTTTGTACGAAATACATCAGGCGGTGCCAGTGCACTTGAAGCTGTGGCAGGTAGCGCCGTGGCGATTCTCTGTCTCGGGCCCTGTCTCTTCCTCGCAAGCTTCCTTGACTTGTCCCATTATTCACCAGCTCAGCTGAATTCCAATTACTATGTCTCACTCTCCCAATACGACGTCTATATCTTCCTCCAATTTTCGCACCGTCTTCGTCTCTGCTCTCAGAGAGTATGAGAAAAAGACGAAGACCGACCTCCACACACATCCCCTCGCAACACAGCTACAATCCTGCCAATCTTCCACTGACATTCTTGCCGTGCTTCATGATAAGGTCAACGAGTTCGATCAGTCTAGGAGTCACAACGAGAGACTATCAAGCTGGTTGGGCCCGACTATCAACGTGCTGTATGCATTCTCCGCGACTCTGGGCGAAGGTGTTGGACTAGCAAGTCTCAGCTCGTTGACTTGCCTTTCATCTATCGCTAATTGTTTACGCAGATATTCTCACCCGCAAAAGTAATCTCTGCCGGCGTAGGGGTCCTCCTCATGGTGAGCGTCGTCCTTCATCTTGTATGGGAGGATCATGAACCGCGGTGTCGGTCAGGCCGCCAAGGACGTCGATGCGAGCCAAGATGCCCTTGCGGATCTCTTCGAGCGTATCGAGAACTTCTTCAAACGACTTGAATCGTACACGGAAGTGCCACCAACCTCCGCGATGACTGATATGATCGTAAAGATAATGGTGGAAGTTCTGAATATCTTTGGGATTGCGACGAAGGAGATGAAGCAGGGTCGAGCCAGTATGTTACTCTAGAGAAATTCATGAATGCGAGCTAATCTCAGTTTTTTTAGAAAAGTTTTTCAAGAAGCTTGTGGGAAGGAAGGACATAGAAGACGCATTGAGGAGGTTGGACAAATTGACGCAAGAGGAGGCCCGGATGGCGTCTGCGCAGATCCTGAGGCTCACACACAGTGTCGACGACAAGGTCAAGGTCGTGGACGACAAAGTAACTGGAGTCGGAAATCAGATGAAGGATGTGGACGGTAAAATAGATATTGTTCTGAAAGGTACGCCTGACGCGTTAGCCACTCAAAACCCCATCCTGATTGCGCGAACGTTGGTTAGACGGAAGGGATGCGAAAGTAGTCCTGCAGCAAACGTCGAACAGCGTAGACGACGTGAAATGTGTGTGGTCAAGTCTTTCGCTGTCGGCTCTGGTGTCTTTAACTTGCTCACAGGGAACCAACTGAGAGATAGCCTTAGAAGGTGGGTTACTCCACCAGATCCATCAACGAATCACAACATCGCATGCGACATCCATTATGGGGGAACAGCCGCGTGGTTCTTTCAAGGCGGTATCTTTGCCGAATGGAAGTCCACTGGCTCTCTCTTATGGATATATGGGAAACGTATGCTCTACCCACTCATCTCAAATCGACCCCTGATTATTGTCTGCGTTCTTAGCCGGCTCAGGAAAGAGCATCCTTTGGTTTGTCATTCACCGACATCTACGCGTGCCTCAAAGAGCTTACTTTATCCTCTAGTTCTACGATTATCCAAGATGTCGTAACCCTACGCGAGACAGGATCGGCCTTGATGGCCTACTTTTATTTCGACTTCAGGGATCTTCATAAGCAACATCGTCGCAACCTCCTCCCCTCTCTCCTCATCCAACTTTCTGCTCAGTCCCATCTTTGTTGCGACATTCTTTCCCGTCTTTATACTGCACACGACAATGGTGAACAAAAGCCGAGCGATAGTGTGATGATTCGATGTCTTAAGGATATGCTCAAGACTCCCAATCTGCCGCCCATTTACATTATCCTGGACGCGCTCGACGAGTGTCCAAACTGGCCTGGAATCCCATCGCCTCGTGAACAGGTCCTTGCGCTTGTCAAGGAGCTCGTTGGCCTTCATCTTCCGCATCTTCATATATGCGTCACTAGCCGACCGGAGTTCGATATTCGAGCTACTCTTACACCTTTGGCACATCACCGGGTGTCCCTGCACGACGAGAGTGGACAAAAGAAAGATATCGTCGACTATGTCAATTCTGTTGTGTATTCTGACTCAGAGACGATGATGAAGAGATGGCGAGACGACGATAAGAGAATGGTTGTCGAGGCGCTGTCAGAAAAGGCCGACGGAATGTAAGGGCGTTGTCGTAACTTTATGATGCCTTCTCATATCTCCATCCAGGTTTCGATGGGTATACTGTCAACTAGATGCGCTGCGTCAATGTCTTCCGTCAAGTGTGCGGCGTACGCTAGATGAACTTCCGGAATCGCTGGACGAGACATATGAACGAATCGTGATGGATATCATGAAGGGAAACCGAGTGCACGCCTACCGTATGCTGCAATGCCTGACTGTGGCAATTCGTCCGCTTTCTGTTGCCGAGCTTGCGGAACTACTCGCCTTTGACTTTGATGCGGCAAAGGGAGGGATCCCCGAATTGAATTCAAAGTGGCGATGGGAAGACCACGAACAGGCCGTACTTTCGACATGCTCAAGTTTAATCACCATTGTCCCCGCCGGCAATTCCCCTGTTGTTCAGTTTTCGCACTTTTCGGTGAAGGAGTTCTTGATGTCGCATCGCCTTGCCACATCGACGAAAGACATCTCACGGTACCACATTTCCCCCGAAGATGCCAACACGGTGATCGCTCGAGCTTGTCTCGGACTCCTACTCCGCGATCGTATTGAGAATCACGGCCCCGATACGATCCCTCTCGCTCGATATGCCGCTAGATACTGGGTAACCCATGCGCAGGTTCCAAACGTAGCCTCACGCATCCGCGGGGGGATGCAGCACCTCTTTGACCCGGAAAAGCCGTACTTTGGAGCGTGGGTCAAGTTATACGATGTCACGTCGGACCATCCCAGCTGGCTTTCGGAACTGGACGACAAAATACAACCAGGAGCAGCGCCATTATACCATGCTGCTTTCTGTGGATTTCACGAGATAACTGAATACCTTGCTCTCAAGTACCCACTGTACGCCAATGCTATTGGTGGTAGAGGGGGGACTGCATTGCACCCGGCATCGTATGTAGGTCACGCCGAGGTTGTACGTTCACTGCTCAAGAGCGGCTTGGCTGTGGATGCTCGAGGCATCGGGGGTCGGTCTCCGCTACAATTTGCGTCGTACGAAGGATACCTCGATGTTGTACAATGCTTACTCGACCATGGCGCAGATGCAAATTTTCAAAATGGAGACAGTACACCACTTCGTCATGCAGTATTGGGGGGCCAGCTCGAAGTTGTTCGAGTGCTGCTTAAGCATAAGGCGGATGCTAATTTTCAGGACAAAAACGGCTCAACCCCAATTCATAGCGCGTTGTCATATGGCGCGTGGGCATATGGTCGCCCCACCTATGATTGTCCCCGAATTGTACGATTATTACTGGAATATGGCGCGAATCCGAACGCGCTGGATAACGAGCGCCAAACTCCGTTGCATCTGGTATCGTCATCGGATCTGGTGTTGTCATTGCGGCTCGAGATCGCACGTATTCTGTTAGCGCATGGCGCGGACTTGAACGCAGAAGACGGGAAGGGAATGACCCCATTGCAGGTCGCATTGGCGAAGGGACAGGACGAGATCGTGCAGTTATTGTCGGAATATTCTTCCAAGTGAGCATAGATGTGGTCTCTTGCACATATTGACTACGACCCAGACAAAATTACGATACGAAACGCGTTCTTTTTTATCCCCCTCCTGCTTGTTCGATTCTTGTTACGTCTACTTTCCTGGTGTAAACGCTTGATATTGACGACTCACGAGGTGTTACCCAATAAATCGCCCACCGCGACCTACTATAATAGTTTCGACATCTCAGACCCTCTTTCGTGGTACATTGTCCTATCCCGAAGCACGACAGCTAGTAGACCTGCGGTACTTGCTAAGCCGGTTTCCCAGCCAGACCTGTTCGTAAAGTGAGCGCTTCGTCTCGAGTGCGACCTCAACTGCAACTTCGATCAACCTATTGTCGTCGCCACCGAACAAAACCATCCTAACACATCTTTCAGGAGCTTGCATGGCGTTCCTCGGGGATCCTGCAATCTGCACCACTTTATCTTTCGTCCTGCCCTCATTCGTCTCAGCGCGGTCAAGAATAGAATGCACTCGTCGACGCAGAGGCGCAACTCGCCAAGAGCGGGCTACGTAGTACTTTGGGCATTATAGATGGGACTAAGCACAGTATGACCAGGGATCCTCCCTTCTGTTCGTACAATAGCGCGCTTCGGACGTGCAACTTCTGGCCCTTTCGAGGCAATCGAGGAGGTTCCTTACAATGTCATTATCGTCATGACGAGTCGCAAGATGAAACACAGCTGCGGGACTGGGGAAAGCCTCCTGCGGAGTCGCCGCGGGTCTCTGTACGCTTGTGCCGACTGTACCGACTGGGCGAGGCGGCCGGGCCGTTGTTGCGCTGCGGCAAAAGTAACTTACATTCGGCGAACATCTGCGATCCTCGATCCGCGCCATTGAAGGGGCGTATACCATTGCTTGATACGTTGGACGGCTCCAACGAGGGGATAGAAGTGTTACATGTAGTCCCTAGGTATGACTGCCAGAGCCACTGTTATCGGCGTCCAACCTGCCCAGGATGAGAGATGGACGAAATATCACAAGCTTACAGATTTCTGATGGAAATCGCGTCGATCTGGCCTGGAAGATAACGAATCGTGCTGACGGAAATGAAAGACACAGACCAAACTACTCCGTTTTCTATTCAAAGAGCCAACACACGTTTCTCGAGTGTGGACGAAAGTGTGCTTCTTTTCAGCGTCTGGGATAGTACTAGTATACGAAGGCGCCAATACAAGTGCCACAAATAGAAGTTGCACTGAGTAGAACCGGATCTTGATCTTCTTTCAAACGGGGATGCGCGCGTTAGCTCCCGTGAGCCATTCCTTTGGATTCGAGCTGCTGTGTTCCGAGTTCCTGGTGCGATGGACGCGGGGGACCGGAGGCACAGGAGCGAGCACGAAAACAGAAGAAAACCCCGTCCGAACGCAGACTGTATCGACACTGCTCGAGGACGGGTCTCCTGCACGCCATTGAACGTCCATTTACCCCGAAAAAACAATTAGGGGTGATCTAAAGGAGCCCTTTCGCCACTAGTATATGTTGAACGGCAGTAACGTCCGGAATAAAATCGATTCAAAAAAAAAACGGCAGTAACGCCAACAGGAGCATTCAGCACTGGCAACCGTTTTCATCTTTGTTGACAAGACTCTCACCAATCATAAATACACACACTGTCGCAGCGAGGGACGGTGTCCCTTGTTGAAGAACGGAAGCGAGTGAGAGAATTGTTGGTCTGGCTAGGAGCGAGGTGATTACTGCTGGGACCACTGGCAGCAAGAGGGCGCGAAGGCAACACGATAGCGCGGTAAGTTGGCAAGGGCTGATATAAGTAAGAATGCAGACAGCTCGGACTTATAGCGGCCTGTATCAAGTCCATCATGTACAGTATTAAAAAAGTCCGCACGTACTGGATCGTGATATGGTGCCTTGCGTACGTATCTTAAAGAACAAAGCAAGGAATAAACCTCAGAAACCCGAAAAGCATGCAACGCTAGTAATTTCTTTTTCTTTTTCCTTTTTTTGTCGTAATTATCTCTCTTTTTTTTTTTTGTCTACGACAACGAGAACACGAGTCTTTTTTTGTTTAGTTGCGCGAGATAAATTCGGGGAAGAGAAAAGAAAACAATGAGAAAGAGGGATATTGGGGTTTCGGACAGCTGAGGACGCAAGCTAATTTCCATCGGAATGAGAGAATTGGTTGGGTGGGAAAACATCAGAAAGGTGGGCAAGATGGCGATTAACAACGATTGGACAAACATACGAACAGAAAAATTGGGGGATTACACCAAAAAAAGGGGAGGGGGGGAGGAATGAGCAGAGAGTGGGCGGGCAAGCGACAAAAAAGAAAAAGTTTGCGTCACTTTGGACTTTCCAAGTCCAAGAAGAAAACACAAGAGGCACTCAAACGACAGGAAAAGAGCGCAGAGGAGCTCTAGAAAAGAACAGTTTTTTTTTTTGTTCGTCCGCGTCTCTGTCCATCATTGTCACAGACAGATCAAGCTGAGGAAGGAATGGGGATCTACCCGGGGTTGCCGGGCTTAGTATACAACGCGGGGCAGTTATTCCGGCCCGTCTCAAGCCATCAATGCATCAGTATGCATCAATCCCTGTGAACCACATGCCCGCACGACAGTAACCTGAGACCGTCCTCGAGAACATTATCCTCCAGACAAATCAGGCACTATAAAACTCGTCAGCATTGTTGACGGCTAAGCAGAAATAATGTAAAGCGTACACGGTCCATTCACATCGGTGCGAACCGCCCAACTTTCTCTCATACTCCGCGAGCACGCTCGGGCATATCACTTCGAGCCCTGAGTTGTCAATTTCCTCCTTCGTCACGGTTTGACCTGCTTCAGCAGCTCGGCAAGTTCCCCGAACGAGTCGAGCGGGTCCGTAGCGGCCACGAGCAGGTAATTCAGTGGGTAATACCCCTACACGAATCGTTGGTAGAAAAAAATACAAAAGAGTGTGTCGGGGACGTACTGCCAATAACGTAAATGAAAAATGTCATCGACCCATACCCATCGTCGCCTGTACATGCGCCTTTCTCGCTGCCGCACGATCCCGGTCCAGAACTCTAGTGCCGCGTAGTATCAGGGCTTTGCGCGGGGCTGAACTCGCGCAGACCGCCGTTGCGCACGTCGATGACCATCGCTCGTGCCCGCGATCACGCGGTGACTGCGCGGCTACCTCCGGGGACTTCGGCTTCGTCCTGAAGAACGTGCTAGTTACCGTTTGCCTGGTCCCGTGGCAGGGGCGGCGACAGTGACTCGGATGAGCGGTCGTCGCGATCGTGTCCATTGCATGTCTAGCGCGTGTACGTGGGTGTGACCTCAAAATCTTGATTATAACCAAAGCTAAAGCATTTGCGACGATGATAAAGTAGAACCTGACGCACCTTGGGCCTGTTGCCCATCTGATCCTGTGATCCAATAGTGTCGATGGCAAATGTATCACCGAGGTAACGACGATAGTTGCTTACCGAAAACGATCCCGAATACAGTACCGTTCAACAGTTCACCGTTGCTTGTAATATCTCTCGGCGTCTATCATCTACAAATGGTCATCTGTTTGTACGAAATACATCAGGCGGTGCCAGTGCCCTTGAAGCTATGGCCGGTAGCGCCGTGGCGATTCTCTGTCTCGGACACTGTCTCTTCCTCGCAAGCTTCCTCGACTTGTCCCATCACTCACCAGCTCAGCTGAATTCCAGTTACTATGTCTCACTCTCTCAATACGACGACTACATCTTCCTCCAATTTTCGCACCGTCTTCGTCTCTGCTCTCAGAGAGTATGAGAAAAAGACGAAGACCGACCTCCACACACATCCCCTCGCAACACAGCTACAATCCTGCCAATCTTCCACTGACATTCTTGCCGTGCTTCATGATAAGGTCAACGAGTTCGATCAGTCTAGGAGTCACAACGAGAGACTATCGAGTTGGTTGGGCCCGACTATCAACGTGCTGTATGCATTCTCCGCGACTCTGGGCGAAGGTGTCGGACTAGCAAGTCTCAGCTCGTTGACTTGCCTTTCATTTGTCGCTAATTGTTTTCGCAGATATTCTCACCCGCAAAAGTAATCTCTGCCGGCGTGGGGGTCCTCCTCATGGTGAGCGTTGTCCTTCATCCTTTTATGGGATGATCATTAACCGCGGTATCGGTAAGGCCGCCAAGGACGTCGATGCGAGTCAAGATGCCCTTGCGGATCTCTTCGAGTGTATTGAGAACTTCTTCAAACGGCTTGAATCGTACACGGAAGTTCCACCAACCTCCGCGATGACTGACATGATCGTAAAGATAATGGTGGAAGTTCTGAATATTTTCGCGATTGCGACGAAGGAGATGAAGCAGGGTCGAGCCAGTATGTTACTCTCGAGAAATACATGAATGCGAGCTAATCTCAGTTTAGAAAAGTTTTTCAAGAAGCTTGTGGGAAGGAAGGACATCGAAGACGCATTGAGGAGGTTGGACAAGTTGACGCAAGAGGAGGCCCGGATGGCGGCGGCACAGATCCTGAGGCTGACACACAGTGTCGACGACAAGGTCAAGGTCGTGGACGACAAAGTAACTGGAGTCGGAAATCAGATGAAGAGTGTGGACGATAAAATGAAGAATATGGACAATAAAATGGATATTGTGTTGAATGGTACGACCGACGTGTCAGTGACCCCAAGACCCCATACTGATTCAAAAAACATTGGTAGATGGTGTGGATGCGAAAGCAGTCCTTCAGCAAACGTCAAAGAGCGTAGGTGATGTAAAATGTGGGTAATCTAACCTTTCGCTACCGGGTCAGGCGTCTCTAACCTGCTCATAGGGAACCAACTGAGAGATAGCCTTAGAAGATGGGTTAATCCACCAGATCCATCAACGAATCACAACATCGCGTGTGACATTCACCACGGAGGAACAGCAGAGTGGTTTTATCAAGGCAGTATATTTGCCGAATGGAAGTCCACTGGCTCTCTCTTGTGGATATATGGCAAACGTATGCTCTTCATACTCTTCCCAGATCATGCCCTGATCACCATCTGCGTCCATAGCCGGCTCAGGCAAGAGCGTCCTGTGGTGAGTCGTTGTCCGGCCCGGAATCTAAACACGCGTCAAAGAACTTACTTTACCCTCTAGTTCTACGATCATTTAGGACATCGCAAGCCTACATGAGGCAGGATCGGCTTTGATGGCCTACTTTTATTTCGACTTCGGGGACCTTCATAAGCAACATCGTCGCAACCTCCTCCCCTCTCTCCTCATCCAACTTTCTGCTCAGTCCCGTCCTTGTTGCGATATTCTCTCACTCCTTTATTCTGAGCATGACAATGGCGAAAAAAAGCCCAGCGATAGCGTAATGATTCGTTGTCTCAAGGATATGCTTGCGACTCTCCGTCCACAACCCGTTTACATTATCCTGGACGCGCTCGACGAGTGTCCAAACTGGCCTGGAATCCCGTCGCCTCGTGAACAAGTCCTTGCGCTTGTCAAGGAGCTCGCTGACCTTCATCTTCCGCATCTTCATACATGCGTCACCAGCCGACCGGAGTTCGATATTCGGGCTACTCTTACACCTTCGGCACATTACCGCGTGTCCTTGCACGATGAAAGCGGACAAAAGAATGATATCATCAATTACGTCAATTTTGTGGTGTACTCAGACTCAGAGACGATGATGAAAAAGTGGCGAGAGGACGAGAAGAAAATGGTTGTCGAAGCGCTTTCCGAGAAGGCCGACGGAATGTAAGTGCCTGCGCTAATCTAGTGCTGTTTACTCATGTCAAGAATTAGGTTTCGTTGGGCGTTCTGTCAACTAGACACGCTGCGACAATGCCTTCCGTCGAGTGTGCGACAAACGCTAGAAGAACTTCCGGAATCACTAGACGAGACATATGAGCGGATCCTGATGGATATCAAGAAGACAAACAGTGCACACACATATCGTATGTTGCAGTGTCTGGCCGTGGCGATTCGACCACTCTATGTTGCCGAGCTTGCGGAACTACTTGCTCTTGACTTTAATGCGACGAAGGGAGGGATCCCAGAATTGAACCCTAACTGGCGGTGGGAAGATCATGAACAAGCAGTACTTTCGACGTGCTCAAGTCTAATCACCATTGTCACTGCTGGCGATTACCAAGTTGTTCAGTTTTCGCACTTTTCGGTGAAGGAGTTTTTGATGTCGGATCGCCTCGCCACGCCCACGAAAGACCTCTACCGGTACCATATTGTCGCCGAAGATGCCAACACGCTGATCGCCAGGGCTTGTCTCAGCGTCCTACTACGCAATCCTGTTGACGAAGATGGCACGACAACTGCTCCTCTAGCTCGATATGCCGCCCAGCACTGGGTGACTCACGCACAGGTCGAGAATGTCGCGTCACGCATCCGTGATGGGATGGAATCCCTCTTTGACCCGGACAAGCCTTACTTTTCAGCATGGGTCAAGTTGTACGGCATCGCCCACAGCGACTGGGTAGATGACTTGGAAAGCCAAATGCTATCAAGAGCGGCACCATTATACTACGCTGCGCTCTGTGGATTTCACGAGATTGTTGAACGCCTTGCTCTCAAATATCCCCAGTATACAAATGTTATATGCGGTAGGACGGGAACCGCATTACACTCTGCATCGGTCGAGGGTCACGTTGCAGTTGTACGTTCACTGCTCAAGCGCGGCGTGGATGTAGATGTTCGGGGTATCGTGGGCCAGTCACCGCTGCAACTTGCGTCGCGCGAGGGACACCTCAATGTTGTACAGTGCTTACTCGACCATGGCGCAGATGCGAATTTTCGAAGTGATGCCTTCTGGACTCCACTAATTTATGCAGCGACTTGGGGCACCCTCGAAATTGTTCGGGTACTGCTTGAGCACAATGTGGATGTTAATTCTCAGGACGAAGAGGGCCTAACCGCGATCCACAGGTTACTTTTTGGGGGGATTTGTGACTCCCGAAGCAATTATCCCCAGATCGTCCGATTATTATTAGAGCATGGCGCGGATCCGAACATTCAGGATAACGAGCGCCGAACCCCATTGCATCTAGTGTCGTCATCGTCATCGGAACTGGTGTTGTCATTTCGGCTCGAGATCGCACGCATCCTGTTAGCGCATGGCTCGGACGTAAATGCTGAGGATGAGTGGGGACGAACCCCGTTGCAATTCGCATTAGAGAAGGGACAGGACGAGATCGTGCAGTTGTTATCGGACTATTGTTCCAAGTGAATACAATTGTAGTGTTTTGCATATGTTGATTACACCCGGACGAAAGTACGATACGATACGCGTTCTTTTTTCCCCTCCTGCCTCTTGTTCGATTCTTGTTACATATACTCGCTGTAACCGCTTGATATTGTCGACTTGCGACGTGATACGCAATAAATATCCCACGCGTGGCTTAAATATTCTCGACGTTCCGGTCGGTCTTTGGTGGTACATTGACCTATCCCGAAGCACGACAGCTAGTGGACCTGCGGAGCTTGCTAAGTCGCTTTCCTAGCCCCACTTAATACCTAAGACCTTTTCGTAAATTGAGCGCGCCATCTAGAGCATGACCTTAATCGACCTGGTTTCAATGAAACCTTGGTCTTCGCCATCGGACAAAACCATCTGCCCAGAGCTCGCCTGCTCATCTAGCACCACTTTATCCCTCGCTCCTGCCCTGAGGCCTCATTTATGTCGGTACGGTGAAGCATAAAAGTACACACCTCGGTTGACGTCAATGCTGAAGCGCAACTCACCAAGAGCGGGCGATGAAATATTATACCTTCCGCGTAAACGCCTCGTGGACCCCCCTCCCTTCCGTTATCCTAGATCCCGCACTTCAGATGTACATCATGTTTCCGTCTTTTCCAGGCGATCGAGGAAGTTCCATATGACGACGTTCCTGACAGCAAACGACACGCCGGGTCGCAGGACAGCTGGAAGAGTGGTGAAAACTTGCGGCGGAGTTATCATAAACCGCAATGCACAAGCGCCGTCCTGTACTAATGTTATGAGGTGGCCCGTCGTTGCGCTGCGCCGGAAGCACATTTCGGCGAATATCTGCGATATCTCACCCGCGCTATTGAAGGAGCGTAATTTATAAGCTTGATATAATGGACAACGAGGAGACAGAAGGATTACATGTGGTCCGTACTATTTATGGCTGCCAGAGCCACTGTCATCGACGTTCAACCTGCTCAGGACGAGAGGTCAGAAGGCCCTGATGAAAAGGTGGCTGGGCTCACCAAGTACTCTCACGGTGGGTTGAAGTAGGGCCTTGTGCGCTCAAGACCTTTTTTTTTTTTTTTTAAATCTCTGCGCTTGAAACCTTGGACTTCTCCGCTCCCGTTGAACTACCAATGCAGGGGCACCTCCGAGTCCAAAGTGTAGAATATATGAGCTTGCTCTCGATCAATATAGAGAGTTGTTGAGGATGGGATATTATTGCCATCTGAGGATGTAAGATTCGGCGTCTGATGGCTTCAGTGTCTCAGGGGTGAATGATACGGTGCGGATGGACGAGCTTACAGATCTCCGATGGAAATCGCGTCGATCTAGCTTAGAATACTACGGTGACGTTTTGCTGTCCACGGCACGAACGGCGCTGACAGGAAATGAAAAATCGAATCACTTGGGGCGAGCAAGCTTCTCCCGTTTTTGAGCGTGGAGAAAAATAGCATCCAGGATTGTATACGAAGACCGAACGCGAGGGGGGACGCCAGTTACTGGTACAAGGTGCCACCGCTGGTTCCTATGAGCCGTCCTTTTGAATTCCAAAATGCCGTGTTCCGAGTGTCATGCGACGATGGACGCGGTAGGACGCCAGAAGCACAGACGCGAGCAGTGGTACAAAAAATAGCCTGGGAATGAAATCCCCACCCCGAACGACCACGCTCGCGCGTGCCATCGAATGTCCATTCCAATATATATATATACTTACCCAGAAACTCGAGCCGATGTAAAAGTTCACCCACTAACGGGAACAGTAGCCTGAGAATTCAGGGGGAGTAAAAAGGTCGATTATAAATACAGCGAGGCACGATGTCCATTGTCCTCATCGAAGAACAGAAGCGAGCGAGAGAGTTGCTGGCACGGCCAGGAGCGAGGAGATGGCTGCTGGGACCAGCAGGAGGGCGCGAAGACGCTATCGCCGCGCGTTAAGTTGGCTCGAGCCTCGCGAAGCGCCAGCTAGCGAAGGCTGACATAAGCAAAACCGCAGGTGACTTAAAGTCCATCGAGTCATATAATTGAAAAAAGTCCGCGTGTACTGTATCGTGATACAAGTGTACTGCGTGCGTATGTAAAAAAAAAACATAGCAAGAAACGAACCTCATACCCAGAAAAGCGTGCCACACTCATTTGTTTCTTTTTTTTTTTTTCGCAATTATCTCTTTTTCATTCTTGTTACACGACAACTGGAACACAAGTCTTTTTTTTTTTGGTTTGCACGAGATAAAACAACAATTGAGGAGAAAGGAAAACAGGGAGAGTGGGATTTCGGGACGCTGACGTACGTATTGGGGATGCAAGCTAATTTCCATGGGAATGAGAGAAGTAGTTGGGTCGAGAAAAAACATCAGAAAAAAGGTGAGCAAGACGGCGATTAACAACTTGGACTGGGACAAACAAAGACAAACTAGTTGGGGGGGAGGATGCACCAAAAAGAAATGAGAGAAAGAAATGAGCAGAGAGCGGAGCGGGCGAGCGGCAAAAGAGCAAAAAACAAAAGCGTGCACCACTTTTGGACTTTCCGAGTCCAAGAAAGAAAAAACCGAATTTCTCAACAGGCACGAAAACGACAAGAAAAAAAAAACGTAGAGAACGATCGATGAACTCCGGGAAAGAACAAGTTTTTTTTTTGTCCGTCCGCGTCTCTATCTGTCATCGTCACCCACAGATTCAAGCCGAAGAAGGAATGGGGATCGACCCAGGGTTAGTAGTCACGCCCTGAAAAGAGATGTCTTAGCAAGCCAGTAGATGACACCGATGGCTTTTCGTACCTGCGAGCGACATGCGGGGCAATTATTACGGCCCGTCTCCAACCATCGGTCCACGCAATCTCTATGGAACACATGCCGACACGACAACAACCTAAGGTCTTCCTCGGGGTCATAATCTTCCAGACAAATCAGGCACTTTCAAACTCGTCAGCATTGTCGACAGAAAGAAGGGAAAAAAATGAATGCAAAGCGTACCCTGTCGACGCACATCGGCGCGATCCGCCCGACTTTCTCATACTCCGCGAGCACGCTCGAGCGTATCACCTCAAGCCCCGAATTGTCAATATCCTCCTTCGTCGCAGTAGGCGGCTTGACCTGCCCCAGCAGTTCCGCAAGTTCCTCGAACGAGTCAAGCGGGTCCGTGCCGACCACAAGCTGGTGATTTGGTGGGTAATACCCTACAACGCACACATAAATCAATTAGTATGAAGAAGGGAGTCAGGAGACGTACCGCCAATGACGTAGATGAAGAACGTCGTCGACCCGTGCCCATCGTCGCCTGCACGTGCGCCACCCTCACCAGCACCCGATCCCGGTGCAGAACTCTCATGCCGCGCGGTACCAGCGCCGGGCGCAGGCCTGAACCCACGCAAAGCGTCCGCCGCACGCGTCGACCATCGGCGCTCGCGCTCGCGATCCCGCGGAGACTCTGCGGCTACCTCACCGGCGAGTTCGTCCTGGAGCGCATGCTCATTATCGTGTGTTTGGTCTTGTGGAAGCAACGGTGGGGGTAATGGTGGGTGCTCGTCGCGTCCCTCCGCATGTCGATGTCCTTGCGTGGGTCCGTGTCCGTGGCCATGCACAGACTGCAAGCCCACGACGATGACGGGCACCACCGTGTTCCCATCCTGCGTCTGCGCGCCCTGCAAATCCGGTGAGGTGGGCGCTGCCTCGTTGCGTTGGCCATCGGCGGACGAAATGTCGCCGGTTGCCGTCGCCGTGGTTTCGGTAGATGGAGATGTGGGAGGTGGGGGTGATGAAGGAGAAATCGGCGAAGATGCGGAACCCGGCGCACCGGACCCGTGAGGGACGACCATCGGTGGGAAGCGGTACATTCGCCACCAGTTGATGCCACCACCCGGCCGGCGCTCCGAGCCTGCGACGGTGCGCCGTGGAGCCTGTGAACCCTGTGGTGCGGGTCGTGACTCGGGCTGTGATGAAGATGGTTGTGAGGGTGTAGCGGTTCCCTCTTCAGGTTCGCGGTCATCCTCGTCGGGAGTTTCGTTGCCATCAGCATCCTCGTCAGAGAGAAGGTCGTCATTGTCCGATGGGAGCGCCGGAAGCCCCTCAATGTCAACACTCGCGGATCCAAGATCGGCCACCGATAAGGGGGATTCCTGAGGATACACCAGAGGCGGGGCATCCACTATAGTAGGCTCCACGTCCTGTCCACGATCCGGTGCCCGTTCGGCCTCCGGTTCAGCCTCTGGCTGCCCGTCTTCCAAAGTTCGCCTCAAGTCGACCTGCAGGTCCATCAAGAACCGCTCAAAACTGTCTTCAGGCGGCGGGGGTCGTTCCTGTTGCTGGGCCTGCTGTTGGCGCTGCTGTCCATCACCAAGACTAACCTCTATTGCCGGAGATGCCTGCGCCGCACCACCAGATCTTGGTCCAGATCCGGGAGTATCGTCGAGCCCCATGCCCATCTGGAATGCGCGCGCCATATCTGCGAGAAGCTGCGTGCGTGGATCGACCGGGGTCGTTGGGCTGCCTGGGCTGAGAGGCGGCTCGGGCTCTGGTGACGGAGACATGGCTGGTGGCGGAACAGGTGTGGAGGTAGGAGATGATGGGCGCAAGCCGAGGCGATCACGCAGGCCTGCCCACGCGTTGCGCACGCGATCGCGAGAAGCAAGTCCGGCTGTGGGTGTAGGGCTAAGCGGACGACTCTGGCTCTGGCCCGAACTCTGGCTTAGGCTGTGACTGTGACCATGCCCGAGGCCTTGTTCAGACACGGGTGATGGCGCGGGTTGCATTCCCTGCATGCCAGGTAGGGCAAGACCAGAGGTCAAGAGTGGGTCGGAGGAACCCGAAACGAGTGAAGCGGCGGTGGCGGCGGTAGCAACGCTAAGTGATCAGAATGTTAGCGTCAATCCGTCACGAAAAAGATAGAAGGACATACCTAAGCAGTGTACCGAGGACATCAATACTCGTAGGGGAGAGAGATAGCGGACGTGATGCGGGGACGGGCGGATCTTCCTGCACAGGTTGCTCCTGCGAGGTTTCGCTAGTAGCACTCGACTCTTCTTGGTTTTCACTGTCTGTGCTCGCGGTCGTTTCAGAGGATTGCGATTCAGGTGCGGCGTAGGAAGAGCGACGGGAGCGGATGGGCCGGGACAGTAAATCCGAAAATCTCCGCCGGGACGATCGCTCTCCTGAAGGAGGCGCTGAGGAAGTAGGGTGCAATGCCGCATCGCTGGGCTCTGCGCTGTTGGATTGGGAAACGTCAGAAGTGTGCACGACACCCTGCACAACGACGAGTGTGCCCGCAGCCGGGAAATTCCGCCTAGTCTCCGGGGGAGGTGCTTGGGCAGGATCGGGTGGAGTTGCTGGGCGTTCCATAACGTCAAAAGGTTCTGGGTTGTCGCGTGCCCAGTTGGGAGTGCTATCGGGTTCAATGGAAATGGTTGGAAGAGGACGTGGGTCGTGGTTGAGGGCAGCAACAGGATCACGTGAGGTGGGGGGAGAAGAGGTGGATGAAGACGATACGTCTGTGGCGGTGCCCAAGAAGGGCATAGAATTGGGCTGGGATGCGTCCACTGCGGAAGAGCCGGACGACGAAGGACCGGGCATGGTGGCACCGACGAGTTCGGATGCACTCGCGGCGGAATTGTCCTCTTTTGCCTTTCCTTTTGGGTCGGCTGTTGTCGTCGTCGTAGTTGCGGTTGCTGGATTGGATGGGGGCGGTGAGGACGGGGGCACGATACGTACCCGTGAAGACTCGCCTAGTTGTTGTGCCTCGTCGTACCCCGGCAGCTGGTCGGGTGGAGCCCTAGCCGGCTCGCTTGGCTTTCTGCGCCCGTACAGGGTCCACCGTTTGTGGGCGTTAGGACGGGGGGCGTCGCCCTGAGGGGTGGATGTGCGTTGATGATTTGAAGAATGGCGGAGGGGGGAACGCAGGGTACCGAGGAAAGACCTGCGGTTAGTGCGCTTGGACGGGAGAGAAGCCTGATTTGAGAGATCGGAGTTGTGATGGGATGAATGAGAGGAAGACTGGTCTGCGACGCGGGTCGAAGACGAGGAAGAGTTTGTGGTAGAAACAGTAGGATTGTGTGAGAGAGGACGATGACGAGAGGCTGTTTGGCCCATGGTGCGAGGGAATGGAGGATTGGCAGTGAAAGAACAAGTTGCGCACTGCGCCTGTGACTCGGTGGAGAACGACCGATTAATAATATTATTCAGGTGGCGTAGAAAGGTCGAAAACGGGTCGGTCGTGGAGCTGACGGGTATGTGGGAGGGAGTGGTGGTGGTGGTGTTGGACGAAGAGACGAGTCGAGACAAGACGACAGAGGCTTGCTCGGGCGTTGCGGTGCCGAGGGGGGACCGCCTTATGTACTCAACATTCACTTTCTAATTATTGACTCTAATCCTACTACGTGAACCCTGCCTCTTTCAGTCTCCCTACTAGCTCATCCACGCTCTCCACCTGCGTGCGCTGTTAAATATTTTGTGACAACATAAAAAATAAATTCCTACCTTGCCGCCTCCAACACGCTTCGGGGGCTCAGTCACCTTGATTGTCTCCAACAAGGGTGTGAGATCAACCCCAAGATCGGCAGGCGTCAGCCTTTCAATTGGCTTCTTCTTCGCCTTCATGATATTAGGCAACGACGCATACCGTGGCTCTTCAAAAAGATTGTTTTTTAGACTAGTCATTCCATGAAAGAGCATGCACATTACCATTGAGACTAGAACGATCCAGTCAGCGAAAAAAAAGTTAAAATGACGTGAGTAAAGAAACACACCGAAGATCCGTAGTTACGACCGCGGGCAGCGTGCACAGCAGCTCCTGCGCCCCGCCGTCAATCTCCGTGCGCACGCGCGCAACGCGCTTCTCCACGTCCACCTCAAGCGCACTTGCGCACGTCGCCTGCGCCGCACCCAGCAGCGCTGCGAGCATCTGGCCCGTCTGTCCAAGGTCGTCGTCGATCGCCTGCTTCCCCATGATGACCAAGTCCGTCTCCGCCGCCGCCGCACGACGCCGCTCGACCACCGCGCGTAGGGCACGCGCGACCCCCAAAGGCTCCGGTGCAGGCGCGGACTCGGGCACCTCGATGTGGATCCCATTGTCTGCGCCCATCGCCAGGGCCGTGCGCAGCGTCTCGGCAGCTTTGGCGGGCCCGATCGTCACGACGGTGATAGACTTGACCTTTTCTTTCAGGCGCTCGCGGAGGCGCACGGCTTCTTCGACGGCTTTGGAAAATGGTTATTATTGTTAGGGGGAAGGGTGATAGAGGAGGCAGTGGACGGACGCACCAATCTCATCAAAAGGGTTCTATTGTGATGCATGATGGTGATGATGGGAACGAAACATCCAACATGAGAAATATGCGTGCTTTGTCGCCAGGACGGAAGGCGTACCATGGAATGTTTAACATTGGCATCAATTCCAGTTTGTTGTGGGTTCACGCGGATCTTGACTGCATAGTCGACACACCTGCAGTCATTCAACCGTGTTAGTTGTGCCACACAACCTCCGCTTGGTCGCGTCTCACCTCTTGACCGGGACAAGGATGTTCAGAAGTCTTGCCGTTGTCGGCCGCATCAGTGAGATGAGACGAGTTGTTTTGCTGGCAGCGAGAATATCAAGATTTTAGAGTTGCGAACGCCTCGGAGTAACTTTCCAGTCAAACCAAGCCACGTGGGGAAATTACGGCTTTCCCCCTATCAATGCATCAACGCTACAACAACAACAACAACTTGTTTACAACGCCACAATGATCATCAAGCCTCCCTCATGACCGGGGGAGCCACTCGGCCCTGTGGGCATCGAGGCGCATCGGCGCCTTGCCCTCGCGAATCTTGAGCTGCGAGAATGTAGCCGCGTGCCGGATCACCGTCATCCTCTGCCCACCTCCTTCTCTACCAAAGTCCCCCGGATCCCGCTCGATCGTCGTAGAAGCTGCCGCCACTTCCGGGTCAAGCGGCACGCAGCGCGGCGGGAGCGCTGGGCCCTCGCCGAACGCAGCGAGCGGGTGAAGGTTGCCAAAGCGGCGAATCCAGAGGAGCGTCGCGCTGAGCGAGACACGCACGCGCCAGGAGCCGCCCTCCTGCTCTCGTTTTTGTTGTTTCGTTCAGGGGACGACGTGACACACGGGACGTACGGTCACGGTCTTGCACAGCGCCGCAGCGATGCCAAACGCGAGCAGCTGCCCCGCTGCGTGGTCCAGCGCTTGCATCGGCAGCGCGCGATACGGCGGGAGCGCAGCCGCCTCTTCTTCCCCGCGCGTCGCGCGGACGTACTCTGCGTATGCCTCGGCCTCTTGCACGTTGAACCCGCCGAGCGTCTGTACGAGCGAGTCGAACTGTTTCAAATGTGAGTTAAGATGGACAGAGAGAGCGCGGTGGGGAGGGCGCGCACGCTCTTGACATTCTGCCACGGCCCGCCAGGTGAAAATGCGCTTAGCGACGCATGCACGATCCCAGGGCGCATCGCGGCGCACTCTTCGGGACCGAACCCGCGCGCAGCGAGTCCTCCTGGACGGTACGACTGCAGGAACACGTCTGCGCCGCCGAGAAGCTCGCGGAGCTTCGCGGCGTCGGTCGGAACGTTAAGGTCGAGCTGCGTAGTGCGCTTTCCGCGCGACGTCTCGGTGTCGAGCAACGGGAGCGACGGCAGGTTTGGAGACGTCACGAGGAGGACGTCTGCGCCGTGTGCTGGCACCGCGCGCGCATATATTAACTTTTTATGGCAGGAAGGGAAGAGGGAGGGATCACCTGCGAGTGTGCGTCCACATACTGGCCCCGCGAGAACGCGGGTCAGATCGAGTACACGGATCCCTTCAAGCGCATGCTGGATATCACCTGGGTCGGTGAGCACCCGCTTGGGTGCGTCACCGATCTTGTTGATAAATACGGGGTTGATGTTTGTTTGGTATAAGCCCTGTGGGGTATCGTCCATTACGTCGTACGACCGCAGTGCGGCAGCGCAGAGGTGCCGTCGGAACACCTCTGCCTCGAACTCTTCCGCAGACCACTCGGCGAGCGCGGCTGCGACGGCCTCCTTTGTGGGCTCGCACTGCAGGATATCGAGTAGACCTTGTTTGTGACTGGGAGGAATAGATGGGTAGGTTCTTTGGGATCAAAGAGAAGACGAACTGTGGGAAATTGGTATGTAGTCTCACGTAGCCATCCTTGGTTTTGTACATATCGGACAGCTCATCAAACGCTTTTCCCTCTGGTATCTTTCCATCTATCGTGTAGTACCTTTCGCTACCTGAAAGAAAGGTTAGATCTCGCTGGCACAAGAGGTTTGGAATGACGAACTGAATTCCAAAACGGCGTGCCGAGCGTCAACATGCACTTCCTCTTCCTGGCCCGTCCTGAGGAAGTGAAAGTGGGCGGCTGCCAGAGCCGAGAGGCCGATAGAAGACTACATAAGATAACATCGGCAGGCGATGGCGGTCTCTTGACGCTGGACACACACCTGGGCAGCAGTACCAAGCTTGAGGCTCGAGTCCACGGACGGATCGGGGGCCTCGGTGAGGCGCAGATTCTGTAGATCGTCTGGTGGAAGTCCCTGTCTGACCCAGATGGACTTTGCGGGACCATCGGTAAGCTCCTTGAGCATGGACTGGAACATGGACATCAGTAGCGGGGAACTAAGATGAGAACGGGGTCGAGGACTGCCAAGGTAGTCAAGTCAATGATATCATTCCCTCGGTCTGATCTAATCAGATTAAGCATCTTCGGAGATCATCGGACTCGCCGTTCAAGCGCCGTTTCAATTCCCTCGGCAAGGACCGGAGTGGGTCCCGGAGTTGTGACGCGGTCAAACTCACTGAAGCACGTCGTCCTCACTTGCTGAATGGTTTCGAGAGCGCTCTCTACAACACTCGCTCGCTCGCTGCGTAGCGCAGTACGCAGACCTGTACGTTTTCGTCTTTTTTCTGCAAATAAAAACACCACTTACTCGTCATCTGCAGACGCCTCTGCGGTCGCTGGCGACAGCAGTCTCACAAAGCCCGTTCACCGAGATTACTACCCTCTCAAATGGCCTTACTGTCGCGACAGAAGCACATCCACATGCACAGACCGCGACTGTCGGTGTGTGGATAGACGCAGGCTCGCGCGCCGAGACAGACGCGAACAACGGCACTGCCCACTTCCTCGAACACATGGCCTTCAAGGGCACCGGCCGTCGCTCCCAGCACGCACTCGAACTCGAGGTGGAGAACCTGGGCGCCCACCTTAATGCGTACACTTCGCGCGAGCAGACCGTCTACTACGCCAAGAGCTTCCGCAAGGACGTCCCCCAGGCCGTCGACATCATCTCGGACATCCTCCAGAACTCTAAGCTCGACAGCGGCGCCATCGAGCGCGAGCGCGACGTCATAGTCCGTGAGCAACAGGAGGTCGACAAGCAGCACGAGGAGGTCGTCTTTGACCATCTCCACGCAGTTGCTTACCAGGGTACGCCCCCAACCACCCCACCCTGTCAACCGACCCCGTTCATCATCACCGTTGTACAGGTCAGGCGCTCGGTCGCACCATTCTCGGCCCAAAGAAGAACATCCTTTCGATCAAGCGCGACGACCTCGCCTCGTATATCAAGACCAACTACACTGCCGACCGCATGGTCCTCGTTGGCGCCGGTGGGGTTGACCACGCTGAACTCGTCAAGGCTGCCGAAAGGTCCTTTGGAACACTCCCCGTCTCCCCGAACCCGATCCCACTCGGCCGTAAAGCCCATCCAAAGCCAGACTTTGTTGGTTCGGAGGTACGTATCCGCGACGACGACATCCCGACGGCGCACATCGCCGTAGCCGTCGAGGGCGTCAGCTGGTCATCACCCGACTACTACCCGATGCTCGTCATGCAGTCCGTCTTCGGCAACTGGGACCGTGCGCTCGGCTCGGCGTCGTTCCTTTCCTCACGGCTCTCAGACACCATCGCGAAGCACAACCTCGCCAACTCGTACATGTCCTTCTCGACATCTTACTCCGATACCGGCCTCTGGGGCATCTACCTCGTCACGGAGAACCTCAACAACCTCGACGACCTGATGCACTTCACGCTCCGCGAGTGGACTCGGATGAGCATCGCGCCATCCACGGGCGAGGTCGAGCGCGCGAAGAGCCAGCTCAAGGCGAGCTTGCTGCTCGGCCTCGACGGCACGACGGCGATTGCGGAGGACATCGGGCGGCAACTCGTCACGAGCGGCCAGCGGGTGACGCCGAGGCAGATCGAGAATGCTATTGACGCGGTCACTCCTGAGGAGATAAAGCGCGTTGCGCAAAAGTACCTTTGGGACAAAGACGTGCGTTGTCTGACTTCCGATCATCATCTTCTAACCTCCCTGATGTCTGGATCGTTAGATTGCCCTTGCGGCGCTTGGCTCGATCGAGGGCCTCCTCGACTACAACCGTATCCGTGCAGACACGTCGTCCTTGGTCTACTAAGCTTGCCCATCGTCCCTAGCTCCACTTACCCTCCTCCCTCCATAATCCGCATAAACCATTCTTCGTACTTGCTTTCCCCTTTAGATGCTGAACGGAGAGGTTCAAACAATCTCCTGCAATTTGGCTATAGAGAGCACAGCTGAAACACGAAAAAAAAAAATGAAATGGGCGTCTCTTTGGGACCTGTGTGTATGTATGCCTTGCGTTCAACTACGAGTCTACGATTGGTTGCAAGTGCCTCCCGAGTCATTTCAATGGGAGGTTAGCCATGATTGTGCGGACTTTCAAGTCAAAAGGGGGGTATCGTACTACTCTCGTGCTCGGGGCGATACAGTATGACTTGTCCGCCACTGAACTCCGAGCACTGCGTTTGCTGCGCTGGGCGCCAACGTGGAGTCGACCGCAGTCGATTGTTTGTTTGTTTGTTTTTTCTGCGGTTGGAGAATGCACAAGCACGACCCATATCCCCGCGAAATTCGGGGTCATCCTCGAGTGGTGTATGCTGAGTATTAGCGTTGCCGCTGTGGCGGACCTACCGGACGCTCATGAGCGTTCCCTTTTTTTTGTTTTCTATGAATACCGTGACGTGCGTTGGAGGTACGAATGGATAAGTGCTTTGTTGCACTCACAAACCTTTAACATATTCGGGTTTGGGGTAAAGGCAAATTTTTTTATTCAATTTATGTGATAATTTTAAGCCATTGAACCTTTTTGAGCATAAATAACCGAAATGAAACGAAAAACATCCGCATTTTGTTGTGGAACTGAATGTGACAAGGTATTCAACCAGTGCGTTCCTTGGTGCGGGCGCGACTGATTGTCTTGGCGGTTCTGCATTCTGCGTCATTAGTAGGAAATCGAACATGCATGGTTGGAATAGGCATGCCCGTGCGAGCCCGTGCGCGCTTCGGACCAAGCTTCGGACGTAAAAGAGAGGCACGGCCGAAAGGACGTCGTCGTATATCGCAACCGCATCTCACTAGACTCCGGGGGCAGCTCAGTTGGGCTCTGCCATGACAGAATTGCTTCCGCCGCACTTGCTTCTTTTCCATTTCTTTACGGCGCTGCGGTGATCATTAAGTTGCCTCCTGATATGGCGTAATATTGGTGCATGGGCCCCCGGGCATGTGCCCCTTTGATGACCCATGGCTGGATGGGATGGGATTGAATACTCAGTGTGTATGCACTGTTTATACAGCAGCGTCTGCATCCTGGTGGTCGCCCCAATCGCACAAGCATACACCATGACATATATTTCCCCACGCTCGATTCAGAGGGAACGAGGGACCAACTTTACCCTCACCCCCCTCGACGGGCTGAGCGCGCGTCTCGGAACACACGCAGGAATGTTCCGCCAACCACGACCGAAAAGCGGATTCGATCGGGGTTGCCCGCCACCCGCAGCCTGAGAGTGCGGTGCGAGCGCGCCGATACCACGAGGATATTGATAACGCACAGCATACATTCGAATTTCTCCTTAAAAGGCTCGGGGGTGTCGAGGGTCCATCCTTTTACCCAATCAAAAACCTCCGAGGAGGACGACACATTGCGTCAAAAAGGATCCATAGAGCGCATGTTGGTACGCTTTCGTTTGTGTGATAGAGTATTAGAGATGGGCTTTGGGGAGTATCACGTGGGACGAGAGACGCACCCCCCCCCCCGTGGGAGAACGCCCGATTGACCCCGATGGCCGCACACTCGGATGCGTACCGGTTGCCGGCTCTCCGGCGCAGCACCGCCGCGTTTGTTACGCGCCGCGTCAAAGCGGAGGGACGAACGACTGAGCCAAAAGGCTGAGCGAGACGCGGCAATTACAGCAAAAAGGCCACAATCGAAAGAATTTATTCCACAGAAACACAGGCGCGGGGCGATCTTCAGGGACATCAGCATTTCGCAAACTGGGCTCCGGATTCATCGTAATCGTGAAGAGCCAGCGAGCACAACTCCGTAACACCTAGATAGGAATAACCATCCAAATCCACTACAGTGTTTATTTTTTTCGAGGAGGGACCGCAGTTTTGAATCTTAGAACTTGCTCGTTACAATGGACTCCAGCTCGACGTTGAAAGAAGGGCTGGAATTGCCTATATTCAGCAACGTGCCTTCTATAAAAGGGCAACGGCCTGGACCGGCGTGCCGTCATGCCGGGTCTGGCGGACTTGCATGATTTCTTCTCTGTCATCGGACATTGATTGGTACCTTTCCCTTGTCTTGCGCCAACGGCTGCCTTTCGACAATTGTTCTTTCCCTGACAACAGGATAAGCTGGTAAAATTTGCCTCTTCAACGGCTCTAGGATCAATCCAGCTTATTCCCTGGCTCGTTCGTGGTCATGGGGTGGTCATGGACTGTTTGGAAAGAAGGTTTTGGGGTTGCTTTTATCATCGCTTTGACACATCCAGATTTCCACACGTTCAAAAGTTTTCTGCATGGAAGCGCCGCCAAATACGTGGGCGCAAGGTGTTGACCCCGGGAACCTGGGAAAGGGACCGAACAAAATCCCGGGAACAGCCATTGAAAGGCCCGATTCCCGTCGCACTCTTATAACGCGCTCAAATCACCTTTCCTTTCATCTCCTCCTCCCCTCCTCCCACCCTCAATCCCTCCTCACCTTCCCCCCTACACGACTACTTCTCGTACAGACATGCAAGCCAACTACTTGCAATCGATTTACCCTCGATTCCAAGGCATTCTCGGAGCACTTCCTGATAATGCCACTTCCCTTTGTCTCTACATGTCGGAGGATCGCATCTGCTTTGACGCGTATCCACAACAAACATTTGGGTTTCCGACGAGCACAATAACGAATGTACCTCAGGAACTCAAAGCTCTCTTTGCCCTCCAAGTTACCGGCCTAATCGTTCAGGCCGCCATTGAGTCGGGGTAAGTGGCGGCTCAGATGTCTTTGACCCTCGCTGAGCTCGAATTGCGCCAGGATAATGCTGCAACACGAACTTGACATCGGATGTGGATACAGTATTCGAATCGTCGACACTGCAGCAGACCTGGCCTATGCCGCCGATTGTTGTTATTCGTCCGCCTTTGTTGTAGGTGACTTTACCCATTGCATGCACGCATCGCTAATCCTCAACGCCTCCAGCGGTCCGACGCATCCCTTTGGGTATGGGCAGACTCCGTTGATGTCGTTTTGTCTTGTTGGAGCGACGTAGCGTGCTACCTTCAAAGCCGATTCGAGAGTGTGCTCCTACACTCGAACCCGATGGCCGGCCTATCGGAATACGGTCATGGCAACAACTTAGACTCCGATCATCAAAACCTCCAGGAAAATTACCTTGACTTCTCCGGCAACGGACTAGCAGAAGGTTCCTCACAGCCATCTGCAGACACCCTGTCGTCGTTGAATGAGCTTTGTTTCCTCGCGACGGTTCATTGCCCCACGCCTTCACCGACGCTCGCCTCTGCGAGCTATGATACCAATCCATATGCCGACCCCGCCTGGCCTTGGGGCCAAAGCGAGTCCCCCGGTATGGGTGGTTTGGAGGTAGGTCCCCAAAGAAAAGTCATATGAGCTCCAGCTCACTGCCATGACCACCCAGCTCGCACTCCAAACGCTAAACACGTCCGGCTCGCCCGTGAATGGCGTCTCCTCCTACACCTTTGGGGGGACCCCATTGACAGTCAATCTGGCAACCATCTCACCGCCCCCCGTCGGCGTATTCGACCTTTCCCAAGAAGACACGACGACGACGGCATCGTCTTGCGACATCTCGCTGGGCTTCTCTACACCCGCCAGCGACGGAGCCATCTCCCCAACCTCGTTCTCGTTCTCCCCCAGCGTGCGGCAACAGCAGAATCCCTTTGGGCTCTCCACAGACGCAACGACCGCGGTCTCGTTCGGCCGCCACTCTGTCAGAGCGGCAAGCGCCCCGGCCCCAGCACCCCGCGTGGTGGGCATGAAAACGAAGCGTGACGGTGACGACGATGACCTCAATTACGTCGGCGATTCGTTTTTCCCTGCTGCCGCCACTACAGATACCGCAGACGCGCACACGTCCAAACGCATGCGTGCCGACGGAGGGACCATCGTCAAGGCGACCTCCGCACCTGCCCGCTTCACCGTTCCGCTGCCAAATGTCGAGAAGAACGACTGTGACGACGATGACAGCGTCAGCAGCGGCAGCGGCGGTCTGAGCCAGTCGCTTGCGCCACTCACGCCAACGTCTGCGTCTACGTCTTCGTACTCCACCTCCCTTCCTTCGCCCGTCCCCGCGTCCACACCAGCAGCAGCTCCACGCCGAGCACGGCGTCGCGCGGGGACGAAGGGCGGCAGCGGGGGGCGCGCAGCGCGCGTTCGGCGCACGAAATGCGAGTTCTGCCCGAAGACGTTCTCGCGCGCGCAAGACGCACAGCGGCACGCCGCGGCGTCCTGCGCTGAGAACCCGGGAAAGGCAGGCGTGCCGTGCCCAGAATGCGGCGAGGTGCTCTCGCGGGAAGACTCGGCGAAGCGGCATTGGCGTGGGCACGAGAACCCTCAGTGCGAGACGCCTGAGTGGGCGCACTCGCGCGGGTGAGACGTTGGCTCAGTCAGGATTCGCCGTCCTTCCTCTCTCTGCCTGCGCAGCGGTGCTGCGTGGAGTGGAGAGACGGATGGGGGATTTTGGGCGTTTACGTGACTTGGAAGTTTTTTTTTTTTTGTCGTCGCTGTTGTTTGGACTAAATGATGCGACGCTACGACGTGACATGACATGATTGATGATGTCTCTGCGCTTGACGTATTCCTCTTGTTTTTTTTAATCGCTGTCGTCGCTTTGCTGTCTTTGTTTTGTCCTCCTTGCTGTCCCGCTGTTTTGCTCAGATCTATCTTTTTTTTTTTTGTTTTGTACATCTCGCTCTGCACATCTATATCCCCTGTGTTTGTTCTTGCTTTACTCCACCTATATTGTATCGATTACAAAATAGTATCATTCACGTTGATCAACCAATCACGATCGATTCTCGCCACCCAGAGACGTCTCAGTGCCCCCAAACCGGATCTATGCGTGCCTAACTCCAACTTCACAGCAGTGTGGTGTAATGTGTACCTTATCTTGTACGCAAACAAAGGCAAATATCATTATTTGGCTCTGTTATGTCCACATTCCATTACTCGTTATGGTATGGTCCGTCAAATGGGTCAACCACACGATCGGTAAATGCCAACTTACTGGAATCTTTCAGATTGCAGATCTCCGAGGGGTACGTAAATGGATGAATGTTGATGCTTCGACAAAAAAGGCGATATTTATACGTCTCGACACAGCCCTACTGCAACATATATGTAATATCACATCCAAAGCGATAGCTATGCTTACAACCCCCGAAGAATTCATCCAAGGAGGGGTGGACAGAAAGGGAAGAGACGGGAAGAATGTCACCATGTCTGGTCATCGCGCGGGCTCAGAGCGCACCGCAGCGCTGCTCCCCCTTGACCGATCATGCCGCCACTTCTGGAGTCGGCGTTTTCGCACGATACCGCACGACCCAAGGATGTTTGCGGACCTCCGAGAGAGCCAAGCGCTTTTCGGGATCATATTGTAAGAGCTGCGGGTAGGTCCAGACAATCAGATCAGCGCTTAATGCCAACAAAGTGGGGGGAGAAAAGTCGAGGAAAAAAGAAAATGACAGGAACCCACATTCGTGATCAAGTCCCGGGCTTCCGCAGAGACCTTCGGCGGAATTCGTAGGTCGACCTTTGCTATTCGTTTGTACGTAGCTACGCGATCGGGAGGACCCCCGTCAGCACTAGAGCGCCCAGGACCCTGAGGAGATAAGAACAAAGACGGACCATTGTACCCGGACATCTCCTCGAATGGGGGCGAACCGACGATAAATTCGTACGTGAGCACGCCGAGGGCCCAGTAGTCAACCTTCTCGTTGTGCTCGCGGCCCTCGACCATCTCGGGTGGGAGATAATCGAGAGTGCCACAGAGGGTGGTGCGGCGGTTACTCGGGGCGTGCACGCTCCAACCAAAATCGCCGATCTTGAGCTCGCCGTTGATGCCGAGGAGTAGATTCTCGGGCTTGATGTCCCTATGGATCACGTGCTTCGAGTGGAGGTACGAGAGGGCGTCGGCCATCTGGTCGATATAGACTGCGCTGCGGCGCTCTGAGAAGGAACCGTACTTTGTGAGCTGCTTGTAAAGTTCGCCCTTGCCGGCAAACTCGAGCATGAGGAAAATACGCTTCTCGTCGTGGAAGTAGCCGTAGAGGCGGAGGACGTTGGGATGTCGGAGGTTCTGTTGTATTTCGATTTCACGGCGAATCTGCTTCTCGACTCGGGCTTGGACGATCTCGGACTTGTAAAGACACTTGAGGGCGAGGATGTAATTGGGTTCGACCTTGGTTCGAACCATGTAGACCCGTCCGAATTTGCCCTTCCCTAGCGGGCGACCGATATCAAAGTCGGTGAGATGCCATTCTCGCGTAGGGCGCGTTCTGGAAAGGAATTGTTGGACGACGAAGAAAAGGAGAAACTACTTTAGCAACGATACCTCGAAACGCTAGAATCAAGAGCAAGCTCTCGTGCCGCCTCTCCCTGTACAGCCTCGCCACGCTTCTCGTTCTCGCTTTCGAAACCACCATCGTACTTGCCAATGTCAAGCTCAGCTTCGGTGAGAGGTTTCTTTGCCGCAGTTTTCTGAGAAGTGGAGGTAGATTGCTTTGTTGCGGGTTGGGTAGTGCTACCAGGTTTCGGCTTTGCGAGAGGTTTCAGTTTAGGATCGGGGAAGGGATTAGGAGCAGCGAATTTAGTGAGAAGTTTAGAGACACTGGTTTGACCGGCCGTCTTGAGAGGCCTCGTCGGCTTGGTCGCGCCATTTTGTTTTGCGGATATTTCAAGAGCAGCGATCTGACGAGTCACAGAGCCAACGGAAGCCATCGCAATCGAGAACGAGGAACCAAAACACGCGGATTCCAACCCGTCGTTCAACTTGTCACGTGACCGTTTCACCCACAACGATGATCACTGACGTCATTCAGTCCGCAATGATATCCCTTATTTATGGGTTCCAATCGTCTCCTCCCCGCGTATATAACCCCCTTCGTTTCTCCTCTAGTTCCCTCACCAGCCCAGTGCGCTTTCCTCGCACCCCGTCTCTTCCTTTCCCTTCCACTCTTTTTTATCCACACAGTCTACGGCGACATGCCCGTTAACGCTCGTTTCGTTCTTTTGTTCGCCTTCGTGCACTTCTCTGCCTACGCCGCCGCCGCTCCTCTCGACTCCCGGCGTGTTTCGGACACTGTCATCGAGAGTGGTACCCCTCTCGGCGTTTCGGACCGGTACCACCACTTCGCGAACACCAGGGATGGTCTTGCGCGTGTATACAGACGTGCTTCTCCGGTTTCTGCACTCGGTAATGCCGCCCAGGACATTGCAAAGCGCATTGGTGAACCGGCTGGCCCCGAAGGTCCTCCTCCTGGTCCCTCTGGTCCCCCTGGTCCTCCTCCTGGACACGATGGGAAGACTGGTCCACCTAGCCCTCCCCCTCAGCCAATGTCTAGTCCTCCTGGCCCGCCTGGCCCACCTGGTCCACCCGGCCCTAGTTTCCCTGCGCCTGGGCCGCCCATTCCATATCCGTATCCCTACCCGTATCCATATCCCATGCCTGAGCACGAGCGTGAACGCGAACACGAGTCTCCACACGAATTCCACGGTCACGAGCAAGAGTTCATTGATCATGAGAGCGAGCACGTATACCACGATTATTATCCTCCATCCCATCCTGAATCCCACGATTATTCTCACTATCCTCACGATGATTATTCTCGCCCGCATCACGGTGATTACCCCTATGACGACT
Organism: Lactarius indigo; assembly: GCA_025766275.1. Taxonomy (NCBI): domain Eukaryota; kingdom Fungi; phylum Basidiomycota; class Agaricomycetes; order Russulales; family Russulaceae; genus Lactarius; species Lactarius indigo. The sequence goes on along the minus strand of JAFKAC010000005.1, from coordinate 75,629 downwards.
ATCCTCGCCAGCACCAGGACGACTTTGTTCGCTATCATCATTATGACGATGCAGGTTCCCATGGTGAATACCCCCACGATGAGTATCGCCGTCTCCATGATGACTTCTCTGGTCCGCCTCGTGGTCATTATTCTCGCCCTCACGAGTTTGAACATTGGCAGTCTGGTGAAGAGTTTGAAGAGCGTCATCGCGGCCAGCGTCCACAACAATTCTCTGACAGGCCCATGTCCGAGAGCCAGTTTTCAGGAGGGTCAGATATCGCGACGGGCAACAAGCGGCCGAACTCGATTTCACTCCCCCAGGCATCGTCAGTTGACCTTGCGTCTGCTTCACTCCCACCGCGTGAGGAAACTGAGGCGTCTGGTTCCCCGAATCACCTCACGGAGCGTCACGATGGGTTTCATGGATCTGATGGCAGTGCGAATGCTGGGAAACTTGGCACCCGTGAGGACGAGTCTCAAAGCCCCGACGCAGAAAGCCCCGACACAGGTCCCAGTATCTCCAGCCTGTTTTCCGATCTTGGCAGCCGTGGCGACTCGGCTGAGAATCTCTCCCACTTTGAGGCACGCGGGAGTCAGGATATCGGCCTTCCAATACCAGGTTCCATGAGCCTCGGGCACCTTGAGACACGGGACAGCAATGACATTACGCCTGAAGATAACCGGCACATTGCGACGCGGGAGGGCAAGGGCTCCGAAACGAATGAGATCGCGGTCAAGGATAACCGTACGAATCCTGTGGAGAAATTAGTGACATTGTGAGAGTCGTGGAACATTAGGGTATATTGTGAGCGTGATAGGGTTGTCGTAACACTCGAACATTACTACACTATCGTTTATTAATCTTAGGCAGACAGAAATACGTAGTGGATTTATCTGTAAGGTGAGATCACAGTAATCTTGCTATGCCATCGAAATAAGTTGCCCCCGATCTCGCTGATTGGGGACATTGTGATAGCACAACTCGAACTTATCTCGGTCGCTCGTTAGCGCTTTGGCAACCATGAGCACAATAATCTTCCGCTGAAGAGGTTACAGTGACAAATCAAGTACCGTTTGCGTCAGAGACGTGACGCCAACCAAACATCGGGACAAAGAGAAAAGAAAGGATTGTTTTTCCTCATCTTCCATGTGGAGTAGACATGCTCGCTGGTATCTGCGCTCTGGCGCCAAGTTTCTAAAGTGGCGGCCTTTTCTACGCCTCTGATCGAGTTAAATGAGTCTGTGTCCGCATTTACGGGGCGAGCTTGCTGGAGGCGTGTTGGGTTTAAAGTGTCTAGAGCGAGGGCGCCACTCAGCTGCGATTTTCGAACATAGGAACAGAAAGGCAGCAAGCTGGTGCTACCCAATTGTACATGTAAGATAATATTTCAGTCTGGCGTTATCGCCGTGACCAACGGACGCATCAATGCAGGTTCAAGTTACATGTGATCTCCATGCTACCGTGTCATCGTTGTAAGGAAGGACCATAGTCCTCCTGGGCTCGGAACGATACTTTACTTGTTACCATTCGACTACTAAGCACTCGTATATTGGGAGCTCGGACCAGTGATAAAGCTCGCCGTTGCCTGAAAGTGCCGTCGCACCCGAGTGGCGCAATAACAGGTCCGAATGGGTGACATACTCGGGGCAATCTCAGAGGACCAAACTGTACGCCGTCTGGTATGGTACCAAAGGTTCTCTGTATCCCCTTTCCCTTCCATTGAAGGTAAATGAGTAACCTTTCACTTGCCTCGTAGCACGCTCGCGTCTGAGTCCCGAGTCTAAGCCCTGAGAGAGTTAGTTAGCTCTGGGCCTTCTCGCGTTCCTCAGCAGCCTCCCGCCACGCTCCGCCGCGCCATCGCACCAGCAAGAGCATGAGTTCACTCAGGACCAGGATACCCGCCCAGAGCGTGTACATCCCCCCATCCCCCATCGAGTCCTGAAGAGGGACCGCCGCCTCTGTGAAAACGAAGGCCGCGACGCCGCGGAACCAGCTGTTCGTGGCGACGGCCGCCGAGGAGCGGCCCGGGTTGGCATCGACGATGTATGCGAGCGTGCTCGAATAGATCCATCTGCAAAAAGTATCAGGAAAAAAAAAACGTAGATATATGATATGGATGGTTTACATGGAGAAGAAGCCTATGAAGAAGAGTGCGGCGCACAAGGAGGCGACGTGGACGCGCTCTTGTGTGAGCCACGCATACGCGACGATGGAGAGCGGGAGGAACACCATTGCGGGTTTGATGCTCTCTAAGCGCATCTAGCAGACACGTCGGGAAGATTAGAGCTTGCGAGGGGGTAGAAGTGAAACAAAAAGATGTCATACCTCGGGCAAACGGTGTCCGCCATTCGCACTGGTCAGACGACGCAGCACGTGGTCGGACCAGCGCCCGCCAAGTACGCTCCCGAGTACGCTGCCAGCTCCGAACGAGAGAAGGACGAGTCCAATCTTGAGAGCGTCGTAATTATAGTGATCTCCGAGTGTCCGCGAGCACGTGTACGTGATGTTGTATGAGAAAGCAAAAAGAAAAGCTAAAGCGCGGATGAGCGGGTTCGGTGAGTAGTACGCAGGTTTTGTTGCTTGCCTGACGGGAAAAGTGTCGCGATGTTGTTCCGACGCTTCAAAACGAGAAACAGAGGCGGAAACGGGTTTACGTCCTTGAATGACAGAGTGATCTCTGCCCCTGCTTGTGGGCTCACTACCGTGACCGTAGCCGTGGGCTCGCACGACCCCGACGCCTCTCCCGAGGTGACCGCTACCTCACCCGTTGACTTTATATCTAGCTCTTGTGCTGGGTCTGACACCACACTAGACCGTTTGGACGCTGCGGACCTCCGACTCGCCAGAGCACGCTGATATGTGAGGCTGCGCTCTTTCCGGAAGGTATCGCGGAAGAATAACACAAAAAGCACGAGGCTAGCGCCGAGGTACGCCGCCAGTAGCCAGAAACAGGCGCGCCAGCTAAATGCCTGCGTCAAAACTCCGCCGAGGATGGGACCGAGGGATGGGCCAAGCAGCGGTGCAGCATAGGAAATGCCTAGCTTGGTGCCGCGCTCACGGGGTTCGTATATATCCGCGAGGGTGGCTGCGCCAATGGCCAGAACAGGGCCTGTGCTATTGCGAGAGTGAGTGGTTCAATATCTAGATAGAAATGTTGCTATTACACACCCTATGGCTTGGACGGCGCGCATTCCGATGAGCATGCCGATGCTCTTAGCCTCAGCGGCGGCTATGTATCCTACCATGCCAATCGCAAGAGAGGCAACATAAACGACCTAGAAAAGATAACATGTCCAGAAAACTTCTCGGAGAGAAAACAGGTGTCAGATGAAGTATATCCTAACCTTCCTTCCTTTTATCTCACTGATGGCGGTCCACAAGAGAGGCACGCTGCCTTGAAACACAATGAATATGGAGAGTGCCAGACTGAATTCCCCACTGGTGGCTCCCAACTCGGTCTCAACCTGCTTTATCGCAGCTTCCAGAAACATGAGTTCAGCAAGGCGGTGATCACTGCACTGTAGAAAGGTAAAGAGACTCACGGTTGAATATACTTATGCTGAGGCCGGCGACCAACGATGCGCAGATGATCATGCACAGTGTGCCTGTCTAGAGACCAAATGAGGGACGATGCCGGTGGCAGGTACTAACTGAGCCGGTTGTAACATCAATCCTTGCGAAGGAGCGACTGACCTTCCGCATATTTGACCACTTCCTGGGATCGTCGTCGACATGAACGTGCTCTATGTCCAGGCTCTCGCTCGCAATTTTGACTACTTCCGCGTCTCTCGCAGGAGCTGGAACTTGAGAGCCGACAGAAAATGTTCCCGAGACATTTGAGGGCATGCTCTAGACGTGCAAAAGCGGACAATCAAGGGACAGGGTCTTGTGTGGGGGGATCAGGCCAATCACTGGCAGGGGGCGTGGTTTTCATCGTCTTTAGTAGTAAAAAATAGGGTTAGGAATCCCCAAAGCGGCGGACCTGCCACCCAGTTGCCACGGGCCCTATAGGAAATGACTCATGGCATGCTGATCTGCTTGCCATTCGACTTGAGCCTATTGGAGTCCGGAGCTATTGTCCGATGGGAACACTATTCTACCGCCAAATTCGTACACACACGGGTGCCGGCGGGAGAAAGATAACCTGAAGATCACGATAGGTGATTCGGTGAAGGTCATCTTGGTATCGGCCGATAAGTGGATGCTTCGCACGCTATGACTGATTCCCACCACTGGCAGACGTATAGCGCCAAGTACTAATATAGGTGCTGCTCATCGCCCAGTGACGACTGGGTGTTGTGCTTCCCGATAAAAACGGAAGTCAAGCGATATCATGCGTAGATGACGGCCTTCCGAAGTTCCGAGCGGGTTTGGCGTCCGCCAGGTTTAACGAATAGACTGGACAGGGTACGGTTGTCAGTCACGGTGACGACCTGGACACCAAGGTGCTATTTTTTTTTATTTTTTTAGCAATGTCATAACATGTAGTCAAGGGTCCCATACCATAAAAGCTTGAGCTCTCCCATTGATACGTGCATGCAGAGGTCCCTTACGGTAAGTATTCCGCGTCACCGCTGGTATTATGTAGTTCTTCTACAATGTCGCCATAGGGCCTCCGTGCTTGTGACATAAAATCAAAAAAGCTATCACAACTTGAAATGGCAATTGAGACCCAGTCGCAGTTTCGCATGATGACAGTCGGGATTATTCGGATTTTGAGATCCAGCAAACAGGGACGTTTCTGCGCATACCATCACACGTAAACGAACCCCAGGTAATCCTGAGAGTGCCTGCCGGCAGGAGATTATCGATCGTGAGCTACTGGACTCGTGACGCACACGTCGAATTTCTTGCGCCAGTTGCGGTAACTCGGACCGTCATGGTCAGCGATGACAATCATGACAGAATTGTCGACGCCCAAACCATACGCTGACAAGTATAGCGCCTATTTTCCCTATCGAGGTTAACGTTCAACGTTCATCCCCGAGTAAGCGCCAATCTTCAACCGACTTTCGTCAGCAAGGCAGAGCACATCTGGTATCGAACGAACAATTTCGTTCTCTAGTCTGCTAGTCGTCATCTTCTTCCCGAGAAATAGTCGTTATCACAAACCCTATGTCAACCCCTCTGGCAGCCGCTTCGCTTCTCAATTTCCAACCCATTTTCCACACTTCCCCGAAGGCGTACGAAAAACAGACGAAAAGGGACCTTCTCGCGCATCCACTTGCCCCCAGATTACACAGCCGCGATTCTCCTGCCGACATTCTCGCCGTGCTTTAAGGCCAAGTCCGGGAGTTTGAACAATCTCGGAGTGTCGACGACAGGCTGACCAAGTGGCCCGATCCGACCGTCAATTTCCTCTACGCCTTTTCTGCGACGCTAGGAGAGGGTGTCGGCCTAGTAAATCTCGACGAATAGCCTCGTTTAACATCTGTGCACTGATATTTATCCCCCAGGTGTTCTCGCCTGCGAAAGTGATTTTCACTAGGGCTGGCGTTTTTCTTTTAGTGAGCACGTTCTCGACTCAATCGCCATCGCACGCCATTCTGATCCTAGAATCTCAGGCAGCCAAAGACGTTAGAGAGAGCCAAGATGCGCTCGCTGATGTTTTTGAACGTGTCGAAAACTTCTTTGAACGACCCGAGACGTACACCGAGGTGCCGCCGACAACAACGATGACGGACATGATCGTGAAGATAATGGTTGAAGTGCTAGGGATGCTTGCGGTTTCGACCAAGGAAATTAGGCAAGGGCGAACAAGTACGTTGGTCCGGCTGGTGCCCCAGAGATTTTTGATCATTTTCTGATATTTTCTCAGAGAAGTATCCGAAGAAGCTGGCCGAGAGGACGGAGCTCGATGACGCCCTCAAGAGGCTTGATAAATTGACACAGGAAGAGGTGCGGATGGCGGCTGCACAACTTCTGAAAATCGCGCACAACGTCGAGAATTAAATTGCACAGGTTATTGACAGCAGCCAGCGACAGGAACTCCGAAGATGGGTCTCTCCACCGGATCCGTCCACGAATCACAACATCGCATGCGATGCTTCTCACAAGCAAACCGCAGACTGGTTCTTTGAAAGGAGTCAAATCAAGGAATGGAAGTCCACCGTTCCCTATAGTGGATTCACGGGAAGCGTGCGCCCCATTCTTCCTTCTACAACAGGGCTTTTTCTCATGGTGTCGTCTTTTCCTTAGCGGGAGCTGGCAAGAGCAGACTCTGGTTAGTTGGTCCCCAACTTGTTCCAATTCGAGGAACTCACGCTTGCCTAGCTCCTCGATCGTATAAGACGCCATTTCCTTGCGCAAGGCAGGCCTGGCATCCATGGCGTACTTCTACTTCGATTTTTGGGATTCAGACAAACAAACCTGACACAGCCTGCTCCCCTCTCTCGTCAACCAGCTCTCGGCCCAGTCGGACTTCTGTTACGAGATACTCTTCCGCCTTTATCTTGCACACGACAATGGCGTGCACAAACCCAGCGATGACGTTTTGACATGATGCCTGAAGGAGATGCTAGCGCTCCGGGTGGAAAGCCCAACTTATCTCATCGTCGATGCGCTCGATGAAAGTCCCAACACTACCGGGATCCCATCCGCGCCCGCACGAGTCATTGAACTCATCAAAAAACTACTTAGCCTTCGTCTATCAAATCTCTATATTTGCATCACCAGTCGACCCGAGATCGACATCAAAACCAGCCTTGGGCCGGTGGCGTCGCATTCTGTCTCCCTTCATGAAGAGACCGGGTAAAAAAAAAGATATCGCCGATTACATTCAATCTGTTGTTTACTCAGATTCAAATACGATGATGAGTAGGTGAAGGGAAGACGAGAAAAAGCTTGTGATTGAGACGCTCTCGGAGAGAGCCGACGGAATGTGATCATATTCCCTACGTCGACGACGGGTTACTGATGCTGTTGAATAGGTTTCGTCGGGTTTTCTGTCAGCTGGAGGCGCTACAGGACTGTCTACTGGCAAGCGTTCGGCGGACCCTGAAGGAGTTACCTGAATCACTGGACGAGACGCACGAGCGGATACTGAAGGAAATCAAGAGACCAAGTAGACACCACGCGCATCGTCTGTTACAGTGTCTCACAGTTGCCATCCGACCGCTCCGTGTCAAGGAGCTCGCTGAACTTCTTGCATATGACTTTGATGCGGCCAAGGAAGGGATCCCGAAGGTGGACCCGAATTGGCGGTGGAAAAACCATGAAGAGGTAGTGTTGTCGACTTGCTCGAGTTTAATCGCTGTTGTTGGCAATGATAGTTCGCGAGTTGTGCAAGGAGGGATGCAACGACTCTTTGACCCAAGCAAGCCGTATTTTTTCTGCGTGGGTCCGGTTGTATAATGTAGAAGACTCAATCTAGAGGTCCGACCCCAAATGGAACCTATGGCGACGCCACTGTGCTATGTTGCCTTGTGCGGATTTCGTGGGCTCGTAGAACACCTTCTGATCGGGTACCATGAGCATGTTGACGCTCTTGGCGGTGGCCGCGGAGCCGCACTACACGCAGCATCAGCCAAGAATCACGTCGAAGTAGCGCAGGTGCTCCTTGAACGCGGTGACAATGTGGACATCAGAGGAGCATTCGAGCGGTCACCGTTGCAATTTGCGGCCATAGAGGGACACGTTAAAATGGGGCGGTTCCTACTTGAGCATGGTGCTGACGTAGATTTCCGCCAAGACGACCTTTGGACCCCGCTGCATCAAACCGTGTGGAACGGATACGCTGACTTTTCTCAGATGCTACTCGAACATAAGGCGGACACGGGATCTCGGAGCGACAATGGCCGGGTTCCATTGTACCGGGTATCAGAAAATCAAATGAAAAGGACGACTACCCTGGGGTTGTGTAATTGTTACTGGAGCACGGTGCGGATGTGCACGTAAATGACGATCGAGACGCGACACCGTTACACCTAGCATCATCCGAAGGGAAAACGGACGTCGTGCGCCTGCTAGTCGACCACGGCGCCGACGTGGACGCAAAGGACGAGGAATACGCAACCCCATTGCACATGGCCTCATCCAAAGGGGAGACAAGGGTCGTGCGCCTGTTGCCTGACCATGGTGCGAACGCAAATGTAGAGGATAAGGAGGGAAAGACCGCGTACTGAGTGGGATCAGGGGGGCGAAAAGGGCAAGATTGCGCGATTGTTGACAGAACATGGCCCACAACTTCATACGGATTCATAGTTACACTACAAATAGAAAGTTTACGTTGATTAATTAATCATCGTCCTCTTCTGCGTTCCAAAGCTGTTCAACAGATCAATAAACAATCCAACAGGATAAGGAGAACGACCTGCGTTTAATGCCCTGAGCGCTTTGTTTACTTTCATGCACTACGTGGTGCTGGTCCATCGTCACCTTGCTCCTTCTCGTTTGCAAGAAAAAAGATAGAGGTGGTGAACGTGTTCAGTGCTCCATCAATGTAAAGTTTATGTTGGGGCCAACCAAACCAACCATGCTTTTTTTTTTTACATTGCAGTCCTTAGCACAGACTCAAAGAAGGGAGACAGTACTCGAGACCGAAAACATCCAATCGTGCAAGAAACGGTGTAATAGTCGTGAAGAGTGGGAACAAGTGAGGGGGTAATACTGGCCCTTTACTCCAGAATTGATGTGATGTTGGGAGTATTGCGGGCAGTTAGAGATGAGGTATGAAGGTTCGCGAAGCCCCCATCCACAACGACTAACATTCGCACTCCACGGTGGCCACCAAGGCCACCACCAGTATTGTGTATGAAAAAGCCAACATCTACCTTGTTTCTTCCTCTCATCGCTCTTCCTATATACATACTTATTTAGTTTGGATATTCGTCAAGCTCGCACAATAGAATGATACCGCCATTAGACAAATGTAATAAGAGTAAAGACGGACTTGCACAAAATGAACAGGAGGTGTAAAAAGCAGAACTTGTTGCTCGAGTGAACAGCATGGACATTCACAGTCAATTCATTACACAATGTCGCACTCTCAGTTGCATGTCGATGTCAGGTCGGTGTACCCCTCGAGAAAAATGATACCAAAGAAAAGCTGACAGAAGCAAACGGGAAGCAGTTGGAAATGACATTGAGGATATACAGTAGTTGGGATGGTGCAACCGGAGAAGGAAAAAGGTGATTGGTCAAACTAAAAAGGAAAGGGTGAGGGATACAAAGCTTGATACAAAGAGAAGGGTGAAATCATGCACTCAGCACGCAAGCCGGAAAAATAAAAATTGACATTGGAACAACTGTGCGAGAAGTCCTAAAAAAGACAGAAGAAAAGAGCAGAACACTATGAAAACCGTTGAATGTGCGGAAGATGTTGAAAGCGTAGTCGGAGATAGGTCACCAAAGAAACTGCGAAGGGAAGAAATGAACTCCACTACTATGTGTAAGCCAGCGTGAAAGTCCGCTTCTACAGACCACATCGGTCACCATTCAAGTGATTCACTTCGACCAATCTCATTTCTACAACATGCAAGGATCAAGGAATCACAAACTATTTTTAAAAATTGCTCTGTCTGATAAGGATCTGAAAAGATTCTAAAGAGAGAAAGACACAAAAGACGTAAAAGTCCGCCTAAAGATCCGCTCCTATCTCACTCCGCACTCCGCTCTTACAGTAATGCCGCTTGCTCTATTGAACTTTATGCCAGGACCTTGGCCAGGACATCCGACAGCACCCTGGTCTACTTCCCGATCTGCTCTCTAACACCATGAACTTGCGCATCTGGGTCCTCAGGTTCTGGGGGGAAAGGCGACGTAGTTTCTCAGTCAGGCTGTCTTGTTCAAGGTGTTGTCGGGGGGACCCGCGACTCTCCGCGTTCACCACGGTGCCGGTCACAGTTTAACATGGCCGAAGTCGCTAGACCCCGCGCCACGTCTCCGACGTGACTGCGCGTTGCGTAAACCATGTAGCTCGCTTTCTATCTCGAAGTACGGAAACATCCTCGACGGTTAATCCCTGGTTATATCTGTCGACAAAAGAGAAGCGGACGGTTAGTTGTTGCCACGTCTTCCAGGGTGCAGTTGTTTTTGGCCTTTGGAAATGAAGTGGCGGGGAGAGCGTCATATCCACGATGGGTCGTTGGAGACGATCGTTCGCGCGATACCCGGGTCAGTGTTGTTTACTTCCTCGCTTCCACCCCAGACACGCCGCAAATTCTGAGCATCTTGAGCATCTATCAAGCGGTACCTCGCACTGAGACATATTATCAAACTATAATATGTTGCACCATTTTATGCCAGATAAAATATTTCCTCTGTGACGACAGTGACGTGTGCGCTCCATCAATCGTCTACCGTACGTACTGTAGGCCAATGGCACTCAGACATCAGCGGAGTTCTTAAAATTCAAGAATGGGTTTCTGATTCAGTAGAGGGAGAAGTTTTCAATAAATTGGTCATCAGTTCTCAGGAAGTTCGAGAAATTAGGGTACAGTATGGAGTATTTGCCGTGTTTAGCAGTGTGCCAGCTCACCGCCCCACCTCCCTTTCCTACCCTCAATGATGGCCCGCTGGCGAATTTCATCCCTCGTTGTCCTCGATGTTTAGCAGCTAGCCACCGCCACCTCCTGCGGTGCTTGCACAGACTCCAAGCCGAAGTACTTGTTCATGCGCGAAGCGCAGGTCGTCGTCACCAGGGGCTTGTCCCTCTCGCAATGAACTTCCGCAGACTCGGACCCTGAATTCACTGCGCAACTCCCCGGTTGTGACCTTGAATGTCGTTAACAAACTTATTGGTGCCACGGTGCCATCACCCTTCCCTTCGCACCCCACCAGCGACAACAGAACGGATGTGCAACAGGGTGCTCGATTACCGCACCATAGCCATATCATGAGAGATCTTGTGCATCGTGACTTGTGCAATACAGTGGGCTGAGCTGGGTTTGTTTACCCCTGGTGACCCGGGGTTCATAGAAACTTTCATAGCAGCAGCTCGACTCGGAGTGGGGCGTCAATGTCAATTTCTATGACCTTACCCCAAACCGTTTGGCCATGGCGAGTGTAATCCCGGGCCAGCTGGATCAAGTCTTTTTTTTTGGATCAGGAGCTGGGTCAAGTCCTTTATGAGGAAAGCGTCGGCAGGTGGCTGCAGGCCCACCATGCTATAGCCAAATGAAGGCATTTTCCCTACTTAAGTGAATGTGAGGGCCCTGCGCGACAAGGGTCAAGTCGTCACATGTCACGGTCGTTGCATTGGGGCTCCTCACCTGTAGTGCACCGAATGTCCCAGACACACAGTTGCGCGGGACATGTCTCCCGACTTGTTGCAGAGGCGTTCCTGTTGAGCATAGGCGAGAGAAGGACGGGGTTTTCCGACCATCGTCGAAGACCTCGGATTGAATTTCTTCAGCCAATCTCTTTAGTATACGGGATGTTTCGCCCATTTTTTGCGTCGCTTTGGGTCAATGCTTGAGCATTGAATCTATCCTGTAACACTCCTCGGAGATGCATTAATTTATTTTTTTGCGTTGGTTCCGCTGAAGCTGCGGCCAAAGATCCGCACATACGAAAACTGTTCAAAGAGGCTCCGAGAACCACCGAGTGTGTTATGGACAAGGTTATGGAAGATGAAATTGTAGCCAGCCGCCAGCTGAGCAACGTTGTTGAATCGCAAGCAATCATACCCTTGTCATTGGCAAATGGCGAGTGTTCCCCCTCCCGCGGCGTAGGAGGTGAGCTCCAACCCCAAGTATTGAGTGCAAACGAGTCAGTCAGTCGGCCCAGTCCCTTGAAGGTAGCGGATAGTCCCGTGTCTGGATCCACAACTTGACCACGTACTGTAACAGCGAAGGAAGTAAAAGGTCACACGACCTGTAACTCTCCACCACTTACGCGATTACGATGCAATATAACGTATTCACAAGAAGTCATGTAGATACTTCTACAGAGTAATGGTGCACGACCGCGGGTGTTCCGACTTTATTGGACCGACATATTGCAGGAAGTGCATGACTCATAACTGGGACCTTAAATTATTATTTCAACGAAGCTCCGAACTAGGACAATGAGATATATCTATAGTACAAACGCTTACTGTAAACTGTTGACTATGACACCATTCGCGACTTGGTTTCCCCTCGTGACAGAGTATAAAGTTTCCAAATGCGTAATTTTCTCAGGGTCCTTGTTCCCTTTGACCAAGAAAAGAAAAGGGACGATCTATTCAAGTGCAAGATCCCGCGCGAAATGGAAGAAGTCCACGCTTGAGGCCTGAACCCCATACTTGTAGATCTGTAGTCCGAGTCCGCGGCGTTAGTGCCACGTGCACCTCTCACGATGTACGCAAGAACAAACGATGACTCACGAAATGAGATGACACCCAACTCGAGAAGAGAGCGCGCTGGTACGGTTCGGGCAAGCGTTCCATGAACGTCTGTAACCCGATCTTGTCGACAAGCGCCTTGGGGATCGCGCGGCGCAAAACGCCCTCACGGCTGGGCTTATCTTCAAACAGGTCTGACGTCTCGAGCTCTGCCTGCAGGTTGTTCAGCATGCTTGAAAGCTCGTCTGAGATGATCGTGCGCGCTTTTGCGCCTTGCAACCGCTGGTGCTCTCGCCAGATGCAGAGAAACTCTGCCGCAGCGTTCTCAGAGATCTTCGCTTGGATGTCCTTGACGTAACTCTGATAAAAATCACTCGGCTTTCCGTCTTTGAAGGTCATGTGGTCGACGTATTCTTCCGTGGATAATGCGAGGCCAGCAAGCACCTCGAGAGATGAGCTGGTCACGCCACCTGTGCGAGGATCACTCAGATAGGAAATCATAAGCGCAATCAAAGCAACAAACCCTTGTTGGCACTCGAATCCTTGAATAGGACCGTTTTTCGCTTTTCCAAATAAAGGCGCGCCTGTTGCGTGAAGAAGAGATTCGCTCCTTCTACAATATACTTGAAGTGCGGTTTGCCCTCAGAGTCGACGAGCGCAGCAACGTTCGAGACGTTAACAGCCTCCGGGCTAGAAGCCGTAAGCCACATGAAGTTGCGAAGAAGAGCCCCTCTCACCGTCCTCCACAAGGAACAAAAAGGTCCGCCTTGAAACGGAAATGTGCACCATTCCGGAAGTCAGTTCCATCCGGTACAACCTCGCCCGCTGTCAGAAACTCCATTAATATCAGAACAGGCCGAAAGTAATGCAGCCTACACGGTAGCTTGACATCTTGGTCCTCGACACGCACGAGGTATCCGTCCTTGCTCAATTTTGACTTGTCAAAGTTCTCGACGGGGATTCTTAGTTTCGCTAAGCGCACAAGCTCCGCTCGGTTAATACCGGCCGGATCTGCGAGCACACCGCTCCCGTCAATGACCGCGATCGTCTTATCATTGCTAAGCAAAATCTCGTCTGCGCAACGCGTCGTCATTCGCCATCCAAGGCAGACGAGGATCCAAACACGTACTGGAACCAAGGTCGCCGTCAGGGCCACCGGTCTGCACCTTCGTGACGTCTTTCTCGCGCAGGCCGTACTGCTTATAAATCCCGAGGACGTACTGCCGGATTGAAATAGAGGTCATGCCATAAGTGTCGTGGGGTATGCCACCGAGTGTTGCCGCTGTCTTTCCTGTCGTGAACGACTTCCACCAGGTGTCTGCCCCGCGCGCGCGGGCATGTACTACAGATATTTAGTTCCTCCACACTGCATATATGAAACTAGGACGTACGAGCTGCCCAGTCCATCATGTCTGCCGTTCCCTCTGCAAAGTACGCTTGTAAATACCGAAGATAATGGAAAAACATATGGGCGCACCATCAGGGCCAAAGAACAGGATTTCGGGTTTATTGTATAGATCTACGATATATTCTTTGATACCGGGGCTTTGTCCTGGTATCAATAGATCCAGAACAGACTACAGGGATGAACAGTTTATGAGCTCCCCACTACGATAGACAAGGGGTGCCTTACGTCAACGTATTTCTCGAAGCACAGTCTCGGACTGGCGCCAAGCCTGTAATGATGTCGACATCAGCCTGGTTGTAATGAGGAGAGGAAAAACCGCACGAAGGCAGGATAGTGCCCTTTGCGCCGCCTTCAGGGATATCCTTGTTTTTGAGTGACTGTGTCGATGCAAGGCCGTAATTCTCATCGAACCTAGAACCACATTCACGTAAGCGAAGCGACGGGTATGAAAGGGCGAGAACCTACAGCATGCGCTGATTGATCGAATAGTTCCTGAAGATCACAATTAGTTCTCAGCAACGGTGTCAGACTACAAGGAAGAAATGATGTCCGTACTCCTTGTTACGCGAGCGCACAATTCGTATACCCCCACGGGCGACATCGCGAAAGCGTATGTGGAAACCGCGGAACTCATTGCCTACCCAACATCTCAGCGGAACCAAACCAAAATCCGCGGCGAACACGCACCGATGACAAAGAATAACCCAAATGGCTTGTTCGGGTATTCCACCTCCGGAAGGAATTCAGGTGCAAGACGGAACGATAACCCAACTTTTGTGGGCTGATAGAAGTTTGTCTTGAGAACGTGTCTGTGTCACGTCAGGTAAGCGAAAAAAGGATGGGAAGTACACCCACTTGTTGAAGATTAGGAAACTCTCGAGAACTTGTACATCTTGCTTATTGGGTACGGTGCGTCGAATACGGTCATACAACTCTCGATCCGTCAGTGGTTGCTCGGTCTGTAGCCTTTGGAACGAAAGCGTAGGCCTACATGGAGAAGGTCAGTGTGACTAGGATAAATAAAGTAGAAAGGAGGATACATGAGACGTTGTGCTTCACCGATTGGGTAATGCACCATTGCAAAGTTTACGTAAAGCATACGGATCTGCATTTAGAGGTTAATGGACGAAAAAGGAGACAACTAGAAATCACCAACTCACAAGCTCAGGGTGGGCATGAATCACGTTGGCAATACTCTCACGTGTGAAACTCTCCTCACGGAAGCGTCGCTTAATATCGTTCAAAACCTCGGCGTGAGTGGGGTTCGTCTCATCGAGGACGTTCTTAAGGGCGAGATATGAGGCGCCGAGGCGATTGCAGAAGTGTTGCGCAAAGATCCAACCACAATCTGGAGCCTCCTTCAAAAGGAGGATATAAATGGGAATGAAAATCTCACGCACAAGCGTAGGCCGCATCCTGCACAGCGTGATGAGACTGACTGGCCACAAAGAACGGGTTGTCCGGAAGACAATAAAGTAGCGAAACTTCTTTCATGACTTGGAAAATAGAGTTCTCGATGGGGGGAGCTTTCGAGTTGGGGAGTGGATTGAGATAGATCGAAATGATGGTGACCCCATTCGAGAATTGCTCTGCGGTAGGAGTCAGAGGATGCTCGGAAACGTGGACGTTACGGACGCACCAACGTATTTTCGTGCAGAATAAAGCGAGTAATAGTGGTATAGGTTCGACAATGCGCTGAAGAAGTGAGTCGTCCCACCCATCTTGTATCCGATCACTAGGCGCCGCTCGCGAGTACCCTCAACTTCGAATACTTCAATCACGGGGCCGTAACGCGCCTCGACATTCCACACGATTTCCTGGTAGATCTCAAGCGTGTTCTCGCTTGCCTTTTCGAGGAACACAGGGTCAGAAACAGTACGGATATCCGTCTTGCCATCTGTGCGACGAGATGGGGGCGGATTTTTGGGAAAGTTGCACTTAGAGACAAAGTAGCAACGAAGTTGCTGGGTTGCGTTAGCCGAAATGGAGCCCGTTGAACGGTAGGTCTCGAGGCGGTAGCAATTATCCGGGGTTGCTTTGTCGAGGTAGAGTTCGTCGATCCTAAAGAAAAATTAAGGTATATGCATTCAAAAAATCACGGCAGGCACGTGACTACATACCGAGGCTCAACGAGCGAGCCAGGGCCGGCGGTTGAGGTCAAACCGGGAGGACTGGTGTGGATGAACGTGGCACCGTTTCCTTCGGCATCGATCTTCTCAAGGTCGATGACCAGCTTGGTCGGGTCATGCTTTGTATACGCAAGCACTTTGGCGCCAAAGAGGGCGATGACATGGTCAGAGATGACCTCGACGGACTCGTTACGGAAGTACGTGTCGTCGATACCGAGGTGCGTATAAAACCATTGGACCTCGTTCGCCACGAGCTCGCGGGGAATAAACCCCTGAATGAGGGGAGGAAAAATAAGAAAAATTGAGTAATTATTTCTGACCCGAGAGCGCCAAGCACTCGCCTTTGCGGCAACGTTCTCCTGAACTTTGGCACGTTGCGCCACTTTGCCCTTGAATACAGGTGTGGTGTATCCTGGAAGGTTTTCGATGCGATGCAACGATGCATCACTGCCGACGCGAGATGAAGGATCAGATAGGTATGGTCCCTTTCCCTGCACTTGTAGATGGCTTTTGGAAGGGTCACGATCTGGAGACGGCGCTTGGCCAGTAGGATTAGGGGGGGTAGCAGACATGGATTGAGGAAACAGAAATGTGGGGTAAACGTGGGGTGTCTGCTTTGATCGTGGAGGGTAGACGAAGTTTTATAGGCTAGGTACAGTTTTGGGAACACTGCCTTAGGGTTGGATCCGAATCTAAGGCCGCCACTTGATCCACGTATGTACAAGTGAAATTATCGGACGAAGAATCTTATCCGTGGTAACGAATGCACCCTCACGTCTTCTTGCGCAATCTACCATATTCGTTCGGCACGCTCATTCTTACACATAATTCATATGCGGCGGCGGGCCCAGCCAGACACATGCACGTTCTGAATCGATTATGGCTACGCTTATTGCAACGTTGTTGGCACCTGATGAGCCCGTTTGAACGTGACCAGCTTTGTAATGAGCGCCAATGGGCCTCAATGGGTCCTCACGGGCATTGCACCCACCAAAGTCGATCGCACATGTCCGTCACGCACGGGCGCGGGCGGATCACCAGCATTTTTGGTCGTGAAACGAAACCGGACCATGGATTCTCACGTCATCGCATCATCGCGTGCCTTCAGAACTAACTTGCACGGTCACGGGCTACGGGGTATACTAACCTGAGTGCACCCATCTCATACAAATACCAGCAAGGCGACAGCCGTTGACACATGTGCCAATTTTCGAATACAGTATAGGCCAACTGAAAGTGTCAATCCCCTCACGAGCGTCCGTTTGGTGTTTGGCGTGTCTCGTTTCCAGTCCGGACGGTCCTCGGAATTAGACACTTGCAGATTTGAAGCCTTGTTTGAAGGTTGAAGGTTGTATTAGTAACCCTTTTTTATTATTACTATGAACTCACAAATGTCAATTCACGTTACCCGTGTGAAAAAGCATGTAAAATACATACAGATGATATAGCTTATTGCTTAATGATGGGTGTACGTGACGCACAGTGCAGCACTGAATGGCATCATCAACCTAAGCAAGGCGAGTCGGAAACTTCCATGAAGACTTCCTGATGCGATTGCCTAGCGCTTTCACGAACCAACGACTTCCCAGGAATTGGTGACGAGCGAATGAATATAAGAACTCTTAATCTCGTCATCTGTGGGTATACCAGCGCTCTTATCAGTGCTCCCCGTGACTGTCACCTCCAGACGGCCACTGCATCAGCACAATCAGCCAAGCAAACAGCACTAGGCAACTACTGGAAATCAAATTCATTGAAATCCAAAGGCGTTGCATTGTGTAACGCAAAACCCAAAAGCACAAAAAACGCATCCAAAAACGTCGCCACCTTCCCGTGACCACCCGAGGCTCAACCGTTTTCATATCGACGGCAACGGGCCTATCTGTGAAATTTGTACCAGCGAGCGGGGTTCCGGAAACTCCCTTTCCACTGAAAGGGAAAAAATCAAAAAATCAATCAAAAAAGCTGAATTTTTTTGTCGATCGGATCTCAAATAAATGAGGTTATCGTCGACCTCCGCTCAGATTGCTAATAAAATTCTGCAGATCGGCCTACTATACAATTACTGTAATATGCGTTCGTCTGTCCTCGGAGTTTTCGGCGTTCAAACCTTGTTTGCGTTGTCCTTGCGCTCTGATTGTCACGTACTCAAGCCCCTTTTTTTGGACACGTCTTCGAACCGTTTCTCATTCGCATTCTTTGTTCTTCTTTGGGGAGCGAATAAAACTGACATTCTGTTGCTGTGGTGTCAGGAGTTTGTAATTTGCCAAAAAGATAAGCTTTATGTATGTCAATCGGATCTCAAATAAGTGGGGTTATCCTTGACCTCCGCTTACTCGGCCCGCTGTAAAAATTCCGCAGATCAGCCAATAGATATGAAAATGGCTGTAATTGTAGTAATGGACCCCACAAGGACCCCCATGTCGGACCTTGATCTTCGTGAGAGTACAAAGGTCGGTCAGAGGTCGTTGAACTCTCGTTCTAACATCGTAGCCGACAACAGAATCCATCTTCCACAGATAGTAATAGATGATGCGTCGTAAGGCACAATAAGATGGGCGTTGCAAATCCAGCACTTGACCCAAGCTGAGCATTGGTCACGGGGCGACCTGGCTCAGACTTCACGGCCTTATGAGAAAGGCTGACAAGATGGCTGACTACAATGTCGGCTTTCTCGGTCCCTGTCCCACGAGTTGGGCATTGCTACAATTTCGGGCTGAGAGCCGTGTACTCCGAGCCTGTGCGGCGCCTTGAGTTTACGGCACAGTTAATGGTGGTTTTTCTAAAACTTTTATGTCGTGATCCACCACATCAAAGACCCCCGCGTGATTATTTTATTATTACAGCATACATTGCCGGCCCGGAACACAAGGCACTGAATCATTCTCGGTGAGATCTCGCGCCCACTGCGGCCGCTCATAGGGTCGCGTGGGCAGGTGAAGGAGCACCGCGTGATGGAATTCCATTGAAATGAGGGTTTCATGCATCCGGGGAAAAAAATTTATGATCCTGTCCAAGATCCTGTCGGCCAAATCGGCGTTACGAAACACGGCGTGAGAAGCAAACAGTGCGGTGTCCCACCTTCTGCGACACAAGCCAGCATTGGCTCACCGCCTGGGACGTTGAACTAAGGTTGCAAAAAAATGCTGAAGGAATCACGACCGCTTTGGTGGTAGGAGCTTGTGGGAGCGATTCTGATCAAGGACTCAAGGTACGGTTGAC
The DNA here is from genome assembly GCA_025766275.1 of Lactarius indigo. Taxonomy (NCBI): domain Eukaryota; kingdom Fungi; phylum Basidiomycota; class Agaricomycetes; order Russulales; family Russulaceae; genus Lactarius; species Lactarius indigo. The sequence continues at coordinate 56,623 of JAFKAC010000005.1, read as the reverse complement.
GCCCGAGAATCGAACGCACTGCCGTGCGCTGTTGATCACGATGGTACATACAGACGTCTCGACCCCTCTTACACTAGGTAATGGGGGGAAAGTAGGCCGGAAGAGTTGAAACACGCACGCGCCTGGGTACCTCAAGGTGCACCTTGATAAGTACAATGTTGTGAGGCTGTTTCTCGTTGTATCCCTGGCGTGCCAGCCAGTAGATGTTCAGCTGATCTCGGAAGTAAATGAAGGTGCACCGGATCCTTGACCGGATCTCGGCCATACATATCTGATGTGTTCTCGAGTGATATAACCGATATGCGCTTCAGGGAGGTTAAATGGGGGCGATGAAGCCTGCGGCCTGCGAACAATAGAAGTGAATGTACAGAGACTCATGTATACATACATATAGCAATCTGCCACCCCCTCCCCTTATAGTAGAGCACACAGTGCCCTGATATGGGACCGTGGAAACGCGCTGTCGACTCGAGTGCCGCGAGAGGCTTGCCATGGTTGAGCCGGGAGAACTAACTCTTCGCCGTCAGGAGCGAGCATCACGTCATATAGAAATATATTTGAAGGCGGAACATTCCCGAGTGGACGAATAGCCAGGATGAGCGTCGTGTCTCAGACGCGCTACCCCTTTAGTTCTTTATTTACATTTTATTTACATTAGATTCGTAATCTAATGCACGTGGTGCGCGCCGGAGTTCACCGATGTCGAGCTCAGCCAAGGCCGTGGCCGTCCTGTTGACTTTCCCCAGGGCCTTACAATTATACAGACGGTAACAGACCCCACGCTGAAAAATGAAACCAAGTGTTCCTGACGAGTTGTTGACGTCAGTAGAAAGACTTGCAGAGGATGGTGGTTAGACACCACGAATCGTTTTCCGTCGACCCACGCTCAGTATCTTGCACCTTCAACTCTGTTACTTGAACTGGTGTGGCAGATATGCCCGACCTTGGTAAGTATACGCATTTAAGATGACATGGCATCAATTGTATATACCACTGCACACCAAATGTCCGACTTCTTTTTCATTTCTTATATCATCTGTGCCCAATCAATTCGAGAGCACACCGCGCCCACCAGATCGCACACGATAGCAACAAGTCCAAGTATCCTGCCGTCACCAAAAAAACATAAACACAAACGCAAACACAACAGTCCCGAGCTGCATTCCAACCGCCTCGTTGCGCACGCACACGCATCCCCGTTACACTGTCACACGCAAACGGGTACACCGCGCACAACTCGTGCTGCAGCGCGATGGCCTGCACGCTGCAGTTCCTGAAGCTACCCGAACTCATGAAAACGCGGCAGCGCTGCGCTGACGTTACGACCAGCGCCGCTCCACAATACTTCCACGGACGCGGCAGCGCGGGGCCAGGCGGTGGAGTCGGGGTTACACAGGCCGGGCTGCAACTGTTCTGTCCAGAACAGATGGCCCGCCGAGCACGAGCGACACTTGCGCTGCAGTCAGATCCACGAGCGGGTCAAAGATGTGAGTCCGTGTATACAATGTAAAAGATAGCAATCGGCGAGGCGAGCGTATACACAGTCCCACTCATGGTGTACCACAGCTGGGCAAACGTTGCGAAGCTGCGGAACAGGCCCAGTGTCGAAGTAGCGCTAAGTAGCGCTGCGCTGCTATCGGACGAGGCAGTACTCCTCGTCTCTGCTTCAGAATGGGAGCGTCGCCTCCATCGCGATCTGCCGGGGTGCCCCTAAGGTGCTTCCAAGGAGGCGGAGCGTGAGACCAGAGAGCACCTTCGCGCGCCGCACCGCTTGGAGGTCGTCTGAGCCGCACCCTACTGAAGCAGCTGAGCCTGTCGCTGAAGAGGAGGGCGCGAGTGCACACTGCGGTGGCGAAGATGTCGTTAGGGGCTTTGAGGACCGCGGTGTAGATGGCGAAAGAGGAGCCGAGGCGGAGAGCGTCAGAGCCGGGCTGGAGATTGCACAGTTGGGGCCAGAGCGCGTGAGCTACTTCTAGGAGGAGAGGCACAGCGGGACAGCGCAGAGGAGTCCGGTGATGGAGTGGGGAAGTGACGCTGTCGGGACAGTCTCCCCGAGTTCTCTGGAAATGTCGTTAGGGGTGTTCAGGCGGTGAGTGGAAGGTAAAGGAGCAGCTGCGGTGGACGGCAGAAGCCTGAGGTCCATGAGACTGGTTTGGCCGCTACCGCTCGGCACCGAGGGGATCGTGATGGTTGTGGCAGACGCGAGAGCCGAAGATGGGCCCGAGAACCTGAAAGTCGTCTGAACTAGGTTTGAGAAACGTGCCAGCTAAAAACAGAGCACGGCGCCAGAAAAAATTACCTTCGTAAACCCGGGTGAGCACACCTGATGGGTGATCTCTGCGCGAAACTACCAGGCCAACACCCCCTCCAAACGTCGCGGAATAAAGGCATAGAGGATTTTGACAGTCGATTTCAGTCACTCGTGACTCAGTCAACCTCTCATCGACACTCCGAGGTTATTCAAACTCCTGGACTTGGTCCTGAAGGACAGCTAGAATTGCGACAGGAGAGTCGCGGCTGTGCAGTCAGGTGGCAAATGGATGAAAGAGAGGTTTTTTTTTAACGTGGAAGATGGATTGGGAATTGGAAAGGGAAGCGGTTGTCGGAATGTCGACTCCAAGCTAGACTCTTGACATGGGGCTACTGATGAAGAACTTATTCACGGGAAGACGACGACAGGTAGAACGAGAATACAATCGCTAGTGGATATGCAGCTTCGTTGATGAGTATATTACGGTTATGGAGCGCTGCGAACACATGCGAAGAAGGATTACTGTAACCGACAACCGACACAAGTCCCCCGTTCTCCATAGTGTGACTATAGCTCCTCATGTAGCTGTGCGCCGTGTTCTGTCAATATCTGTACAATCTCTTTCGCTCCATTCGCCAACGCCATCTGTAATGGGGTCCTTCCCCACTTGTCCTGAGCGTCTGCATTTGCGCCATGATCGAGTAGCAGGCGCACGACCTCTGTTTTCCTTCTGGATGATGCCAAGTGTAACGGTGTCGTGTCTTCATTGTCCTTTGCGTCCACATCGGCCCCATGCTCCAGTAGCAGCCGCGCAATGCCAACATAGTCACCTTTTTCATATGAATTCTCTGATACTCGGTGCAATGGAACTCGACCCTTGTTGTCCCGAGAATTTGGGTCCACTTTACGTTCGAGTAGTATCTGAGAAACTTCAACGTATCCGTTCGCCGCCGCATAATGCAGTGAGGTCCAAAGATTGTTTCCACTGAAACCCACGTCAGCACCATGGTCAAGTAGGAACCGCCCGATTTCAACGTGTCACATTGTTGCCGCAAATTGCAGCGGTGACCGCTCATACGTGCCTCTAACGTCTACATCGCCACCGCGCTCAAAGAGGACCTGCGCTACGTCGACGCGATTCTGGGCCGACGCTGCATGTAGTGCAGCTCCGCGTCCACCACCGAGAGCGTTGACATGCTCAGGGTACTTGATCAGAAGGTGTTCGACAAGCCCACGGAATCCGCACAACGCGGCATAGTACAGTGGCGTCGCCATAGGTTCCATCATGGGGCGGTATATCCATTGCAGGTCTTCTACATTGTACAACCGGACCCATGCAGCAAAGTGTGGCTTGGTAGGGTCAAAGAGTCGTTGCATCCCGCCCTGTACAAGTGATAATGACTTGTTGACCTGGACATGAGCCGTCCAATGTTGAGCAGCGTAACTAGCAAGAGGGAAATCGTTCCCATCACGGTTGAAGAGGGGGGTGCGGGTGTGCTCAGCAGCGGCGAGAGGTGTTTGGGATCATTGGGGACCACAACGTAGATGGCGAAAGAGAGACAGAGGCGCTGGGCGTCAATGAGCTTGTCTGGAGGTTGCACGGCTGAAGCCAGAGCGGGTGGGCTGCATCTGGGAGGATAAGCACGGCCCCGAAGAGCGGAGAAAAAGTGAGATCGTCGAAGACTGTCTTCACTGGGGATATCTTTGGGAGTGTTGAGGTCAGGAAGTGGCAGATGGAGGATCAGTTGCGGTGGACGACAGGAGGTCCATGATGCATGAGGTTTGGCTAGGCCGCTCCGCCTGGCGCCGGTGGCGTGACGGTGGTCGTGGAGGGAGCGGGAGCCGAAGGTGGGCAACCTAAAAATCTGTAAGTCGCCCGGACGACTGTAGGGTTGAGAAACATGCTCACTATTGTAAAAAGAGAGTGCCAGAACCAGCAAAATTTAGTTTCGCAGGCGAGAGCACTTGGGGGATAACTATGAGCGCACAGATGGTACACGGGCCTGTTCATTGAGACTTGTCAGGCCAGCACACTCTCCAAGTGCGGCAAGAAAATTTGCAGAAAACCATACCTCTCATCGACACTCCGAGATTGTTCAATATTCCTGGACTTGGTCTGCAGACCATATTACATTCAATTTACATAAGTACGCGAAGAAGCGATTACAGTAACCAAGTCCGCTATTCGTAGCGTAACTATTACTCCACACGTGGTTGTGCGATGTGTTCGGTCAACATCCGTGCAACCTCGTCCTTTCCACTCGCCAATGCCAGCTGGAACGGGGTCCTTCCCTTCTCGTCAACAGCGTCTACATGTGCGCCATGGTCAAGCAGCAGGCGCACGATCCCTGCCATCACCAAGTAACGGGATGATGATGCCATGTGCAACGGGGTCATATATTCCCTGTCTTTTGCATCCGCGTCCGCGCCATGATCGAGTAGTAGGCGCGCGACCTCCGTATTCCTTATGGATGATGCTAAGTGTAACGGCGTTGCGTCTCTATTATCCTTTACGTCCACATCCGCACCGTGCTCCAATAACAGCCGCACAACCCCAGCTTTTGCGGCAAAATAAGCTGATACTTGGTGCAATGGAACCCAACCCTTCTCGTCCCGAGAATTTGCGTCTGCCTTGCGTTCGAGTAGCATCTGACAAAAGTCAGCGTGTCCGTTCATCGCGGCATAATGCAGTGGGGTCCGAAGGTCGTCTCCGGCGGAATCTACGTCAGCACCACGGTCAAGTAAGAACCGCCCAACTTCAACGTGTCCCCATATTGCCGCATGTATCAGCGGTGACCATCGCCGGTCGTTGGGACCTCTAATGTCCACATTGCCACCGCGCTCAAGGAGCACCTGTGCTACTTCGACGTCATTCCGGACCGACGCTGCGTGTAGTGCAGCTCCGCGTCCACCACCAAGAGCGTTGACATGCTCAGGGTACTTGATCAGAAGGTGTTCAACAAGCCCATGGAATCCGCACAACGTGGCATAGTACAATGGTGTCGCCATAGGTTCCATTCTGGGTTCGGATTCCCAGCCCAGGTCTTCTATATTAAAAAACCGGACCCACGCAGCAAAGTGTGGCTTGGTGGGGTCAAAGAGTTGTCGCATCCCTCCTTGTACAAGTGAAAATGTCTTGTCGACCCGGGCATGAGTCATCCAATGTTCAGCAGCGTAACTGGAAAGAGGAAAGCCGTTCCCATCACGATCCGCGAAATTGGATCCGCCATCCTCGTCGCCCAAAGATAGCAAGGTACCAAGACAAGCTTGTGCGAGGAGAGTATGGGCGGGTCCAAGGGGAATATGATAGTGGGAAGCGTCTCCACCCGAAGTAGCGAGGCGGTCCGATGTCAGGAATTCCTTCACCGAAAAGTGCGAAAACTGCACCACTCGCGAATCTCCGTCGTCAACGACAGCGATCAAACTCGAGCAAGTCGACAGCACAGCCCCTTCTTGGTCTTTCCACCGCCAGTTTGGGTCCACCTTCGGGATCCCGTCCTCGGCCACATCAAAGTCATACGCAAGAAGTTCAGCGAGCTCCTCGACGCGGAGCGGCCGGATGGCAACTGTGAGACACTGCAAGAGACGATGAGCGTGATCCCTACTTGGTCTCTTGATTTCCTTCAGTATCCGCTCATATGTCTCGTCCAGTGATTCCGGTAACTCCTTCAGGGTGCGCCGTACGCTCGCTGGCAGACAGTCCTGGAGCACCTCCAACTGACAGAAAACCCAACGAAACCTATTCGACAACATCAGTTGTTTGCCGTCGTCGGAGAGAATATGATTACATTCCGTCGGCTCTCTCCGAGAGCGTCTCAATCACAAGCTTTTTCTCGTCTTCCCTCCACCTGCTCATCATCGTGTCCGAGTCTGAGTAAACAACAGATTTAATGTAATCCGCGATGTCCTGCTTTTGCCCGATCTCGTCATGAAGGGAGACAGAATGCGACGCAAGCGGCCGAAGGGAGGTTTTGATGTCGATCTCGGGTCGACTGGTGATGCAAACGCGGAGATTCGGTAGACGGAGGCCAAGTAATTCTTTCACGAGTTCGATGACTCGTGAGCGGGCGGTTGGGACCCCGGTGGTGTTGGGACATTCGTCGAGCGCATCGATGATCAGATAAGTTGGGCTCTCCACCAAGTGCGTTAGCATCTCCTTTAGGCATCGCACCAAAACGTCATCGCTGGGTTTGTGTTCGCCATTATCATGTGCGACATAAAGGCGGAAGAGTATTTCGCAGCAGAGGTCAGACCGTGCGGAGAGCTGGCTGACAAGAGAGAGGAGAAGGTCGTGTCGAGATTGCTTGTCTGTGTCCCGGAAATCGAAGTAGAAGTACGCTACGGACGCCAGTCCGGCCTCGCGCAGGACAAGGACATCTTGGATGATCGACGAACTAGGCGAAAATGAGTTGCCGCCAACTCAAAATCAGTTTCAGACCAACGAACCAGAGTATGCTCTTTCCAGCTCCCGCTGCGAAACGACGGCATCATAAGGAAACGCCTGGGCATAGGAAGGAGAAAGAGCGCACGCTTCCCGTGGATCCACAACAGGGATCCGGTGGACTTCCATTCCTTTATTTTACTTCCTTCAAAGAACCAGTCTGCAGTTTGCTTGTGAGAGGCATCGCATGCGATGTTGTGATTCGTAGACGGATCCGGTGGAGAGACCCATATTCGAAGCTCCTGCCGCATTTGGATCCCTGGGAGGTCATTTGGGGCTTTTCAGTAAATGGTATCGGGTAATATAAAGGAATCACCAACACTTGACGCTGCCTACGCCGCTCGCTGTTTGTTGTAGAATAGCCTTGGAATCCTTCGCCATCGCTCTTGCCTCCATCGCCATCGCCATCGCCTCCTTCCCGTCTATCCACATAACGACTCAGAATGTCTCAACAGCCAGCTGAGCGCAAACCACGTACCGTCAATGACTTTCGTAACTTTGTTCTCGACATTGTGCGCGATCTTCAGAACTTGTGCAGCCGCCATCCGTGCCTCTTCCTGTGTCAGTTTATCAAGGCGCTTCAGAGCATCCTCCAGCTCCGTCCTCCCAGCCAATTTCTTTAGATACTTCTCTAACGAATGATCAGAAAATGACATCTCTTGACCACCAGCCGGATCTACGTACTTGTTCGTCCTTGCTTAATTTCCTTTGTCGAAATTGCAAGAATACCGAGCACCTCAACCATTATCTTCACGATTATGTCAGTCATCGCCGCTGTCGGTGCCACCTCGGTGTACGTCTCGAGTCGCTTAAAGAAGTTCTCGACACGTTCGAAGACATCGACGAGCGCATCTTGGCTCTCTTTAACACCCTTGGCCGCCTGAGACCCCAGGATATCAGAACGGTGCGCGATGACGATTGAGTAGAGAAAGATGCTTACTAAAAGGAGAACACCGGCACCAGCGAAAATCACTTTCGCAGGCGAGAACACCTAGTGGATAATTGTCAGCGTAAAGTTGTTACACGAGCATATTCAATGAGATTTACCAGGCCGACACCCTCTCCAAGGGTCGCAGAAAATGCGTACAAGACATTGACAGTCGGATCGAGCCACTTGGTCAACCTCTCATCAACACTCCTCGATTGCTCAAACTCCTGGACTTGGTTTTGAAGAACGGCCAGAATGGCCGTAGGAGAGTCGCAACTATTCAATCGGGTAGCAAGTGGATGAGAGAGGAGGTCTTTTTTAGTCTTCCTCTCATACGCCTTGAGGGAGGTGTGAAAGATAGATTGAAAATTAGAATGGGAACTTGAAGCGCCGGCGGGTGTAGGGGAAGTCGACATGGGGCTGTTAACGAGAAAGAGGTTCAAGAGAGGAGGACGATGGGTGGACTGGAGATATAACTGGATGTGCACAGCCTCAGGCTCGTCGGTTTGTTGGCAGGTCACGCCGGTAACCATGCGTTAACCTCGATAAGGATGAATAGACGCTGCACAGCCTGTCAATCAGATAACTGAACACTGATACATTCAATCGCGACGGTGTGAAATCTTGACCAGCCAGAGCAATTGTTCGTCTTGCACCGCCGCGGCATGGAAGCCTGGGCCCACAAGGCTACCGCTGGGCCATCGTCCATTTGTCACTTCTCCAATGACTCGATCTCGGACCTGCCAGTGTTATGGAGAAATCCTGTCTTGGTTTGCCTATGTGACACCACAAGGGGACGTTCCCCGGGCTACGTTGAATTAGTATAATGCCTTGCCAGTGTGAATGCCCCATAGACGCGTCCGAGTCACTGGCACTCGCGTCCAGAACTTTAGACACCAATGATGACACGATGACACCTTTTCCGTCTCAGTGTTCCACACCTCCTGGTTTATTGCTTGAACCAATGCGGCACGCATTTCAGATGATATGTAATAAACAATATATACCACACCAAATGTCCAACTCCTTTCTCATTTCTCATATTAGTATTTGAGCTCGGATCGATTCGAGAGCACATCGCGATCACCAGGTCCCATACGAAAGCAACAAGTCCAAGTGTCCTGTTGTCATCAAAAAAAAACCCCAAAACCAAACCGGCAACTCCCGACTCCTGCATTTGCAACTGGTTCGCTGCACTCACACTACGCCGTCAAATCACACGCGAACGGGCGCAGCGCGCACCACTCGGGCTGCAGTGCGATAGTCTGCACCTCGCGGTTCCTAAAGCGATACCCAAGCTCATGCAAGCGCGGCAGAGCAGCACTGACGTTACCGCCAGCGCCGCTCCAGAATACCTCCGCGGACGCAGCAGCGCAGGGCCAGACGATCGAGTCGAGATTCTGCGGGCCGGACTGTTCTGTCCAGAGCAGTTGCTGTCCGCCAAGCACGAGTGGCGCTTGCGCTGCGGTGAGGTTCGCGAGCGGGTCGAAGGTGTAAGCCTGTGCGTACGTTGTGAAGGATTAGCTTAGAGAGAGGGAGGGGGACGTTTTTCCAGGTCTTGAAAGGCTCACACCAGCTGTTGCCTCGGAGTTGGCGCCCACCCATCCACCGGCCTCGCAGTCCAATTCATGCCCGTCAGGACCCGCACTAGCTAGACAGGAACGTCAGACGGTGCACCAGGTAGAACGAATTGGACGCCGCGTGTATGGAGCGGGATCCCTTGGCTGCAACGGCGGCAGCGTTGTCGGACGAGATCCACCAAGGGGGTCGCGGGATTTTAAGCGCCCATACCCCAGTTAGGGGGATAGGGGGGGTATAGTGGACCCTTAGCAGATTTTTATTTACCAGCGCCTATAGGGCGCTAACTCTACTCTAGCCAAATCTAGTGAATGTGAAGAACAATTTATACATTAATCTATTCCTACTAGTACTCATGACTGCATGGGTGAGAAGAGTGCATTAAGTGGTGATGGAATCAGTAAATGAGACAGTTAACAGACCATGAAAGAGATTGTTTGAAGAGGAAATGGTCTTGCAACATGTGCAAGATTTGGTGGTGTCTGAAGCATTGCCAGGTGTTGTGCGGGCTTCCGCGGGGCACGATCTGTCGTATATGGACCCACAGAAATCATGTACGCCTCATTGTACAAGGGTTAGGGCCGCATGTAAGTGCGGAGAGGTCAGGAACGGAAATGGTGGGCTACAGATGTTACGGACTGGACTTGTTTTCAACTTTACCTTAATTTCTTACTTACACTTGCGTTTGTGGGAAAGTCTTTCCTTTCTTGGCTTTCCCTTTTTCGGACTTGCTGCGCACTAGGAGCCTTAAGATTCTCTCCTAGTGCAAAGTGAGACAATGAGACACTCATTGTCCTTATAAGTCTTTATTACTACTATACTTGGGCTAAATGCACCCTTTTATGGCAGGTGTCTCACTTTTGTTGAAACTGAGACATGTCTCACTTGCCTTTTATATCCTTGTTTCTTCCCACACTTACTGCGGATAGCTGTGCACACCTTCTTCTTTTTCCCGTGCCTGCTGCGGATTGCTGTACTTTCTTCTCACGCTTGCTGCGGATTGCGCTATTTGTTTGTTCCGCACAAACAAACCTTTTTCTATATAAGTCGTGGCCCTAGGTAGCTTGTATCCTTAGACTCGACTTCTTTACCATCACAGTATACATTGTTTTCCCATTCCCTTGGGGTAACTCTCTGCTGAACCGTCGAACCTCTTGAACCCCTGAACTCCTCTCACATCTTGAGTATTGTGTCATACTCTGAGATCCTTGTTAACCACTTAAACCTTGCCATTATCGGCTGAACCCTCGCTCATTGACATAGAAAGACCAGACTTGCTCACGCCGAGCTGAACGTTCCTACTGTAACGTTACATTAAGTCGAGTCTCTCCACCCTGGCTTCAAAACTAGGAAGCAGGAGCCGTTCCCAGTTCAAACCAGAATTCATCACCAGAAGAACAGAAGACGATCTCTCTGACAACATCAAGGGAGTAGCCATCTGGAAAACCTACGATGAAACTGAAGGATATTACGTTTGGAGCAAAGAAGACAACGGATATATTCCTATTGAATACATAGAAGACAAACGACTTTGGGTAGTCATCGCACAATCATCTAAAGACCACAAGTGGTTCTCTGTCAAACCAGTACCACTAGAATTCAGACTTGGTCCATATAGAAACAACCCAGTTGGCATAGTTGTCGACTCAGATACAGAAGAACCTGCTCAGGATTCGGATCAACATCAATCCCCTGTTGCATCAGTGGAAGCTACGTCAGGTGTCCCCTCTTTAGCCCCACAAGAACCCATAGATTCAGGTGCTCGCACACCAACAAACTCAAGCATTAGAATGACAAGCACAGCCACACAAATCAACACCTCAATCACCCACACCCCTAGTGGAGGTGGCAGTAGCAAAGGAGGAGGTGGAGGTGGAGGTGGAGGCGGTGGAGGAATCCCTGCTGGAAGAGCCCCACCTTTAGCCCCCCCTCCTGCCGGAGATAAATTAACAGGCCTACCACCAAAAGAATTCACTGGAGACCGAGCCCACAGCAAGAAATTCCTAAAAGAGTTCACCTTCTACCGGGCCCTCAATGGATCAATCGAGCAAATGAGAAACCCCTATCTCAGATGCATTGTCTTCCTCTCCCTAATATGAGGAGACTTGGTTGATGACTGGGTTATGGAACAAAGTGACTGGCTTACTGATGAACTTGCTGGAGGACGGGCTACAATAGAAGAAGACCTGTGGATCACCATCCTAGATCGCTTCCAAGCTGCTTACACAGACGTTGCAGAGAAGCAGAAGGCACAGAAGGCACTCTAAGCAGTCAAAATGGAGAATGGAGACCTTGACACCTATATTGCTCAGTTCGCCGCCCTTGCAAAGAAGGCAGGGTATGGTGCAGATGAAGAAGGAACCCTGGATATTTTCTCACGGGGTCTACCTGAAAAACTGGTCAGGAACATCATACAGTTCGACCACCCAGATGACTGGAAAGAATGGACCCAATCAGCCAGAAAGCACCATCAAGACTTCATCAATCTCCAAAATCGCTTTGGAATCAAAAAGGAAACTAAAGCCGGATTCACAAAAGGGCAATGGAACAATGCCTTTAAAGTCAAACCACGTGACCCAAATGTGATGGACATAGGAAGGACTCAAAGAGGAGCTGCAGGAAGAGCAGCCCTCACTGAAACCAAAAAACAGAAGCTCCAAGCAGAAGGGCGCTGTTTCCGTTGCAAGAAACAGGGGCACATATCACGAAACTGCCCTGACCAACCAGCCAAACTCACAGAAGCATCAACTACACCCTCTGCACCATCCACCACAAAAACCAAAGAGGAACTAGCAAATGAGATGTGGGGAACTCTGATGGCACAGAGTGAGGAAGTGCGAGCACTGCTCGTAGAGAAAGCCTTTGCTGAGAAGGATTTTTCGTAGGCTTGAACCCGGCGGCCTGGGCTAGAGCTTTAAACATTTCCAGTGTACAATATAGCCAATATAGATCCTTGAAAGTCCCTGTACACCTGGAAACTGCACACAAAACGGCCGATCAAGACGTCCTAGTAGACTCTGGAGCTACGGACAATTTCATAGACCCCAGACTCCTGAAGCAAATGGGGATAGGGACGATACCCCTGTCAAACCCAAAAAAGATCTGGAATATTGACGGAACCCTTAATAAGGCAGGAGAACTAACGGCATACTCCATGCTAGATGTCCAATCAGGATCCAAGAAACTACCCATGAGGTTCCTGGTAACAAATCTAGGGGAAGAACGAATGATCCTGGGATACCCCTGGCTTGCTGCCTTTGAACCCCAATGCAACTGGAAGGACTCCACCATTGACACCAGTCACCTCCCTGTCATCATCACTACCCAAGGACTCCAAAAACAAGACACCCCCAAACCAAAGATCCACATCTGGAAAATGTGGAGCACGTTCCTGGAAGAGTGCAGGTATGAGGAAGGAGATGAACTCTATCTCAGATTTACCCAAGATGAGGTCATTGGCAAAACCACAGTGGCCTCAGAATTGGCGCAAAAGGCACGAGATCAAACTGAAAGAACGCTAGAGGAAATGGTCCCCAAGGAGTACCTACAACATCAGAAGGTCTTCAGTGAAGAGAACTCCCACCGATTCCCACCAACCAGGTTATGGGATCACGCCATTGACCTCACTCCAAATGCCCCAGCCACTATTGATTGCAAAATATACCCTCTAACACGTGATGAAAATGAAGCCCTTACCAAATTCCTCAATGAACACCTTGAAAAGGGATATATCCAGCCCTCTAAATCCCCATACTTGTCTCCCTTCTTCTTCATCAAAAAGAAAGATGGAAAGCTTCGCCCTGTCCAATGTAACGTCGTCACGACGTTAGCTCGACTTGAGCACGAAGAGGCGGTAGCAACTTAGCGATGTGATAGTTCTTCCAACTTGAAGACACGAAGGTCCAAGCCCCTGTCGTTGTGAATACGCGGAGGTACACTGACAAGTCGAATATCTAAGTCACGAACAGAGTCGGACAACCTTTAGAGAAGAAAGGAAGGAAGCAAGTGACGATTCAAGAAGACCAAGATGGCGTATCTTGGTCTTCACAAGGTAGCTTAAATACATATTGAGCAGGCTTTCAAGTGCTGCTATGAGTCACGGTAATGTAGCGTCCAACGTGTCGCGTAAGTAGCTCGAACCCTAATACTACTACTACTAGTATTAGTGGTGTAGTCCTCAGTCAGCAATCAGTGTGCAATCTCCTATCGTACTCGTAATCGCCTATCGTAAGTCCGCAACTAATCTACCTTACCGCCGTAGTTGCAACCGGTACAGTAAGGGTAGAAACGTAACATCACCCCCTTTCTAAGCGTGAGGCCCCAGACTCACCGAAAGTCACGGGCCGGCCAGTCGCGCTGCTCGTCCACGATACGCTCCAGGGCGGTCGCTCGCTCCAGGCGGTAGATGGAGTCACGCCTGTCGTCCTGCGCGCACTCGATCATGGCGCGGAGCTGACTCACCCTGGCTCGGAGTTGGTCCAGCTCGTAGCTGGCGGCGCGGAAGCGCGTGACCTCCGCGGTGAGCGACTCATCGTTGATACGATTGAGTGCGTGGTCGGTGATCTTGTCAGCCTCGAAAACCACGAGGTCTTCGTGCGGGTACGTGGGGCGGAGCGCGGCTGATACGTGGGGTTCGGCGTAGAAGGGCTTACCGTAGACGTGCGGCGAGCCCGGTATAACTCCTAGTATGAGGGGGTCTGCCCCTCCGATGATCTGGACGTGCGACGTGTCCCTCTCTACTCCGTCTGGTCCGGTGATGGGGTATCGAATGTGATGGGGTCGTCGGTTCGCCCGGAACCCTTCAGGCGCAATGACATGCGCGGGATCCTCGGCGGCGGTGAACGGACGGTGATCGGCGGCACCAGGCACGCGCACACGTCCTCGATACATGGGGGACCCGTCGGAGTAGACGAGCCAGGGCGTGACGAGGGGATTATCAGGGTTGCGTTTCGTTCGAAGGAAGGTGTGTCTCGCCGGGTAGTAATCTTCGTCGTCATGGCCAGCCTCAGCTGCCGCCATCGCTGCCGTCGTTCTCGCATCTCCCTCAGTCGGGCCGCTGCTGAGTCGAGCTGTTCCTTCTGCCACTCCGCTGCTACTCTCCTCCAACCCTCCAGCTCGTACTCCATCAGCGCTTGAACGCTGGTCGTTGCTCGGGAAAACTCCGCGAACGCCGATGAGGTCGTCGCTTGGGGGGATAGCGGCGATCGGCTCGCGTTCGCCGCTGTCGTTTCGGAAGACGTGGACGACTGCTCGTTCGTCGTTGGGGGTAGTCGTTGGGTCTGGGAATCGGGTGACAATGTTGATCCACTCTTGAGCGGTGATGGGCCCCTCTGCTGGTGCAAGAGGTGTCCATGGGGTGAGCTGAGTGTTCGGTACTTCGGTGTCGTCGTCCTCAGCCAAGAGGGCGCGGGCGTCGTCCGCGAGGGAGTTGAGGAGTTGCGCTTGTGTGACATGTCGCAGTGGGGAAGTAGGCATAAGTGTAATGGTAGAGCGCAGGGAGATGGGATGACTCTCCTCTGTCCTTGCGTTGCTCGTTTTAACCGTTTTTGCGTGTGTCTGCATTTCCTGATACAAGCGGAGGGCTTCGGGTGCAAAGACGTCATCCTTGTTAACCCACTGGTTCTCCGAGTCTGGGTACCCCTTCCACTTGATCAGGTACTGGAGGTGACGCCCTCTGCCGAAGTGCCGTGAGTCTAGGATGGCCTCTACCTCGTATTCTTCTTCCCCATCAATCAGTTCGGGCGGTGGTCGTGTGAAGTTTTCCCCATGGATGACGGTTTGCTTGTACGGCGTGAGTAAATCGATGTGGAATACTGGGTGAATGCTCCACTGCGTGGGAAGCTCCAATCGATAATTGTAAGGGGACATCACCTGAACTATCCGAAAAGGCCCGTGGCGTCGCGCCGCTAGTTTCGCCGTAGGTTGATTGGTTCGCAAGTGTTTGCCTTCCAGCCACACGAGGTCGCCTTCCTTGAACTTGGGCGTATCTTTGTTACGGACCCATGTTTCCTGTGCCTTTTTCATGAGGCGTTGGGTGTCTTCCCTAGCTTCTTTTAATTGTGTCAGCCGCTTCGTTACTTGGGGAAGAGGGGATGGCTTATCTGTCCAATCCGCTTGTGGGTCATAACCCATCAGGAGTTGAAATGGCGACTTCTTGGTGTGCTCATGTGGCCAATTGTTGTGCGCGAATTCGGCGATTGGCAGATAAGCGGTCCAGTTATCTTGTCGCTCGTTTACCCAGAAACGCAAGTATTGTTCCAGCCATTGATTTGTTCGTTCGGACTGTCCGTCGGTGCGTGGGTGATATGCCGTTGATATATTCTGCTGGATCCCTAGGATACGGCAGACTTCTTTGGTGAATTTGGATGTAAAGCGGGGGTCGCGATCGCTGATGACTTTGCGCGGTAGTCCGAAGCGTTTGAATACATGGGCGACGTACAGGGCTGCTGTTTCTTCCGCGGTGATTTCTTCTTGACACGGGATGAAGACGGAGGCCTTGCTACAGTCGTGATCCGTGACCGTCAGTATGCTATCGTGCCCTTTGGATACGGGGAGTTTGGTGATAAAGTCAACCGCCACTGTGTGGAATGGCATGGCCTCTAATACCGGCGTAATGGGGTGTAATGCCGCTCGTATGGGCCTTGTGTTCACTTTGTTTCATTGGCATTCTGCGCAGCCTTGCACGTACTCGTATACATCCCTTCGAAGTCGTGGCCACCAGTAGTGCCTCTCCAGGATGCGTTGAGTCCTCGCGATTCCCGGATGGCCGTGTATTGGCAAGTCGTGGTGGTCATGTATTAGCACCCGTTGGGTTGACGCAGGTCCGGTGATCACGAACCTGCCGTCTTTGTACCATTCTCCCTGTATTTTTTTGAGGCGATGCGGATCAGCCCATATCTTAATCACCTTCTCATCTTGTTGATGGCGTGGTTGCAGTAAGTTTGGATTTGCGATGAAGGTGCGTGCGGTGTTGAGGGTTCGTACGAAGACTTCAGGGGGTAGGACCACCACTTCGCTGTTGTCTTCGATTCCTTGGTCGTAATCTGGTCGTCTTGACAGGGCATCTGCCCTTCCGTTGTTCTTTCCTTTGATGTGGTGAATTTCAAAATCATATTCGGAGAGCTCCAGCACTTCCCTGGCGACCCGTCTGCTGATCTTTTGCGGCAACTTCCAGTACTGCAGGTTGAGATGATCAGAATAAATTTTGATTTTGTGTGGGGCTCCTGCGAGTAGCGGTCTCCAGTTTCGCAGCGCCTTGACGATTGCCAGTAGTTCTAAGTCGTAAATGTCGTAATTGCGTTCCGCCTCCGAGAGCGTTGCGGAATAGTATCCTATGGGATGCCGCTTTCCGTCAGATTTCTTTTGTAGTAGGACGGCTCCCACCGCGTATCCTGATGCGTCAACTTCCAGTTCGAACGGATCTTGAAGGACGGGGTGCGCTAGTACCGGCTCTTCTGTTACAAGGCGCTTGAGGGTTTTGAATGCCTTGTCTTCATCTTCTGTCCATCGCCATTCTTCATCTTTCCGTGTCAGCTTGGTGAGTGGTTTGGCGTGGGTTGCAAAGCCGCGGATGAAAAGTCTGTAAAAGTTGCAGAAACCAAGGAAGGAGCGGACGTCTTTGACCTTTGTTGGTGTTGGCCAGTCTTTGATTCCTTGAACTTTTACAGGGTCCATACGGGTCACCCCCTTCTCAAGGATTACCCCCAGGTAATCCATACGCGGCTGGTGGAACAGGCATTTTTCGAGTTTGAAGTAGAGGTCGTGCTCTTCCGCGACGCGCAAGACATCGCGAACCGCCGCTATATGGGCCGCCAAATCGTGGGCAAAATGAGTGGCAATACCAATGTCATCCATGTAAACACGTATCGTAGTGCCCAAACGTTCGTGTTTTGCGATCGTGTCTCGATAAATGTGATTCATCATTGCTTGAAAGGTGGCAGGGGAGTTGGTAAGGCCGAAGAACATGACAGTGGGTTCGAAGAGACCAAATTTCGTCTTGAAGGCCGCTTTTTCCTGGTCACCGTCGCGGATGCGTATGTTGTTGTAACCCCAGCGGATGTCGAGTTTCGTATAAATGTGGGCGTTGCTAAGGTCAAGAATGAGGTCCTGGATTAACGGTAGTGGGTACTGATTGCGGATGGTATGGGAATTGATGACCCGGTAATCCTGAACCGGGCGTAGTTTTCCGTCCTTCTTTTTAATAAAGAAAAAGGAGGAGGCGTACGGGGAGATGGAAGGACGTAGATACCCCTGTTTCAGCTTCTCCTCAAGGAACTCCTTTAGCTCGCCTTCTTCTTTCTGCGTCATGGGGTATATTTTGCAGTCTATAGCCGCCGGCGCCGACGGTTTGAAGTCGATGGCGTGATCCCAAGGCCTTGCCGGGGGGAAGCGGTGCGACGCTTGTTCGTTAAAGAGTTTGCTAAACTCGCCGTATACTGGCGGCAGCACAGCTGCCGTTTGTTGTTGTTTTGCTGATATGGCCAATTCCGTCGAGGTAGTGGCTCGTAGAGATGTTTCTTCGATTAATTCTTGCATTATGGCCTCTTTTTCAGCCATGATTAGGGCCCGAATAGTGGGCCTAGTGAGTAGTTCTTCGGCGGTGGCTAGAGTCACAGGTTTCATGTCAGGGTGTAATGTTGCCGTTGCCCAGCAGATAGTAGGTTCGAAGGCACTTAGCCATGGATAGCCAAGCACCATGTCTTCGCTCCCGAGGTCGGTGACTAGGAAGGTCATCTTCTTTATCTGTCCACGTGTTTTCACTTCTAGGTTAACGTAATGAGTGATTAACCCAGCTTTATTTTCTGTGTTGTCTATATTCCATATCTTGCGTGGCGTTTCTAGTTGTTGCACCGGGATTCCAGCCCTTGTTGCCATGCTTGGTCGGATGAAGTTGTCGGTTGCTCCAGAGTCAACCAACGCGTTGGTTTCAGTCGTTTGATATTCCGCTCGGACAGTCACTGGAATTCGTAGAGATCGATAGCGCGTTGTCACGATTACAGAATTACATTGTAAAGCCCTCACCCAGACTGACGGGTTCAGGCATCCCGAAAACCCTCCTTTCCCCACAAATCTTGGAGTATGAGGTCCTTCACTTCATCCATGCTGTTGGCCACCTGCGTGAGCCATTCCTTTGCTTGTTCTCCTGCTGTTTTTGCCGCGTTTATTTGAGGTGCAGGTGTTACGCTTGGTGCTGGTGACATGTATCCCGGCAGCGACGGTGCGTACTGTGAAGGCGCGTACTGGGATACGGCCCCTTGGTAGCTGGTGGTTTCGGTCATGCGGCTATTGGTCGAAGCCGTGGGCCATTGCTGCTGGACGCGCGGGTGTGGACAATTTCGTGAGAGATGTCCTGGAGCGTGACAATTATAGCAGAGGACGTTCCTTAGGTCTCTTCGAGATCCTCCTCGCCCTCTTCCTCTGGCTCCTGGTCCCCCGCGTGGCGGGAATGGCGGCGCGGACCAGTTGTGATGCGGTAGTTTGTTGAAGTCGATGTCTTCAGACCCCGCCAGTCTCACCTTCGCTCGATCGGCTGAGGTGTCCATGGCCCAGGGGTTGACCTGCGGCAGGTTTTGTGGAATCGTCCATCCCGCATTGCCACTTTGTTTCTTGGGTGGTGTCGTCGCGTTTTTGTATTCGTTGAGCCTCGCTTTGAGGTGTATGTAGTTTTTCTGTCGTTTGAGGACGGCTCTCTTCCAATCGTCAAACGTGACAGGGTCGTCGAACTGGAATGCGTTTTTGAACAGTTCCTTGGGCAAACCCGACGTAAAAAGGTCGATGGTTTGTGGTTCGTTGAGGCGGTAGTGAGCTTTCTGTGCGAGTTGTTCGAAGTCGTTGACGTACTTGTCAATATCTTCTCCTACCATCTTGAAGCCTTTGCGCAATATTGCTTGGGCTTGCTCCCGTTCGAGCGTGTTTTCAAAGCGTTGGCTGAAGCCATCAGTGACGGCTTCCCATAGTGCAGGTGTGTAGGGACTGATCCCTCGTTGTATCTGTCGATTGAGCCAGTTCAGGAAGGACAGCACCCATTCGCTGACTGCTCCGCCTTTGATGTAGGACAGGAACAGGAGGCATCTCCTGTAGTCGTTCCTCATGATGGGGGCATCCAAGTTCATTCCCCAATAGACGTGCCACTGCGTTAAGAACTGGTCTATTTTGAGTCTGTCTCCGTCAAAAATAGAAGGGGGCTCGCCAGTGAGTTTTTCATTATGATGTCCTCCCCCTCCTCCTCCGGCGTCTCCTCCTCCACCTCCGCCTCCGGGCGGTCCACCGGGCGGTCCTCGTGGTGGTTCTGTTCTTTGTAAGTCGAAAGGAACTCCTCCTCCAGGTGGCGGTGGTGGATCCCCACCGGGCCCTCCGATTCCCGGAGGTAGTTCCAGGGCGATGGGTCTTTCTGACGGCGGGTCCCCTCTGTCGGACCCTATTGCTCGGAATATCGCGGCGTCATCGGCCGTCATTCGTCTTCCGGTTTCTGGGTTGATGGGCATGAGTATTTCCCTTGCCTCTGCTCGTATAGCGCGCGATTCTTCAAGCGCCACTTCTTCCATGGCCTGCGTAATGGTCGCCATGATGGCTGGTGATCGGATGTGAATTGGCTCTGGTTCGGTGATATGAGCGGACTCAGCTCGTTCGAGGAGGAGATCTTGTATTGCTCCTCCACTGGTCTCTGTCTGTTCGGGTTCTCGTCCTTCGCTTTCGCTTTCTTCTTGACTTTGTTCTTCTTCTTCTCCTGACACTACTTCTCCGGTAGAGTGTTCTCTTACTTGTCCGTCGATGGGGCCCCAATCTGCTCGACTATTGAGCTCTCGCGCGTCGATGTCGCAGCGATATCGAGGTCCGGCTGGTCGTATTGCGTCCCACTGGGAGTCTATGGGGTTCCACATAACTTCTACCCAACACAAGTGGTTGAAGTTAAACTCAACTGGGCGGAACCTGCTAGGTCCGTTGAATTCCACGAAGTATCTGGTTTCTTCTTGTCTGTCCCTCCAACTAGCAGCTTGTAGAAAGCGAGTAGGAACATTACGTTCCCCTCTTCTTGGGAGCGAATAAGGACGGAAGCTCGTCCACTGTTCTCTCGTTGTTACGGCCACGATGAGATCTTGGTCTTAATGTAACGTCGTCACGACGTTAGCTCGACTTGAGCACGAAGAGGCGGTAGCAACTTAGCGATGTGATAGTTCTTCCAACTTGAAGACACGAAGGTCCAAGCCCCTGTCGTTGTGAATACGTGGAGGTACACCGACAAGTCGAATATCTAAGTCACGAACAGAGTCGGACAACCTTTAGAGAAGAAAGGAAGGAAGCAAGTGACGATTCAAGAAGACCAAGATGGCGTATCTTGGTCTTCACAAGGTAGCTTAAATACATATTGAGCAGGCTTTCAAGTGCTGCTATGAGTCACGGTAATGTAGCGTCCAACGTGTCGCGTAAGTAGCTCGAACCCTAATACTACTACTACTAGTATTAGTGGTGTAGTCCTCAGTCAGCAATCAGTGTGCAATCTCCTATCGTACTCGTAATCGCCTATCGTAAGTCCGCAACTAATCTACCTTACCGCCGTAGTTGCAACCGGTACAGTAAGGGTAGAAACGTAACATCCAAGACTACCGACGGATCAACCAGTACACTGTCAAGAATCGATACCCACTCCCCTTAATCCCAGAATTGATTGACAAGGTCCGGGATGCAGCGTTGTTTACCAAATTTGATATCCGATGGGGTTATAACAACATCCGGATCAAAGAAGGAGATGAATGGAAGGCGGCCTTCAAAACCAATCAGGGGCTGTTTGAACCACATGTCATGTTCTTTGGACTCACCAACTCGCCAAGCACATTTCAGACCATGATGAACGTAATATTCCGTGACATGCTCCTAACCGGAGAAGTCATAATCTACATGGATGACATCCTTATTGCCACTATTGATGACCTGGAAAGACACCGCAAGGTGGTCCATCAAGTTCTAGAACGCCTAGAGGAACATGATCTCTACCTAAAACCGGAGAAATGCGCCTTTGAGGTTAGGTCTATAGAGTACCTGGGTGTCATATTGGAAAAAGGGAGGGTCCGAATGGACCCGATTAAGGTTCAGGGTGTACGTGACTGGCCCACTCCAACAACAACCAAAGAAGTCCGTGCCTTTCAAGGATTTGCAAATTTTTATCGCCGCTTCATCCGAGGATTCTCCATGATTGCCCGTCCCCTTAACAACCTACTCAAAAAGGACACCAAATGGGAATGGACGGAAGACTGTCAAAAGGCATTTGACACACTCAAGACCCTGCTAGGAAAAGAACCCGTGCTCATTCAACCAGATTTGGAAAAACAATTTGAATTGGAAGTGGATGCATCCTGATTTGCCAATGGAGGGGTGCTTTACCAAAAGGATAACCAAGGAATTCGCCACCCAGTGGCCTACTACTCCCAGACATTTGGACCAGCAGAACGAAATTATGACATCTATGATCAAGAATTGCTAGCCATTGTGCGGGCTCTACGACACTGGCAGGCATATCTAGCAGGCTCCCCTCACAAGGTAGTGGTGTACACAGACCATGCAAACCTCCAATATTGGAAAGAACCACACAAGATCAGCTGACGGGTAGCACGAGAAGTCCTGGAACTCTCCGAATTTGATATAGAGCTCCACCACATTGCCGGCCTCAAGAATGCCCGGGCAGACACCCTGTCAAGAAGACCAGACTATGATGATGGTTCCCATGACAACTCAGATGTAACAGTCCTTCCGGAAGAACTATTTGTCAAAGCTACAAGGGAACTGCCACAGGAACAAGAACTATGGGCTTATGTCACACAGAACCTAGACCAGGAACGTATCAAAACCTGGATAGATACCCACAACCTAAAAGAACACTCAGGGCTCCACTGGAAAGATGAGTGCTTGGTTGTTGCAGGGAACAACAACCTTAAGAGGGGGGTAATTCACGCTTTTCATGACCTTCCAAGCGCTGGACACCCTGGAATTTCAAACACAATGGCTCTGATAACACAAGACTACTGGTGGCCTGGCATGAAGAAAGATGTGGAAGAATATGTCAAAGGATGTGCAGCATGCCAAGCCAATAAAGTCAACACCCACCCAAAGAAGCCAAGTCTCTCACCCATTTTTGGACAGATGACAGAACCATTTGAAACTGTCAGCATGGATTTCATCGTCAAATTACCCAAGTCAAAAGGCTATGACACAATCCTCACAGTCACAGATCACGATTGTTCAAAAGCAGCATTATTCATCCCTTGCAACGAAACAATAGATGCAGCCGGAGTCGCACAACTCTATTTACAACACATCTACCACCACTATGGCCTTCCCAAGAAGGTCATTTCTGATCGAGACCCACAATTCACATCAATGTTTGCAAGAGCCCTCTGCAAAGCCTTAGACATCAAACAGAACATCTCAACAGCATACCACCCACAAACAGATGGACAGTCAGAACGAACAAACCAATGGTTAGAACAATACCTAAGGTTTTGGTGTAATGCAAGACAGGATGATTGGGTAACCTGGTTACCAATGGCAGAATTTGCTCATAACTCCTGGCCCAACGCTACAACCCGAATTCCCCCATTTGAACTAATCATGGGAAAACTCCCACGCACCACATGGACGCCAAAACCCTCCCCAGTTCCAAGTGTAGGACAACGTCTTGAAGAACTGAAGAACAAGAGGAAGGAAGCTCAGGACAACCTAAAGAAAGCACAAGATTCCCTAGCACGGCGACCCTCCAAGTTTGAACCATACAAAGAAGGGGAAATGGTGTGGCTAGAAGGAACAAACATAAGGACTAGTCACCCAACTGCCAAACTAGCTCCAAAACGACATGGACCCTTCAAGATTACCAAAGTCCTGTCACCAGTCAACTATAAACTCACCCTACCCCTGCAATGGAAGATCCACCCTGTGTTCCATGCCAACCTACTTACACCATATAGGGAAACACTGCTCCATGGAGAAAACTTCCCACGACCCCCACCTGACATAATAAACGGAGAAGAAGAATGGGAAGTAGAGAAAGTTCTAGACTCTGCCAAGAAGGGACGACGATGTAAACTCCATTACCTCATCAAATGGAAGGGCTTCCCTGACAGTGACAACTCATGGGAACCAGAAGAAAATGTATCAGCCCCTGAAGCAATCCAAGACTTCTTCCGACTACACCTGAACGCCGAAGGAGCGCCCTCCTCACATATAAGAAGGGCAAGACTGGAAGGAAAAGACCCCCACTCATCTACTCTTACATCTTCACACACAATGCCTTCTCGCTCCTCCTCTGTTGAAGCCCTCATTGAACGCTCCATCAAACGAGGGTTCTTCTCTCGACCCCCTACCCCAGAACAACAAACCACCATGGATGTCAATCCAGCACTGGTTGCACTGTTGGAAAGTTTTGATGGACATCCCAACTTAGTCCCTAGGTCCTCCCTGTCTCCCCCTCCTGAACCAACTGCTACTCCTCCTCCACTCCCTCCTTCCACCCCTCCTCCTGATTCTCCCCCAGTCTCTGTGATCTCCCACTCGTCGATGCCTCCACTGGAGGATGCCCCTATCAACTATGAGCGTGTGGCTGCCACTACCAACGATGACCCTGATGAAGACGACGACCACCCAGGCCTCCCTTTCTTCCCCAACATAGAGACCTCAGCCCGCTTCCACCCCCTCTACATCAACCAACCTGATGGCACTAAAGTCTTAGCAAAGTACATCGCCTACACCGGTAACCGCCAAGATGTCAGGGGCTGTATGGGCCGAGGTCAACCGGTCTATGGAGAACCTGTGTACCTGGATAGTCTCCCAGGAGCCATGCCACAGGTCATGTCAGATGATCAGATGCAACAACTCTCACGTGACGATCCGCGGGCATACGCCGTAGATGAGGCCCTGAGGGACCTCAACTCCCCACAGCTAGATGCGGAGGTCTCTCGCCTTCGCAACTGTTTGGAACAGCGGGCTACGCTCCAGAGGCAGTTCACTGATCTGCAGGCTCAATGCAATCGAGTCCATGGACTGCTATTCAACACCATCTCAGAACTTGATGGGGTGCGCAGTCGGCTGGAAGCCGCCCATGCCTACACCCGTATCGCAGAACACTATGCTGACACATGGCAGCGACCTCGCCTTTTCCGTCACCAAGATCTTCCTTTCCCCCCTCACCCTGGAGGACCTGTAGAAATGCCTTGCCTCCAGGAAAATCGCAATGGAGACCTGTGCTGGCGCTGTGACAGTCTGTAACGTCGTCACGACGTTAGCTCGACTTGAGCTCGGGTGGCGGTAACTACTTAGCGAATAATCCAATGTCAACACGACGACACGAAGGTCCGTGCTCTTGTGTTATGTTTCGACCCTTACTGTACCGGTTGCAACTACGGCGGTAAGGTAGATTAGTTGCGGACTTGCGATAGGCGATTATGAGTACGATAGGAGATTGCGCGCTGATTGCTGACTGAGGACTGTGCCACTAATACTAGTAGTAGTAGTATTAGGGTCGAGCTACTTACGCGATACGTTGGATGCTACATTACGGTGACTCATAGCAGCGCGCTTAGGCCTGCTTGACTTGTATTTAATCTGTCTTGTGAAGACCAAGATACGCCATCTTGGTCTTCTTGAATCGTCACTTGTTTCTCCTTCCTTTCCATCTCCCTTCCTCTATCGTCTCTTACTAGTGCGCCTTCGAGTGTTCACCACATCTACGCTTGGGCCTTCGCGTCTTCAAGACATCTGTCACGTCTGGACCTTCGTGTCTCCAGAGTATTCGCTAAGTTGTTGCCGCCTCTACAAAGCTCAAGTCGAGCTAACGTCATGACGACGTAACATTAAGACCAAGATACCATCGTGGCCGTAACAACAAGAGACCAGTGGACGAACTTTCGTCCATATTCGCTCCCAAGAAGAGGAGAACGAAACGTCCCCACACACTTTTTACAAGCCGCCAGTTGGAGGGAAAGACAAGAAGAAACCAGATATTTTGTGGAGTTCAACGGACCTAGCAGGTTCCGACCAGTTGAGTTCAACTTCGACCACTTGTGTTGGACGGAGGTTACGTGGAATCCCATAGATTCTCAGTGGGACATCATACGACCAGCAGGACCCAGATACCAGTGCGACATTGACGCTCGGGAACTCAACAGCCGAGCAGATTGGGGCCCCATTGACGGGCAAGTACGGGAACACTCCACTGGGGAAGTAGTATCGGAAGAAGAGGAGGAACAGAGCCAAGACGAAAGCGAAGGACGAGAACCAAATCAAACCGAGACTAGTGGGGGAGCAATACAAGATCTCCTCATTGAACGAGCTGAGTCCGCACACATTACCAAACCAGAACCAATTCACATCCGATCGCCAGCTATTATGGCAACAATAACAAGAGCAATGGAAGAAGTTGCGATTGAAGAAGCGCGCGCAATTCAGGAAGAGGCACGAGAAATCCTCATGCCCATCAACCCCGAAACCGGTATACGAATGACTGCAGACGACGCAGCCATTTTCCGCGCAATAGGGTCAGACCGAGGAGACCCCCCATCCGGGCGACAACCCGCATTAGACCTCCCACCAGGAACGGGGGGACCAGGCGAAGACCCGCCACCGCCACCAGGGGGAGGCATCCCGTTTGACCTGCGAAGAACCGAACCACCAAGAATGCCACCCCTGGGACCGCCAGGAGGTGGAGGGGGAGATGGCGGAGGAGGAGGAGGTGGTGGAGGTGCCGGAGGAGGAGGACACCATAACGAAAAATTAACCGGCGAGCCACCTTCCATTTTTGACGGAGACAGACTCAAAGTAGACCAATTCCTGACACAGTGGCATGTCTATTGGGGCATGAATTTGGACGCCCCTATCATGCACAACGACTACAGAAGATGCCTTCTGTTCCTTTCCTACATCAAAGGCGGAGCGGTCAGCGAATGGGTCCTATCCTTCCTGAACTGGCTCAACAGGCAGATACAACGAGGGATAAATCCCTACACGCGTGAACTATGGAACGCCGTAGCTGATGGGTTCAGCCAAAGGTTCGAAAACACGCTAGAAAGAGAACAAGCCCAGGCTATACTACGGAAAGGGTATAAAATGACAGGGGAAGACATTGACAAGTACGTCAATGACTTTGAGCAGCTCGCGCGGAAAGCTCACTACCGCCTTAACGAACCCCAAACCATCGACCTCTTCACATCAGGTCTGCCCAAGGAACTGTTCAAAAATGCGTTCCAGTTTGACGACCCTGTCACGTTCGACGACTGGAAAAGGGCCGTCCTCAAGCGGCAGAAGAACTATATTCACCTTAAAGCGCGACTCAATGAGTACAAAAATACGACGACGCAACCGAAGAAGCAAGGCGGTAATGCAGGGATGGACACTCCCGCAGAACTTACCGCAAACCAACCCGTGGGCAATGGACACCTCGGCTGACCGCGCAAAAGTGAGGCTCGTGGGGTCCGAAGATATCGATTTTAACAAACTACCACACCGCGACTGGACGACACCACCGTTCCCGCCGAGGGGGGGACCGGGGGCTAGAGGACGAGGGAGAGGAGGATCTCGAAGGGACTTAAGGAATGTCCTTTGCTATAATTGTCACGCTCCCGGCCACCTCTCACGAAATTGCCCATATCCACGTACGCAGCAACAATGGCAGGCTGCCCCATCCAGCAGCCGCATGACTGAGACAACGGGATATCCTCAAGGGCCCGTTTCACAGTACGCGCCATCGCAGTACGCGCCGTCGCTACCTGGGTACATGTCACCAGCACCGAGCGTAACACCCGCACCCCAAATCAACTGCGGCAAGCACGAAAACAGCGGGAGAGCAGGCCAAAGAATGGCTCACGCAGGTGGCCAACAGCACGGATGAAGTAAAAGATCTTATACTTCAAGATCTATGGGGGAAAGAGGGTTTTCGGGACGCCTGAACCCGTCAGTCTGGGTGAGGGCCCTTCAATGTAATTCTGTAATTGTGACAACGCGCTATCGATCTATGAGAATTCCAGTGACTGTCCGTACAAATTACCAAACGACTGAAACAAATGCGCTAGTCGACTCTGGCGCGACCTGACAACTTCATCCGACCCAACCTGGCCAAACAGGGCTGGCATCCAGACACAGCCTGCTGGACACGCCTCGCAAGATATGGAATATAGACAACACGGAAAATAAAGCTGGGTTAATCACTCATTATGTTAACCTAGAAGTGAAAACACGAGGGCAGATAAAGCAAATGACCTTCCTGATCACTGACCTTGGAAGCGAAGACATGGTGCTAGGCTATCCATGGTTAAGCGCATTCGAACCAACGATCAGCTGGGCCACTGCCACCATACACCCCGATATGCAGCCTATAGTATTGGCAACTAGCGAAACACTGCTATCAAAAACAACTATTCGAGCCCTCATTTTGGCTGAAAAGGAAGACATTGTGCGGGAGCTGGAAGAAGAAACGTTCGCTAAGGCCACCACCTCGACGGAATTGGCCATACAAGCAAAGCAACAGCAAACGGCAGCAATACTCCCTCAAGAATACGCAATGTTTACCAGACTTTTCAACGAGCAAGCCTCGCACCGCTTCCCCCCGGCAAGGCCGTGGGACCATGCAATAGACTTCAAACCATCCGCGCCGGCCGCCATCGACTGCAAGATCTACCCTATGACCCAAAAAGAAGATGGCGACCTCAAGGAATTCCTAGACGAGAAACTGAAGCAAGGGTACCTACGTCCCTCTATTTCTCCGTACGCATCCCCCTTTTTCTTCATTAAAAAGAAGGACGGAAAACTACGCCCGGTACAGGACTACCGGGTCGTCAACTCCCACACCATTCGGAATCAATACCCGCTACCGTTAATACAAGACCTTATCCTTGATCTCAGTAACGCCCATATTTATACAAAGCTCGACATCAGGTGGGGCTACAACAACATACGCATCCGTGACGGCAACCAAGAGAAGGCGGCGTTCAAGACCAAATTCGGACTCTTTGAACCCACGGTCATGTTCTTCGGGCTCACTAACTCCCCCGCTACCTTCCAAGCTATGATGAACCACATCTATCGAGACACTATAGCGAAGCATGAACGCCTTGGCACTACCATACGCGTCTATATGGACGACATTGGTATTGCTACTCACTTCGATCATGACCTAGCGGCCCATGTAGATGCCGTCCGCGATGTCTTGCGCGTTGCGGAGGAGCACGACCTCTACTTCAAACTCGAAAAATGCCTATTCCATCAACCGCAGATGGATTACCTGGGGGTAATCCTTGAAAGGGGGGTGACCCGAATGGACCCTGTAAAAGTTCAAGGAATCAAGGACTGGCCAACACCAACAAAAGTCAAAGACGTCCGTTCCTTCCTCGGCTTCTGTAACTTTTACAGACTTTTTATCCGCGGTTTCGCAACTCACGCAAAGCCACTCACTAAACTAACACGAAAAGACCAAGAATGGCGGTGGACCTGAAGAAGAAGAACAAGCGTTCAACACCCTAAAACGGCTCGTGACGGAAGAACCAGTGCTAGCACACCCCGTCCTTCAAGACCCATTCGAATTGGAAGTAGACGCTTCGGGCTATGCGGTGGGAGCCGTATTACTACAAAAGAAATCTGACGGCAAGCGACATCCTATAGGTTATTACTCGGCGACGCTCTCCGAAGCCGAAAGAAACTACGACATCTACGACCTGGAGCTGCTCGCAATAGTTAAGGCCCTACGGAACTGGCGACCGCTTCTCGCAGGGGCCCCTCACAAAATTAAAATCTATTCGGACCACCTAAACCTACAATACTGGAAGTCGCCACAGAAGATTAGCAGGCGAGTCGCCAGGGAAGTACTCGAACTCTCTGAATACGACTTCGAGATTCACCACATTAAGGGAAAGAACAATGGGCGGGCAGATGCACTGTCGAGACGACTGGATTACGACCAAGGCGTCGAGGACAACAGCGAAGTGGTGGTCCTACCCCCCGAAATCTTTGTACGAACCCTTAACACCGCGCGAACCTTCATCGCCAACCCAAATCTACTGCAACCACGCCATCAACAAGACGAGGAGGTGATCAAGATGTGGATCGACCCTCATCGCCTTAAGAAAATACAGGGAGAATGGTACAAGGACGGCAGGTTCGTAATCACAGGGCCAGCATCGACTCAGCGAGTACTGATACACGACCATCACGACTTGCCAATACACGGCCATCCGGGGATTGCGAAAACCCAACGCATCCTGGAGAGGCACTACTGGTGGCCGCGACTCCGAAAGGATGTATATGAATACGTGCAAGGCTGCGCAGAATGCCAGAGAAATAAAGTCAACACAAGACCCATACGAGCCGCGCTACATCCCATCGCACCAATACTGGAAGCCATGCCGTTTCATACAGTGGCGGTAGACTTCATCACCAAACTTCCGGTCTCTAAGGG
The DNA here is from genome assembly GCA_025766275.1 of Lactarius indigo. Classification (NCBI taxonomy): domain Eukaryota; kingdom Fungi; phylum Basidiomycota; class Agaricomycetes; order Russulales; family Russulaceae; genus Lactarius; species Lactarius indigo. Next base: position 26,997 of record JAFKAC010000005.1, on the reverse strand, counting down.
GTATGACAGTATACTAACTGTCACAGACCACGATTGTAGCAAAGCCTCAATCTTTATCCCATGCCGAGAAGAAATCACCGCAGAAGAAACGGCGAGTCTATATATCACCCAAGTGTTCAAACGATTCGGATTGCCACGCAAAATAATAAGCGACCGCGACCCACGTTTCACATCCAAGTTTACCAGAGAAGTATGCCGCATTCTGGGGATCCAACAGAACATATCGACCGCATATCATCCCACGCACGGATGGACAGTCCGAGCGGACTAACCAGTGGCTGGAACAGTACCTACGCTTCTGGGTAAATGAGCGGCAGGACAACTGGGAAGCTTATCTACCAATCGCTGAATTCGCACACAACAACTGGCCACATGAACACACAAAGGAATCGCCGTTTCAACTTCTGATGGGGTATAACCCACGAGCGGACTGGACGGATAAGCTATCTCCCATTCCCCTCGCAACCACGCGGCTGACGCTGTAAGGATACCTCGGGCTCTGGGCCCGAATACGTCTATTTTCGCTAGTTTCGGCCATACTCGGTTAACTAAATCCTTCAGCCACTGCAGCCACCGGATTTCAAGTCAAATCGTCGCCGTTTGCATATTTCACTCTCCGTCCCTTCCGACCTCGTTCTCATCGTTTCCTTATTCCCCCTCTCATACGCTAATACTACTCATAATCCAACCCTTGCCGCATCGTCTCTGTTTCAATCTTTTCCGTCTCGTCATCCCTCTATTCCCTCACGTCGTCGCCGCTGCCCTGTCTGACCCCGGACACCCGCAGATCACCACCAGGCCTCATGCCTCAAACATCAGCCCGACCCATCCTTTCTTCGCATCGCCCATTCCCGCGTCGATCATAGTCGATTTCTTTCAACCTGTCAACACTCCTTTTTCACTCCACTAACCTATGTCTCCACCCTTTGTCTCCCGCTGATCCACCTGGTCAGTTCTCCTACCCGCTCACAAGACGCCGTTGAAAATCGCGCGAGCCTCTGCGCCGCCGTTGGAGTCGGAGAAGGATTCCCATTGTCATTCAGGAGGGTGCTCTCCTCATGGTCGCGCCCATATCCCCTGCTAGCTCGTACCTGTGCCACTTTCGTTCGTCGTCCTGTTCACCGTCCATTCTGTTTCCCCTCCGTCCCCCTACCATTACTCGCACTATACGTTCGACTTAGCCTCAGATCGCGTCGCATACTGGCTTCCATGTATTTAAGACGCTCTCTCTGACTCAGGAATGAACCGTTGTTCACCTCTTCTCTTCCTTTGTCTGCCTCTAAGTTTTAATCCTCGCCGCGCTAGTCCGAAGCCCTCGCAACAAGCAGCTATCATCTTCAACATCCGAGTCGTCAATTTCGGACTCCTGTCCGCCGTCACTTCGCCACGGCCTACCTTCGCCGTCGCCTTCGTCATTGTCAGCTGAGCCGCTACACTCGGTCTTCCAGTCAGCTGTCGCCCAAAGCCATAACCCTCGACCTCGCTTTCATCTTAGCCATCTGCTAGTGCCCGAACTATCAACTTCGGACTCCAGCCCGCCGTCGCCTCGCCACGTCCTGCCACCTTCGATCCCGCCCACTCCCCTTTTGGCTCGCTAAGCCCCTTTAACTTAACTTCAACACCGAATCCTCTCCGCCACGAACTCACAACGGACATCACTCCGTACAACGCAGCTGAAGGAAGCTAGAGACGCCGCCCAACGCCTTATGAAGAGGGCGCAAGAGTCATGGGTACGCAACAAAGATACGCCCAAATTCAACGTCAACGATCTCGTATGGCTCGAAGGCAAACACCTCCGGACCAATCAACCCACAGCGAAATTAGCGGCGCGACGCCACGGACCCTTTCGGGTGATACAGGTGATGTCCCCTTACAACTATCGATTGGAACTTCCCACGCAGTGGAGCATCCACCCAGTGTTTCACATTGATCTTCTCACACCGTACAAGCAAACTCCCTTGCACGGGGAAAACTTCACACGACCACCGCCCGAACTGATAGATGGAGAAGAGGAATATGAAGTCGAGGCCATTCTAGACTCTCGGCACTTCGGCAGGGGAAGACGCCTTCAATACTTGATCAAATGGAAGGGATACCCAGACTCGGAGAACCAGTGGGTCAACAAAGACGACGTCTTTGCGCCGGAAGCGCTTCGCCTGTATCAGGAAGCGCAAACCCACGACAGAAGAGATAAAGTGGGAGTCGCTCAGACAGAGGACAGTCATCCCCTTTTCCTTCGCTCAGCCATTACTCTCATGCCCACTTCCCCACTGCGACATGTCACACAGGCGCAACTCGACTCCCTCGCGGAAGACGCCCGCGCCCTCTTGGCAGAGGACAGCGACACCGAAGTTCCAAACACTCAGCTCACGCCATGGACACCTCTTGCACCAGCAGAGGGGCCCATCACCGCACAAGAATGGATCAACGTCGTCACAAGATTCCCAGACCCGACAACTACCCCTGACGACAACCGAGCCGTCGTCCACGTCTTCCGAAACGATAGCGGCGAGCGCGAACCCTTTGCCGCTATCCCCCCAAGCGACGACCTCATCGGCGTTTGCGGAGTTTTCCCGAGCAACGACCAGCGTCCAAGCGCTGATGGAGTACGAGTTGGAGGGTTGGAAGAGGGTGGCGGCAGCATGGCAGAAGGAGCAGCTGGACTCAGCAGCGGCCCGACTGAGGGAGATGCGCGAGCGGCGGCAGCGATGGCGGCAGCTGAGGCTGGCCATGACGACAAAGATTATTACCCGGCGAGACACACCTTCCTTTGAACGAAACGCGACCCTGATAATCCCCTCGTCACACCCTGGCTCGTCTACTCCGACGGGTCCCCCATGTATCGAGGACGTGTGCGTGTGCCTGGTGCCGCCGATCACCGTCCGTTCACCGCCGCCGAAGACCCTGCGCATGTCATTGCGCCTGAGGGGTTCCGGGCGAACCGACGACCCCATCACATTCGATACCCCATCACCGGGCCAGACGGAGTAGAGAGGGATGCATCGCACGTCCAGATCATCGGAGGGGCAGACCCCCTCATATTGGGGGTTATACCGGGCTCACCACACGTTTATGGTAAGCCCCTCTATGCAGAACCCCACGTATCCGCGGCGCTCCGCCCCACGTACCCGCACGAGGACCTTGTTGTCTTCGAGGCGGACAAGATCACCGACCGCGCGCTCAATTGCATCAACGACGAATCGCTCACCGCGGAAGTTACGCGCTTCCACGCGACCAGCTACGAGCTGGATCGACTTTGAGCGAGGGTAAGTCAGCTCCGCGCAATGATCGAGTGCGCACAAGACGATCGGCGCGACGCGATCTACCGCTTAGAACGCGCCACTGCGTTGGAACGCATTGCCGATGAACAACGCGATTGGCCGGCCCGTGACTTTTGGTGAGCCAGGGGTCTCACGCTAGAAGAGGAGGTGATGTTACGTTTCGACCCTTACTGTACCGGTTGCAACTACGGCGGTAAGGTAGATTAGTTGCGGACTTGCGATAGGCGATTACGAGTACGATAGGAGATTGCGCGCTGATTGCTGACTGAGGACTGTGCCACTAATACTAGTAGTAGTAGTATTAGGGTCGAGCTACTTACGCGATACGTTGGACGCTACATTACGGTGACTCATAGCAGCGCGCTTAGGCCTGCTTGACTTGTATTTAATCTGTCTTGTGAAGACCAAGATACGCCATCTTGGTCTTCTTGAATCGTCACTTGTTTCTCCTTCCTTTCCATCTCCCTTCCTCTGTCATCTCTTACTAGTGCACCTTCGAGTGTTCACCACATCTACGCTTGGACCTTCGCGTCTTCAAGACATCTGTCACGTCTGGACCTTCGTGTCTCCAGAGTATTCGCTAAGTTGTTGCCGCCTCTACAGAGCTCAAGTCGAGCTAACGTCGTGACGACGTAACACTTACCCTAGCTCGGAGTCGATCCAGCTCGTAGCTGGCCGCGCGGAAGCACGTGACTTCTGCGGTGAGCGACTCGTCGTTGATACGATTGAGCGCGCGGTCAGTGATCTTGTCCGTTTCGAAGACAACAAGGTCTTCGTGCGGGTACGTGGGGCGGAGCGCGGTGGATACGTGGGGCTCGGCATAGAAGGGCTTACCGTAAACGTGTGGTGAGCCCGGTATGACCCCTAGTATGAGGGGATCCGCTCCTCCGATGATCTGGACGTGCAACGCGTCCCTCTCTACTCCGTCGGGCCCGGTGATGGGGTATCAAATGTAATGGGGTCGTCGGTTTGCCCGGAACCCTTCAGGCGCAATGACATGCATGGGGTCCTCGGCGGCGGTGAACGGACGGTGATCGGCGGCACCAGGCACACGCACACGTCCTCGATACATGGGGGAGCCATCGGTGTAGACGAGCCAGGGTGTGATGAGGGGATTATCAGGGTCGCGTTTCGTTCAAAGGAAGGGGTGTCTCGCCGGGTAATAATCTTCGTCGTCATGGCCAGCCCCAGCTGCCGCCATCACTGCCGTCGCTCGCGCATCTCCCTCAGTCGGGCCACTGCCGAGTCCAGCTGCTCCTTCTGCCATGCTGCTGCTACCCTCTTCCAGCCCTCCAACTCGTACTCCATCAGCGCTTGAACGCTGGTCGTTGCTCGGGAAAATTCCGCGAATGCCGATGAGGTCGTCGCTTGGGGGGATAGCGGCGATGGGTTCGCGTTCGCCGCGATCATTTCGGAAGACGTGGACGACGGCTTGGCCATCGTCGGGGGTGGTTGTTGGGTCTGGAAATCGGGTGACCACGTTGATCCACTCTTGTGCGGTGATGGGCCCCTCTGCTGGTGTAAGAGGTGTCCATGGCGTGAGCTGAGTGTTTGGTACTTCGGTATCGTCATCCTCAGCCAAGAGGGCGCGGGCGTCTTCTGCGAGGGAGTCGAGGAGCTGCGCTTGTGTGACATGTCGCAATGGAGAAGTGGGCATGAGAGTAGTGGTTGAGCGAAGGAAGAGGGGGTGACTTTCCTCTGTCTGAACAACTCCCACTTTATCTCTTTTGCCATGAGCCTGCGTTTCCTGATACAGGCGGAGCGCTTCCGGCGCAAAGACGTCGTCTTTGTTGACCCACTGATTCTCCGAGTCCGGATACCCCTTCCATTTGATGAGATATTGGAGGCGTCTCCCCCTTCTGAAATGCCGAGTGTCTAGAATGGCCTCGACCTCGTATTCTTCTTCCCCTTCTATTAACTCGGGCGGTGGTCGTGTGAAGTTTTCTCCATGTAAAAGGGTTTGCTTGTATGGGGTGAGAAGATCGATGTGAAACACTGGGTGGATGCTCCACTGTGTGGGAAGTTCCAATCGATAATTGTAGGGGGACATCACCTGTGTTACCCGAAAGGGTCCGTGGCGTCGCGCCACTAATTTCGCTGTTGGCTGGTTGGTCCGAAGATGCTTGCCTTCAAGCCATACGAGGTCGTTGACGTTGAACTTGGGCGTATCCTTGTTACGCACCCACGACTCCTGAGCTTTCTTTATAAGGCGTTGGGCGTTGTCTCTAGCTTCTTTCAGCTGTGTCAGTCGTGCAGTCACAAGGGGAATCGGGGATGGCTTATCGGTCCAATCTGCTTGTGGGTCGTATCCCATCAGAAGTTGAAACGGCGACTGCTTGGTGTGTTCGTGCGGCCAATTGTTATGCGCGAATTCGGCGATTGGCAGATAAGCTGTCCAGTCATCTTGACGTTCATTCACCCAGAAGCGCAGGTATTGCTCCAGCCATTGGTTAGTCCTTTCAGACTGTCTGTCAGTGCGTGGATGATACGCTGTTGATATGTTCTGCTGAATCCCTAGGATTCTGCACGCTTCGCGGATGAACTTCGACACGAAGCGCGGGTCGCGATCACTGATGATTTTGCGCGGTAATCCAAAACGTTTGAAGACATGGGTTACGTACAGAGCGGCCGTTTCTTCTGCCGTGATTTCTTCTCTGCACGGAATGAATACAGAGGCTTTGCTGCAGTCGTGGTCGGTGACGGTTAATATGCTATCGTATCCTTTTGACGGGGGTAATTTTGTGATGAAGTCCATCGCCACCGTGTAAAACGGCGTGGCTTCCAGTATTGGCGTAATAGGATGTAGCGCTGCCCGTATGGGTCGAGTGTTCACCTTGTTTCGTTGACATTCTGCGCACCCTTGTACATATTCGCATACGTCTCGTCGCAGCCGCGGCCACCAGTAGTGTCATTCCAAGATTCGTTGGGTTCTCGCGATTCCCGGATGGCTGTGTATTGGTAGGTCGTGGTGATCATGTATTAGTACGTGATGTGTCAATGCGGGTCTGGTTATTACGAACCTGCCGTCTTTATACCATTCTCCTTGTATCTTCTTGAGTCGATGGGGGTCTACCCACATTTTGATAACTTCTTCGTCTTGTTGATGACGCGGTTGTTGTAAATTTGGGTTCGCAACGAGGGTGCGCGCCGCATTGAGGGTTCTCACGAAGACTTCGGGGGGAAGAATGACGACCTTGCTGTTGTCTTCCGCCCCTTGGTCGTAGTTAGGTCATCTTGATAAGGCGTCCGCTCTTCCGTTGTTCTTTCCTTTGATGTGGTGAATCTCAAAGTCATACTCGGAGAGTTCAAGCACTTCCCTAGCAACCCGTCGGCTAATCTTCTGTGGCAACTTCCAGTACTGTAGATTGAGGTGGTCCGAGTAAATTTTGATCTTGTGTGGGGCTCCTGCGAGTAACGGCCTCCAATTTCTGAGCGCTTTGACGATTGCCAGCAACTCCAGGTCGTAAATGTCGTAATTTCACTCCGCTTCTGAGAGTGTTGTGGAGTAGTATCCTATGGGGTGTCGCTTTCTGTCAGACTTTTTCTGTAATAGGACTGCTCCCACCGCATATCCTGATGCATCGACTTCTAATTCGAACGGGTCTTGAAGCACCGGGTGCACCAGGACTGGTTCTTCGGTTACGAGATTCTTCAACGTGTTGAATGCCTTGTCTTCTTCGCTTGTCCATCGCCACTCTTCATCTTTTCGCGTTAGTCTAGTGAGTGGTTTGGCGTGATTGGCGAAGCCGCGAATGAATAGTCTGTAAAAGTTACAGAAACCGAGGAAGGATCGAACGTCTTTGACTTTTGTGGGTGTTGGCCAGTCTTTGATGCCCTGAACTTTTACGGGATCCATGTGAGTCACCCCCCTTTCAAGGATTACCCCCAGGTAATCCATTCGCGGCTGGTGAAATAGGCACTTCTCCAATTTGAAGTACAAATCATGTTCTTCCGCGACGTGGAGGACATCACGCACCGCTGCGACGTGGGCTACAAGGTCATAATCGAAGTGAGTGGCGATTCCGATGTCATCCATATAGACACGTATCGTGGTTCCAAGGCGTTCATGCTTTGCTATCATGTCCCGGTAGATGTGGTTCATCATCGCTTGGAAAGTTGCGGGGGAGTTGGTGAGGCCGAAGAACATGACCGTGGGTTCAAAGAGGCCGAATTTGGTTTTGAATGCTGCTTTCTCCTGGTCTCCGTCACGAATACGTACATTGTTGTATCCCCATCGAATGTTGAGCTTGGTATAAATGTGGGCGTTGCTGAGGTCGAGAATGAGGTCTTGAATGAGTGGTAGTGGGTATTGGTTGCAGATGGTGTGCGAGTTGATAACCCGGTAGTCCTGGACCAGTCGTAGCTTTCCGTCTTTCTTTTTAATAAAGAAGAAGGACGATGCGTACGGGGAGATGGAAGGGCGTAGGTAGCCCTGTTTCAGCTTCTCGTCCAAGAACTCCTTAAGTTCGCCCTCTTCTTTCTGCGTCATGGGGTATATTTTTCAGTCTATGGCGGCCGGCACGGATGGTTTGAAGTCGATCGCATGATCCCACGGCCAAGCCGGGGGGAAGCGGTGCGAGGCTTGCTCGCTGAACAGTCTGCTGAATGCAGCATATTCCGGGGGCAGTATGATCGTTGCTTGTTGCTGTTTTGCTTGTATGGCCAGCTCCGTCGAGGTAGTGGCTCTAGCGCACGTCTCTTCTTCTAGTTCTTGTACGATGTCTTCTTTCTCAGCCACTATCAGGGCTCGAGCAGCGGTTGTTGTGAGTAGCGCCTCTGTGATGGCTAGCACTACGGGCTGCATATCAGGGTGTATCGTTGCTGTGGCCCATTGAATAGTAGGTTCGAAGGCGCTGAGCCAGGGGTAGCCAAGTACGATGTCTTCGTTTCCGAGGTCCGTAACCAGGAAAGTCATCTTCTTTATCTGCCCACGTGTTTTCACTTCTAGGTTAACATAATGAGTGATTAACCCAGCTTTATTTTCCGTATTGTCTATGTTCCATATCTTGCGCGGCGTTTCTAGTGGGTAAACCGGGATTCCTGCCCGTTTTGCCATACTTGGTCGGATGAAGTTGTCGGTCGCTCCGGAGTCGACCAGTACGTTGGTTTCAGTCATTTGGCACTCCGTTCGGACAGTTACTGGGATTCGCAATGATTGATAGCGTGTTGTCACGATTACAGAGTTACAATGTAAGGCCCTCACCCAGACTGACGGGTTCAGGCATCCCGAAAACCCTCCTTTCCCCACAGGTCTTGGAGTATGAGGTGTTTCACCTCATCCGTGCTATTAGCCACCTGCGTGAGCCATTCCTTCACTTGTTCTCCGGCCGTCTTCGTGCTTGCTGCGTTGATTTGGGGCGCGGGTGTTATGCTTGGTGTTGGCGACATGTATCCCGGCAGCGAAGGTGCGTACTGCGAAGGCGCATATTGTGATGTCGGTCCTTGGGGAAATCCGGTGGTCTCGGTCATACGACTGTTGGACGGAGCGGCCGGCCATGGTTGCTGGGTGCGTGGGTGTGGACAGTTTCGTGAGAGGTGTCCTGGAGCATGACAATTATAACAAAGGACGTTCCTTAAGTCCCTTCGAGATCCTCCCCTTCCTTGTCCTCTAGCTCCGGGTCCTCCCCGTGGTGGGAATGGTGGCGCAGGCCAGTTGTGATGCGGCAGTTTGTTGAAATCGATATCTTCGGACCCTGCTAATCTTACTTTAGTGCGGTCGGCCGAAGTATCCATTGCCCAGGGGTTAGTTTGTGGTAAGTTTTGCAGAAGGGCCCATCCCGCATTGCCGCTTTGTTTCTTTGGTTGCGTCGTCGTGTTCTTGTACTTGTTGAGCCTCGCTTTGAGGTGTATGTAGTTCTTCTGCCGCTTGAGGACGGCCCTTTTCCAGTCGTCAAACGTGACAGGGTCATCAAACTGGAATGCGTTTTTGAAAAGTTCCTTGGGCAAACCCAATGTAAAAAGGTCGATAGTTTGTGGTTCGTTGAGGCGATAGTGAGCCTTCCGTGCGAGCTGCTCAAAGTCATTGACGTACTTATCAATGTCCTTGCCCGTCATCTTAAAGCCTTTGCGTAGTATAGCTTGGGCTTGCTCTCGTTCTAGCGTATTTTCGAAGCGCTGACTGAAACCGTCGGCAACGGCTTCCCAGAGCGCTGGAGTGTAGGGGCTGATCCCTCGTTGTATTTGTCGATTGAGCCAATTCAGGAAGGATAGTACCCATTCGCTGACTGCTCCGCCTTTGATGTAGGATAGGAACAGGAGACACCTCCTGTAGTCATTTCGCATGATGGGGGCGTCCAAATTCATGCCCCAGTATACGTGCCACTGTGTCAGGAATTGGTCTATTTTGAGTCTGTCTCCATCAAAAATGGAAGGTGGCTCGCCGGTGAGTTTTTCGTTATGATGTCCTCCTCCTCCGCCGGCGCCTCCTCCTCCGTCTCCGCCTCCGCCGCCTCCTCCTGGCAGTCCACTGGGTGGTCTTCGCGGTGGCTCGGTTCTTCGTATGTCGAATGGGACTCCCCCTCCTGGCGGCGGTGGCGGGTCCCCACTGGGTCCGCCTATTCCTGGAGGTAGTTCCAGTGCGATGGGTCTTCCGGACGGTGGGTCTCCTCTGTCAGACCCTATTGCTCGAAATATTGCAGCGTCGTCGGCCGTCATTCGTCTTCCGGTCTCTGGGTTGATGGGCATGAGTATTTCTCTTGCCTCTGCTCGTATGGCGTGTGATTCTTCGAGCGCCACTTCCTCCATAGCTTGCGTGATAGTTGCCATAATGGCTGGTGATCGGATGTGAATTGGTTCTGGTTCTGTGATATGGGCGGACTCAGCTCGTTCAAGAAGGAGATCTTGTATTGCTCCTCCGCTAGTCTCCGTTTGCTCCGGTTCTTGCCCTTCGTCTTCTTGGCTTTCTTCTTCCGACACTACTTCCCCAGTAGAGTGTTCTCTTATTTGCCCGTCAATAGGGCCCCAGTCGGCTCGACTGTTGAGTTCTCGCGCGTCGATATCGCAATGATAATTGGGTCCTGCTGGTCGTACTGCGTCCCACTGAGAGTCTATGGGGTTCCACGTAACCTCTACCCAGCACAAATGATCGAAGTTGAACTCAACTGGGCGGAACCTGGTTGGTCCGTTGAATTCTACAAAGTATCCGCTTTCCTCTTGTCTTTCCCTCCAACTAGCAGCTTGTAAAAAGCGCATAGGGACGTTGCGTTCTCCTCTTCTTGGGAGCGAATAGGGACGAAAATTCGTCCACTGATCTCTTGTTGTTACGGCCACGATGGGATCTTGGTCTTAATGTAACGTCGTCACGACGTTAGCTCGACTTGAGCTCAGGTGGCGGTAACTACTTAGTGAATAATCCAATGTCAGCACGACGACACGAAGGTCCGTGCTCTTGTCTTAGTGAATGCTCGGAGGCACACCGACAAGTCCTTGCTGCTTGATAATGCGAAGATGAATAGAAAGTGGATAGGCAAAAGAAAGAAAGACAAGTGATGATTCAAGAAGACCAAGATGGCGTATCTTGGTCTTCACGAGACACTATAAATACAAGTCGAGCAGGCTTTCAAGCGCTGCTATGAGTCATTGTAAAGTAGCGTCCGACGTATTGCGTAAGTATCTCAAACCCTAGTACTACTAGTACTAGTATCAGTGGCGTCCGTTCTCAGTCAGCTATCAGTACCGTATCTCCTATCGTGCTATCGTATCACCGCGCTACCGTAGATAAGTCTGTCGCTAATATACCTTACCGCCGTAGTGACAACCGGTACAGTAAGGGTTCACAGTCGTATTCAGTCGTACCAGTCCAATCATGACACAGTCGCTTCCATCGCAGCTTCAACTGCCCTCGAACCAAGCGGTACTGCTACCATTGCCAGAGTGCAGGCCACTGGCCCAACAAGTGCCTATGGCGCCGGCTTGAAGAACAACCGGGAGAAGAAGATGCTGCCAACAAGTGGTGCGGCAAGTGTTTTAGGAATGACCCCGGACATGCCGAGATCCGCTGCCCTGTCTATGAGCAGTGCTGGAAGTGCGGAGTTTGCAGACACTTCCAGTTCCTTCGCACTCATCGCTGCCGGGAGATCATTGCGGAGAACTACAACTCTGACTGGGTTGACAATGACCTTGTACAGACTGATGACCCTGAGCCTGGCACAGATCGTTTCTAGGGACGTCGAGGTGACAAGGACTCTGAAGGGAGGGTAATGTTACGGACTGGACTTGTTTTCAACTTTACCTTAATTTCTTACTTACACTTGCGTTCGTGGGAAAGTCTTTCCTTTCTTGGCTTTCCCTTTTTCGGACTTGCTGCGCACTAGGAGCCTTAAGATTCTCTCCTAGTGCAAAGTGAGACAATGAGACACTCATTGTCCTTATAAGTCTTTATTACTACTATACTTGGGCTAAATGCACCCTTTTATGGCAGGTGTCTCACTTTTGTTAAAACTGAGACATGTCTCACTTGCCTTTTATATCCTCGTTTCTTCTCACACTTACTGCAGATAGCTGTGCACACTTTCTTCTTTTTCCCGTGCCTGCTGTGGATTGCTGTACTTTCTTCTCACGCTTGCTGCAGATTGCTGTGTTACTTCTCACGCTTGCTGCAGATTGCACCATTTGTTTGTTCCGCACAAACAAACCCTTTTCTATATAAGTTGTGGCCCTAGGTAGCTTGTATCCTTAGACTCGACTTCTTTACCATCACAGTATACATTGTTTTCCCATTCCCTTGGGGTAACTCTCTGCTGAACCGTCGAACCTCTTGAACCCCCCTTGAACTCCACTCACATCTTGAGTATTGTGTCATACTCTGAGATCCTTGTTAACCACTTAAAACTTGCCATTACTGGCTGAACCCTCGCTCATTGACATAGAAAGACCAGACTTGCTCACGCCGAGCTGAACATTCCTACTGTAACGTTACAACAGAGCCCATGGAATGAGGGTGGTCGCAAATGGTCGCGCACGCTTCTGCATGGTGCGAAACCTTACAGAGGTAACCGCCAGAGTTGGGAACGTGTTGTGTTTGAATCTCTAAGGCCGCGTGCAATTGGGGCACGTTGGGGAACACAAGAGATTAGGCTCATTGCACTCAAAAGTCCGAAATCTAAAGGAAAAAGTCTACTATTGTCTGTGAGAGAGAAAAGGTGTAGTTGATGGGGGTGGAGAGAAGAGAGCGTCAAAATGAGGCAAGACTCCAGATTGCACTGAAGATGGAGAGCCTGAGGACGGGCTGGGAGAGTTGGGGCCAGACAGCAAAAAGTAGCAGTGAATTACCAAGCCGATTGCTGTATTTAGTAGGTGCGAGAATGTAATACCATATTTGGATAGGCACTCACTTATGTAAATACCTACCCCCCTTTCCCCATCAGCCTTATGAGATTTTTGTACCCCCTATATCTAACTACACTTCCGCAACCCCCTTGAGATCCACACCCTAAAAATGAGTGCATCAGCGAACGAGGTGAAGGCGTAGATGTGATGACTCATAGCATCAGGGAAAACCTCCCACGCTAGCGAGAGGTAAGACCGTATAAATTAGTGATATGGGAAGTAATGGGAATAATGCATCAATAGTTGACCATAAGATCACATAAGTTGTGCTTGGTAAGATGTCGTCTAGTTTACGGCTAAACTATTACTAGCAATTTGCGGTACTCAGACCCGGCCACCTCACTGCCTCGGTGAGGACCAAATACTGGCTAGAGGAGAGTAAGAAAATGAACCCACGATATGTACTCGAGCTCCATACCATTTGAAGGGCGATCGATGATACCGGAGGCGGGTGACATGGAGAAGGGTCTTAGGATGTCCTTGGTCTCACATTGGCGGCACACTGCAATAGTATCACTCCAGTGGCGTGTCAGGGAAAGTGCGAGAGGTAATGCCCGTGTAATTGATCAAGGAACTATAGTAATGGAGACTATGTGTCAATAGTCAATCTTAGCTAGCGGACCAGATAAACACCGGCTAAATTATAATAAACTCACGTAAATTCTACTATGCGCTGCCTATTGACATTCACTCGCCATTCAATGAGAATGGATTATCCGATACTATAACTACCTATGCAAATCTGAGATAATTGTCCTGGTTGCTGAATGAATTGACATAAAATACACTACATTGTTTGAGCATGGAGAAGCTATTCCAGTCAGGAGTAGTTGATCCAAATCGGGGGATGTGTTATGATCCGACGCTTCGGACCTAAGTCACAGTATGTCTCCACCCTGCCTTCCCCCTTTGTACTATACCTTGTTACCAAAGGAGCTACTGTTACTAGTGGCGCTGTTTCTTTGATCCGAACTTCTGTTTACTCCGTTTAGTCTCTTTGATATTGTGTGGACTTGTGTTCATGTTGTTTGGAACCTTGTCCTATATAAACCTGTACCATAGACCGTAGGAAGCCAGACTTGGCTTCGTTTGCAATCTAGCAACTTTGCCTCCGTACTTTGGTGTGACCTCGCCTTATCCCTCTCTTCTTGTGCATCCCCTACCTCGGTCCCTGATCGGGACACTTCGAAGTCTTTGCAGTTGAACTATATCAACGCGTTACACCTGTTATACTCTGTGCACTAGCAAGATCAAGTGTAGAGAAGTGTTAGACACTTCGGACGAGGAGTCCTACATTACAGAGTAGTGCTGCACCTTGTGCCACACCTTATCACTCGTATTTCATAGCAATAAGACAACAGAAGTCTTCGCTTGATACTTGTGTGATTCAGAACCCCTAGAACCCACGCCCCTGCTAGGGCGTAACATAAGCCAAGTCTACAACACCCAAGACACTACTGCCACACAGCAGAGTGGGCGACGATCCAAGAGGACGCATCAGCCAACAACCAGACACTCCACAGAACCCAGAAACGACGGCATAGCCGGGCGACGGATCCTCCTTGACACAAGAAGCCACTTCAGCCATCCCTTTACACAAATCAGCACCCAAGACAGACCACAATCGTGGCTAGCATCAGTGTCACCTTTGAATCAGACAACGATTGGACCCCAGTCACAATCAGAACACAAGACGACCTCCCACACCACGTTAAAAGCAGTCAACTAGGAAAAGGAGCTCGCTGGGCCACAACATCAGGAAGACCACCTTGTTACAAGTGCCTCATCAAAGGCGAACTCAGACCAGTGGAATTCATCAACAACAACTGGTACATCCTCCGATACTTTCAGAACACATACCACACCAGAGCCATAAACATCACACCACACAGATTTGCTGAAGGACTAGGCTGGTGGAACGAAGAAGACGAACAGAACCCAGAAACGCCCACACAACAATCATCCTCAGCACCAAGAAACACTAGGGGAACATACGGACTACAACAAGACTCATCAGAAGAAGAACCCAGCTCAGACGAAGCGGAATCACACTCAGAACTATCCCACTCCTCAGAACACCGCCTAGACATCACAGTACCCACACAAGCTTCGTCACAAGCCAGCCCCACTATTCCTATCTGGATAGAACCATCCCCAGCGGAAGAAGGATTCCCAGCCCCACTACCACCAATCAGATTGCCCTCCCCAGTCGAACCACCCCAGATCCCCATCACACCACAGCCAACACTTGTCATGTCAGCCATAAACGCCACAGGCACTGGCACAGGTACCGGCTCAAGCGCTGGAACAGGAGGAACACCAACAACGAGCTCAGGGGGACTCAAAGGGGCACCCCCTACTCCGTTCACCGGAGATAGAACAGAGAGTGGTCAGTTCAAAAGAGAACTACTACGATATATCAAGTTAAATAGCGAGAATGAACTCATCAAAGAACCTTATGCACGAGTACTATTCGCCCTTACAATGTTCAAAGGACCCGGTGTACAACTGTGGGTCAACCAAACCGAAGATGACATGGAAGCGGCACTAGCAGACCCCACCAAAGCCCTCACTAAAAACAGCAAAGATCTTTGGGACGGTTTTCTCGACACCTTCGACAGAGACTGGACCGACACTCTAAACAAAGAAAGAGCCTACCAGAAGCTCATCAATCTGACGATGCAGGGTGGAGCATTGGACAGTTACATCCTCGACTTCGAACACCTTGCAGGAATAGCAGGATGGGCAAGAGATGCCCCTGGAACGGTGGAATTCTTCAAAAGAGGACTACCCACAGGACTGTATCGTGCTTGCCTTATGCGAACCACCATCCCAAACACCATGGACGAGTGGCAAACCGCTGCCAGAGCAGAACACCAACGCTGGAAGCTGCTAAAAGCCAGACCAGGGAATAGAAACCCAGGACCAACCCAGAACGTCCACCAAGGACGACCAAAGCGAGACCCAAATGCGATGGATGTAGATGCCACCACCTCCACCCCCTTTAAGAAGCTTACCGAAGAAGAAAAGAAAACCCTCATGAAAGAAGGACGCTGCTTCAAATGCAGACAGCAGGGACACATGGCTAGGAACTGTCAACGACAAAACACCATCAACCAAACCAAAGCCAGAGCCACAGATACCCAAGAAGCGGACACTGCACCCCCATACACCCCAGAAGCAAGCACCTCATCAGTGGCTACTACCACAACCGAAGATAAAGTCCGACAAGCCCATGCACTCGTCCAAGGCATGACTGAGGATGAAAAGAGACGCTACTATGCCTTAGACCAGGATTTTTGCGATGCCAACCTGTGAGAGCTGACAGGGAGGCCAATTCAATGTATAGTGTTCGCGATAGTGCTATGACAATCAAAGTCCTCGTTCGCCTTTACTACAAAGAAGCTCGCATAAATGTACTGCTGGACAGCGGTGCAACAGACAACCTAATCGACCGAAACCTAATCCAAAAACTTGGACTAGGAACCACTCCTCTGAAACCACCCAGATTGGTCCGGAATGTAGATGGATCGCTAAACAAAGATGGCACCATGACTGAGACATGCCAGCTATGGATAAAAAGAGGAGAAGAAGAAACTCCTTTCCAGTTTTTCGTAACCAGCCTAGGAGAAGACAGAATGATCTTTGGATATCCCTGGTTCGAACACGAAAACCCAGACATAGACTGGAAGAAACAAGAGCTGAAAGGGGAAGCAGTCACCATCCTGACAGGAGGGTACCGCTTCCGAAGAAAGCGACACCAAGAAGCGAAAGCAGCAGCAACCAAAACAACCTTTGACCCAGTAAAAGAAACCGCAATCCCAGAAGAATACCAGCGCCACAACAAAGTGTTCTCAGACGAAGAAGCACAACGCTTTCCCCCAGAAAGAGAAGAAGACCATCCCATTACATTGCGACCAGATGCACCCAACAAGATCAACTGTAAAATCTACCCCTTGACTCCAGAAGAAGACAAGGAGTTGAAGGCATATCTTGACGAAAACATAGCAAAAGGATACATCTATGAAGGAAGCTCCCCCTACGCTTCCTCCTTCTTCTTCAGAAAGAAAACAGACGGAGGGTTGCGCCCTATCCTGGACTACAGACCCCTAAACACCTGGACAATAAAAGACACTTACCCACTACCTCTCATCTCCGACATCCTGACCAACTTAAATGGGAAAACACTGTTCTCAAAGTTCGATATCAGATGGGGGTACCATAACATCCGCATAAAAGAGGAAGACCAGTGGAAGGCAGCCTTCAAGACACCAAGGGGGCTGTTCATCCCTCGAGTCATGACCTTCGGCCTCACAAATGCACCAGCCACCTTTGCAAGAACCATGAGCAGAATACTTCGACCACTTATGGACAAATACCCAAGAGAGCTATTTGTGTACATGGACGATGTCCTGATAGCCACAGAAGAAGATACAGAACGCCACAGACAAATTGTACACGAGTTCTTGGAAATCTGTGAAAAGGAATCTTATTTCCTAAAAGCGTCAAAATGCGTGTTCGAACAAAGAAAGATCCACTACCTAGGCATTGTCATCGATGGGTCTCAAATCAAAATCGACCCAAAGAAGGTAGAAGGACTAAAAGACTGGCCAAGAGACATCAAGTCAGTCAAACAAGCAAGAAGCGTGCTGGGAACACTAAGTTATCAGCGACCCTTCATCCCCAACTTCACTCACTTAGCAAGACCCATCACAGACACAATAAAGACGTCAGAAGGACCCTTCAGATGGACAAAGGAAGCAGCAGAAGCCTTAGAAGCTCTCATCACGCTTGTGTGCAAAGACCCCATCTTATGCCAACCAGATATGGACAAACCTTTCGAACTAGAAGTAGATGCCTCCGCTTTCGCCACAGGGGCAATCTTAACACAAAGAGACAGCCGAAACAAACCACAAGCTGTGGGATACTTCTCCAAATCATTTTCAGAAGCAGAGTGCAACTATGACATCCATGACAGGGAACTCCTGGCAGTAATCAGAGGACTGGAACACTGGAGACACCTTCTTTTAGGGTCCCCCCACGAAATCACAGTGTTTACAGACCACAAAAACCTAGAATATTATTGCCACCCTCGACAAATCAATAGGAGAGTGGCGCGCTACATCCCCAGACTGGCAGACTATCACATCAAACTTCACCACAAACCCGGACCCCAAAACCATGCTGATGCCCTGTCAAGACGCCCTGACCACGACACCGGAGCAGGGGATAACACTGATGTAGTGGTCCTGACCCCAACCATCTTCGCAAACTCCGCTCTCTCCATAAGGATAGATGACCGGGTCATGGCACACCAATTAGACCACCAAGACACTCTGAACGAGTGGGCCGCCCCTTTCCACCTAGTAAAACAAGGCAAACACTGGTGGAGAGGTGACAAACTGGTGGTTGTGGACAACACACCGCTAAAGAGGGGGGTAATTTCCCTGTTTCACGACACAAAAACAGCTGGACACCCCGGAATAACAAAGACCTTGTGGTTAGTGTCACAAGACTTTTGGTGGCCAAACATGAAAGACGACATATCCGCATATGTAAAGGGCTGTGCCACATGCCAATCAAACAAGAACTTCCCTGGGAACCCGAAACCACCGATATTCCCCATCAAGACTAACCCAGAAGCACTCCCTTTTGAAACCATCGCTCTAGACTTCATCACAAAGCTACCCCAATCAGAAGACAATGACACAATTCTCACCATCACGGACCATGACTGTTCCAAAGCAGCCTTCTTTATCCCATGCAGCGAAACAATAGACGCAGAAGGAGTGGCAAAACTCTATGCCAAAACTGTCCTGCCACACTATGGACTACCGAGAAGGGTCATCTCCGACAGAGACCCCAGATTCACAGCGAAGTTCATCAAAGAACTGTGCAGAGTGCTTGACATAGAACAAAACATCAGCACAGCATACCACCCACAAACAGATGGACAATCAGAACGAACAAACCAGTGGTTAGAACAGTACCTCCGAATGTTCATAAACCATCAACAAGACAATTGGACGGAGCTACTACCACTGGCACAGTACACCCACAACTCCTGCCAAGCGCAACCACTAAGAAGGCACCCTACGAATTAATCCTTGGATACATCCCAAGAGTACACCAACCAGAAAGAACGACCACAGTACCAGGAACACAAGAGAGATTGGAGCGAATCCAGGAAGCCAGAAGGACTGCCCAAGCAGCAATTACCCATGCACAGTCACTCTACAAAGGATCCTCTCGCTTCGAACAACACACAGAAGGAGATAGTGTGTGGCTGGATGCTAGGAACTTGAAAACAACGCACCCTAGTTTCAAGTTAGCCCCAAAAAGATATGGACCCTTCAGGGTCACAAAGAAGATCTCCGCCACCACATATGCCCTGAAACTTCCCCATCAGTGGCGGATCCACCCAGTATTCCATGCATCCATCCTGATGCCATACAAAGAAACCTCCATACATGGAAAGAACTTTACGGAACCACCCCCAGATCTAGTAGATGGAGAACAGGAGTGGGAAGTCGAGAAAATACTAGAAACAAGACGCCACAGGAACCAGTTACAGTTCCTAATCAAGTGGAAGGGATACTCCGATGCACACAACAGTTGGGAGCCAGAAAGAACCTCAACGCCCCAGAACTTATTCAGGAACACTTTGAAAGCAACCCCAGAAGCGAAGGAGCAAAGCAATGGTTAAAACGAAAGGAAGTAACAGTACGAACAGCAACCACTTTCCCCACTAGCTTCCTCACCATGCCCTCTCGCTCCTCCTCTGTAGAACGTCTGTTGCTCGTGCCATGGAAAGAGGCTCCTTTGACGAAACACCTCGGTCACACCCTCCTCTGGCTATTCTCCCTTCCAGCACGACCCCCCTTTCCTTGCCCTTCACTTCATCCAGGAACCACAGCCCATCGATCCCACCATGCCCAGCGTAATAGAAACAGAAGGAGGAGGAATAGCCCTTCGCAGGTTCTCCCCTCCTGGACACACAGCTACCCCCTACTCCCCTGAGATACCCGACCTACCACCTCCCCCCCTGATCCTAGAGGACCATAGGCGTCACCTCAGAGGCGAAATAGTCTAACGGACCCAATCATGGACAGCACTCCCTCATTAACTCTGAAAGGACATTGCCCATCACTGCCTGAAGAAGAATGACGACCCTGGCTACCCCTTCTTCTTGAAATGAACCCCTGTGAGCAGCCGCTATGGTCCCTTCCTCATCCCTGACAGACAGCTGGACCCAACCTCAGTACATCTGAAAGGATGCCAAATGGATCAAGATCAGTGAAAACAAAGAAGATGTCATCGGCACCATGGGCAAGAACCTCCCTCACTATGGCCTCCCCCTTTTCCTCCTTCCCAGAGACGACGACCCCCACAATCCAGCTCCCCCATCACCCCAGCTCAGATGCAGAACTTGGACGAAGCTTCCCCCACAGCCAGACAAGTCGATGAAGTCCTAGAAGACCTGAAAGATGACCGCCTCACAGCAGAATCTCCAGGACTCGCCGACTCTTGCGAAACCAGAAGGCCCTCCGAAAGGAGATTGAAGGCCTGTACAAGACGATGGAGCCCCTCAAAAGGCACCTCCTCAACATGGACATGCAACTAACCAGCACCCGAAGAAGGTTGCAAGAACACAAGGCCTATGTCCGGATTGCAGACCGATGGCTCACACTACACCCCCCTCCTCCGGAAGAAGAAACTCACCCCTTTGAAGTCCACCCATTCCTGCCCCTGCTCCACCTCGCTACCACTCCATGCCAGACTCCACGACGAACCAGAAGGACCTAGCCCCTCTGCAGAAAGGAAGAAGAGACGCAAGCGCAGAGCCAACAAGAAGGAGACTGGCACCATTCGACTTTGTTACAGGTGTCAGTCTGAAGACCACCTCTCCTTCGCCTGCCCTCAAAAACAGAAGTTCTGCTGGAGGTGTTCTAGCACTGACCACTTCCCCTATCAGTGCCTCTGGCCAGCCCCAGAAGAACGCACTCAGTGGTGTGGCAAGTGTTTTACCAGCAACAGCCACGAAGAAATCAAGTGCCCCAAGTATGAAAATTGTCGCAAGTGTGGGGCCATGGTCCCTTCAACTTCCTTCGCCAACATCGCTGCCCCCTCCCTCGCGAAAGCACCCCCTCCAACGATGTAGACAACGATGTCTATGACCTGATGGACTTCGAAGCACTCTAGGGAGAGTTGACTTAGAGAGGGGCTCATGTTATGATCCGACGCTTCGGACCTAAGTCACAGTATGTCTCCACCCTGCCTTCCCCTTCTGTACTACCTTGTTACCAAAGGAGCTACTGTTACTAGTGGCGCTGTTTCTTTGATCCGAACTTCTGTTTACTCCGTTTAGTCTCTTTGATATTGTGTGGACTTGTGTTCATGTTGTTTGGAACCCTGTCCTATATAAACCTGTACCATAGACCGTAGGAAGCCAGACTTGGCTTCGTTTGCAATCTAGCAACCTTGCCTCCGTACTTTGGTGTGACCTCGCCTTATCCCTCTCTTCTTGTGCATCCCCTACCTCAGTCCCTAACCAGGACACTTCGAAGTCTTTGCAGTTGAACTATATCAACGCGTTACACCTGTTATACTCTGTGCACTAGCAAGATCAAGTGTAGAGAAGTGTTAGACACTTCGGACGAGGAGTCCTACATTACAGAGTAGTTGTTACGTTTCGACTCATACCCTTACTGTACCGGTTGCAACTACGGCGGTAAGGTAGATTAGTTGCGGACTTACGATAGGCGATTACGAGTACGATAGGAGATTGCGCGCTGATTGCTGACTGGGGACTATGCCACTAATACTAGTAGTAGTAGTATTAGGGTTCGAGCTACTTACGCGATACGTTGGACGCTACCTTACTGTGACTCATAGCAGCGCTTGAAAGCCTGCTCGATTTGTATTTAATCTGTCTTGTGAAGACCAAGATACGCCATCTTGGTCTTCTTGAATCGTCACTTGTTTCTTTCTCCTTTCCGTCTCCTTCCCTCTATCGTCTCTCACTAAGTGTGCCTTTGAGTGTTCACCGCATCTACGCTTGGACCTTCGTGTCTTCAAGACATCTGTCACGTCTGGACCTTCGCGTCTTCAGAGTATTCGCTAAGTTGTTGCCGCCTCTACAGAGCTCAAGTCGAGCTAACGTCGTGACGACGTAACATTAAGACCAAGATCCCACCGTGGCCGTAACAACAAGAGACCAGTGGACGAACTTTCGTCCATATTCACTCCCGAGAAGAGGAGAACGAAACGTCCCCACGCGCTTTTTACAAGCCGCCAGTTGGAGGGAAAGACAAGAAGAAACCGGATATTTTGTGGAGTTCAACGGACCTAGTAGGTTCCGACCAGTTGAGTTCAACTTCGACCACTTGTGTTGGACGGAGGTTACGTGGAATCCCATAGACTCTCAGTGGGACGTCATACGACCAGCAGGACCCAGATACCAGTGCGACATCGACGCTCGAGAACTCAATAGCCGAGCAGATTGGGGCCCCATTGACGGGCAAGTACGGGAACACTCCACTGGAGAAGTAGTATCAGAAGAAGAGGAGGAACAGAGCCAAGACAAAAGCGAAGGACGAGAACCAAACCAAACCGAGACTAGTGGAGGAGCAATACAAGATCTCCTCATTGAATGAGCTGAGTCCGCACACATTACCGAACCAGAACCAATTCACATCCGATCACCAGCCATTATGGCAACCATAACAAGAGCAATGGAAGAAGTTGCGATTGAGGAAGCACGCGCAATTCAGGAAGAGGCACGAGCAATCCTCATGCCCATCAACCCTGAAACCGGTGTACGAATGACTGCATGTTACGGTTCCGAGGGACCGTACGGATGCTAAGTCACGCGGAGCTGGGCTCAACGCAATTCGGTAGAGTCGAGACTCGTGGTTCAGCACAAGTCGAGTGTTCGGGGATTCCTTGGCTCACTCTTAAGAGATCGCAAGGGAGAAGGGTCAAGACAACGTGCACTCGGTATTCGGGAACTAAGAGTAGACAAAGACTGTACTACTCTACGAACTACATCTTATAGTCGTACATACTGGGGTTTTCGGGGACCGTTTTCTACAAGCCACGTCACCTATCGATTGCTACGTGGACACTTCGTGATACTAGCACCATAAGGCGTGCTTAAGACGAAACCAGACTTCTGTAAAACTTACGGGGTCAGAGACGTGGACGCGCATTGCGTGACGTGACGTCACGATGTCACGTGATCGTGACATAGCCCCCCTACTAGGCTGAGTCGTCTCGACTTGCGCTACCGGTCGCATGAGTGAAATCGTAGTCGTGCCGAAAAATGTAGTGTTCGGGACGTCGGTACGGGTCACCGCGTCGTTGCACACGAAGGCGTGCGGTGGCTTGAGTAGCGCGTTCGCGGTCGACAGCTCGTCCGAGGACTGCGAGCCATGCGCAGTACGTATTGGGTGCGGTGGTGGTTGAAACGTGACAGACACGTCGGTCGACGCATTTGGCGTGTGGCGTGTGGCACTCAAACGTGAGATGCTCGGTGCTGTCGCACCATGTGCAAACAGGTAAGCCGTTGCGACTGTAGATGGACGCGCGACGGTCGTGGTCCCGATTGTGCACCGCGTTTTCGCTCGCGGCGACGGGTGTCGATTCGGTGACTTCGCCGGCTTCGACCTCATGTAGTACGGGGGAGACCGACCGCTGCGGCTCGTCATGCAACTGTGGGTAGGTGAGACGTCGAGGATGAGCTACCACTGCTTCAGCGAAAGTACGGGGTAGGATGCGAGGGGGGATTGGGAGGACTTTTCGGCCATGATAACGGCGCGATGATGTCGGAGACGGGGGTCGGAAATGCCATCGTGCGTAAACACGCTGGCGAGGGCGGTCGGCATTGGCTTCGGAAGGTAAGGTGTCAACCGTGTTACCGCGCGTGCGTCGAGAATGCGACTATCGATGGCAGCTGCGTTGTCAGCCCAGTCTACCAAGCTGTGCTTGGCTTCGCGCAAACGTAGTGTGAGTAACTGCTGTTGCTGCACGGATTCTCTGAGTCGATGGACATCTGCACTTAGCCCGGGGTCGGCGAGTCGTCCGAGGGCCTTATCGATGTCTGTGCGAGCCGGGTGATCGGGGCGGAAAATGTCGATGAATTCCTTTTCAAGAATTCGCGGCTGGATATCGGGGCGAGGCCGCGCCGTCAGTTCAGCATAATAGAAAGGTTTGCTGCGTCCTTCCGTGGCCACGACAATGGGCTGCCCTCGAGCATTTATGACGAACTGGAGGTAGTGTGCGTTTCTTCGTTCCCCATCGGCGAATGGTATCTCGACCTGGTAGGGGTGCTCGGGTAGCACCTTTTGCCAGTCGCGGGAGGCGGTGCGGTGTCTGGTCGGGGCGGTAAGGGGTGGACTTTCCGCGCGTTCTCGCGAGCTGCGATTTCCTCGAGTGCCTCGCGTCGCAGACGTTGCTGACGTCGCTGTTTGGCCTGTGAGTGGCGATAATGATTCCCGTCGTCGCCGATATGAGTGCTCAGTCCCCACATGTCTTCTCGAGATCGTGGAGAGTTCGTGCGCGCATCGTATGATGGTCCCACCTTTGCCCATTCGTTAACTTCGTGGTCGATACGTCGATTGACGTCGTCCGGGAGTTCTCGAGCGGCGATGGTAGGGAACTGAGGGGGATGTCTGTCCATGGCTAAGGTGATACTATGGATGGATGTTTTGGTGCGGTCTTTATACTGTCGGACGAGATCGGGGCGTGTATGTTTTCGAGGGGTTCCCAGCTATCGTACGCCGCGGAGAACCCTTTCCACCGTATCAGATATTGCGGCGTCTTTTTTCGTCCGGTGGTGCGATAGTCGAGAATCTCCTCGACTTCCCATTCTGGTTCCCCATCTATAAGTTCCGGGAGTGGGTGTTCTTCCTTTCCGCCATTCGCTTCGGTTTCACGATAAGGCGTCAGGAGTGCGCGTGGAACACGTCGTGGATTTTCCATTTTTCCGGCAGTTGTAGTCGATAGGCCGTTTCCGACACTTCTGTGTTACGATGAGTGGTCCGTATCGTTTTGGCGCGAGTTTCGCCGTCGGATGAGTCGTTTTTAGGTTCGTGGCATCCAACCAAACTTTGTCCCCTAATCGATAAGGTTGATAGCGTGGCGATTCGCTTACCCATTTTAGTTGGGTATTCCGCATTGCAGCGTGAGCATCTGTTCGTGCTTTGGCTAGAGTCGCGAGACGTTCGTTGGTCGTAGGGGAGTTAGTGGACGTCTTTGGTTGGTGGACCGATGGGACAAAACCTAGGAGCAATTCGAACGGGGTTTTGCGAGTAGTGTCTGATGGCCACGCGTTTAACGCGTACTGGGCGATGGGAGCATCGTTGCCCAGTTGTCCTGTTGTTGTAGTTAGCGTACATTCGCAGATACTGTTCTAGTTTCTGGTTTGTTCTTTCCGACTGTCCGTCGGTACGTGGATGATAAGCCGTACTGATGTTTTGTTGGACGTTCAGTGCCGAACATAGGGTCTTCGTAAGCGTGGCCGTGAATCGGGGATCGCGGTCCGAGATGACTTTGTTTGGTAATCCGTAGTGAGGTAACACGTGTCAAAGATACGATAGTGCGACTTCTTCGGCGCCATGTTTCTCTTTCCATGGTATGAAAATGTTCGCTTTCGAACATCCTTGATCGGTGATGGTTAGGATCGCATCGAATCCTCGGGATTTCGGGAGTGTTTGTAATGAAGTCGAGGGCGATCGTTTGGAACGGTAGAGAATGCTCGGGGAAGATCGGACTTAGAGGTACGCGAGGTCGATTTGTTAAATTTTTGTTGGCTTGGCAAGTTACGCAACCTCGAACGTAGTCCTTGATGTGTTCTGTCATGTTGGGCCACCAGTAGTGTTTACTGATTGCTGATAACGTATTGGATTGTCCGGGTGGCCTGCCGTAGTGAGGTCATGAAATGACCGAATTACCCCCTCCGCAGGGAGAATCGTCCACGATTGCCAGACAGTCGTGATAGAACCAGAGGCCAGAAGGGTCACGGTGAAGAGGAAAACGCGCGCCGGGGAATGGGTTGGGGCAAGTAAGTTGTGCGGCGCGACATTGGTCGTCGAGGGTTGTGGTGCGCGGCGACGGCGATGAAGAACGCGGGGGGAAGAACAGTGACTGCGGCGTTATCGAGTCCGTCGGGTACGAGGGCAGGGTGCCGTGAGAGAGCATCAGCGTGGAGAGTGTCCCCGGGACGTGGTGGAGTCGGATGTTGTAATCTGCAAGGATGTTGACCAACCGTGCCACTCTAGGTTGATATGTTGCGGGGAGCGGTAGTGGAGGAGGTTTTGGTGATCTACGAGAACGGTGATGGGGTGAAGGGCCGCGACGAGTAAATGGCGCCAATGTTCGAGACCGCGAACGAGTGCGAGGAGTTCGCGATCATAAACATCATAGTTTCATTCAGCCGGTGAAAGAGACTGGGAGAAGTAACCGATAGCCTGGTGTTTCCGGCGTTCGTCAGGTTGTGTTAGTATGGCACCGATGGCGTACAGGGAGGCATCGGTTTGCAGTTGGTACGGTACAGCGGGATCTGGTTGTCTCAGTGTTGGTCGTGAACAGGCGATCGAGAGTAGTGTGTCTAGGGCAGTGGTGCAGTCGCTCGTCCACTGAAACGGAGTGTCTTTCTTTAGTAAGTTTGTCAGGGGACGAGCGATATCGGCGTAATGTGGTATAAACGGTCGCTGATACCCGAGGACTCCAAGGTACTGCGTACTTGTTTGACCGTTGCCAATGTTCGTGGCCAGTCGCGTAGCCCTGATACTTTATCGCTACCCATTTGTATAGTGCGGTTAGCGATTGTCATTCCCAGGTAGTCGATCTCGGTGCGTTCGAAGGCGCACTTTGATAATTTGAGGAAGTAGCTCTCGTCCAGGAGGGTTTGCAGTACCTGTCCGACTATCGACGGTGTCGAGGGTAGTCCATTACAGTAGCAATGAGAATGTCGTCCATGTAAATGAACAGTTCAGTAGGGTATTGTTGAAGTAGCGCGCGGAAGATACGATTCATTGCGCGGACGAACGTGGCGGGTGAATTAGTCAGTCCGAAATACATGACCATAGTTCAAATAGACCGCGGGGCGTTTTGAATGCTGCCTTCCATTGATCCCCGTCCTTGATACGGATGTTGTTAGATCCCCATCGTATGTCGATTTAGTTAAACAGCGTTTTGTCAGCAAGTTGGCGATTAGGTTGGAGATCAACGGGATTGGGTATGTATCTTTCAGTGTGACTTGGTTGAGCGGTTTGTAATCTTGAACGGGTCGCAACTTCCCGTCTTCTTTTTCAGAAAGAAGAATGATGACGCGTAGGCGACTTGACTCGCGTATGTATCCTTTGCTTAAGTGTTCGTTTAGAAACTC